>CM046876.1:283268382-284742321 GCA_025667525.1 Glebionis coronaria | reverse complement strand
GGGTTCTCAACTTATGATTGCATGAAAGAGGGAAGGGGTTAGTACATGCTTGTATTATACTGGTGAGATGTAGAATTTAGGGTATACGTATTATATATGAGTTTATGTAATGGCTGCCTATGATATGGCTATTGTTTCTTTTTGTGTTATATGTTTTGGATTATAGGTTGTGTTGTGTGATTATGGGGTCACACGATATGGTTTGAGTTTTGGAGGTGGGCTTTATGTTTTGTTTGTGGCAACGGTGAGATGGTGATTACTCGTATGGAAAAACGAGCGTATAAAGCAATTGATTGACTTGACATGTATGATAACGGGTATGTTTGGGAGATTCGATAGGTAATTATATATGCGGATGTATATATACTACTACGTGTTAGGTTATGGGTTAATGGTCGTTCACTAGTTATTTTAACTTGAACGGTACCTTGTGTGTTTGTCGTGTTTTATGGTGCTGGAGTTTGTTGGAGTTCCAACGACGTTTTGAATCTTTTGAAGTGTGTCTTGTAGCGTATTCTTTGAGTTTCGTATTTCACGTGTACGTTTTAAAATGGTGTTTTTGGTTTCAAGTCTATTGAAATAACTTGGGATTTCTTTTGTGATAATGAAATCTTTTGTGTTGGGTCTTGCATTTCTTTTGGTCGGTATATACTCGAGTTAGATGGTTGGTTGTGTTCGGTAAAATAAGGGTAAGGTGTTGGAGTCGTGTTTGAAACAAGATGTAACATAAGACTTCTTTTTAATCAACACTTATATATTTCAAATTCTAAAGGACTTTCTTTAAAATAAAGCGAAGTAAAATTTCTTTCTACTTATATAGTTTATATAATTGGGGTTTAGCCGATTCACGTCATTTATAATTATTAATACAAGGTTAAATTGAGTTTATAAAGGTTACACATACAATTATATCTGTCATTTAAAAGGATTACATTAATCATTAAGTTTATTCTTTTAGTTTTTTTTTTTTAAAACAACTAGTATTAAAAATTGATTTTGGTCATAACTTGTTCGTTTTTTAGAGCTTTTTTGAGTGATTCAAAAGCCAAAAATTATGTACTCGGAACGTACTTTTAAAATATTCAGAATGTATAGTCATGGGAGGTTAGTATCTTGGCCGAAATTATTGTGCAAGTGTCGGGTTAGAGGTTGAGTTTGAATAGTAGTTTTTTTTTATATGGGATGCACGGGATACCTTGTTTTTGAGTTGAGTTTTGAGTTCGTCAAGAGGGTTGTTTGTAGATTGTTTGAGTCACATGGATGTGGGAGGTAATAGTAAATAAAAAAAAGATGTATATTCTTTTGTAAAAGTCTATCTTTTGCACGGTTTAAATAATATGTCGCGGGGCGTAATATGTATGGTTGCCATTGGGTGTTTCTTGGATTATTTTTTCGTTGTCATGGTCATTTTGAATTGATACACGTACTGGGTTTGAGTTTTCTTTTGAGTCTCGTGGTTTTGACTTGTTTTAACTGGTGCACGTGAAATGTCCGTTAGTTATCCGTGGGTTTGATTCGTTGATCGTATCTGGTGGATTCAGGATGTAGTTTTGGTTACGTATTGTTCGGGAGCGTTGAAGTAATCGTATGAAAGACTTGGTCGCGCCTACACGCTTAAGTAGGTGACCATGAGAGAACGGTCGGAATGCCCTTAGTGGGGAGGAAAAAAGTTCGTAGACGAAATAATGTGGTCATGAGGTCTCTTAGGAGTGTCAAGGGAGATGAATAGAGGTTTGCAGAATGTATGGTTATTGGTACAAGTAACGCGCCATAGAGAGTGTTGGGAGGGGATATTGTTCGTAAGGCATGTATGCTTTCTGAAAATTTCCTGAAACTTAGTAGGTTTGCCTATTACTTTGAGGTAGAACCATGAATAGAGCAAGTAGGAGAGGTGAGAAGAGTTGTAGTTAGTGCCTTTCCAAGGCAAATCGTTGATGGAGTGATTTAAAAACAAGAGCTGTTAGAAATTGCAAGAAATTTATTCGTATTGCCGCTAAGAGAGGGTGTGAGGAGGACATAGTTGAAATTGCTAAGGATGTTGTATGAACGCTTTGGGTTTACGGTTATGCATTTGGCTTCGCCAAAGCACTAGCGGTTCTCATGGAGTCAATGAACCGAGTGTGCATGAACGTATGTAAACGAGTTGTCATCGGGAGTATCGACGGCATCTTGATCTACTCAAATCTAAGAAGGGGAGTGGGGCGAATTATGTGTCGGTTTTGGAGTGGAGTTAAACGTGAGATTTTAAAGTGTGAGTTTTAGGATTAAGTTGGCCAGGACTAGTAGTCGGAGATGATGGCATATCGTGGAACCAGCAAGGGGCGAAGTGAAGAAGGACGAGGAAGCATTTTGGAGGCTGAAGAGGTGGATTCAATGATGAGCAGATCTTGGCATTATCGGAAGGACTGGATGAATTCGCGAAGCATGACGACACGTGGAGCAAGGATTTGGATGTGTACAAGAACGAAAAAGAAAGGCGATTGCTTATACGTTGCAGAACTGAAGACTTGGAAGAACTAGATAAGACTTAGTTAGTGGAGCTGGATTGTTATATCTGCCTAGAATGCAAGAGGCATTTGGTGTACGAGACGTGGAGAATGATCTATACGGATCATGAACATCTCCAACACATATTTAATCATCTTGATTGAACATTTGGCAAAGGTGATGGGTGGAGTTAATTGATGGAAGAAAATTGCAAGGCCAAGTACCATCTGGGAAAGGAAAGCATGGTTGATGAGACATGGAATAAGAAGAATGAAGTGAAGCTAAGACGAACTTGAACTATAGGGATGACGTATTAGGGCGGCTTGGATGAAAGATGTAGGTTGCACGAGTTGAGTTGTCTAAAGCAGAGAACGCGTCAACATGTATGTTGCGTGGCTTGGACAATCATATGGAGAAAAGGACGTAGACTATACTTCCTACATAGATAGGAGTAGCTTAGAAAGGGGCGATGTAAGGACGAAGTTGGTGGAAGGGATACATAATGCGTTGGACGATTAAGTACGATGAGAGTTGGGTGAATAGTCGATAGACTGACTAATCATCAACCTATTTCCAGAGGAATGAGAAGTCACGTAGTTGGGAAGTTGGAAGAACTAATGGATCTATGAAAGACCGGTCGTAGGGTCACTTTGTAAGGAAATTGGAGTTTTTTAAGTAGTTTGGAGTACGGACTAAAGGGAGTTGACTGAACATGATTGAATATGAGTATATCCAGCTAACTGGGAAAAGGATAGACAAGTGAGATATTTGTAGAAACCTTAGGAGTTACACTTGAGGGCATGGGTGATTGGTTTAGAGGGAGTTAGAAAACTCTTTAGCGATGGCTGAGTTTTCATATAACGATAGTTATCATACTAGAAGTTGATAAATGCCATTTGAGGCATCTATGTGAAAGGATAGGGTGAGATGTCCCTATTGTGGACTAGAAATGGTAAAAGAGGCTACTAATGTGGTAGTGATGTTTGTAGAAAGGATGAGTGCAACAAGGGATGCTATATATAAAGGAGGAAACCACTAGAGTTAGTGACAGAGTTATGTATGAAGTTTTCACCCATAGTAACGGGTGGTATGATTTGGTAAAAATGGAAGAGTTGATGTAGAGTTTTGTAGGTCCATTTATGATCTTTGGAAAGATCGGACCAGTAGATTATGGGTATAGAATTACCTGGGGGAAATGAGTTGTATACATGATACATTTCATGTATTGGGGTTGGTAAATGTTGTTTGAGGATGCATATTTGCATGTCCGGTTATTCGGGTTTTGTGATAATAAGAGTCTTTGTTTTATCGAAGAGTAATTTGCGAGATTTATTGACTGTGAGGTCAAGAGTTTGGCAATGGTTTTAATTATTTTTGGTTTGTACATGTGGTATCTTGAAACTTGAACTAAAGTTCACGTGGAAATGAGAGGAGTTCATTTAGAACAAGTATCCTCGTGTGATTTGTTGTCTGTGTGTTGATCCTAAGGAGTAAATCTCGGGACGAGATTTCTATTAGGAGGGAGTGATGTGACAACCGTGGTTTTGAGGTTCGTCACTTGGTCTTACTTTTAGGTTATTTTATGTGTGACTACTTGATTTTTGTGCTTTACGTGTTTATTTTGTGTGAACAAGGTTGGTGTGATTATCGTTTATGAGTATAGAGTACTCATAAGTAAATCGAGGAACGGTTAATTTATGTTCATGAGATCACAATTAGTGACTATGAAATGAAATGGTGATATTTTGGTGGTTACGTATACGTATAAGTATTATAGTAATAGTGTATTTTTTTAGGATTTACGGTTTAGCATTTAGAGGTCTCGGAAGAGGTAATTAGTCATATGAATATTTTTCGGGATGGTTTTAAGTCATTTAGGACTTAAATATAAAGTTTATTTCAAAATTTGAGATTTTTTATAAAAGTGTATATTTTACGACTTTTATGGTAAAACGCGTAAATTTGACTAGTTTTACGGTTTTGAGGTTTTGGAGGCTTTAGGAGCTGAAATAAATTAAGAAAAATTAAGGTAATATTATTATTACATATATTAATAGTAAAAATAAATAAAAAACGAATTTTAGGGGTGTTAGGTCGGTTTGGGAAAAAAAAGAAAAAGAGGAAAAAAAAAAGGAAACAAGTGTTATAATTGGACTAGGATTCTTGTGTACACTATATAATGTTTTACTAAACAAAAAATAAAAACATAAATCCCTGGAGCTAATAAAATTCGTGGGTTTCACTAAAAAAAGTTAGGGTTCTTCATAATTTTGGGGGTTTTTCATCTTTCATTAATCATAAGGTAAAACCTTCAAATCCCTTTTTAATTTAATTGTTTTAATGATTTCTTAATCATTCTTATGATGGATTAGGGTTAGGTTTTATATAAAATCAGTAAATTAATGATGTTATAATCATAATATGATGATCATATAATCTAGGGCTTGTAGTAGATGGGGTTATGGGTAATTAATTTGTTCAATTTGTTTAAAACCCGTTTTTAAAAACTGGGCAGATTTTGAGTCAATTGTTTTGATCATATCGGGAGTTCTATAAACTCTTATTTAACGATCCAAGTACCCCTGGAAAGATATTTGAAGTGGCTTTCCAATGCAAGAAACGAGAACTAAATTGGAGGTCGGGAAGTGGGTCAAAAACAGGTTACAACAGTCGGAGGTCAAAACAGTTTTGAATTCAGCCTGTTTTCTTTTTAAGTTTTGGGTTGTTTTGGGCACTTAGGGTTGCATTGGGATCTTCTCACGAACGTGAGAGATGGTTTATATATTGTAGTTAATATCTGCACTTGGGCTAAGGTGGTGGTTTAGGGTAAGACCCATTAATGGTAACAAACTTTTAGTACGTTTAAAATCAGGAAATCTGGAATGACAAAAGTAGATATATATATATATATCAGGGCCTTAACAGTAGCTTTAAGGTTAGGGCAAGTGGGAGGTGTTAGCCAACATATGTAAGGGTATGAATATTCCTTTTACAGAAACCATGGGTAGGTTTAAGTGGGCGTTTGACCTAAAGTTTTGAGACCTAAAACTGGGACTGTTTTGGGTAAAATACGAACGGGTTAGTTATTAAACTTAACCAAGTTAAGGACTTGTTAAGGAAGGGTATTGGGGTAATTAGAGCTTATTAATGAGGTATATATGTGAGAATATGCTAGAAGTCCATCATAGGTTAATGAGCCATCTTAGTGATTGGTTCGTTTATTGATTTCGTGTTTTTAGTTTGTTAGCTTGTTGCTAGTGCAAGGACGTGTGAAGGAGCTATCAGGTGAGTGTTCATAGTCCCATATTTATTTTTGTTTTTTACTTCCAGATGGGATGGAAGAGACACTGTGTTGAGTTGTTTCTAAATTGTTGATGTGAATGTTTTATGGTTGTGATGGACTTGTGTGTACACTTATGTGATTAACTGCTATGCGATTTTTGATATGTTATTGTGGTTTGACAAGGTAGTGGCCTTGTGGTTTGACAAGGTAGTGGCCTTGTGGTTTGACAAGGTAGTGGCCTTGTGGTTTGCCAAGGTAGTGGCCTTGGGATAGGTACATAGTGTGATCATCTAAGGTACCATGATGTTGTTTGGCAAGGTAGGAGCCTTGGATTGGTTTGGTATGATTGGTCTTGATTGATAGTTGTTAATACATAATTGTAACACATTGTCCATATGTTCTTTTGTTGATTATTGTTATTCACAGCTTGTAACTGATTTAGCGTTGGAGTCTAAACCTATGACTCTCACCAACTTTATGTTGACGTGTTTTAGTGTCTCTTTCAGGTGATACTATGGTTAAGCATGAGAAAATAAGTGGCTAGGATGGGAGAAGCATAGGATTGCATGTAGAAGGAGAATCCCCGTTTCCTTCTTAGGTTTATTTGATTGTTCTTTTAATAAGTGATACTATGGCACACATTTGTTTGTTGGTATGTTATTTGTTGTCTTGGGTAAGAAGTAGGACTGTTACTTACTTACCTAGACCCCTTGCATTTGTTGAGATATTGTCATGACCTTCGTGTCACCATTTTTATGACATTTCTTATTTCATATAGTTGTCTCTATAGACACGCCATGTTGTGATGATATCCATACGTCGCGCCCCATGTTCCGCCATGGTGGGGTGTGACAGAATGGTAATCAGAGACAATGGTTATAGAGAATTAGGTTGCCTAGTCGCATAGCCTAGTCTATAGCTTAAGGGTCCCTGCATATAGGCGTCATAGGAGTATGTGTGCATTTATTATAATTGATGTGTTTGGATGTTATTTATTGCGATGTTTTGACTAGTATGAATTGAACCGTAGTATGTTCATACTTAGTCACATGTTATTTTCTTTTCGGGTTTATGACTAGTGCGGGTTGAACCATAATCGTCCACGCTAGTCACTGTTGTATTTTGCTTCAATTGTACATTATAGTACATAATTTAGTACAAGGTAGTTTCTATCTTTTATCGAGTTATTTTACATACCTGAGGTATGTTACTTTTCTTTTGATGTTTAAGTCATGTTCCCTAAGAATCGTGTGGTGGTTCGAGCTACTAGGAGTACACAGGTAGGAAGGATTTTAAGCTGTTTCCACTCTTACGGGCGACATGACTTATAACTGATTATGTTTTCGTTTTGGATTTAGTCTATGCTGTTTTAGCTAGACTATGGATTTTTGTATTCCAAGAGTATTACTATGTTATTTTAATAGATGGAGTTTTTGACCTTATTGTTTATGTGGTTATGAGCTTATGTGAGTAGATGGATTTATGTGTTATATGTTGTATTGATTCTTATAAGTGTCATCATAAGAGGGAGTGCATTGGGGAAAGGGTAATTGTATAAGTATGGTGGCCAACATAGTTATACAAGTACCACAACTTCAATGGGTTCTCAATTATGATTGCATGAAAGAGGGTTAGTACATGCTTGTATATGGTGAGATGTAGAATTTGGGTATACGTATTATATATGAGTTTATGTAATGGCTGCCTATGATATGGCTATTGTTCTTTTTGTGTTATATGTTTTGGATTATAGTTGTGTTGTGTGATTATGGGGTCACACGATATGGTTTGGTTTTGGAGGTGGGCTTTATGTTTTGTTGTGGCACGGTGAGATGGTGATTACTCGTATGGAAAAACGAGCGTATAAAGCAATTGATTGACTTGACATGTATGATAACGGGTATGTTTGGGAGATTCGATAGGTATATATATGCGGATGTATATATACTACTACGTGTTAGGTTATGGTATATGGTCGTTCACTAGTTATTTTAACTTGAACGTACCTTGTGTTTGTCGTGTTTTATGGTGCTGGAGTTTGTTGGAGTTCCAACGACGTTTTGAATCTTTTGAAGTGTGTCTTGTAGCGTATTCTTTGAGTTTCGTATTTCACGTGTACGTTTTAAAATGGTGTTTTTGGTTTCAAGTCTATTGAAATAACTTGGGATTTCTTTTGTGATAATGAAATCTTTTGTGTTGGGTCTTGCATTTCTTTTGGTCGGTATATATCGAGTTAGATGGTTGGTTGTGTTCGGTAAAATAAGGGTAAGGTGTTGGAGTCGTGTTTGAAACAAGATGTAACATAAGACTTCTTTTTAATCAACACTTATATATTTCAAATTCTAAAGGACTTTCTTTAAAATAAAGCGAAGTAAAATTTCTTTCTACTTATATAGTTTATATAATTGGGTTTAGCCGATTCACGTCATTTATAATTATTAATACAAGGTTAAATTGAGTTTATAAAGGTTACACATACAATTATATCTGTCATTTAAAAGGATTACATTAATCATTAAGTTTATTCTTTAGTTTTTTTTTTAAAACAACTAGTATAAAATTGATTTGGTCATAACTTGTTCGTTTTTAGAGCTTTTTGAGTGATTCAAAAGCCAAAAATTATGTACTCGGAACGTACTTTTCAAATATTCAGAATGTATAGTCATGGGAGGTTAGTATCTTGGCCGAAATTATTGTGCAAGTGTCGGGTTAGAGGTTGAGTTTGAATAGTAGTTTTTTTTATATGGGATGCACGGGATACCTTGTTTTTGAGTTGAGTTTTGAGTTCGTCAAGAGGGTTGTTTGTAGATTGTTTGAGTCACATGGATGTGGGAGGTAATAGTAAATAAAAAAAAGATGTATATTCTTTTGTAAAAGTCTATCTTTTGCACGGTTTAAATAATATGTCGCGGGGCGTAATATGTATGGTTGCCATTGGGTGTTTCTTGGATTATTTTTCGTTGTCATGGGTCATTTTGAATTGATACACGTACTGGGTTTGAGTTTTCTTTTGAGTCTCGTGGTTTTGACTTGTTTTAACTGGTGCACGTGAAATGTCGTTAGTTATCCGTGGGTTTGATTCGTTGATCGTATCTGGTGGATTCAGGATGTAGTTTTGGTTACGTATTGTTCGGGAGCGTTGAAGTAATCGTATGAAAGACTTGGTCGCGCCTACACGCTTAAGTAGGTGACCATGAGAGAACGGTCGGAATGCCCTTAGTGGGGAGGAAAAAAGTTCGTAGACGAAATAATGTGGTCATGAGGTCTCTTAGGAGTGTCAAGGGAGATGAATAGAGGTTTGCAGAATGTATGGTTATTGGTACAAGTAACGCGCCATAGAGAGTGTTGGGAGGGGATATTGTTCGTAAGGCATGTATGCTTTCTGAAAATTTCCTGAAACTTAGTAGGTTTGCCTATTACTTTGAGGTAGAACCATGAATAGAGCAAGTAGGAGAGGTGAGAAGAGTTGTAGTTAGTGCCTTTCCAAGGAAAATCGTTGATGGAGTGATTTAAAAACAAGAGCTGTTAGAAATTGCAAGAAATTTATTCGTATTGCCGCTAAGAGAGGGTGTGAGGAGGACATAGTTGAAATTGCTAAGGATGTTGTATGAACGCTTTGGGTTTACGGTTATGCATTTGGCTTCGCCAAAGCACTAGCGGTTCTCATGGAGTCAATGAACCGAGTGTGCATGAACGTATGTAAACGAGTTGTCATCGGGAGTATCGACGGCATCTTGATCTACTCAAATCTAAGAAGGGGAGTGGGGCGAATTATGTGTCGGTTTTGGAGTGGAGTTAAACGTGAGATTTTAAAGTGTGAGTTTTAGGATTAAGTTGGCCAGGACTAGTAGTCGGAGATGATGGCATATCGTAGAACCAGCAAGGGGCGAAGTGAAGAAGGACGAGGAAGCATTTTGGAGGCTGAAGAGGTGGATTCAATGATGAGCAGATCTTGGCATTATCGGAAGGACTGGATGAATTCGCGAAGCATGACGACACGTGGAGCAAGGATTTGGATGTGTACAAGAACGAAAAAGAAAGGCGATTGCTTATACGTTGCAGAACTGAAGACTTGGAAGAACTAGATAAGACTTAGTTAGTGGAGCTGGATTGTTATATCTGCCTAGAATGCAAGAGGCATTTGGTGTACGAGACGTGGAGAATGATCTATACGGATCATGAACATCTCCAACACATATTTAATCATCTTGATTGAACATTTGGCAAAGGTGATGGGTGGAGTTAATTAATGGAAGAAAATTGCAAGGCCAAGTACCATCTGGGAAAGGAAAGCATGGTTGATGAGACATGGAATAAGAAGAATGAAGTGAAGCTAAGACGAACTTGAACTATAGGGATGACGTATTAGGGCGGCTTGGATGAAAGATGTAGGTTGCACGAGTTGAGTTGTCTAAAGCAGAGAACGCGTCAACATGTATGTTGCGTGGCTTGGACAATCATATGGAGAAAAGGACGTAGACTATACTTCCTACATAGATAGGAGTAGCTTAGAAAGGGGCGATGTAAGGACGAAGTTGGTGGAAGGGATACATAATGCGTTGGACGATTAAGTACGATGAGAGTTGGGTGATAGTCGATAGACTGACTAATCATCACCTATTTCCAGAGGAATGAGAAGTCACGTAGTTGGGAAGTTGGAAGAACTAATGGATCTATGAAAGACCGTCGTAGGTCACTTTGTAAGGAAATTGGAGTTTTTAAGTAGTTTGGAGTACGGACTAAAGGGAGTTGATGAACATGATTGAATATGAGTATATCCAGCTAACTGGGAAAAGGATAGACAAGTGAGATATTTGTAGAACCTTAGGAGTTACACTGAGGGCATGGGTGATTGGTTTAGAGGGAGTTAGAAAACTCTTTAGCGATGGCTGAGTTTTCATATAACGATAGTTATCATACTAGAAGTTGATAAATGCCATTTGAGGCACTATGTGAAAGGACAGGGTGAGATGTCCCCATTGTGGACTAGAAATGGTAAAAGAGGCTACTAATGTGGTAGTGATGTTTGTGGAAAGGATGAGTGCAACAAGGGATGCTATATATAAAGGAGGAAACCACTAGAGTTAGTGACAGAGTTATGTATGAAGTTTCACCCATAGTAACGGGTGGTATGATTTGGTAAAATGGAAGAGTTGATGTAGAGTTTTGTAGGTCCATTTATGATCTTTGGAAAGATCGGACCAGTAGATTATGGGTATAGAATTACCTGGGGGAAATGAGTTGTATACATGATACATTTCATGTATTGGGGTTGGTAAATGTTGTTTGAGGATGCATATTTGCATGTCCGGTTATTCGGGTTTTGTGATAATAAGAGTCTTTGTTTTATCGAAGAGTAATTTGCGAGATTTATTGACTGTGAGGTCAAGAGTTTGGCAATGGTTTTAATTATTTTTGGTTTGTACATGTGGTATCTTGAAACTTGAACTAAAGTTCACGTGGAAATGAGAGGAGTTCATTTAGAACAAGTATCCTCGTGTGATTTGTTGTCTGTGTGTTGATCCTAAGGAGTAAATCTCGGGACGAGATTTCTATTAGGAGGGAGTGATGTGACAACCGTGGTTTTGAGGTTCGTCACTTGGTCTTACTTTTAGGTTATTTTATGTGTGACTACTTGATTTTTGTGCTTACGTGTTTATTTTGTGTGAACAAGGTTGGTGTGATTATCGTTTATGAGTATAGAGTACTCATAAGTAAATCGAGGAACGGTTAATTTATGTTCATGAGATCACAATTAGTGACTATGAAATGAAATGGTGATATTTTGGTGGTTACGTATACGTATAAGTATTATAGTAATAGTGTATTTTTTTAGGATTTACGGTTTAGCATTTAGAGGTCTCGGAAGAGGTAATTAGTCATATGAATATTTTTCGGGATGGTTTTAAGTCATTTAGGACTTAAATATAAAGTTTATTTCAAAATTTGAGATTTTTTATAAAAGTGTATATTTTACGACTTTTATGGTAAAACGCGTAAATTTGACTAGTTTTACGGTTTTGAGGTTTTGGAGGCTTTAGGAGCTGAAATAAATTAAGAAAAATTAAGGTAATATTATTATTACATATATTAATAGTAAAAATAAATAAAAAACGAATTTTAGGGGTGTTAGGTCGGTTTGGGAAAAAAAAGAAAAAGAGGAAAAAAAAAAGGAAACAAGTGTTATAATTGGACTAGGATTCTTGTGTACACTATATAATGTTTTACTAAACAAAAAATAAAAACATAAATCCCTGGAGCTAATAAAATTCGTGGGTTTCACTAAAAAAAGTTAGGGTTCTTCATAATTTTGGGGGTTTTTCATCTTTCATTAATCATAAGGTAAAACCTTCAAATCCCTTTTTAATTTAATTGTTTTAATGATTTTTTAATCATTCTTATGATGGATTAGGGTTAGGTTTTATATAAAATCAGTAAATTAATGATGTTATAATCATAATATGATGATCATATAATCTAGGGCTTGTAGTAGATGGGGTTATGGGTAATTAATTTGTTCAATTTGTTTAAAACCCGTTTTTAAAAACTGGGCAGATTTTGAGTCAATTGTTTTGATCATATCGGGAGTTCTATAAACTCTTATTTAACGATCCAAGTACCCCTGGAAAGATATTTGAAGTGGCTTTCCAATGCAAGAAACGAGAACTAAATTGGAGGTCGGGAAGTGGGTCAAAAACAGGTTACAACAGTCGGAGGTCAAAACAGTTTTGAATTCAGCCTGTTTTCTTTTTAAGTTTTGGGTTGTTTTGGGCACTTAGGGTTGCATTGGGATCTTCTCACGAACGTGAGAGATGGTTTATATATTGTAGTTAATATCTGCACTTGGGCTAAGGTGGTGGTTTAGGGTAAGACCCATTAATGGTAACAAACTTTTAGTACGTTTAAAATCAGGAAATCTGGAATGACAAAAGTAGATATATATATATATATATATATCAGGGCCTTAACAGTAGCTTTAAGGTTAGGGCAAGTGGGAGGTGTTAGCCAACATATGTAAGGGTATGAATATTCCTTTTACAGAAACCATGGGTAGGTTTAAGTGGGCGTTTGACCTAAAGTTTTGAGACCTAAAACTGGGACTGTTTTGGGTAAAATACGAACGGGTTAGTTATTAAACTTAACCAAGTTAAGGACTTGTTAAGGAAGGGTATTGGGGTAATTAGAGCTTATTAATGAGGTATATATGTGAGAATATTCTAGAAGTCCATCATAGGTTAATGAGCCATCTTAGTGATTGGTTCGTTTATTGATTTCGTGTTTTTGGTTTGTTAGCTTGTTGCTAGTGCAAGGACGTGTGAAGGAGCTATCAGGTGAGTGTTCATAGTCCCATATTTATTTTTGTTTTTTACTTCCAGATGGGATGGAAGAGACACTGTGTTGAGTTGTTTCTAAATTGTTGATGTGAATGTTTTATGGTTGTGATGGACTTGTGTGTACACTTATGTGATTAACTGCTATGCGATTTTTGATATGTTATTGTGGTTTGACAAGGTAGTGGCCTTGTGGTTTGACAAGGTAGTGGCCTTGTGGTTTGACAAGGTAGTGGCCTTGTGGTTTGACAAGGTAGTGGCCTTGTGGTTTGCCAAGGTAGTGGCCTTGGGATAGGTACATAGTGTGATCATCTAAGGTACCATGATGTTGTTTGGCAAGGTAGGAGCCTTGGATTGGTTTGGTATGATTGGTCTTGATTGATAGTTGTTAATACATAATTGTAACACATTGTCCATATGTTCTTTTGTTGATTATTGTTATTCACAGCTTGTAACTGATTTAGCGTTGGAGTCTAAACCTATGACTCTCACCAACTTTATGTTGACGTGTTTTAGTGTCTCTTTCAGGTGATACTATGGTTAAGCATGAGAAAATAAGTGGCTAGGATGGGAGAAGCATAGGATTGCATGTAGAAGGAGAATCCCCGTTTCCTTCTTAGTTTTATTTGATTGTTCTTTTAATAAGTGATACAATGGCACACATTTGTTTGTTGGTATGTTATTTGTTGTCTTGGGTAAGAAGTAGGACTGTTACTTACTTACCTAGACCCCTTGCATTTGTTGAGATATTGTCATGACCTTCGTGTCACCATTTTTATGACATTTCTTATTTCATATAGTTGTCTCTATAGACACGCCATGTTGTGATGATATCCATACGTCGCGCCCCATGTTCCGCCATGGTGGGGTGTGACAGCACACTCCATTGAATCTTTTGCATTACATTGTTTCGTTTTCAGTTGTTTTGGCTAGGGTTCAATATGGTTGATCTTTCGGTTTACCCTATATTTATTATGGGACACGATCGTTGGAATTCTTTTGGTACACGTCATGGTTGATTTAGTTATGTGGTTGTGGAAACGTTAGGATGAGAGGATAGAGTTGGGTAGTATTACTTATGGTTAGATATTAGAATGCAGAGATGTGTCTTGGTTTAAAGGTTGTGTTGAAGGAATGATTAAGATTTGTGTAGTTTTGAAAGTTAGATTGGTTACGGAAATAAGGGAGTAAGTAAAGTTAGTTGACTGGTCGTGGGAACGAGATGTCATGCTGTGAGAAGTTGGTTGAAGTGCCATTAGGAGATTGATGAAAGTACCAGCGGATGTGAGGGTAGAGTAGAAATTTTCTACTAATGGAAAGATTTGGCAAATAACACGCAAGGGAATTGGCATAGTTATGGAGGCGAGGTAGTAGTAGACACGTGTGGATTTGCTTTTTAGTAATACGGTGGTCTAGTAGGGTGGTAGATGGTTGTGGAAGCCATGGATGAGTTGAGAGAGAAAAGGTTGTGTGTGAAAATAGGAAAAGTTCATTAAATGAAATGAAAACACAAATGAAACATAAGCAACACCCCTCTTTGGAAGCCTTGGAGGGGTATATATAGTCACACAACGCACCTAAACTATGCATGGTTTCCTAGTCTAGTCTAAGCGTGTGTGACTATGATAACTAATGGGAATTCTTAAATGTCGTCACATTAAGTGAATTTCCAACAATATTCCCCCATGGGACGACGTGTAGAATTCCTTATAATATTTTTCCTAACAAGTACATAATGATTAAGAACAAAAGCTTTCATGAAGCGTCCAATGCTGATGATGTCTTCTGAGGCCTTTGACTTCAAGTCTTCACCTCAAAACGACTCATCTTTAAAGTAACTTGTAGTAGAAATACTGTAACAGCACGAGCTAAGTAATCAATATACTTCTGGTTAAGGAGAAGCTTCTGAATTAACTTCCCCCTAATTCATGCCACATAAACTTGATGTAGAAGATTTTAAATAGCTTCTCCCTAAACCGACAATCCTCGTAAGCAACTTCAAAGCTTTCAATAAAGCTTAGAATGATTAAGCGCACAGCGGAATTTAAAAAGCAAACCCCATCATATAACATGATAATGTTGCTATGAGGGATTGAAAGTTTGGGGCACACCAAGAAGATCAACAACTTTTCTTCTCACGCTTGAATAATTCTTCTGAATTTTCTTCCCCCTGAGAGTTCAAGTTATGCATACTAGAAAGAATCAAGACATTTCTTCCCCCACATAGTTAAAGAAAATAAACCAATCCCAAGTATGAAGCTCAAATACTAAATTAGACACTTTATCCCATTCATGAAGTTGACATCGTAACACAAGAGTCAATTAAGTCCCGGAAATGCACATATCTTCTTCCGGAGATGCACCAGAGTCAATTAAGTCCCGGAAGTGCATATCTCTCCATATAGGATAATGATGATGAATAATTGCAACAACAAAACAATTAAACATCGAATCAGTAGTGTACCATTTAGATATTGGTAACGCCACGAGTTAAAACACTGATTTTCTCTGTGGTTATGACAAATGTCTTCCCGGAATATCTTCAAATCAAAAAGAAGGTATGAAGTTCATCACGTGTACTCGTTGTGCGTTTAATGTGTCTTCTTCTTCCCCCTTGATGGTTTCGAAACTCGGAACCAGCAATAAATCGTACGCACATGTACCTGAAATCTCATGAGAATAATAAATAAGCAGAATTATATATTTGGCGAGAATCAGTTGTTGATCGAAATTCTCTACTCATAAGCTCTCCATGGCCATCTTTACCAACCCCCTTGTAGGCAATTTGAAGTGACCACTGATAGAATGAACCGGATACATCAAACTTGAAACTAAATAAGAATCCTTCGATCTTGTGACTTAAGCTTGCACTATTGTTGAATGAGGAACGGTGGAGAAATCTCTAAGTACCCAATGCATCACTGAAGAAGTCTATAAGCACAACACCTCTTGAAATTATCCACGTCGACTAAGCGCGTGACACTGAGTACAACAATGTAACCCCTTTAAGTGATAGTTATCCGAGTCATCAACCAACCACCCCGAACCCAGAAACCAGATAAACAAGTCTTCATTCTAAGATTAAGCACGAGCAAGTTATCTTTGAAGATAAAATAAATACACGCCTTCGAAAAATCCGTCTTCAACTTCACATAATTAATACCCGATCAAACAAGTCCGTAGCCACTAAAAAATCGTCAAATTTTTCTTGGTCTCGTCAAATAAATTTTGTCACTTTGTCACGTCGTTTTGTCACTTCACTTTATCCCGTCACTTTGTGTCGTTGAAACCCGACTTTAATAATTATACCAATAACTAAATGTTACCAAAACGTAACATAGATGGTAAACAAAAATTATTAAACCATAAATCAAAAGTTAATTTTTGTTTAAGTATTTAGCATTGCCAACAAAAATTTGTCATCACTTTTTATTCTGAAGACACGAATTTTGTATGTACAACATAACTTCAACTCATGGATAGTACTTCAAACTCAATCCAAATGAATCCAATTATACTCAAATTTCGTGGCCCATGCAAACATACTAGTGAAAATTTACTCCACACTATGTCTCGTCATTTTTAGGCCCACTTTTGCATCAAGTCCCCAGCCCGAGATTAGTGAGAATTCAATTGGCCCAGTTCTTTAATTCCAGTCCGAGTCATTCTCTTACTAGGTCGTGACTAACAACCCTAAATATTAGGAATATATAAATACACATCTTACCTAACATTAGTTATTCATAACCCTAATCTCTTCATCTCGATTTATCCGCCCCCTTCTCCTTCCATTGTTCTCTCCGCCCCATCTTAGTCAACCATCAGAAACAAATCATAATCCAAACAAAAAAATCTAATCATCCCTTCACAATGCATCGAATCATAACACCATATTATCAACAACCATCACGAATCACAAAGCCCAATTCAAACCTTCTTAATCACGAAACAATTAATTGAGTTTGCTCAATAGTCAAAATCAGTTAAACCACATCAAATCCCACGAGTCCTTTGAGCAGAAATCCATAGAAGACACAAAGATCATATCAAATTGGTCTCAGGTAAGTTGTTTTGACATAAAACCGAATCCAAGAGTGATTATAGCAATATTGTTATAAATCATTCTTGTATATTCGAATATTTACTTCAAAAGGTTTTGAGATTTAATTGAGAATAGGCGAATCGAATATGTGACAATCTAACATTTTCAGGTAGTGAAATATTTTCTCGTATAATATTTTGAATCTTATTTTTGTGATTGGTTGACGAACTCACAATTTACGGATTTAAATTTGGGCTTACGTGCATAATTTAGCGTCTTTTACGACTACACCGGAAACCTTAGGATTACATATTTACGTTTTTGAACTCCGTTTTTGATGAGATAATTTTTATTGGATTCGTTTTGTGACGTTGATTCATAATTTATAAAAACGTATTTCGTAAAACGACCCGAGGGCACGCAAATCGAGAAAACTAGAATCGAGGAATACCCGTAAACTAGTGAGATGGGACAAAATACATTGTCCCACCCCACTAGCACTATGGGACGGCACCAACATTACACCACAACCATATGTAGCATCATGTTAGCTAAGTGTTTACAAGTGTAAACAAAGCTTACACCTTAAGCTACTCTTTTCCACTTACTAGCTAAAACCATCAACTAACTCATTTCCATCTTTCCATACATGCAAAATCAACACAAAACTCTCTCAAAAACTCTCACCCTTGCCGTCCACTTTCAAGCTACAAACACCCCTTTTGATCTTTTCTAGCCATAAAATACATGTTAACTAGCTCTATCATGGAGTTATCTTGAAGCCTTGATCATTTGGTGGCCATATTAACAACATTGGAGGTGATTTGCTTGTGTCCTAGGGCTGATTTATCAACTATTTTTCTTGGTATTTGATGATCTTGGAGTTACTTGTGGTGTTCATCAAGTTCTTGTCTTCCAAAAACAAGAAATACACTTGGTTGGTAAAGAAGATCATCCTCTCCATTTTCTCTTGTTATTTTTGTAAAGAACAAATGTATTTTCTTTATTATTGTATATGTATATGATGTATATATGATGATAAAAATGTTGTGTGGGGATCAAGTGTTGATAGATATGCTTAAAAAGGTTAATAACTATAAGAAATAAGGCTAAAATCATGCTTATTTAGTTGGCTGTATAAAAACAGTATATAACTAAAACTTGAACTGATAAACTTGCATGGTATGATCCATTTACATTAATTACAAGATGTTATACACATGTGAGAGTTGGCCATGCAATGGAATCAATATAATGAGTGAGATATGATCAAAACAAGTTGGGTGTTCTAATCTGAATAAGCAGTTTTGTAGGGACTGTTAAGGCAAGATAAACTTAAAATTAGCAGTAGCTATAACTAAGTTAAAAGTAGCACATAATATGAAGAACATGTCACCCAAAAATGAGCTTATAATTCATTATAGAACTCTTGATATGATAAAAATGGTGAACATGAAAATAAAAATCAGATTTTTAGAATTAATGTTTATTATTATTATATAAGCACTCAAATTTTATTGTATAAAATGTAAAATAAAAACCCACTAACTTATGAAACTTATTTATATAAATATGTAAAAGGTTAATTAAATGGATAAATTATATAAATGGTAGTGGAATAATACTTATAAGTAATAAAAACTATAAACTTGATTTTTACGACTTTTTCGGCTATTGCCGTAAAATTAACGTTTTTCGCCAAATAAAACTTAGATGATCAAACCCGTCTAATGTAAAGTTTATAAAAGTCATATACTGATATATAAGTAACTAATACAAGTAAAAACCGATAAAACCCGAACTATAGGGCATACGGACATTAACGAGCTAACTAAGCATATTGGACTAATAATTGGACTAAATAAGTTAACCACTTATAAAAAGAACTTATTGGGCTTAACCCATTTGGCCCAACATGGAAAGTATATATACTGATAATATAGGTATAAAAGGGATTAAAACCAGTTAAAGAACTTATACTAAGCTTAATGGACTTAAAATAGGTAAATAGATAAAACTAGCAAACTAGTAAAAAGTTACCAAAACGTAAACACTAAAATGAGTAAACAAAGATATATAAACCCACTTGATCATCATCATATGTACAAAATCATCATATGTATATTGATATTTTGATAAAAGTCATTGGACAAAGTCTAAGACCGATTATTATTTATATAGGTTTCCGTGACCGAAGCACGCCCGTAGCCGATAATCCGCCTTTCATTATCAACGTGAGTTCATAGCCTCGCACTCTTTTAAATGTTTTATAAAATGATTTGTAAACCCGCGAGGGAGATAACATGCTAGATTTTGATAAAAATAGAGCACAAGTAGTCCTGATGGTATGCTTAATGATATGGACCCGAATGATGCTATGACCCTATAAACGAGACTAAAAGGATTATTAGTAGTTAGGTTATGTCACTTAAAGTCCCATTAGCATGAATTGTGAACTACCGGGATTTGGTAGACGCTTATGCATTTGAGAGTACTATTTGGGGACGATCACCCCAGTTCGCGCCTTGACGGTTGATCCCCGTCGTACCACATTGATTGGTAAGCGAATTTATGTATGAGAAGATACCATAGCGTGATTTTTGTGACGACACGCTAACTTAGATGGGCAAATTGTTTGTCGGGTTCGCGGCCCGCTGTTTTCATAGTAAGGTAACAATGTCATGCGGCTAATAATAATCCTATATAATCTAAATATCCGACATGATACGACGCTAATAACGATGAAAATATTACCTATCATGGTAATATAGAGACTACGGTCTCATGGACGGTTTAAGATGTATGCTTGATTTATATATTGCCTGACTAGCAATATGAGGACTTACTTCCGATATTATACTTGTGTTCTGATTTTAAATGATTGTTTTATATAACGGTTTTTATTAAACTCTATGAATTCACTCGGCATTCGCTGATATGATTTTTGCATGTTTTTATCTCAGGTGCTTGAAGTAATCCGGATGGAGATCGACTCGGATGGCCCACATAATATTAAAAATGTTCATTCGGTCTATGTTTTGTAAACTTAATGACCTGTATAATTTGGGACCTGTTGTACACTTTAAAACTTTTTATCGAATGAATGTATGTTAAACCTTGTACAACCATTTTTATGTGTTGTCTATGATTGGAGTTATTGTGCTATCCCGTAACACTCTGAAAGACCCTTCCGCTGTACCGATACGAAAATTGAGAGTGTTACAGTTTGTTACCAGAGCTCTCGTTATAGAGAATAAAAGATTTTAAAAACAAAGGTTTTGAACAAAACTTTTCTAAATGTTTTGACAATGAACATTTGAGAAAATATTTGAAAAATCTTTTGACTATAACGGTGCCAGAGATCTCCGACGTTACCAACAAGCCCTATTGAGAAGATATATATTTTGATATATATAATATAAATTATATATATGTATATATCGTGATTTCATTATGTAATTGTTTAACTAGTATGTTATCCTAATACGAGATATATATATAAATGCAGATTGTCATGGCTGACCCTAATATTCCTGTAGAAAACCTTGCTATTCCCGAACCTAATGTAGAAGGTGATCCTTATTTAGACTTAGTAGATTATGATATGGATGATGAGGAGGAACCATTTGAGGATCCCGAGCCCGAGTTAGGACTAGGAGATCGGATTTCCCCTCAGTTTGACTTGGTAGAGAATGAGATTGAGAATGTTGATATAGAGAATGATGAGGAGATTGGGTTAGATAATTTAGATGATGAGATTGACGAGGAGGATGTAGGTATAGATGTTGAGGTCGATGATGATGAGGAAGCCGAGCTTATTTACCCTTATGATGTTCCAGAGGGAGAGCCTTTACCCCCACCAGTTTATTTGTCTGATTCTGAGGTTGAGCTACCTAGGGATGAAATGTCTGAATCGTCTGAATCTGATTCTGAATCAGAGGAGGATGAGGATGATGATGCACCTGACGGTACCGATGGTATTGCTACTCGTAGACGTGAGATAGGAGAGTCATCTAGTACTCAAGAGGCTACTCATATTGATGGTCTTGCACCATGGGCCTTGAGACGTGATCTAGATGCTTCCCGTGTTAAGAGTTGTATGACAGAGGTCGGATTAGGTGTTGTTCAGACTCAAGTTGCTTATTTGGAGTCGAAGACTAAGGTTGGCGAGAAAGAGCGGGAATTGCTTAGTTTGGATTTGACTGATGTAGAACGTGGTTTGAATGAGGCTTTTAGGAGGTTATCGGTGTTGGAAAGGGGGGAGTTTGCTGAAATGAAGAGAAAGGTGAATTCTATGAAGATTCAGTTAAGTGTAGCTCGTGCGATGCGTGAGAAAGCTGAAAAGGAGTTGAATATATCCGTGGGTTGGAATAGTAGATTTTATGCTGACATGGTTTAAAGAGGAGTGATCCGTAAGCGCCCAGCTGAAGATGTGTCTAGTGATCGTCCGACGAAGATACAGAAGACGATGGATGATGGACCATCTAGCGGTTCTCAGTAGACCAGTCTGTATTTAGTAGTGACCTTTGTATCTTTTGTGCTTTTGTAGCTTTGACTGAACCGACTTGTTAGTAGTAGACTTGGCACGAATTTTGAGTGTGTATAGTGCTAGAACTTTGATATGGGATGTAACTAAGACAATACTTTTGTTTCAAATCGAATGAAATATGTATCTTGTCTTGAAATCCATATTTTGCCTTATTTGTATCTTGATTATAAATTCAATCCATATTATATGAATCCTTTGTTGGGTGAATGCTTAATACTTTGAAATTGTGAAATTATAGAACTATGCCGCCCAAGAAGGCTGTGACTGAGGATGATGTACGTAGGATTATTACGGAGCAAGTTACCGCATCTAGGACTGAATTTATGGCAAATGCTAGAAATGAAGCTGGCGGTAGTGGAGCTGGCGGTAGTGGAGCTGGCGGTAGTGGAGCTGGCGGTAGTGGAGCTGGCGGTAGTGGAGCTGGCGGTAGTGGAATTGGCGGTACTAATGTGAATGCTAATAATGTGAATGCTAATGCTGGAGGAAATATAAAGTGTACTTGGAGCTAATGCACCTGAAGTTGGTGGCTGTACTTATGTGACGTTCATGAAGTGTGAACCTCTACCTTTTAATGGAACTGAAGGTGCTGTAGGACTAAGCCAGTGGATCGAGAAGATTGAGTCGGTGTTTCGGATTAGTAAGTGTAAGGAGGAAGATAAGGTGACTTTTGCTATGGCTACTCTTAAAGGTCGTGCGTTGACTTGGTGGAACGGGAGAATTGCTTTCATGGGTCTTGATGCTGCTAATACTACTCCTTGGGCTGAAATTAAGAAGTGGATGACTTTGGAGTTTTGTCCTCGTAGTGTGATCATTAGGTTAGAACAAGAGTTAATTCATTTGAGAATGAAAGGTGTGGACATTGATAGTTACACAAACCGATTCCATGAGTTGGCCTTGCTGTGTCCTCGATTGGTTGAACCCGAAGAGATCCGAATTGAACAATATGTTAAAGGGTTGACTAGGAATATCCGGGGGGACGTGACATCATCGAAACCACTGACCATTGATGATGTTGTTCGAATGGCTTACCAACTCATTGGACAGATAATTCAGGATAGGGAAGATGAAGCCCGTGTAGGTGAGAAAAGAAAGGGAGACGGTGATCGTGTAGATAGAGGTGATAATAGGAAGAATTTCAATCGCCGTCAGAACCAGAGAAAGGGGAATGCAAATGCTCTTACCAACAATACACCGCGCAACGATGATAGATGTCCTAAGTGTGGCAACAAGAGGCATGCTGGCTGATTATAGTGATTTTACTACTCTTTAGGAAAAGAGAGCAAAAATAGGGCAAGTATGCACGACAATTTAGGAAAACCGTGTGTGAATGACCCTAAAAGTGAGTTCGTTCTCGAGGAGGCAAGTGCGTTGTGTTAAGAGATGATTTTGATTTGTGATTATATGATTGAAAAAGAAAGAAAGAAATGAGATTAGAAGAGAAAGACGGTTACGAAGACGGATTAAACTAAGACGAAAAAGGCGATCACGTAAAACCGTAAATAGTGCAAAAATTAAAATTTTATCCTAAAAATTCCTAAAAATTACTAAAAATCCACAATAATATTCTAAGAGTTTACAAAAAAATCCAAACTTGCTAAAACCTTTTAATTAATTAGATAATGACTTTTTAATGCTAATTAAATCCCTAAAAATCACAATTAATTATTAAAAAGCCCTAAACAAGATTTTAAAGTTTGTAAACCTCAAAAATAACCTAATTAAGCTAAAAAGTATTTTTTAAAATTTTAAAACCAAATAAAACTATTTTTAAACACTTAAAAACTATTAAAATCAATTAAAACTTAAATTAATTCTAGAAAATAATTGAAAATCCCTAAAAATATTTGAAAAGTTACAAAACTCCTAATTAAGTGTCTACAATCTAGGAAAAAATATAAAAACTTAAAAAATCAAACTTTCAATTTTTAATAAAAAAATAATATTAAAATATTCAAAAAAATTCAAAGTTTATTAAAAAATTCTAAAAAATTACCAAAAATCTAGAATAATGTAACTAAGACAAAAATGCAATTAAAAGTTTCTAAAACCTATTTAATAATTTTATATTAAATTTTAAAGTTGGTTAAAAAACCCTAAAATCAAATAAAATCAAAAGTAAGACTTTTTGAAAACTTTAAGTGATGCAAACCTCAAGTTATTTAAATAAAACCTAAAAACATTTTTTATAAAATTTAAAAACTATTTATACTATTTTTTATCTAATTAATTAAAAACGGGTAAATAAAAAATGATAAAAATAATTAAAGAAAGGGAAAAATCGAAACTTTAGCTAGAAAAATCTTAAACTACGTGACAAACCTAGGAAAAATGTAACTTGGCCAAAAAGCATAACCAATAAGCCTGTGATAGCTTATTTAGCTACGGCTTAATTTAGAAAAGCCCAAACAAAAACCCTTTAAATAAGGTGTGACTTGAGTCTTTAGCAGTAAAAGACCCAAGGGCACGCTGGTAAGTTGTGTGTGTTGTGAGAGGAGTGGCGCAGGTTCGAGTCCTAGCCACGTCCTTTTTGCTTTTTATATTTTTTTTTCTTTTAAAAACTTTAAACTCAATCCTTATGCTACTTTAATCACAAAAACATTAACACTAGTCCAAATCAAACCAATTTAAGCCTTGCAAAATGAAAAACGTGCCCAGATTGGTTTTTTTTGATGAACACAAACAAAAAGGTTATCTTCACTTGTGAAGATAAGGACAAGAGGACTCGTCTTATGAGTTCTGAGGTGTTTTTTATGGACAAAAGGGCACCCCTATACTCATTTGAGTATAGGGAGTCAATGCTAATCACAAAAACACAAGTCACTTCACACAAATCTCACAAAAAAGCCAATTGAAGTTTCTGATTAGGCATGCATACAGGTCTGAGAGCTGTTTTACTGAAGTTACTTGCACAAAGGTGGATTTCAAACCCCAAGATCTTGCACTCAATGATACCAAATAGCATACAAGCCCTACACAATCCTCAAACAACCTATATTCTAGCAGTGATCAAGATTTCATGGAAAAATTGCACTAAAACAAGCAGAAAAATGACTTGACTGTTTTTAGCTACAATGACCAAATTTTGAGCATGTAATTTTGTTTTAAACTGCACGAATCTGAAAACCAAATACATTAACTACCTAATAATACCCAATTGAGTGGTTAAATCTAGTTTTAAGCCAAGATTGATGCTAATTAACCAAGCTTAAACCCTAATCCAAACACACCTTTATATTCAGAATATGAAATTTTTCAAACCAAATGAAATCAAATCCTAACCAAACTGATTTCTACTACGTATAACATGCATAAAGACTTACAATAAGCAATATCCAACAGCTCAAACAAACACTTAACAGTTTCTCACAAATTTCAAGCAAAATCACATAGAACTGAAACTTTGAAAATTGAAAAGGGAAACAAGGATTTTACCTAGAGGGACCTACATCCAGGTCCCTTAGTGACTGAAAAGTCACCTCCTAACAGACCCGGGTCTGTGCAGAACTCTTGGACAACAAGCAAAAGCTCAACAAAATTTCCTGCTAAGAAAAATAGAACACAATATCCTACTTTCTGATTTTAAAAACTTTTTAAATCTTTTTCTCAAAGCTCTCTCAAATACTGTACTCTTAAAAACACTTAAACAAAACACCTTTCAACTTGGAAAACACGTTTTCTGGAACAAAATCTTACCACTTCATACACTTTTTTAGAAACTTTTTTGAAATTGCTTTTGACAACTCAAAAGAACTTAACAAATCTTTGGAACTTAGCTAGCTTTAACACACAATCAAACAACAGAAAGTAAATGGATCCTGGATTTTTTTCATCAACAACACTCAACCAATTTTCATTCATGAATAAAATGGGCTTTACAAGTTTGTGACCTAAGGAAAAAATCAGGAACAAGAAGAAAAATGAAATGATAAGTGCCTTATATAATGGCTACAAGAAGATACTAGAAAGCTGAAACCCTAACATTGAATTTCCTATCATGCCCTTGGACGAATTTTGAATTTTCAATCAAATGATGCCATGTGATCATGCAGTTGGAATCTTGTGAATGCCAGCTTGTTGTAGTCAATCTAAACCCTTCAAAATGTTGTGGAGGACAAGTAAAACATTTGGGGCGTTGATCTTGTCCCCTCATGGGGTTTTGTGGAAAGGGACGGGTGCAGGGGACCATGGGGTGGTCACATGGGTTGAGTGGTGATTGTTTATTTAAGTGGGTTTTGGTGACAATATGGGGAATTAGTGATCTGGAAATTTTTAGCCAAAAACCCTTTGTTTTAAAGAAGATTGAAACTGGTAATTTTAGGGTTTATGTGGGTAATTAGGGGGTGGTTAATCTGTTTTTAGGGAAAGTTTAATTTAAAAACGTGTTTGGAGGGAAGGGAATAAATAACTAATTAATCAGTTATTTAAAAGGTAGTGGAAGGTGACGTGGGAGAGGAGGTGAGGTGGTGGGATGTGATTGGTGGATGGGAGTGATGTGGCTACTTGATTGGCTGTGGTAGGTTTGCTGGTCTGGCAGAAATGGCCCCTTGGTTTCCTTGTTTTGTTCATTTTGTAAAAACAGCAAATAATCTCCTTTTCCTTTGAAAACAAGTTTGGGCAGTTGACATTTTTGGCACAAAATGTTTTTTAACTTGTATCAAGGACTTAACATGCAAACTTATGATATTTGAAGGACTGATTTTGGCATTTTCTTCATTCTTCAAGGGTTTTCTTTGGAAAATTCTTCATTAGGGCTTGGTTCATTGTGCGGCTTCGTTTCCCGTGTTCGTTTTTGACTGATTCTTGTGATCTTTTGTCATTTTCTCAATATCCGTACCTAAAATACACAAGCAACAAACACAAGCATATATTTGGGTATTTTGATGATATTTAATGCATTTTAAGCCCTATTTGGACGATGAGACTATGTATAAAGGCAGTCTCATCACTCCCCCATACTAAACCATTGTCGTGCCCTCACGCAATGCTAGAATAAAGTATCATAGCACCTCCAAAATTCATTTTTATTCACTTTATTGAATGATAAACTAGCTACACTACTACTATTACTACTACTTGTGTTTTAGACATAATGTATGATTTTCATCGCAAAATGGGACGTTTAGTTTCATAGAATAAGAACACGTGAATGCTTCGTTAGAAATAATTTAATCGTCCTCGATTTTCACTCCAATTCTATGCCAAGCGTGCAACGAGATAATTGTCATTATAAGTTAGTAATGCTAACACTACTCATATGCCCTAATCACGTACTTATCCTCCCATTATTCCTAAGTTGTATCTCTTATATTTTATTTTGTCTTGAATGTTTCACGAGGATACATTGTTGACTTATGCGATAATAGAGATTTAGGTCTAAAAATAGAGTCATAACGGTGTAACTAAGACCATCAAATCAATAACCCCTCCTAATAGACAACGATGTTAAAAAATTAAGTTGACAAGAAGAATCGATAAACACGGTTTTATAACGGTTTTGAACATGAGACTTATTACCAAGACTTTTATACGCCCCCTAACGGAAGGGCCTTATTATCTTTGGTTTACCTCCATCTTTTATTCAACTTCGCCATGAAGCTTTTATTATGACTTCGGTCTTGCCTTGCCTTTTATTATCCGCCTCATCGGTGGTTTTATTAGCCAAAGACGTATATCCTCACGCTAAAGCGAATTTTGGATCTTTAAAGCTTCGAAGATTAAGGCTTGATTCACTTTCAATTTTGCATAGATTTTAGGCCTTGTGGGGCTTCAAATTGTTTGCTAGATTTAGGTGAGCACTTGAAATCTTATTATTAGGTGAAGCTTTCGATTATTCGGATTGCCAATACTTCAAAACCGTGACGCTGGCGATACCTTAATGTCTTCCTAATTTAATTACACGGAAGCTACTAGAAAAGACTAGAAACCCAACAATCCTAACTAAACCGATAATTCAATATTTATTAAGCAAAAAATATTTACATGCGAAGGGAGAATAAGCAAACAACGAGAACACATGAGTTTTTGAAAGAATACGAGTACTCTACGTTTAGCATAGTAACTTATAATTAACTCTATTATTTCTCGTCCTCATTTAAGAGACTTAGCCTAAAAAGTTAAGGAATCAAAGCTAAGTGCTCAACACGCACGGTCGAGTCAAAAATTACTCTTATTCTCGCCATCGGAAAATCTACATTCGTGTCTTCAAACACTTATAAAATATGAGAAAAAATTTAAAATTTGGCCATTTTTAGCCTTATTTTGCAACAAAAACGATAAACAAAAAGATAAACTTTGAAAAGCGTGAAGGTTTGGCAAGGCAAGTATCTATTCATCCCCCCATACTAAAGTTAGACATTGTCCTCAATGTTTCGAGTCTAGGGGTGCAAACACCCCCATACTAGAGATGTAGTCGAATGCCTAATCTAGCATGGAAAGGGTGTAACCAATAAATTAATAGCCGTTTATGAAGTGTGCTATAAACCTAAGGTTAGAACATCAAAGGATATATCATTTGGATATTGAGAAAGTCTTCAAAGCAAACGATCGAGTGCTCCCATAAAACGAACACGAGAGGCTCCAATCGTGAAGATCATGATCTAAAAACCACAATGCACAAACAACCACGGAACAAAGGTTGGAAGGGCACAAATCCCCACACGTAAGCTACATTAGAAAGCGATAATATGTACATAGGATAAGCATGGGATTCCCCCACGAGGCACCTCGTTTTTGATTACCGAGTCATGAGCTCGACTCGATCCCCTCAATATTAATTATCATTGGGGAAAGTGATTTGGTCGAGGTAGTTCAAGGATGGAACTTCCCCGCCAAAGTAGTGCTTCAACCTATGTCCATTCACCTTGAAGTTAGGACCATCATCTTGAGCTAGCTCGATGGTCCCATACGGAAACACTTGAGTCACGGTGAATGGACCGGACCAACGGGATTTCAACTTACCGGAAAAGATTTTCAATCTTGAATTAAAAAGCAAAACTTGATCCCCAATGTTAAAAACCCGGTTTTTAATTCTAGAATCATGCAACTTTTTAGTTTTTCTTTATAAATCAATGAATTTTCATAAGCAATGTCTCTCAATTCATCTAATTCATTCAATTGCATTTTCTGGTGTTTTCCCGCGGTCTCCATATCATCATTACAATGCTTTAGGGCCCAATAAGCCTTGTGTTCTAACTCGATAGGCAAATGACAATTCTTTCCATACACAAGCTTATAGGGAGTGCACCCAATGGGCGTCTTATGAGCGGTCCTAAAGGCCCATAAAGCATCGCCCAACTTATCCGACCAAGTTTGTCGGTTTTCCCCAACGGATCTCTCCAAGATCCTTTTCAACGCTCGGTTTGAAACCTCGACTTGCCCACTCGTTTGTGGGTGATAAGCCGAAGAAAGCCGATGTGTAACCCCATATTTCCTTAGAACCCTTTCAAATTGGTCGTTACAAAAATGGGTTCCACGATCGCTTATGATAGCATGAGGGGTTCCAAACCGAGAAAACAAGCTTTTCAAGAACTTAACTACCACACGAGCATCATTAGTGGGCAAGGCCTTGGCCTCCACCCACTTAGAAAGGTAGTCAACCGCAACGAGAATGTACTTATTACCACGAGATGATGGGAACGGCCCCATAAAGTCTATACCCCAAACGTCAAAGATCTCACACACTTGGATGATATTTTGTGGCATTTCATCTTTTTGTGAGGCTTTTCCTTGTCGTTGGCAAGCATCACACGACTTCACAAGATCTTGTGCATCTCGGTAAATAGTAGGCCAAAAGAAGCCGGCATCAAACACCTTCTTAGCCGTGAGATTAGCACCGTGGTGACCACCCGTGGGTCCCTCATGGCAAGCTCTAAGGATGTTAGAAGCTTCGGTGCCAAATACACAACGTCAGATGATTTGATCCGCACAAGTTCGAAACAAGTAAGGGTCGTTCCAAAAGTAGAACTTGACGTCACGAAAGAATTTTCGTTTTTCTTGAGTCGTCATACCCTTAATGATGAAGTTACCCGCATGGTAATTTGCAAAATCCGCAAACCATGGGGTAGAAGAATCAAGCTTAGAATTCACTACACCAAGTGTCTCGAGCGGAAATGTTTCGATGATTTCCTTGGGCTCGTAAACACTTTGGTGAGGATCTTCCAAACGAGAAAGATGATCGGCCGCTAGATTCTCGGCTCCTTTTTTGTCAACGATGGTGTGATCAAATTCTTGAAGGAGGAGAATCCAACGAAGTAATCTAGGCTTAGCATCTTGCTTTGCCATAAGATACTTAATAGCCGAATGGTCCGTATACACTATGCATTTCGTCAAGACGAGATAAGGTCGAAATTTCTCAAATGCATACACCACGGCAAGGAACTCCTTTTCTGTTGTAGTGTACTTTAGTTGAGCCTCGGTCATTGTCTTGCTAGCATAGTGAATAGGCAAGAAGTGCTTATCATGACGTTGCCCCAAAACGGCCCCAATAGCGTAATCACTAGCATCACACATGAGTTCAAAGGGGAGGTTCCAACTTGGAGCAACAAGAATGGGAGCTTCGGTAAGTTTCCTCTTAAGGATTTCAAAGGCTCGTACACAATCTTCGTCAAAGACAAAACGTGCCTCTTTTTCAAGAAGATGTGTAATGGGTCGAGAGATCTTTGAAAAATCCTTGATGAATCGACAATAAAAGCCCGCGTGGCCTAGGAAACTCCTAACTCCCTTAACGGTTTTGGGATGAGGTAATTTGACGATGACGTCTACCTTAGCTTGATCTACCTCAATCCCCGCTTTTGAGACCTTGTGCCCTAAGACGATTCCACTTTTAACCATAAAATGACACTTTTCCCAATTGAGCATAAGGTTGGTTTCCTCACAATGTTTTAACATTCTCTCAAGGTTCGACAAACATGAAGTGAACGAATTACCAAACACGGAAAAGTCATTCATGAAGACTTCCATCGTCTTCTCGATCATGTCATGAAAAATAGCCATCATGCACCTTTGAAAGGTTCCCGGTGCATTGCAAAGTCCGAATGGCATTCTACGATAGGAAAACGTTCCATATGGACACGTAAACGTAGTTTTTTCTTGATCACGAGGATCGATGGGAATTTGGAAGTAACCGGAAAAACCATCTAGAAAGCAATAGAAATCGTTTCCCGCAAGACGCTCCAACATTTGGTCCATGAAGGGCAAGGGAAAATGGTCTTTTCGAGTGGCTTCATTCAACTTTCGATAGTCAATGCACACTCTCCATCCGGTCACGAGTCTAGTGGGAATTAACTCGTTGGCATCGTTTGGCACAACGGTCATCCCTCCCTTTTTAGGGACACAATGAATAGGACTCACCCAAGGGCTATCGGAAATAGGGTAAATCATTCCCGCGTCAAGAAGTTTAAGGACCTCCTTTTTGATGACGTCGTGAATTTTGGGGTTCACCCTCCTTTGACTTTGGATTGTGGGCTTGAAATCCTCCTCCATTAAGATTTTGTGGGTACAAAACTTGGGATCGATTCCCTTAATTTCGGATAACTTCCACGCAATCGCCCTTTGTGATCCTTTAGAACATCGACAAGTGCGGTTTTTTCATCATTCGAAAGTTCCTTCGCAATAATAACCGGCAACTTGTCGTCCTCCTCCAAATAGACATATTCGAGGTGAGGAGGTAAATCTTTCAACTCGAGGATAGGTGGTTCCTCGAGTGAAGATTTGGGCTTGATACTCATAACCTCCTCGGGTGGAGGAAATGGGAAATCGTTAAGAAAATCCTTGATAATCGAGAAGTCCTCATCGTTGTCGAGGTCTTCGTCACAAGTACGTGGAACATCGAATTCTTCCAACGTAAAACCACCACCTTCAAATGGAGTGAAGGTTGGTGTCTGATAGGTGTGAAAACACCCATCCTTTTACCACTTATTTCTTGCTAAAACAAGGCCAAAACACGTATTTAAAGTCATTTGTTTGGAATTATGCGTGGTTTGTGTGTTTGTTGTGTTTTCAGAGCCAACCGGATAAATATTTGAGAAAACATGGGATTGCACGGGTTTTATCAAGGAAAAAGACTGAAGACGAAGTCTATTGTCCAAGAGATGCAAAAGATTTGAAGTCAATGGGCCTATTTGAAGATCTATCGAAGAAAAGGACCAAAGATGGAAGATTTACATGTGTCGAAGAAACTCAAGTCTATTAATAGAAGAAATTAAAAGACAAGTTGAATTTAATCGTCGACAAATCCCGAATCGAAATCGAAAACGTCAACTTTTCTGAAAAGACGAGAAGACAAAAAGAAGGGAAGAAAGCCCACTCACCAACAAAGGGAGAAGCCTATAAATACTCCTCCCATTCAAGACTCCACCATCTTCTTTTTCAGTTATTCTTCTTCCTAGTTTTTAGGCACCATCTCCCTTAAGGAGTGGTTTTCATCTTGTTCAATTTTCTTCCATTCATGGAGGTGTAATCTTTTCTTGTTTGTTGAATCTTAATTCATTAATACAAATCATCTTTTAATCTTTCCATCATCTTGTTCTTCATATCTTTTTGTCTCTTAGTTCTTAAGTTTTATTCGAATGGTTTGATTGTCAAAAGTAAGTGGGTTTTGTGATTTTGTTGTTTTTGGATTCAAGCTTTCTATGAGTAAAGGATTAGTGGTAAAATTGGTTTAAGTTTTGATCAAAAACTTGGTAATTTTTGGTTTTGGATTCGTGTTCTTTCAATTCTCCTGTTCGTCGCTTCACTTTCTGATCTCGCCCAGATTCCGAATAGGGAATCTGGGGTTGTGTCTATTCGGAATTTTTCATTTATTCCGAGTAGTGTCTAATTTTCTTGTCTATTCGGAATATTTAATTATTCCGAGTAAGGGTTTCTTTCCAAGCTTTTCCGAATAGGGATTTTCTGTAAGATATTCCGCATAGTCAAAACTTTCCGAATGGGATTTGTTTTCCGCATAGGGCAATTTGTCATTTATTCCGCATAGGTTGATTTCAATTTCCTCTATTCGGAATATTTCCCATATTCCGAATAGTCCTATTATTCCGCATAGAATCTTGCTTTCCGAATAGGGCATTTTTCCGCACAAGAAAGATTATTCCGAGTAAGACATTCTTTCCGCATAGGCCCTCGTATTCCGAATAGAGTTCATTTTCCGAATAGAGCTTTTTCCAAAATATTCCGCATAAGAGATACTTTCCGCATAAGAGATTTGTTCCGCATGGTATTAATTATTCCGAGTAAGGGAAACATTCCGAATGGAGCAGTACATTCCGCATAGCAAGAAGCATTCCGAATAAGAGAGTTCCAGTTTTATTTTTCATAAGGTATTTTCTACTGTTTCATTTAAAGTCTGGATTTATTTTCATTTCTAGTTTCTAGTGTTATTTTATTACTTGTCTTTATCAGTTTAGTAGATTTAGACCCAAGCTCCCCCTTTTTAGTCACCAATAACAACGATTCCACTTTTGACCGTGATCGGTTCGAGAAGATACCGAGAACGAAACAACGATATATATCAATTGGGTACGAGCAACGCAAAGAGAGATCTTGCAAGCAAAAACCTTTTATTAACCAACCAAAAGTCAGTTATTAAAATGGCGCCGCTGCCGGCTCTTTTCGTAAGGATCAACGGTTTCTTGTGAGAAAAATTGGATTTTGGGATCCGTTCTTTCGGGAACGTTATTTTCAAGCACAAAAATTTTCAAAAACCCATAAAAATATAAAATTTTCAAAAAAATACAAAAACATTAAAAAAACCTATAAAAACCAAAAATATTTTCTCTTGCATTTTTCTTTTTAGTGTATGCGTACTCGATCCACGTCTTATTCAGAGCCCGAGACTCTCGAACAATTAGACATGGCTGGTGTTAATAACAACAATAATCACCCACCTCAACACAATTTGAACAACAACAACAACAACAACAATGTCCTTCTACCAGATTTACGAACCATGGAGGAGCTATGTCAACCCACGATGAACGGACGTGGAGGCCCGATTGCACCGATGCATGTCACGGCTCAGGAGTTTTCGTTGAAGCATCACATGATCCAGCAAGTACAAACGAATCCATTTCGCGGAATTCCGGATGATGATGCCAACAAACACCTCGACAAATTCATAACCATTACCCAAAGCATGAAATCCCCCGGTGTTTCTATGGATGACCTTCGCCTCCAACTCTTTCCTCACTCGCTTTCTCACCATGCCGAAAAATGGTTTGACCGTCTTCCTAAGAATTCTATTCATACGTGGAACGACATGACTCAACGCTTTTTATCGCGCTACTTCCCACCATCCATGGTCACTAACCTCCGTAACCAAATCAGTGGATTTATGCAAGAGAATGATGAATCGCTTTTCGATGCTTGGGAACGATACAATGATTTGATCGACCGCTGTCCTAATCACAATATGCTCCCCGTCACTCTCATTGACACCTTCTACAATGGTCTCACCTTTCGCGATCGTGACACGATCAATGCCGCCGCCGGTGGTACTTTTATGAAAAGGAGACCAGAGGAGTGTCGAGAGTTGATTGAAAACATGACTACTCACCACAAGAATTGGGATTCATCCGCATCCTCAAGATCTAACTCGAGAGTCAATGTTTATTCTACTACTTCCAATCCTGAGATGACTGAAATTTCTCGACAACTCGCTGAAATGAACAAGAATTTCATGACCATAGCCACTAACCACTTTCAACAAGCTAAAGCCGTTGCTATCTCTTGTGACACATGTGGTGGTCCTCATTCTTATACTGATTGTCCTTCCACTCAAGGCAATTATTCTGAAAACGTTAACGCGGCATACGGTACATATCCCACGGGAGGCTATCAAGCTCGTCCTCAAGGAGACCGTAGCCTGCTAAGTTATCGTTCCAACAATTATCTTACTCCTCCCGGTTTCCCTCCTGCAAACCAAAACCAACAACAAAGCTATAACCGAAACAACCAATCCCAACCTCGTGCTCAAAATCAATATCAATCCCAAAGAAACACCTACCCAACTCAAGGAAATTCTCAAGCTTACCAAGCTCCACCTCTCAATCAACCGATGGCAGTGAATTCAGATGTCGAGACATTCATGAAGACTAATCGTGAGATGGTGACGAATCTTCAGAGTCAGTTTGTCAACTTGAAGAATGACATGGTGAAACAAGGAAGCGATATTCGAGCCGAGCTAAGGAATGATATGGCCAAACACAGCGATGCTATTAATGCCAACATGCAAAACTCTTTTAATAATCAAGCTCTTCACCTTCGTGATATGATTGGTTCGCTCATCCAAGGTAATCAACCCTCTTCTTCGGGTACTCTTCCGAGTAATACCATTGCGAATCCAAGAGGGGAGATGAAAGCAATCACCACTCGTAGTGGAAAAGGTTATATGGAACCCGAGCTTCCTACACCTCCACCCGTGATTGTGAACAAGGAAACCGAGCAACTTTCCTCACCTCCTTCACCTTCTATCCCCATTTCCCCACCACCCGTGGTTGTGAGTGATCCTATTCCATTAAAGCCTTCTTCTACATCCAATATACCTTATCCTTCAAGGTTGAGGAAAGAGAAGCAAAAGAGCAAGGATGATATTCAGGTTTCAAACTTCCTAAAAATGTTTAAACAATTGAATTTTAACATCCTCCTTTGCCGAGGCTCTCGCTCACATGCCCAAATACGCTAAGATGTTTAAAGATCTTCTAAGTGATAAAGAAAAGCTTCTTGACATTGCTCAGACCCAACTTAATGAGAACTGCTCCGCAGTGCTCTTAAGGAAATTGCCCACAAAACTTGGTGATCCGGGTCGCTTCTTGATTCCTTGCAACTTCCCGGGAGTAGAGAATTGCATGGCCCTAGCCGATCTAGGTGCCAGTATAAACTTAATGCCTTTAAGTGTTTGGAAGCAATTATCTCTCCCCGAGCTAGTCCCCACACGAATGACTTTGGAATTAGCCAACCGTACGGTTGCTTATCCAGTGGGGATAGCCGAAGATGTCTTTGTTGGCGTTGATAAATTCACCTTCCCGGCGGATTTTGTCGTCGTTGACTACGAGATGGACCCTCGTGTCCCATTAATCGTTGGACGTCCATTCCTGAGGACCGGTCGCACTCTCATTGATGTAGCCGCAGGCGAATTAATCATGAGAGTTGGTGACGATCAAATTGTCTTCAACATGGGTAAAATTTCTCAGCAACCTTATTCATATGAGAGTGTTAATGCTATTGATGTTCTCGATGAGGCTTGTGAAGAACATTTTCATGATGCTTGCAAAAGTACTCTCTCTTCTCTACCCAATGTTGAGACCGTTGCCTCAATTGCCCCGGCATTTACTCCTTTTGGAGAAAGTGACTTGGATGAGTTCGAAGCTAGCTTGGGTCCTCTCGACATTAAGTATGATAATTCGTCCACCAATTGGGATGAAGATATTCGTACTATTGAGAGACTTCTCAATGAGGACCCATTGTCTCCTCCTACTCCTAAAGAGGTGACTAATGATGATCCATCGTTAGTTTCACCATCTACTGAGGATCCTCCTACTCTCGAGCTTAAGGACCTACCGCCTCATCTTGAGTACGTTTTCCTAGAAGACGACGAGAAGTTACCGGTCATCATCGCAAAGGATCTGAAAGAAGACGAAAAAGCCCGACTTGTCGCTGTGTTGAAGAAGCCTAAAAGAGCTATCGCTTGGAAAATCTCCGACATCCGCGGAATTGATCCTCACTTTTGGACACATAAAATTCTCATGGAGGACGACTTTAAGCCCACTATTCAAAGCCAAAGAAGGGTGAATCCTAAAATCCATGACGTCATCAAAAAAGAGGTTATCAAACTTCTTGATGCGGGTATGATTTACCCTATTTCGGATTCACCATGGGTTAGTCCAGTCCATTGTGTGCCTAAGAAAGGCGGAATTACCGTTGTGCCCAATGCTAACAACGAGTTGATTCCTACCTGTCTCGTTACTGGGTGGAGAGTTCGTATAGACTACCGCAAACTCAATGATGCCACGAGAAAGGATCATTTCCCTCTACCTTTTATGGACCAAATGCTTGAACGTCTAGCGGGTAATGAATATTACTGCTTTCTGGATGGTTTCTCGGGTTATTTTCAAATACCCATCGATCCCCAAGATCAAGAGAAGACAACATTCACTTGTCCCTATGGCACATTTGCTTACAAAAGGATGCCTTTTGGCTTATGCAATGCTCCCGGGACTTTCCAAAGGTGCATGTTGGCAATCTTCCATGACATGGTTGAGCAAACCATGGAAGTCTTCATGGATGATTTCTCGGTCTTCGAGGATTCCTTCTCTTCGTGCCTTGCCAATTTGGAACGTATGCTTAAGCGGTGCGAAGACACTCGCCTTGTTCTGAATTGGGAAAAATGCCATTTTATGGTAAAAGAAGGCATTGTGCTAGGACACAAAATCTCTAAAGCCGGTCTTGAAGTCGACCGTGCTAAAGTTGATGTCATAGCCAAATTACCTCCACCTTCAACCGTGAAGGGTGTAAGAAGTTTTCTGGGTCATGCGGGCTTCTATCGACGATTCATTCAGGATTTCTCTAAAATCGCTCGCCCGATGACCCACCTCTTGGAAAAAGATACTCCTTTTATCTTTTCTAAAGAGTGTCTCGAAGCCTTCAATCTTCTTAAGGATAAGCTAACTAAGGCACCGGTCTTGGTTACCCCTAATTGGGAGCTGCCTTTTGAATTGATGTGCGATGCTAGCGACTTTGCTATTGGTGCGGTTCTGGGCCAAAGAGTGAATAAACACTTCCAACCAATCCACTACGCTAGCAAAACAATGACGGGGGCTCAATTGCATTATACGACAACCGAAAAAGAGCTTTTAGCTGTTGTCTATGCTTTTGAAAAATTCCGCCCCTATCTTGTTTTATCCACCACCATCGTATACACGGACCATTCCGCGTTGAAGTACTTGATGACTAAGAATGATTCTAAGCCAAGACTTCTCCGCTGGGTTTTACTCCTTCAAGAATTCAACATTGAAATTCGTGACAAGAAGGGTGCTGAAAACCTGGCCGCGGATCATCTGAGCAGACTTGAGGCTCCATATCAAGGGGACCATCCGAACAAAGAGATCAATGACTCTTTTCCCCTTGAGACCTTAATGTCTATAAATCCCAATCTTGATGGCACCCCGTGGTTTGCCGATATTGCAAACTACTTAGCGGGTGGTGTTCTTATCCAAGGGTTAACATCCCAACAAAAGAAGAAGTTCTTGCACGATGTTAAGACTTACTTTTGGGATGACCCTTTTCTATTCAAACAATGTGCTGATCTGATCATTCGTCGGTGTGTTGACGGACCGGCAGCTTTTGATATTCTCCAAGCGTGCCACAAAGGACCCACCGGTGGTCACTTTGGTCCCAACAACAACGCTAAGAAAGTGTTTGATTCGGGATTCTATTGGCCCACCATTTATCGTGATGCTCACGAGATGGTTAAACATTGTGATGCTTGCCAAAAACAAGGCAAGATCACACATAAAGATGAGATGCCTCAAAATTTCATACAAGAATGTGAAATCTTTGATGTATGGGGCATCGACTTTATGGGGCCATTCCCTTCTTCTAAAGGCAACAAATACATCCTTGTCGCTGTCGACTACGTCTCTAAATGGGTTGAAGCCAAAGCTTTACCCACTAACGACGCGAGGGTGGTTTGTAAGTTCTTGAAACAACTATTTGCTCGTTTCGGTGTTCCTCGTGCTATTATCAGTGACCGCGGGACTCATTTTTGCAACGATCAATTTGCAAGAGTCATGGCTAAGTATGGTGTCAATCACCGTCTTTCCACCGCTTATCATCCTCAAACCAACGGTCAAGCCGAGATATCCAACCGTGGGTTGAAGAGAATTTTGGAACGTACTGTGGGAGAGCATCGTGCCTCGTGGGCCAATAAACTTGATGATGCTCTATGGGCTTTCCGTACCGCCTATAAGACGCCGATTGGTTGTACACCTTATCGTCTTGTGTACGGGAAAGCCTGCCACCTCCCCATCGAGCTGGAACATAAGGCATACTGGGCCTTGAAGTGGGCTAACTTCGACATCAACAAAGCCGGTGATTTTCGAAAGATTCAACTCAACGAGCTACACGAATTGAGGAATCAAGCTTACGAGAACTCATTGATCTACAAGGAGAAGACCAAGATTATCCACGATGCTAAAATCAAGAACCGAGAGTTCAACGTTGGTGATAAAGTCTTACTCTTTAACTCTCGGTTGAAGATCTTCTCAGGCAAGTTGAAGAGCCGCTGGTCTGGTCCATTCACCATCGCCAATGTCTTTCCCTATGGTACCATTGAGCTTTCTCAGCCAAATGGGCCTAACTTCAAGGTGAATGGCCAGCGTTTGAAATTGTACGTTGGTGAGGACATCTCTCAGGAGATGATTCCATCCCTCACCACGTTTCCCTTGAATTAGTTCGGGACCGAGTCAGGCTCGCGACTCGGTAAACAAAAACAAGCGCTCCTCGGGAGGCAGCCCGAGTGTCTATCCCCCTTTCCCGTTTTTCATCATAAGTGTAGGGGGAGCTATATAGGTTGCTTGTTTTTGGATGGTGATGTGATTACAGGGATTATTGCACTCTTGGAATCTTTGAAGAACCGTGCTCCCATGTTATCCACAATACTGGTTCTATCTCTCCACTATCGTGATCCAATTATCTTCATATTCACATTTGAAATTGATCACTTTAGTCGTCCCCTCCTTAGCTTGATTTAACCAACGTGCACAATGTCATAAGTGTAGGGGAACCTTTTCCCACATGCTTAAACATTGAGGACAATGTTTATCTTAAGTGTAGGGGGGACTTCTATCGAAGTTCTAAGTGGATTTTTCCATTAAAATGCCTTCATTTAACCAGAAAATCAACTTTTTCAACATTTTTCAAATTTTTAATCAACTTTGGCCATTTTGTCGTAATCTTTAAATTTTTATTTTGCTTTCATATGTGTATATTCCGCAAAAAAAAAAAAAAAAAAAAAAAAAAAAAAAAAAAAAAAGTTATTAATAAAATAATTTTAGCAAGTTTAGATATCTTTGATCTATTAGGCCCGTTGCGTTTATTTTGACTCAACCCGAATAGACTTATCCAAGTTTATTCTAGCTAGTATCCTTAACCATGTAGACCTTAATTGGTTTATTAGGCTAAGTGTCCACGAGTCTCATTACTTGAGATTTTAAATTGTGGAGAACGAGAAATGATAGAGTCAATTATAAGTCGGTATTCTTGCGCAAGCTCACTTGGTGTAATTATTTGCCTATTCTCCCATCACTTGCTAATAATTTATCTGCAATAAGTAAGGTCGTACGATTTGAAAAGTTACTTAGCTTCTAGCCCAAGATCGTTTAAAAGTTGCTCGGTAATGACGAGAGTTCATAGCTAAGGCATAACTTATGAAGCGGGGCGCGAAGATTGGCGAGTCCGAAAAGGCCCTAACAAGGCATGAGGATTCAATTTTATTGCTGAAGATCCAAAAGTGATGTGAAAAGCATTATTCCCAAAATCAATATGAAGGATCAAGACTCACGACGAAAAGCAATCAACTCCCACAAAGATCATGGAGAAGTCTATCCGAAAAGACCCTAACAAGGTATGAGGATAAATAGATCCAAGTCCGAAAAGGAGGCGGATCGTTGTATCTCAAAATCCCAATTAGAGATTGAAGAAATAATCATGAAGTCGTGGTCAACAAAGTTGGAGTACCCCTCAAAAGTCTCCAAAGTGAAGAAACTCTATTATGATGAGAAGACCATTATCTCAAGAACGTCTCTCGAAGATATGAAGTATGAAGTACATGCCAAATATCGGCCCGAGAAAGGTCTCAAATCGTGAACGAAGTTATGCCAAGATATGAACTTTCTGATATCCCGAGAAGCAGTTTTAAGAGATTTTGTCCTTTAGCTAACTATTGATCAAATCGTCCTACTTTGCTTTCAGCCTAAATAAACTATCGAAATAAGTCCAAAAATGCATCTTCATGATCATTCTAAGACAAAAATAAAATATAAGAGATACACCTAGGAATAAGGGAGTTTAAGCATTTAATTAAGCCATGTGTGTAAGTGTTTGATTTACTAACTTATAATAACAATGATCTCGTTTTTAAGCTTAGTTTGGGGAACGTGAAACTTGAGGGTGATAAATCTTCGCAGCACCAAAGCCCTAATATAAGTCCTCGATCTCTTTACAAGTTATGTCCACATAGCTATGTTCTATCCTTTACTTTAAATTTCTCTTAGTTCTTTAATTTTTGTCTAGTAGTATTTGAATAAGGCCAAGGTTAATTAATTATGAGAAAAGTGTAACGTTGCTTTATCACTAAGCATTGCATGAGGGCATGGCAATGGTTAAGTGTAGGGGATTTGATAGGTGTGAAAACACCCATCCTTTTACCACTTATTTCTTGCTAAAACAAGGCCAAAACACGTATTTAAAGTCATTTGTTTGGAATTATGCGTGGTTTGTGTGTTTGTTGTGTTTTCAGAGCCAACCGGATAAATATTTGAGAAAACATGGGATTGCACGGGTTTTATCAAGGAAAAAGACTGAAGACGAAGTCTATTGTCCAAGAGATGCAAAAGATTTGAAGTCAATGGGCCTATTTGAAGATCTATCGAAGAAAAGGACCAAAGATGGAAGATTTACATGTGTCGAAGAAACTCAAGTCTATTAATAGAAGAAATTAAAAGACAAGTTGAATTTAATCGTCGACAAATCCCGAATCGAAATCGAAAACGTCAACTTTTCTGAAAAGACGAGAAGACAAAAACAAGGGAAGAAAGCCCACTCACCAACAAAGGGAGAAGCCTATAAATACTCCTCCCATTCAAGACTCCACCATCTTCTTTTTCAGTTATTCTTCTTCCTAGTTTTTAGGCACCATCTCCCTTAAGGAGTGGTTTTCATCTTGTTCAATTTTCTTCCATTCATGGAGGTGTAATCTTTTCTTGTTTGTTGAATCTTAATTCATTAATACAAATCATCTTTTAATCTTTCCATCATCTTGTTCTTCATATCTTTTTGTCTCTTAGTTCTTAAGTTTTATTCGAATGGTTTGATTGTCAAAAGTAAGTGGGTTTTGTGATTTTGTTGTTTTTGGATTCAAGCTTTCTATGAGTAAAGGATTAGTGGTAAAATTGGTTTAAGTTTTGATCAAAAACTTGGTAATTTTTGGTTTTGGATTCGTGTTCTTTCAATTCTCCTGTTCGTCGCTTCACTTTCTGATCTCGCCCAGATTCCGAATAGGGAATCTGGGGTTGTGTCTATTCGGAATTTTTCATTTATTCCGAGTAGTGTCTAATTTTCTTGTCTATTCGGAATATTTAATTATTCCGAGTAAGGGTTTCTTTCCAAGATTTTCCGAATAGGGATTTTCTGTAAGATATTCCGCATAGTCAAAACTTTCCGAATGGGATTTGTTTTCCGCATAGGGCAATTTGTCATTTATTCCGCATAGGTTGATTTCAATTTCCTCTATTCGGAATATTTCCCATATTCCGAATAGTCCCATTATTCCGCATAGAATCTTGCTTTCCGAATAGGGCATTTTTCCGCACAAGAAAGATTATTCCGAGTAAGACATTCTTTCCGCATAGGCCCTCGTATTCCGAATAGAGTTCATTTTCCGAATAGAGCTTTTTCCAAAATATTCCGCATAAGAGATACTTTCCGCATAAGAGATTTGTTCCGCATGGTATTAATTATTCCGAGTAAGGGAAACATTCCGAATGGAGCAGTACATTCCGCATAGCAAGAAGCATTCCGAATAAGAGAGTTCCAGTTTTATTTTTCATAAGGTATTTTCTACTGTTTCATTTAAAGTCTGGATTTATTTTCATTTCTAGTTTCTAGTGTTATTTTATTACTTGTCTTTATCAGTTTAGTAGATTTAGACCCAAGTTCCCCCTTTTTAGTCACCAATAACAACGATTCCACTTTTGACCGTGATCGATTCGAGAAGATACCGAGAACGAAACAACGATATATATCAATTGGGTACGAGCAACGCAAAGAGAGATCTTGCAAGCAAAAACCTTTTATTAACCAACCAAAAGTCAGTTATTAGTGTCGAATTATCAAGAATTGGATCTAACATAGTGGGATTGCCACTAGTTTCTTCATCACCAAATCCTAAAACTTCTTGTGAAAATTCCTCGCAAACCACGTCGATCATATCAACGAGGTTTATGGTAGCAACGGAATAAACATGAGAAAGTTGAGAATTTTGAGTTGCGTTTATAACAAGTTCCTCGTCGTTGAAACGTAAGGTGATCTTTCTAGCATGCACATCAATTAAAGCCATAGACGTATCTAAAAACGAACGACCTAAAATAAGAGGAACTTGAGGATCCGTGGGGATATCAACGACGATAAAGTCTACGGGATAGTAGAACTTCCCCACTTTCACAAAAACGTCTTCCGCCAAACCACATGCACGAATTGTGGAATGGTCGGCCATCTCGATAGACATTAGTGAAGGAGTAAGATTAGGAAGATTGAGCGACTTGAAGATTGCAAGTGGCATCAAATTAATGCTAGCACCAAGATCGGCCAAGGCATAGCATTCTTCCATATCTTGGATTGCACAAGGAATCAAAAATTTACCGGGATCACCGACTTTTTAAGGTATGCGATTAAGATAAACCGACGAACAACTAGACAATTGATGCAATTTCTCCTTGTTGTTCAACATACTCTTAAAGTTAGCCGCAAATCGAGGCATCATGACCAAAGCATCGGCGAAGCTCACATTAAGGTGCAACTCACGAAACATTTTCATAAAAAGCTCAAATTGATAGTTGTCGCGCTCTTGTCGTTTCTCCTTCCTAAGTCTCGATGGGTAAGGCAAGGGTGGTGTGGGTTGGGGCATAGGCATAGCCTTTGGAATCTCGAGTTCCAATGTCGGTAAAGGGTCGACCATAGGTGTGGCATGAGCGGTACTTTGTGGGCTTGAGATATGCTCCTTTTCGACCATCACCTCGGGTTCTTCCTCAATTTCCTCCACCCTTGGAGTAATTGGTTGAGGAGTCGGTTCTTTAAGTGCCTTACCACTTCGTGTGGTAATCACTTTCATCTCTCCCTTCGGGTTTGAAACGGTGTTACTAGGCAAACTTCCCGAAGTAGAGGCTTTGTTCCCCATGACGGCTTCTAAAATGGCATTAAGCTTAACATCTTGACTAGCGGATTTTTGGTCAATTCTTTGTTCAAGCCTAGCGTGACTTTGTTCAATTTTATTGTTTTGACCTCTAATTTGATTAGCAAAATCATTTTTCAACTCATTTCTCATGTTAAGATTTTCCTTCACAAAATTAGCTAACTCCTTGGTGTTTTTAGCCGTGTCCCTAGCTTGACTAGCCAATTGCTCTTGAATGTTTTCCAAAATCTTATCATTTGCCGTAGCGTAATTCAAAAAGTCCATCGGAAGTTCTTTAGTGTAAACATTTTGAAGACCTTGACTTGTGTTTTGAAAATTACGGTTTTGGTTTTGATTTTGCAATTGGCTACTACTTCCTTGATTCCCATAGTTGTTATTACCCTTGTAATTGTTCCTTTGATTGTTTTGGTAACCAACTTGATTGTTTCGATAATTGTTAGCATTTTGATTTGGTGGAAAACCCGGTGGAGTCAATTGATTAGTGCGGGGAACTTGATCGTTTTGGTTATAAGTTCCCGCGGCCGCGAAGGCACTCGAAGTGTTACCACCGTTGGTAATGCACTCGGAATAATCGTGAGCTCCACCACAATACATACAAGAAACCTCAACCGCTTTAGCCGTAGCGGGAGTGGGTTGTTCACCAACTTTAAACTCAATTAACAATCCCTTAAGCTTATCAAAAATCTTGTTCTCCAAATTAGCCTCGATTTGGCAAGCATCAACGGTATGTGACAATGAAGGCGAAGGCGAAGACGAAGTCTTACGAACACTCGACGTGCTACGAGGACTATAGACCTTAGACCTATTCTCAATGATTAACAATGCTTCCTCGACCGTCTTACACAAAACATTACCACCCGCGGCGGCATTAAGATAATCACGCTCATGATCGTTCAAGCCATTGTAAAACGTGTCAATTTGATGCAAGTCGGAAAAACCATGATGAGGACATTCGTGCAACATTTCCTTAAACCTATTCCAAGCCGTTGAAAAACTCTCATTATACTCTTGCGAAAACTTTGAAATCTCGTTTTTCAAATGCGTAATATGAGGGCGGAAAAAATTGGTTCACGAATTTTGAAACGAGATCCTTCCACGTCAATATAGAATTGGGTGGCTCTTTCTCTAACCAAATTTTTGCGGGCCCCGCTAAGGAATACGGAAAAAGCATCATCTTAATCGAGTCGTTAGAGACGTCCTTAAACTTGCAAGTGGCGGTGAGACGATTAAATTGGCGAATGTGGTTATGAGGGTTGTCCTTTTCGTCACCTCGAAACTTGTTGTTTTGAATCATGGACAACAAACCCGTCTTAACCTCAAAATTCTCCGCAAGGATAGCGGGAATCACAATCGCTTCTCCATAACCCTCGGTGGGTGCTTGAAGCAACTCCATCATAGTTCGATTAGCCATGGGTGCTTCTTTCACTACGATGGGTTCGTCAATAGGAGACTCCTCACTAGAAGGAGTGGTTGATTTGTTTCTTCGTTTACGAGCACGTCTTGCTTTGGAGCGAGTTTGCATAAACGTCACGTACAACGAGAGGGTGAGCAAAGAAGATTCTTTTTGGTGTTTTTACTTTTTCAATTTTTTTGTGGTTTTTGATTGTTTTTACTTTTTTTGGATTTTGTGGAATGTATTAGGTAGACCAAAATCTACAAATCTCCTCCTTAATCAAATCTCTCGATTAAAGAAGCCTCAAGGAATGAAAACGATCACGTGAAGTGAACGCCTTCGATGACTTTAGAACGATGGTGGAACACCAAATCGTTCAAGAGGGTTTAATCAAATGAAACCAAGAAAATATATATGATATGTAATAATACTTTGGGCGGCAAAACCCTCGATTAGCTTTCAATCTCAAAATACGCACAAGCAAGCGGAGGAAACGAGGCGGCGCGAAGCACTTAAGAGCCTTTTTCATTTAGGTCGTGAAATACAACCGCCTTATACCCACCTTATAGTTTGTATTTTTCAAAATCGAGCTTCACGAAAGTATTTATCTATTTTTGCCTTTTTTCTTTGGTTTGAGATTCGAATACAATGATTGGGTAATGACCTCCCAAGTCAAGGTTGTGATTTCTCACGTATTTGGAGTACTTGTAAATTTATTGTTCTACGTATACAATATAGTAATAGTATTCACAAAAAACGAAAAACCGATAATACGTATTAGTAGAGTGCTACTAATACAAATAGCTGTTATGGCTATATATAAAAACAACAATTTCCAAATCAAAACACAACACGCCTCCCCGGCAGCGGCGCCAAAATGATTGTAGTGATTTTACTACTCTTTAGGAAAAGAGAGCAAAAATAGGGCAAGTATGCACGACGATTTAGGAAAACCGTGTGTGAATGACCCTAAAAGTGAGTTCGTTCTCGAGGAGGCAAGTGCGTTGTGTTAAGAGATGTTTTTGATTTGTGATTATATGATTGAAAAAGAAAGAAAGAAATGAGATTAGAAGAGAAAGACGGTTACGAAGACGGATTAAACTAAGACGAAAAAGGCGATCACGTAAAACCGTAAATAGTGCAAAAATTAAAATTTTATCCTAAAAATTCCTAAAAATTACTAAAAATTCACAATAATATTCTAAGAGTTTACAAAAAATCCAAACTTGCTAAAACCTTTTAATTAATTAGATAATGACTTTTTAATGCTAATTAAAGCCCTAAAAATCACAATTAATTATTAAAAAGCCCTAAACAAGATTTTAAAGTTTGTAAGCCTCACAAATAACCTAATTAAGCTAAAAAGTATTTTTTTAATTTTAAAACCAAATAAACTATTTTTAAACACTTAAAAACTATTAAAATCAATTAAAACTTAAATTAATTCTAGAAAATAATTGAAAAGCCCTAAAAATATTTGAAAAGTTAAAAATCTCCTAATTAAGTGTCTACAATCTAGGAAAAATGTAAAAACTTAAAAAATCAAACTTTCAATTTTTAATAAAAAAATAATATTAAAATATTCAAAAAAATTCAAAGTTTATTAAAAAATTCTAAAAAATTACCAAAAATCTAGAATAATGTAACTAAGAAAAAAATGCAATTAAAAGTTTCTAAAACCTAATTAATAATTTTATATGAAATTTTAAAATTGGTTAAAAAACCCTAAAATCAAATAAAATCAAAAATAAGACTTTTTGAAAACTTTAAGTGATGCAAACCTCAAGTTATTTAAATAAAACCTAAAAACATTTTTTATAAAATTTAAAAACTATTTATACTATTTTTTATCTAATTAATTAAAAACAGGTAAATAAAAAATGATAAAAAATAATTAAAGAAAGGGAAAAATCGAAACTTTAGCTAGAAAAATCTTAAACTACGTGACAAACCTAGGAAAAATGTAACTTGGCCAAAAAGCATAACCAATAAGCCTGTGATGGCTTATATAGCTACGGCTTAATTTAGAAAAGCCCAAACAAAAACCCTTTAAATAAGGTGTGACTTGAGTCTTTAGCAGTAAAAGACCCAAGGGCACGCTGGTAAGTTGTGTGTGTTGTGAGAGGAGTGGCGCAGGTTCGAGTCCTGGCCATGTCCTTTTTGCTTTTTATATTTTTTTTTCTTTTAAAAACTTTAAACTCAATCCTTATGCTACTTTAATCACAAAAACATTAACACTAGTCCAAATCAAACCAATTTAAGCCTTGCAAAATGAAAAACATGCCCAGATTGGTTTTTTTTGATGAACACAAACAAAAAGGTTATCTTCACTTGTGAAAATAAGGACAAGAGGACTTGTCTTATGAGTTCTGAGGTGTTTTTGATGGACAAAAGGGCACCCCTATACTCAGTTGAGTATAGGGAGTCAATGCTAATCACAAAAACACAAGTCACTTCACACAAATCTCACAAAAAAGCCAATTGAAGTTTCTGATTAGGCATGCATACAGGTCTGAGAGCTGTTTTACTGAATTTACTTGCACAAAGGTGGATTTCAAACCCCAAGATCTTGCACTCAATGATACCAAATAGCATACAAGCCCTACACAATCCTCAAACAACCTATATTCTAGCAGTGATCAAGATTTCATGGCAAAATTGCACTAAAACAAGCAGAAAAATGACTTGACTGTTTTTAGCTATAATGACCAAATTTTGAGCATGTAATTTTGTTTTAAACTGCAATAATCTGAAAACCAAATACATTAACTACCTAATAATACCCTATTGAGTGGTTAAATCCAGTTTTAAGCCAAGATTGATGCTAATTAACCAAGCTTAAACCCTAATCCAAACACACCTTTATATTCATAATATGAAATTTTTCAAACCAAATTAAATCAAATCCTAACCAAACTGATTTCTACTACCTATAACATGCATAAAGACTTACAATAAGCAATATCCAACAGCTCAAACAAACACTTAACAGTTTCTCACAAATTTCAAGCAAAATCACATAGAACTGAAACTTTGAAAATTGAAAAGGGAAACAAGGATTTTACCTAGAGGGACCTACATCCAGGTCCCTCAGTGACTGAAAAGTCACCTCCTAACAGACCCGGGTCTGTGCAGAACTCTTGGACAACAAGCAAAAGCTCAACAAAATTTCCTGCTAAGAAAAATAGAACACAATATCCTACTTTCTGATTTTAAAAACTTTTTAAATCTTTTTCTCAAAGCTCTCTCAAATATTGTACTCTTAAAAACACTTAAACAAAACACCTTTCAACTTGGAAAACACGTTTTCTGGAACAAAATCTTACCACTTCATACACTTTTTCAGAAACTTTTTTGAAATTGCTTTTGACAACTCAAAAGAACTTAACAAATCTTTGGAACTTAGCTAGCTTTTACACACAAACAAACAACAGAAAGTAAATGGATCCTGGATTTTTTTCATCAACAACACTCAACCAATTTTCATTCATGAATAAAATGGGCTTTACAAGTTTGTGACCTAAGGAAAAAAATCAGGAACAAGAAGAAAAATGAAATGATAAGTGCCTTATATAATGGCTACAAGAAGATACTAGAAAGCTGAAACCCTAACATTGAATTTCCTATCATGCCCTTTGACGAATTTTGAATTTTCAGTCAAATGATGCCATGTGATCATGTAGTTAGAATCTTGTGAATGCCAGCTTGTTGTAGTCAATCTAAACCCTTCAAAATGTTGTGGAGGACAAGTAAAACATTTGGGGCGTTGATCTTGTCCCCTCATGGGGTTTTGTGGAAAGGGACGGGTGCAGGGGACCATGGGGTGGTCACATGGGTTGAGTGGTGATTGTTTATTTAAGTGGGTTTTGGTGACAATATGGGGAATTAGTGATCTGGAAATTTTTAGCCAAAAACCCTTTGTTTTAAAGAAGATTGAAACTGGTAATTTTAGGGTTTATGTGGGTAATTAGGGGGTGGTTAATCTGTTTTTGGGGAAAGTTTAATTTAAAAACGTGTTTGGAGGGAAGGGAATAAATAACTAATTAATCAGTTATTTAAAAGGTAGTGGAAGGTGACGTGGGAGAGGAGGTGAGGTGGTGGGATGTGATTGGTGGATGGGAGTGATGTGGCTACTTGATTGGCTGTGGTAGGTTTGCTGGTCTGGCAGAAATGGCCCCTTGGTTTCCTTGTTTTGTTCATGTTGTAAAAACAGCAAATAATCTCCTTTTCCTTTGAAAACAAGTTTGGGCAGTTGACATTTTTGGCACAAAATGTTTTTTAACTTGTATCAAGGACTTAACATGCAAACTTATGATATTTGAAGGACTGATTTTGGCATTTTCTTCATTCTTCAAGGGTTTTCTTTGGAAAATTCTTCATTAGGGCTTGGTTCATTGTGCGGCTTCGTTTCCCGTGTTCGTTTTTGACTGATTCTTGTGATCTTTTGTCATTTTCTCAATATCCGTACCTAAAATACACAAGAAACAAACACAAGCATATATTTGGGTATTTTGATGATATTTAATTCATTTTAAGCCCTATTTGGATGATGAGACTATGTATAAAAGCAGTCTCATCACTGGCGACTGCTGGAAGTGCCGAAATTGCGGAAAGCTTGGACACAAGGTTGAAAGGTGTAAAAAGGGAACCATTTGCTTCAACTGTAATGAAGAAGGTCATAGGAAATCGGAATGCCCCAAGTTGAAAGCGATTGTACCTGGAAGAAACCCCCAGGGTGGTATCTATCAACTTGGAACAATTGAGGTGAAGAAAGAGGATCCAAATGTCGTTACCGGTACGTTTTTACTCAACAATCATTATGCTATTGCTTTATTCGATTCGGGTGCTGATAGGAGCTTTGTATCCACTAAATTTAGTGCCCTTATTGACATTGAACCTGTTGAGATAAGTACCAGTTACGAGGTGGAATTAGCTAATGGTAAATTAGTGAAAACTAATAAGCTATTAGAAGTATGCTCTCTAAATCTCTTAAACCATTCCTTTCCGATTGATTTGATGTTGATAGAATTAGGTAGTTTTGATATTATTATTGGTATGGATTGGTTGTCGTTGAATAATGCTACTATTTTATGTGGAGAGAAGAAAGTTAAGATTCTTCTTAGGAATAGGACGTTAGTAATTGATGGTAATCGAGGTGAATCCCGTTTGAAGATCGTTTCATGTATTAAAGTCCAAAAGTACATCAGGAACGGTTGTGAGTTATTCTTAGCTCAAGTGACCGGGAATGAGTCTAGGGAGAAACGATTGGAAGATGTACCTATTATTTGTGAATTTCCTGAGGTATTTCCTAAAGATTTACCCGGACTTCCACCGATAAGGCAAGTAGAGTTTCGAATCGATTTAATTCCTGGTGCTGCACCGGTGGCACGTGCGCCATACCGATTAGCCCCTTCTGAATTAAAGGAGTTATCTGAGCAACTTAAGGAGTTGTCTGATAAAGGTTTTATTCGACCGAGCTCGTCGCCTTGGGGAGCTCCAGTCTTGTTCGTTAAGAAGAAGGATGGATCTTTTCGTATGTGCATTGATTATAGGGAACTGAATAAGTTGACAATTAAAAATCGATATCCTTTACCTAGTATTGATGATTTGTTTGATCAACTGCAAGGATCTAGTGTGTATTCTAAGATAGATTTGCGGTCTGGATATCACCAACTTCGCGTCCGTGAAGAAGATATTCCTATAACTGCATTTAAAACTCGTTATGGACACTATGAATTTCAAGTAATGCCATTTGGGTTAACTAACGCACCTGCGGTTTTCATGGATTTAATGAATCGAGTGTGCAAGCCCTACTTGGATAAATTTGTGATTGTGTTTATTGACGATATTCTGATCTATTCTAAGAATGAAGATGAACATAGAGAACATTTAAGGATTGTTTTGAATTTGTTGAAGGATGAAAAGTTGTATGCTAAGTTTTCGAAATGTGATTTCTGGTTAGATTCTGTGCAATTTCTTGGTCATGTGATTAACAAAGATGGAATTCATGTTGATCCTGCAAAGGTTGAAGCTATTAAGAATTGGTCTGCACCGACAACGCCAACGGAAGTGCGACAGTTCTTAGGATTGGCTGGCTATTATAGGCGATTCATTAAAGAATTTTCTTTGATAGCTAAACCCTTAACTAAGCTTACCCAGAAGAATAAACCTTTCGTTTGGGGAAGTGATGAAGATGGAGCATTTCAGACATTGAAGCAAAAATTATGTAGTGCGCCAATCTTATCATTACCCGACGGGAGTGAAGATTTTGTAGTGTATTGTGATGCATCTCTTAGAGGTTATGGAGCTGTTTTGATGCAGCGAGAGAAAGTGATAGCTTATGCTTCTAGGCAATTAAGGAAGAATGAGGAGAATTATACCACTCATGATCTTGAGTTAGGAGCTGTAGTCTTTGCTCTTAGGTTGTGGAGACATTATCTGTATGGCACCAAGTGTACGGTATTCACCGATCACAGAAGCCTACAATATATTCTCGATCAGAAGGAACTGAAGATGAGGCAACGAAGATGGATAGAGTTGTTAAGTGATTATGATTGTGATATAAAATATCACCCAGGAAAAGCCAATGTTGTTGCCGATGCGTTAAGTAGGAAAGATAGAGAGCCTATAAGGGTACGTTCTCTAGTCTTGACCGTGCACAATAATTTTCCTGAGCAAATTAGAAATGCGCAAATAGAAGCTTGTAAGAAGGAAAATTTTGTTAATGAAGGGTTCCGAGGAGAAGGAGATCCTTTAGAGGTTAGAGCTGATGGAGTGAAATGCTTAAGAGGTCGTATGTGGATACCTAAGTTTGGAGGCTTAAGAGACTTGATTATGTTAGAATCCCATAAATCTAAGTATTCCATTCATCCGGGATCTGATAAGATGTACCATGATTTGAAGAAGTTGTACTGGTGGCCGAATATGAAAGCTGACATAGCTATGTATGTTCTTCAATGCTTGACTTGTGCTAGAGTCAAAGCTGAACATCAAAAGCCATCAGGACTACTTCAACAACCAAAGATTCCTGAATGGAAGTGGGAGCAAATTACGATGGACTTTATCACCAAGCTTCCTAGAACATCATCTGGAAACAACTCGATTTGGGTTATTGTCGACAGACTGACCAAATCAGCACACTTCATTCCGGTTAAAGAGCAGTTCTCACTGGAGAAGCTGACTCGTATATATCTTGAGAATGTTGTATGCAAGCATGGAGTGCCTGTATCGATCATTTCAGATCGAGATCCTAGATTCGCATCGAATTTTTGGAAATCTCTCCAAAGATCTTTGGGAACGAATCTCGACATGAGCACTGCTTATCACCCCCAGACTGATGGGCAGAGTGAAAGGACGATACAAACACTAGAAGATATGTTGAGAGCTTGTGTGTTAGATTTTGGTAAGAATTGGGATAAACATTTGCCGTTAGCAGAATTTTCGTATAACAATAGTTACCATTCTAGTATTAAGGCTGCACCATTTGAAGCTTTGTATGGTAGGAAGTGTAGATCTCCTGTATGTTGGAGTGAAGTTGGGGATACCCAGCTCACGGGACCGGAATTGATCTGGGAGACTACGGAGATGATAGTTCAGATTAAGAATAGGTTGTTGACTGCCCGTAGTAGACAGAAAAGTTACGCGGATGTGCGGCGGAAGCCAATGGAGTTTAAAGTGGGTGACCGAGTAATGTTGAAAGTATCGTCATGGAAAGGCGTTATAAGATTTGGAAAGCGAGGGAAATTGAATCCCCATTATATTGGACCCTTTAAGATATTATCTAGAGTAGGTCCGGTGGCTTACAAACTAGAGTTACGCCCAGAACTTCATGGTGTTCACAACACATTCCATGTATCTAATCTGAAGAAATGTCTAGCAGTGAGTGATGAGAAAATTCCGTTAGGTAAGGTTCGAATAGATGGGAAGTTGCATTTTATCGAAGAGCCCGTAGAGGTTATGGATCGTGAGGTAAAGCAACTGAAACAAAGTCGGATACCTATTGTCAAGATCCGATGGAATTCAAAGCATGGACCAGAGTATACTTGGGAGCGAGAGGATGAAATGTGGAAGAAATATCCGCACCTCTTCGATTTCAATAAGAAACGGACATCCAAATGAAATGGATCACGAGGACGTTGATCCCTTTTAGGAGGAAAAGCTGTGACAATCTAACATTTTCAGGTAGTGAAATATTTTCTCGTATAATATTTTGAAACTTATTTTTGTGATTGGTTGACGAACTCACAATTTACGGATTTAAATTTGCGCTTACGTGCATAATTTAGCGTCTTTTACGACTAAACCGGAAACCTTAGGATTACGTATTTATGTTTTTGAACTCCGTTTTTGATGAGACAATTTTTATTGGATTCGTTTTGTGACGTTGATTCATAATTTATAAAAACGTTTTTCGTAAAACGACCCGAGGGCACGCAAATCGAGAAAACTAGAATCGAGGAATACCCGTAAACTAGTGAGATGGGACAAAATACATTGTCCCACCCCACTAGCACTATGGGATGGCACCAACATGACACCACAACCATATGTGGCATCATGTTAGCTAAGTGTTTACAAGTGTAAACAAAGCTTACACCTTAAGCTACTTTTTTCCACTTACTAGCTAAAACCATCAACTAACTCATTTCTATCTTTCCATACATGCAAAATCAACACAAAACTCTCTCAAAAACTCTCACCCTTGTCGTCCACTTTCAAGCTACAAACACCCCTTTTGATCTTTTCTAGCCATAAAATACATGTTAACTAGCTCTATCATGGAGTTATCTTGAAGCCTTGATCATTTGGTGGCCATATTAACAACATTGGAGGTGATTTGCTTGTGTCCTAGGGCTGATTTATCAACTATTGTTCTTGGTGTTTGATGATCTTGGAGTTACTTGTGGTGTTCATCAAGTTCTTGTCTTCCAAAAACAAGAAATACACTTGGTTGGTAAAGAAGATCATCCTCTCCATTTTCTCTTGTTATTTTTGTAAAGAACAAATGTATTTTCTTTATTATTTTATATGTATATGATGTATATATGATGATAAAAATGTTGTGTGGGGATCAAGTGTTGATAGATATGCTTAAAAAGGTTAATAACTATAAGAAATAAGGCTAAAATCATGCTTATTTAGTTGGCTGTATAAAAACAGTATATAACTAAAACTTGAACTGATAAACTTGCATGGTATGATCCATTTACAGTAATTACAAGATGTTATACACATGTGAGAGTTGGTCATGCAATGGAATCAATATAATGAGTGAGATATGATCAAAACAAGTTGGGTGTTCTAATCTGAATAAGCAGTTTTGTAGGGACTGTTAAGGCAAGATAAACTTAAAATGAGAAGTATCTAAAACTAAGTTAAATGTAGCACATAATATGAAGAACATGTCACCCAAAAATGAGCTTCTAATTCATTATAGAACTCTAGATATGATAAAAATGGTGAACATGAAAATAAAAATCAGATTTTTAGAATTAATGTTTATTATTATTATATAAGCACTCAAATTTTATTGTATAAAATGTAAAATAAAAACCCACTAACTTATGAAAATTATTTATATAAATATGTAAAAGGTTAATTAAATGGATAATTATATAAATGGTAGTGGAATAATACTTATAAGTAATAAAAAACTATAAACTTGATTTTTACGACTTTTTCGGCTATTGCCGTAAAATTAACGTTTTTCGCCAAATAAAACTTAGACGATCAAACCCGTCTAATGTAAAGTTTATAAAAGTCATATACTGATATATAAGTAACTAATACAAATAAAAACCGATAAAACCCGAACCATAGGACATACGGACATTAGCGAGCTAACTAAGCATATTTGACTAATAATTGGATTAAATAAGTTAACCACTTATAAAAAGAACTTATTGGGCTTAACCCATTTGGGCCCAACATGGAAAGTATATATACTTATAATATAGGTATAAAAGGGATTAAAACAAGTTAAAGAACTTATACTAAGCTTAATGGACTTAAAATAGGTAAATAGATAAAACTAGCAAACTAGTAAAAAGTTACCAAAACGTAAACACTAAAATGAGTAAACAAGGATATATAAACCCACTTGATCATCATCATATCTACAAAATCATCATATGTATATTGATATTTTGATAAAAGTCATTGGACAAAGTCTAAGACCGATTATTATTTATATAGGTTTCCGTGACCGAAGCACGCCCGTAGCCGATAATCCGCCTTTCATTATCAACGTGAGTTCATAGCCTCGCACTCTTTTAAATGTTTTATAAAATGATTTGTAAACCCGCGAGGGAGATAACATGCTAGATTTTGATAAAAATAGAACACAAGTAGTCCCGATGGTATGCTTAATGATATGGACCCGAATGATGCTATGACCCTATAAACGAGACTAAAAGGATTATTAGTAGTTAGGTTATGTCACTTAAAGTCCCATTAGCATGAATTGTGAACTACCAGGATTTGGTAGACGCTTATGCATTTGATAGTACTATTTGGGGACGATCACCCCAGTTCGCGCCTTGACGGTTGATCCCCGTCGTACCACATTGATTGGTAAGCGAATTTATGTATGAGAAGATTCCATAGCGTGATTTTTGTGACGACACGCTAACTTAGATGGGCAAATTGTTTGTCGGGTCCGCGGCCCGCTGTTTTCATAGTAAGGTAACAATGTCATGCGGATAATAATAATCCTATATAATCTAAATATCCAACATGATACGACGCTAATAACGATGAAAATATTACCTATCATGGTAATATAGAGACTACGATCTCATGGACGGTTTAAGATGTATGCTTGATTTATATATTGCCTGACTAGCAATATGAGGACTTACTTCCGATATTATACTTGTGTTCTGATTTTAAATGATTGTTTTATATAACGGTTTTTATTAAACTCTATGAATTCACTCGGAATTCGCTGATATGATTTTTGCATGTTTTTATCTCAAGTGCTTGAAGGTAATCCGGATGGAGATCGACTCTGATGGCCCACATAATATTAAAAATGTTCATTCGATCTATGTTTTGTAAACTTAATGACCTGTATAATTTGGGACCTGTTGTACACTTTAAAACTTTTTATCGAATGAATGTATGTTAAACCTTGTACAACCATTTTTATGTGTTGTCTATGATTGGAGTTATTGTGCTATCCCGTAACACTCTGAAAGACCCTTCCGCTGTACCGATACGAAAATTGAGAGTGTTACAGAATATGAACTAAACGCAATTGTTTAAGGTCAGATTTCTGATGATTCGAATATCAAAGGGGTTTTGACCTCACATATATCGATGATGATGTATATTTCGTGTGAAGATCTAAAAGATCTCGACATGCATGTTGTTACACGATATGAATCTGAGATTGTTTTGATTTATAAGTTTTCTGTTATGGTGTGAATAATTAGATGGGATAGGAGACGATGGGAATTAGGATAGATTGATGGTGTTGAGGTGATATAAGGATGAAGAGTAATATTGGTTTTGGTCAAGTCTTGGTCTCGGTAAATGTTAAAACTTGTCATGCTCTCATTATTTGTTAATCTGTCACAAAGTATAGAACAATGCATCGCAATATGTTAAAAAAACTAAAGCCATCACAATCTCTTGTGTCAATACATTCCATCGGAATGATTAAGTCCCATCGGAATGAACAAATCCGTCGGAATATAACCGTCGGAATATATCCGTCGGAATATATCCGTCGGAATATACCCGTCGGAATATATCCGTCGGAATATATCCGTCAGAATATATCCATCGGAATGTGATCTATCGGAATATTTGATCGCAAGTAGAAACCCATGGTTTATGCAATCGCAATATTCCGATCTGAATGTGACCATCTCAATATCTGAAAACCTTATCCATAAGTTATACTATTTCCGATTTTTGTGGATCTAGTTTTCTGGATCTGGGGATTTTCTGGGTTTTAGTATCTTCAAGAAAAAACTAAGAAACCCTAAAAAAAATGCCTTTGACCATAAAAAGAACAATGACAATGATAACAAAATCAAACCAGAAAAAATGTTATGTTTAGGGACAGATGCCAGACAAGATATGATGAAAGCAAATATTGGTAAACATGATGGACTGTGAAACAAAGATAACAGATTATGACAAAAATGATGACCAACGTGATAAAAAATTAACAAATCGGACCATAAAAAAATTTAGACCACCAAATCAAAAACAAAAACACGATCCAAGGATTGAACTGAGGCTCTGATGCCAATTGTGGATTTGCTTTTTAGTCCGGTGGTCTAGTAGGGTGGTAGATGGTTGTGGAAGCCATGGATGAGTTGAGAGAGAAAAGGTTGTGTGTGAAAATAAAAAAAAGTGTATTAAATGAAATGAAAACACAAATGAAACACAAGCAACACCCCTCCTTGGAAGCCTTGGAGGGGTATATATAGTCACACAACGCACCTAAACTATACATGGTTTCCTAGTCTAGTCTAAGCGTGTGTGACTATGATAACTAATAGGAATTATTAAATGTCGTCACATAAGGTGAATTTCCAACAACACGTGAAGGAAAACATGGATGTGAAAGAATGATTACAACAAGTAAGGAAGAGTGAGCCATTGAGGGGTTGAAGTACCTTTAGAAATATTGTGGTAGATGAGTTGAAGTTAGAGGCTATTGGGTAGTGTGAAGTTCCTAGGTAACATCATAGAGATAAGAAGGAGTGCGTGAAGATCTACATCGTGAATCAAGGAGCTGAAAGGACTATGTACCGGCTCCTAGAAGGAAGCAAGAGATTTCGAAGGAGTCACAGAAGTTACAAGGACTGGAAAGGTGACAAGCACTATGATGGGAATCTTCGTATGGTTCGTGACGAAGAAGGACAGATCGAGTACCGGAGTGGTGTTACAAAGAGCTGAACTAGTGGATCGTGATGAATTGAATACATAACATGGGAGATCAAGAACTCGTGGAGGTAACAAGGGTAGTCGAGTAACTACGCGGAAAGAATTTTTGTGGCAATCAATATCGAGGGATGAGTAGTGAAGCTGAGCTGAATAAGTTCATGGAGAAGTGATTAGAGAGTCGGTTTTGTGAAGGTGTTATGAAAGATCTTGGGAAGAGACAGTTATGCATTATCCAATGCACTAGCGATTTCCATAGATTTGATGAATGAAGTATGGAATTTCTGTTGGATGGGATAGTGTAGGAATTAGGGAGAACCATGGAAGGAGAGAACCAAGTATTCCTAGAAGATGATGATTGAAAGTACCTCATGTTGGGTGTAAGATTAAAATAGAAGTATGAGATTTGAATAAGAATTTAAAATATGGCTTAGTTTAGACAAATGGGAACTAATATGGGTATAAGATGAGACTGTGATCCGCATGGGATCACATAAAACTCTAGTCTGTCCCTATTAGGAAGGAGTAGGAGAACTGATCGTGAGGAAAAACAAGTGAAGCTACTTGGAAAAATTTTGATGTATAGATGACTTGAAAGACGGGAAGCATAACATCGTGATGTATGTCATGAGCTGAGGAAGAAGAAGGAAGTGTGGATAGATGCAAATCATGAATGAAATAGGTCGAGATAGGAACCGAAGGTAAAACTTTGGTATAGCCTAATGAGTAAACTAAGTTACTAAGCATGCTAATATTGTTGTAGTGTGGAAAGGAAATGGTATTGACCTATACTGTTTGATTGGAAGGCTCAGTATCGATAATCGAATGGTTGAGGAGTTATAGATGTGATGTGTCATGAGAGACGAAGGGCTTGGTCTAACTGAGACAAGATGAGGAGCACTATGACCTTGAAGGTAAGACATTGTGTAGGTATAAAGGAAGTGTTGAGTATCAGGAAAAAAAATCTTTTATGGACAAAAGTGAGAAAGAATTGTATAGGTGCTACTAATGGTCTATCTAAATTTTATGGAAGTAGTTGTAGCATGGGTTTGGATGGTAGTTGATGGACTAACTAAGATAACCGTCCTTTTGGTGATGTTTATAGATCATAAGTTGATTTGGATTAGAAGAGCCTCGTTGTGATAAACTAATCAATATGTGAAATATCGTCATAGGTCACTTGTGTAAGAAAATTGGAATTTTTAAGTAGTTTGTGGTATGGACTAAAGGGAGTTGATGAACATGATTGGATATGAGTATATCCAGCTAATTGGAAAATGATGGACAAAGTACGAAATTGATACAAGTATACGAGTCGTGTTGAGAGCTTAGGTGACTAATTTATAGGGATGTGGGAAACTCGTTAGCGATGTCTGAGTTTTCATATAATGATGCATACTAGAAGTCGATGAATGCCATTTGAGGCACTATATGGAAGGATAAGGTTAGTTGTCCTTATGGTGGACTAAAATTCGTGAAAGGGACTACTAATATGGAAATGGTGTTTGTGGAAAGGATGAGAGTAACAAGAGATGATATGTTGAAAAAGAGGAAATCAATATAGTTAGAAACAAAGTTATGTAGGAAGTTTCACCTATAGTAATGGGTGGCATGTTTTGGTAAAAGGGAAAAGTTGATGACGAGTTTTGTAGGTCCATTTATGATATTTGGAAAGAAGTGACGTGGTTTTGGATGAAAGGGAAGTTAACACCTAGAATCGTAGGTCCATTCAAAATCTTTGAAAGGATTGGACCAGTGGCTTATAGGTTGAGGAATTACTGGTAGAATTGAGTAGTGTGCATGATGTATTTCGGGTATCAAGCTTGAGGAAATGCTTAGCAAGAACCAACTTGCAAGTACCGTTAGATGATATTAGTATGGATACGAGACTTCGTTTCACCGAAGAACCGGTAGAGATTTTAGGTCGTGAAGCTAAGACGTTGGAAAAAGGGTAATATACCATAATTATGGTTAGATGGAATTCGTAACGTGGACTAGAGTTCGCGTGGGAACAGGAAGGATTTATGAGAAACAAGTATCCTTAGATATTTGCTAATGATGATCCTAAAGAGTAAATCTCGGGACGAGATTTCTATTAGGAGGGAGTGATGTGACAACCCCGGTTTTTGAGGTTCGTCACTTAGTCTTATTTTTGGGGTATTTTGTGTGACTATGTGTTTTATGTGATTTATGTGTTTATATGTGTGATTTTGGGGATGAGAATGGACGAAATGAGGTACATGATTTGTAAATCATGGTACGGGTCGGAAATGAAATGAAGTGAGTTTAGAAATGAACTGCGGGAAAGTTCGGATATCATTTTTATAAGGTTTTGTGTATGTATCGTATGTTGTATGTACATATTATATGGTTAGGATAAGTTTTAGAGATACTTTCCATAATTAGAAACTTTTGGAAATGACGGTTAGTTTAGAAATCGCGTAGAAAGTCGAAAAAATTAACGTATGGCTTTAGGGTTTTGGCCTGGAAGTAACCCGAATGTGAGGTTTAGTTTAAGAATGATAAAATTTATAAAATAAGGTTAAAAACCAGATCCTTAGGTGCTTTGGGCTTGGTTTGGGCAGCCAAAAGAAAAGGAAGGAAGAAAATAACCAAAAAGCCCAAAAACATGCCCAATGGACTTGTGATTGGGTTAGGAGGCCTTTAGGATTACATTAAACCCATACCATAACCTAAAACATCAGATTTTTACTCAGCATAATCTCTCCTAGTCGAATTCCATCAATGGTGGAATTAGGTTTCATCAAAAACAATTTCTTCCTTTGATTTCTAAGGTAAAATATTCAAAACTCTTCTTTAATGTAATCTAATCATGTAATTAATCAATAGATGATGGATCTAGAGTTAGGTTAAACATAAATTCTGTATTTTAATGATATAAACATGTTTAGATTAATTAGGGTTAATAATTATACATGATGTGGATAATTAATTAGACTAGTTGTGTTAAATTCGTTTTTAAAAACTGGGCAGAATTTTTGGTCCATTGTTTTATCATATCTAGAGATATACAAACTTTTAATTTTCGAATCTTATGTCCCTGGAAAGCTAATTGAATTGTCTTTCAAATTCAATAAAAGAGAACTGAATTAGAGGTAGGGAATTGGGTCAAAAACAGGTTACAACAGTCGGAGGTCAAAACAGTTTTGAAATAAATCGGGTTTAATTTAATGTTTTAAGATGGTTAGGGTACTTAGGAGTACAATTGGACTTTAAAACGAACATGAGAGTCAGTTTATATGTTATATAAAAGATATGGAGGAGGGATAAACAAATGGGTTAGGGTAAGACCCTCTGATCATAACAAACTTTTTATATGTTCAAAATCAGTAAATTCTAGATAGGTATATATATATATATATATATATATATATATATATATATATATATATATATATATATATATATATATATATATATATATATATATATATATATATATATATATATATATATATATATATATATATATATATATATATATATATATATATATATATATATATATATATATATATATATATATATATATATATATATATATATATATATATATATATATATATATATATATATATATATATATATATATATATATATATATATATATATATATATATATATATATATATATATATATATATATATATATATATATATATATATATATATATATATATATATATATATATATATGTATGTATATATATATATATATATATATATATATATATATATATATATATATATATATATATATATATATATATATATATATATATATATATATATATATATATATATATATATATATATATATATATATATATGTGTGTGTGTGTGTGTGTGTGTGTGTATATGTAGGCCTTAACAGTAGCTTTAAGGTTGCGGCCAATGGGTAGAGTTAGCTAACACATGTAAGGGAATAGGGTTTCCTTTACATGGCATGTTATTTTTGTTAAGGGGGTGTTCGACCAATAGTTTGAAGTAATAAAAATGGGACTGTTTTAGGTTCAAAGTTAACGGGACGAGTTATGAACTAAACTAAGTTTAGGGCTTTATATAGGGGTGTTAATGAGATTCATATGGCATATAAATGGGGTTAAGTTGTAGGAGAAGGTTAGATATCCATCATAGATTGATGAGCCATTTTGGTATGTGGTTCATGTCTTGATTGTATACGTTTGTGTGTTTAGATTTGTGCTAGAGCGCGGGTACTTGGAGAAGCTTGTTCAGGTGAGTTTCATAGTCTCATGTCTTTTTATGATTTGAATTCCAGATGGAATGGAAGAGACACTCTATGGTCTTTTAACTAATGTTGTGAATGTTTTAATGGTTTGTGACGGACTTGTGTGTGCACTTATGTGATTAACTGCTATGTGATTCTTGATTGTGTTTATGATTTGGATCGGGGGACACGTACCGTCTCAGTTATTGTGGTTTGACTTGGTACCAAGGGGATGTTGACAAGGCGGGGCCTTGGGATTGGTTCATAGGTGTATGAGCGCCTATGGGACCATGGTGATTGGTAAGGCTTGGAGCCTTGTAATTTTGGTTATTGGTAAGGCTTGGAGCCTTGGATTTGTGGTGATTGGTTAATCTTGAATGCTAGTTGTTAACACATAATTGTAGCACATTGTCCATATGTTCTTTTGTTAATGGTTGTTATTCACAGCTTATAACTGATTTGGCGTTGGAGTCTAAACCTATGACTCTCACCAACTTTATGTTGACGTGTTTTAGTGTCTCTTTCAGGTGATAATGTGGTTAAGCGTGAGAATAGGAGTGGCTACCTGGAAGGCTTAGGATTGCATTTGGAGGAACCCCCATTTCCTCTTAGTCTTTATTTATGTTTGAATAAGTGATACTTTGTAGACACCTATATGTTTGTTATTTGTTAATTGTATGTCTTTGGTAAGAGGTAGACATGTTACCTACTTACCTAGACGCCTGCATTGTTTGAGATATCTTCATGACATTGTGTCACCATTTATGATATTTCCATTTCATTTGGTTATCTCTATAGACACGCTATTGTTGTGATGATATCCATACGTCGCGCCCCATATTCCGCCATGGTGGGGTGTGAAAATCTTGTTACAAATACCAATCCTACATTAAGCAGCTCACTCTACATCAGTTCTAAACATCAGATTATATACTCAAGTTAACTCTAAACTTGTTTATCTGATAATAGAAACCAGCAGCTAGATCCATATGCAGATTCAGTTAACAACACAGATTTAATATCAGTTTTCTAAAACAATTTTTATCATCAAGCAAGATCAATATTCAAAAGACTTTTAATCTAAAATACCAAATCAGTTTTACATTAGCTAAAAATCTTGCATACCAAAACTCACATATACAGTTTTATCTAAAACCCTTTTAAACAAATTACTCCAAACTTGCAAAATCAGATAAAAATCTTCTAGGTAAAATAGATCAATCAAATCTCACTCTTCAATCTAAACAGTAAACTTATCTAACATTTAACAGATAGAAGAAGTATAACAGAAAAAAAACTTAACAGTCTAAATCATATTACCAAAATTATTTAACTAAATCAAATTCGAATTAAAAATAGTTTAATCTAAAAGCATAAAAATTAACAAGGAAGTGAACCCGGTGAAGAAACCCTTTGAGAAGTAGATGCGGCGCTGAGCCGTCTAATAAATCGAATCAAGACCACCATACAACACCGTTCGAACCATCATCACCATACGAACCAGTACCATCAATTGTTTTTAACTTTCCAGTGGGGAAAGCTTTTCTCCAATTTTACTTTAATTATCCAATAAAGCTATGGTTTAGCTTTATTAGATAACTTTAACATTATTATAGTAACAGATTTAAGAATAAATTGCAATATTAATTTCTTAACATAAAATTAAACAAGATTGAATTCAAATCCATCTAAACTTTTATTTATTATCAAAATGATTACAAATTGAGGAAAAGAAAATTACAAATTACCCTAAATCTATTTTAACATAATAACTTTAAAGTAAAATAATGGATGGAAATTACAGAATATATGGGGGTTTTTATAGCCAACCCCCAAGGCTTGCTGGTGAGGGTTGTTGAAGAAGCCATTCATTCTTGACCATTGATCTTGCATCTCTCTTTCATCTCTTTTGGTCTACGGCTGAAAATAGCCAACTAGCACACGAATTGCCAACGTGGCAATCAGGTGTGCTAGTTTTGCTTGTTGAGAGTTGAGTTGTCCTATCTTGATTAGAGGAGTGAAGGTGGGTGATGTGGTTTAGCCAATCAAAGACGAGAAGAGGAGCCACGTCACCCTGGTTATTCCACCTTCAAGGTCTGGTTTTCTGGGTATTTAATTAAGGAGCGTGTATAATCACGCGCCTTGATTAATAAAGCCCCAATTTGATTTATGTAACTAGGGTTTGGGGGAATAGTGGTCTGGTTATTTGGGAGAGGTGAGAGAAGGATAATTCTTTGTTTTATCGAAAATGTGTGAGGTGTGGTGAATGTTGAGTGTGTGTTAAATGGTTTTGACCAAATAACGAAAAGTATATAACTTTTTGTTTGTTATGTTAACTGACCAATCCCTAATGGGTTCCAAAATCCCATGAACACACTTTTCGTTTCTTTATTTTTGGTTAATACTTGGGCTTGGGCCCAAGTTCTATGAATCTGTCACATAGCTTTGTTGAAATGGGCTTTATAATGGGCTTATGGGTTAAAGTAGATAGCTTGTTTTTACTAATGGTCTTTTTAGCCCATTAATCAAAATGTGGGATCCACAAGACCCAAATAGCTTTGATAGAGTTAAATCCACTAAAAAAAACTCGATTTTGGCATCCTTGATCTTTTCTTCAAAACCCATGTCGATTTTGCCGGTTTTCGCGAACTTCGGTACCTACACACATTAAACAACAAAAACACATATACAATGCCATTTTTATATATTTTGTGCATTTATTTATTGTTTTTAGATACAAATGATATGCGTAAAATCACTCATATCAGGGACAATGCTCATTAAGTATGGGGTTATTGAGTGAAAATAAGATCGAATATAAGCTTGTTTTTAAGAAATGAAGCTTTCGGGATTTTCTGTACCCAGAAGTACGCCGCACATTTCAAATTGTGCGCCGCACTTTCTGGGCGAATTTGAAAATTTTCTACAGTTTTAAAAAAAAGTTTCTGTCGAAGGATTGATAATTCTTATAATTGTAAAGCTATTTTGACTCGGAATTGATAACGTTATTTACACAATACTTTATTCATAATTGTGAGGATCTTTTCCGTAAGCATTCTTACATTTCAAATTGTGTGTGTGCCGATGATTAGTTTAATTCTAGAACTTGTTCTTGGTAATCTTTACGAGACCATAGTGGGATCATACTTGTATGATAAAAGGTATTTTAAATGATAAAGAGGCAAAATAAAAGAAAAATAGAAAAGATTGAAAGTTTTGCCGATGTTTTAAGATGATTATATATTGTTGGAACCCATATTGAAAAATGATAGTAGATCATAAGTATGGGGGAAAGCAAGTTTTCTCAAAAGATCGTTGAAGAGATTTGTGGTAAAAAAAAGGAATAAAAGGCAAATGGAAGCCTAAGAAGTTTTGAGTTATGAACTCGTGAAGCAACAACATGGTAAAAGATGATGTATTATTTATTCTTTAAACATGCGGTGGTAATAAAAGTTTTTGAAAAAGACCTCTTTTGATATTTTACTTGGTGCTTACGCCAAATTTGGTTTAGTTTAGTTCCTTGTATAAGCCTATGGTAATTTACTTTTCATGACCGTGCTATTGAGCGATAATTTACCCATAATAAGAAGAGTGTGTGAAATAAAAATATCTACTTCGTGAGGTGTTTTATGGCGTTATCTTTGTTTTCGATTGTTGGCTTTATCTGTTCTTTCGACACTTATTAAAAATATATTTTTACCTTACTTGAGGACAAGCAAGAAGTTAAGTATGGGGGAATTTGATAACGCCTCATTTATACATGTTTGTAATGATGCATTTGTCCTTGTTTGCTATGTAAATAAATAAATTATGGGTTGAATTGATACTAATAAAGAATATTGTTTGTATTGTAGCTAAGAAAGAAACCATGAAGGAAAAGAATGAAGAAATAAAGAATAAAGGGGCTAAAGATGGAATTATGCTAAAATGGAGCCAAAGTGCGGCGCACAATTGGAAAAGTGCGGCGCAATTCAAAGTACCCCGATTTTGGAGAAACACAAGAAGTGCGGTGCACAAACTAGAAAGTGCGGCGCACATTTGCTTCTGAAGAAGTGCGGCACACAATTGGAAAAGTGCGGCGCAAATTTTGTTGTAGTTACACAATTAAGTGCAATTATGCATGGCTATTATGGGAGAACTACTGGGATACTCCCAGAACTCTTAACTTACAAAATTGTAACTATTAATAAGACCCAAGGCCAGGCATAAACAGACATCATTCCATAAGTTCTCCATTGTTTAGGAGAATCTCATAATCAAGGATTTTCCAAATCCTTGATCATAGTTACTAGAGTTGGTAAACCTTAGTTGGTTGATGTTATTGGTGCTGGAACAAGGAACTCAGAAGTATTGCTAGCCATTTGTAATAAGTTCAAAAGCTTATAAAACCTTTTGGAGCAATTGTTGAATAACACATTGTGGTATAATTCTCATTTCATTTATGTTAATCCTTTACTTTGATTTACATATTGTTGAAATGATCTTGTTTACTGTTATTATGGAGTAGTGTGATGTGCACTTGGTTAAGGTTTGATAGCCTTATGATAAGATACAATTATTAGCTTTGGTGGGGCAAAGTGCGGCGCACAATTAGTTTTGTGCGGCGCACTTTTTCCCTGGGTACTTGATTATAAGTGTGATTTAGATGCTCATGTATTATATGTTATAATGTAAGACCATTGTTATATGTTGGATTCATCCATGACCATGACTAGTACTCATGTGAATGGATGAGTTTCATGTCATCTAGTAAATGAATCTTGTTAATCACTTTTGTCGCGATTAGTGGATTAAAACATATATCAACTCTTGCATAATCTCATCTACTACCTTAGTTATCGAAATCAAACATAAACCATTCTTAATGCTTTTGATATAACAAAGTCTTAAGTCGGATTCTTGTCATATAAATTAGATGTTGCATGTACGACTAGTAATCGGCATGTTGTCTTATATTGTTTATGTGCTTATATTCATCAATGCTACCTATCTTTCATATGGTTATGACTTTAGCCAAACGCACCCTTTAAGACCAATTGTTAAGTATATCTTTAGAACTTGTGACACTCTAGAGGTAATTGTTTTATATTTTGATAACAACAATCCCGTGGAACGAACTGGACTTTACCATTAAGCTATGATATACATGAAAGGGTATACTTGCCCGTGTTTATGTTTTTAGTCATTTGTGTGATAATATCTTGAATCAAAATTTAAGACCTTGCAAACGAACATCACCTATCTTCATTAATATGTGCCCTCTTGGTGAACTGTTGTTGTCCATCAAGAGGCCTTGCACCCTTCTTTCTCATATCAACAGCCTCATAACTTCCTCATTCCAGATGCTAAGAGGCCCCAAGGATTTGGTGTATTTTTGGTTTGAACAAAACCAAAAAGGGTAACCTCCTAGCCTCCTTAGTTTCTGTTATTTTAGGATTTTGTGGAAGTTGTTGCTTTGATTGTGTTATTTGGCTCTTTTAGTTTTTTTGTGTTTTCTTGGTGATTTAAGTTAGTTCTATTAGTCCTAGGTTCTGTTGGTATTGATTTGCACAAGTTTTGCTTTGAAAATCTGTTAAAGTTAGTAACTAAAGGGGTGTTTGGAATTACTTGTATCTTGCATTAGGTGACATAGTTGTAGGGTACAAGTGACTTGAACATACTCTAATAGGTTAGTATTAGATGTTTTCACATTTTATTTCAAAGTGGTAGTGTAAAAAAATTCAATTTGCAAGATTGCTTAGTGGAGTAAAAAACTGTCATAACAACATTAGGCTGCTAGGGCTTTGATCTAGTCTTTTTGTAACTTGAAATCTTGTTATTATTAGATTTTAGGTTAGTTTAGGTTTATTAGTGGTTGGCTTTGAAAGAAGTAGTTTGTAGAAGCTCATAAGAGCTGTTGAAACTCACTGGTGTGTCAAACACACCAACAAAACCAACTTTTATGTCTGCATGTTCCATACAGTAGGCTTAGGGATTAATTTTTGTGTATTGGTACTTATTCTTTTGGAATTTGTTAGAGTATAGGGTAGAATAGGGCTGCAATATCTGGTATTTGGAATTGGAGAGCTTTTGGAAGCTTTAATGAGCTGTTGAGTTCACTGTATAGCCAAACTGCATCATCAGCCCACTTTTTCTGCATATTTGCTTTGCTTGGGTTGATTTGAGGTTGATTTGTATGTTTGTACTGACTCCTTACAACCTAACTGGTTATGGAGGTGCCCTTTGTGCCTAACAAAACATCTCAAATCCCACAAACGGGCTCCATAATCACCCATTTTAACTGTCACTGTCAGTGCAAAACATAACTGTCAGTGGGAACAAAATACCCACTGACCTCTATTTTTGCCACTGAAGCTCAAAACAAGCCAAACTTTCATTTTTGTCTTATCTAGCAAATTTTTTACTTTATTTTGCATTTTCAATTTTTCCAAGTTATTTTAGGTATTTTAGAGTTTTCTAAAAAGTTTTTATATTTTTCCAAAAAATAGATATAATTGTTTAGAAATTTTATAAAAATACTTTTTAGTTTTGAAATAATATAAGTAAGGTTTCCATTTGATAAAATCTTAATTTGTACTTTTTGTTAATTATTTTTAATTTTAGGACTTTAATTAGCATTTAAAATTAAATAATAATTTAATAATAAGTTTTCAAAAAGTTTTATCCTTATTGGTTTCGATTGAAGGAAACATGGCAAATCCTACATGGACTTCGACCCACTTCGGATGGTCATCGAGGTATATGGTTTTCTTTTGCTACTCCGGAGTTTGCTTTTTTGTCTTGGCTCGCAGCAAAAAAATAGACTAGTCATGGGTGAGAGAATGGAGAGTTGGAATGCGAATGTACATGTTGGTTGTTCCTTTTGTATAGAACCAAGTTAGACTCGGGAACAGTTGTTCTTCGATGTATTTACTCAAGGAAAATTTGAGAAGCATTGGTTGAGGGTGTGATGGGTTCGGATTTCACGTGTGAATGGGAGAACATTTGAAATTATGTATAATGTAGTTCTTTTTTCTCAGTTCTTGATAATTGAAAGTCCTCACAATATCGGGTTTTTAACTGTTTTTGGTTGTTAATATTTTTTGGATATTCTATTTGCTAATTCAAACAATGACTTGCAAAATTGAAAAATATTATCTACTTATATGTAAAACATCGTGCAATTACCAAGTTTTTATTCAAGTAAATTCAAAATGTAAATTTTAAAACTAAAAGGACTGAAATTGTAAATTCTATGAAAAATAAATGCTCAAAATATAAAACTAACAAGTACAAGGACTGAAATTGTCAAAACAGCAAACTATAAGGACTGAAATTGAAAACTATGTAACAAACTAACCAATATTCAACTAATTCCAAAACTAGTAACTGAATTTTAACAAATATCAAACTTAAAGGATTTGATTAGTGCAAACCCTAAAAATTATCAAGTTTAGCCAAAATTTAACCCAGTTTAATACATCAAGGACTAAGTTGCAATTTTGAAAAGTATTTAAGCAAAAACGGGTTTTAAGAACAAATAAGCTCGTTTGAGCTTATTTCTCAACCAAAATTGTTCAAACCAATTGCAAAATGCTTAAAATCTCAAATGAGCTAGACCTGTAAAAGGAAACTTGCTGAAAATGTCTAATAAGCAAATAAGCACTTCCCAATAAGCACAAAATAAGCACTAAGAAAATCTAGACATGCACAACTGGATTTTTGTACTAAATCTGATTAATGAGCTTAAAACTTGAACGGGAAATCAATTCTCATCAAAATTCATCCATTAATAAGCTTGGAAATTGAAATAAGCTGAAATTGGCTTATGTTGACCAAGCGTTGACCAAGTTTTTCTCAAAAAGCTGAAAATCTCAAAAATCAACCAACAACACCTACTAAGTGATATTGTGAAAGAAAATTGCCAAGTTATTGAAGTGGATTAAGAGATATGAAAAAGCTGTTTTCATTTACAGAAACTTCATTTTGCTTATGTGTTTAGAATTTTGCTTATTACTACTTGATTAATGAACACTGTACAAAAAGCTTAGGGAATATGAAACTTCATAATATGAACTAGAAATGAGAACTGATTTGGTAAAATTTCATCAAGAATCCAACAAATGCCAAGCAAATGAAATTGATAACTTTTTTAGAACAAAAACTGACTGAAATGGACCCAAACTTTTTATATGCCAATTGCCTTTTTGACCTTAGTCTTGACTTGAAAAAGACTTAAAACCTTTTGTAATGACCTATTAACTAGAAATGAACTTTAGTTTGCCAAAATTCAACACTTGAAAATCAGATTTCATCTAATGCCAAACACTCATTACTGAACTTTTGAAGATTTTAATGAAGACTTTTTAAGCACAAGTGTACACTGAATGAAAAGCCATATCAAACTAAAATCAGTGATCAAAATGAAGTGTGTAAAAGCTATATGAAAGCAATGAACACTACTAGGACACAAAATGGTAGCAAGGCTAAAATTGACTGAAATAAGCTAACAACTAGGACAAAATCCAAATCAATAAGCAGATAAGAAACACTTAAGCTACAAACTACTAGAATCAAGTAAAGATCAATATAAACAAGTTTTATCATGCATACACCAAAGATTTAAGCTAGGAATTGATCATGCATTTGGCAATTTGAGTGGAACCAAAAATCAGAAGCTTAAGCACCTTGTGAAGGAACCTTTGAGCAGTAGAGGAGTACTGAACTCTCTAGTCTAGTGCTAACCACCACCTTAGCACTAGATTAACCTATCTACAATCAACAAACAGCTACTCATCAACTAGAATCATCATTATGGCTTGAATTCATCACTTAAGCTATGGACTTGAACTGAAATCAATCAAACAGCTTCAATCTTCCTTCAAAGTCAGTTATGATCAAGATTTGATCATAACAAACTCAATTCAGCAACAATAGTATCAATGGAAGCAGGATATGAACAGTAAAGATGATGAGAAGATTTGGCGGGAAAAGTTGAATTTGAATTTTATTAACGGAGATTTGTTACAAAGCTGTTAAAAAGGTAACTAACTAACTAACTCAAGAGTGTGTCAAACTCTTGAGTAGTTTAGCTAAAAAGGGAAAATGATGAGAGGAAAAAGTAAATGTGTGTGTTTTTCACACTTACAACTACACAACAAGAAATGAAGACTAAACAGCTATTTATAGACTTGAGAAGAAGGTCAGTTGGGGTTGGTGACGTGTTGGGACCAATCCCAGGTCTCCACGTGTCATAATTCTGCTCAACTGATTTTGCAGGTATGAACATGAATTGGGGTTTCTTTGTTGAGTTGATTTCATGTTAATTGATCATGACCAATGGATTCGTCTTGTCATTTTGAGCAATTTTGATGTTTATAACTTTTCATGAAATCGCCTCTAGCTCTAACCCGTTCCTGGAAATCTTGATAGTTTGAAGATGACATGTGTCAAGTTATAACTGGCTGAAATAGATGCACACGGATCATACTGTTGTGATACGCTCATTTAATGAAGGCGGCTGTAGTGGATAATAAATGCTGTTATGTGGCAATCCATGTTATTATATTCCTGGCTTCTCATTGGTTCAAAAGATAGCACATGGATCACTCTTGTATAACTTTCCAAAATAGGCAAAAATAGTCCCTAGACTTTGGCAGATTGCATTTAAAGGCTAGCAGCTTCATTTCTTTGGCATTTTTAGTCCTTCAAACTTCATCCTTGAGCAAAAATGGTCCTTTGACTGAGTTGACTTGAATGTTGACCTTGTTTGACTATGATCTTGACTTTTACAATATTTACACTTTGGTCCTTCATCTTTGGCAGATTGTCAAGATAGGTCCTTGCACTTCAAAGTCTTGTCACTTTTGACTCTTCTTTGTCTTTTTCATCAAATTAAGCTTGAATATTCCTTGTTTGCTTGAAAATGTATCCTTTTACCTACACAAGTGTACACAAACACAAACATACCACATAACACTGTTTTTACAAGATAAATTGATATTTTTCTTCATGTTTTAGGGTTATTTGTTGATAAATTGATATGAGTTTTAGCTCATATCAAATCCCCTACACTTGAACATTGTCATGTACTCATGCAATTCTATATATTTTAAAGCACAAATTTACGTTCTCCTCATAATTAATCCACCTTGGCCATATGGAATGCATCTACACTACTCTAAACTACATGATGCATGATTTTGACTTTTAACAATGCAATGAACAAAATACAATTCTATCTATATCTTTTTGGTTTTTCTTGAAATGGTTTTGATGGAAATAACTCATAAAGAATTCAATGGCTTTGATTAGGGCTTGGGTACCATGGACATTTATCACCATCAAGTTTCACTTTCCCCATACCAAGCTTAAAAATGGGATCATTGCATTCACAAGTAAAAAGTGCATCAACTTATTCATGACAATTAAATGTGGAACCGGTTATTATTTGAGCAAATTGCTTGTGGGAAAATTTGTCATTTATTCAAGTGTGAAGTATAAGAAGTGCAAAATACAAAAATAAGGAAGCACGGTTTTAATCCTAAGTAATCCTCTCATCCATTACTTGAAAAACCGCTCACAATTAATACAAGTTCGTTTCAAGAATAATAAGTCATTCGCCTTATGTGTAAAATCCTCATGTCATGCTTTCATAAGTAGCTACACACTCGCTAAGGAAAAAAAATAAAACTCACGCAATAATTTACATCCGCCATCTTTTTGAGACTTTGGATCTTCAACCCCGTAACCCGTCATGGTAATATTGGATTGGAGCAATCTATTGAATCCCCGCAACCCGTCAAGGTAATATTGGAACTCAATAGTCACTATAATTAACACCACAGTGCCCCTCTTGGGAGTCTTGTATATATATTTTTTCTTTTTTATTTTTTCTTTTTCTTTTTTTTTTTCTAGCCACTCATTTTTTTCATAAGCCGCTCTTATTTTTATTTATTCCTCACAAAGAAATTTAAAAAGAAGAAAAGGAAAAACACCCGCTAAATATTGAGCATGACATAAGTCTAGTACACATAAAACGTTCTAACTTAGAATCTTAAGACGTACTCATACCAACCATGAATGATTAGACAAAAATGCATAAGAGATTACAAACCAATTAAAATCGTTCTTGATTATTTATTAACAATTATATACATGTGAAGAAAATAGAGGTAAAGAAGAGAAGGGTTTAGCCACAAGTAATTATCATGAAGTTTATCTAGCCCTTTTATACTTGCTTCAACTCTATCATTTCCCATTCTCCACAAATATAAAATCTCAAATAATGAGATTGGTGGATGCTTAGCCTAATAGACCAATGAAGGACTACATGGTTAAGGATACTAGCTAGAGAATGCTAAGATAAGCAAACTCGGGTTGAGTCAAAATATCCATGGTGGGCCTAATATGTCAAAGAAGTCTAAACTTGTTAAAACCATGTTTTATTATATTTTTTTCCTTTTTATATATTTTTGATGAAAAAAAAGGAAGAAATATATACAATGCAAATGTGATATGCAAATGAAAAATGATTAATGCAAAAATTATGTATGCATATTTTTGGTGGCCAAAGTAGATCAAAAATTTGAAAAATGTTGAAAAATCAAATTTTCCGTGTTATCAAGAAAGACAATGACAAGTTCTAGGTAAAGTCACTTCGATAGAAGACCCCCCTACACTTAAGTTAAACAGTGTCCTCAATGTTTAAGAGCATGGAAGTATAAAACTTCCCCTACACTTATGACAATGAATAGACTTTGCTTAACCCAAGTTAAGGAAAGGACAACTATTAGTGAAATCATGTTTAAGCACAAGGTGTCAATGAAAAATCACTATAGTAACGAAGTGAACCGGATACAAGGGCCTCCTTCATAAGCTCCAAAGCATGAAATGAGTGAGCAACCCTACAAACAATCATGAAGACAAAAGAAGGTCTCCCCTACACTTATCTCCAAGTCTATACCTTTATTTCTAACCTACAACACTCTAAACCTAGTTATACGATGCTTGGGGTAATGAGTCTCTAGCTCGACTCGTCCCACACTTAAAAGTGTCTAAAACCTATCATGGAGAAGAAAAGTTTTGCCTTTTTTAAGAAAAAACTCCATGATGAGGTAAAACAAGTGTTCATTTATCAAAACTCCATAAATATCCCCCAGGATCAAATACATAATTACCATCCCACTTATAACACAATTCAACAACTAGCTTCCCAAGCAATGGTGAAAAGAATGAGGTATAGTTCTCCAAAATGGTTTCCCATATGTTCTTCCCAAGGTGATAGTGTAAAGCTCTCAAATCTTTCACAAGTTTTCCTTTTGTTGCATCAGGCGGATACTGAGATGGTTTAGCAAGCTCTATGCCAGGATCAAAAATCCGTTCCTTGATGGGAAAACAACAAGTGTTGGTTGCCTTAGAAAATTCTCCTTTGTAGGTCACATGGTGAGAGAAAGTTTGTGGAAGCATGTGTAACAACAAGCTCTTGGAAGGAACCATCATTACTTGTTTTCCTTTATCACTTTGAAAGGTTGAGGTGGGCAAGGAAAAAGGTAAAGGATCTTCATTCAATAGAGATTCTAAATAGAGTATGTCCCCCTCCTCATCAAGATAACCAAGAGTGTACTCAAAAGATATATTCTCCGCTAAAAACTCATCACTCCCATCTATTATAGAATCCGCCTCATCACCATAAACATCATAGATTGGTCTATCAAAAATTGGTGATCCCTCAAAACCAAAGGAAGTATGATCATCAACAAATGGAGAGTCACAAGTAGAAAGCTCGTCATCACTATAGTCATCATATGTTGGTGAATCACAAAGAAAAGATTCTCCATCACTAAAGTCCTCATGAATATGATTATCATTGTGGAAAAATGGAGTGTCATATGGGGTTTCACTAAAGTTTAGCTCTTGATGTTCATGAAAATCCAAAAATGAAGTAATGGAAGCAATGGTCTCAATATGAGGTAAATCATAATCTCCACTTGAGCAAGCTTCATAAAAGTACTCATCACAAACTTCATCAAGAAGATCATCTTGTATTTCCTCCTCATGCACAACATCAATATGTTTTACCGCTTCGGGCTCATTAGACTTTTTAGACAACTTCCCCATGTTAAACACAACTCTCTCATCTCCTACCCGCATTGTAAGTTCTCCTTCCGCCACATCGATTAAAGTACGACCCGTTCTCAAAAATGGCCTACCAACAATCAAAGGCACTCTAGGATCCATATCATAATCAACCACCACAAAATCCGCGGGAAATGTAAATCTATCAACCCCCACAAAAACATCTTCCGCAATTCCCACCGGATAAGCTATAGTACGGTTAGCCAACTCAAGAGTCATCTTAGTAGGAGTGAGCTCGGGAAGTGAAAGTTTCTTCCAAACCGATAATGGCATGAGGTTTATGCTTGCTCCTAAATCCGCTAAAGCCATACAATTTTCCACCCCCGGAAAATTGCAAGGAATCAAAAACCTCCCCGGATCTCCAAGTTTAGTAGGCAACTTCTTAAGCAAAACCGCGGAGCAATTTTCATTCAATGAAGCATTAGGCAAATCCACCAATCTCTCCTTGTTGGAAAGCAAGTCCTTAATCATCTTAGCAAACTTGGGCATATTGGCTAAAGCTTCCGCAAAGGAGATATTGATGTTAAGTTGCTTGAACATCCTCAAAAATTTAGACACTTGGATATCATCCTTGTTCTTAAGCTTGTCTTTTTTCAATCTTGAGGGATAAGGAAGACTTGGTTTTGGTTTTGGTTGAGTAGTTGATGAAGGATTTTCCTTATTGAGTGCTTGATACTAAGATTTTACTAGTTGAAAGGAAGTTCGTTTTCTCGGTGTCTAATCGAATTGATTTCCGGTTCAATGTGCGACTCAGTTGTTCTTGGTTAAGAAAAAGAGAAGTTGATTATTTATAACTAATTAAAAAGTAAATGCGAAAAGTATTTAAAAACAAACCAAAGACAAGTGCAAGTAATAAAAGTAAAACAAGTTGAATATTAAAAACTAAAAGTTAAAACGATATTAAAACTAATAGTAAAACAAATAATAAGACGTAATTTAAAGCGAAACAATTAATAAAAATAAAACTAAACGAAGAAATTAACTTTTGACTGAAAAATAAAATTAACCTAATGAAAAAGGAGAGAATAAAACCAAAATGGTACTTTAAAGCTAAACGAGACAAAACCTAAAGCGGGTACTAAATAAAAGATAAAACTTGAACTTTACGAAAAAATATTAATTTTAAAATTAGAAGAAAAATATAACTAAAAATACGTAACTTTCAGAAATAAAATCGGAACAACTTTCAGATTAAACTAAATAATTACGGAACAAAAATAATAAATAGATAAGCAAGCAAGCTAGCTAGCTAGCTGCTCACTTTTTTTTTGGCGCCAAAGATTCCATCGCAATGTTATGTATCGGAATGGGTTTTTTTTTGTGTCGCAATATATTTTTTTTTTTTTTTTTTTTTTTTTATTTTATTTTATTTTATTTTAAACTATCGAAATGTCTAAAAAATAAAAACTGTCGGAATAACTAAAGTACAAAAATCATCGGAAAGTGGCTATAGAAAAATGGGCAGCATTTCGACTCAATACAAACCTAAACCCCGTCGCAATCCCGATCGCAATGTGCGATCGGAATCACGATCGGAATAGGGGGATGAAAACATAAGCCATCGCAAAGTAGAACCCACAAGGGTTATTGCGATGGAACATAAGCTGCCCGTCGGAATGTGGTAAAACCCCAATATTGCGATGAAAACAAGCAATAATCCGAAAATGAAGTTAAGCTTAAAAATCAATAAGCACGGCCAATAAGCTACTACACCAAAACTTGAACAACTTAATAAACATAAATTTGAAAGCTTTTAAAAGACGAAATTCATAAACTTTATAAAAACACAAAATAAGCAAACACAAAATAAGCAAACTTTAAAATATAAAAACTTTTAAGAAAACTTAAAACGAATAAGCTAGACACAAATTAAGCCAATAAGCATGTCAAGCTCAAAGCTTGATTCGTATAAAAGCTTAGATGGAAAGAAAAAGATGAACTTTTTAATCAAACATCACAATTAAACAAAAAAGGCATAAAGATTTCGGATAAAAGATGAATCAAAATCAAGAAAGGTAGAATAAGATTAAGATTAAGACAAGAACTAAACTATCAAAAGTAAAGATTTTATTAAAAACAACAAGAAAGGAAGATGAAAGATTGGGATCCTAGTGAGAGAAACTGTCACTTTCTCTCTCTAGAATCACCTACAAAAATGAAAGAAAAACTAAGCTAAACTAAATCTAACCAACCCTCCTAAATGAGTTTAGGAGGGTATTTATAGGAAATGGGGAGGTGCATGTGTTGCCTCTTCTTTCTTTCTTTCTTCACGTCTTCTCGTCTTTTAAGTTCTTCGACTTTATCGACTTTGTCTCGGGATTAATTAAACTCGTCTTATAATTTGTTTATTTATTAGACTCGAGTTCTTCGGTTTTTTTATTAAACTTCCGTCTTTGACTTTTTCTTCGATAAATCTTCGAATTGGTCTTGGACTTCCGTTCTTTCTCCACTCTTGATCTTTCGACTTCGTCTTTTCTCGTTTTCTTCTATAAAAGCCCGTGAAAGACCGTGTTTTCTTTCCTTTTCACATTTTGACCCTGAAACACATTAAAAACACAAACCACGCATAATTCCGCCATTTACGACATAAAATATACGTTTAGGTCCAGTTTTAATGTAATTAAGTGGTAGAAAAGATGGGTGTTTTCACACCTATCAAATCCCCTACACTTAACCATTGCAATGCCCTCATGCAATGCTTAGCAATAAAGCAAGGTTTACACTTTCCATCATAATCAACCTACCTTGGCCTTTATTAAACAACTAAGGAAAATCAAAAAGATAGAAAATAACAAGATGCAGCAAGGAAGAAACTTGTAAAGAAATCTAAGACTTACATTAGGGCTTGTATGTCATGAATGTTTATCACCCTCAAGTTTCACGTTCCCCATGCCAAGCTTAAAAACAAGATCATTGTTAGTACAAGTTAGCATAACAAACATTTACTCATGCGGTTCAATTAATCACTCAAACTCCCTTATTCCTATGGGTATCTCTTATATTTTATTTTTGTCTTAGAATGATCATGAAGATGCATTGTTGGACTTATTTCGATAGTTTATTTAAGCTGAAAGCAAAGTAGGACGATTTGATCAATAGTTAGCTAAAGGACAAAATCTCTTAAAACTGCTTCTCGGGATATCAAAAAGTTCATATCTTGGCATAACTTGGTTCGCGATTTGAGACCTTTCTCGGGCCGATATTTGCATGTACTTCATACTTCATATCTTGAGAGACGTTCTTGAGATAATGGTCTTCTCATCGTTCATAGAGTTCCTTCACTTGGAGACTTTTGAGAGGTACTCCAACTTTGTTGACCACGACTTCATGATTATTTCTTCAATCTCTAATTGGGATTTTGAGATACAACGATCCGCCTCCTTTTCGGACTTGGATCTATTTATCCTCATACCTTGTTAGGGTCTTTTCGGATAGACTTCTCCATGATCTTTATGGGAGTTGATTGCTTTTCGTCGTGAGTCTTGATCCTTCATATTGATTTTGGGAATAATGCTTTTCACATCACTTTGGATCTTCAGCAATAAAATGGAATCCTCATGCCTTGTTAGGGCCTTTTCGGACTCGCCAATCTTCGCGCCCCGCTTCATAAGTTATGCCTTGGCTATGAACTCTTATCATTACCGAGCAACTTTTAAACGATCTTGGGCAAGAAGCTAAGTAACTTTTCAAATCGTACGACCTTACTTATTGCAGATAATTTATTAGCAAGTGATGGGAGAAAAAGATCATAATTAACTCACATAAGTTAATGAGAGAATACCAAACTTGTAACCAACTCTATCATTTCTCGTTCTCCACAATTTAAAATCTCAAGGAATGAGAGTCGTGGATGCTTAGCCTAATAAACCAATTAAGGTCTACATGGTTAAGGATACTAGCTAGAGTGAACTTGGATAAGTAAACTCGGGTTGAGTCAAAATATTCACAACAGGCCTAATATATCTAAGATATCTAAACTTGCTAAAACCATTTTATTAAAATGCTAGAAAGTAACAAAAATAAAGGAGACTACAACTAGGCCAAAATAGATTAAAAATTTTGAAAAATGTCGAAAAATCGATTTTCCGGTTAAAATAAGGACAAATACAAGGAAAAGGCCACTTAACTTCGATAGAAGTCCCCCCTACACTTAATATAAACATTGTCCTCAATGTTTAAGCATGTGGGAGTAAACTCCCCTACACTTAGGACATTGTGCACTTTGTTTAAATCTTGCTAAGGAAGAGACAACTAAAGAGATTCCTATTTTAATATTGAGAAATATAAAATAGTGAATCGAAAAGAGTTTAGGATAGAACCGGGAAGAAGGGAACACGGAATCATGGTTCGTCAAAAGTCATCAAGAGTGTGTCTTTGAAGCTATAATCCCTGCACATGATAAGAAAGAAAACAAGAAACACCACGGGGCTCGCCCCTACACTTATGATAAACATAGATAGATAATTGGGTTGCCTCCCAAAAAGCGCTTGTTTATATTAACCGAGTCACGAGCCTGACTCGTCCCCGAATTAAATGGTCCATGGGGAAGCCTCGAATGTAATACCGGGATCAAAGACCTTGTCCTCGTTCCCGGTTGACATCAACAAAGGAGAGGCGGGAGGATAAGTCTTGAATGGTAAAAAGGTTCTCTCAATACCAGAAAAGCAAGTGAAGTCTAGATTGACGGGAGGTGGGGTGGGTAAGGGAATCACATTGTCATCCTCCAAAGACAATGGATGCAGACCAATTGGCAAAGCCGTAAAATTATGAATCATAGAGTGGTCCATTTCACCGCCCGGGTCAAAGCATTTATCCTCATGAACGCAGATCTTGTCGATATCATCGTAGATAAGGAGTGTAGAAATTCGTTTGAAAAGACCACGATCAAGTACGAAACCATCATTCATTTGTGGGGATTGTTGATAAGTTAAATCCTCACGAATGTGGTAAACGTAATTCTCATAAGAGGAGTGTTGATTATGTAACTCCTCGAGAATAGGATGTTTGGGCATTTGAGTTGGTTCTTCATTGCTAGATGGTGGAGCTAATGATGGAGCATCATTAGTAACCGTTTCAGGATAAGGCGGAGAGACAGGATCTTCCTTGAGCAGTTTCGTAATTGTAAGAAGTTCGTCTGCCCAATCGGTTGAAGAATCGTTAGAGTTATGATTAAGGGGACCCAAACTAGCTTGAATATCATCCCAAAGAAAGTCATTTTCTCCAAAAGGAGTCAAGGATGGAGCAATAGACGAAGGAGGAATAGGAGAAGTCTTGCGTTGCTTTAGAAATTCCTCCTCGTCGAAAATCACCTCAATATCGTCATCACTCTCCTCATTATCTAAAGGGTCAATAATAAGCTCAGGGATATGAGTATTCGTCTGATCTCGCTGCGGTAAAAATGAATCCATACAAGTTTGCAGCGTGTGTAAAAGCTCTTTCGTTTGCTCTTGAAAAGCTGTAGCAAGATCGTTTCTTTGTTCGTGAAAGGCTGTAGCAAGATCGTCAATTGGTTCTTGGTAACTCATCCCGTGACGAGGCTGATGATCGAGTGAGTGCGGTGGGGGCTCAAGATTTTGAAAACCGGAATTATAGCACGGATGTTGCTCATAGTTGTTCATCGGTTGAGAAGAATTAGAAACCGGATTTGGTTCATAATAATCCATAGGTGAAGAAAACTGAGGACACGGATTTTGCTCATAATAATTCATTGGTTGACAATAATAAGTGTCGTGAGGACCCCCACAGTTGTTGCAAACCGGGTGTGGAGAAAAATCAGGTGCGTCTTGTGGATAGCTATTATCATTGTCATAATTGTATCCCGGTTCTTGCTCGTGTCTATACGGGTATTGAACCGGGCACGAAACATGCCAATGAGAATCGCTTCCACAATAGATGCACGGGGGAACAGGAGGTGGGTTCAAAAAGAATGAATTAGTCGAGTTGCACAAGGGACAAAATCCGAATTGTGTGTAGTCGATATCGTTTCCGCACCGCTCACATGTACACCATTGACAAGAGTTGTTCCCGGATAATTGTTTCCCACACCGGACGCAATGGACATAAAAATCCATAAAGAAAGATAGACAAGCAAGAAGAATATTTTTGGTGCAAAACTTTGAAAAAGAAATGCTTTTTAAGATTTTTCAAATGTTTTTGGATTTTTAAAAATTTTTGAATACGAAAAATAACGTTCACAAGTGAACGGATCCCAAAAGCCAACGCGTCACTCACAAAAAACCTTCGATCTTCACGAAAAGAGCCGGCAGCGGCGCCATTTGATACTAAGATTTTACTAGTTGAAAGGAAGTTCGTTTTCTCGGTGTCTAATCGAATTGATTTCCGGTTCAATGTGCGACTCAGTTGTTCTTGGTTAAGAAAAAGAGAAGTTGATTATTTATAACTAATTAAAAAGTAAATGCGAAAAGTATTTAAAAACAAACCAAAGACAAGTGCAAGTAATAAAAGTAAAACAAGTTGAATATTAAAAACTAAAAGTTAAAACGATATTAAAACTAATAGTAAAACAAATAATAAGACGTAATTTAAAGCGAAACAATTAATAAAAATAAAACTAAACGAAGAAATTAACTTTTGACTGAAAAATAAAATTAACCTAATGAAAAAGGAGAGAATAAAACCAAAATGGTACTTTAAAGCTAAACGAGACAAAACCTAAAGCGGGTACTAAATAAAAGATAAAACTTGAACTTTACGAAAAAATATTAATTTTAAAATTAGAAGAAAAATATAACTAAAAATACGTAACTTTCAGAAATAAAATCGGAACAACTTTCAGATTAAACTAAATAATTACGGAACAAAAATAATAAATAGATAAGCAAGCAAGCTAGCTAGCTAGCTGCTCACTTTTTTTTTGGCGCCAAAGATTCCATCGCAATGTTATGTATCGGAATGGGTTTTTTTTGTGTCGCAATATATTTTTTTTTTTTTTTTTTTTTTTTATTTTATTTTATTTTATTTTAAACTATCGAAATGTCTAAAAAATAAAAACTGTCGGAATAACTAAAGTACAAAAATCATCGGAAAGTGGCTATAGAAAAATGGGCAGCATTTCGACTCAATACAAACCTAAACCCCGTCGCAATCCCGATCGCAATGTGCGATCGGAATCACGATCGGAATAGGGGGATGAAAACATAAGCCATCGCAAAGTAGAACCCACAAGGGTTATTGCGATGGAACATAAGCTGCCCGTCGGAATGTGGTAAAACCCCAATATTGCGATGAAAACAAGCAATAATCCGAAAATGAAGTTAAGCTTAAAAATCAATAAGCACGGCCAATAAGCTACTACACCAAAACTTGAACAACTTAATAAACATAAATTTGAAAGCTTTTAAAAGACGAAATTCATAAACTTTATAAAAACACAAAATAAGCAAACACAAAATAAGCAAACTTTAAAATATAAAAACTTTTAAGAAAACTTAAAACGAATAAGCTAGACACAAATTAAGCCAATAAGCATGTCAAGCTCAAAGCTTGATTCGTATAAAAGCTTAGATGGAAAGAAAAAGATGAACTTTTTAATCAAACATCACAATTAAACAAAAAAGGCATAAAGATTTCGGATAAAAGATGAATCAAAATCAAGAAAGGTAGAATAAGATTAAGATTAAGACAAGAACTAAACTATCAAAAGTAAAGATTTTATTAAAAACAACAAGAAAGGAAGATGAAAGATTGGGATCCTAGTGAGAGAAACTGTCACTTTCTCTCTCTAGAATCACCTACAAAAATGAAAGAAAAACTAAGCTAAACTAAATCTAACCAACCCTCCTAAATGAGTTTAGGAGGGTATTTATAGGAAATGGGGAGGTGCATGTGTTGCCTCTTCTTTCTTTCTTTCTTCACGTCTTCTCGTCTTTTAAGTTCTTCGACTTTATCGACTTTGTCTCGGGATTAATTAAACTCGTCTTATAATTTGTTTATTTATTAGACTCGAGTTCTTCGGTTTTTTTATTAAACTTCCGTCTTTGACTTTTTCTTCGATAAATCTTCGAATTGGTCTTGGACTTCCGTTCTTTCTCCACTCTTGATCTTTCGACTTCGTCTTTTCTCGTTTTCTTCTATAAAAGCCCGTGAAAGACCGTGTTTTCTTTCTTTTTCACATTTTGACCCTGAAACACATTAAAAACACAAACCACGCATAATTCCGCCATTTACGACATAAAATATACGTTTAGGTCCAGTTTTAATGTAATTAAGTGGTAGAAAAGATGGGTGTTTTCACACCTATCAGTGCTTCATGAGTAGTTGTTGAAATGGGAGAAATGGGAGCATTTTGAGGTGGTGAAGTAGAAGTAGAAGGCTTGTCACATTGTGGAACAAAAGTGGGTGGAACAATAAGAATCTTAGGAGGTGATGGATCCTTTGTTGTCTTTCCACTCCTTGTTGTAATAGCATTGACATTGGCCCTTGGATTTGTTTGTGTGTTGGAAGGTAAAGCCCCTTGTGGTCTTTGATTATACATAATTTGGTTTTGAATAAGAGCAAATTTCTTGTTATTTTCCTCTTGATTATCTTTCAATTGTTTCTCAAAAGAAGTAAACTTTTGAAGCATCAAATCCATAGGGTTAAGTGGCACATTTCCTTGATAAAAACCTTGTTGTGGAAAAGATGGAGCTTGTGCATTAAATCCTTGGTTTGGTGGATAGAAGTTATTTCCTTGAGGTTGAAAATTATTGGGTGCCTTGTAGTTATTTCCTTGGTAAGGTGGTCTTTGCCCTTGATTCCTTGGTAAAATTTGAGGAGGATTTTGTTGAATTTGGGTGGGTGGTTGGGGTAGGAATCCCGGTGGAGTAAGGTAGTTTTGGGACTTGTAAGAAAGGTTATTTGGATTAATATTTGGCTTGAAGTGTTCACGATGTTCTTCTTGGTAAGCATAACATTCCCCTTGATAAACTTGCACCTTATCACATTGTTCATAAGAATGGGGACCTCCACAAGTTACACAAGAAAGAGTAAGGGCATTCACATGATTTGAAGAATTGTTCAATGAAGCGGTCTTAAGGGCTTGAACTATCTCTTGAGTCATTTCTTGTTGTCCTTGTTTGACTTGTTGAAGGATCTATTGGTGATATTTAAGGAATTGGTTATCACAAGGTGTTTGAGAAGTGTTTTGGATAACATGAACCCTTTCTTCAAATTGATTGTTTGTTTGAACCATTGCTTTAGTCTCAATGATGTCCAAGGCCTCTTGCACAGATTTAAGAAGAATATTCCCTCCCGCGGAAGCATTGAGTGAATCTTGGTGGTAAGGTTTAAGGCCATCATAGAAGGTATTGATTTGGTGAACGTCATCCAATCCATGGTTAGGGCATCACCTCAATAACTCTCTATACTCTTCCCAAGCATCACTAATGGATTGACTAGGTTTTTATTGAAAGCCTATAATTAAGGTCCTCAAGGCTATGGTCTTAGATGGAGGAAAGAACTTGTTCAAAAACTTAGTGGTAAAACCATCCCATGTGGTGATACTATCGGGTGGTTGAGTGTCTAACCAATGCTTAGCTTGTCCCTCAAGTGAAAATGACACTAACATCAACTTAATAGCATCATGTGGAACTCCATTGTGCTTAATGGTATTGCAAAGAGAAAGGAATCTCTTAAGGTGATCATGAGGATCATCATTCTTGTTACCATAGAAAGGTGATTGTGAAACCATAGTAATCATAGACGTTTTTATCTCAAATGTATTTGCGAGAATGTCGGGAATCCTAATAGCACTAGCATATCCATGAACATTGGTTTGCATACGTTCCATCAAAGAACGATTATCAACAGACATGGCTTCTTGTGGTGGAGGAGTCAAAGCACGATTCTCGTGATCGGCTTGATGGACGGTGGTGGTCTTACTCTTTCTCTTTTTCTTCCTTTTCGGAGGAAGAGGTTGTACACCAATCGGTATTTGTGCACGCCCGCGAGTGAGCATGCAACTCAATACGAGGAATGAGAGAGAAGCTCTCGTGTGAATTTGAAGAGAAAAGGATTATCCTCTTCGAGTTTCAATATTAAATATCCACAAGAAAATAACAATATATGTATGTACTACTTGGGTGCAAGACCCCCAATGAAGCCTTCCTTCTTAGAATACTCACAAGTGAATGGGGGGTTAGGTGGCGCGAAGCACTTAAGTACCTATTGACCCTTAGATGGCATTTTATAGCACATCGCCTTTCTATTCACTTAAATGTTCGTATTCTTCGAATTGTTGCTTATTGAGAGTATTTATCTATTCTTGCTTTATTTTGTTTGATCGATACACGTGTCAAGGACCGGAACGCCCCTCAACACGGTGTATTGCCTTGGCAATACTTATGGAGAATATGTAGATTGGTTGTTCTTATACGTATACGTATTTACTTATAATAATATATGGAAAATATTTTTGTATTTATGAGTTTTTAAGAGAAAATACTATATGTACATAAAAACCGAGAGAATCCAATAATATATATTTTTGGGTGCAATCTCTTAGGGAAAAGATTGCTTTTTGGATTTTTTAATTTGTTTGGTCAATTCTTTAGGAAAAGAATTGTTTTGTTAATTTTTTAGTTTTTATATATTTTTTTATTTTTTTGACTTTATTTATTTTTTATTTATGATACGTAAAAATAACGTTCACAAGGTGAACGGATCCCAAAAGCCAATGAAAACCGTCAATCGATAGTCTCTCGTAAAGTCAAAGAACCGGCAGCGGCGCCATTTGAAATTATGTATAATGCACTTCGTTTTTCTCAGTTCTTGCTAATTGAAAGTCCTAACAATATCGGGTTTTTAACTGTTTTTGGTTGTTAATATTTTTTGGATATTCTATTTGCTAATTCAAACAATGACTTGCAAAATTGAAAATATTATCTACTTATATGTAAAACATCGTGCAATTACCAAGTTTTTATTCAAGTAAATTCAAAATGTAAATTTTAAAACTAAAAGGACTGAAATTGTAAATTCTATGAAAAATAAATGCTCAAAATATATAACTAACAAGTACAAGGACTGAAATTGTCAAAACAGCAAACTATAAGGACTGAAATTGAAAACTATGTAACAAACTAACCAATATTCAACTAATTCCAAAACTACTAACTGAATTTTAACAAATATCAAACTTAAAGGATTTGATTAGTGCAAACCCTAAAAATTATCAAGTTTAGCCAAAATTTAACCCAGTTTAATACATCAAGGACTAAGTTGCAATTTTGAAAAGTATTTAAGCAAAAACGGGTTTTAAGAACAAATAAGCTCGTTTGAGCTTATTTCTCAACCAAAATTGTTCAAACCAATTGCAAAATGCTTAAAATCTCAAATGAGCTAGACCTGTAAAAGGAAACTTGCTGAAAATGTCTAATAAGCAAATAAGCACTTCCCAATAAGCACAAAATAAGCACTAAGAAAATCTAGACATGCACAACTGGATTTTTGTACTAAATCTGATTAATGAGCTTAAAACTTGAACGGGAAATCAATTCTCATCAAAATTCATCCATTAATAAGCTTGGAAATTGAAATAAGCTAAAATTGGCTTATGTTGACCAAGCGTTGACCAAGCGTTGACCAAGTTTTTTCTCAAAAAGCTGAAAATCTCAAAAATCAACCAACAACACCTACTAAGTGATATTGTGAAAGAAAATTGCCAAGTTATTGAAGTGGATTAAGAGATATGAAAAAGCTGTTTTCATTTATAGAAACTTCATTTTGCTTATGTGTTTAGAATTTTGCTTATTACTACTTGATTAATGAACACTGTACATAAAGCTTATGGAATATGAAACTTCATAATATGAACTAGAAATGAGAACTGATTTGGTAAAATTTCATCAAGAATCCAACAAATGCCAAGCAAATGAAATTGATAACTTTTTTAGAACAAAAACTGACTGAAATGGACCCAAACTTTTATATGCCAATTGCCTTTTTGACCTTAGTCTTGACTTGAAAAAGACTTAAAACCTTTTGTAATGACCTATTAACTAGAAATGAACTTTAGTTTGCCAAAATTCAACACTTGAAAATCAGATTTCATCTAATGCCAAACACTCATTACTGAACTTTTGAAGATTTTAATGAAGACTTTTTAAGCACAAGTTTACACTGAATGAAAAGCCATATCAAACTAAAATTAGTGATCAAAATGAAGTGTGTAAAAGCTATATGAAAGCAATGAACACTACTAGGACACAAAATGGTAGCAAGGCTAAAATTGACTGAAATAAGCTAACAACTAGGACAAAATCCAAATCAATAAGCAGATAAGAAACACTTAAGCTACAAACTACTATAATCAAGTAAAGATCAATCTAAACAAGTTTTATCATGCATACACCAAAGATTTAAGCTATGAATTGAGCATGCATTTGGCAATTTGAGTGGAACCAAAAATCAGAAGCTTAAGCACCTTGTGAAGGAACCTTTGAGCAGTAGAGGAGTGCTGAACTCTCTAGTCTAGTGCTAACCACCACCTTAGCACTAGATTAACCTATCTACAGTCAACAAACAGCTACTCATCAACTAGAATCATCATTATGGCTTGAATTCATCACTTAAGCTATGGACTTGAACTGAAATCAATCAAACAGCTTGAATCTTCCTTCAAAGTCAGTTATGATCAAGATTTGATCATAACAAACTCAATTCAGCAACAATAGTATCAATGGAAGCAGGATATGAACAGTAAAGATGATGAGAAGATTTGGCGGGAAAAGTTGAATTTGAATTTTATTAATGGAGATTTGTTACAAAGCTGTTAAAAAGGTAACTAACTAACTAACTAACTCAAGAGTGTGTCAAACTCTTGAGTAGTTTAGCTAAAAAGGGAAAATGATGAGAGGAAAAAGTAAATGTGTGTGTTTTTCACACTTACAACTACACAACAAGAAATGAAGACTAAATAGCTATTTATAGACTTGAGAAGAAGGTCAGTTGGGGTTGGTGACGTGTTGGGACCAATCCCAGGTCTCCACGTGTCATAATTCTGCTCAACTGATTTTGCAGGTATGAACATGAATTGGGGTTTCTTTGTTGAGTTGATTTCATGTTAATTGATCATGACCAATGGATTCGTCTTGTCATTTTGAGCAATTTTGATGTTTATAACTTTTCATGAAATCGCCTCTAGCTCTAACCCATTCCTGGAAATCTTGATAGTTTGAAGATGACACGTGTCAAGTTATAACTGGCTGAAATAGATGCACACGGATCATACTGTTGTGATACGCTCATTTAATGAAGGCGGCTGTAGTGGATAATAAATGCTGTTATGTGGCAATCCATGTTATTATATTCCTGGCTTCTCATTGGTTCAAAAGATAGCACATGGATCACTCTTGTATAACTTTCCAAAATAGGCAAAAATAGTCCCTAGACTTTGGCAGATTGCATTTAAAGGCTAGCAGCTTCATTTCTTTGGCATTTTTAGTCCTTCAAACTTCATCCTTGAGCAAAAATGGTCCTTTGACTGAGTTGACTTGAATGTTGACCTTGTTTGACTATGATCTTGACTTTTACAATATTTACACTTTGGTCCTTCATCTTTGGCAGATTGTCAAGATAGGTCCTTGCACTTCAAAGTCTTGTCACTTTTGACTCTTCTTTGTCTTTTTCATCAAATTAAGCTTGAATATTCCTTGTTTGCTTGAAAATGTATCCTTTTACCTACACAAGTGTACACAAACACAAACATACCACATAACACTATTTTTACAAGATAAATTGATATTTTTCTTCATGTTTTAGGGTTATTTGTTAATAAATTGATATGAGTTTTAACTCATATCAAATCCCCTACACTTGAACATTGTCATGTCCTCATGCAATTCTATATATTTTAAAGCACAAATTTACGTTCTCCTCATAATTAATCCACCTTGGCCATATGGAATGCATCTACACTACTCTAAACTACATGATGCATGATTTTGACTTTTAACAATGCAATGAACAAAATACAATTCTATCTATATCTTTTTGGTTTTTCTTGAAATGGTTTTGATGGAAATAACTCATAAAGAATTCAATGGCTTTGATTAGGGCTTGGGTACCATGGACATTTATCACCCTCAAGTTTCACTTTCCCCATACCAAGCTTAAAAATGGGATCATTGCATTCACAAGTAAAAAGTGCATCAACTTATTCATGACAATTTAATGTGGAACCGGTTATTATTTGAGCAAATTGCTTGTGGGAAAATTTGTCATTTATTCAAGTGTGAAGTATAAGAAGTGCAAAATCCAAAAATAAGGAAGCACGGTTTTAATCCTAAGTAATCCTCTCATCCATTACTTGAAAAACCGCTCACAATTAATACAAGTCCGTTTCAAGAATAATAAGTCATTCGCCTTATGTGTAAAATCCTCATATCATGCTTTCATAAGTAGCTACACACTCGCTAAGGAAAAAAAAACTCACGCAATAATTTACATCCGCCATCTTTACTAATGGTATTTTTAGCCCATTAATCTAAATGTGGGATCCACAAGACCCAAATAGCTTTGATAGAGTTAATTCCACTAAAACAAGCTCGATTTTGGCATCCTTGATCTTTTCTTCAAAACCCATGTCGATTTTGCCGGTTTTCGCGAACTTCGGTACCTACACACATTAAACAACAAAAACGCATATACAATGCCATTTTTATATATTTTGTGCATTTATTTATTGTTTTTAGATACAAATGATATGCGTAAAATCACTCATATCAGGGACAATGCTCATTAAGTATGGGGGTTATTGAGTGAAAATAAGATCGAATATAAGCTTGTTTTTAAGAAATGAAGCTTTCGGGATTTTCTGTACCCAGAAGTACGCCGCACATTTCAAATTGTGCGCCGCACTTTCTGGGCGAATTTGAAAATTTTCTACATTTTTAAAAAAAAGTTTCTGTCGAAGGATTGATAATTCTTATAATTGTAAAGCTATTTTGACTCGGAATTGATAACGTTATTTACACAATACTTTATTCATAATTGTGAGGATCTTTTCCGTAAGCATTCTTACATTTCAAATTGTGTGTGTGCCGATGATTAGTTTAATTCTAGAACTTGTTCTTGGTAATCTTTACGATACCATAGTGGGATCATACTTGTAAGATAAAAGGTATTTTAAATGATAAAGAGGCAAAATAAAAGAAAAAGAGAAAAGATTGAAAGTTTTGCCGATGTTTTAAGATGATTATATATTGTTGGAACCCATATTGAAAAATGATAGTAGATCATAAGTATGGGGGAAAGCAAGTTTTCTCAAAAGATCGTTGAAGAGATTTGTGGTAAAAAAAAGGAATAAAAGGCAAATGGAAGCCTAAGAAGTTTTGAGTTATGAACTCGTGAAGCAACAACATGGTAAAAGATGATGTATTATTTATTCTTTAAACATGCGGTGGTAATAAAAGTTTTTGAAAAAGACCTCTTTTGATATTTTACTTGGTGCTTACGCCAAATTTGGTTTAGTTTAGTTCCTTGTATAAGCCTATGGTAATTTACTTTTCATGACCGTGCTATTGAGCGATAATTTACCCATAATAAGAAGAGTGTGTAAAATAAAAATATCTACTTCGTGAGGTGTTTTATGGCGTTATCTTTGTTTTCGATTGTTGGCTTTATCTATTCTTTCGACACTTATTAAAAATATATTTTTACCTTACTTGAGGACAAGCAAGAAGTTAAGTATGGGGGAATTTGATAACGCCTCATTTATACATGTTTGTAATGATGCATTTGTCCTTGTTTGCTATGTAAATAAATAAATTATGGGTTGAATTGATACTAATAAAGAATATTGTTTGTATTGTAGCTAAGAAAGAAACCATGAAGGAAAAGAATGAAGAAATAAAGAATAAAGGGGCTAAAGATGGAATTATGCTAAAATGGAGCCAAAGTGCGGCGCACAATTGGAAAAGTGCGGCGCAATTCAAAGTACCCCGATTTTGGAGAAACACAAGAAGTGCGGTGCACAAACTAGAAAGTGCGGCGCACATTTGCTTCTGAAGAAGTGCGGCGCACAATTGGAAAAGTGCGGCGCAAATTTTGTTGTAGTTACACAATTAAGTGCAATTATGCATGGCTATTATGGGAGAACTACTGGGATACTCCCAGAACTCTTAACCTACGAAATTGTAACTATAAATAAGACCCAAGGCCAGGCATAAACAGACATCATTCCATAAGTTCTCCATTGTTTAGGAGAATCTCATAATCAAGGATTTTCCAAATCCTTGATCATAGTTACTAGAGTTGGTAAACCTTAGTTGGTTGATGTTATTGGTGCTGGAACAAGGAACTCAGAAGTATTGCTAGCCATTTGTAATAAGTTCAAAAGCTTATAAAACCTTTTGGAGCAATTGTTGAATAACACATTGTGGTATAATTCTCATTTCATTTATGTTAATCCTTTACTTTGATTTACATATTGTTGAAATGATCTTGTTTACTGTTATTATGGAGTAGTATGATGTGCACTTGGTTAAGGTTTGATAGCCTTATGATAAGATACAATTATTAGCTTTGGCGGGGCAAAGTGCGGCGCACAATTAGTTTTGTGTGGCGCACTTTTTCCCTGGGTACTTGATTATAAGTGTGATTTAGATGCTCATGTATTATATGTTATTATGTAAGACCATTGTTATATGTTGGATTCATCCATGACCATGACTAGTACTCATGTGAATGGATGAGTTTCATGTCATCTAGTAAATGAATCTTGTTAATCACTTTTGTCGCGATTAGTGGATTAAAACATATATCAACTCTTGCATAATCTCATCTACTACCTTAGTTATCGAAATCAAACATAAACCATTCTTAATGCTTTTGATATAACAAAGTCTTAAGTCGGATTCTTGTCATATAAATTAGATGTTGCATGTACGACTAGTAATCGGCATGTTGTCTTATATTGTTTAGGTGCTTATATTCATCATTGCTACCTATCTTTCATATGGTTATGACCTTAGCCAAACGCACCCTTTAAGACCAATTGTTAAGTATATCTTTAGAACTTGTGACACTCTAGAGGTAATTGTTTTATATTTTGATAACAACAATCCCGTGGAACGAACTGGACTTTACCATTAAGCTAGGCTATACATGAAAGGGTATACTTGCCCGTGTTTATGTTTTTAGTCATTTGTGTGATAATATCTTGAATCAAAATTTAAGACTTGCAAACGAACATCACCTATCTTCATTAATATGTGCCCTTTTGGTGAACTGTTGTTGTCCATCAAGAGGCCTTGCACCCTTCTTTCTCATATCAACAGCCTCATAACTTCCTCATTCCAGATGCTAAGATGCCCCAAGGATTTGGTGTATTTTTGGTTTGAACAAAACCAAAAAGGGTAACCTCCTAGTCTCCTTAGTTTCTGTTATTTTAGGATTTTGTGGAAGTTGTTGCTTTGATTGTGTTATTTGGCTCTTTTTAGTTTTTTTGTGTTTTCTTGGTGATTTAAGTTAGTTCTATTAGTCCTAGGTTCTGTTGGTATTGATTTGCACAAGTTTTGCTTTGAAAATCTGTTAAAGTTAGTAACTAAAGGGGTGTTTGGAATTACTTGTATCTTGCATTAGGTGACATAGTTGTAGGGTACAAGTGACTTGAACATACTCTAATAGGTTAGTATTAGATGTTTTCACATTTTATTTCAAAGTGGTAGTGTAAAAAAAATCAATTTGCAAGATTGCTTAGTGGAGTAAAAAACTGTCATAACAACATTAGGCTGCTAGGGCTTTGATCTAGTCTTTTTGTAACTTGAAATCTTGTTATTATTAGATTTTAGGTTAGTTTAGGTTTATTAGTGGTTGGCTTTGAAAGAAGTAGTTTGTAGAAGCTCATAAGAGCTGTTGAAACTCACTGGTGTGTCAAACACACCAACAAAACCAACTTTTATGGCTGCATGTTCCATACAGTAGGCTTAGGGATTGATTTTTGTGTATTGGTACTTATTATTTTGGAATTTGTTAGAGTATAGGGTAGAATAGGGCTGCAATATCTGGTATTTGAAATTGGAGAGCTTTTGGAAGCTTTAATGAGCTGCTGAGTTCACTGTATAGCCAAACTGCATCATCAGCCCACTTTTTCTGCATATTTGCTTTGCTTGGGTTGATTTGAGGTTGATTTGTGTGTTTGTACTGACTCCTCACAACCTAACTGGTTGTGGAGGTGCCCTTTGTTCCTAACAAAACATCTCAAATCCCACAAACAGGCTCCATAATCACCCATTTTAACTGTCACTGTCAGTGCAAAACATAACTGTCAGTGGGAACAAAATACCCACTGACCTCTATTTTTGCCACTGAAACTCAAAACAAGCCAACAACTTTCATTTTTGTCTTATCTAGCAAATTTTCCACTTTATTTTTCATTTTCAATTTTTCCAAGTTATTTTAGGTATTTTAGAGTTTTCTAAAAAGTTTTTATATTTTTCCAAAAAATAGATATAATTGTTTAGAAATTTTATAAAAATACTTTTTAGTTTTGAAATAATATAAGTAAGGTTTCCATTTGATAAAATCTTAATTTAGACTTTTTGTTAATTATTTTTAATTTTAGGACTTTAATTAGCATTTAAAATTAAATAATAATTTAATAATAAGTTTTCAAAAAGTTTTATCCTTATTGGTTTCGATTGAAGGAAACATGGCAAATCCTACGTGGACTTCGACCCACTTCGGATGATCATCGAGGTATATGGTTTTCTTTTGCTACTCCGGAGTTTGCTTTTTTGTCTTGGCTCGCAGCAAAAAATAGACTAGTCATGGGTGAGAGAATGGAGAGTTGGAATGCGAATGTACATGTTGGTTGTTCCTTTTGTATAGAACCAAGTTAGACTCGGGAACACTTGTTCTTCGATTTATTTACTCAAGGCAAATTTGAGAAGCATTGGTTGAGGGTGTGATGGATTCGGATTTCACGTGCGAATGGGAGAACATCTTACACTATATCTCTCGAGATGTAATGAATGATATGATCATTTTTATTATAAGGTATGCTTTTCAAGCTACAGTACACTCTTTATGGATAGAGAGAAATAGAAGACGGCGTGGAGAGAAACCGATCTCCAATAAAATTTGCGTAAAGATGATTGATGTTATGGTGCGAAATAGGTTAAGCACAATACGGAGAAAGAGTGCCGACAGAGACGAAGACGGCATTTATATTTGGCTTGACGTAATAAGATTGTTATAAGATATAAAAGTTGTTTCGATTTTTGTTAAAAACTCAAAAATATTTGAAAAAAATGTTTCTTTTCTTTGAACATAATTAAACGTTAGATTAAAAAAATACACTTGGTAATCTATAATTTACGCAAATTTTGAAAAATCAGACGAACACCCTCGAAGAGGAGCTTCAATCTAACGAGAAACCACACTAATGGTAGAACTCTTTGATGATATTTTTGTTCCTCTCTTGCCAAATAAAATATTTCTGAAAGTGCGAGAAACCACTAATGATAAAACTTTGTGATGCTAAAGGAAGTAACATGTGGTAAATATCAACAATAAGCGTACATGTAGTAATATCATCAATCCTTATGTTTTCCCGCTCTTGGAAAGCAATTGTATCTCCTTTGACATCTTCGTGTTTAATTTTAATTATCTCATTGAGAAAGTGGCTTCATTAGAATACAACCTGCCCAATTAACGTGATGTTACCTCGTTAGCTGCAAAACTGTAGAAATCATGGCTGCATATTAGCACCTTTTCGGACAAGAGCATGCCACTATAAACTTGTTAACCTCTTTATTCTCAACACCATATACTATCATCCCAAACACGACTTCAAGATTTGAGCAGTAGCCAAATAACCATAACAACATAGTTGGCACACTTAAAATCCTGTAAAAAAATCATATTATTGTTTCATAAATAATTAATTCTACCACATTGTGGGATTGACATAATATAATTGAAATAAAAATGATATTTGTACCTACCAACTGTGCCTAAAGATAGGCCTAACCATCAGATTAATCCAAGTGTCAAAATCAATGGTTATAATGAGAAAAGAGAAAATTAACAAACAGTGGGCCCCTGCATTTCACTAATCAGCCGGTGACACGTGGCATTAGGCATGTTTTTAGGCACAAAGTTAGGTCTAGTTGGAATATTAAGTGAAGTTATTTATTGTGAAAGGAAAGTAACTGATAAGAGAGAAATGTATCATCGAGAGGCAAAGGTTTTCTATTTTGTCTCCCATATTAACACAAAGCAACTAACTAAAATACCATTTTATCCATGGAGAGTTAATTTTTCTCCACTTTGGCCCCACCACTATCTTTTATTTTTCTTTTTTTCATTTTTACACAATTAAAATTCATTTCATTCAAATTAAAACTACAATTACTTAAATAAAAATTACAAATACGGAATTTAAAATAAAATAAAAAAAAATTACGAAAATTTAAAAACACAACAATAAAAATAAACTACTCATTTTGTGGTTGATTACGTTCTCAAATATGCTCAATAAGGCACCTAAAGCTTTGTATGTGTCGGTTTATCACGAAGTTCTTTTTGTTTTCTCTAACGAATTGCATAACGCTCGACCCATATCCTTAATATATTTGGTTGTGGACAAACATACATTTCAGCAGCTTCAGATATCGCATACCCTTGGTTTTCAAAATCATGTTATGCAAAATGATGCACGTGTACATGATTTTACGTATCTTATTGACAGTAAATTGACGCGTCGGTTGAGCAATAATACGTCATCTACCTTGTAGCACACCAAATGCCCTTTCAATATCTTTCCAGACACCTTCTTGACGGCGTTTGAACACAGCTGTTTTTTCATCGCGTGCATTACTGAATGATTTCACAAACGATGACCATTGTGGGTAAATCATATCTACAAGGTAGTGCCCTCTATGAAAATATTCCCCGTTTACAACATACGGGGCCTCTGGTTCGTTTCCATTCAAAAGGTCATCAAATAAAGGTGAATGATTGAGAACGGTAATATTATTATTCGCACCTGCAAACCCAAAAAATGCATGCCAAATCCACAAATTGTATGATGTAGTAGCCTCTAGTATTATGGTTACCTCTACCATATCGATCGTGCCATTGTCTTGGACAATTAATCCATTCCCAGTGCATACAATCTATACTACCAAGCATACCGAGAAACCCATGAATCCTATTATGCGCGCATATAGGTTTTGAATGTCAACTGGCCTGGGTTTTCTTAAAAACTCGGATTGAAAGAAATCCATTACGCACATCATAAAATATTCAAGAAAATCGTGTGCGCAATGTGCACCCATTTGAAAGTATTCATCTAATGCATCCGGAAGTGTACCGAACGCCAATTGGCATATGGCCTATATGCATTTTATAATTACACTAAAACTTTTTAAACCTGTGGCATCAATTTGAATAGTAAAAGAATGAAAGTGTTTTGGTAGAGGATTGTGTGTTTGAATGTAATTTTTAATACCTTCAACTATTTCTAAAAATAGTGAATGCTTCATACGATATCGCTTTTGAAAATACTCCGCGTGATACTTTGGGTACGGCCCGGAATAACCTGCTATTAAACGTGCCTCAGCGACCTCACGTTCACGATTAATATATCTGCGCATTCGTGCAACTTCGGCTTCATCTGCTTCGTTAAGCTACATTACGTAATCTAAGTCGGCCATATCTTCACGATCAGACAAATCGGAATAACTCATTTTTTTATATGATTTTTTTTTTGTATGAGGGAGAGAAATAAGTGTGTGTGTTAAAAGTGAAAAAATGAGGGATATATATAAGAATAAAAGATTAAAAAAAAAAAAAAAATTCGACCTTTTGGGTAGCAATGGCTATTTCTGTTCTCTCTCTTCATTGTGGATACGTCACTGTAGCGACGAACACTCGACGAAAGAGGAGTGGGGGTGTGGCGGAGAGGCGGGTCGGCGAAAAGCGAGCATGCCTTCGCCGTGACACCCTTCTCTCTAAGGGATTTATTATCAGACTACGTAGTATTGTCGATTCTACACCTAACTTTGCATACTCTCAACAGCCACACATTTACTTTTCCCTAGTTTGTCGATTCTACACCGAACTTTGCATACTCTCAACAGCCACACGTTTACTTTTCCTAGTTTCAGGCATCTATTTCGGCTATTTTTCTACTTATGTCAAAAATAACAAAATAATCAACAATAAGCCCTTAAATTGATCTTGAGTTTTAAGAGTATACACTAGAGAAAACATGTCTGAATGGCGATTGTTTCGGGTCAGTCATCCCGAACCTCATCGGCTCATCTTAAGTGTGGAGACACTTCAATTGTGCTGAATTTGTAAAAGTTCAATCCAAACTGAATAAAGGAAAAAAAGGATATTGTGCATCTATCTCCCCGATGCAAATTTCCCTATCGCTGCATCATGCACAACATATCTCGATGCAAATTTCCCTATTGTTAAAAGCACAACATATTTCGATAACTTGCAAGTTGCAACAAAGTATGCAACAGAGTATATTCGTTTGAAGGCTGATACAGCCCTTGAGGATAAAAGAGTGGAAGAAAAATCTCTCAAGTAATATGAAGCATATAATGAAGAACTTGATCAAGATGCCCCACATACTTTGGGAATAAATAGAGAAACAGGAACAGTGTCATGAAGCACAAAATAGGTCTGTTTCTTTTTTCATATCGTTCTCCCATTAAAAGCCAGTTTACAACTGATAATTGACCAAAAACGTCCTATTTTAAGGTTAAAAAACCAGAAAACCAGGCCCAGAAACAAGACAGTAAATTCTAAACACCTAACCTATACGAGAGTAGCTGAACTAGTCATATTCTGCAATTCCATAAACATCCATTGAAACTCAATAGCAAACTGAGGATGCCACTCCCATTTTCAACAATATCAATGTTCACTCATTGTTGATAGAACAGTATTTCTCCCACAGCGACTGTGATTTTTCTATTTCAGCCATTAAATTCTTAAACTTATGGCTGCAATCTCCTCCGCTGCAAAGTGAACAATTGGTTAAAAGTTAGAAACAAATAAATTTAATAGGATTCACTGTTTTCAAGGAATAAATAGAGTAAACACCAACCAAGGCTGCAAATTGCCAAACATGTATAGTTGTTCCAATATGGAACCCGAAATTAGCATATACGGAACGACTGTTTTGTATGGATCCGGCAGTTTACTTAGGCTAGATGTGTTAAATACCATGGACTAACCATGGACTTTATAAAATAAGCGATAATAAGAGATTAAAACCACACCTGATACGATTTAATGATGAAATAGCTCTAAGTGCACTGCGAATCATGTCTTCATTGCGATCAACTTCTTGCTTCACAGCATCTTGTTTCGGCCTGAAGTTTACAGTTTTTTGGAGGTGGTCCACCAACGAATCTAAAACTGTAAGGGTTCAAACATCTATATTAGCTATGATTGAAGTGTTATGATGATATCAGACAATAAAGGAAGGCATACTAACCTGCTAACACGGACGAAGGACACTTATCAGCAAGTTTTGAGAGGATAAGATGGCAAGGCATCTTAACATCATAATGATCTGTCATGAAAAGATATCATAGTTACTGAAACAGTCAAACAGTCGCAGGATAGTAAACAATATTTAAAGCAATTCTTAAGTACAAGTTATCGACAAGATCTCCGGTTAGATACTACAATGTAGATGTGGAAACTTAAACCATTTGATTGTGAGTGGTTAATTCGGGTTGTGTCTAATTTCACCCGGGTCAAATAATAACATAAGTAAAAGACTAAAAGGGGGGTCACAATGAGCTTACCATCAAGACCAGACTTAAGATAAGGCACAATAAAAGATGAAGGGTTCAGCTGATCAAGGCAATTATCAAGCAATGTATCTACACATTCAAAAGCAGCTTTCCTCAACTCAAGGCCATCGTCAACGGTATGCTTAAAAGGACCAAGGTCAACCGTTCTGATAAGTTCTTTCTGCACAAACATATTAAAGTTAAAAACATATAAACACCACACGAAAACTTGATGAGAAAATGAGAGAGAGAAAGTTCCGTCAAACTTTGCATCTTACTGAACCTTCTCCATTTTGAAAAAATAGGGCAAGACGCAAAATGAGAAATAAGCAGTTGGCCCAACTAAAAATGAAAAACAATTCTTCTAGGTTGATTGATGGTAACTTATTAATGTCTTAAGGAATCACATACATGTTATAACAAACTTTCTATTGCAACTCCCGACCAAAGCTCATTTTGTTCGTTCTTATCGGTTATGGTTTCCTTCGATATTGAGAGGCTCATATAAATAGTCAATCTAATTTAGAAACTCAGCAGAGTGACTAAGTCAAAAAAATTGTATAACTTTACCTTAATAACTGTCTGATCATAAAGAAGTGGCAAAAGTTCTGGAAGGAGACCCTTAATAAGATTTGGCTTGTTGTGGCCAGCTATACTCAAAGCCAAAACAGCTGCCCGCCTAACATGCTGCATAAGTTTATAAAAATTCAAGAGATCAACTCTATGAAGTGAAGAATAATCATCTCCTCAATTTTAGTCAATACATACAGGTATGTTTACACAACTAACATAATCCAACTCATCAAACCTCAAAGCATATTCTTTAATAAACTCACCCGATCCTGATCCTTGATTAGCATAAGGAATGAGGAAATCTCTGGGTACAAGACCGAATCAATCTTCTCTGGTCGTTCAACTATAGAATACTTCACCGCAACAACCACCGTTGCTCTAGTAAACGCAGCAGGACTAGTTGTTCGCTCCTAAATGATAAAATATAATTTTGAGGATGAGCTTCAAAGCGTAATATTGCCTCTAGTTTGACCTCAAAAAACATAATGAAGTTTACCTTGAGTGCAGGAACAAGTTTTGAAGGCTTTATAAGAGCAATTTTTCCCAGACATTCTGCCACCACATTGCGGACACCTTCTTCCTCACTTTCACAGTGGTTAAAAAGCAAGTTTAGTATCTTTTCAACGCTAGAATCTTGAAATTCAGCTTTATCTACGGACTGTCGAACTATCGCCTGTCATGTAGGAATGAACTTGGTTAAGTGTCTTTATTAAATAAAGTTATTTCTTTATATAGAAATCAATTGGTATCTAAACAGATATAGACAAAAAATATACCTCTTTCAAAGAATGAAGCAATAGGTATTGTTTTTTCTGCTGATTATCGATCTGGTTCAAGATAAATGGCAAGTACTTGGGCAGATTCCCAACAGCAATATTGCCAAGTGCATAAGAGGCTGCAGATTTTATTTCTTCGAAGGGAGACTGAAAAGATTCAATAACTATGGTTTCTATGCGCGCATGTGAGCTCAAATCTTTCCTTCTCCCAATTTCACCCAAACATAGCAAAGCCAAATGTTGCTTGGCCTGAAAAAAAGGATGACCAGTATTAAGACATGACATTCCAAATAAAACTTACATAAAATAAATGCTATTTACGCAAAAGGAGCATACTTTAAAGCTACCTTACTGTTGGTCGATATAGCTACCTTACTACCTCTCCTCTGAGACCACATATAGTTCAAACATGGCACTTACCCATCTAAAGGCACTATGTCATTTACCCATCTCCCCAAAATCAGATTGACCCCATAAAAATGAAGATGAGAAACCTACCGAGTTAGTACTGCTATCAACTTTCAAGATATCTGTGAGCATTTTTACTGTTGATGAACATTTGTCGTCTCCTGCAGCAAGGCAGAGTACAGCAACACATTGTGCTATGGAAAACAAAGCTTGTTTTGCAATACCACCAGATTGAGGAGACGGTTTAGCAGTTGAAAGAAGAGACTCTAGCAGAGCATCAAAACTCGTGTTTGCAGAGTAAACCAGAGTAGCAAAAAAGTTTTGCAAAGCCTGCAATTCACAATAAACAGATCAGGAATACAGCAACATCTTCTCTCATGGAAAGTAAGTCCTATACAAAGATTGAGCAGTACCAGGAGAGCCTGTCCTTGAAGCAATGAACTTTTGACTAAAGCCAAGGCCTGAGGAAGAACTTTATTTCTGACAGTCAACCCCACAGTTGGACCAGACCTCCTGTCTGACATCAAAGTACAGCAGAGTTCGAGAGCAAGAGCCGTCATATGCAAGTCTGAATCACTGGTAAGTCAAAAAACAATGATACATATTAGTCTGTTGCCTCTTAAGAAACAAGGAAACAAGTCTAAAAGTCGAGTACCAAACCTGATCAAAGTTGAAAGTTCCACTAAGATAACTTCATAAGCAGCAGAACCAATTTTATCGCCATAGTTAACAATTAGTGTGTTTAAGGTGCCCAGCGTTGCCTGCCTTAATGCTCGGTTAGCCTTCCAGAAAAAGAAAAGAAAAAAGATCAGCAATGAATTCAGATTCAAATTTAGCTCCAATTTTCCAAATACAAAGAATAACTTCCTTAAACTATAATAGTGAAAACAACGGTTAGCCTATACCTTGCGTAGGAAGGCAGTCAACTCCACAATAACATGTTCCAGTACACATGAAAGGTCCAAGTGAAGCGGAGAAGCGGCTATGACCGCAAAAGCCTGAAAACCAAGGGTAAGCATTAAAGTGCATCACATACAAAAACAAAGGCAGCATATTCATATCGGAAAGCATGTTGATTAAGAAAAGGTAGTTGCAAAGAAGGTATGAGCAGAACCATTTTTTTAAAAGATGCCAATGTCAATAACAGATTTACGATAGTGCAAATCTTTATATTTCAGCTTAACCATCATCTCCATTAGAAATGGTAAAAATAGTTCTGTCTATCTACTTTTTTCTGACAGTAGTTACAGACCTCTCAGCTTATTGAAGTTTAAACAGAGCAGCAAATACAATGACCAACAGCGAATAAAAAATGCAACTATGAAACTACAAAAGGCCTCAACTTGGATAAAAATTTAAGCGATTTCACAAAGTAGGACTAATAAATTCATTTGAACAAACCTTCACTGCAGTAAGGCGGGTTATCTCATTCCCCATTCGGTCCACAATAACAGGAAGGCATGCAGGTAAGTCTTGAGTGAGGTGATCACCAAAAGTAGAAACCACAAGCCCCATACAAGAAATAGCACATTCCTTAACTTCCTGTAGAAGCAGTACAGTTAGACAAAGGAACCTCTCAAAGCAAACTCTCCACATATAAAGTTTAATTTTATAGCGAAATACTAACCTGGTCTTGATCTTGATTAGTCAAACGTGACATAATGGCATTATATAATGGACGGATATACGGTTTGAAATCAAAATCAGAGACCTGAACGGAACCAGATATAATTTCAGGGATATAAATTAGAGAAAATGAAGATGTGTCCGAACAAAAAGAATAGGAACGAATAAAACCTTAATGTTTGGCCGCACAACTCTAACAAGTTCCCCGCATACTCTTAGTGCCTCAGCAGTAACTTTGTAATAACGTTCACCAACAGCAGATAAAACAGGAGCAGAAATCGCCTAAAGACAGAATAAAATCTAAATCAATCACGTGTTCCTCATAGAGACTTGCATACAGATCTTATCAGATTATAGCAATGATGTTAACAGCTTTGGTCCTTCAACAAGTTCCTACGGATAGTTGTATTACAAATTTACCACTTCTATCAATTCATGGTAACCATGTGTATGCTAGTGCCTTTCCATAAAAGAACATACACTGAACACTTATATAGAAACTGTATCAGAAGACGTAAAGTTGATAAATGCACAAAATATACTCTTTTATCTGAGTTTCACCACTAAAATATAAAAAATCATACACTTTAAAAAATTCTATGAAAACAAATTCATCAGAAAAAAAGAGTATAACAACCTATATCACTTCCACAATGTGGGTGGAAACTTTTAACAAGCGGTGAGAGACTAGTCATTCTATGGGAACTAATTCATCAAAAAAGAGAGTAATAACCTATATTTCGTGATAACCACACTACATCATTTTAACAGTTAAAGCAAGTGAAGTACGAACTAGTCTTATGATAAATAAAATCAAGATCATAACTTGATTTCGTTCAAAACTGATCCAGAAAACTAACAAAAAATCTACGGCATTACCTTGATGTATGGGTGGAAAACAGCTGGAGAATGAGAAGCTAAAACTAATCTCGTGAATGTGAGAGCCTCAATTTTCAGGTTTGAGGTAGAGGATTTTTCCTGGACAGAAAGTATACGTGAAGCCACAAAACTATGATAGATTATCGCATATGATATGCAATGCGAAAATAACTGATTTTCAAGGAGACATGAATGCAAAATTTCCCTTACACAAAGTGCTTTCTCTATTCCAGGAATGAGCGATCCAATGTGCTCGGCAAGGCAGTCAGGCAATACAATCACAAGTTCTTTGAGAACAGAAAAGGCACCAATCTGAGATGATCATCATGACAACATGAAGAGAAAACAATCAACCGCTAAGAGAACAAACAACTAAAGAGCAAATGAAGTGTACTGCCTAGTATAAAATAATATACCGCAGTCTCAATAAACTACCTTTGTTTTAATAGACTTCTCACGTAGCTGCCTATTAACAGATTTAACAATCTTGGGTACTTCTTGCTTCAATGCCCATCTGGGACTACAAAATATTGAAAAAACAGGGTTTAGAAGCTAGATGAATCACCACATGCACATGATACATTAATATAATATACCACTAGCTAAGAGAAAAATGGTAACGATTGTCAGGCATATGTGTTTAACAAAGATACCCCAAAGCTAAAAATTAAAAAATCAAGCTAGAGTTGCTAAATTGTCCATAGTATCTGCTTCTATTTATTCCTAAGAAACATGCTGTACTGAAGATCAGATTACATAGAAGATATTAAAAAAATTAGAGAACCTATTGCTAGTTCACTCATTGTTTTCACGTATTCATATAAGATGCTTGTGTCCGAGCACCAAACTGATAAGCTACATGAAGTTTTCAATGAAATTTCCCAGGTGAAAAAATATGTATAATTGGCTCTCTAAAATATTGGTGTTGATAAGTTACCAAATGGTTGTTCACCAAAATTATAAAGAGGATTACAGAAAAGAAACAGTAAGTTCGGATATAAATTCACGATGAAAGGCAGAATTTTGGCACTCCCTCCAAATATTTACCTTAATTTTTCAATGTCAATCTGCCCCTTCGTGACATTTCCTGTTTGACGTAGCAACTCGATGAAAGTGTTAAAAACATCCATCTGCAACATATACGTGTTAACATCAGTATGAATTACTTCACATGAAGAAAAACTAAGGGTAAGTTAGCTTTTTACCTTGACATTTTCTTCCCTCTCTTTGAACCTGTCAATCAACTTCGGGCAAGCCTGCACAAATAAACAATAAACATTTGGTATAAAAATATATATAATTGACAGTCTAAAATACAGTATTGGTGTTGATGTTTCCAAGGATTCCCATCCAAAATCATTTACGTATTTAACCAGAACGTAAGTAAAAGATAAGAATTTGGTATCTACGTGGTCCATCATCTAATTCATTTACCATAATGCAAAAAACTAAGATCAAGTAAGATCTTCAACAACTTACGAATAGATTCTATACCACTAAAACCACTATTTCTTAACCATAATGCAAAAAACTAAGATCAAGTAAGATCTTCAACAACTTACGAATAGATTCTATACCACTAAAACCACTATTTCTTAACTACCAAAACTGGTACATGCAAGGTAACATCTTACTACCAAAATTTGTAGATGTAATAATATCCATACATAGTATACCTCATCATTTGTATAGATTCAGCTACTTATGGAAAAATTTCCAATTACTAATAGATAATTCCAGAACATAGAATCGGTATTACCTCATCATACAGATTTGAGAGCATCTCTGGGCGAGAAACAATTAGTGCTGTCAAGCACTTTGCAGCAGCTCTTCGAACCTTCCAGCTGACATCTTCATCATCTGAATATTCGTTGGCACTATCGCTGCATATCAACCAAGCAAGCAAAAGACATTAGACTATATGTTGCTAAGAATAGCCTGGGTGATGCAATATTGGAAGGAAAGAGAACTAGAAAGCATACTCATCCTCCTCGTCATCATAGATTTCCTCATCAGTGTCCTCTTCCATGTTATCAGTAAAATTGGGATCATAACTAAGATATTCCAATGTAAGATGTAAAATTTCATTACAGTAGGAGTATATGTCCCTGGGGCATCTAAGCAGAAAACTTTCCAAAGCCTGCAGCACAAAATTTACATAGGCACATGAAAAAATAATAAACCAATGAACTTGTCAAATATGACGTTAAAACGCGACAATGAACAAGATGGAAAAAAAAAGGCATCGACATATCTATACCTGCAAGCTATACTCACGAAGCTCCTCATCATTCTCTGATGCGTTCATGCAGTATTGAATTAGAAGTGGAACTGTATCACCAAGATGAAAACCAAACCGATAACCCACAGCACGACTAGCATATCAAACATAACAACCTGGTCAGTGGTATGATGTGTAATATGTGACACGAATATTATCAACAAATGAAACAGCCCAAAGTAACACTAGAACAGTAAGGCAACAACAAGCTATCAACTACATCCATAGAGAAGGCTAACACACCTTAAAGCCCCAATCATCTGAATGTTTGTACGGGTCATTTCGGGTTTTGTTCCCTTACTCTTCAAAATCCGAACAACTTCAACAGTACCCTTTGCTAGCAGGTCATCTGACAGGCTTGAAGCCAAGGAAGCTGTAATCCGAACATATTAAGTTTAGGCAGAAAGCAATGATAAGTCTATATTTCTAGGTACAGGCTTATTTACTTACCAATACATGACACGGTCTTCTTTCTAACACTGGCTTGATTCGAACTTAACTGAGGCAACAGCGCACTCAGCAGAGCTTCATGCTCTGATGTCATCAGATTTCCAAATTTATGCAAGATGTCACATAAGATATCAAGACATTCACACTTAATGTCGGTCTTCATTGCCTGCAAACCAGAAACAGGATCACATAGATGAGCATGATGAATCCATGTAATGATATATTCTTGAACATCATTCCATCAAAAAGAGAAGAACTAGATGAATGTCCCATTATAATCGTTGATAGTAGTATAGCATCAATGAAACCAGCATTTCTAACTTCCAAGTGATTATTTGTCAAGGTAACACTTCTAGAACAACATGGACATGACAAGGGATATATAAATGCCAAGACTAACTAATGACCATTTAAAAAGAAAATTCAGGTAAGACTTTCCGGAGTAATGACCAGTTATAAATTACAAGTTCATTGGTTATTAGTCATGCACCAAAGATCTATTCCAAATGTAAACATGCAAAAGTAATTTAGAAGGTTAACAAGGTGCATACAGGTCTTACTAAACCCAAATACTGTGAGCAGGATTCAAATATAAGTTCAAATGTAATTTTTGAGTAACTCACAGAGTTTGTTATGCCTCCCATCAACTTTGGTGGAACTGAAACAAGAACTGATTTTGCAACAGACGATGTAGGAAGTTCAGAAAAAATAGTCTTCAGAGCTATGCTTGCAATATCACGATGCTGATCTTTCCCATTCAGCAATTTATCGCATAGCTTATTAGTCATATCCAGCACCTGTGTCTCATTGATTTTCTTTACCAGCGGAGCAAGACTAGAAAAAAATTATAATGTCAGCAAGACTATATAATACTTCACAAGTAATAACGGAACATAACCAGTAGCAAACAAAAGAAATTTAAAAACGCTGTATTAATCAGTGTGCACAAACTGATAGGGTTTATGTGACATGCAAGACACCAAAGAATTTCAACAAAAGTAAATCATATGGAGTGGTGTGTGGCTTCATTAGGAAAACGTTAAAAGCGGAAAGACAATGGCTCTTGAAAAAGCTATTTGGGCAAAATTTAATTGAACTTTTCATCACACTATGGCATATATTAGAAGCATTAACATGGTCTTTATAGACAAGTACCTCCTATAAGGAGCAATATTATGTAACTGAAAGCACCGGATGTACAGAAAGCTTTAGCTATTCAAAGTGGATACTAGCTAGAAGAGCATGTAATTAACCAACCCAGCAAAATTAAACCCTTAAAAATAGGCACATTATAAAAACATACGATTAAACAATCAAACACCATCAAGTATAAATGCATATCTATTCAAGTAAGACTTTGCAACCATAATGACCATACAGCAACAACACGCACAAAATTAGTAATAGATAATCAAGGACATGTGGAGACTAATTGCAGAATGACTAGTTGCAGGTAGCAAGCAAACGTTACAAACCATTTAACAGCCAATCCAGACACGTCACCAGCTGCATCATCAAGCTGCTGTAGAACAGTACTGGACAGTCTCAACTCAAGGTCGCCGTCAAGTTTAAACCCCTCTTTGTTCAATTCATTTAACAGGTCAGAAGTTGCCATATATCGGTAATCTTTGTCTTTTCCCGTCATCTATACATTCAAACATGGATCCGTCAAACACATGCAAAATAGGAATGTATGATGGTTGTTCAACGATAATAAATACAAATTTTGCTTCACATGATAAGTTTTTTTTGCAGATACTGACACAAACCAGTAAAAAATATCATAGATTCTTACCTTCTCCAGAATACCATGTATAGATGAATTCGCCATCTTTACACAAGTCAACAATAGCGATGAGGCCCTTAGATCAAGACACAAAATACCTGAAAAAAATATACCAAAACAGACAATGAATAGATTTTCATAAAAATATCATATGCACAAATTTATTCACAGCATCAAACAAGACCTGGAAAAAAAATCTAATAAACATGCAAAAAAGATCTATGAGTTTTACGCACTAATTCAATTGTTTTTTTTGTGAGACGAGTCAATGACCTTCTCAATAATCATAAATTTACAAACAACTTATCTATATGGTATGCCATAGCATTAAAATATTATCATCACACTCTGGTCATTAAAATTACTCTGGTTCTGATTTCTTAAATTCAGTTACTCAAGTAAGTTCCCAAAAAAAAGGCAAAACAAATACGAATGTGCCATTGTAATTATGACCACAAATTAGCTATCATCATTAAAGCAAAGATAGAATAATATTACTTGTTTTGGAAACCTAAATATTAAGATTCATAACCTATCACCCATCATCATTAATAGAGTGCGCGAAACCTAAAATATTACTAGCCTCTTGTTAAAATCAAACTCCGGCAAAAGATATGATAATAGAAAAAACATGCCGCCATTGTAATAATGACTAGAGTACAGATTAGGTGACGGATATGTAATAGCAAAACATAAAATTAATAACCATCAGAAGCCTAATCACCTTAAGGTATAGCTTTTATTAATAATAGTTAATCAATCTTCAAAGAAGCCCTAGTTTTATAAAATCAAATTATATAAAACCTCAATAATTAAACTCACTTATTAAAGCAGTCCCGGTGGTTGGTAGCGGTAGCGGCAGCGGAAGAACAAGGGTTTATGTGTATGTGTGTGTGTGTGTGTGTGTGTGTGTTTTGGGATTTCGATCGGAATCAGTATATTACTTTTCTTCACGATTTTTTCTTTATATAGACCTATCGACTTAACCACTATTTATCTTTTTTATTAGGAATTACCCTTTTACTAAACCTATTGGTAACAAATGGCCCTTGATTTTTAAGTTTACCAAAATGAGGTAATTTAACGATTCGATCGACTATTCAAACCCTTGATACGTTAAAGAATCTCTTGGCTGGTAATCCAAACCATAATAGTTTATTTAGATCCATTTTTTTTAAGAAATGGTTGGATTTCTCAGCATTTAATCCAGATAATCTTCCATATAATTATATTTTCCCGTACCAGTTGTATCATGAGAATATATATGCTGATTATCCCCCTATTAGTTATAAAATAGGTGAAAATATGTTTGATTTTGGCTGTGAAGAGTTTTGCTTGGTTACTGGATTCAGATTTGGTAAATTGCACAGAATATACACTTGTAATGGTTTGCTAGTTAGTAAATTTTGTGATTGTGTTTTCCTTGAGAAAGTCGAGAAAAAAAAGGTACTATGGAATGATTTATTGGGTCTAACAAGTAAGCAAGAAGTATGGGATGCCCTTTCTGATGAAGACGCAGTTAGGGTTAGTCTAGTGTTAATGATAACGATGGTGTTTATGGGTAGAGAGCCTAGGTTCAATGTCCCCGATAAAGCGTTGCAGGCTGTAAAGGACTTGAGATGGTTGGCTACCCATGGGGTGAGTATTTTTGGACCATAATTTATAATAGGACCGTAAATGTTGTGCCTGGGCATTGTGAGATGGATTTGAAGAATAAGCGGTTGTTAGCAAGTAATGGTGGGGATTCCAGTGTTAGGTTGTTAATTGGTAAAGCAAAGCGTGGATAAAAAATACCTCAGACATATGTGTTGTATGGCTTTGTTTGTGCGTTGAAGGTAAGTTGTCATATTCATTAGTAGTCCTTTTGATAATCATAATTTAATATAAAGTTTGATTATTTCTTATGTTCCCTTTTGTTAGGCCAACTTTGTATAAATTGATCTCACTAATGGCCAATTCTATACAAGATGATCTCTCTGATGGATTTGAATATCAATAAGCCTAAGTATATTCTTATCATTATTAAGTATAACAATAATTACAAGGGACCAACACCTTTTACATGAGTTAAGTTTATACTTATCATTATTAAGTATAACACTGATTACAAAAGAATAGCACCTTTTACTTGCATTGTCATTTAGATTTATGTGTTGGAGATGTACCGAAATAGTAATCGTTGGTGGGTTAAGGATCCAAAAGTAATCCCCCGTGCTTTAGCTTGGTCGAAGGTGTAACAGTTTGAAAAATCTAACTACAACGAACTTTTTGACGTATGGTGTGACCCACTATTGTGTATGAATCCCACCAATGTTGAGTTGGTGCAGCCTTGGTATATAGAAAGTCTTTATTATTTTTGTTCTACCGCGGGAACTCGTCACCCGCAAAGTCAAAATGGATGTGATGTTGTTAGCCTCAAAATATTGAGTCAAACAAGAATGCTCGGTCATATGTTTATTATATATCGTATTTTAGAACGTTGTAATAGGTAGTAGATTAGTCGTGTTTTACGGGCTTTACTTTAAGCTAAATTTCATTCATAAGTAACTAAAGCCAAAAAGGAAAGCACTGTCCATTATCATATAGCCCATTATGCCACATGTAGGCAAGGCTATAAATACCTCTCCTTGCATGTAAGGAGAGGTGGGTTGGTTCATTTGTATCTTTTTCTCACAATCTAATATTCACCTAGTTCCAACCATTCTCTCTCTTTTCTCTCTCTACTTTCTCTCTCTAAAATTCATATATCTTCTATCTACCTTTCTTGTTTAATCTTCACATATTATATGGGACAACAATTGGAATCAATCGCCATGGGGTAGTTTTGTGATTGGTTGTTGTTATCTTATTTGGTTCGTATGATTTAATCTTTAAATCATCTCGGATTAAAAAAAATTATGTTTTACATGCTCTAAATCTTGCTATTAATCTTCTACATAGTTGTGGTAGGGATTTGGTTGTTTTGGTTTGGTTAAAATCACGGATTTCTTGTCAAAAATCTCAACTTTTTACCTAAAGTTTCGGAATTGTTCTAGTATTCTGACATAAGTTACTGCATTCCATCACAAAGCTTAAAGGGTTTCTACATTGCGATCAACTATTCCGACAGGTATTGCGATCGATTTCGATCGAATATTGAGATAGATATTCTGATTGAATATTGCGATCGATATTCCGATCGAATATTGCGATAGATATTCTGATCGAATATTGCGATCCATATTCCGATTGAATATTGTGATCCATATTCCGATTGAACATTCCGATAGATATTCCGATTGCATATTTCGATTGAGCATTCTGATAGGATATTCAGGTTGAACATTCTGATAGGATCTGATTGAACATTTAATAACTGGCTTTACTCAGGTTAAAAATTATCGTTGTACCAATCTCTTCGAATTGATCTAGGTTCTATGTGTGACTCTATTGTTTTTTGTGAAACAAATATTTTTGGTTGTTTTTAAATTTAAATGTGCAAAGACTTTAAAAGTAAATGTCGTTAAAGTAAAGTGGCGTTGAAATAAAAGGCGTTAAAGTAATCTAAGTCTAATTAAAAGTAAAAGGTGCAAGTATTTAAAAACTTTGAAAAGTAAAATAATAAAATGACAAAAATTAAAAGCGTGACGGAAATTAAAATTAGACAAGAATTAATATGAGAATGTAAAAATTAAACAAAACGAAATAAGTGAAAAACAAGCCCCAATCGGAATATATTCCGATCAAGCCTCATCGGAATATGCACAACCGTCCAATCGGAATATGAGCTTACCCCCAAATCGGAATGTAGATTGGAATACCAATCGGAATGTGTCACCTTACCTCTGATCGGAATAAGTACTTACCTGATCGCAATATGGGATAGACGTTGGTCGGAATGCTGATCGGAGCCTTTGATCGGAATATTGTCACTTACCCTGATCGGAATACCCAACAAGCACCTCGATCGGAATGAGGAATGAAGCACCAATCGGAATAACTGTCACTTGACCAGATCGGAATACCCAGACCTTGCCCTGATCGGAATACCAACTTACCCACCAATCGGAATGCGCAAACCCTTTTCCGACCAAGCAAGGAACGCTGGTCGGAATAATAAACCCCTTTCTGATCGTACAGATCGGAATACGATGAAACGGATGAAAAATAAGCTAGAAAAATAAGCTATAAGTCTAATAAGCACAAGACGAAAATCCTAAGGCAAACCGTACAAAAATAAGCTACTTAACTGAAATTTAAAGACTTTTAAAACACGAAATGAATAAGCTTTACGAAAAACAACTTTTATATAAAAATAAGGTTTATAAAAACTTTAAAAACTTAAAGATGAAAACAAATAAGCTATAAGAATCAATAATCTAACGCAATCACAAGCATAAAAACACAATCTTTAATCAAATAAGCAAGATAATAAACATGTAAACATAAAGATCAAGTAAGAAAGAAAGGTAGAATGAGAGATTTTGACAAGAAAAGTAAAAGTGCAATAAAGATAAAATTAACTTACTTGAAAATTAAAGTGCAAGACAAAGTAATTAAAGGTGCAAGGTAATTAAATGTGCATAAAAGTAAAGGTGGAAGAACTAGTGCCACTCTAGCCAACAAAATGAAATGATAATACTAATGTTCTATATATAGGGGAGGATTAGGAAGCTTCCTCCCCTTCTTCATTTTCTCTTAATTGCATCATTAGGCCCTTTCTTCTTAATCTCTTTGTTAATTGCACCATTAGTCCTTAAGCCTTTGAATCTTCTTTAATCTTGGACTTTAATGACTTATGGCTCGGGATTTCTTTAAACTCGTCTTTTAATTCTTCAATAGATAAGACTCGAGTTCTTCGGCTTTTGGTAAACTTCCGTCTTTCGACTTTTTCTTCGATAAATCTTCAGAATTGGTCTTGGACTTCCGTTCTTTTTGCACTCTTGACTTCTTGGCTTCGTCTTTCATCTTTTTCTTCAATAAAAGCCCGTAAATGCCGTGTTTTCTCCACTTTTCACAATTTCGTCCTAAATCACAACAAAAACACAAACCACGCATAATTCCGACATAAAAGACATAAAATACACGTTTTGGCTCGGTTATTATTGTAATTAAGTGGTAAAAAGGATGGGTGTTTACACACCTATCAAATCCCCTACACTTGACCATTGCAATGTCCTCATGCAATGCATTAGTTACAAAGCACGTTTACATTTTTCGTCATAATCAATCCATAGTGGCCTTTATTAAAGAGATAGAAAACTATAAACATTAAAGTAGAGAAATCAAAAGCATACCTTGGGTTTTGGAAATGCCATGAATAATCATCATCCTCAAGCTTTCACTTTCTCCAAACCAAGCTTAAAAACGAGATCATTGTTATTATAAGTTAGCAAACTATCACGAACTCATGTGGGCCAATTATTCACTTAGACCCCCTTATTCCTAGGTGTATCTCTTATATTTTATTGTTGTCTTGAATGATCACGAGGATGCATTTGTTGACTTATTTCGATAGTTATTTAGTCCGAAAACAAAGTGAACGATTTAATCAATAGTTAGATAAAGGACAAAATCTTTTAAAACTGCTTCTCGGGACCTCATAAAGTTCATATCTTGGCATAACTCGCTTCGCGATTTGAGACTTTTCTCGGACCGATATTTGGCAGCGACTTCATACTTCAAACCTTGAGAGACGTTCATGAAATTATGGTCTTCTCTTCATATAGGAATTTCTTCACTTGAAGTTTTGAGATATTCATACTTGGACCACGACTTCTTCATTTTTCTCCAATCTTTATTTTGGACTTTGATATACAACGATCCGCCTCCTTTTATGACTTAGATCTATTTATCCTCATACCTTGCTAGGGTCTTTTTGGATGCACTTCTCCATGACTTTTGGGGAGTTTTTGCCTTTCGTCGTGTGTCTCGATCCTTCATATTGATTTTCGATAAATGATTCTTCACATCACCTTGGATCTTTAGCAACAAAATATAGCCCTCATGCCTTGTTAGGGCCTTTTTGGACTCGCCAATCTTCGCATCCCGCTTCAATAAGTTATGCCTTGGCTATGAACTCTAATCCATACCGAGCAACTTTTAAACGATCTTGGGCTAGAAGCTAAGTAACTTTTCAAATCGTACAACCTTATTTATTGCAGATAAATTTATTAGCAAACGATGGGAGAATAGGCTTATAATTAACTCACATAAATTCATGAAAGAATACCAAACTTATAATTGGCTCTATCATCTCTCGTTCTCCACAGTTTAAAATCTCAAGTAATGAGACTCGTGGATGCTTAGCCTATTAAATCAAAGTATTGGGTTTTCGAGTCGCCTATAGGATCTTGCAAACTCTTAGACTTTTTCAAGTTTAGAAATCGCATTTTAAAGTTCCCTTGATAAACCACTCTCTAGGATTAATTATAGGAACTTGCGAAAAGTTCTTGTTCTTAACCCGTGAAAGTTAAGACTTTCGCGTTTTATAGCTCCCTAAATAAAAGCCTAGCAAAACTTGACTTAAACACGTTAAGGATACTAGCTAGAGCAAACTTAGATAAGTAAACTCGGGTTGAGTCAAAAGATTCACAACGTTTGAAAATTAAAACCACTTTATTCAAACTTTATTCTAATAAGGAAAGAAAAATAACTATACAAAGGGAAAAACTAATAGGCCAAAATAGATCAAAAATTTTGAAAAGTGTTGAAAAATTGATTTTCCGGTTAAAATGAGGGCAAATACAAGGAAAAAGCCACTTAACTTCGATAGAAGTCCCCCCTACACTTAACATAAACATTGTCCTCAATGTTTAAGCATGTGGGAGTAAACTCCCCTACACTTAGAACATTGTGCACTTTGTTTAAATCTCGCTAAGGAAGAGACAACTAAAGAGATTCCTATTTTAACATTGGAAAATATAAAATAGTGAATCGAAAAGAGTTTAGGATAGAACCGGGAAGAAGGGAACACGGAATCACGGTTCATCAAAAGTCATCAAGAGTGTGTCTTTGAAGCTCTAATCCCTGATTATAAGAAGAGAGGAGAGGAAATAGCAAACCAACGGGTCTCCCCCTACACTTATGATAAAGAAAGCTAAAAGATAGATGCATGGGTTGCCTCCCAAGAAGCGCTTGATTTTTGATAACCGAGTCGTGAGCCTGACTCGACCTTGATCATCATAGGAAGAAACATGAAATATATCCACCGGGATCAAAGACATAGTTTTTGTCCATCAAATAGCAGAAGCTTAAGGCGAACAAGGCAAGCCAAAGAAGAATAGGCAAGGTTCCCTTAAGCAGCGATGGAGCACGGTGGAAGCAAGGGTGAAGTGCAAGCAGATTTCCATAAGTTCCAAAGATATTTCCTTTTATTTCATCAGGTGGATACTGAGATGGCTTAAAGATTTCAATACCGGGGTCGAACACCTTTTCCTTTAGGGGAAAATAGCACTCAGGCTCATCAGAGTGTGAAGAAGATCCGCGAAGAAGCACAACCTCGTCCTCAGAAGGGGGACAAAGAGGTGTTAAATCATATGTGCTGCGGATATTGGTGTCGACCGGTTTCTTCTCCTTAGAAAGAATGTTCTTCAAATCCAAAGTAGGATCAAGACGATAATCTTCAAAGTCCAAAGGAGGTGCATCACTCTCATGAGGGAAGTAAGTGTTGAGAAACGTAGAGAGGTCTTCCTCAAATGAGTAATCGTCCAAAGTAGGATCGAGTGATGGCGGAGGATCTTCATCATGTGAAGAATCGCTTGAAAGAGTATCGGCCTCATCAAAATCATCATACGTGGGCAGCTCGGGATACTCAGAAGTAAGGTCATCATAATTATCCGAATCTGAGCTAGACTCATCATCATAAAGCATCAATGACCGGTAGAGAATCATAAATAGGGGAAGCGTCCAAAGTGGAGCGAGAATCATCCACATCATCATGAAAAAGTGGATTATCGATGCAAGAATCGAATAGAGGATTGTTGTAGACGACAAAATCATCATGCACATTAATCATATTCACTGATTCTCGTCCTCCAAAGGTTGTACTTGTAAGCTTCCCCATTTTAAAAACTTGTGCATCATCCCCGACTCTTAAGATTAACTCACCTTCGGCCACATCAACTAAAGCTCGTCCGGTTCTCAAGAATGGCCGACCAAGTATTAAAGGAATACGAGGGTCCATTTCATAATCAACAACGACAAAATCGACCGGGAAAGTAAATGTGCCAACTTTGATGAACACGTCTTCGGCTATACCAACGGGGTAAGCGAGAGTGCGATTTGCAAGTTCAAGAGTCATCTTTGTTGGAGTGAGGTCGGGTAATGATAGTGTTTTCCAAACACTCAAAGGCATCAAATTAATACTGGCCCCGAGATCAGCAAGGGCAGTAAATTCTTCAGTTTTGTTGAACACGCAAGGCAACACAAAACGACTGGAATCTCCAAGCTTTTCCGGAAGTTCTTTAAGAATAACTGCAGAGCAGTTTTCATTTAAGCGTGTGTTGGCGAGTTCAATAAGCTTCTCCTTCTTGTTAAGCAATTCCTTAAATGCTTTGACAAATTTGGGCATGTGGACAAGTGCTTCAAGAAAGCTAATGTTGAAGTTCATTTGAGAAATCATCTTCACATAGTGTGCCACTTCAGAGTCATCCTTGGTTAGCATTTTGGACTTGCCTAAACGAGAAGGATAAGGGATATTGGGTTTGGGTGGTGAAGGTGAAGGTGTAGGTGAAGGTTGAGATGTTGAAGGGTGAGATGTTGAAGGTTCCTTCCTAGGTACATCGTCATGACGAGGCGGAGACGGTAATGGTGCACTAATACTAGGTGTAGGAGGAGTAGGGATAAATGGTGGTGGAGGAGGTGTAGATGATGGGAGTGGGATTGGTGGATCGACAATGGTAATTCCACTACGCGTAGTAATAGCACTCACATTTGCTCGCGGATTGGTGACGGTGTTTGAAGGTAGAGAACTCGAAGAAGAAGGTTGAGCGGCGGGCAAGAAACTAGCAAGCATATTCTTCAAATCATTGGTTTGATTGCTGAAGGAGGATTGAATATTATCACGAAGCTCGGATCTAATCTCATTTCCTTGCTTTGTGATATCTCCTTTAAGATTTATAATTTGGCTCTGCAGATTTTTGATTTGCTCACCGTGGGTTCTCATTATGGCTTCAACATCCGGAGTACTGGGTGGGGTTGGGCGGGCGGGTGGGTGATAAGGATTAGAAGCTCTTGGTGGGATTTGGTTGCTTCTATTGTAGTTGTTTGCGGGGTTTTGGTTTTGAGGAGAAAAACCGGGTGAAAGGTAGTTGTTTGATCGGTAACTCAGCAAATTTCTATCCCCTTGAGGTCGAGCTTGGTAATTTTCCGGTGAATAATTACCATAAGCTGCATACACATTTTCCAGATTTCCTTGAGTCGGAGGACAATCGGTGTATGAGTGAGGAACGCCGCATGTTTCACAAGGATTGGCAACCGCTATAACTTGTTGTTGTTGTTGGTTTGAAGCGAGAAGCGTGATACTTTTGCTCATTTCAGTCATCGTGCGGGTGAGTTCGGTCATATCAGGGTTTGCTGAAGTGGAAGAAACATTGACTCTCGGGTTGTTCCTTGAAGAAGCGGAGGAATCCCAAGTAAGTAGTCATGTTCTCAATAAGCTCTCTACATTTCTCGGGTCTCCTTTTCATGAATGTGCCACCTGCGGCTGCATTAATCGTATCACGATCACGAAAAGTCAATCCGTTGTAGAAAGTATCAATTAAGGTCACAGGGAGCATATTATGGTTTGGACAACGATCAATCAAGACATTATATATTTCCCAAGCATCAAAAAGAGATTCATCAGGGTCTTGCATGAAACCGCTGATTTGATTGCGAAGGCTCGTGACCATGGATGGTGGAAAGTAGCGCGACAAAAAGCGTTGAGTCATGTCATCTAAGTGTGAATAGAATTCTTCGGGAGACGATCAAACCATTTCTCGGCATGATGTGATAAAGTATGTGGAAAGAGTTGTAGGCGAAGAACATCCATTGTGGCACCAGGCAACTTCATGCTTTAGGTGATTGTAATGAACTTGTCGAGGTTTTTGTTGGCATCATCAGGCATTCCGGCGAATGGATTAGTTTGCACTTGCTGAATCATGTGGTGCTTCAACGAAAACTCAGGAGCCTTGATTTACATCGGCGCAATCGGTCCTCCTCGTCCAAACATGGTAGGTTGACAAAGCTCCTCCATTGTCCGAAGATCGGGCTGTGGAAGAACATTGTTGTTATTATTGAGGTGCGGTGGATTATTGTTGTTGTTAACACCTGACATACTTAAATCTTCTTGAGTCTTGGGCTCTTGATAATTAGAAGATCTAGTACGCATACACCTGAAAATGCAAAAGAAAACAATACCAAACACAAAGACAATATATATACACAATAAAAATAAAATCTTTTTGGATTTTTGAAAATTTTAATTTTTATGGATTGTTATCAATTTTTTTATGCAAGAAAATAACGCTCACAAGTGAATGGATCCCAAAAAGCAACGCGTCTCTCACAGAAAACCGTTAATCTTTACGAAAAGAGCCAGCAGCGGCGCCATTTAATAACTGGCTTTACTCAGGTTAAAAATTATCGTTGTACCAATCTCTTCGAATTGATCTAGGTTCTATGTGTGACTCTATTGTTTTTGGTGAAACAAATATTTTTGGTTGTTTTTAAATTTAAATGTGCAAAGACTTTAAAAGTAAATGTCGTTAAAGTAAAGTGGCGTTGAAATAAAAGGCGTTAAAGTAATCTAAGTCTAATTAAAAGTAAAAGGTGCAAGTATTTAAAAACTTTGAAAAGTAAAATAATAAAATGACAAAAATTAAAAGCGTGACGGAAATTAAAATTAGACAAGAATTAATATGAGAATGTAAAAATTAAACAAAACGAAATAAGTGAAAAACAAGCCCCAATCAGAATATATTCCGATCAAGCCTCATCGGAATGTGCACAACCGTCCAATCGGAATATGAGCTTACCCCCAAATCGGAATGTAGATTGAAATACCAATCGGAATGTGTCACCTTACCTCTGATCGGAATAAGTACTTACCTGATCGGAATATGGGATAGACGTTGGTCGGAATGCTGATCGGAGCCTTTGATTGGAATATTGTCACTTACCCTGATCGGAATACCCAACAAGCACCTCGATCGGAATGAGGAATGAAGCACCAATCGGAATAACTGTCACTTGACCAGATCGGAATACCCAGACCTTGCCCTGATCGGAATATCAACTTACCCACCAATCGGAATGCACAAACCCTTTTCCGACCAAGCAAGGAACGCTGGTCGGAATAATAAACCCCTTTCCGATCGTACAGATCAGAATACGATGAAATGGATGAAAAATAAGCTAGAAAAATAAGCTATAAGTCTAATAAGCACAAGACGAAAATCCTAAGGCAAACCGTACAAAAATAAGCTACTTAACTGAAATTTAAAGACTTTTAAAACACGAAATGAATAAGCTTTACGAAAAACAACTTTTATATAAAAATAACTTTTATAAAAATTTTAAAAACTTAAAGATGAAAACAAATAAGCTATAAGAATCAATAATCTAACGCAATCACAAGCATAAAAACACAATCTTTAATCAAATAAGCAAGATAATAAACATGTAAACATAAAGATCAAGCAAGAAAGAAAGGTAGAATGAGAGATTTTGACAAGAAAAGTAAAAGTGCAATAAAGATAAAATTAACTTACTTGAAAATTAAAGTGCAAGACAAAGTAATTAAAGGTGCAAGGTAATTAAATGTGCATAAAAGTAAAGGTGGAAGAACTAGTGTCACTCTAGCCAACAAAATGAAATGATAATACTAATGTTCTATATATAGGGGAGGATTAGGAAGCTTCCTCCCCTCCTTCATTTTCTCTTAATTGCATCATTAGGCCCTTTCTTCTTAATCTCTTTGTTAATTGCACCATTAGTCCTTAAGCCTTTGAATCTTCTTTAATCTTAGACTTTAATGACTTATGGCTCGGGATTTCTTTAAACTCGTCTTTTAATTCTTCAATAGATAAGACTCGAGTTCTTCGGCTTTTGGTAAACTTCCGTCTTTCGACTTTTTCTTCGATAAATCTTCAGAATTAGTCTTGGACTTCCGTTCTTTTTGCACTCTTGACTTCTTGGCTTCGTCTTTCATCTTTTTCTTCAATAAAAGCCTGTAAATGCCGTGTTTTCTCCACTTTTCACAATTTCGTCCTAAATCACAACAAAAACACAAACCACGCATAATTCGGACATAAAAGACATAAAATACACGTTTTGGCTCGGTTATTATTGTAATTAAGTGGTAAAAAGGATGGGTGTTTACACACCTATCAACATTCCGATAGGTTATTCCGATAGGTTATTCCGATTGAACATTCCGATAGAACATTCCGATGGACATTCCGATAGTACATTCCGATATAACTTTCCTATAGTCCAAAATTACACTTAAAAATCGTGTGTTTTTTGGTCTTGGAGAATTTTTGGGTTTTTCAAGAACATTTTTAAGGGATTTCAACAATTTTTCTCTTCAACAACAATCACTATAACATCTACTTAAGATCCATATTGACTTCATCATTTCAAAGAATATTGAGATGGACTCTACTACAGAATATCGTGTGACGAACAACAACATAATGGTGGCGGGTAACAAAGAGAGACCACCAATGCTTGTATCTGGTCGATATGATCAATGGCAATCCCATTTTCTATGTTATCTTGACACAAAACCTAACGCTGATGCTTTAAGGCAATGTATTTTTTATGGAACCTATAAATTCTCAAGGATAAAAGTTCCTGCAGTTCCAGCCACAGACACAACTGATGAACAACCAGCTTATGAACGTGATGAAAAGAGAAACGATCTCACACCATAGAACCGTGCTTGGTTTGATGTAGAGAAGGAAGTAATCTACTTAATTCTCAGTGGCATATGAGATGATATTTATTCCACGGTTGATGCATGCCCTACTACTAAATAAATGTGGACGGATATTGAAAGATTGCAACAAGGTGAATCACTTAACAAACAAGACATGAAAACTAAGATGTTTTGGAACTTTGGCAAGTTTACATCAAAGGATGGGGAATCAGTTGATTTTTATTACTCCTGATTCTACAAAATGATGAATGACATGACCCGAAACAACTTGCAAGTTTCCACCATGCAAGTCAATGTCCAATTTCTACAGCAACTTCAACCAGAGTAGATACAGTTTGTCACCTTGGTGAAACAACAACAAAAGTTAGACGAAGTTTCATATCACACGCTCTTTGACATTTTGAAACAATTTCAAAATGAGGCAAATGAACTTCGAGCTGAACGTGTTGCGAAGGTTTCAAATCCACTTGCTTTGGTGTCTACCACTCAACATTACTCAGATTATCGTTCTCGTGCTCCAAAGACCTACTCTACTCAATCATCATCACCATGATCATCCATTGTCTCTAAGTCACATGCTCCAACAAGATCTCGAGGCAAAGAAGTTGCAAGAGCACCATCACCCACACCTGAGCAATCATCCGAAGAAGACAGTGATGAAGAACTAGCTCAAAAGGATAGGGAATTCAAGCAACAAATAGCTTTCATTATGAAGCAATACAGGAAAATCTACAAACCCACCGACAACAACCTCAGAACATCATCTAACACGAGGAACAACTATGCACAGAGTCCTCCAAGGAATGATACACGAAGGCGTGCTGAGAGTTCTCCAAAGTATGATCGACAACCCGCCGAAGTATGATAATCAGAGGGTTGCTACTGTTGTTGGAAATAGGGAAACTGTTGGTACTCAAGTTGTGCAACAAAGTGGGATTCAGTGTTTTAACTGTCGAGGTTATGGGCATTTGGCTAGGGAATGCAGGCAGCCAAAGAGGGTTAAAGATTATGGTTATCATAAGGAAAAGATGTTGTTGTGCAAGAAAATGGAAGTTGAGATCAAGTTATCAGCTGAGGAAGGAGAAATGCTTGACGACACAGATTATGAACTCTCCGACCAAGAACTCGAGGCACATTATTCATACATGGCAAAGATTCATGAGGTCCTTAACGTCACTGAAGATAACAATGGTCCTATGTTGTGCAACAAAATTGATAGTCGAGACTATTCATATCAGATTTGATGAATTACAAGAAATGGCACTTGAACAAAGCAGTTTAAGTCCCGATCCACAACAACAAAAGACTTTTGTGCACAACCGCACGGAACTCGAAACTCAAGACCACAGCAATGAACCGTCAAGTTCAAAGCTGGTTCTTGAGCATGTTCCAAGAGCAGATATGAAAGTGGACACGACACTTGAAGAGTTGGAAATGTTATATGGACCAATGTATGATGAATATTTCACGGGGGAGAAACATGTTGTATCAAAGTCTTCTGTTGTCACTCATGATAAGAATGATGATACTGATAGGTGTGAAAACACCCATCCTTTTTACCACTTAATTACAATAATAACCGAGCCAAAACGTGTATTTTATGTCATTTTGTCGGAATTATGCGTGGTTTGTGTTTTTGTTGTGATTTAGGACGAAAAAGTGAAAAGTGGAGAAAACACGGCATTCAAGGGATTTTATCGAAGAAAAAGACGAAAGATGAAGTCGAAAGATCAAGAGTGGAAAAAAAGAACGGAAGTCCAAGACCAATTCTGAAGATTTATCGAAGAATAAGTCAAAAGACGGAAGTTTACTAAAAGCCGAAGAACTCAAGTCTTATTTATGAAGAAATGTCGAGACGAGTTCAAAGAAATCCCGAGACAAAGTCATTAAGTCCAAGATTAACAAACGATTGAGAAGAAAAGGACTTAAGTGTGCAATTAAGGAAAAGAGGAAAGAGGGAGGAAGCTTCCTAAGCTCCTATCTAATCACCCCTATATATAGTTTGATCCCATTTCATTTTCATGTTGTTGGGTGGTTTGACAAACCACCACTTCCACCATTGTTATTGTTAATTACTTTCTTGCTTTTTAATTTCATGTTATGCACTTTTAATTCAAGTAAGTCTTTTAATTTTTGAATCTTTTCTTTTAATCAAGTTCTTATTTTTAATCATCTTCTTCTACCTTTCTTATCTTGCTTATCTTTGATTCATGTTCATCTTTGATCTTATTTTCATCTTAATGCTTATTTGATTTAAAGGTTTCTTAAAAAGTTCATCTTTTTATGTTTTGATTTTAAAGTTTGTTTATTCTTAAGTTTGATAAGTTGTTATTCATGCTTATTAAGTCAATTTCGAATTAGATTCGTGCAAGTTTTAGTTTGAGCTTATTAACCATAGCTTATTGCTTTTGCTTAATTTTCGGATCAAAAAGTTAGATCGGAAAGGGTAAACCCCTTTCCAATCACGTATTCCAATCACCTTGATTGGAAAAGGGTTTTACATTCCAATCAGCATTCCAATCAACATTCCAATCAGCATTCCAATCAACATTCCAATCAGCATTCCAATCAACATTCCAATCAGCATTCCTTTCGCATTCCTTTTACATTCCTATTAGCATTCCAATCAGCATTCCAATCAGCATTCCAATCAACATTCCAATTAGCATTCCTATTAGCATTCCAATCAACATTCCAATCAGCATTCCAATCAGCATTCCAATCAGCATTCCAATCAACATTCCAATCAGCATTCCAATCAACATTCCAATCAGCATTCCAATCAACATTCCAATCAGCATTCCAATCAACATTCCAATCAGCATTCCAATCAACATTGCAATCAGCATTCCAATCAACATTCCAATTAGCATTCCTATTAGCATTCCTATCAGCATTCCTTTTAGCATTCCTTTCAGCATTCCTTTTACTTATCGCAATTTACATTTTCATTTTACTTAGTAATAGATAACCAAACCATTTTCATTTCCACCAAGAACAATTGAGTCGCACTTTGAACCGGAAATCAATTCGAGAAGATACCGAGAAAACGAACTTTCAACTAGCAAAATCTATACATTAAAATGGCGCCGCTGCCGGCTCTTTTCGTGAGGATCTACGGTTTTTTGTGAGAGACGCGTTGGCTTTTGGGATCCGTTCACTTGTGAACGTTATTTTTTCGAGTCATAAATTTTCAAAAAAAATAAAAAAATCCAAAAACATTTAAAAAATCTTAAAAAGCATTTCTTTTTCAAAGTTTTGCACCAAAAATATTCTTCTTGCTTATCTATCTTTCTCCATGGATTTTTATGTCAATTGCGTTGGGTGTGGGAGACAACTGTACGGGAACGACTCTTGTCAATGGTGTACATGTGAGCGGTGCGGAAACGATATCGACAACACACAATTCGGATTTTGTCCCTTGTGCAACTCGACTAATTCATTCTTTTTGAACCCACATCCTGTTCCCCCGTGCATCTATTGTGGAAGCGATTCTCATTGGCATGTTTCGTGCCCGGTTCGATACCCGTATGGTCACGGGCAAGAACCAGGGTACAATTATGACAATGAAAATAGCTATCCACAAGACGCACCCAGTCTTTTTCCTCACCCGTTTTGCAACAACTGTGGGGGTCCTCACGAAAGTTTTCACTGCCCTACAGGGGATAAAAATTACTATAATTATACCCCTTCCAGTTTTGACCAACCCCTGCAATAGCCAATTGATCATCAGCCTCGTCACGAGATGAGTTACCAAGAACCAATTGACGATCTTGATACAGCCTTTCAAGAACAAAGAAACGATCTTGCTATAGCTTTTCAAGAACAAAGCAAAGAGCTTTTACACACGCTGCAAACTTGTATGTAGTCATTTTTACAGCAGCGAGATCAGACGAGTACTCATATCCCTGAGCTTATTATTGGCCCTTTAGGTAATGAGGAGAGCGATGACGATATTGAGGTTATTTTCGACGAGGAGGAATTTCTAAAGCAAATTAAGACTTCTTCCCTTCCTCCTTCGTCTATTGCTATCACACCCGAGGAGCCCGTTGGCTCTCTCATCATGGAGGATGAGCCTATTGACGTTATCTCGGCAACTGAATCGGACAAATTCCTAAAGTCTCGTGTCGAGGAACTTGTCGTCATCCCAAGTGAGCCTACAGGTATTCCGGAAAATCTGTGTGATGTGCCGACTTTTTCGGAGCTTAAGGACGAGGTCGATTTGACAGTCATTGATCACATAATCACAAATCCACAAGCGCTAATTGATTTTCCCAACAAGAGTTCAACATGTGGTGAGTATGATGATTTCGTCTTCGAGCCCGAGATTGAGGAAATTATCGACCGAGAGCTAGCTCTTTTACCTCTGCTTCCTCCTACAAGTGAGGTTGACTTTTCCAACATCGATGCCGAACTTGATGAGTTGGAACGTCTTATTTTTCATAATAATGACGAACCAACTAACATGCCCAAACATCCTATTCTCGAGGAGTTACCTAATCAACACTCCTCTTATGAGAATTACGTTTACCACATTCATGAGGATTTACCTTATCAACAATCCCCACAAATGAATGATGGTTTCGTACTTGATCGTGATCTTTTCAACCGAGTTTCTACACTCTTTATCCACGATGATATTCATAAGATCTACTTTCATGAGGATCAATGCTTTGACCCGGGAGGTGACATGGACCATTCTATTATTGATAACTTTACGGCTTTGCCAATTGGTCTACATCCATTGTCTTTGGAGGATGACAATGTGATTCCCTTACCCACCCCCCGTCAATCTGGATTTCACTTGCTTTTCTTATATTGAGCAGACTTTCCTACCATTCAAGATTTATCCTCCCGCCTCTCCTTTGTTGATGTCCTCCGGGAACGAGGACAAGGTCTTTGATCCCGGTATCACATTCGAGGCTTCCCCATGGACCATTTAATTCGGGGACGAGTCAGGCTCGTGACTCGGTTAAAAAAAACAAGCGCTTTTTGGGAGGCAACCCAATTATCTATCTATTTTTCCTGTTTTCACCATAAGTGTAGGGGGAGCCCCGTTGGTGTTTCTTGTTTTCTTTCTTATCATGTGCAGGGATTAGAGCTTCAAAGACACACTCTTGATGACTTTTGACGAACCGTGATTCCGTGTTCCCTTCTTCCCGGTTCTATCCTAAACTCTTTTCGATTCACTATTTTATATTTCTCAATATTAAAATAGGAATCTCTTTAGTTGTCTCTTCCTTAGCAAGATTTAAACAAAGTGCACAATGTCCTAAGTGTAGGGGAGTTTACTCCCACATGCTTAAACATTAAGGACAATGTTTATATTAAGTGTAGGGGGGACTTCTATCGAAGTTAAGTGGCCTTTTCCTTGTATTTGTCCTCATTTTAACCGGAAAATCGATTTTTCGACATTTTTCAAAATTTTTAATCTATTTTGGCCTAGTTGTAGTTCCCTTTATTTTTGCTATTTTTCTCTTATTTTAATAAAATGGTTTTAACAAGTTTAGTTATCTTAGATATATTAGGCCCGTTGTGAATTTTTTGACTCAACCCGAGTTTACTTATCCAAGTTCACTCTAGCTAGTATCCTTAACCGTGTAGACCTTAATTGGTTTATTGGGCTAAGCATCCACGAGTCTCATTCCTTGAGATTTTAAATTGTGGAGAACGAGAAATGATAGAGTTGGTTACAAGTTTGGTATTCTTTCATTAACTTATGTGAGTTAATTATGATTTTTTTCTCCCCTCGCTTGTAAATAAATAAATGCAATAAGTAAGGTCGTACGATTTGAAAAGTTACTTAGCTTCTAGCCCAAGATCGTTTAAAAGTTGCTCGGTAATGATAAGAGTTCATAGCCAAGGCATAACTTATGAAGCGGGGCGCAAAGATTGGTGAGTCCGAAAAGGCCCTAACAAGGCATGAGGATTCAATTTTATTGCTGAAGATCCAAAGTGACGTGAAAAGCATTATTCCCACAATCAATATGAAGGATCAAGACTCACGACGAAAAGCAATCAACTCCCATAAAGATCATGGAGAAGTCTATCCGAAAAGACCCTAACAAGGTATGAGGATAAATAGATCCAAGTCCGAAAAGGAGGCGGATCGTTGTATCTCAAAATCCCAATTAGAGATTGAAGAAATAATCATGAAGTCGTGGTCAACAAAGCTGGAGTACCCCTCAAAAGTCTCCAAGTGAAGAAACTCTATAACGAAGAGAAGACCATTATCTCAAAAACGTCTCTCGAAGATATGAAGTATGAAGTACATGCCAAATATCGGCCCGAGAAAGGTCTCAAATCGTGAACCAAGTTATGCCAAGATATGAACTTTTTGGTATCCCGAGAAGCAGTTTTAAGAGATTTTGTCCTTTAGCTAACTATTGATCAAATCGTCCTACTTTGCTTTCAGCCTAAATAAATTATCGAAATAAGTCAACAATGCATCCTCGTGATCATTCAAGACATCAAAAAAATATAAGAGATACTCGTAGGAATAAGGGAGTTTAAGTGATTAATTGAACCACGTGAGTAAATGTTTGTTATGCTAACTTGTACTAACAATGATCTTGTTTTTAAGCTTGGCATGGGGAACGTGAAACTTGAGGGTGATGAACATTCATGACACACAAGCCCTAATGTAAGTCTTATATTTCTTTAAAAGTTTCTTCCTTGTTGCATCTTGTTATTTTCTATCTTTTTGATTTTCCTTAGTTGTTTAATAAAGGCCAAGGTAGGTTGATTATGATGGAAAATGTAAAACGTGCTTTGTAACTAATGCATTGCATGAGGACATTGCAATGGTTAAGTGTAGGGGATTTGATAGGTGTGAAAACACCCATCCTTTTTACCACTTAATTACAATAATAACCGAGCCAAAATATGTCATTTTGTCGGAATTATGCGTGGTTTGTGTTTTTGTTGTGATTTAGGACGAAAAAGTGAAAAGTGGAGAAAACACGACATTCAAGGGCTTTTATCGAAGAAAAAGACGAAAGATGAAGTCGAAAGATCAAGAGTGGAAAAAAAGAACGGAAGTCCAAGACCAATTCTGAAGATTTATCGAAGAATAAGTCAAAAGACGGAAGTTTACTAAAAGCCGAAGAACTCAAGTCTTATTTATGAATAAATGTCGAGACGAGTTCAAAGAAATCCCGAGACAAAGTCATTAAGTCCAAGATTAACAAAAGATTGAGAAGAAAAGGACTTAAGTGTGCAATTAAGAAAAAGAGGAAAGAGGGAGGAAGCTTCCTAAGCTCCTCCCTAATCACCCCTATATATAGTTTGATCCCATTTCATTTTCATGTTGTTGGGTGGTTTGACAAACCACCACTTCCACCATTGTTATTGTTAATTACTTTCTTGCTTTTTAATTTCATGTTATGCACTTTTAATTCAAGTAAGTCTTTTAATTTTTGAATCTTTTCTTTTAATCAAGTTCTTATTTTTAATCATCTTCTTCTACCTTTCTTATCTTGCTTATCTTTGATTCATGTTCATCTTTGATCTTATTTTCATCTTAATGCTTATTTGATTTAAAGGTTTCTTAAAAAGTTCATCTTTTTATGTTTTGATTTTAAAGTTTGTTTATTCTTAAGTTTGATAAGTTGTTATTCATGCTTATTAAGTCAATTTCGATTTAGATTCGTGCAAGTTTTAGTTTGAGCTTATTAACCATAGTTTATTGCTTTTGCTTAATTTTCGGATCAAAAAGTTAGATCGGAAAGGGTAAACCCCTTTCCAATCACGTATTCCAATCACCTTGATTGGAAAAGGGTTTTACATTCCAATCAGTATTCCAATCAACATTCCAATCAGCATTCCAATCAACATTCCAATCAACATTCCAATCAACATTCCAATCAGCATTCCTTTCGCATTCCTTTTACATTCCTATTAGCATTCCAATCAGCATTCCAGTCAACATTCCAATCAACATTCCAATTAGCATTCCTATTAGCATTCCAATCAACATTCCAATCAGCATTCCAATCAGCATTCCAATCAGCATTCCAGTCAACATTCCAATCAGCATTCCAATCAACATTCCGATCAGCATTCCAATCAACATTCCAATCAGCATTCCAATCAACATTCCAATCAGCATTCCAATCAACATTCCAATTAGCATTCCTATTAGCATTCCTATCAGCATTCCTTTTAGCATTCCTTTCAGCATTCCTTTTACTTATCGCAATTTACATTTTCATTTTACTTAGTAATAGATAACCAAACCATTTTCATTTCCACCAAGAACAATTGAGTCGCACTTTGAACCGGAAATCAATTCGAGAAGATACCGAGAAAACGAACTTTCAACTAGCAAAATCTATACATTAGATACCGATCATCGTCAACAAAAGGATACAACTTCATCTACTTCAACACGGGTTGCTGCAGATTTACATCCTCAGAATATCACTTCAACAATCGATCCTACAACATCCACAACTACTGTCATTGCTCCAGAGAACACAAATCAAGCAGATGATGCATTATCTAATGATGACGATTTTCACAACCCATTCGGTACATCGATACATGAAACTTGAGAGTCTTCTACTCGCCATGTTGATCCGTCAAATATGCATACGTTTTATCAACGACATCCGTAAACACATCACTAGACCCGAGATCATCCTTTGGTTCACGTAATTGGAAACCCTTCACAGCCTGTTCGTACAAGACGATAATTAAAAACCGATGGCGATGTTTGTATGTTCGCACTCGCCGTGAGTACAATCGAACCGAAAAACATCAAAGAAGCCATGGCTGATCATGCTTGGATTGAATCGATGACGGATGAACTTCAAAAATTTGAAAGACTTAAAGTTTGGGAACTTGTTGACAGACCATACGACGTGATTCCGTTAAATCTTCGATGGATCTGGAAAAACAAGATGGATGAATAAAACACGGTCATAAAGAACAAAGTTAGGCTAGTGGCTAAGGGGTATGGCCAAAAAGAGGGAATTGATTTTAGCGAATCATTTGCACCAGTTGCTCGTATGGAAGCAGTCTGGATTTTCCTTGCTTATGCTGCACATAAGGGATTCACTTTTTATCAAATGGACGTGAAGACAACATTTCTTAACGGTCCTTTGAAGGAAGAAGTCTATGTTACGCAGCCGGAAGGATTCGTTAATCCTCATTATCCTGACAAGGTGTATCCTCTCCACAAAGCACTTTATGGACTCAAGCAAGCTCCAAGGGCGTGGTACGATGAGCTCTCGAAATTTCTGGTATCCAAAGGTTTCTCAAAAGGTTCCATTGATCTAACTCTGTTCACTTATAAATATGGGGATGATATTTTGCTTGGGCGGATTTATGTTGATGACATTATTTTCGGGTCTACAAACCCAAAACTTTCAAAATGGTTTGAAAAAGTAATGAACAATAAATTTGAAATGTCAATGATGGGCGAACTAAAATTCTTTCTTGGAATTCAAGTTCACCAATTCCCAAGTGGTATCTTTATTAACCAAGCTAAGTATTGTCAAGAGATAATCAAAAAGCATGGTATGACTTCATATGACCCCATTGGGACACCATTATCAACCACATCGCTAGATGCTGACTTGGAGGGAAATGCCATAGATCAAACGAGATACCGTTCCATGATCAGCTCCCTCATGTACTTGACATCAAGCAGACCCGATATTTCACATGCTACGTGTTATTGTGCACGATATCAAGCATGGCCTACTGAAAAGCACCTCAAGGAGGTTAAACGGATCTTTCGGTACCTTAAGAATACCATTCATTTGGGACTCTGGTATCCGAGGGAAACCGGTTTCTTTTTAACGGCCTATTCAGATTCTGATCATGCAGGGTGTCTTGATACACGAAAAAGTACTTCTGGTGGTGCACAATTTCTAGGTCAAGATAAGCTTGTGGGATGGTCTTTCAAAAAGCAGGATTGCACATCACTTTCATCAGTCGAAGCGGAGTATGTGTCTCTATCTGCGTGTTGTGCTCAAGTTCTTTGGATGAGAACACAACTCACGGATTATGGCTTCCACTTTGATAAAGTACATAGGTACTGTGACTCAAAGTCGGTCATAGCCATATCCTGCAATCCGGTACAGCATTCCCGCACGAAGCACATTGATGTCAGATACCACTTCATAAAGGAACAAGTTGAACGAGGTATCGTTGAACTATACTTTGTTGGAACGGATTACCAATTAGCCGACTTGTTTACGAAAGCTCTGTCGAAAGATAGGTTGGAGTAACTCGTTAGGCAAATTGGTATGAGATGTTTGACTCCAGCAGACCTGGAGATTCTGGCAAAGGTGCCTGCTTGATTTGTTTATCAAACATCTACTTGTAAATATCATTGAAAAGCAAAATACAACAATATAAATCATATAAAAACAAAACACAAAATTAAAAATCTTTAAAAATCCAAAAATATTCTTCTCGACATGTCTTTCAGTATCGATAATATGGACGTGCCTAGAAATGTCGCTCAATAACGACACGGGTGTGTACATAAAGCTCGAATGAAAGTTGTAAATATTTTTCAAAACATGTCATTTCTACTTTTAATAAAGGAAAATGTCTATTTTGGACAAATTTTTCCAATAACGGGTAGAGCAATCTATCTTGGGTTGAGCTTGTCACAAAACATTCAACGTTTTGAGTTCAACAAAATGGCGTGTAATCACTTTCAGATTGCAACCCGGATCTATATTCACGGGGGAGTGTACGATTTCGTGCTCTTACCCTCAACAAAAGAAGAGAAATCTTCTTACACTTGAGTGGATTCGTCAAGACATTCAAAGTCTATGAACTCAAGTTTATGCTTTAGAAAAACCTCTTCGCCAAAAAGAAATAGGATTTTTCAAAAGCGTTGAATACAAAATTTTTCAAGAATTTCTCAATGATTATTCAAAATCTTTCAAAAATTGTGTATTCAACAAACTCCCATCCTCAAAAAGCAAAATGTGGATCACATCCTCACAATGACAATTCAATTGGATCAATTTTTGAGGGGGGGGGGGCTTTCAAAATTCATGCTATGTTAGACACATTTTTCTCCCGAAGATTTTCAAGACTATTTTTCATAAATATATTTTAATCAAATGTGGTATCTCTAATATCAAACGATTTTATATATTAGAGATAGTGGAGAAAATGTGACTAAAATGTGATCTAAAAGACTCAAGCACTTTTAACTCTTACCCACATGTGCGAAACACTTTCGATTATTGATGCACATGTGAAGGGGGAGCATTTCTGAAACTATAAAACTATCAAGGTGTTAAATGTTTTTCAAACACCTTGTTAGACATTTGAAGTGGTTTTTATGGTTATGATAAAATACCCACAACATCTTTAATTCACGACGTTATTGGTGTCAAAAAGGTGGTTAGGTTTAAGTCCTATGATCCAACCAGAACCGGAGGGATCTTCCCAAGGACAATCCAATAGATTATTAGAAGTCCTTAGGAAATATAGAGTAGAATGTGAACGTAGCTGAATGCCGGCTAAGTACTGATGTTGGCACTGGAAAAATCACAACAAGGTGCTAGTAATGATGTGTTGGTAAGCATTGAAGGGGTTGAAGAATGAAAAAGAAATGTAAGGATAAAGGGTGTAAAGAAATTAGCCCTCCATACAACTTAGGCAGAAACCGGGTCAACACCTCATGAAGACAACCCATCATGGACCCAGTGATGTAATGCACAACCCTTACCTTGCTACTTAGGCTTCTCTCAAAAGAAGTTTGTTTTATTGTCACGGAGAACAACATGACTTCTATTAGCTTTCTCACTCTGAGATAGTTGATATTGAATAGGTGGCATCTGCTCCAGCCTCCGACCACTAAAAGTGCACTAATCGAGTCTAGAGCCAAGAGATCAATCAAATCTCGTTTGGACACACGAAATGACAAAGAAGAGTGTCCTACGCTATATCCTTGCGATATTGCTAGAACACTCAGAGTGATACTACTTAGTATTCACAATGATGAGTGGAAATCCTTCTAGTGTTAACATCAAACAGCACTGCGGTAGGTCATATGCAAGATTCCTTATGAATTAAACATATGTAAAACTGAAAAGCAACAGTGGTTTGATTTTGAATTGATTCAAACTCGTTTCAGGTTTCTCCGCAATATCTTTATGGTCTTGCCAGAACATTCAGAGTGATATTCATTAATATTCACAGTGATGAATGGAAATCCTTCTAGCGTCAACCTCAAACAGCGCTACGGTAGGTGACATGCGAGATTCTTACGAATCAAGCTTGTGTCAACTGGAAAGCAAAAATGGTAAGATTCTTTATGAATCAACTTGTTCCAGGAATTTTAATTGACGACTTTAATCAAGCGAATATCTATCCAATTGATTCACTCTTTATGTTCACAATCTTGCTTTGAGACGATCGAGTAAAGAGAACGGCTAGTACAACCGCGAAACCCTGTCAAGGAGATTCTTAATCGAATCTACCTATCACAGGTACGGTATTTAATATCGTATAACGGTCTTCACCGACCGGAGGTAAAACGCTACCGATTTAGGACGAATGTCAAAGTCATTCAATCCGTTTCTATGTTTTGTCTCGAGAAGGTGGCGTCACGGTGTACTCAACAAAGTCAAAGATTCAAAACCACATACTCATGCCTAAATACATATTCAACAATTAATAGTGTGAGCATGTGGATGAAGACACAAGATTGCAAGATGGCAAAGACAAGTCAAGGATTATTTGAAGATCTCAAGATCACAAGACAAAGTCGAAAGACAACGACAAAGGCTCAAAGATCACAGCATGAAGGAACAAGACTACTATTACATGTTTAAGACTCATTTATGGCGAGACTAATAATCTCTATAAATCTCCAAATGACAAAGGGTAATTGCCTCTCATAAAGGGCAATGACCTATCATTGGGGGAGATTGTTAGCCTCAAAATATTGAGTCAAACAAGAATGCTTGGTCATATGTTCATTATGTATCGTATTTTAGAACGTTGTAATAGGTAGTAGATTAGTCATGTTTTACGGGCTTTACTTTAAGCTAAAGTTCATTCATAAGTAACTAAAGCCAAAAAGAAAAGCCCAATCCATTATCATATAGCCCATTATGCTACATGTAGGCAAGGGTATAAATACCTCTCCTTGCATGTAAGGAGAGGTGGGTTGGTTCATTTGTATATTTTTCTCACAATCTAATATTTACCTAGTTCTAACCATTCTCTCTCTTTTCTCTCTCTACTTTCTCTCTCTAGAACTCATCTATCTTCTATCTACCTTTCTTGTTTAATCTTAACATATTATATGGGACAACAGATACTAAAATTGGAAGAATGAAGATAGTAGCAAAATTCGGTTTGGGAAATGTTTGTAGTACATCAACCAATGATTCTGAAAAAAATAATTTTGGTACAGTTATGATTGGAGAAGAAAATCCCGGATATGCGGTTAAATTGTTACAAGATAATGATGAAGCATATCGTGAGGTAAACGATATAAGGTGTAGCGTTGATATGATTCAGGAAATTGTCGATGATGATCCTAACCCGATTGTTGTTAAGGCTTTAGAAGCTCTTAACAAAAGGTTATATCCGGTCGAGAGATTTTTTAAGACATCCAATGCAAACGTGTCTAAAGATTCTGTGGTGAAACAACCTGTGGATATCAACCATAATGGTGATGTAGTTGCGAAGGTATTTACTTATTTATTAATTTCCTTGAACTTATAGCCCCATTGCACCTAACGTTAGGTTATTTAATACTATTTTGTAGACGGACAGTGGAATTTCGAATGTTATAGATCAGGTACAACGTTGCTATAAGGAAATTTCTTTATAGGCTGGATTCAACTGTGATGGCCAAAAGGTTATATAGATTTATATTTTTGATACCTATGTCAATTGTTTAGAAAAATCTTACACGAGTTTATAATTTGTAATATTACTTAATGTAATGTTTTATTGTATCTACAGTCCAGATGTGTAATGTAGGGAGATTGTGATGGTAACAAATGACCGACAAGTTTGGAGCTTCAATATTTGACGGCCGAGAATCCTCAAAGTATTATTATGTAGAAACACAAGAAGACCCTCGCAATCAATGGGTTACCAGCTAACAACTACCTTTGTTGAGAAGCCCGTATTTCATGTAGCGTCTACACCTATGTTAATGGACAGTGGCAATGATTTCACTTTACCCAACTTGAACGAGGCGTTCACTCCTTCTCAAATCGATGTACAGACATCTATACTTTGATATTTTCCACATATTGAATTGGTATTATGTTTTAATAAATAACCTACTTGTTTATGTTCAAGACCATGCTGGTTTTGCATTTTCTGAGACAGGAAAGGAATGTATCATGTCCGATGTATAATTATGGAACCGTGGGGGCACAATAATGAGCCGCGGACAAAGACATCTGAAACTGAGAAAATTAAGCTTTTTGAAAAATCTATTTTAGGTAAAGGGCCAAAACATCTTGTCATTAACAATTTCAAATTGCCTATTCTTGATAAAAAGGAGCTTAATAAGTTTTATACACCTTTAAGTAAACCTTTAATGGTAATGAAGGATTATTCAAGAAAATCATCTACTCCTCCAAGAGTACGAAATGATTCTAGGCCTAAAAGTAGAACACCTACACCTAAAAACAACGAATCCTCTAAGTCACGACCTAGGAGTAAGACACACACACACACACACACACACACCTAGAAACAATAATAGTTCTAGATCAAGGTCTAAAACACCTAAGAAAAACAATGGACATCAAAATGCTCATATGAATTGGAATAGTTTCCAACAACAATGTTTTTCTTCGTGGGGTATGTGTCCTCCATTCATGCATCCCAACCAAATGCAAGGGATGTTTGGAACTAACAACTTTAGACCCATGAGATATTGGGGACCAAATGTTTGATTTTAGGTGTTGTTACCTAGATATGCTTGGGAATTGATTTGGAGCCCAACGATTGGATTAAGGATAGTGGTTGTTCTAAGCACATGACGGGTAATCGAAGTTTGTTCTCTACTCACAAATCATATAATGGAGGTAATGTCACATTCGCTAGTACACTACATGGTAACATCATTGGCAAAGCTATGGTTTCTCTTGACTCCATGACCATTGAAAATGTTGAGCATGTACATAACTTAGGTTTTAATTTACTAAGTATAGGTCAAATTTTTGACAATAAGTGTAAGGTCATCTTTCCGAACATGATAGCGAAATCGTAAAAGATGGAAAGGTCATTGGAAAAGGTGTTAGAAAGCATAAGCTTTATATCATGAAGGGGTCAATAGGAAGTCTAAGGACAACTTATGTCTAGCGACTTTAGATGATAGCTCTACTATTTAGCATAGGAGATTAGGTCACGCTTGATATGTGTGTAAACACCCATCCTTTTTACCACTTAATTACAATAATAACCGGACCAAAACGTGTATTTTATGTCATTTATGTCGGAATTATGCGTGGTTTGTGTTTTTGTTGTGATTTAGGACGAAAAGGTGAAAAGTGGAGAAAACACGGGCATTTACGGGCTTTTATTGAAGAAAAAGATGAAAGATAAAGTCGAAAAGTCAAGAGTGGAAAAAGAACGGAAGTCCAAGACCAATTCTGAAGATTTATCGAAGAAAAAGTCAAAAGACGGAAGTTTATCAAAAGCCGAAAAACTCAAGTCTAATTTATTGAAGAATTAAAAGACGAGTTCAAAGAAATACCGAGCCAAAAGTCATTAAAGTCCAAGATTAAAGAAGATTTAAAGGCTTAAGGACTAATGGTGCAATTAACAAAGAGATTAAGAAGGAAGGGCCTAATGATGCAATTAAGAGAAAAGGAATGAGGGGAGGAAGCTTCCTAATCCTCCCCTATATATAGTCATTAGCATTTCATTTTTACACTTGTTGGCTAAGGTGACAATTAGTCTTCCACCTTTATTTTTCTTGCACTTTAATTACTTGTCATTTACTTTTCATGTCAAATTTAAATACATGTTTTGCACCTTAATTACCTTTTAATTCCAAGTAAGTGTTTTCAATTTTCTTGCTTTAATCTTTATTTATCTTTGATTAAGTTTACTTTTATCAATCTCATTCTACTCTTCTTCTTTTTGATTCGGTTCCAATTTCGGATTAAGCAAGTTTTTGCTTAATCCATTTGCTTATTTGATTAAAAGTTTTGTCTTTTCTTTTCTTTTTAAGTTATCATATGAAATAGCCATAAGTTTGACAATCTTATGTGCTTATTTGGTATTTAGCTTAATTGATTTCAAGGTTTTCTTAAAAGTTTACTTTTTAAGTTTTAATTTCATTAAGTTCGTCTTTTAAATTTTGAAAGATTTTAACTTTTTAGCTTATTGTCTCGTTTTGTTTCCATTTCATTCAAGTTCTTTGTTACTGCTTATTAGAATTAGCTTATTTGGATTTGAGCTTATTACGAATTTGCATTCCATCAGAAAGTAAGGGTTCCTACACATTGCGACGGGTGCATTCTCCACATTCCGATCGTGACAGGTTTGGACTAAGGTTTGCATTCCGATCCAAGATTGCGATAGAGTGAATTACCCCCTTATTCCGATCAAGATTCCGATCGCACATTGCGATCGGGATTGCGACGGCTCTTAAGGCTTCACTAAAACGAAGTGCTGCCCAATTTTCCCAAGCAACATTCCGATCTGGACTACATTCCGACAGGTTGCACCTTTTTATTCCGATAGCTCATTCCGATCAGGATTGCGATCTGACGCATTGCGATCTGAGTTGGTTCTACACATTCCGATCTGGGGTTGTTTGGTTATTCCAATCTGAAAGGTGACATATTCCGATCGGGTTTTCCGATCGACATTCCGACAGGACGGTAAGTGGATTCCGACGAGGTACATTCCGATCAAGGTGAGTCTGATCGGAATATATTCCGATTGGGTGTTGGTTTTTATATTTTGTCTTGTTTAATTTTACGTTTTCATTTTAATACTTTGTCTAATTTTAATTCTCGTCACGCTTTTATTTTTAGTCATTCATTTAATTCTACTTTTCAAAGTTTTTAATAACGCACCCATTTAATTTTAATTAGACTTAGATTTAATTTCTCGCCATTTTACTTTAACGTCATTTACTTTTACGTCTCGCACTTTTTATTTAAAAACAAACCAAAAATATTTGTCTCACCAAAAACAATTGAGTCGCATTTTGAACCGGAAATCAATTCTTTAAGATACCGAGAAACGAACAATTGAACCTAGCAAAATCTCAACATTAACGCTAATATGCGTTTAATTCAATCTTTAGTCTCTAATGAGTTGGTAAGACATCTTGTCACACTTCACAATGGCGAAATATGGGGCGCGACGTATGGATATCATCACAACAATAGCGTGTCTATAGAGAGAACTAAATGAAATTGAAATATCATAAATGATGACACGAATGTCATGACGATATCTCAACAATGCAGGAGTCTAGGTAATTAAGTAAATGTCCTACCTCTTATCAAAGACAAACAAATAACAAACATATAGATGCCTAAAATGTATCACTTATTCAACAATAAAAAGAAAACTAAGAGGAAAGGGATCCCCCCTAATGTAGTCCTAGCAGCCTCTAAACTCTAGCTACTTCTAACACCATCCTTCATAACTACCTCACCTAAAAATGACACTAAAATCTGTCAACATAAAGTTGGTGAGAACATAGGTTTAAGTTATCTAGAACATCATAAGAAAACTTGACATCCGCTGAAAATAAGTTGAAGAAAAATAAGTTAAAGCAATGGACTATAAAGTGATATTCATGTTACACACAACTACAAACATAACATACCATAACAATTAAGCACACAAAATAAGAACAAATGCACCTACACCTATCAGGATCTTTTCCATACCCAATATGGAAGTTGAACCCATATCCCCGTCGAGATATCTTGCCTCCGAGAAGATGCTACACATGTACTCAGAACATATGTACTCAGAACGCATGCCAGGACCCATAATAAAACATATAACATATCACATAAGTAGGCATATCACATAATAGCACATTAAGTCCACACATTTGGAAAACATATCATTAAAATATTTTTAAGAACATAGTACTAAGACATTTAAAATAGTACAAGTGTCATCTCCATCCATACTGGAAAAACATATAAAACTTAGTGAAAATGGGACTATGAACTCACCTGATTGAGCTTCTCCAAATATCTCGCGCACTAGCAAAAGCTAAACAAATAAATACACACTTATCAAGACATGAACCAAATACTAAAATGGATCATCAACCTACGATGGACATCTAACCTTCTCCCATATATGTACCTCACTTATATGCTCTAAGCACCCCATTACCCCTCTCTAATAAGGCCTTAACTTAGTTAAGTTCGATACCTATCCCGTTTACATTTTACCTAAAACAATTCCGATATTTAGTCTCCAAACTATTAGTCAAACGCCCACCTAACCAAACCCATGCTTTCTTTAAAGATAACCCTATTCCCTTACATGTGTTAGCTAACTCTCCTCTTTTGCCCCAACCTTAAAGCTACTATTAAAGCCCCGATACACATGTATAGACTTTTGTCTATCCAGATTTTACTGATTTTAAACATATAAAAAGTTTGATATGATCAGAGGGTCTTCACTACCCCAATTTATTAGATCTTTTTCAGATATCTTATATAACATATAAACTAACTCCCATATTCATTTGAAGGTCCAATTGTACTCCTAAGTACCCGAACCATCTTAAAACATTAATTTAAACCCGACTGATTTCAAAACTAGTTTTGACCTCCGACTGTTGTAACCTTTTTTTTACCCACTTCCCGACCTCCAATTACTCCTTGTTTCTTGCATTCAAAATCCAACTCAAATACCTTTTCAGAGGTACTTGGATCGCATCATGAATGTTCCTAGAACTCTAGATATGATCAAAACATTAGACCCAAAATTCTGCCCAGTTTTTAATTACGAATTAATTAGACTGACCTAATTAATTACCCAAAATGTTGGTCCCTTATAAATCGTTATTACTTATCAACCTTAAATAATAACTCTTTACTACGACTCAAGTGTGTTGTTTTAACAATAGATAAGAACTATGAACAATTAAAACAACAATACCAATAACTTTTCAACGTATAGACTTTTATTAGAATAAAATAAAGAATCTATAACCCACTTTGTTTACGGAATAACAAAGTGGTTGAATGATAATGGGTTGTGTCTCCTCTACTTAAATATCTAACCAAAGTTAAAGTCTAAGCTCCAATCTAAACGTTCATATGCATCTTGGCTATATGGTTTAGTTGGTATCGAGAGAGAAAGGTTTTCCCAAGTTTAATCTCTTGTATTGGTTAACTCTTTCTCTTCCAATGTACACTCCTTATATATGAAGTGTAAACTAGGGTTTGCATTTTGCATGTTTCAATGCATGGGTTTATCCAATGGGTGGTTGATGCCCATGCTGGATAAACAGTACAAAGTACATATTAAACTATTCTAGAAAAGATAAAGGTTGTACTTATATCTAAGTATACAAGCAACCTACTTTGACTTAAAGTTATCTTTTCCCGCCTAATGCAAACCATCAGAATACTGAAGAGTCTTTAGTATCCCAGATGAGATCGACATCATTCAGTTTGGTATTGTCAAGCCAAACTGAATTGAAAGCCCTTCTTCAGTCCTTGTTCTTCAGTAACTAGACCGCCTAGTATTTGAAGCGAAGACTCCTTTGTCTTCTAAGTTAACTGGAAGGGGATTGCTGAACTTTTTTAAACTATAAAGTCTTCAGTAGGAACTTTGTTCCTCTGGTCATCCTTCAGCAGACTAGCCTTACTGCTAAGCATGAAACACTTAGGGAGATTTTATATTCAAATCCTAGAGTTGCTTCAGGGTCAGTAAATACTGACCTAACAATCTTCCCCTATTTGGATATACAAATAACCTAAGTCTAATGTTAGTAATAAGTGAGCATAACAACTCCTTCTTACTTGCACTAAACAATTAAATACTTATAAACATCAGATAATCATTTATTCAATAATATTACAAATTACAACAAAGATAGTACAAATGATTATTCTGTGACAATCCGTCAATTTATGGTTTATATTTTATTCTCAAATATTATTTAAAAATATTATTTTAATGTTATATTATGAACTCACTTATTTTTGGGAAGAAATTTGGATTTACGTCTTGAAGTAGCATCGACTACGTCTAAACCGGAGGATTCTACGTTACGTGCTTACGTTTACATACACCGTTTTGGTGACAGTCCGACATTTCAGGAAATAAATTTATCCGTGAATATTATTTTGGAATTTTAAATTTGTGTTGGTTCATAAACTCACAAATTTACAAGAAGAAATTAGGACTTACGATTATGATTTAACGTCCTTTACGACTAAACCGGAAACCTTAGGATTACGTATTTACGTTTTCGAACTCCGTTTTTGATGAGACAATTTTTATTAGATTCGTTTTGTGCCGTTGATTCATATTTTATAAAAACATTTTTCGTAAAACGACCCGAGGGCACGCAAATCGAGGAAACTAGAATCGAGGAGTACCCGTAAATTAGTGGGATGAGACAAGATAAATCTTGCCCCATCCCACTCAAAAGGGACGGCAACATTAAGCCAACACACACCATGAGGTGTTAAGTTATTAGCTTACAAGTTACACCTGTACTTAGCTTAACTTGTAAGCACCAAAACCACAAAACCACCAGTCCTAAAACAACTAACTCATTTCTTACATGCAAAAACCACACAAACTCTCTCTCTCTAGCCATTTTGGCCGTCCCATCTCAACCAAAAACACCCATTTTGATCAATTTTAACCATGAAATCATGTGTTATTCACACATATGATGAAGCCCTTTTGAAGCTCTATAGATTGGTGGTGATTTTAACATCCAAGGAGAAGATTTGGTGATGTTCAAGGGCTGATTTCTACATGAAGTTTACAAGTATTGGTGGCCATGAAGATTGGTGTTGATTTATCACAAGTTGTGTGATCAAAATCCATGTCTTGATCACAACCTACATCATCTTGGTGGTATAAAGATTGTTCTTCCCATTCTCTTGTTATTTTGATTATGTAATCATGTATTTTCTTTCTTATTGTATGTATATGATGAATATATGATGATAAAAATGTTATGTGGGGATCAAGTGTTGATAAATATGATTAAAGAGATGAAAAACCATAGGTAACAAGGTTAAAATCATGCTTAAAATGATGGCTGTATAAAAATAGTAAGTAACCAAATGTTAAACTGATAAAATGGCATGGTGGAATCAATTTACAGTAAGTAATAGATGTCATACACATGTGAGAGTTGGCCATGCAATGAAATCATAAAAATGAGTGAGATATGATCAAAACAAGTTTAGAGTGCAAATCTGAGTACACTGTTTTGGACGAATTTTATAACATACTTAGAGGTTAATTCATTAGTAGCTATAAGGAAGAAAATGAAGCACATATCATGTAGAATATGTGATAAAAATTTGGGGTTCTATCTCCATGTAGAACTCTAGATATGATCATTTTAGTAAACTAGATTTTTAGGACTGATTTTGTATAAATAATATATAATATAAGCACTCAAAATTTATATAAAATATATATATATATATATATATATATATATATATATATATATATATATATATATATATATATATATATATATATAACCCACTAGTTGATAATAAATATAATAAAAGATTTATATAAATATTGATATTAAAATGGGATATGTTATATAAATTGTAAATATAAATGTTCTTTCAAAGTTATAAAACTATATACCTAAATTTTACGTCTTTTCGGCTAGTACCGAAAGATTAACGTTTTTGTCAAATAAAACTTAGACGGTCGGACCCATCTAATATAAACTTTTATAAACTCACATACTGATATATGAACTTATATAACAAGTAAAAACCGATAAAACCCAAACTTTACAACATATAGACATTAACGGGCCAAGTAGCCTTATTGGACTATAAACCCGACTAGTTAGTAAAACACTTATAAATTTACTTATTGGGCTTAACCCACTTGGGCCCAACATGAAAAGTATAATACTGACAATAAAGGTGTAAATTGGGTTAATATAAAGTATTGGGCTTGTAATAGGCTTATGGAGCCTAAAACATGTAAATAGGTAAAACTAGTAAACTAATATAAAAGTTGTCAACACATAACACAAAAATGAGTGAATAAGAATATATAAACCCACTTGATCATCATCATATGTATAAAGTCATCATATATATACATAATTGTTATTTTGATAAAGTCATTGGACAAAAGTCTAAGACGAGTATTATTTGTCTAGGTTTCCGTGATTGAAGCACGTACCGTACATCCAAATCGCGGATAATCGCCTTTCCCAATCAATGTGAGTTCATAGCCTTGCACTCTTTTAAATGTTTTTATGAAATGTTTTATAAACCCGCGAGGGAGATAACATGTTAGTTTTTATAAAATAGGACACTAGTTGTCCCGATTGTCTGTTTATTGATTTGGACCCGAATGATTGTATGACCCGATAAATGATTAAATGACCCGATAGATGAAATGAAATGGATTATTAAAGTTAGGTTATGTCACTAAAAGTCCCATTAGCATGAATTGTGAACTACCGGGATTTGGTAGACGCTTATGCATATAATAGTACTATTTGGGGACTATCACCCCAGTTCGCGCCTTGACGGTTGATCCCCGTCGTGCCACATTGATTGGTAAGCGAATATATATATGAGAAGATTTACACAAGCGTGATTATTGATGCGACACGCTAATTTAGATGGGCAAATTGAGTTTCGGGCTAGCTACCCGTTGTTTGTTGTAGTAAGGTAACAATGTCATGCGACTTATAATAATCCAAATAACGAAATACTGCTATACGCACTAAATTACGATATATTGCCTGACTAGCAATACGGGGTCTTACTATTGATATTATGTTCGTTTTTTGTTTTTTCATAACCATATTCATATAACGGTTTTTATTTAACTCTATACAACGTTATAAAACGTATTGTATGATATTTTTAACGACAATGGTTCGTATAATGATTTTGAAGGCAAAAGTCTATATTATGATTTTGATAAGGATTTGTATAAAATGTTTTTGGCTATTTTCTGGCCTATTACAAAGATTTGTATAAAATGATTTTCGGTAAAAATTATATACCGATGATATATTGATGGTTTTATTAAACTCTATGAATTCACTCGGAGTTATCGCTGACCTTTTCTTTTAACATGTTTTATCTCAGGTACTTGAAGGTAATTCTCGGGAAGACAACAAGAATTAATGGCCCGCACTTAAATAATAATTTCCATTCAATTGCTTTGTAAAACCTGTATGAAATACAATGACTTGGGACCTATGTAAATTTGATATTTATGAATGGAAATGCTTTATTATTAAACGACGCGATTTTTAAGCATTGTCTATGATGTGAGTAATGTGCTATCCCGTAACACCAACGAGTCTTCCGCTGTATTGAATTGTGTAAATTTGGGGGTGTTACAGTTTGGTACCAGAGCTCTCGTTATAGAGAACGAAAGATTTTTAAAACTAAGGTTTTGAATAAAATATTTCAAAATCTTTTAACTATAAACATTTTTCTCAAAATGTCTAAAAATCTGTTGACTATAACGGTGCCGAAGAATTCCCGAGTTACCGACAAGACCAGACTGAGAAGTGTTATTTTAATATATATATAATTTGGATTATATATATATATATATATATATATATATATATATATATATATATATATATATATATATATATATATATATATATATATATATATATATATATATGATGTAATTTTATTACATGATTGTTTGATGATTATTTTGATATTTATACGACGTAGATTGTCACAAGGAACCCTAATTCCCCTAGCAAATTAATCGAAGCTATTCTCGTAGGAATTCTAGCTATCCTAGATCTAAACCAAGTTGTGGGTATTTATGATCCCAACAAAATGGTTGATATTCGTAGAAATGTAGATATTAGTTGATTGTGATATTGAAGAAGAATTGGCGAGATTAAATATGATATCGATGTCATGATGATCTTTCTTTATAGAGTGGAGTTTGACAAAACGTTACCACCTGAAAAGGTGTCATCTGATTCGTTGTCACTCAATTCTTAATTTTGAGAATCGAAAGGGTGAATGTTGCACTTGAGGCTGTCAATGGAACCATTACCCAAAAGCCTCATGCCACTAGTACCTTTCCGAGAATTCTAATTGAATGATCGAGTCATTTCATACTAGTGACTCATTTAATAACTATTGTTGAAAGAGCTATAGGATTGGAAATTAAGTGTTGTTCATATCGAGCTTTTATTGCCCTATTAAGGTCTAAGAATAAGGTTGAAAGTATTGCAGAATGATGTAGGATATCGCATTGAGTATGATTTGGTTGAAACTTGAATGAAGTAAAATTTAACTTGTATGAAATAAGAAATTGTTAAGAGGAAGTTGTTGAGTTCTGTGATTGAATTATAAGGTTTTAAATGATTGTTAGTTTGTGTTAAGGGTTGTTCCTAAACCATTGTCCAATAACGAGGATGCCCAGTGTCCAATAAATAAATTGAAGAAATCTTCTTCTGAATTGGGACCTATGGATCTTTCGGGACACGTGGAACACCTAATGACTCTTGTGGATTATTATTCATTATGGTATCTTTTAAAAATTCCTAACTTAACTGAGACATCAGTTGGTAGGCTGAGTTCTTGGAATTGTATGACATAGTGACACATAATGTGTTACGGTACAATTTTGACTTGTTTGTGATTAATGAAAAGACTACCATTGATTGCTAAATCCTACATGTATCGATGTTATCTATCTTTTATTGCTTCATCCTAATGCTCGCATTAGTGATGCAACGATTGAACAAGTACTCATCTCGAATTGAGTTACATTGTGGATTATTCTCTTTGTATTCCTGAGTGCCATCGAGGTCATGAACCTCATGATTATTTGGCTAAAGCTCATTTCCTATCATATTATAGTTAGTTCTTGGTGAACAAGATTTCATCACTCTTTTGCAGATCACTCATTGTTTTTATAAGATAAAACAGTATCCCTTGAGAAAAAATGAATTTTCATCACTATAAGGATGATTCAAAGTAAGATTTATAAGTGATTGTTATCGAAATGAGGTTGTTTATAAAACACCTTGGAAAACTTAATTGTTTTTATAACAAAGAAAATCTTTGTAAATTTATTCTTGATTCTTATTTAAGAATTAAGCATGAAAATGTTTTTATTATAAACATGATGAGAAAATTTTGACGAACTGAGTATTGCATCGTTAATCTTGAAATTGTATATAGTTGCGCGCCTACATACAATTTAGAATGGACCATGCAAGGCTGATTAGTAGTCACCATAAAACTGATTAATAAACACTACATTTTCTTTAAAGATTGTGAAAGATTAAATTTTATGAGATCTGCAAGAAGTGAAAAATAGGGACATAGTGTTTGGGACACCTACATATGTGCGTGTAGCACCTATTCTTCTGATTCGAATTTACTCATCTGTGGAAATTGTCTTATTTGACAATTGACAATTCTTTCTTGTCCAATTCTCCGGCAGTGAGATTCTTAGGAAAAGCATCTGATTACCGAGTGTTGATACCCGACTGGATGTATCGACGTTCCTATCATTTCTTTTGATTTGATTTCATTCAAATGACCTGGGTAACGATCCAAGGAACTTTCGAATGCGTACTCAAATTATGAAAACATGGGATATATTCATATTCGTTAAATGTTTTTGTTTGTATCTGATTTGAAATTCTCTCGCGTAGATTATGCGTTGACCTTACTCTTTAATGGTAGTTATGTCTCCATATATCCTTGAATTTGTGAAGGATTATGAGTTATTATTAGTCTTTTGAGAAGTTCACATCTTGTCAACGGCAATAAAACTGAAAAGTTGGTAGTGCCATTAGAATGGATTGATTAATTATGACATGACGACATTGTCTTAATTGATGGGAACTCGAGTAGAATTCCCCTAAAAGATAAGATGTTGATTATCAAAAGTTATTTAAATAATTCTTGATGGATGACCATATCCTGCATTTAGACTTGAAATTATACCATGAATGGTTGTGAATAAGTCATAGATATTATAATCTAGAAAGAACTTAAAATGAATGTATTAAAAGATGTTTATGTTATCTGAAACTTTAGGAGGTATTTGCTGGTGAATTACCTAGACTTTCGCCATTAAGGCAAGTTGAATTTGGTATTGATTATATTCCCGGTGCTGCACATGTGGCTTGTGCACTGTACGTCAGCACCATCTAAATTACAAGAATTACCGTACAACTGAGAGAGTTGTCGGAGAAAGCTTTTATTCTACCAAGCTCGTCATTATGAAGAGCTATGGTGTTATCATTCCTTATATTGATTGATTACCGTGAACTAGGTAAAATTGACGATTAAAACTCTATATCCACTACCCACGATGATAGATTTGTTCGATCATATACAAGGTTCTAGTGTATGTTTTAAAGATTTGATCCACGGCATGGTTATCATCAACTTCGCGTCCGCGAAAAAGATTATCTATTCGAATCACTACATCCAGAACTTGTAATGAACATTATGAGTTTCACGTGATGTCGTTTGGATTGACCCATGCACATGTACCATTCATAAATTTGGTGAATCACGTGTGTAGGCTGTAATTTGATAAATTCATGCTCGTGATCATTAAGAACCATTTATTTATTTATAAGAATAGAATGAGTTAATAATTATTTGTAGAATGCCCTGAGTCGGCCGAGTAGTGAAAATTTGTACCTTGAATATTTAACATGTGATGAAAGACTTAATCATTTACATTATTTGACCGTGTGATTAATAGAAAATGGAATATATTGACTCTTCAAAAATTTGAAACCATTAAGGCTTTGGGTTTTACCAAAAAGAAAATGGAAATATGTTTTGACAAATGTTTTAACAAAGGATTTTTAAGGGATTATTCCCTTATACACAAATCATTTAACTAAACTCCTGTTTAGGGGTAAATGTTTGTGTATACCTCAAGACAACCTAATAGGGATTGAGGAAACCGTTAAACCATGACTTCAAATTTGAAACGATAATTTTTGCTTTTCAACTAAGAAAATTTTTACCAAAGAATAAACGAAGGTTTTTCGAACATTTACGGATCTTACTAATTATTTCTGATAAACTAACAAAAATTGTGTTAATTAAATTCAAATTTATTTTGAACATTTTCATATAATTTGTCGAACTAAGAAATTTAAAATTTTTACGTTTATGTTTCATAAAAATTAAATATTTATTATTTAATTACTTGTAATACTTATCGACGCTTTAAACGTCGGATTGAGCAAAACTGATAAGAATGATAGTTGAGACGAAACTAAAACTTAGAAAATATGAAGGAATAATTTCTGAATAAATATGGTCATGATATTTATTTCATCGAGGAAGATGAATGTAGATACTGACACATAATATAGAAAGGATAAAGAATTAATTAGGACATGTTCCTTAATAATGAAGGTGCAAAATAAATTGTCGAACAATATAAAAATAAACAATGCTTGTAAGAAGGATTTTATAGATAAAAAAAAGGGGTTCACGGCTAATGTGAACCATTAGTAATAAGAGCTGATGGCGTTGAATTTATAAAAGGCCGCTTGTGGTTGCCTGAATATGGAGGATTTTGAGATTTAGTCATGTTGGAATCTCATAAGTATAAGTATTCTATTCCTGTCATTTCTGACTAAATGTATCTTTATCTGAAGAAGTTGTACTAATGGCAAATTATGAAGGCAAACATCGCCTCGTACATTAGTAAACGTCTAACTATTGCAAAGGTCATCATCTGAATTTGATTTGATTTGGGTCATCGTCGACAGACTGACCAAATCTGCTAATATCATTCCTGTTAATGATAGATTCTCGATGAAGAAATTGACTCTTTGTATTTAAAGGAGTTACGTAAACATGGTGTGCTTGTATCGATCATCTCTATAAAGATCTTCGCTTCACATCGAATTTCTAGAGATTTGATCAGAAGTCATTGAGAACGAACCTTGATGAGAGTATTGTTTACCATCCCAATCGAAGGGACGAGGTAAAGTAACGATACAAAATAACAGAAGTGTTGTTTTATGCTTGAATGATTGACCTTTGGTAATAAACCGTATAATCACTTTCCTTTGGAGAGATTATCAATGATAATTATCGTATTAGGATCGAGATCGAATCTTGTTAGGATTTAAATATTAGAGCATCTGAAAGCAGAAGTTGGGATGAAGACACCCGACATACACCCATTGTGAGTTGGACATGTCTTTTAGGTTTAAGGTTTCCTATGATGGCGAACCTAACCTTACAAAATACTCGACCCGCGAGACCTGAAATGATTGTTGAAATTAGGATTTGATTATTGACTGCCGGTAGTGGGCAGGAGGTTATGTGAATATGAAATGTAGATCTTGAAGTTCCAGATGGGTGGCGAAGTTATGCCAAAAATTTTTATCTATGGAAAAATGAATTGATGATCTCAAAGATCATGGGATATAAGTCCCCGTTGTATGGGACCATTGAGATGATGAAAAAGTTGGTTTGAAAGGCATATAAGCTGGATCTACCCTAGGACTTCAAGAGCTGCGTGAATTATGTTTCGTATATCAAACTTGATGAAATGTCTATCAAGTGAGAATCTGATTGTTTCTTAGTAAAGTTTAGATCGGCGAAAAGTTGCATTCATAAAAAACCCGTGAACATCATGGATAGAGAAAGTAAGTCGACATTAAGCATGATCTTATTCCCGTAGTTATGTTTGATGAAACTCGCGTATTGTAATGGATTACACTTGAGAGAAAAGACCAAATGTGGAGGAAATACCCACATGGCTTTAACTCTATAAGAAGCGAGTAGTAAGATAAGATGATGTTTGAGGACAAAGATCCTGTTTAGGGGTAAATGCTGTGATAATCCGTCAATTTATGGTTTATATTTTATTCTCAAATATTATTTAAAAACATTATTTTAATGTTATATTATGAACTCACTTATTTTTGGGAAGAAATTTGGATTTACGTCTTGAAGTAGCATCGACTACGTCTAAACCGGAGGATTCTACGTTACGTGCTTACGTTTACATACACCGTTTTGGTGACAGTCCGATATTTCAGGAAATAAATTTATACGTGAATATTATTTTGGAATTTTAAATTTGTGTTGTTTCATAACTCACAAATTTACAAGAAGAAATTAGGACTTACGATTATGATTTAACGTCCTTTACGACTAAACCGGAAACCTTAGGATTACGTATTTACGTTTTCGAACTCCGTTTTTGATGAGACAACTTTTATTAGATTCGTTTTGTGCCGTTGATTCATATTTTATAAAAACGTTTTTCGTAAAACGACCTGAGGGCACGCAAATCGAGGAAACTATAATCTAGGAGTACCCGTAAAATAGTGGGACGAGACAAGATAAATCTTGCCCCACCCCACTCAAAAGGGACGACAACATTAAGCCAACACACACCATGAGGTGTCAAGTTATTAGCTTACAAGTTACACTTGTACTTAGCTTAACTTGTAAGCACCAAAACCACAAAACCACCAAGCCTAAAACAACTAATTCATTTCTTACATGCAAAAACCACACAAACTCTCTCTCTCTCTAGCCATTTTGGCCGTCCCATCTCAACCAAAAACATCCATTTTGATCAATTTTAACCATGAAATCATGTGTTATTCACACATATGATGAAGCCCTTTTGAAGCTCTATAGATTGGTGGTGATTTTAACATCCAAGGAGAAGATTTGGTGATGTTCAAGGGCTGATTTCTACATGAAGTTTACAAGTATTGGTGGCCATGAAGATTGGTGTTGATTTATCACAAGTTGTGTGATCAAAATCCATGTCTTGATCACAACCTACATCATCTTGGTGGTATAAAGATTGTTCTTCCCATCCTCTTGTTATTTTGATTATGTAATCATGTATTTTATTTCTTATTGTATGTGTATATGATGAATATATGATGATAAAAATATTGTGTGGGGATCAAGTGTTGATAAATATGATTAAAGAGATGAAAAACCATAGGTAACAAGGTTAAAATCATGCTTACATTGATGTCTGTATAAAAACAGTAAGTAACCAAATGTTAAACTGATAAAATGGCATGGTGGAATCAATTTACAGTAAGTAATAGATGTCATACACATGTGAGAGTTGGCCATGCAATGGAATCATAAAAATGAGTGAGATATGATCAAAACAAGTTTAGAGTGCAAATCTGAGTACACTGTTTTGGACGAATTTTATAAAATACTTAGAGGTTTATTCATCAGTAGATATAAAGGAAGAAACTGAAGCACATATCATGTAGAATATGTGATAAAAATTTGGGATTCTCTCTCCATGTAGAACTCAAGATATGACCATTTTAGTAAACTAGATTTTTAGGACCGATTTTGTATAAATAATATATAATATAAGCACTCAAAATTTATATAAAATATATATATATATATATATATATATATATATATATATATATATATATATATATATATATATATATATATATATATATATATATATATATATATATATATATATATATATATATAACCCACTAGTTGATAATAAATATAATAAAAGAGTTATATAAATATTGATATTAAAATGGGATATGTTATATAAATTGTAAATATAAACGTTCTTGCAAAGTTATAAAACTATATACCTAAATTTTACGTCTTTTCGGCTAGTACCGAAAGATTAACTTTTTTGTCAAATAAAACTTAGACGGTCGGACCCGTCTAATATAAACTTTTATAAACTCACATACTGATATATGAACTTATATAACAAGTAAAAACCGATAAAACCCGAACTTTACAACTTATAGACATTAACGGGCCAAAGTAGCCTTATTGGACTATAAACCCGACTAGTTAGTAAAACACTTATAAATTTACTTATTGGGCTTAACCCACTTGGTCCCAACATGAAAAGTATAATATTGATAATAAAGGTGTAAAATGGGCTAATATAAAGTATTGGGCTTGTAATAGGCTTATGGGGCCTAAAACATGTAAATAGGTAAAACTAGTAAACTAATATAAAAGTTGTCAACACATAACACAAAAATGAGTGAATAAGAATATATAAACCCACTTGATCATCATCATATGTATAAAGTCATCATATATATACATAATTATTATTTTGATAAAGTCATTGGACAAAAGTCTAAGACGAGTATTATTTGTCTAGGTTTCCGTGATTGAAGCACGTACCGTACATCCAAATCGCCGATAACCGCCTTTCCCAATCAATGTGAGTTCATAGCCTCGCACTCTTTTAAATGTTTTTATGAAATGTTTTATAAACCCGCGAGGGAGATAACATGTTAGTTTTTATAAAATAGGACACTAGTTGTCCCGATTGTCTGTTTATTGATTTGGACCCGAATGATTGTATGACCTGATGAATGATTAAATGACCCGATAGATGAAATGAAATGGATTATTAACGTTAGGTTATGTCACTAAAAGTACCATTAGCATGAATTGTGAACTACCGAGATTTGTGTTGGAAATACGTTTTTACGTATTTAGAAAGGATCGGTCACTCCAATAATATATTTAAGTTATAGGCTCGTGATCCAGTTTGTAAACAATATAGTCCATATAGCCCACATGTAGGGTGGGCTATATATACCCCCTCCTAGCATGTTAGGAGGGGTGGTCATTCATTTTTACTCTTTCATTTTATAAAAACACACTTTCTCTCTCTATCTTTCTTTCCTCTCTTCTTTCTCTCTCTAGTTCTTCTTATCTTCATCTTTCTCCTCCATCTCCATTTCAATAGGTAAATCTAAGATTATCAAATCCTAAGATTACGTAGACCTTCAATTTGGTAGACGCTTATGCATATAATAGTACTATTTGGGGACGATCACCCCAGTTCGCGCCTTGACGGTTGATCCCCGTCGTGCCACATTGATTGGTAAGAGAATTTATGTATGAGAAGATTTACACAAGCGTGATTATTGTGACGACACGCTAATTTAGATGGGCAAATTGAGTTTCGGGCTAGCTACCCGTTTTTTGTTGTAGTAAGGTAACAATGTCATGCGGCTTATAATAATCCAAATAACGAAATACTGCTATACGCACTAAATTACGATATATTGCCTGACTAGCAATACGGGGTCTTACTATTGATATTATGTTCGTGTTTTGGTTTTTCATAACCATATTCATATAACAGTTTTTATTTAACTCTATACAACGTTATAAAACGTATTGTATGATATTTTTAACGACAATGGTTCATATAATGATTTTGAAGGCAAAAGTCTATATTATGATTTTGATAAGGATTTGTATAAAATGTTTTTGGCTATTTTCTGGCCTATTACAAAGATTTGTATAAAATGATTTTCGGTAAAAATTATATACCGATGATATATTGATGGTTTTATTAAACTCTATGAATTCACTCGGCGTTATCGCTGACCTTTTCTTTTAACATGTTTTATCTCAGGTACTTGAAGGTAATTCTCGGGAAGACAACAAGAATTAATGTCCCGCACTTAAATAATAATTTCCATTCAAATGCTTTGTAAAACCTGTATGAAATACAATGACTTGGGACCTATATAAATTTGATATTTATGAATGGAAATGCTTTATTATTAACGACGCGATTTATAAGCGTTGTCTATGATGTGAGTAATGTGCTATCCCGTAACACCAACGAGTCTTCCGCGGTATTGAATTGTGTAAATTTGGGGGTGTTACATATTCAATTATCTTTAGGCCTAAGTCTTCAATTATAGGAGTCTGAGTTAATGGATCTGAGTTTCTGTGGTCCAATATAGCATGCAAGAACATGCTGAAGGTTTTAGCAGCATTAGTACGTCCAGAACCACCATGATGAGAGTAAAAGATCCTTTGAACATTCGAGAGAAGTTCATTGTTCATTTCATCAAGATCACTTTTTTTTAACAGCACATCAAAGATCACTTATGCCCACAAAGTCTTCTTGATGATTGAACATAATCATTCCTAGTTCTGGTTCGTCCAGTACATGAACAGGGAGATGATTTTGAAACTGAACAAAGCCTTTGTATTTCTTAGTGGTGACAAAGATGTCACCCACTTCAGGTTGTATCAGATTTGCTCTTTTGTTCAGCTCCAGTATTGGATCTTGTTCTTCCAGAGAAACTTGATTGTTGATGTTTAGAATCTCACCCAGTCTTTCATGATTTCGCATATAGTGCTCAATTATGGTGTGAACTTCATCCTATCTCTTGGATTTTCTTTTCTCAATCTTCACACTCATTTCAATCCATTCAGTGTAAGAAAGTTCTTTTCCTTGAAAGTTTTCAAGTATCTCATCAGTTCTATCACCCCTATAGAACTTGAGATGGATGTCACCTTTGCTGGTCAGCATATCAACGTTGGTGATTGGTGAGATATTTCTTTTGTTGAGCCTTGTTATACAAAACTTTTCATATAACACTTTCTTCTTGAAGAGACTTTCTACTTCAGCTTTCCCAATTTGTTCATACAAGCTTAGCTTCAGATCTCTTAGCTTTTCTTCTTGCTGAAGCTTGTACAACTTGTCTAGTTCTTCCTGAGTGGCCACCCCAGCTTTGATCAATCGATCATTTAGAGTAAAATCTCCTTTGTTCTTGGGTATAAAGGGAGGTGAACCACTATCAGTTGTTTCCCCACTTGTGGTCAGCCCATCCATATGATCATTTTTTGTTGATGACTCCCCCTTACCCTTTGCTGGGCTCTTTTCAGTGATAGTTGACTCATAGACAATGGATTGTTTCTGAGCCTTGTTTTGGGCATGTTTCTGAAAGAGCTACTGGATGGTGTTTTTCTCCCCCTCAGCAGAAGACTGCCCAACAGCTTCTGATGACCCACCAGCAGGGAAGAGGCCACAAAGATGATCAAGAGTGGCAGTTACCTTGGCCAACATGGCTGGAACAGTTTCAAGAGCATTTAGTTTTTGCTGAACCTCATCAGATATGGTCAGCTTTTGTTTCTCCAGCAACGCCACTCTATCTTTAATTTTGGACACAGAATCACACAAAGCATTAACTTGGCCAGGAACTGGTGTGAATTCTGGTGGAAACTCCATGGATGCACCACTGATGGAATCCATAAGAGATGACATCTCTTGCTTTAAGGAAGTGGTGGTGGCCACATCTTGGACTAGAGGCTTTAAAGCAACAATGTTGACATCCTTGATTTGTTCAACAGAAGGAGGAATTGGTCTTGCTTTGAGAGTTGAGATTTCAATGTCAGCAAGCACCTTTTCTTCCTTCAGTCTAGCTACCTGTGATTGAAGAATCAACACTTGATTTGTTAATTCTTTTACCTGTTCAGTTCTGGGGGAGGGTGGCTTTAGTGTTGCATCAACAGTCTCTTCATCACTGTCATCAAGGTTGACTGGAATTCTTTCACTGAATCCTAGTTCCTTTTCTAAATCATCCCCAGACAAACTGAATACAAATGAAGGCAAGTGTCTCACTTTGGATCCAGTGGTGAGATTCACTTCCTTGGGAGTCTTTTGAGCATCACCTTTAGTGTGTGGATCAGTTTCAAGCCCTTCACCACCAGGGTTGGTTTGACCTGATGGATCCTGAGAAAGGGTCCCTGATAAGTTAAGATCAATGATAATGTTTTTGGTTCCTTTAGTATGACCCTGTTGTGGGGGAACTACATCATTAGAAACAGATAGGCCAGGGTCAACATCAGCTGTTAGATTTGCTGACACATCATTCCCTGATGCAGACTTAGAGTGACAAGTGATAGGAATTGACAATGAATTATGACTTATATTCAAAATGAAAGTACTTACCAATGCTGACTCAACACTACTGAGCTGAGGGTGAGCTCCATCTTCACCCTTCTCTCCTAAAGAAGTTGAGAGAGGGGTTACCTTTTGGGCCTGTTTATGCATGTCACCTCCAGCAGAGACTGAAGGTGACGACTGGCTGGGGTTCTTATCCTTGGCCAGAGACTTAGTCTTCTTCAAAGCATGGCCTTGGGATTCATCATCAATCTTCTTTGAGGAAGATTGTGTGAGGGTTTTCCTCTTTCTATACTCATGTCTAACCTTCTTGGTATTAACTGAAGTTTGCTTCTGACGAGGTCCAGATGAAGCTCCAGGATTTTTGCCTTTCAAATTCCCTTCTCCAGTTGGAGAAGTGTCTTTTGGAGCTTTATACACTACTGGACCATCTTCTGAGCAGATGTCCAACATGGTTGTGTAAGAGGAGGATCAATGGTGCTGACTGGAATGTTCCAGCGAGTGAGATCAAATGTTCGAAAATTTGTTTCTCTCCATTGATTTTTGAAAAGTCATTACCAAGATGGTCAACAAAGAGGAGAGATAGAAATCTGGTGTAACCAACGTTTTTCTCTCTTGTCTTTTTCTCTAGCTTCCCATTAAGATCTTCAAAAATAAGCCTCCCAAAATCAACTTTAATTCCCTTGGCCAGTCAGTATAAAATAATAGCATCTTTTTGTCTGGTTAAGGCCTCCAGTTTCCCCCCCCCAAACATTCAATAAGAATGGACATTAGCAACTTCCACCTTGGTGGCAAACAACTTCTTTTTAACCCCCTTTTTCAGTAATCTCTTCAGAATATCCAATCTCTTTAAAGAAATTTTTGACAACCATAGAATCATCAGGTATAGCTTCATAGTCACTAGGGTTTTCCAAATAATCTAAACCCAAAATATTTCTAAATAACTTTAACCCAAATCTACCATGAATCCCAATCGTGGTAGAATCAAACTCAATGGACTTCTTGTTGTTAAAAGCCTCTGCTACGAACCAAAATTCTTTTAGCACATTTTGAAACATCATACCAGGATCCTCAAATAATGCATACCTTAAAACACTTTTGGATAGATAAGTCAAAACTTGTTCCCCAGGAACAAACTTAATGGATTCAGGTTTGAGTAAGGTGATGTTGTTGGGTTTGAAAAAGATATCATCAATGGGATAGTTAACATGGGTGGATGGGTTGAGAGTGATCTTAGCAATCTTTGGAGTAAAAGATGATTCAACCATTGTTGTTTATGTGTGCGTGTTTTGAAAGAGAGAAAGTTTATGTGTGTTTTTTATGAAAAGATTTGTAAGCGTGGAATGAAATCCAATTGTAATAGATTATATAAAAGCTTGAACTGATTTGTAAAAAGTTTTTAAAACCATTTGAAAAAAATATAAATCTTTTAGGGTTTCTTTTGAACATTTGGCACAAACTTTCTCATTAATGTTCTACAAAAAGGTATGATTTTCTGTTGCTTTGAATAGTGAAACGCCCCATGTGTCAGGGAGTTGTTGACTGTGGATGGAGACGTTTGAAATTTCCTTAATTAACAAATGACACCTTTTTAAAAGAATGTTTGTTTTATTTACAAGAAAATTCAATGCCATTAACTCCTTTGAATCACATGATTGATAGGTTTTAAATGCTGTTGCTCAGATATGCTGAAGCTGATGGTAATACTTGTGAGCTTCAGTGCGTCAGATGAGGCGACAAAACCCCATATACATGTTCACATAAGTGAACAAGACATATGACATTGCACGCTCCTCTACTCAAGCCTAGCTACTCAGTTGTATTAAAATTTTGTTCAGCATTACTGAAGGAACCTTTTGATGACTGGTGATTATTTGTTCAGCTTCAGTGAATCAGATAAGGCGACAAAACATCATATACACAATAACATAAAGTAAAATAGAGACATGACATTGCACACTCCTTTACTTAGACACTGCTACTTGACATTAATCAAAATCTTTTATGGAATGCTGAACCTTCAAGCTTCTTCAGTGAATGCTGAAGGTTCAGGTTTTGTATCATCAATGTTCAGCATACCAAGCTCCATTATCAATCTTTTGAAAGTTGGTTCATCCAGTGGTTTAGTGAAGATATCAGCCAACTGATACTGAGTGGGGAGGAAATATAATTCAATGTCCCCTTTCATAATGTGATATCTGATAAAGTGATATCGGATATCAATGTGTTTTGTTCTTGAGTGAAGGACTGGATTGTTGGATATTACAATAGCACTAGTGTTATCACAAAAGATTGGTACCTTTTCATATTCTATGTCATAATCAGCCAGTTGGCTTTTCATCCGAAGAACATTGGCACAACATCCAACAACTGCCACATATTCAGCTTCTGCTGAAGACATGGCAACTATTTGTTGCTTTTTAGCACTCCAACACACAAGTCTGCAAACAACCACTCAAGGGTGGGCTAGTGGCAAAAGAGTTTATGGCTATCACTCCAAAGTGTGTGAGGTCTCAAGTTCAATTCCTGCTAGGTGCAAACAACCTTGAAGTGGCCACGTCAACCTCCTGAAAAGGGAGGGCTTTACCTGGTTTGGGTCTGTGTGGTGGTGGGTTGAAACTCCTTGGATTAGTCGGCCAATGTGTCGGAAATCACGGTTACAAAAAAAAACACAAGTTTGCCACCTAGCAATTGGCAAGCACCAGAAGTGCTTTTTCTGTCCAAATTTCATCCAACATAGTCAGAGTCTGAATACCCCTTTAGATCAAAACCTGAGGATTTGGGGTACCAAAGACCTAGACTTGGTGTACCTTTTAGGTATCTGAAGATTCTCTTTACCACAGTAAGGTGTGATTCCTTTAGATCTGCTTGGTATCTTGCACAAAGGCATGTAGAGAATTGAATGTCAGGCCTGCTTGTAGTTAAGTACATGAGTGACCCAATCATACCTCTATAATGAGTCTCATTTACTGATTGTCTATTGAGATCAGGTCCTAAGTTGTTAGGGGTTACCATTGGAGTCTTTACTGAAGAACAATTGATATCATACTTCTTTAGCAGATCCTTGACATATTTTTCTTGATTGATGGAGATGCCTTGGTCAGATTGTTTAATCTGAAGACCAAGGAAGTATGTGAGTTCTCCCATCATACTCATCTCAAACTTGCTGGTCATAAGCTTGGCAAATTTTTTGCAAAGTTTCAAGCTTGTAGAACCAAAGATTATGTCATCCACATAAATTTACACCAAAATGGTGTCAGTTTTAGATTTACAGATAAACAAGGTGCTATCTATTTTTCCCCTGACAAACTTATGTTCAATGATAAATGTTGAGAGAGTTTTATACCATGCTCTTGGAGCTTGTTTCAGTCCATACAAAAGCTTTGTAAATCTTGTAGACATGATTTGGGTATTTACTACTCTCGAAGCCAAGAGGCTGAGTAACATAAACTTCTTCTTTTAGGTCACCATTTAGGAATGCACTTTTGACATCCATTTGGTAGATGATGAAGTTCATGTAAGTGGCATAAGCAAGGAAGATTCGTATGGCTTCCATACGTGCAACTGGAGCAAAGGTTTTGATCAAAATCAACACCAAGCTCTTGATTGAATCCTTGGGCTACCAGTCTAGCTTTGTTTTTGGTCACGACATTGGTTTCATCTCTTTTTAGCTTGTAAACCCATTTGGTGCCAGTGGTTGATTTACCATATGGAAGAGGAACCAATTTTCAGACTTTGTTTCTTTCAAATTGATTGAGTTCCTCTTACATGGCATCTACCCATCCAGGGTGTGTGAGTGCTTCAAAAACCTTTGTAGGTTCAATTTTTGAGAGAAAGTTTGCATAGAGGCATTCTCTAGATGAAGCAGCACTCAATTTTTTTTCCATAGATCTAGTGACTCTACCTTCACCAGGATTACCTATTATGTTCACTGATACTCAAGATTTGCAATGGTTTGGATAGGGTTCAGATTAGTTCTCGGTATCTCCTCGAATTGATCACAACTAAAAGTGGAATGATTTGTTCTTGGTGATAAAAAGTGGGTTTGCTTTTCTACTCTACTTAAAAAGGTTAAAAAGGTAAATGAGTGAAGTAAATTAAGTTTTAAACCAAAAACAGTGAATGAAATAAACCTTGAATTGAAATTAAACAGTTAAATGATTAAACAGTAAAAGACCCTTACTGAAAACTAGTGCTATCCGGAATAAATGGAGAAAATGCTCTATTCGGAATGATGTCCATGCGGAATGATGACCATGCGGAATATTAAGTCGATTCAGAATAAATAAGTCCATGCGGAAAAATCACCCTATGCGGAATATAGAACTACTCGGAATAATGCGACTGTGCGGAATAACAAACTCTATGCGGAATAATGGTCTATACGGAATAAAACCTTACTCGGAATAATGATGGCTATGCGGAATATTGAAATCATGCGGAATAATGAAGTCTACTCGGAATAAATAGAAGTTATGCGGAATATTTAAGGCTATGCGGAATAAATAATTATTCCGAATAGAAGAAACTATAAGAAGACTATCCGGAATATAAATATTCCGGATAAGGGACCAAATTAGAAGGCTATTCGGAATGTATGATCATTCCGAATAAGGGACAAGAAAAACTGACAATTCGGAATAATGCTGGGTTTAAAGAACAGTCGACAGAAACTTAAACAGGGGAATACGAATTTTTACCAAATCGAACCAAATAAACGAAAAGTTTTTAACCAAACTAACCAACGACTATCTATTAACCATAAGAATCAAATCTCAATCATAAAAACACAAAATCAACAACTTTTTAAGATCAAAACTCAACTAAATAAGAACTTAAGAACTTTGAATAAAAAGATGATGATGAACAAGAGGAATGAAAAGATTAAATGAAAACTTGTATTGATGATTAAGATTCAATAAACAAAATGAAAGGATTACACTTACACAATTCAAGAAGAAATCAAAGAAGATGAAAACCACTCCTTAAGGGATATGGTTCTTCCTACGAAATAGGAAAAGAGTAACTGAAAACTAAAACTAGGTGCCAAGTTTTGTGAGGGTGATTCCCTTTTATAGGCTAAGTGGTTGGTTGGTGAGTGGGCTTTCTCCCTTTCTTCTTGTCTTCTCGTCTTTTCAGAAAAGTTGACGTTTTCGATTCTGATTCGGGATTTGTCGACGATTAAATTCAACTCGTCTTTTAATTTCTTCATTTTTTTAGACTCGAGTTTCTTCGATACATGTAAATCTTCCATCTTTGGTCCTTTTCTTCGATAAATCTTCAAATAGGCCCATTGACTTCAAATCTTTTGCATCTCTTGGACAATAGACTTCGTCTTGAGTCTTTTTCCTCGATAAAACCCGTGCAATCCCATGTTTTCTTCAATATTCATCCGGTTGGCTCTGAAAACACAATAAACACAAAAACCAAGCATAATTCCAAACAAATGATATTAAACACGCGTTTTGGTCTTGTTTTAGTAAGAAATAAGTGGTAAAAGGATGGGTGTTTTCACACCTATCAAATCCCCTACACTTAACCATTTCCATGCCCTCATGCAATGCTTAGTGATAAAGCAAATTTACATTTTTCTCATAATTAATCAACCTTGGCCTTATTAAAATACTACTAAACAAAAATTAAAGTACTAAGAGAAATTAAAACTTTAAAGCAAACAAAAGGATAGAAAACCATTTTCACTTGAAAATAGCTATATGGAAATAACTTGCAAAGAAATCAAGGACTTACATTAGGGCTTTGGTGCTGCGAAGATTTATCATCCTCAAGTTTCACGTTCCCCAAACTAAGCTTAAAAACGAGATCATTGTTATTATAAGTTAGAAAATCAAACACTTACACACATGGCTTAATTAAATGCTTAAACTCCCTTATTCCTGGAGGTATCTCTTATATTTTATTTTTGTCTTAGAATGATCATGAAGATGCATTTTTGGACTTATTTCGATAGTTTATTTAGGCTGAAAGCAAAGTCGGACGATTTGATCAATAGTTAGCTAAAGGACAAAATCTCTTAAAACTGCTTCTCGGGATATCAAAAAGTTCATATCTTGGCATAACTCGGTTCACGATTTGAGACCTTTCTCGGGCCGATATTTGGTATGTACTTCATACTTCATATCTTGAGAGACGTGCTTGAGATAATGGTCTTCTCATCGTTAATAGAGTTTCTTCAGTTGGAGACTTTTGAGGGGTACTCCAACTCTGTTGACCACGACTTCATGATTATTTCTTCAATCTCTAATTGGGATTTTGAGATACAACGATCCGCCTCCTTTTCGGACTTGGATCTATTTATCCTCATACCTTGTTAGGGTCTTTTCGGATAGACTTCTCCATGATCTTTATAGGAGTTGATTGCTTTTCGTCGTGAGTCTTGATCCTTCATATTGATTTTGGTAATAATGCTTTTCACATCACTTTGGATCTTCAGCAATAAAATGGAATCCTCATGCCTTGTTAGGGCATTTTCGGACTCGCCAATCTTCGTGCCCCGCTTCATAAGTTATACCTTGGCTATGAACTCTTATCATTACCGAGCAACTTTTAAACGATCTTGGGCTAGAAGCTAAGTAACTTTTCAAATCGTACGACCTTACTTATTGCAGATAAATTATTAGCAAGTGATGGGAGAATAGGCAAATAATTACACCAAGTGAGCTTTTGCAAGAATGCCGACTTATAATTGACTCTATCATTTCTCGTCCTCCACAATTTAAAATCTCAAGTAATGAGACCCGTGGATACTTAGCCTAATAAACCAATTAAGGTCTACATGGTTAAGGATACTAGCTAGAATAAAGTTGGACAAGTCTATTCGGGTTGAGTCAAAATAATCGCAACGGGCCTAATATGTCAAAGATTTCAAAACTGGCTACACCACTTTATTAATATTTTTTTTTTGACTTTATTGCGGGATATGTACATATGAAAGCAACGATAAAAATTTAAAAATTACGACTAAATGGCCAAAGTTAATAAAAAATTTGAAAAATGTTGAAAAAGATGATTTTCCGGTTAAATGAAGGTATTTTCATCCACTTAAAACTTCGATAGAAGTCCCCCCTACACTTAAGATAAACATTGTCCCCAATGTTTAAGCATGTGGGAAAAATCTCCCCTACACTTATGACATTGTGCACGTTGGTTAAATCAAGCTAAGGAAGAGACGACTAAAGTGATCAATTTCAAAATGTGAATATGAAGAAAATTGAATCACGAAAGTTGAGAGATAGAACCGGATTTCGGATAACACGGGAGCACGGTTCTTCAAAGGTTCCAAGAGTGCATTCATCCCTGTAATCACATCACCACACAAATACAAACACCTATATAGGTCCCCCTACACTTAGGAGGTTAAAACACAAAAAGATAGATACTCGGGCTTCCTCCCGAGGAGCGCTTGTTTTTGATAACCGAGTCACGAGCCTGACTCGACCCAAAATTAGTTCATGGGGAACGTGGTGAGGGATGGAATCATCTCATGAGAGATGTCCTCACCAAAGTACAACTTCACTCGTTGGCCATTCACCTTAAAATTAGGTCCATTAGGTTGAGCGAGCTCGAGAGTACCATATGGAAAAATTTGGGCAATGGTGAATGGGCCGGACCAACGAGATTTCAGCTTGCCCGAAAAGATTTTCAACCGAGAGTTAAAGAACAAAACTTTGTCTCCAACTTGGAACTCTCGGTTCTTAATCTTAGAGTCGTGAATGAGCTTAGTCTTTTCCTTATAGATCAAAGAATTTTCATAAGCATCATTACGGAGTTCATTCAGCTCATTGAGTTGGATCTTGCGTAGGTCACCGACTTTGTTGATATCAAAATTAGCCCACTTCAAGGCCCAGTAAGCCTTGTGCTCCAAATCAATGGGGAGGTGGCACGCTTTCCCGTACACGAGACGATATGGTGTACAACCAATCGGAGTCTTGTATGCGGTACGAAAAGCCCACAAAGCATCATCAAGTTTATCAGCCCATGAGGCACGATGCTCTCCCACGATTCTTTCTAGAATTCGCTTTAATCCTCGGTTAGAGATTTCAGCCTGGCCATTAGTTTGTGGGTGGTAGGCGGTGGAAAGACGATGATTTACACCGTACTTAGCCATGACTCTAGCAAATTGGTCATTGCAAAAATGAGTCCCGCGATCACTAATAATGGCACGAGGCACACCGAATCTAGCGAATAGCGACTTCAAAAAGTTACAAACCACCCTTGCGTCATTAGTAGATAAAGCTTTGGCTTCAACCCACTTTGAAACGTAGTCAACGGCTACAAGGATGTATTTGTTTCCTTTAGAGGAAGGGAATGGCCCCATAAAGTCGATACCCCAAACATCAAAGATTTCATATTCTTGTATGAAATTTTGAGGCATCTCGTCTTTATGTGTGATCTTGCCTTGTTTTTGGCAAGCATCACAATGTTTAACCATCTCGTGAGCATCACGGTAAATGGTGGGCCAATAAAATCCCGATTCAAACACTTTTTTGGCGGTGTAGTTGGGACCAAAGTGACCACCGGTGGGTCCTTTGTGGCAGGCGTCAAGGATTTCTAAAGCTGCCGGTCCATCAACACATCAGCGAATAATCAAGTCAGCACATTGCTTGAATAGATACGGGTCATCCCAAAAGTAAGTCTTAATTTCGTTAAAGAACTTCTTCTTTTTCTGGGATGTTAACCCATCAACGAGAATTCCACCCGCCAAGTAGTTTGCTAAGTCCGCAAACCACGGGGTTTCATCAGAAGTCGAGTTGATAGACATTAAGTTCTCTAGGGGAAAAGAATCATTGATTTCTTTGTTCGGATGTTCCCCTTGGTAAGGATCCTCAAGTCTACTGAGATGATCCGCGACTAGGTTTTCAACTCCTTTTTTATCGCGAATTTCAATTTTAAATTCTTGGAGTAGCAAAACCCAGCGAAGAAGTCTTGGTTTAGAATCTTGTTTAGTCAACAAGTACTTCAACGTGGAATGATCGGTGTAAACGATTGTGGTGGAAAGGACAAGATAGGGGCGGAACTTTTCAAAAGCATAGACAACAGCTAAAAGCTCTTTTTCAGTTGTCGTATAATGCAATTGAGCCCCAGTCATTGTCTTGCTAGCGTAATGGATCGGTTGGAAGTGTTTGTTCACTCGTTGGCCCAGAACCGCTCCAATAGCAAAATCACTAGCATCGCACATCAACTCAAAGGGAAGCTCCCAAATAGGGGTAACCAAGACGGGTGCCTTAGTTAGCTTATCCTTAAGCGAGTTGAAGGCTTCAATACACTCTTTGGAAAAGATAAAAGGAGTGTCTTTTTCCAAGAGGTGGGTCATCGGGCGAGCGATTTGAGAAAAATCTTTGATGAATCGACGGTAGAAACCCGCATGACCAAGGAAACTTCTCATACCCTTCACGGTTGTAGGTGGAGGCAACTTAGCGATAACATCGACTTTAGCACGGTCTACTTCAAGACCGGCTTTGGAGATCTTGTGTCCTAGCACGATGCCCTCTTTTACCATGAAATGGCATTTTTCCCAATTAAGAACAAGGCGAGTGTCTTCACACCGCTTCAGCATACGTTCTAAATTGGCAAGGCAAGCAGAGAATAAATCGCCATAAACCGAGAAATCATCCATGAATACTTCCATAGTGTCTTCCACCATGTCATGGAAGATAGCCATCATACATCTTTGGAACGTCCCAGGAGCATTACATAAACCAAAAGGCATACGTTTTTAAGCAAATGTTCCGTAGGGACAAGTGAATGTGGTCTTTTCTTGGTCTTTGGGATCGATGGGAATTTGAAAATACCCGGAGAAACCATCTAAGAAGCAGTAATAGTCATTACCCGTAAGACGCTCGAGCATTTGATCCATGAAGGGAAGAGGAAAGTGATCTTTTCTCGTGGCATCATTGAGTTTGCGATAATCAATACAAACTCTCCACCCAGTAACGAGACGAGTGGGAATCAACTCGTTGTGTTCATTGGAAACAACAGTTATTCCGCCCTTCTAGGGCATACAATGGACGGGACTTACCCAAGGCGAATCCGAGATAGGGTAAATCAAGCCGACATCTAGAAGTTTGATAACCTCTTGTTTGATGACGTCATGAATGCGAGGATTAACCCTTCTTTGGCTCTGGATTGCGGGTTTAAAGTCATCTTCCATGAGAATCTTGTGAGTACAAAAGTTCGGATCAATTCCGCGGATATCAGAAATTTTCCAAGCAATTGCCTTCTTATGATCTTTAAGCAAGGCGAGATTTCTCTTCTTCTTTCAAGTCCTTAGCAATGATGACGGGCGACTTCTTCTTATCTTCTAGGAACACGTACTCGAGATTGGGCGGCAACTCCTTAAATTCTAAATTCGGAGGATTTTCGATGGGAGGCGTATTCAAAGTCGGAGCATCGATAGCAATAACCGTGGGAGATGGTGGAGAAAGATTGTCTTCTTTAAGAAGGTTTTCAATGAGGCGAAGATCTTCATCCCAATCGGTGGGAGAATCGTCATGTTCTAAGTTCACATCTCCCATGGTGGCTTCCAAATCTTTCCAAAGGAAATCACTTTCTCCAAATAGAGATAGTGATGAATCAATAGAGGAAACGGTCTCAACATTGGGAAGAGAGGTAGGAATACTTTTACAAGCATCTTTGAAGTGTTCTTCACATGCCTCATCAAGAACGTCAATACAATTAACACTCTCGTATGAATGAGGCTGTTTAGAAAGCTTTCCCATGTTGAAAACTATTTTATCGTCACCCACTCTCATGATAAGCTCACCGGCTTCAACATCGATGAGAGTGCGACCGGTCCTCAAGAATGGGCGACCAACAATTAATGGCACACGAGGGTCCATATCGTAGTCGACGACGACGAAATCGGCAGGAAAAGTGAATTTGTCGACTCCTACAAAGACGTCTTCGGCTATCCCCACTAGATAAGCAACCGTACGGTTAGCTAATTCCAAAGTCATTTTGGTGGGGACAAGCTCAGGGAGAGATAATTGCTTCCAAACGCTTAGAGGCATTAAATTAATACTGGCACCTAGATCGGCTAGGGCCATGCAATTCTCTACTCCCGGGAAGTTACAAGGGATTAAGAAGCGACCCGGATCACCAAGCTTGGTTGGCAATTTCCTTAAGAGCACTGCAGAGCAATTCTTATTAAGTTGGGTGTTAGCAATATCAAGAAGCTTCTCCTTGTCGCTAAGAAGATCTTTGAACATTTTTGCGTACTTAGGAATGTGAGCGAGAGCCTCAGCGAAGGAGATGTTGAAATTCAATTGTTTGAACATTTTAAGAAAGTTCGAAACCTGAATATCATCCTTGCTTTTGAGCTTCTCTTTCCTTAACCTAGATGGATAAGGTATATCGGAAGAAGAGGAAGGCTTTGGAATCGAAGGATCACTCACATCCTTGGGTGGAGGAGGGGTAGAAGTAAGAGGTGGAGAAATTGGGGAAGTAGAAGGTTGAGGAATAGGAGCAGGTGACTAGTTTTCCTTAGTCACAATCACCGGTGGAGGTATAGGAAGTTCGGGTTCCTTGGTACCTTTGCCACTACGAGTGGTGATTGCTTTCATCTCCCCTCTTGGATTCGCAACGGTGTTACTCGGAAGAGTACCCGAAGAAGAGGGTTGATTACCTTGGAAGAAACTAGACATCATGTTCTTTAAGTCATTCGTTTGACTATCCAAAGTGTTTCTCATATCAACTCTCAGATCGTTCCCTTGTTTCACCAGGTCTGCTTTCAAGTTGAGCACTTCCCGTTGGAGATTGTCCACGATCACATCATTAGTCCTCATGTAGGTTCCATTGTCTTGGTGTAATGCGGCGGGTTGGTTGGGAGGAGCATTGTATGCGGGTGGTTGATAAGCAGGTTGCTGGTAAACTTGGTTGTTTCTTTGAGGTGGATATGGTTGTTTGTGAGGTGGTATGTATGGTGTACGAGGTTGTTGTTGTTGTTGAGGAGGGCGGTTGAGGTTTTGTTGTTGGTAGGAGGAAAACCGGGTGGTGAGAGATAGTTGTTCGAACGGTAGCTAAGCAAGTTGCGGTCACCTTGAGGACGAGCTTGATAAGCGGCCGGAGGATAGGTACCGTATGCTGCATTCACATTCTCAGAAGGGTAGTCTTGGGTGGCGGTACAAGTGGTGTAAGAGTGAGGACCCCCGCAGATTTCACATGGTTGGCTCACAGCATTGACTTGAGCGTTTTTAGCATTGATGCTGTTGTTGTTGTTAGCGGTGTGGGTAACAAGCGATTCAAGAAGCGTAGTAATTTTGTCAAGTCGCTTGTCGCTGTCACTAGTACTAGCACTGGCCACATTGGTCCGAACACTCTTGGTTTGCACACGAGACTTATTCTCAATAATATCCCAAGCAGCATTGGAAGTCTTAACCAAAATATTTCCCCCCGAGGCACTATTTAGTGAATCTTGGTCATTCATGCTTAAACCATTATAAAAAGTGTTAATTTGGTGCACTTTGGTAAAACCATGTTGTGGGCATTTTCTCAAAAGATCTTTGAAACGGTCCCAAGATTCACTAAAAGATTCATCGTACTTTTGTTCAAAATTGATAATTTCATTCCGCAAAGCGGTAGTACGAGAGGGTGGGAAAAAGTAGTTGATAAACTTGGTCTCCAAATCCATCCACGTAAGAACACTTTGTGGCGGTTCCTTAGCAAGCCAATGCCGGGCTTGTCCCTCTAAAGAAAAGGGAAAAAGTTGTAAACGGATTACCTCTTGTGGAACACCATTGAATTTGACCGTATTTGTTAGTTGCAAGAACCTTTTGATGTGGTCATGTGGATCATCAATGGTACGTCCCAAGAATGGTTGAGCAGAGACCATCTGGATGAAGCCGGATTTGAGCTCAAATTTGTTGGCTGCAATCGCGGGTATGACAATTGGATCATTGTTACCATCTACATGTGCTTGCAGAAGTTCAATCATCGGGCGATTATCCGGTAGAGGCTCATTGTTGTTGTTATTATTGTTGTTGAAAGGTGGATTGTTATTGTTATTATTATTGTTTTGAGGTGGGTTATTGTTGTTGTTTTGTACACCGACCATGTCTAAGTCTTCGAGAGGCTCGGGCTCTTGATAAGACGTTGATCGTGTACGCATGTACCTGCAAAAGAACTAACAAGGCAAAAACAAAGCAAAAATATTTTTGGTTTTTATGTTTTTTAATTTTTAGGATTTTTTGAAAATTTTATATTTTTTTGGATTTTTGAAAATTTTATATGAAAAAGTAACGTTCACGGTGAACGGATCCCAATATCTAAGTTCTCACAAAAAACTGTTGATCTTAACGAGAAGAGCCGGCAGCGGCGCCATTTGATACTCAAGATTTGCAATGGTTTGGATAGGGTTCAGATTAGTTCTCGGTATCTCCTCGAATTGATCACAGCTAAAAGTGGAATGATTTGTTCTCGGTGACAAAAAGTGGGTTTGCTTTTCTACTCTACTTAAAAAGGTTAAAAAGGTAAATGAGTGAAGTAAATTAAGTTTTAAACCAAAAACGGTGAATGAAATAAACCTTGAATTGAAATTAAACAGTTAAATTATTAAACAGTAAAAGGCCCTTACTGAAAACTAGTGCTATCCGGAATAAATGGAGAAAATGCTCTATTCGGAATGATGTCCATGCGGAATGATGACCATGCTGAATATTAAGTCCATTCGGAATAAATAAGTCCATGCGGAAAAATCACCCTATGCGGAATATAGAACTACTCAGAATAATGAGACTGTGCGGAATAACAAATTCTATGCGGAATAATGGTCTATACGGAATAAAACCTTACTCAGAATAATGATGGCTATGCGGAATATTCGTTGTCCGGAATAAACTTGCCATGCGGAATAATTGCTTCTATGCGGAATAAACAACTCTACCCGGAATAATCATACTATGCGGAATAATGGAGCCATGCGGAATATCAAGGCTTACTCGGAATATTGAGACCATGCGGAAAATGAGACTATGCGGAATAAATGGGACTATCCGGAATATATGAAATATTCCGAATAGAGGCAAAACAATTTGGTTATCCGGAATATATATAATATTCCGAATAAGGAAAAAGGAAAAGAGGCTATTCGGAATAAATAAACATTCCGAGTAGGGGACAAAATAAGCAGGCTATTCGGAATACTATCCTATGTGGAATATCTGGGAATTTCAAGAACAGTAACAGCGAGAGAAGAACAAGGGACACATGTAAATCTTATATTTTATATTTTTTAGGATTTTTGAAAATTTTATATGAAAAAGTAACGTTCACGGTGAACGGATCCCAAAATCCAAGTTCTCACAAAAAACTGTTGATCTAAATGCGAAGAGCCGGCATCGGCGCCATTTGATACTCAAGATTTGCAATGGTTTGGATAGGGTTCAGATTAGTTCTCGGTATCTCCTCGAATTGATCACAGCTAAAAGTGGAATGATTTGTTCTTGGTGACAAAAAGTGGGTTTGCTTTTCTACTCTACTTAAAAAGGTTAAAAAGGTAAATGAGTGAAGTAAATTAAGTTTTAAACCAAAAACAGTGAATGAAATAAACCTTGAATTGAAATTAAACAGTTAAATGATTAAACAGTAAAAGACCCTTACTGAAAACTAGTGCTATCCGGAATAAATGGAGAAAATGCTCTATTCGGAATGATGTCCATGCGGAATGATGACCATGCGGAATATTAAGTCCATTCGGAATAAATAAGTCTATGCGGAAAAATCACCCTATGCGGAATATAGAACTACTCGAAATAATGAGACTGTGCGGAATAACAAACTCTATGCGAAATAATGGTCTATACGGAATAAAACCTTACTCGGAATAATGATGGCTATGTGGAATATTGAAATCATGCGGAATAATGAAGTCTACTCGGAATAAATAGAAGTTATCGGAATATTTAAGGCTATGCGGAATAAATAATTATTCCGAATAGAAGAAACTATAAGAAGACTATCCGGAATATAAATATTCCAGATAAGGGACCAAATGAGAAGGCTATTCGGAATGTATGATCATTTCGAATAAGGGACAAGAAAAACTGACAATTCGGAATAATGCTGGGTTTAAAGAACAGTCGACAGAAACTTAAACAGGGGAATACGAATTTTTACCAAATCGAACCAAATAAACGAAAAGGTTTTAACCAAACTAACCAACGACTATCTATTAACCATAAGAATCAAATCCCAATCATAAAAACACAAAATCAACAACTTTTTAAGATCTAAAACTCAACTAAATAAGAACTTAAGAACTTTGAATAAAAAGATGATGATGAACAAGAGGAATGAAAAGATTAAATGAAAACTTGTATTGATGATTAAGATTCAATAAACAAAATGAAAGGATTACACTTACACAATTCAAGAAGAAATCAAAGAAGATGAAAACCACTCCTTAAGGGAGATGGTTCTTCCTACGAAATAGGAAAAGAGTAACTGAAAACTAAAACTAGGTGCCAAATTTTGTGAGGGTGATTCCCTTTTATAGGCTAAGTGGTTGGTTGGTGAGTGGGCTTTCTCCCTTTCTTCTTGTCTTCTCGTCTTTTCAGAAAAGTTGACGTTTTCGATTCTGATTCGGGATTTGTCGACGATTAAATTCAACTCGTCTTTTAATTTCTTCGTTTTTTTAGACTTGAGTTTCTTCGACACATGTAAATCTTCCGTCTTTGGTCCTTTTCTTCGATAAATCTTTAAATAGGCCCATTGACTTCAAATCTTTTGCATCTCTTGGACAATAGACTTCGTCTTGAGTCTTTTTCCTCGATAAAACCCGTGCAATCCCATGTTTTCTTCAATATTCATCTGGTTGGCTCTGAAAACACAATAAACACAAAAACCACGCATAATTCCAAACAAATGATATTAAACACGCGTTTTGGTCTTGTTTTAGTAAGAAATAAGTGGTAAAAGGATGGGTGTTTTCACACCTATCATTCACCAGCTGTATGTGACTATTTTTTGTCAAAGATTTTTGTGGAGCTGGAGAATAGACATTGGTATCATGATTAGAGCTAGAACTTGGAAGTCCATGACATGGACTTGGACTTGGATTATCTCTAGTGTCTACTGAAGGATATTCAATGGACAAAGGTTCAATCAATGGAGGGATTCTTTCTTGGTCAGAAGCAACACATCCAAGACCTAATTCCCTAGTGATGGTAGGAGAGCTTTGAGCAAGGGGCTCAGTTTTTCATCAGCAGCTTCATATGATTGATCATTTTGATCATGTGTGTCAGCATGCTGATTGTTTTGAAACTGACCATTTTGGTCATTTATGTTGTCTTACTGATCATTTTGATCATTTTGAGACTGATCAATATTTGATTGACAACCATCAGTATGTGATACTGAAGGATTTCCTTTTGTAGGACTTGTCATATATTCAAATGGATCAATATGAGGGACTGAGTTGCTTGTTTGATATCTTTGAGAAGGCTCATAATGTTGAAATTCATTAGATGGATAATTGTGAGATTCATGAATATGAAGTTCATCATCTAATGGATTTTTAAATTTGAGAGCTTCAGAACTTTCATTAAATGTGATGTGATAGGTTTCTTCAATACATTGTCTTCTTGTGTTGAAGACTCTGTATGCTTTATATACTAGAGAGTATCTAAGGAAGTAACCATCATCAGATTTTTCATCAAACATTCCAAGGTGATCCTTGTGATTGTGAATGAATACTTGACACCCAAACACATGTAAGAATGAGATGTTTGGAACTCTCCCCCTGAAGACTTCATAGGGAGTCTTCATGTGTCTCTTCACAATGATGGATCTATTTTGAGTGTAGCAAGCAGTGGCTACAACATCAGTCCAAAAATGCTTAGAGAGAGCATATCCAACAAGCATTGTCCTTGCTGCTTCAATTAAAGTTTTGTTCCTTCTTTCAGCCACACCATTTTGTTCAGGTGTGTAAGGAGATAAATTTTTTTGGGAAATTCCTTTATCATTACAGAATTTGATCAGTGTGTGATTTCTGAATTCAGTGCCATTGTCAGTTCTGAGTTGTTTGACATGAGTGTCATTTTGATTTTCAACTCTTTTGATGAAAGACATAATGGCATCTGGTGCATGGCTTTTCTTGGTCAGAAAATATACCCAGGTGTACCTAAAGTACTCATCAACAATGACAAGTGTATATTTTTCATGACAAATGGCCCTAGGTGATATTGGGCCAAATGAGTCCATGTGAAGCAAATGAAGACTTTCTTTGATTGAGAAAGTTTGCTTTGTTTTAAAACTGGCCCTATGGTGCTTCCTTTTTCACATGCTGAGCATGGTTTGTCCTTGGAATAGACAAGTGAAGGAAGACCAATAACAAGATTTTGTTTTGCCAGTAGAGTTATTGTTTTGAAATTAAGATGTGAGAGCCTCTTATGTCAAAGCCAGTTGGTAATATTGGAAGCTTTAGCAAAGAAGCATGTCTTCTGAGTAGAGTTCATGTTCATGACATAAACATCTTTGACTCTGGGAGCAATCATCACAATTTCATGATTGGAGTTGAAGATTGTACCTTTTTTGTCATCAAACAGCACAAGATATTTTGCATCACAAAGTTGACTTATGCTGATGAGGTTGTGTTTCAATCCATTTACATATGCTACCCTTAAGAAAACTATACCATTACATTTTACTGAACCAAATCCTTCAGTAGTAGCTGATGAGTTATCACCAAAAACAACTTTAGGACCTTGTTCCTCCATATACTTGTGCAAATAACTTTTGGTGCCAGTCATATGCCTTGAGCAGCCACTATCTAGGTACCAAATAGGCTTCCTGAGATCACACTACACAAGTTAAGGAAATAGTCAGTTTTGTTTTGAAACCCACCTTTGTTGGGTGGGGGTTTTAGATCTAGAAGGTGTTCTAGATATAGATGGTCCTCTTGATGAAGATGTGTGTGATTGCTCAAAAGAAGAAGAGGTCTGAACAACTTTTGCTTTCTTAGCCTGGAGGGCTTCACCTCTTCTGAACCACTCTATATGATTGTGATCAGATGTAGTGTGGACATTGCTTCCACAGGTTTCACAACATTTGGTAATAGAGTTTGGGTTTCTTGGTTTAATACCTCTTCTGAGTGAGATAATTCGATTATGTCTCATAACTTCCACAAATATTACAAATAGGGTAATAGTGGCAGTCATCTGACTGATGATTGCCCATACCACAATGAATACATGGTGGGAAAGGCATATTTTGCCTGGATTGAGATGCTTCAGTATTGTGAGCATCAACACTAGTTTTGGCCAGCATATACTGAGTATGTTCACAAGTGCGATGATCAGTCCTCTCACATTTAGTACAATAAATCACTCTTAGGTAAGTTTCAGTGAGATGGTTGTTTAGACCACATAAATCACAAGCCCTTTTAAATTGTGTCTTGTACTTTAAATGATAAGAGTATAAAGGTTCATCTCTGAATCGTGTTGGTGTTTGCTGCTGCCTAAGTTGCAATTTGAGATCATTGATCTCTTGCATGACAAGAGACATCCTCAGATCTAGCATTCTTTAGTTTATTTATTAAAACTGAAGAGGTAGTTCCAATATGTGAACCTTCAGTAGGAGCTGAAGAGTTATTTGAAGTGTCAATATTGACATGTTTGGAAGAACTACCTTTGTGTGTGGTGCGAGACTTGATGATGGACTTGATTGATTTGGGTCCAGTAGAGGGTTCAGCACCAGCCAACTTCTCCAAAGGAGGAAGTGGGGTACTTACTTCATTCTCTGTATCATCATCTGAGTCATCCTCAGTAACTGAGGACTCAACAGGTGCTGAAGAGTCAGCATTTGCTTGAAACTCAGAAAGAAGGATTTGTCTAGTGTCATGATTGGGTAAATTCTCTTCACCTGACCTTACAATATCAGGGATCGAGCTACCATCCTCATTTGAGGCTTTGACAAAGACAATAGAGTTGGTGCTGGAGGATCCTTCAGCACCAAGCATTTTCCTCTATTGACCAGGAATTTGTTCATTTATGCATTGATTTATCCTATCAGAGTTTCTAAGCGAAGATTTAACAATATCTTTTGCTTCTTTTAGTTCAACTCTTAGGGAGTTATTTTCCTCCAAAATTTCTTTGTTCAATTGTTGAAAAGTAAGAATATAAAGTTTAGCTTCTTTTAGCTCTATTTGCTTACTTTCAAAATCTTCAAGTTTTAGAACAAGTTTGTGAAATTTTTCAAGCAAATTGTTTCTTTGTTCTTTAACAAATTTTAGATCAATACACAGGTAATCAAAGACAAATTTAATGTCATCTTTATCTTCTAATTCAAGAAGATTTGTACCTTTTTGATTGTGATATTGACCCATTTTCCATTTTGGCACTTTCTCTGGCCACAACATTGGAGTTAGCCCCTTCATCATCATCAAGTGCCATTAGCACTTTTACATTGACCAGTTCATCATCATATGAAGAAACATCTTTTTCATCCTATTCATAAGCTTCAGCAACAAGCCCCTTGTTCTTGTCTTGCTTGAGAGCCTTGGAGGAAGAACTTTCAGTGCTCATGAGGGCCAGTCTAGCTTTATTTCTCTGTATTTAGCCTCAAAGTCTTTTGTTGGTCGAAGTTCAACCCTGTTTTGCTGAAATGAAGCAGAAGCAATTTGTTTTGGTTGAAATGATGATTGACCAGATGGTCTTGATTAAGCTGGTGAGGAATAGGAAGGGAAGGATGTTTTTGAATAACAATCCCTAGCATAGTGACCAGTCTTCCCACATTTGTAGCATTCAGTGTCAACTGAAGCTTTTGTGGTGCTGGAGAACTTGCCTCCTTTCTTAAAGAACCTTCTAGACTTTGCCAGAAGAGCTCTTTCATGAAATTCCTCTTTGAGGTCATTTAGATATTCCTCACTAGTTCTAGTGTCTTCCTCATCATCAGGACTATCTTGGTAGTCTTGGATGAAAACGTCACTGAAGAAGGCTGTAGACAAGGGTGTAGCAATGGATAATGCTTTAATCTTGCTTGAACCTTCATAAATCCTATCAACTAGGTTTTTTTTTCATATTTTAGTTTCCCAAAAAGAGAGGCCAAATCACAATCTTTAATGTGATTAGCATTTCTCAAGCTTTGGCAAAAACTGAGCCACTTCTTTGGCAACGCATTAACAAAAACTGTGTTGATTTCAAGTTTTGAATGCTCAACACCATCATTCACAAGTTCATTCATCAGTGCTTTGTATCTGGTGAATGTTTGTGTGAGGGTTTCCCCTTCTTTGTGCTTGAAGGTGTTGTATTGAAGCTTTAAATCTATGATTCTTGTTTCCTTTACATCAGAGGTTCCCTCATGGTAAAGAATAAGGTCCTTCCATGTAGCTTTGGCTGTTTTGCAACAAAATTCATTTGGTCATTTGGAATCACAAACATGATGAGACTTTTGAGACGCTGATCTAGGTTAGCAGCTTTTCTCTCATCAACAGTCCATTGTGCTTTAGGTTTTCTATTGTCCCCAACCATGGGAACAAAAGGACCTTTCCAATGATTCTAAGGAATTGAGGTTCAATCCCAACCATGTGGACAAGAAACATTTTCTTCCAATTTGTAAATTTTGCTACCTCTAGTACAGGAGCAACATTGAGTTGGCCACCCCTATATTCTAGGGTTTGTGATATAACTTGAGCCATTTTTGGATCTTGATTTGAAAACTTTTAAATGAGCAGTTTAATAAAATAAGAGTTTAGCTAATCAAACCGCTATGATACCACTTGTTGGTCCCTTGTAAATCGTTATTACTTATTAACCTTAAGTAATAACTCTTTACTACGACTCAAGTGTGTTGTTTTAACAATAGATAAGAACTATGAACAATTAAAACAACAATAACAATAACTTTTCAACGTATAGACTTTTATTAGAATCAAATAAAGAATCTATAACCCACTTTGTTTTCGGAATAACAAAGTGGTTGAATGACAATAGGTTGTGATCTCCTCTACTTAAACATGTAACCAAAGTTAAAGTCTAAGCTCCAATCTAAACGTTCATATGCATCTTGGCTATATGGTTTAGTTGGTATCGAGAGAGAAAGGTTTTACAGAGTTTAATCTCTTGTATTGGTTAACTCTTTCTCTCCTAATGTACACTCCTTATATAGGTAGTGTAAACTAGGGTTTGCATTTTACATGTTTCAATGCATGGGTTTATCCAATGGGTGGTTGATGCCCATGCTGGATAAACAATACAAAGTACATATTAAACTATTATAGAAAAGATAAAGGTTGTACTTATATCTAAGTATACAAGCAACCTACTTTGACTTAAAGTTATCTTTTCCCGCCTAATGCAAACCATCAGAATACTGAAGAGTCTTCAGTATCCTAGAGGAGATCGACATCATTCAGTTTGGTATTGTCAAGCCAAACTGAACTAAAAGCCCTTCTTCAGTCCTTGTTCTTCTGTAACTAGACCGCCTAGTATTTGAAGCGAAGACTCCTTTGTCTTCTAAGTTAACTAGAAGGGGATTGCTGAACTTTCTTTAGCTATAAAGTCTTCAGTAGGAACTTTGTTCCTCTGGTCATCCTTCAGCAGACTGGCCTTACTGCTGAGCATGAAACACTTAGGGGGATTTTATATTCAAATCCTAGAGTTGCTTCAGGTCAGTAAATACTGACCCAACACAATACATGATTAATTACAAGCCCTAATTAATCTAAGCAATATAATAACATTAAATCTCAGATTTTAATTTTTGCCCTAACCCTAGATCCATCATAATTTGATGTACACATGATTAAAAACAAATTAAATGAAAAGAGTTTACATTTTTTACCTTAGATTTGAGAAAACCCAAATTTTTGATGAAGAACCCTAATTTTTTTATTAGGCCGCGACTTAACGAACTCCAGGGGAAAAAGATTATGATTTTTATCTAGTTGAAAACCTTATATAATGTACATAGAGTCCTAATCCCACAACAAACCCACTTTCCCCTTTTTCTTTTCCTTCTTGCGTCTAACCCCCAACCGACTACCCTTTTTTATTATTATTTTTTAATTTATTATTAATAAGTTATTAATGTTTCCTTAAATTACCTTAATTTATTTCAGCCCCTAAGACCTCCCGAACCTCAAAACCGTAAAACTAGTCAGTTTTACGCGTATACCGTAAAAGACGTAAAAATATACATTTTTATAAAAAATCTTGAAATATGAAGTAAACTAAATAGCTAAGTCCTAAATGACTTAAAACCATCCTGTAAATTATTCCCGTGACTTATTACCTTATCCGAGACCTCAAAATGCTAAACCCTAAATCGTAAAAATACGATTTACTATAGTACATATACTACACATAAAATCTTAAAATAACGCCATATAATATCATAGCTACATCCAAGTGAACTAATGAGAATGAACTAACCCTATCATAAGATCATATAATGTACCATGCACTACATGTACGATGTCTAACATCTAGTCAAAGGCGCAAATATTAACATATTTCACATAAACGCATACTAAGAACAAAATTAAAGTCAAAGAGTCACTAATGGCAAATTCCAAAATCTAGGGTTGTCACATCACTCCCTCCTAATAAAAATCTCGTCCTCGAGATTTACTCCTTAGGACCGTCCCTGCCAAATAAACGAGGATACTTGTTCCTCATATATTCCCTCCCACATGAACTCTAGCCCATGTTCCAAATTCTATTTAACCTTACTGCGGTAACTTATATCTCCTAAGCGTCTTAACTTCGCGATACATGATCTCCACTGGCTCTTCAACAAAACGAAGGCTCGCATCTATGCTAATTTCTCCCAACGGTAATTGCAAGTCGGTTCTTGCTAGCATTTCCCCAAGTTAGATAACATCATGCACACTGCTCAACTCTTCCGGTAATTTCAACCTATATGCTACTTGTCCGATCCTTTCGATGATTTCTAATGAACCCACGAATATCGGTGATAACTTCCCTTTCTTTCCAAACCGCATCACTCCTTTTCATGATGAAACCTTTAGCATAACATTACCTCCAACCTTTAATTCCAACGGATTACGCCTCTTGTCCACATAGTTCTTCTATCGATCTCTAGCCGTCTTTAATTTCTCCTTAAGCACTGTTATCTCATCAGTAGTTTTCTGTACCATTTCTGCTCCAATAAGCTGACTGCTTCCAACTTTCTCTAGACGAGACTTTCCCTTACTCATGATCACTAACTTTCAGCTCTTTCGTTAGCCCTTCCAATATCAATCTACTATCTTGACAATCTCTTGCTTCCTCAAGCCATTCCTTCCTTACTACCACTTTTCAATCGTCCCTCGGTTAAAAGATGTATTTTGCTGTGTAAATGATGAGGGATTCTATTAAGTATATATAGTTACAAAATACAGAGAAGATAAACATAAGATCCATAATAATAGGATCTTATACAACATTGATAATTATCAAAACTTGATAATTATCTAGACTATATTTTAGCCCTTATCTATTCTGTTTACATTCCCCCTCAATCTTAACCGTGACAAGGTTAAGATTGTTTCTTAGCTTCTCGAGCATAATCTTAGTTGCCGGCTTTGTGAGACCATCTTCTATCTAATCGCTAGATAAAATGAAGCGAACATCAAGAGCACCCATAGATACCTTCTCTCTAACGAAATGAAAGTCTACTTCTATGTGCTTTGTACGCGCATGGAATACCGGATTGGCTGTTAGATAGGCTGCCCTTAAGTTATCACACCATAAGACAGGGGGTCTAGGTTGTCGAACACCTAATTCCTTGAGTAACGATTGAACCCATGTTGCTTCAGCTGTACCATTGGTAAGAGCCTTGTATTCTGATTCTGTACTTGATCTAGACACTGTGGGTTACTTGCGTGAACTCCAAGAAATCAGATTTGGTCCAAGGAAGATTGCGAAACCTCCCGTAGACCTGCGCTAATCCAAGCATCCGACCCAATCAGCGTCTGTGAATACACTTAGAAGTGTAGAGTTAGAGTGTCTAAATCGATGTCCTGCATTTACCGTGTCTTTTACATAATGTAGAATTCGTTTGACTACTTCCTAATGAATGTATGTCGGTTTAGAAAGATATTGGCACACTTTTTTAACCGCAAACGAAATGTCGGGCCTGGTTAGTGTGAGATACTCTAGACCTCCAATCATACTTCTATATTTAAAAGCATCATCATCACTAAGAACCTCTCCATACTCACGAGACAACTTTTTTGTTACAAACATCAGGGTTGAAACACTTTTACAATTCGCCATGTTAACACGATGAAGTAGATTAGTAGCATACTTGTGTTACATAAGAGTTATTCCCCCTGAATTGTGAATAACTTCAATCCCGAGAAAATAGTTTAACCTACCAAGATCCTTGATTGGAAAGGATCCAGATAAGGTGCGAACCAGTGCATCAACCACCTTCTGCGAAGAACCAGTGATGACAATGTCATCCACATAGACAAGCATATAAATGACAACATCTTTATCTTGAAAAAAAAGAGCGATGGGTCAGCTTTCGAAGATCAAAAACCAAGTTGGAATAGCTTGTCACTCAGCCGAGAGAACCATGCGCGAGGAGACTGTTTAAGACCGTAGATGGCCTTCTATAACTTGCACACATACTGAGGTCGATAAGAGTCTTCAAAACCTAGGGGTTGTTGCATATAGACTTCTTCATTTAGAAAGCCGTGAAGAAAAGCATTACTTACATCGATTTGTCTTAAATGCCACTTGCGAGATACTACGAGAGAGAGAATAAGGAGAACTATGACAGGTTTAACCACTAGACTAAATGTGTCCAAGTAATCAATGCCATACTGTTGAGTAAAGACACAAGCCACAAGTCGTTCCTTATGTGTATCAATAGAGCCATCCGGATGTTGTTTGAGTTTAAAAATCCATTTGTAGCCAACTACATTAACACCATTGGGTAGAGGTACGATAGACCAGGTGTTATTCTTCTGAAGTGCTACAAACTTGACTTCCATGGCTTTACGCCAAGCTGGTTCAGCCAGATCCAAATGATGAGAAATAGGAACAACCATAAAAGCTCTTTTGTTCCATCATAGATTATACGTCCATCAGTAAATTGGCAAGGAAATGACTTACCGGCACGACCATAAGTAAGGACTACTCGAGGAGGAGGGACAACGGGTGAGGATCACTGATGGTGGTGGATGTGTTGCCGTCACCGGAGCAGATGTACTCGGCGTTGGTGAACCCACTGGTGTCTCAAAGACTGGTGGGTCTAGGTGTGGCAGAATCGGCTGCGATTGCTGAGTCGATGCCGGTGGAACTGGCTGTGGTGGTTGCTGGCAATTGTCATTGTCTGGCCTGCAAAAACTTTGAACAAGAGCTAATGGGGCTGCGACTACACCAATATTGTTAGATAATAACATAGAGAGGTCATAATATTTCATATGGTCATTTAGAATTCCTGGTTCAAATTGAGGAAAAGACACAATTTGGAATGTAGGCGAGGGTGTGGTGGTCGTAGATGAAGTTGCAAAAGAGAATCAGGACTCATAAAAAACTATATCCTGAGAGATGTATATGCGACCTGTACTCTTATCAAGACACTTGTATCCTTTGTGCATACATCAGTGTCCAAGAAAGACACATTTTAGATCTAAAATCAAGTTTGTGGGAGTTGTACTTGCGTAAGCTTGGCCAACAGGCACACCCAAAGTTACGAAGAAAAGAGTAATCAGGGGTTATATTTAGGAGACATGTGATAGGTGTGGAGTTGTTTATGGTGCGACTAGGCATGCGATTTATAAGATAGCATGCAGTTAGGAACGCTCATCCCAAAAACGAAATGGAAGAGAGGAGTGAGCAAGTAGGGCCAAACCTGTTTCAACTATATGTCGGTGTTTTAGTTAAGCAATTCCATTCTGTTGGGATGTGTGAGGACATGACACACGCTGAGAAATTTCTGTTGTTTGGAAATATTTGTGAAGTTTGTGATACTCACCCCCCAATCAGATTGAATGGTTTGAATTTTGGCATTCAAAAGACGTTCAACATGATTTTGAAAGTTGTAAAAGACTTGTTCAACATCAGATTTATGTTTGATAAGATAAATCCAGGTGTAACGATTATAATCATCCTAAAAACTAACATAATAACGAAAACCGCCACTAGAAACTTAAGCAGGACCCCAAACATCTGTGTGAACAAGCTCAAGTGGATGGTCAGTAACATGAACAAAGTTTTTATAAGGTAACTGATGACTCTTAGCACGCTGACAAGCGTCACATACAGACTCGTTATTATCAAAAGAACACCCTAATTTACTTGACCGTAAAATAGACTTGACCACATCAGAAGTTGGATGACCAAGACGCTGATGCCATTAGGATGCAGACACTTTAACACTTGAAGACACATGATGAGGAGTACGAGAAAAGTAGCGACCAAGTGGCACATGGTATAGACCACCTTTGCTTTTACCGAATAGAAGCGTTCTCTTTGCGTCCTTGTCCTTCACAGAAAAAGAATCAGAGTGAATTTCAATGAAAACATTATTGTGAAAGATAAGTTTATAAGTAGAGAGAAGGTGTTTATTAGTTTTAGGAACATGAAGAATATTTTTAAGCTTTAAAGGTTTGCCTAAACCAGAATTTTTGAATGACGAATATGAGAAATTTACAAACCTGCCCCATTTGCCACTTGAACCTGATCTTTACCATGGTAACGATCCTGAACAGTAAGTCGATCCAGATCACTAGTTAGGTGATCAGTTGCACCGGTCTCAGTGTACCAATCTGGATCATTGATCTAGTTTCCTGTAGTGGCACTGTTTCATCCTCGGTATTCTTCAGCTTGGTACGCATGGTTGAACTTGTTTCGACAGCTTAGTGCAATATGACCAGGGATGCCACAAACTTGACATCGTGGGCCACTATTTCCCCTGCCATGACCTCGTCCACAGCCGCGGTTGTTGCCTCTTGCTCGATAGTTTCCTCGTTGGTTAGTGGTATAGTTTCGTGGTGGAGGATTTGAATCTTGCATGCTCACATTATTGGCTGAAGATGTGAATTATGGTGTGTTACTCATTGCACTAGCCTGGGCTTCATGAGCAATCAAATAGGAATAGAAATCTGGTAATGTCACTTCATGCTGCTTACTTAAAATAGTGAAGGCCGTGAAGAGATCGCCATGGCCTGGTTCCAAACCAGCTAAGATGTATCCGAATACCTCTTCATCGGTCATGGGGTGACCTATATTTGCCATGGTATCGGCGAGGCTAGTCATTTTCTGATAATACTCAGATGTGATCATATCTCCCTTATTTGTAGTGGAGAGCTGTGTGCGGATTTTTATAGAGTTACCTCTGTGTTGCGTAGAAAACATGCTTTGAAGAGAGGTCCATAGCTCAGAAGATGTATTGGAGCATCTCGTGAGTTAAGCAAGATTGTCCTCACTATTCTTCACCTTTGATTGCTTGATCTTGGACAACCCACGTGGCATACGTAGGATTGTCCACTTCTCTTGCTTCTGCGGCTGCTCCTTCAGTGATCTTAGCAACGGGTTTTGGGATGGTGCCATCTAGATACCCTTATAGTTGGACGCCTCGCAGGATAGGCACAACTTGAGTATTCCACAAAAGAAAATTGGTTCAGGTTAGTTTGCAAGATATGACAGTAGCGATTTTTGCTGAATTGATGGTAGAAGACATGGTGATGGCGATCTGAGAAGAAGGTTAGAAAGCCAGAGATGTGTAGATAAATCAGGAACCGTAGGGTAGGCTCTGATACCAAGTTAAAAGATGTATTTTGCTGTGTAAATGATGAGGGGTTTTATTAAGTATATATAGTTACAAAATACAAAAAAGATAAACATAAGATCCATAAAAATAGGATCTTATACAACATTGATAATTATCTAAACTTGATAATTATCTAGACTAAATTTTAGCCCTTATCTATTCTGTTTACACCCTCCCCAATCTTAAGTCCATAACATCACATGTCACACCCCGCCGTGGCGGAAACACGAGGCGAGACTAATACAAAGATTTTACTAGTTGAAAAAGTTCGTTTTCTCGGCATCTAATCGAATTGATCACTGTTAATTGTGCGACCAGTCGTCTTTGGTGGATAAAATAAAAGGGTGTCGTTGTCTAAAACTAATTAAAAGAAAAGGCGTCGTTGAGTAATTAAAATAAAAATAAAGCGAGAAAAGATTAAACTAAAAATAAAGACTTTTAAAAATAAATGACGAGATATTAAAAACTTTAAAAGTAAATAAGAAAACTTAAAACTTTATAAAAATGAAAACTTTAAAATAAAATAACTCTGAAAATAAACTAAGACGAACAAGTAAAAATAAAGCTTAAGAAAAATAAGACGAAACAATTAAAATAAAGCTAAGTAAAAATGGCGGGAAAATAAAAATAAAAATTAAATTTAAAATAAAACAATTAATTTCGCAATTATATTAAGAATCTGAATTAATTTCGCAATTATAAAACCATAATTCCGCAATATACAAATTTTGGAATAAATCCGCAAATAAAGACTAATTTCGCAATAATTGCGAAATCATGTAATAATTCCGCAATAACTAGAATACAAATTCGCAATTCTTGAAATAACATAATTTCGCAATACACAAGATGATACAATGTCGCAATACACAAAATGATTCAATGTCGCAATACAGAAAATGATTCAATGTCACAATACACAAAATGATTCAATGTCGCAATTCATAAAAAAGTTCAATGTCGCAATTCATAAAAAGGTTCAATGTCGCAATACACAAAATGATTCAATGTCGCAATACACAAAATGATTCAATGTCGCAATTCATAAAAAAGTTCAATGTCGCAATACACAAAATGATTCAATGTCGCAATTCATAAAAAAGTTCAATGTCACAATTAATAAAAAAGTTCAATGTCGCAATACACAAAAAATTGCTAAATTGAATCAGATTTCCTAAAAAATAGGATCTAAGGAAAGGACGAATTTTAAGCACTTTAAACTCAAATTTTCAAGGACAATAAGCTAACAAAAACACCAATAAGCTAAACAAGAATACTAGATTAATGATAAAACTTATAAAAACTTCAAAAACAAACCACGAAATTTAAAAAATGTAAACTTTATATAAAAATATGATGAAAAAGATTAAGATTAAGATAAAAACCAATAAGAAAAGTAGAATGAGAAGATTAAAAAGCTTAAAAATAAAAGATTAAAGATTCAACAACAAAATTAAAAACTTACTTGAAATTAAAGACTTGAAATTTAAAGACAATAAAGTAAATAACAATATGAAAGTGCATGAAATTAAGTGGAAAGACTAAGTTGTCAATTTAGCTAACACCTCCTAATGTGACATTAGGAGGGTATTTATAGGGATATTAGCATGTGTTGTTCCTTTTTTCTTCTTCACGTCTTTTCGTCTTCTAAATTCTTCGACTTTTTCGACGTTGTCTCGGGATAAATTAAACTCGTCTTATAATTTCTTCATTTATTAGACTTGAGTTCTTCGTATTCATTAAACTTCCGTCTTTAGACTTTTTCTTCGATAAATCTTCAGAATAGGCCTTGGACTTCCGTTCTTTTTTCACTCTTGACCTTTTGACTTCGTCTTTTGTCGTTTTCTTCGATAAAAGCCCGTGAAAGCCCATGTTTTCTTCCCTTTTCACATTGTGGTCCTAAATCACAACAAAAACACAAACCACGCATAATTCCGACATTTACGACATAAAATACACGTTTTGGCTTAGTTATTATCATAATTAAGTGGTAAAAGGATAAGTGTTTTCACACTTACTAAATCCCCTACACTTGACCATTGAAATGTCCTCATGCAATGCATTAATTACAAAGCAAGATTTACATTTTTCATCGTAATCAGTCTACCTTGGCCTTTATTAGAGAGATAGAAAATTACCAAATATTTAAAGGAAGAAAAACAAGTAAAAAGATCAAAGACTTACCTTAGGGTTTTGGAATGTCATGAATGTTTATCACCCTTAAGTTTCACGTTTCCCATACCAAGCTTAAAAACGAGATCATTGTTATTATAAGTTAGTAAACTAACACAAACTCATGTGGGCCAATTATTCCCTTAGACTCTCTTATTCCTAGGTGTTTCTCTTATATTTTATTGTTGTCTTGAATGATCACGAGGATGCATTGTTGACTTATTTTGATAGTTTATTAGGCCGAAAATAAAGTAGGACGATTTATTCAATAGTTAGCTAAAGGACAAAATCTTTTAAAACTGCTTCTCGGGACCTCATAAAGTTCATATCTTGGCATAACTCGCTTCACGATTTGAGTCCTTTCTCGGACCGATATTTGGCATTGACTTCATACTTCGAATCTTGAGAGACGTTCATGAAATAATGGTATTTTCTTCATAATAGGAATTTCTTCACTTGAAGTTTTTGAGAGATTCTTCATACTTGGACCACGACTTCTTCATTTTTCTCCAATCTTTATTTGGGATTTTGATATACAACGATCCGCCTCCTTTTAGGACTTGGATCTATTTATCCTCATACCTTGCTAGGGTCTTTTCGGATAGACTTCTCCATGATCTTTTGGGGAGTATTAGCTTTTCGTCGTGTGTCTCGATCCTTCATGTTGATTTTTGATAAATGATTTTCACATCACTTGGGATCTTTAGCAACAAAATGTAGCCCTCATGCCTTGTTAGGGCCTTTTCGGACTCGCCAATCTTCGCATCCCGCTTCAATTAGTTATGCCTTGGCTATGAATTCTAATTAATACCGAGCAACTTTTAAATGATCTTGGCTAGAAGCTAAGTAACTTTTCAAATCGTACAACCTTACTGATTGCAATTAAATTTATTAACAAGCGATGGGAGAAAAAGCTCATAATCAACTCACATAAATTCATGAAAGAATACCAAACTTGTAATTGACTCTATCATCTCTCGTTCTCCACAATTTAAAATCTCAAAGAATGAGACTCGTGGATTAGCCAATTAAATCAAAGTTTTGGGTTTTCAAGTCATCTATAGGATCTTGCAACTTCATAGACTTTTTTTTAAGTTTAGAAGTCGCATTTTAAAGTTCCCTTGATAAACGACTTTCTAGGATCAATTATAGGAACTTGCGAAAAGTTCTTGTTCTTAACCCGTAAGAGTTAAGACTTTCGCGTTTTAAAGTTCCCTATATAAAAGCCTAGCAAAACTTGACTTAAACACGTTAAGGATACTAGCTAGAGTAAACTTAGATAAGTAAACTCGGGTTGAGTCAAAAGATTCACAACATTTAAAAATTAAAACCACTTTATTAAAATTTGTTCTAACAAAGGAAGAAAATAACTATAACAAAGGAAATACAACTAGGCCAAAATAGATCAAAAATTTTGAAAAATGTCAAAAAATCAATTTTCCGGTTAAAATGAGGACAAATACAAGGAAAAGCCCACTTAACTTTGATAGAAGTCCCCTTACACTTAATATAAACATTGTCCTCAATGTTTAAGCATGCGGAAGTAACCTCCCCTACACTAAGGACATTGTGCATGTTGTTTAAATCTTGCTAAGGAAGAGACAACTAAAGTGATTCCTATTTTAATATTGAAGAATATAGAATAGTGAATCAAAAGAATTTTGGATAGAACCGGGAAGACGGGAACACGGAATCACGGGTCGTCAAAAGTCATCAAGAATGGATCTTTGAAAGCTCGAATCCCTACACATCATAAGAAAGAAAATAACAAACACATACTAGGGTGTGACATCCGTCAAATTTTCATCTTAAATTATTCATATAGTATGAGTACTTTAATTATTTACCGACGAGTTGTCGACATGAATGTGTTAATTATTTTGCTTTGCGGACAAAGCCCTTTTTAGGGAGAGCATATGTAACATCTCGAGTTTTTCGCGATTATTAAGTTGAATGCAATACACGAAATTGGTGGGCGTATTATGTTTGCCGTACGTTTATTTGATATACTTACTAAATCACGTGAAGTCTCGCATAATTGCCTTTGTTTTGGATCGTGTGTCAAACTGTTGTAGAGTCGTGTTTATTCAGTTTCGCGTCTAAAACTTGAATACCCGTCGAACCTGAGTCGAGTTATATAACTGTTACATCATGTACAAATATTTAAGTATAAACCTTTATTCATGTTTATTGCAAAAACTTGCTTAACAAGTGTCCCAATTTCAGTCACATTTTCAGTTACAATTTAATCCTATAGTTTATTACCCACTAAGCACTACAAGACAGCACACATGCCTAGTTTACCCAAATTGGGTATATCACAAGTTACCAATTTCAGCTTGAATCTAACCCTAGACTAACAATACATGATTAAATACAAATCCAAAGTTTACCCAATGTCCAAACACAACACACAAAGTTTTTCACAGTCCAAATTACAATTACAAATTCTGTACAAGTCTTTCAAATACAAATTCCTGGGTAAGTGAAGGAAGTTCCAGCCGACCCATACATCTCGTCCAAACCTGCAAAACCGAAAGAGTCAAGCCGTCCATCTTGTCCGAACCTGCAAACCGAAATTTAGCATCCCATTGTGAGTCTTTTCGTCTCTTCGTTTTTCCTGTATGAAATCTTAGTTGTGCTCGTCTTTGACAAACCTGCGAAAAATCAAACAAATGTGTTAGTCTTTGTCACGGTCTTATTTTAATTAAAAACTGAAAAGATTAAACCATAGTATTAATACTTGAATATGACCATGACCTTATTTTTCTGTCAACCAAACCGAGACCCCGACCTAGACCAAACCGAGACCCCGACCTAGACCAAACTGAGACTCAACCGAGACCACAAACAAGACCAAGCCAAGAACCAAACCGAGAACCAAACCAAGCCAACCAAGTTGCTTGTTTTCTGCCGAAACCATCATCAATCAATGTCACATAATCCAAATGTCTTAACCACTTTCATTTCTTAGAAACATCATAAAAACCCCCAATCATGCCGCGGGTATAAAACCCTTTTTCAAATCAAAACCCTAGAAATTAAAAACCTTTTAAACATGAAATGAATATTTTCTATATTCCAAAAACACCACATAATCATGATTATCAACCGAATGTAAAAACCCCCAATTTTATATAAACCCTAAATTGATTTTTATTAATGAAAACTCTAATTAAACACAATCTAAACCCGAATCCAATAGTTAATTTGACTGAAAACGAGTTATGCAAAAACCCCCAATTGACCGAAACCCTAAATCTTATAAAACCGATTATATGTTAAAATTAACATGATTTTATACAAGAAAACATTAATTAATCGTATTCAAACCCAAGATTTATAGAAACCCCCAAATATTTCGAAACCCTAATTTATTTATTTCAAATCCGAGAGCCATATGGTTCTCAACAAGTTTATACAAGTTATTAAACCCACTGATCTTTTATAAAACAAAAACCAATTAACTTTTGTTAAGAGAAAATAAGGAGAAACAACTTATCTTTGATTTTGGCTGATGAATAACGTTGACCATGAGGATGAACACCATCAGAAACCCAATCGGTTTGATGTGGGGATGAAACCCCACATCTCACGCGATCTAAACACCACAAACCACCCCATCTATAATTGTTATATTCAAACTGAAAACATGATAGCCATGGAAGGAGATGAACCGATTCAGATTAGATAGAGAGATAAGAGTGGGGCGGTGGGGATGTCTCGAGAGAAGAGAGAGAGAGTAACTATCTGTTTTTGGGTTGTGTGTGTGAAAACACGCGTATTTACTCCCTGGGTTCCTTGCTTATATCGCCTATGGGCCGGGCCGGGTTATTTAACCCTTGGGCCGGTTTGTGAGTGGGGATATTGGACTCATTTTGGGCCAGTGGTATATATTAGGTTTATTTAAAAGCCCAAGAACGAATTTTGTAAATTAAGGGTATAATTTAACCCGTAAAACCCGACCGTTTAATAACCGATTTTTATGTGTCGTATTTTTCCATAAACGTAAGGTTTTGTCAAGCACAACTAGGGTGTCGTGTCTTTTATTAGTATAACTTTTCATATCGTAACTCGGTCCTCATAATTAAATAGGTCGCGGCTAGCGTAACCGTACTCTCGAGCTATTTTATCTTCGCCCTTTTTGCTGAATTACGAGGTGAGTTTGTAGCCCCATACTTAACTATTTTTATTGCTTTTTGGGGTGAGACATTTCTTGATTTTAACGTATGAACACAAGTGCATTTACTGATTTATATATTAGTCTAAGTCCCACTAAAAACCCAGTTGCTTTGGCCCGTGAATCGTGAACCGTTAATTACTTTGTGTAAGCGCGAATGTTATGGATAGATCTATCGGGATTGACGTCCCTGTCTGTCTTGTCCAACAAGGGGACAAGCGGGCACAGTTTCATTTGAGTCTGAGATAGGATGTCGTGGGTTTAGGCATCTAGTTGGGCTACATTTATATGATTATACTGCCGGTGTTGTTAACGCTTCGGTGTCACGAGCTTAGACTGTAATAAATACTTTTGGGATGACTTTGTATCTGTTATATTGTCATCACTTGTGGGAAAATCTTGTGGTTCATTAAACATTTCAAATTAACTAAACCTATGAACTCACCAACTTTATGTTGACACTTTAGCAATGTTTTTCTCAGGTATTAAGAAGGAAGATGCTAAGTGAGGTCTCATGCATTGCCGTCATTTCTTTGAAACCAAGATCATTTGTACTATTTGAGAAAACTATGTTATGTAACTGTATCTAGTTTTATGCTTCCGCACTTGGTTAAAACTATTTATTTTATTAATTACAAGTGATCTATTTTCCGAACGTCTCATTTAGAGGTCGTTCTTTGTGACTATGTGTGTATGATAATCATGACGTCACCACTCCCTTGTCGCCATTATACTCTGATATTTTGGGAGTGTGACAGATTGGTATCAGAGCCATGGTTATAGAGAACTAGGTTGCATTTAGTAACTCTAGACTATAACTGCTATATGTTTAATCGATTATCATACGGATTGTAAGTATTAAGTATATGTAGATACATAAGTAATAAATGGGATACATGTGATTTAACAATTACGAGGTATATTTACATGGGTTACATGTGCAACAACAAAATCTGAATTATGTTATATGGGATACATGTGGATTCAACAATGATTGCTATGTTATGATTAATGTCCCTTTTTACGGACTAATTTTATAAGATATTTACACACATTTATTTTGTTTATGATTACAGCGATGTCTTCATCTGATGATTCCACGTCTACAGGAGCGTACTACAACCGTAGTTCACAGTCGACTATCAGTTCATCAGTAGGACTACCTAGAGGATCACCAACAGGATATCCGTGGTACCGGATGGTTTCAGATGATGATACAGAGAGAGAGACTGAGGAGGTTCGTCGTTCACCGATCCGTATTCCTGATGCATCAGCTGACGATGTACTTAGCCTAGAAGGCGGAGGAGAGGATGACTTAGACTCTGATGTGGTGCAGTCACCAGGTCAGACATCAGTTACTAGAGATGAGACGGTAGAGGAGACAGAGGATGATGAGATGGAGTTCACAGATGGGGAAGGAGAGCCTATGGAGGTCACTGACACTGAGGACCCTCCTACTGCATATGCTGCTACTCCTGAGGTTTCCCTAGCACACATCTCCTCATCTTCATCTGAAGACGAAGGAGAAAGGACTGCTATTCCTGCTCCAGCACCTGGTACTCTACCATTCTACTATGTGAGACGACGTCTTCGGGGGAGAGCTGCTCGACCACCACTTTCACCTTACCGACCTCTCATACCTTTCACTGCCACTGACAGGCATGCAGCCCGCACACCTGCCAGTCCTGTCCCAGAGATACCACTACTACCACCACCAGAGACTGTACCTACTGTGTACCAGGAGATGCTTACTGATGCTGGTATCTCTACTGGGCCGAGAGCTACGACTCCTCTTCCTAGGAGAGCTACATCGACGGTGGTGATGCTTGGGGCGGCAGATGGATGTGTGACGACACGATTAAACAGGTTGGAGGATGCTGTAGAGGCTTTAGGTGAAGAGTATAATGAAGTGCAGGATAAGCTGGAGGCACTGGCAAAGAAGAGTCCAGTTAGGGATGAGACAGTGTTGACGGTATGTGTGACCCGTCTACGAGGACAGCTTCATACTGTTCTTGATCAGATGGAATCCATGCCGAACGCTCGTCTTGAGGTGATCGAGAGCCTGATGACCCGTTGGGGAGTAGAGCCATTAGTGGAGACAGGCGGACTAGAGGCACCAGTGGAGGACCCTGTTGCAGACTTGTATAAGAGGTTTAGAGCCGCTTGTTATGATACCGATGTTAAACTTAGAGATTCCCAGGCTCGTAAGCTCGTGGTTGAGAGGAGGTTAGCAGAGTTGGAGAGAGAGCTTCATCAGCGCCGTGAGGGCACTAGTTAGATTTATCTTGTACCATCGACCTATCCTTGTATGACCACTAAGCTTTGAAGTTTATCTTAGCTAGTTGGTATTTTATTTTCTTTTATTATATTATGTATGACAAACTATGATGTACTATCAAACGATTCTATGAATGATATTATGGGTTACAAAAATTGTGAGATCATTATATATTGTGTATTATACCCTGGAGCATTTCATAATTGTATTGTGCGTGCCATGCATGTTATGTCTGGCAAAACTCATTGTCCTATTACCTTGTTAGATTATGGCGCCAGTTAGAAGATCCGAAACGCAGAATCCACCAGCCGCTACTGGTGGAATTGACACCGTCATGCTAAGTCAAATGATAGCCGAACGAGTGGCCGAGGCACTCGCAACAGCTGAAGCAAATCGTACAGCTAGCACACAGGAGGAGACCAACCAAGGAGCTACTAATGCTATTGCACGGACTTGTACCTACAAGGAATTTCGTGCAGTTACGCAAGTAAGTTTCCGCGGTACTGAAGGAGCAGTAGGATTAACCAGATGGGTTGAGAAGCTAGAATCCCAATTTGGGATTAGTAATGTTGCTGAAGCTGATAAGGTGAAGTTTGCGTCAAGCACGTTAGTGGATGGTGCTTTGACTTGGTGGAACGTCTATGCTCGTGCAGTGACCATTGACGTTGCCCAAGCGACGCCCTGGAGTGAATTTAAAGCTATGTTTGTGAGGAAATACTGCCCATGAAATGAAGTCAAGCAGATGGAAGTTGAGCTGTGGAACCTGAAGGTCAAGGGTACTGCTCTTACTGCTTACAATCAGCGCTTTCAAGAGCTGATCTTGTTATGTCCTGAAATGGTGCCCAACGACGACCGATTGTTGGAGCGATACATTGAAGGACTACCTTTGAGCATCAAAGGGAATGTGACTTCATCCAAGCCAACTGATTTGCACGAGGCAATCGATATGGCTCAGAGTCTGATGTACCAAGTGGTACAGGAGTTGGGAGAAAATACTGGGGATAAAAGAAAGTGGTCTGGCAACCACTACAACAACAATACCAACAATACCAACAACAACAACAACACAAACAACTACAACCAGAACAAGCGACAAGAAGTAGCAAGGGTGTTTACTGCTGGACAAGGTAATACTGGAAAATACGCTGGAAGACTTCCTTTCTGCGGAAAATGTGGCCGACACCACGAAGGAGCATGTCCCCCTACGTGCTACAATTGTGGGAAGGCGGGACATAAGGCAAAGGAATGTCGAGCATCACCTCGTTCTACTAATCAAAGAGGACCTGGAACGCAAGGTGGCCAAGGAACTAATGTCACTTGCTTTGGATGTGGAGAGAAAGGTCACTACAAGAACAAGTGTCCAAGCAGTGGGAACTAAGGTCGAGGCAACCAGATTCGAGGCAATCAGAATCACAACCAAGGGAACCAGAGGCAGAATCAAGGGAACCGATGAGGGAATAACCGAGCCGCAACTAGTACTCCTGGAGGATTCACGGCACCTAGCAAAGTGTATCATCTCTGTGCTGAAGCTGCAGTGCAAGACAACAATGTTGTGACTGGTACGTTTCTAGTCAATAACAACTATGCTTCAGTACTATTTGATTCTGGTGCGGATAGGAGTTTTGTGTCGTCTATATTTAGTGAACGCCTAAATGTTACCCCTACTGCGTTAGACGTTAAGTATAATGTAGAATTAGCCGATGGGAAGTCAGTAACCACCGACGTTATTCTGAAAGGATGTAGTGTAAGGTTACAAGGTCGTTCGTTCAGTATCGACCTACTCCCTATAGAATTGGGAAGTTTTGACGTCATCATTGGAATGGATTGGATGTCGAAGCATCACGCGGAAATTGTATGTCATGAGAAGTGCGTCCGTGTTCCTTATGGAAACGATGTACTGATCATACAAGGCGAAAGAAGTGGAGTGAAGAATGGATCAAGACTGGAAGTCATCTCATGTATTAGGACCCAAAGATACATGGAGAAGGGATGTCCAGTATTCTTGGTTCAAGTAACACAAAAGGAAGGAGAAGAAGATCACGAGAAGAAGGTGGAAGATGTACCGATCGTTAGAGACTTTCCGGACGTATTCCCAGAGGACTTACCCGGACTACCACCAGCACGGCAAGTGGAGTTTCACATCGAGCTTACACCAGGAGCCGCGCCTGTTGCTAGAGCCCCATACCGTCTAGCACCGGCCGAGATGACAGAGTTAGCTGAACAGATAAAGGAACTTTCTGACAAAGGTTTCATTAGACCAAGTTCCTCACCTTGGGGAGCGCCGGTCTTATTTGTCAAAAAGAAAGATGGATCCTTTAGAATGTGTATCGATTACCGAGAATTGAATAAGCTGACGATAAAGAACCGTTACCCATTGCCAAGAATTGACGATCTTTTCGACCAATTGCAAGGATCTAGCATATACTCGAAGATCGATTTAAGGTCAGGATATCATCAACTAAGGGTTAGAGAGGAAGACGTTCATAAGACGGCTTTTAGAACCCGGTACGGACACTACGAGTTCCAAGTTATGCCTTTTGGTTTGACAAACGCGCCTGCGGTATTCATGGATCTCATGAACCGAGTTTGCAAACCATACTTGGACAAGTTTGTGATTGTATTTATCGATGATATTCTCATCTATTCTCGTAATGAAGAAGAACACAAGGAACATTTGAAGACCATATTAGAGCTGCTAAGGAAGGAGAAGTTATATGCAAAGTTTTCCAAATGTGAGTTTTGGATAAACACAGTGCAATTCCTTGGGCATGTAATCGACATCAGTGGTATTCACGTTGATCCTGCTAAGATCGAGGCCGTGAAGGATTGGGCGACTCCAACAACACCCACGGAGATCCGCCAATTTTTAGGTCTTGCTGGTTACTATAGGAGATTCATTGAAGGTTTCTCCAAGATAGCTAAACCAATGACGGAGTTGACTCAAAAGGACAAGAAATTTGAGTGGAAAGAGGATCAAGATTTGGCATTTCAGACATTGAAGCAGATGTTGTGTGAAGAACCTATACTAGCCCTACCCGAGGGTAATGAAGACTTTGTGGTGTATTGTGATGCATCCATAAAAGGGTTAGGTGCAGTACTGATGCAAAGGACTAAGGTCATAGCTTACGCATCAAGACAACTAAAAGTGCACGAGAAGAACTACACAACTCATGACCTAGAGTTAGGAGCAGTGGTGTTTGCCCTAAAGATTTGGAGACACTACCTTTATGGTACTAAGTGTGTTGTATTCACTGATCATAAGAGTCTACAACACATTTTGAATCAAAAGGAACTCAACATGAGACAACGACGTTGGCTAGAGTTGCTCAGTGATTACGATTGCGAGATCCGTTATCACCCCGGCAAGGCAAATGTCGTGGCCGACGCTTTGAGTCGAAAGGAGAGAGTTCTTAGGGTGAAGGCTTTGGTGATGACCATTGACTTAGACCTTCCATCCTTAATTCTCAAGGCTCAGAAAGAGGCAGTCGAGGAAGAAATTCTCAAGACTGAAGATGTTGAAGGGATGATAAAGAAGTTAGAAGCACGTTCGGATGGAACGTTATGCCTTGATAATAGGAGTTGGTTACCATGCCATGGTGACCTACGATCCTTGATTATGCATGAGTCGCATAATACATCCGGGATCTGACAAAATGTATGATGATCTGAAGATGTTGTATTGGTGGCCGAACATGAAGACGGATATTGCTACATACGTTAGCAAGTGCTTGACTTGTGCCAAAGTCAAAGCCGAACATATGAAACCATCAGGATTATTGGTCCAACCCAAACTGCCAGAATGGAAGTGGGAAAGGATCACTATGGATTTCATTACCAAGCTACCAAAGACCGCAGCCAGATTCGACACGATTTGGGTAATCGTCGACCGACTCACCAAATCGGCTCATTTCCTACCCATCAAGGAGACTGATGGAATGGATAAGTTAGCAAGGACATACTTGGAGGAAGTAGTCACGAAGCATGGTGTGTCCGTGTCTATAATCTCCGACCGAGACAGCCGATTTACTTCACAGTTTTGGAAGTCACTACAGAAGGCATTGGGAACGCAGTTGGATATGAGCACTGCGTACCATCCCCAAACTGACGGTCAAAGTGAACGGACCATTCAAACCTTAGAAGATATGCTGAGAGCTTGTGTGATTGACTTTGGAAATAGATGGGATAGACACCTACCTCTGGTGGAGTTCTCATACAACAATAGTTATCACACTAGCATTAAGGCAGCGCCGTTCGAAGCACTGTATGGTAGGAAGTGTCGTTCACCCGTGTGTTGGGCAGAGGTCGGTGAAGCACAACTCACTGGACCCGAGATCATACACGAGACTACTGAGAAGATCTTTAAGATTAAGAGCCGTATGCAAGCCGCAAGAGATCGACAGAAGAGTTATGCTGACATGAGACGCAAACCCCTTGAGTTTGAGGTTGGTGATAGAGTCATGTTGAAGGTCTCACCTTGGAAGGGTGTGATTCGCTTTGGAAAGCGTGGAAAGTTAAATCCTCGTTACATTGGACCCTTCAAGATTATAAAGAGGATTGGCCCCGTAGCCTATCGTTTGGAATTACCCCAAGAACTTAGCCGAGTGCATAATGTGTTCCACATTTGCAATCTGAAGAAATGCTTAGCCGACGAGACACTCGTTATCCCTTTGGAAGAGATTCAACTCGACGACAAACTCAACTTTGTAGAAGAACCAGTAGAAGTTATGGACCGTCAAGTCAAACAACTCAAGCAAAGCCGTATACCTATTGTGAAGATCCGTTGGAATGCGCGTAGAGGTACAGAATACACGTGGGAACGTGAAGATCAATTCAAGAGCAAGTATCCTCATCTTTTCGCTAACCATCCTACTACAACAACGTCTTGATTTTGTGACGAAATCTCTAAAACATGGGAATACTGTGACATCCGTCAAATTTTCATCTTAAATTATTCATATAGTATGAGTACTTTAATTATTTACCGACGAGTTGTCGACATGAATGTGTTAATTATTTTGCTTTGCGGACAAAGCCCTTTTTAGGGAGAGCATATGTAACATCTCGAGTTTTTCGCGATTATTAAGTTGAATGCAATACACGAAATTGGTGGGCGTATTATGTTTGCCGTACGTTTATTTGATATACTTACTAAATCACGTGAAGTCTCGCATAATTGCCTTTGTTTTGGATCGTGTGTCAAACTGTTGTAGAGTCGTGTTTATTCAGTTTCGCGTCTAAAACTTGAATACCCGTCGAACCCGAGTCGAGTTATATAACTGTTACATCATGTACAAATATTTAAGTATAAACCTTTATTCATGTTTATTGCAAAAACTTGCTTAACAAGTGTCCCAATTTCAGTCACATTTTCAGTTACAATTTAATCCTATAGTTTATTACCCACTAAGCACTACAAGACAGCACACATGCCTAGTTTACCCAAATTGGGTATATCACAAGTTACCAATTTCAGCTTGAATCTAACCCTAGACTAACAATACATGATTAAATACAAATCCAAAGTTTACCCAATGTCCAAACACAACACACAAAGTTTTTCACAGTCCAAATTACAATTACAAATTCTGTACAAGTCTTTCAAATACAAATTCCTGGGTAAGTGAAGGAAGTTCCAGCCGATCCATACATCTCGTCCAAACCTGCAAAACCGAAAGAGTCAAGCCGTCCATCTTGTCCGAACCTGCAAACCGAAATTTAGCATCCCATTGTGAGTCTTTTCGTCTCTTCGTTTTTCCTGTATGAAATCTTAGTTGTGCTCGTCTTTGACAAACCTGCGAAAAATCAAACAAATGTGTTAGTCTTTGTCACGGTCTTATTTTAATTAAAAACTGAAAAGATTAAACCATAGTATTAATACTTGAATATGACCATGACCTTATTTTTCTGTCAACCAAACCGAGACCCCGACCTAGACCAAACCGAGACCCCGACCTAGACCAAACTGAGACTCAACCGAGACCACAAACAAGACCAAGCCAAGAACCAAACCGAGAACCAAACCAAGCCAACCAAGTTGCTTGTTTTCTGCCGAAACCATCATCAATCAATGTCACATAATCCAAATGTCTTAACCACTTTCATTTCTCAGAAACATCATAAAAACCCCCAATCATGCCGCGGGTATAAAACCCTTTTTCAAATCAAAACCCTAGAAATTAAAAACCTTTTAAACATGAAATGAATATTTTCTATATTCCAAAAACACCACATAATCATGATTATCAACCGAATGTAAAAACCCCCAAGTTTATATAAACCCTAAATTGATTTTTATTAATGAAAACTCTAATTAAACACAATCTAAACCCGAATCCAATAGTTAATTTGACTGAAAACGAGTTATGCAAAAACCCCCAATTGACCGAAACCCTAAATCTTATAAAACCGATTATATGTTAAAATTAACATGATTTTATACAAGAAAACATTAATTAATCGTATTCAAACCCAAGATTTATAGAAACCCCCAAATATTTCGAAACCCTAATTTATTTATTTCAAATCCGAGAGCCATATGGTTCTCAACAAGTTTATACAAGTTATTAAACCCACTGATCTTTTATAAAACAAAAATCAATTAACTTTTGTTAAGAGAAAATAAGGAGAAACAACTTATCTTTGATTTTGGCTGATGAATAACGTTGACCATGAGGATGAACACCATCAGAAACCCAATCGGTTTGATGTGGGGATGAAACCCCACATCTCACGCGATCTAAACACCACAAACCACCCCATCTATAATTGTTATATTCAAACTGAAAACATGATAGCCATGGAAGGAGATGAGCCGATTCAGATTAGATAGAGAGATAAGAGTGGGTCGGTGGGGATGTCTCGAGAGAAGAGAGAGAGAGTAACTATCTGTTTTTGGGTTGTGTGTGTGAAAACACGCGTATTTACTCCATGGGTTCCTTGCTTATATCGCCTATGGGCCGGGCCGGGTTATTTAACCCTTGGGCCGGTTTGTGAGTTGGGATATTGGACTAATTTTGGGCCAGTGGTATATATTAGGTTTATTTAAAAGCCCAAGAACGAATTTTGTAAATTAAGGGTATAATTTAACCCGTAAAACCCGACCGTTTAATAACCGATTTTTATGTGTCGTATTTTTCCGTAAACGTAAGGTTTTGTCAAGCACAACTAGGGTGTCGTGTCTTTTATTAGTATAACTTTTCATATCGTAACTCGGTCCTCATAATTAAATAGGTCGCGGCTAGCGTAACCGTACTCTCGAGCTATTTTATCTTCGCCCTTTTTGCTGAATTACGAGGTGAGTTTGTAGCCCCATACTTAACTATTTTTATTGCTTTTTGGGGTGAGACATTTCTTGATTTTAACGTATGAACACAAGTGCATTTACTGATTTATATATTAGTCTAAGTCCCACTAAAAACCCAGTTGCTTTGGCCCGTGAATCGTGAACCGTTAATTACTTTGTGTAAGCGCGAATGTTATGGATAGATCTATCGGGATTGACGTCCCTGTCTGTCTTGTCCAAAAAGGGGACAAGCGGGCAAAGTTTCATTTGAGTCTGAGATAGGATGTCGTGGGTTTAGGCATCTAGTTGGGCTACATTTATATGATTATACTGCCGGTGTTGTTAACGCTTCGGTGTCACGAGCTTAGACTGTAATAAATACTTTTGGGATGACTTTGTATCTGTTATATTGTCATCACTTGTGGGAAAATCTTGTGGTTCATTAAACATTTCAAATTAACTAAACCTATGAACTCACCAACTTTATGTTGACACTTTAGCAATGTTTTTCTCAGGTATTAAGAAGGAAGATGCTAAGTGAGGTCTCATGCATTGCCGTAATTTCTTTGAAACCAAGATCATTTGTACTATTTGAGAAAACTATGTTATGTAACTGTATCCAGTTTTATGCTTCCGCGCTTGGTTAAAACTATTTATTTTATTAATTACAAGTGATCTATTTTCCGAACGTCTCATTTAGAGGTCGTTCTTTGTGACTATGTGTGTATGATAATCATGACGTCACCACTCCCTTGTCGCCATTATACTCTGATATTTTGGGAGTGTGACATAGGGTCTCCCCCAACACTTATTATAAAAATGGATAAAAAGGATAGATAATCGGGTTGCTTCCCGAGAAGTGCTTGTTTTTGTTCACCGAGTCACGAGCCTGACTCGTGCCCTAATTAAATGGTCCATGGGGAAGCCTCAAATGTAATACCAGGATCAAAGACCTTGTCCTCGTTCCCGGAGGACATTAATAAAGGTGAGGACGGAGAATAAGTTTTAAAGGGTAGAAAAGTCCTCTCAATATACGAAAAGTATGTGAGGTTGTGATCAACGAGAGGTGGGGTGGGTAAAGGAATCCAAATGTCATCCTCAAAAGACATATGATTATGACTGAGCGGCAAAGCCGTAAAGGTGTCAATAATGGAATGGTCAATGTCACCCCCTGGGTCAAAGCACTCATCCTCGGTAATGGTTTCTAAAGGTTGGGATAAAAGGTGCTCGGGAGGGGGACTTGGAACAATATCTTCATGCAAAAAATTATAAAAAAGAATATCCCCCTCCGTGTCATCATAATCAATACCCGGAGGTATCGAGAGAATGTCGATTTCCTCCATAGCTGTATCATTATTCTGAACTGAAGTAATAGACGGAGGTAAAGACTCAGAAATAGGAGCAGAATTCAACGCTTCAATTTTAGCAATAAGAAGATGAACTTTTAGTAATTTGTCGCGAAGAATAACGCCTTCCACCTCATCTACAAGACCAAGTTCAGTGGTGAACTTCTCGTATGTCGGAGAGAATAAATCAACATCGCCTTCATCGCCCGGAGGAGAAGGAGAAATTTCAAAAGTAAAATTCTCATAGCATGGAGAAAAATCATCATTAAGAGCGACCTCTTCCGTAAGCTCCACAAAAGTCGGCACATCACAAACCTCATCAAATAATTTGTCGAGACCAAAATCACTAATCTCACTCGATGACTCACTATCCTTAGACGCATTAGGGATATCAAGAGTAGGAGTAGTAATCTCAGAAGATGGGTTGAGATCATAGATATCATCCTCGTCATCATCATAATAGTAGTATGGACTCACAAGAGGAGGAGTATAAGCACTAAGATTAGATACTTGCTCTTGTCGTTGATCCTCTTGACATTTTTCGATGTATTTATTGAAAGCTGCTTGAAATCTTTGAAATTGGTCAAAAAGAGTGGCTAGTTGCTCAACAGGAATTGCAAAAGAGGGTTGATGATCGAGGGAGTGTTGTGGGGGCTCAAAATTTTGAAAACCGGAATTATAGTACGGATGTGGCTCATAATAATTCATCGGCTGACAATAATAAGTATCGTGAGGGCCCCCACATTTATTGCAACACAAGTAGAGAAAAACCCAGTGCATGTGGCAGATAGGTATGACCATTTTCATAATGTAACCCGGTTCTTGCTCGTCATGTGACGGGTATCGAATAGGACATACAATATGCCAATGAGAATCGCTTCTAGAATATATGCAAGGGGGGAGTAGGTGGATTAGAAGTAAAGGATGAATTAGTCGAATTGCACGATGGACAAAATCCAAAATGGGAAAATTGTGAATCGGAAACGGTTGGAAGATCTTTTCCGCATTGCTCGCAATAACACCAATCACATGATTCGACATCATATAATCGTCCCCTACGCCTTCCGCAATACGAATCCATGAAGAATTAAAAAATAAGAGGGGTTGAGAAAAAGAATTAAACACAGTAGAGGGTTAAGAGGAATATTTTTTGTGCAAACTTTGAAAAAGAGATGCTTTTTATGACTTTTTAAATGTTTTTGTATTTTTGAAATTTTTGATTTTTTATGGATTTTTGAATTTTTTTTGTAAAATACAAGAAAAATTACGTTCACGAGTGAACGGATCCCAAAATCCAACGCGTCTCTCACAAAAACCGTTAATCTTCATGAAAAGAGCCGGCAGCGGCGCCATTTGGAAGTTCGTTTTCTCGGCGTCTAATCGAATTGATCACGGTTAATTGTGCGACTCAGTCGTCTTTGGTGGGTAAAATAAAAGGGTGTCATTGTCTAAAACTAATTAAAAGAAAAGGCGTCGTTGAGTAATTAAAATAAAAATAAAGCGAGAAAAGATTAAACTAAAAATAAAGACTTTTAAAAATAAATGACGAGATATTAAAAACTTTAAAAGTAAATAAGAAAACTTAAAACTTTATAAAAATGAATACTTTAAAATAAAATAACTCTGAAAATAAACTAAGACGAACAAGTAAAAATAAAGCTTAAGAAAAATACGACGAAACAATTAAAATAAAGCTAAGTAAAAATGGCGGGAAAATAAAAATAAAAATTAAATTTAAAATAAAAAACAATTAATTTCGCAATTATATTCAGAATCTGAATTAATTTCGCAATTATAAAACCATAATTCCGCAATATACAAATTTTGGAATAAATCAGCAAATAAAGACTAATTTCGCAATAATTGTGAAATCATGTAATAATTCCGCAATAATTAGAATACAAATTCGCAATGCTTGAAATAACATAATTTCGCAATACACAAAATGATTCAATGTCGCAATACACAAAATGATTCAATGTCGCAATACACAAAATGATTCAATGTCGCAATTCATAAAAAAGTTCAATGTCGCAATACACAAAATGATTCAATGTCGCAATACACAAAATGATTCAATGTCGCAATTCATAAAAAAGTTCAATGTCGTAATACACAAAATGATTCAATGTCGCAATTCATAAAAAAGTTCAATGTCGCAATTCATAAAAAAGTTCAATGTCGCAATACACAAAAAATTGCTAAATTGAATCAGATTTCCTAAAAAATAGGATCTAAGGGAAGGACGAATTTTAAGGACTTTAAACTCAAATTTTCAAGGACAATAAGCTAACAAAAACACCAATAAGCTAAACAAAAATACTAGATTAATGATAAAACTTATAAAAACTTAAAAAACAAACCACGAAATTTAAAAAAATGTAAACTCTATATAAAAATATGATGAAAAAGATTAAGATTAAGATAAAAACCAATAAGAAAAGTAGAATGAGAAGATTAAAAAGCTTAAAAATAAAAGATTAAAGATTCAACAACAAAATTAAAAACTTACTTGAAATTAAAGACTTGAAATTTAAAGACAATAAAGTAAATGACAATATGAAAGTGCATGAAATTAAGTGGAAAGACTAAGTTGTCAATTTAGCTAACCCCTCCTAATGTGACATTAGGAGGGTATTTATAGGGAGATTAGTGTAACACCCCCAAATTTATACAACTCAATACAGCGGAAGACTCGTTGGTGTTACGGGATAGCACATTACTCACATCATAGACAACGCATAAAATCGCGTCGTTTAATAATAAAAGCATTTCCATTCATAAATATCAAAGTTACATCGGTCCCAAGTCATATTATTTCATACAAAGTTTTACAAAGTATTTGAACGGAAAATATTGTTTAAGTGCGGGCCATGAATTCTTGTCGTCTTCCCGAGAATTACCTTCAAGTACCTGAGATAAAACATGTTAAAAGAAAAGGTCAGCGATAACGCCGAGTGAATTCATAGAGTTTAATAAAATCTATCAATATAATATCAGTATAAGATTATTACTGAAAATCATTTTGTACAAATCCTTTTAATAGGCCATAAAATAGCCAAAGTCATTTTATACAAACCTTCATCAAAATCATAATATAGGCGTTTGCCTTAAAAATCATTATACGAGCCAATGTCGTAAAAACATCATACAATACGTCTTATGACGTTGTATGAAAATAAAAACCGTTATATTAATATGGTTATGAAAACCAAAACACGAACATAATATCAATAGTATGACCCTGTATTGCTAGTCAGGCAATACATCGTAATTCGAAGCGTCTAATAGTATTTCGTTTGTTTTGGATTATTATAAGCCGCATGACATTGTTACCTTACTAAACCAACAACGGGTAGCTAACCCGGTACCAATTTTGCCCATCTAAAGTAGCGTGTCGTCACAAAGGTCACGCTATGGAAATCTTCTCATACATAAATTCGCTTACCAATCAATGTGGCACGACGGGGATCAACCGTCAAGGCGCGAACTGGGGTGATCGTCCCCAAATAGTACTATTAAATGCATAAGCGTCTACCAAATCCCGATAGTTCACAATTCATGCTAATGGGACTTTTAGTGACATAACCTAACTTTAATAATCCATTTAATTTCATCTATCGGGTCCTTTAATCATTTATCGGGTCATACAATCGGGTCATTCAATCATTCGGGTCTAAAATCAATAAACAAACAATCGGGACAATTGGTGTCCTATTTTGTAAAAACTAACATGTTATCTCCCTCGCGGGTTTATAAAACATTTATAAAAACATTTAAAAGAGTGCGAGGCTATGAACTCACGTTGATGTGGGAAGGCGGGTTATCGGCAATTCGGACGTACGGTACGCGCTTCAATCACGGAAACCTAGACAAATAATACTCGTCTTAGACTTTTGTCCAATGACTTTATAGAAATAACAATTATGTATACATATGATGATTATATATATATGATGATCAAGTGGGTTTACTTATTCTCGTTTACTCATTTTAGTGCTATATGTCGATAACTTTTATACTAGTTTACTAGTTTTACCTTTTTACGTGTTTTAGGTCCAATAACCTATTATAAGTTTATTAACTTGTATTAATCCATTTCATACTTATATTATCAGTATTTAAACTTTCAAGTTGGGCCCAAATGGGTTAAGCCCAATAGGTTCTTTTTAAGAGTGTTTATCTTATTTAGTCCAATTATTAGCCCAAGTATTAGTCCAATATGTTTACTTAGCTCGTTAATGTCCGTATGCCCTATAGTTCGGGTTTTATCGGTTTTTACTTGTTATACATGTCTATATATCAGTATATAAGTTTCATAAAGTTTTCATTAGACGGGTCCAACCATCTAAGTTTTATTCAACAAAAACGTAAATTTTACGGTATTAGCCGAAAAAGTCGTAAAAATCATGTTTATAGTTTTATAACTTATAAAACTTAGCAAGTTACCATTTTTATAAAATGTCCACTTATTTAACCTTTAACATATTTATATAAATAAAATTCATGAGTTAGTGGGTTTTAACTTTACATTTTATACAATATAATTTTGAGTGCTTAAATAATAGTATTATACTTTATTTTTCAAAAATCTGATTTTTATCTTCACTTTCACCAAAACTGCCATATCTTGAGTTCTATATGGAGATAGAAGCTCAAATTGTTATCACATAAACTAAATAATATTTTCTACATTTAACTCTTCTATAGCTACTGTTGAATCATCTTCTAAATATTTTCTAAAAATCGTCCAAAACAGTGAACTCAGATTTATACCTTAAACTTGTTTTGATCATATCTCACTCATTACTTTGATTCCATTGCATGGCCAACTCTCACATGTGTACAAGACCCATAGCTTACTGTAAATCCATTATACTTCATCATTTTATCAGTTCATAACAAGTTTCTTTACTGTTTTATACAGCCATGTAAATTAAGCAAGATTTTAGCCTTGTTCTTTATAGCTTTTCACCTTTTTAATCATGTTTATCAACACCAAATCCCCACATAACATTTTTATCATCATATACATATACAATAGAAAATAAAATACATGTTTACATAATCAAAATAACAAGAAGATGAGGAGGACAATTTTTATACCACCATGATGATGTAGGTTGTGATCAAAACATGGATTTTGATGGTGAAACTTGTGATGCACCAAGACCATCTTCATGACCACCAATCTTCCTAATCTCCTTGTGGAAAATCAGCCCCAAGACACCATGAATACTCCTCCATGGATGTTATAATCACCACCATTCAAGAGAGCTTCAAGAGGGCTTCAACATATGTGTAAATAACACATGATTTTGTGGTTGGAATTGATCAAGTGAAGGTGTTTTGTGGTGAGGATGGGACGAACGAGAGAGAGAGTTGAGAGGATTTTGAAGTGGTTTTGCATGGTGAAATGGTAGAAATGAGATAGTTTGATGGTTTTGAGTTAGTAGCTAGCTTAATGTGTAAGCTAGTTACATGTGTAAGTTATTAACTTAGAAACTTGCCACCAAATTGGTGTGTTGTACACAATGTTGCCGTCCCATGTAAGCTAGTGGGGTGGGACAATGTATTTTGTCCCATCTCACTAGTTTACGGGTATTCCTCGATTCTAGTTTCCTCGATTTGCGTGCCCTCGGGTCGTTTTACGAAAAACGTTTTTATAAATTATGAATCAACGACACAAAGCGAATCTAATAAAAATTGTCTCATCAAAAACGGAGTTCGAAAACGTAAATACGTAATCCTAAGGTTTCCGGTTTAGTCGTAAAGGACGTTAAAATAAAATCGTAAGTCCTAATCTCTTCTCGTAAATTTGTGAGTTTATGAAACAACACAAATTTAAAACTCCAAAATAATATTCACGGATAAATTTATTTTCTGAAATGTCGGACTGTCACCAAGGATGGTGTATGTAAACGTAAGCACGTAACGTTGAATCCTCCGGTTTAGACGTAGTCGATGCTACTCCAAGATGTAAATCCAAATTTCTTCCCAAAAATAAGTGAGTTCATATTGTAACATTAAAATAATGTTTTTAAATAATATTCGAGTATAAAATATCAACCATAAATTGACGGATTGTCACAGCATTTACCCCTAAACAGGATCTTTGTCCTCAAAGATCATCTTATCTTACTACTCGCTTCTTATAGAGTTAAAGCCATGTGGGTATTTCCTCCACATTCGGTCTTTTCTCACAAGTGTAATCCATTATAATACGCGAGTTTCATCAAACATAACTACGGGAATAAGATCAGGCTAAATGTTGACTTACATTCTCTATCCATGATGTTCACGGGTTTCTGATGAATGCAACTTTTGCCGATCTAAGCTTTACTAAGAACAATCAGATTTTCACTTGATAGATATTCCATCAAGTTTGATTTACGAAACATAATTCACGCAGTCCTTGAAGTCCTAGGGTAGATCCAGCTTATATGCCTTTCAATCCCAACTTTTACATTGTCTCAATGGTCCCATTCAACGGGGACTTGTATCCCATGATTTGTCAGATCATGAATTCATTTTTCCAAGTTTAAAAATTGTGGTATAACTTCGCTACCCGTTTGGCACTTCAAGATCTACATTTCACATTCACATAACCTCTTGCCCACTATCGGCAGTCAATAATCAGATCCTAATTTCAACAATCATTTCAGATTTCGCGGGTCGGGTATTTTGCAAGGATAGGTTCGCCATCATAGGAAACCTTAAACCTAAGAGACATGTCCAACTCACAATGGGTGTATGTCGGATGTATCCCTCTCAACTCCTGCTTATAGATGCTCTAAGATTTAGATCCTAACAAGATTCGATCTCAATCCTAATACAATAATTATCAATGATAATCTCTCCAAAGGAAAACGATTTTACAGTCTATCACCAAAGGTCAATCGTTCAAACATAAAGCAGCACTTATAGTATTTTGTATCGTTACTTTACCTCGTCCCTTCGATTGGGGTGGTACATAGTACTCTCATCAAGGTTCGTTCTCAATGACTTCTGAGCAAATCTCTAGAAATTCGATGCGAAGCGAGGATCTTGATATATAGATGATCGATACAGGCACACTATGTTTATATAACTTCCTTTAAATAAAAGAATCTATTTCTTCATCAAGATTCTATCATTAACGAGAATGATATTAGCAGATTTGGTCAGTCTGTCGACGATGACCCAAATCGAATCAAATTCAGATGATGACCTTTGCAATAGCTAGACGTTTACTAATGTATGAGGCGATGTCTGCCTTCATAATTGTCATCAGTACAACTTCTTCAGACAAAGATACTTTTAGTCAAAAATGACATACATATAATACTTATACTTACAAATTCTAACATACTATATCTCACAATCTCCATATTTAGACAATCACAAGTGGTCTCTAAAACATTTAACGCTATCGGCTTCTCAACTCTAATGGTTCATACTAGCCGTGAAACCTTTCACTATTTATATTATCCTTCTTACAAACATCGTTTATTTTTATATCGTTCGGCAATTTATTTTTGCACCTTCATTATTAAGAAATATATCCTAATTGGTTCTTTATCCGTTTTATATAATATGTCAGTATCTATATTCACTTCTCATGATGATATAATTATCATGTCCACAATTCACTCAGATATTCTTTCTATATTATGCGTCAGTAATTACGTTCACTTTCCTGATGAAATAAGTATCATAACCGTATTTATTCAAAATTCTTTCTTCACATTTTCTAAGTTTTAATTCTATCTCGACTATTATTTTTGTCCGTTTTACTCAATCCGTCGTCTAAAGCGACGATAATTATCACAATTAATTAAATATTAAATATTCAATTTTTATGAAATTTAAACATAAAGATGTTAAATTTCTTAGTCCGTCCAATTATATGAAAATGTTCAAAATAAATTTGGATTTAATTAACAAGATTTTTGTTGATTTATCGAAAATATTTAATAAGATTCGTAAATGTTCGAAAAACCTTTGTTTATACTTTGGTCAAAGTTTTCTTAGTTCGAAAAGCAAAATGTATCGTTTCAAATTTCAAGTCATGGTTTAAATGATTTCCTCAATCCTTCTTAAGTTGTCTTGAGGTATACACAATCATTTACCCCTAAACAGGAGTTTAGTTAAATGATTGGTGTATAAGGGAATAATCCCTTAAAAATCCTTTGTCAAAACATATTTGCATTTTCTTTTTGGTAAAATCCAAAGTCTTAAAAGGGCTCTTAATTTTTGAAGAGTCTATATGCATACATCATACCATTATTAATCCAACGGTCATTTTATGTAAAGGATTAAGTTTTTAATCCCTAAGCGTTAATGGTTCTAATCTTTGAAAAGTCAATATAGCTTCCATTATCTATTAATCACACGGTTAAATCATATAAAGGATTAAGACCTTAATCACATGTTAAATATTTAAGGTATAGGTTTTCATTGTTTAGCCAATTCAGGGCAATTTATAACTAATTATTATTCTTATATACAAACAATTGGTCCTTAATGATCTCAAGCATGAATTTATCAAATTACAGCCTACACACGTGATTCACCAAATTTATGAATGCTACATGTGCATTAGTCAATCCAAACAACATCACGTGAAACTCATAATGTTCATTACAAGTACCAGATGTAGTGATTGGACTAAATAATCTTCTTCGCGGATTCGAAGTTGATAATAACCATGCCGTGGATCAAATCTTTAAAACATACGCTAAAACCTTGTAAATGATCGAACAAATCTTCCATTTCGAGTTATGGATATCGTTTTCGATTGTCAGTTTACTCAGTCACAGTAATCTATAAATATAAGGAATGATAACACCATAGCTCTTCAGGATGACAGGCTTGGTATAATAAAATCTTTCTTCGACAACTGTCTCAGTTGTACAGTAATTCCTTTAATTCGGATGGTGCTGACGTATAGTGCACACGCCACAGGTGCAGCACCGGGAATATAATCAGTACCAATTTCAACTTGCCTTAATGGCAAAAGTCTAGGTATTTACCAATAAATACCTCCTAAAGTTTCAGATAACATAAACATCTTTTAATACATACATATTAGGTTCTTTCTAGATTATAATATCTACGACTAAATCACAACCATTCACGGTATAATTTCAAGTCTAAATGCAGGATATGGTCATCCATCAAGAATTATTTAGATTACTTTTGATAATCAACATCTTATCTTTTAGGGACTTCTACTCGAGTTCCCATCAATTAAGACAATGTCATCATGTCATAATCAATCAATCCATTCTACTGGCACTGTCAGCTTTCCAGTTTTATTGCTGTCGATAAGATGTGAACTTCTTAAAAGACTAATAATAATTCATTATCCTTCACAAATTCAGGGATATTGGGATACACAACTACTATTAAAAGAGTAAGGTCAACGCATAATCTATGCGAGAGAACTTCAAATCAGATACAGACGAAAACATTTAACGAATATGAATATATCCCATGTTTTCATAATTTGAGTAAGCATTCGAAAGCTCCTCGGATCGTTACCCAGGTCATTCAAATGAAATCAAATCAAAAGAAATGATAGGAACGTTGATACATCTAGTCGGGTATCAACACTCGGTAATCAGAGATACTTTTCCTAAGAATCTCACTACGGAAGAATTGGACAAAGAGGGAATATCAATTGTCAATGAAGGCAATATCCACAGATGATTAAATTCAACTCAGAAGAATAGATAGTACGGGCACATATGTAGGTGTCAATATGTCCCTATTTTTCACTTCTTGCAGATCTCATAAGATTTAATCTTTCACAATCTTCAAAGAAAATGTAGTGTTTATTAATCAGTTTTATGGTGACTACTAATCAGCCTTGCATAGTCCATTCCAAATTGTATGTAGGCGCGCAACTATATACAATTTCAAGATTAACGATGCAATACTCAGTTCGTCAAAATTTTATCATCATGTTTATAATAAAAACATTTTCATGCTTAATTCTTAAATAAGAATCAAAAATAAATTTACACAGATTTTCTTTGTTATGGAAATAATTAAGTTTCCAAAGCGTCTCATAAACAATTTTATTTTGATATCAATCACTTATAAATCTCACTTTAAATAATCCTTATTGTGATGAAAATTTAATTTCCTCAAAGGATACCGTTTTAACTTTATAAAAATAATGTGTGATCTGCAAAAGAGTGATGAAAGCTTGTTCACCAAGAATTAACTACAATATGATAGGAAATGAGCTTAGCCAAACAATCATGAGGTACATGACTTCGATGGCACTCAGGAATACAAAGAGAATAATCCACAACGTAACTCAAATCAAGATGAGTACTTGTTCAATGGTTGCATCACTAATGCGAACATTAGGATGAAGCAATAAAAGATAGATAACATCGATACATGTAGAATTTAGTAATCAAAGGTAGTCTTTTTCATTAATCACAAACAAGTCAAATTGTACCGTAACACATTACATGTCACTATGTCATACAATTCTCGGAACTCATCCTACCAACTGATGTCTCAGTTAAGTTAGGGATTATTTTTAATAGATACCACAATGAATACTAATCTACAAGAGTTATTAGGTGTCCCACCTGTCCCGAAAGATCCATCGGTCTCAATTCAGAAGAAGATTTCTTCAATATATTTCTTGGACACTGGGCATCCTTGTCAGTGGACAATGGCCTAGGAACAACCCTTAACACGAATCAACAATCAATTAAAACCTAATAATTCAATCACAGAACTTGATAACTTATATTAACAATCTCATATTCCATATAGGTTAAGTTTTACTTTATTCAAGTTTTTAACCAATTTTATACTCAATTCGACATCCTACCTTATTTTCCAATATTTACAACCTTATTCTCCAATACTTACAACCTTATTCTTCGGCCATGTAAAGGCAATACAATCTCAATATGAATCAACACTTAATTTCCAATCCTATTAGCTCTTACAACAACAATTATCAAATGAGTCATTAATATGAAATGACTTGATCATTCAACTAGACTTCTCGGAAAGGTATAGTGGCATGAGGCTTTTGGGTAATGGTTCCAATAACAGCCTCAAGTGCAACATTCACTCTTTCGATTTCAAATTTAAGAATTGGATGACAACGAATCACATGACATCTTTCTAGGTGGTAACGTTTTGTCAAACTTCACTCTATAAGAAAAGATCGTCATGACATCGATATCAGATTTAATCTCGCCAATTCTTCTTTCAATTTTACAATCAACTAATATCTATATTTCTACGAATATCAACCATTTGTTGGGATTATAAATATCCACAACTTGGTTTAGATCTAGGATAGCTAGAATTCCTACGAGAATAACTTCGATTAACTTACTAGGGGATTTAGGGTACATTGTGACAATCTACGTCATATAAATACCTCGTATAAATATCAAAATAATCATCAAACAATCATGTAATAAAATTACATCATATATATATATATAATCCAAGTTATATATATATTAAAATAACACTTCTCAGTCTTGGCCTTGTCGGTAACTCGGGAATTCTTCGGCACCGTTATAGTCAAAAGATTTTTAGACATTTTTAGAAAAATGTTTATAGTTAAAAGATTTTGAAATGTTTTATTCAAAACCTTGGTTTTAAAAAATCTTTCGTTCTCTATAACGAGAGCTCTGGTACCAAACTGTAACACCCCCAAATTTATACAACTCAATACAGCGGAAGACTCGTTGGTGTTACGGGATAGCACATTACTCACATCATAGACAACGCATAAAATCGCGTCGTTTAATAATAAAAGCATTTCCATTCATAAATATCAAAGTTACATCGGTCCCAAGTCATATTATTTAATACAAAGTTTTACAAAGTATTTGAACGGAAAATATTGTTTAAGTGCGGGCCATGAATTCTTGTCGTCTTCCCGAGAATTACCTTCAAGTACCTGAGATAAAACATGTTAAAAGAAAAGGTCAGCGATAACGCCGAGTGAATTCATAGAGTTTAATAAAATCTATCAATATAATATCAGTATAAGATTATTACTGAAAATCATTTTGTACAAATCCTTTTAATAGGCCATAAAATAGCCAAAGTCATTTTATACAAACCTTCATCAAAATCATAATATAGGCGTTTGCCTTAAAAATCATTATACGAGCCAATGTCGTAAAAACATCATACAATACGTCTTATGACGTTGTATGAAAATAAAAACCGTTATATTAATATGGTTATGAAAACCAAAACACGAACATAATATCAATAGTATGACCCTGTATTGCTAGTCAGGCAATACATCGTAATTCGAAGCGTCTAATAGTATTTCATTAGTTTTGGATTATTATAAGCCGCATGACATTGTTACCTTACTAAACCAACAACGGGTAGCTAACCCGGTACCAATTTTGCCCATCTAAAGTAGCGTGTCGTCACAAAGGTCACGCTATGGAAATCTTCTCATACATAAATTCGCTTACCAATCAATGTGGCACGACGGGGATCAACCGTCAAGGCGCGAACTGGGGTGATCGTCCCCAAATAGTACTATTAAATGCATAAGCGTCTACCAAATCCCGGTAGTTCACAATTCATGCTAATGGGACTTTTAGTGACATAACCTAACTTTAATAATCCATTTAATTTCATCTATCGGGTCCTTTAATCATTTATCGGGTCATACAATCGGGTCATTCAATCATTCGGGTCCAAAATCAATAAACAAACAATCGGGACAATTGGTGTCCTATTTTGTAAAAACTAACATGTTATCTCCCTCGCGGGTTTATAAAACATTTATAAAAACATTTAAAAGAGTGCGAGGCTATGAACTCACGTTGATGTGGGAAGGCGGGTTATCGGCAATTCGGACGTACGGTACGCGCTTCAATCACGGAAACCTAGACAAATAATACTCGTCTTAGACTTTTGTCCAATGACTTTATAGAAATAACAATTATGTATACATATGATGATTATATATATATGATGATCAAGTGGGTTTACTTATTCTCGTTTACTCATTTTAGTGCTATATGTCGATAACTTTTATACTAGTTTACTAGTTTTACCTTTTTACGTGTTTTAGGTCCAATAAGCCTATTATAAGTTTATTAACTTGTATTAATCCATTTCATACTTATATTATCAGTATTTAAACTTTCAAGTTGGTCCCAAATGGGTTAAGCCCAATAGGTTCTTTTTATGAGTGTTTATCTTATTTAGTCCAATTATTAGCCCAAGTATTAGTCCAATATGTTTACTTAGCTCGTTAATGTCCGTATGCCCTATAGTTCGGGTTTTATCAGTTTTTACTTGTTATACATGTCTATATATCAGTATATAAGTTTCATAAAGTTTTCATTAGACGGGTCCAACCATCTAAGTTTTATTCAACAAAAACGTAAATTTTACGGTATTAGCCGAAAAAGTCGTAAAAATCATGTTTATAGTTTTATAACTTATAAAACTTAGCAAGTTACCATTTTTATAAGATGTCCACTTATTTAACCTTTAACATATTTATATAAATAAAATTCATGAGTTAGTGGGTTTTAACTTTACATTTTATACAATATAATTTTGAGTGCTTATATAATAGTATTATACTTTATTTTTCAAAAATCTGATTTTTATCTTCACTTTCACCAAAACTACCATATCTTGAGTTCTATATAGAGATAGAAGCTCAAATTTTTATCACATAAACTAAATAATATTTTCTACATTTAACTCTTCTATAGCTACTGTTGAATCATCTTCTAAGTATTTTCTAAAAATCGTCCAAAACAGTGAACTCAGATTTATACCTTAAACTTGTTTTGATCATATCTCACTCATTACTTTGATTCCATTGCATGGCCAACTCTCACATGTGTACAAGACCCATAGCTTACTGTAAATCCATTCTACTTCATCATTTTATCAGTTCATAACAAGTTTCTTTACTGTTTTATACAGCCATGTAAATTAAGCAAGATTTTAGCCTTGTTCTTTATAGTTTTTCACCTTTTTAATCATGTTTATCAACACCAAATCCCCACATAACATTTTTATCATCATATACATATACAATAGAAAATAAAATACATGTTTACATAATCAAAATAACAAGAAGATGAGGAGGACAATCTTTATACCACCATGATGATGTAGGTTGTGATCAAAACATGGATTTTGATGGTGAAACTTGTGATGCACCAAGACCATCTTCATGACCACCAATCTTCCTAATCTCCTTGTGGAAAATCAGCCCCAAGACACCATGAATACTCCTCCATGGATGTTATAATCACCACCATTCAAGAGATCTTCAAGGGGGCTTCAACATATGTGTAAATAACACATGATTTTGTGGTTGGAATTGATCAAGTGAAGGTGTTTTGTGGTGAGGATGGGACGAACTAGAGAGAGAGTTGAGAGGATTTTGAAGTGGTTTTGCATGGTGAAATGGTAGAAATGAGATAGTTTGATGGTTTTGAGTTAGTAGCTAGCTTAATGTGTAAGCTAGTTACATGTGTAAGTTATTAACTTAGAAACTTGCCACCAAATTGGTGTGTTGTACACAATGTTGCCGTCCCATGTAAGCTAGTGGGGTGGGAAAATGTATTTTGTCCCATCTCACTAGTTTACGGGTATTCCTCGATTCTAGTTTCCTCGATTTGCGTGCCCTCGGGTCGTTTTACGAAAAACGTTTTTATAAATTATGAATCAACGACACAAAGCGAATCTAATAAAAATTGTCTCATCAAAAACGGAGTTCGAAAACGTAAATACGTAATCCTAAGGTTTCCAGTTTAGTCGTAAAGGACGTTAAAATAAAATCGTAAGTCCTAATCTCTTCTCGTAAATTTGTGAGTTTATGAAACAACACAAATTTAAAACTCCAAAATAATATTCACGGATAAATTTATTTTCTGAAATGTCGGACTGTCACCAAGGATGGTGTATGTAAACGTAAGCACGTAACGTTGAATCCTCCGGTTTAGACGTAGTCGATGCTACTCCAAGATGTAAATCCAAATTTCTTCCCAAAAATAAGTGAGTTCATATTGTAACATTAAAATAATGTTTTTAAATAATATTCGAGTATAAAATATCAACCATAAATTGACGGATTGTCACAATTAGCATGTGTTGTTCCTTTCTTCTTCTTCACGTCTTTTCGTCTTCAAAATTCTTCGACTTTTTCGACTTTGTCTCGGGATAAATTGAACTCGTCTTATAATTTCTTCATTTATTAGACTTGAGTTCTTCATCTTCAATAAACTTCCGTCTTCAGACTTTTTTTCGATAAATCTTCAGAATAGGCCTTGGACTTCCGTTCTTTTTGAACTCTTGACCTTTTGACTTCGTCTTTTGTCGTTTTCTTCGATAAAAGCCCGTGAAAGCCCATGTTTTCTTCCCTTTTCACATTGTGGTCCTAAATCACAAAAAAAACACAAACCACACATAATTCTGACATTTACGACATAAAATACACGTTTTGGCTTGGTTATTATCATAATTAAGTGGTAAAAGGATAAGTGTTTTCACACTTATTAAATCCCCTACACTTGACCATTGCAATGTCCTCATGCAATGCATTAATTACAAAGCAAGATTTACATTTTTCATCGTAATCAATCCACCTTGGCCTTTATTAAAGTGATAGAAAATTACCAAATATTTAAAGGAAGAAAAACAAGTAAAAAGATCAAAGACTTACCTTAGGGTTTTGGAATGTCATGAATGTTTATCACCCTCAAGTTTCACGTTCCCCATACCAAGCTTAAAAACAAGATCATTGTTATTATAAGTTAGTAAACTAACACAAACTCATGTGGGCCAATTATTCACTTAGACTCCCTTATTCCTAGGTGTTTCTCTTATATTTTATTGTTGTCTTGAATGATCACGAGGATGCATTGTTGACTTATTTCGATAGTTTATTAGGCCGAAAATAAAGTAGGACGATTTAATCAATAGTTAGCTAAAGGACAAAATCTTTTAAAACTGCTTCTCGGGACCTCATAAAGTTCATATCTTGGCATAACTCCTTCACGATTTGAGACCTTTCTCGGACCGATATTTGGCATTGACTTCATACTTCGAATCTTGAGATACTTTCATGAAATAATGGTCTTCTCTTCATAATAGGAATTTCTTCACTTGAAGTTTTTGAGAGATTCTTCATACTTGGACCACGACTTTTTCATTTTTCTCCAATCTTTATTTGGGATTTTGATATACAACGATCCGCCTCCTTTTAGGACTTGGATCTATTTATCCTCATACCTTGCTAGGGTCTTTTCGGATAGAATTTTCCATGATCTTTTGGGGAGTATTGGCTTTTCGTCGTGTGTCTCGATCCTTCATGTTGATTTTTGATAAATGATTCTTCACATCACTTGGGATCTTTAGCAACAAAATGTAGCCCTCATGCCTTGTTAGGGCCTTTTCGGACTCGCCAATCTTCGCATCCCGCTTCAATAAGTTATGCCTTTGCTACGAACTCTAATTAATACCGAGCAACTTTTAAACGATCTTGGGCTAGAAGCTAAGTAACTTTTCAAATCGTACAACCTTACTTATTGCAATTAAATTTATTAACAAGCGATATGAGAAAAAGCTCATAATCAACTCACATAAATTCATGAAAGAATACCAAACTTGTAATTGACTCTATCATCTCTCATTCTCCACAATTTAAAATCTCAAAGAATGAGACTCGTGGATGATTAGCCAATTAAATCAAATTTTTGGGTTTTCAAGTCATCTATAGGATCTTGCAACTTCTTAGACTTTTTTTTAAGTTTAGAATTCGCATTTTAAAGTTCGCTTGATAAACGAATTTCTAGGATCAATTATAGGAACTTGCGAAAAGTTCTTGTTCTTAACCCATAAGAGTTAAGACTTTCGCGTTTTAAAGTTCCCTATATAAAAGCCTAGCAAAACTTGACTTAAACACGTTAAGGATACTAGCTAGAGTAAACTTAGATAAGTAAACTCGGGTTGAGTCAAAAGATTCATAGCATTTAGAAATTAAAACCATTTTATTAAAATATTCTAGCAAAGAAAGAAAATAACTATAACAAAAGAAATACAACTAGGCCAAAATAGATCAAAAATTTTGAAAAATGTCGAAAAATCAATTTTCCGGTTAAAATGAGGACAAATACAAGGAAAAGCCCACTTAACTTCGATAGAAGTCCCCATACACTTAATATAAACATTGTCCTCAATGTTTAAGCCTGTGGAAGTAACCTCCCCTACACTTAGGACATTCTGCACGTTGTTTAAATCTTGCTAAGGAAGAGACAACTAAAGTGATTCCTATTTTAATATTAAAGAATATAGAATAGTGAATCAAAAGAGTTTAGGATAGAACCGGGAAGACGGGAACACGGAATCACAGGTCGTCAAAAGTCATCAAGAATGGATCTTTGAAAGCTCGAATCCCTGGACATCATAAGAAAGAAAAAAACAAACACATACTAGGGTCTCCCCCTACACTTATTATAAAAATGGATAAACAGGATAGATAATCGGGTTGCCTCCCGAGAAGCGCTTGTTTTTTTCACCGAGTCATGAGCCTGACTCTTCCCCGAATTAAATGGTCCATGGGGAAGCCTCAAATGTAATACCGGGATCAAAGACCTTGTCCTCGTTCCTGGAGGACATTAATAAAGGAGAGGACGGAGGATAAGTTTTAAAGATTAGAAAAGTCCTCTCAATATATGATAAGTATGTGAGGTTGTGATCCACAGGAGGTGGGGTGGGTAAAGGAATCAAAATGTCATCCCCAAAAGACATATGATTATCACTGAGCGGCAAAGCCGTAAAGGTGTCAATAATGGAATGGTCAATGTCACCCCCCGGGTCAAAGCACTTATCCTCGGTAATGGTTTCTAAAGGTTGGGATAAAAGGTGCTCGGGAGGGGGACTTGGGACAATATCTTCATGCAACAAATTATCAAAAAGAATATCCCCCTCCGTGTCATCATCATCATACCCGGAGGTATTGAGAGAATGTCGATTTCCTCCATAGCTGTATCATTATTCTCAATTGAAGTAATAGACGGAGGTAAAGACTCAAAAATAGGAGCAGAATTCAACGCTTTAATTTTAGCAATAAGAAGATGAACTTTCAGTAATTTATCGCGAAGAATAGCGTCTTCCACCTCATCTACAAGACCAAGTTCAGTGGTGAACTTCTCGTATGTCGGAGATAATAAATCAACATCGCCCGGAGGAGAAGGAGAAATTTCAAAAGTGAAATTCTCATAGCATGGAGAAAAATCATCATTAAGAGCGACCTCTTCCGTAAGCTCCACAAAAGTTGGCACATCAGAAACCTCATCAAAGAATTTGTCGAGACCAAAATCACTAATCTCACTCGATGACTCACTATCCTTAGAGCATTAGGGATATCAAGAGTAGGAGTAGTAATCTCAGAAGATGGGTTGAGATCATAGATATCATCCTCGTCATCATCATAATAGTAGTATGGACGCACAAGAGGAGGAGTATAAGCACTAAGATTAGATACTTGCTCTTGTCGTTGATCCTCTTGACATTTTTCGATGTATTTATTGAAAGCTGCTTGAAGTCTTTGAAATTGGTCAAAAAGAGTGGCTAGTTGCTCATCAGGAATTGCAAAAGAGGGTTGATGATTGAGGGAGTGTTGTGGGGGCTCAAAATTTTGAAAACCGGAATTATAGTATGAATGTGGCTCATAATAATTCATCGACTGACAATAAGAAGTATAGTGAGGGCCCCCACAATTATTGCAACACGGGTATTAAGAAAAACCCGGTGCATGTGGCAGATAGGTATGACCATTGTCATAATTGTAACCCGGTTATTGCTCGTCATGAGACGGGTATCGAATAGGACATACAATATGCCAATGAGAATCGCTTCCACAATATATGCAAGGGGGGAGTAGGTGGATCAGAAGAAAAGGATGAATTAGTCGAATTGCACGATGGACAAAATCCAAAATGGGAAAATTGTGAATCAAAAACGGTTGGAAGATCTTTTCCGCATTGCTCGCAATAACACCAATCACATGATTCGAGATCATATAACCGTCCCCTGCACCTTCCGCAATACGAATCCATGAAGAATTAAAAAACAAGAGGGGTTGAGAAAAAGAATTAAACACAATAGAGGGTTAAGAGGAATATTTTTGGTGCAAAACTTTGAAAAAGAGATGCTTTTTATGACTTTTTAAATGTTTTTGTATTTTTGAAATTTTTGATTTTTTATGGATTTTTGAAATTTTTTTGAAAAATGCGAGAAAAATTACGTTCACGAGTGAACGGATCCCAAAATCCAACGCGTCTCTCACAAAAACCATTAATCTTCACGAAAAGAGCCGATAGCGGCGCCATTTGAAAGTTCGTTTTCTCGGCGTCTAATCGAATTGATCACGGTTAATTGTGCGACTCAGTCGTCTTTGGTGGATAAAATAAAAGGGTATCGTTGTCTAAAACTAATTAAAAGAAAAGGCGTCGTTGAGTAATTAAAATAAAAATAAAGCGAGAAAAGATTAAACTAAAAATAAAGACTTTTAAAAATAAATGACGAGATATTAAAAACTTTAAAAGTAAATAAGAAAACTTAAAACTTTATAAAAATGAAAAGTTTAAAATAAAATAACTCTGAAAATAAACTAAGACGAACAAGTAAAAATAAAGCTTAAGAAAAATAAGACGAAACAATTAAAATAAAGCTAAGTAAAAATGGCGGGAAAATAAAAATAAAAATTAAATTTAAAATAAAAACAATTAATTTCGCAATTATATTAAGAATCTGAATTAATTTCCCAATTATAAAACCATAATTCCGCAATATACAAATTTTGGAATAAATCCGCAAATAAAGACTAATTTGCAATAATTGCGAAATCATATAATAATTCCGCAATAATTAGAATACAAATTCGCAATGCTTGAAATAACATAATTTCGCAATACACAAATGATTCAATGCCGCAATACACAAAATGATTCAATGTCGCAATACACAAAATGATTAAATGTCGCAATACACAAAAAGATTCAATGTCGCAATACACAATGATTCAATGTCGCAATTCATAAAAAAAGTTCAATGTCGCAATTCATAAAAAAGTTCAATGTCGCAATACACAAAATGATTCAATGTCGCAATACACAAAATGATTCAATGTCGCAATTCATAAAAAAGTTCAATGTCGCAATACACAAAATGATTCAATGTCGCAATTCATAAAAAAGTTCAATGTCGCAATTCATAAAAAAGTTCAATGTCGCAATACACAAAAAATTGCTAAATTGAATCAGATTTCCTAAAAAATGGGATCTAAGGAAAGGACGATTTTTAAGCACTTTAAACTCAAATTTTCAAGGACAATAAGCTAACAAAAACACCAATAAGCTAAACAAGAATGCTAGATTAATGATAAACTTATAAAAACTTCAAAAACAAACCACGAAAATTAAAAAAAATGTAAACTTTATATTATAATATGATGAAAAAGATTAAGATTAAGATAAAAACCAATAAGAAAAGTAGAATGAGAAGATTAAAAAGCTTAAAAATTAAAGTTTAAAGATTCAACAACAAAATAAAAATCTTACTTGAAATTAAAGACTTGAAATTTAAAGACAATAAAGTAAATGACAATATGAAAGTGCATGAAATTAATTGGAAAGACTAAGTTGTCAATTTAGCTAACACCTCCTAATATGACATTAGGAGGGTATTTATAGGGAGATTAGCATGTGTTGTTACTTTCTTCTTCTTCACGTCTTTTCGTCTTCTAAATTCTTCGACTTTTTCGACTTTGTCTCGGGATAAATTGAACTCGTCTTATAATTTCTTCATTTATTAGACTTGAGTTCTTCGTCTTCATTAAACTTCCGTCTTCAGACTTTTTCTTCGATAAATCTTCAGAATAGGCCTTGGACTTCCGTTCTTTTTGCACTCTTGACCTTTTGACTTCGTCTTTTGTCGTTTTCTTCGATAAAAGCCCGTGAAAGCCCATGTTTTCTTCCCTTTTCACATTGTGGTCCTAAATCACAACAAAAACACAAACCACGCATAATTCCGACATTTACGACATAAAATACACGTTTTGGCTTGGTTATTATCATAACTAAGTGGTAAAAGGATAAGTGTTTTCACACTTATTAGAGACGTATGGATATCATCACAACAAACAGTGTCTCTTTAGAGAAAACTAAATGCAAAAGAAATGTCATAAATAGCGACATAATGTCATGACAATATCTCAACCAAATGCAGGAGTCTAGGTAAGTAGTTAACAGACCTACCTCTTACCAAAGACATTCAAATAACACACATCAAACATATAGGTGTAAAAAAAGTATCACTTATTCAAACATTAGATAAAGACTAAGAGGAAAGAGATTCCTCTTAATGCAATCCTAGCAGCCTCTAGACTCTAGCCACTTCTAACATCATCCTTCTCAACTATCTCACCTGAAAATGACACTAAAATCTGTCAACATAAAGTTGGTGAGAACATAGGTTTAAATTACCGAAAACATCTTAAGAAACCTTGTCAACCGCCGTAAATAGTTGAAGAAAACAAGATAAAGCAATGGACCATAATGTGATAATCATGTCAAATGCATCTACAACAAAACTCAATTCAAGTACCAATCACATCTATAATTCACAAAGCACACTAAACAATCAAGAAGTATCCCGTCACACACATTAGAACAATGCAACACACTCTCCGGATCTTTCTCACACCACTAGTGGAAGATGAACCATATCCCCGTCGAGATATCTTGCCTCTGAGGAGACGATGTACATAACCAGTAACTCAGGACGGATCGTGCCCCACGCTTCACACACATCACAACTGGTCCCGTAGACACCCATACATTTATGTACCATACCAAAACATAACCCGATCAAGATTCACATATCAAAACACATATTAGAACACATACAAAAAACATAACAAAACATATAACAAAACACATAAGCACGCATGTCACACGATGATACATCTACGTCCAAACATTTATAAAAATATAGTACCAATATATTTTAAGAACACCACAAGTGTCATCTCCATTCCCTACTGGAAAAACATTTAAAAACTTAGTTAAAATGAGACTATGAACTCACCTGATAGCACAACAAGCTAGCACTCCTGCAAACCTATAAAATCATACACGATACCCTTAGATCAGGTCTTAACACCCAAGTTAAGTAACAATCACGGAGATGAATCTAATCCCCCAATCCCCACTACCTAGTTCTCCCACTACAAGCTATTCTACACGTAAAAATCCAGTTTTTCCCGGTACGGTTTACTAGTCAGTAAACAATCAAATGAAGTGAACTTATCACCACCCTTGTCTCATCCCCTACTGTAGTTATGTTGTTCTATGATCTAAGAACTCCAAAAACCAATTTACTTTCTACTTACACATTTAACCCTTTCGTTTAGTCTCTACGCCAAGAGTCATTTCATAAAGCTGATTTTCTGTACATGCAAAATGTTTGACACCAAAAGCCAGACCTAAACACCATAACTTTTATTGAAAACCTCCAGTACTTTCATATATATTATAAATAGTTCCCAAATAAAAAATCTTTGGCTATCTCATTCTTTTGGTTAGGTTTTGACTCAACTTCCTGACATCTAAATTTATTCCTGAACAGCGCACTGTTTTTGTAAAAATTGTTTGACGACCTTCCCAACTCCATTTTCGTCCAACCTTACATTTTTAAAAAGTAGACTCTATGAACTTAATTATGAAAAAAAAAACTCGACCAAAGGTGCTACCTACTGCCCGGAATAGTCAAAACAAGACAGCCCTAAAAATCAGACTGTTTTACGCCTTTATACACCAACCCTCTAAACATCATTAATTATCCCTAAATTCTTAACACAAACCCTAAAATCATTAATAGATCTTAATTACTATATTTTTCCAAAAAATTAATAAAACCCTAATAATCTCAATGATGGTTAATTAACATTACAATTAAGATTAATTAATAAAAACATTAATTGAATAATGGTTTTGAAGGATTTATCTTAGAAACAATTGAAAGATCATGATTTTTGGAACCCTAATTGTCCCCATTAAAAAAATCTACTGAATAAAGGTTTAGGGAAAAAAGAAATTCGTTTTTTGGGGTTATAGGACTCTTATTTATGGTTAAATCCAACCCATAGTCCTACTAGTACTCAAATTGGGCCCCTTTTCCCCTTACTTAAGCATAAGTCGGCCCAAAACCAAGCCCAAACCCATTAGGCCGACTATTATACCCCATATACTGATATTTAATCATTACTAAACTAAATGGTAGTCTCGAGTTACTTCTGGACCAAAACCTGAAAGTCTTACGTTATTTTTTTGACTTTTTACGTGATTTCTGAACTACCCTTCATTTTTAAAAGTTTCTAAATATGGAAAGTAACTCTAAAACTTATGTAATACATATAATATATACTTAATACATACATACAACATACGATACACTCATGGAACCTTATATAAACGATATTTGAACTTTACCGCAGTACATTTCTAAACTCACTTTCATTTCATTTCATTTCGTTTCCAACTTGTACCATGATTTACACATTATGTAAATCATTTCATTCTTCCTTATTCCCAAAATCACTCATAAAAACATATAATATATATTCTGAACCTAACACATAATTAGCGGTTAACGGGTGACAACTGACTCACCAAAACCCGAGTTGTCACATCATCCCCTCCTAATAGAAATCTCGTCCCGAGATTTACTCTCAAACTCAAACTTATTCTCAGCAAACAAATGGGGATACATATCTCTCATAAAACCTTCACGTTCAAACGTGAACTCAATTTATACTAAAGTAATTTCAACCAACAACACCTGAGCCTTAACCGTCTGCAAGGAAACTTATCAAAACCATAAAGTTATGTAACCAACCTAATTAAATCTCACAACTCATCAAACAATAACTGTCTTGAAACAAGTTAGGAGCCGCCACATAACTCGACGGCTTTGAAACTGTCACCCCGATTTTAGTCTTACTCATAAATACCATAAATCAAAACTCATCAAAATATAACCATGTAATCTAAGATATAAAGAACTCTCAAATACCTATCCTTAATCAGCCCCATGTTAGCCCTCTAAGTGTCCACTATCCTAAAATACCCAAAACGCGAGTTTAAACCTTGTCGTAAAAACATTAACCTTGAACTCGACACTTGAACAATTAATTAGACCAAGCTACTGACTCCCATTGACTATACATTCTGAATAATTGAAAATTACGCTCCGAGTACATAATTTTAGACTTTTGAATCACCCAAAAAGCTTTTAAAACGAGTAAGTTATAACCAAAATGATTTTACTCAAAATCTGCCCAACACTAGTGACGGTCCTGACAATATAACCCTAATCTATTTTTTTTTGAAATAAACAAGCCCAACTTATATGTTAAAGAACTTATATTACACCTTATTTCAAATACCGCTTCGATACTTTACCCTTATTTCATCGACTACCAACAACCATTTTAACTATTTGCAAATTTCATTTTTTACCACGTAAGACTCAAAATAGAAGATATCGTTATCCCAAAAAGAATTCTACACCATCTCAATAGCCTCTATACAAGAGTACCGTTTTACAAACGAACACGTGAAATGGGGACTCGAGAAATGCGCTACTACGGAAGTTGAACATCTCAAAGAGAAGCGAACTAGAAAACCATCCAAAAAATACAATCGATAAATAGAAGGGAATTATACATATATATAGGCATAGGCATACATACACTCAAATCCATCCAACATAAACTATAAAAATCATGTATTAACCCTCTTTCATGCAATCATACTTGAAAATTCATTGGTGTTGTGGCACATATATAATTACGTAGGCCTCCATAATTATACATGTTCCCTTTCACCAATGTACCCCCTCCTATGATGACACTTATAAGAATCAATACTACACATAACACATCAATCTATCAATTCAAAGAATCACATAGATCATACAACTCATATAAGCACATAACCACAACATAATATAAGGTCCAAAGTCTATGTATTAAAATAACGCAACCAATACATGAAACACATAAACTCGTAATCCGAGTAAACCAGCATAGACAAAATTCAAAATGTATAAAGAAACAAGAAAGCATAGTCAAACAAAATCCAACAATGACTAGTGTATACGACTATGGTTCAATCCATACTAGTAAAAATATGAAATACAAATCGAAAATATTTAGAAAATATCAATCAGTATCATAAAAGTAGCTCATATAAAAAAATACGGAATTTAGCGCTTAATCACATAATATACTATAATGCACATGTACTCCTATGACACCTATATGCAGGGACCCTTAAGCTATAGATTAGGCTAGGCAACCTAATTCTCTATAACCTGTCTTTGATACCATTATGTCACATCCCGTCGTGGCGGAAACACGGGGCGAGACGTATGGATATCATCACAACAAACGATGTCTCTATAGAGAAAACTAAATGCAAAAGAAATGTCATAAATGGCGACACAATGTCGTGACAATATCTTAACCAAATGCACGAGTCTAGGTAAGTAGGTAACATGCCTACCTCTTACCAAAGACATTCAAATAACACACATCAAACATATAGGTGTCAACAAAGTATCACTTATTCAAACATTAGATAAAGACTAAGAGGAAAGGGATTCCTTTTAATGCAATCCTAGCAGCCTCTAGACTCAAGCAACTTCTAACATCATCCTTCTTAACTATCTCACCTAAAAATGACACTAAAATCTGTCAACATAAAGTTAGTGAGAACATAGGTTTAAATTACTGAAAACATCTTAAGAAACCTTGTCAACCGCTGTAAATAGTTGAAGAAAACAAGTTAAAGCAATGGACCATAGTGTGATAATCATGTCAAATACATCTACAATAAAACTCAATTCAAGTACCAATCACATCTACAATTCACAAAGCACACTAAACAATCAAGAAGTATCCCGTCACACACAATAGAACAATGCACCACACTATCCGGATCTTTTCCACACCACTAGTAGAAGATGAACCATATCCCCATCGAGATATCTTGCCTCCGAGGAGATGATGTACAGAACCAAGAACTCAGGACGGATCGTGCCCCACGCTCCACACACATCACAACTGGTCCCATAGACGCCCATACATCTATGTACCATACCAAAACATAACCCAATCAAGATTCACATATCAAAACACATATCAGAACACATAACAAACATATAAAAAAACACATATGTTGATCCCAAATTTAGATCGATTTAGCTTTGTATTATCGAGATTGAATCAAGTATAATACGTGGAGAAACTTTGTATAATGAATAGTCTAAGTGTTGTGCGGAATTAACACTTAGAACAAAGAACAAAGCAAAACAAAGTATCTATACGAAACTTTCACTTTGATTGATAATAATAACTACGTACAATGAACGTGTGGAAAACGTATATCGATATCAAACCCTAAGACCTCCTTTTGTAACACAAGGAGTCTTGAACAATAATCTACCTATCAACCATTTTAGGAAAAGATAAATATAAAGAATATAATGTAGAACATATCAATCCTAAATATACAAAACGTGTTGACTAAGTAGTCTGATGTAGCTGGGATTTCCTTTGTCAGCGCCTTGATATTTCTTGTCAGCATCCAATCTGTCAGCGCCTCAATTACTCTTGTCAGCGTCCAAAATCCCTTTGTCAGCTTTATTCCCAACAATCCTCCCTTAAACTTGATACTTATACTAATATTCAAGTTTCTGAATAAAACAAAATACAAAGAGGATTCTTACAAATAAAACCTACTCCTTAACCTGAGAATATATAAACCTCATAAAGTCCATGCTAACATCACTAGTGTAATCAACTTCAAGCTTGGTGCTGATCAAATTCTTCAATATATCTTGTGATAGTGGATACTTCTCATCTATCAACAAGTACTCTACAAACTTTGTAGTACTAAGATGAAACACACTAGCAGCTGAATACAAATACCACGTCAAGCTACTCAAATCATCCAAATTCAACCAAACTGGATCATCAACATCATGGGCAAACATTCTTCTAAATGTTTTCCAGATTTTTATTCCATTCAATGATGAAGGAGCTTCAGCCTCATGGACCTCCTTCATCAAACTCTAAAGAGTTTCCACATCTTCTCTATCCAAGCTGGCAAAGAATAAAACCAAGGAATAAAAAGTGTGTACCTTACCACCAGCCCTGGTGATCACCCAGAATCCAACAGAATCTTCTGCATACTTAATGATTGGATTCTTGAAACCAAAATATACAGCAGCAGCTAAATTAGATGCCATCAATGGAGAAAGCATCATGTTCCTCTTCAAAACTACTTCATGTGGATTCAACTGATCAAGCATTGGAAATTTTAGCTTGAATCCCTTATTAATTGGTTTAGGCATAACAGATGCCTTCTTCAGCTTCAATTCCTCCTTAATTTCTTCTTGTCTCTCAGCAGACAACAACCTATAAGTGTTCGCCTCACACACAGAATCCCATATTGGATAGGCAAAACATTTCAACTGCTCAAATGATAGCTTCCTCAATTTTGTATATGTCCAACCTGTTTGATGACACCTTAGAAGCATATAGTACAGTTCTCTTCTTGTAGTCTTATTTTCCCTTAAAACCCTATTTGCCCTATTCTTCAAAATGACTTGACAATCACCTTCAACTCTCATCATTATTTCCAGTCCTCAAACCTCGTTAGTTAGAGAGACCTCGGGGTTCTCCAATACTTCTCTCTCATACCTAAAATATAGATCAGCAATAGCAGGTATCTCTGATAGGTGTGTAAACACCCATCTTTTCTACCACTTAATTACAATAATAACCGGACCAAAACGTGTATTTTATGTCTTTTATGTCGGAATTATGCGTGGTTTGTGTTTTTGTTGTGATTTAGGACGAAAAGGTGAAAAGTGGAGAAAACACGGAAATTCACGGGCATTTACGGACTTTTATTGAAGAAAAGGATGAAAGACGAAGTCAAGAAGTCAAAAGTGGATAAAGAACGGAAGTCCAAGACCAATTCTGAAGATTTATCGAAGGAAAAGTCAAAAGACGAAAGTTTACTTAAAGCCGAGGAACTCAAGTCTTATTTATCGAAGAATTAAAAGACGAGTCCAAAGAAATCCCGAGCCAAAAGTCATCACATTCCAAGATTAACAAAAAGATTAAGAAGGAAGGACTTGATGGTGCAATTAACAAGAAAGGAAGGAGAGAGGAAGCTTCCCCTAACCACTCCCTAATCACCTATATAACCCTCATTTTCATTCATTTACTTTTGTTGACTAATAGTGACAATTAGTTCTTCCATGGTTGGTGGCTTGACAAACCATTCTTCCACTTTTATTTATGCACATTTAATTACTTGCACATTTAATTACTTGTCTTGCACTTTTAATTACCTTTTAAATTCAAGTAAGTGTTTCTTTAATTACTCGCACCTTTACTTTATTTTGTTAATCTTCTTCTTCTACCTTTCTTTGATTTACACGTTTTTAACTTGTTGATTTGTTAAAGATTTCATTTTTATGCTTTTGATTGTTTTAAATTTCTTATTTTCATAGCTTATTTGGTTTATTTTCAAGTTTATATAACTTTTATAAAAGTTATTTTTATATAAAAAGTGGTTTTTATTAAAGTTTATCTTTTTCGTGTTTTAAAAGTTGTTCACTTTCAGTTTTATAGCTTATTTTTACACGGTTTTAGTTAAGTTTTTCGTTTAGTGCTTATTAGAACAATAGCTTAATTGTTAAGCTTATTTTTGGTACTTTTCTTCATATTCCGATTGGGTCAATCGGAAATGGGTTTTACTTTCCGATTGAGGGAGCTTGGTATTCCGATTGGGGTGAGATAGTGGTATTCCGATCTGGGGTTGTGACAGAATTCCGATCTGAATCCATCTTTAAACATTCCGATCGAGGTGTCATTTTGGAGATTCCGATTGGGTAAGGTGACAGATATTCCGATCGTGGGTTCCGATCTACATTCCGACCAAGTCCATTCCAATATTCCGATCAAAGGAGGTCTCATCATTCCGATCTGAGGTTCGTTGGTTATTCCGATTGGTGTAAGTGACATATTCCGATTGGACATCTTTGACTTTTCGATCAGGGTTGGTTTGATATTCCGATCAAGGTGTGATCGGAATATATTCCGATTGGAGGCTATTTTCTTATACTTTGCCTTGTTTTATTTTTACATTCTCATTTTAACACTTGTCTAACTTTAATTTCCGTCACGCTTTAATTTTTAGTCATTTAATTAATTTACTTTCCGTCACGTTTTTAAATATCGCACTTTTCGTTTAATTAGAATTAGTTTTATTTTCACGCACTTTACTTTAACACCACTTTACTTTCAACGACATTTACTTTTAAGTCTTTGCACATTTAAATTTAAAACCAACCAAAAATATTTGTTTCACCAAAATAAAACTGAGTCACATAGAAAACTTAGATCAATTCGATTAGACCAACACAACGAACTTAAACTTTAATTTTCTTACAGGGTGTCAAAAGCCGTGTATTAAATGGCGCCGCTGCCGGCTCTTTTCGTTAAGATCAATAGTTTTCTGTGAGAGACATGTTGCTTTTTGGGATCCGTTCACTTGTGAACGTTATTCTTCTTGCATAAAAAATAAAAAAAAAAATCATAAAAATTAGAAAATTGATAAAAAACCATAAAAATTAAAAATTTCAAAAATCCAAAAAGATTTTATCTTTATTGTGTATACATATTGTATTTGTGTTTGGTTTTGTTTTCTTTTGCATTTTCAGGTGTATGCGTACTAGATCTTCTAATTATCAAGAGCCCGAGCCTCAAGAAGATTTAGATATGGCAGGTGTTAACAACAATAATCAACAACCGCACCTCAATAATAATAATAACAACAATGCTCTTCCACAGCCTGATCTTCAGACCATGGAGGAACTTTGTCAACCAACCATGTTTGGACGAGGAGGACCGATTGCGCCGATGCAAATCAACGCTCCTGAGTTTTCGTTGAAGCACCATATGATTCAGCAAGTGCAAACAAACCCATTTAGAGGATTGCCTGATGATGATGCCAACAAACATCTCGACAAGTTCATTACTATCACTCAGAGCATGAAGTTGGCTGGTGCCACAATGGATGAGCTTCGCCTACAACTCTTTCCACACACTCTATTACATCATGCCGAGAAATGGTTTGATCGTCTCCCGAAGAATTCTATTCACACTTGGGATGACATGACTCAACGCTTTTTGTCGCGCTACTTTCCACCATCCATGGTCACAAGCCTTCGCAATCAGATCAGCGGTTTCATGCAAGATCCCGATGAATCTCTTTTTGATGCATGGGAGAGATATAATGTCTTGATCGACCGTTGTCCAAACCACAACATGCTTCCGGTCACCTTGATCGATACTTTCTACAACGGTTTAACTTTTCGAGATCGTGATACGATCAATGCAGCCGCCGGTGGCACATTCATGAAAAGGAGACCCGAGGAGTGTAGAGAGTTAATTGAGAACATGACTACTCACCACAAAAACTGGGATTCCTCTGCATCTTCAAGGAACAACCCGAGAGTCAATGTTTCCTCAACCTCAGCAAACCCTGAGATGACCGAACTCACCCGCATGATGACTGAAATGAGCAAAAGTATTACGCTTCTCGCTTCAAACCAACAACAACAACAAGTTAAAGCAGTAGCTAATCTTTGTGAGACATGCGGCGGTCCTCACTCATACACCGATTGTCCTTCGACACAAGGAAATCCGGAAAATGTGTATGCAGCTTACGGTAATTATTCACCGGAAAATTACCAAGCTAGACAACAAGGGGATAGAAATCTGCTGAGCTACCGTTCTAACAACTACCTTTCACCCGGTTTTTCTCCTCAAAACCAAAACCCCGCCAACAACTACACTAGAAGCAACCAAATCCCACCAAGAGCTTCTAATCCTTATCACCCACCCGCCCAACAAAACCCACCCAGTAATCCGGATGTTGAGGCCATCATGAGAACCCAAGGAGAGCAAATCAAGAACTTGCAGAGCCAAATTATCAATCTTAAAGGAGATATCACAAAGCAAGGAAATGAGATAAGATCCGAGCTTCGAAATGATATTCAATCCTCTTTCAGCAATCAAACCAATGATTTGAAGAATATGCTTGCTAGTTTCTTGCCAGCCGCTCAACCCTCTTCTTCGAGTTCTCTACCTTCAAACACCGTCACTAATCCGCGAGCCAATGTGAGTGCTATTACTACTCGTAGTGGAGTCACCATCATAGGACCACCAATCCCACCCCCATCATCTACACCTCCTCCACCACCATGTATCCCTACTCCTCCTACACCTAGTATTAGTGCACCATTACCGTCTCTGCCTCGACGTGATGAAGTTCCCACGAATGATCCTTCAACATCACAACCTTTACCTACTACACCTGCACCCTCACCACCCAAACCTAATATCCCTTATCCTTCTCGCTTGGGCAAGAACAAAATGCTAAACAAGGAGGACGCTCAAGTGACTAGCTATATCAAGATGATTTCTCAAATGAACTTCAACATTAGCTTTCTTGAGGCACTTGTCCACATGCCCAAATTTGTTAAAGCATTTAAGGAATTGCTTAGCAAGAAGGAGAAGCTTATTGAACTCGCCAACACACGCTTAAATGAAAACTGCTCAGCAGTTATTCTTAAAGAATTACCGGAAAAGCTTGGAGATCCCGGTCGATTTGTGTTGCCTTGCGTGTTCAACAAAACTGAAGAATTTACTGCCCTTGCTGATCTCGGGGCTAGTATTAATTTAATGCCACTCAGTGTTTGGAAAACACTATCATTGCCCGACCTCATTCCAACAAAGATGACTCTCGAACTTGCAAATCGCACTCTCGCTTACCCCGTTGGTATAGCTGAAGACGTGTTTATCAAAGTTGGCACATTTACTTTCCCGGTCGATTTTGTCGTAGTTGATTATGAAATGGACCCTCGTATTCCTTTAATACTTGGTCGGCCATTCTTGAGAACCGGACGTGCTTTAGTAGATGTGGCCGAAGGTGAGTTAATCTTACGAGTCGGGGATGATTCAAAAGTTTTTAAAATGGGGAAGCTTACCGGCAAATCTTTTGGACGAGAATCAGTGAATATGATAAATGTGCTCGATGACTTTACCGTCTATGACAATCCTCTATTCGATTCTTACATCGATAATCCACTCTTTGACGATGATGTGGATGATTCTCGCTCCACTCTGGACGCTTCTCCCATTTATGATTCTTCACCGGTCTTTGATGCTTATGATGATGATGATTCTAGCTCAGATTCGGATGATTTTGATTGTACTTCTGAGTATCCCGAGCTGCCTACTTTCGATGATTTTGATGAGGCTGATACTCTCTCGAGCGATTCTTCACATGATGAAGATCCTCCGCCATCCCTCGATCCTACTTTGGACGACTACTCATTTGAGGAAGATTTCTCTGAATTTCTCAACACTTACTTCCCTCATGAGAGTGATGCACCTCCTTTGGACTTTGAAGATTATCGTCTTGATCCTACTTTGGATTTGAAGAGCATTTTGTCCAAGGAGAAGAAACCGGTTGACACCGAAATCCGTTGCACTTATGATTTGACACCTCTTTGTCCCACTTCTGAGGACGAGGTTGTGCTTCTTTGCGGATCTTCTTCACACTCGGCTGAGCCGGAGTGTTATTTTCCCTTAAAGGAAAAGGTGTTCGACCCCGGTATTGCAATCTTAGAGCCATCTCAGTATCCACCTGATGAAATAAAAGGAAAAATCTTTGGAAATTTGGAAGACATGCTTGCACCGCTTCATACTTGCTTCTACTGTGCTCCATCACTGCTTAAGGGAACCCTGCCATTTCTCTTATGGCTTGCCTTGTTCACCTTAAGCTCTTGCTTATTGATGGATGAAAACTATGTCTTTGATCCTGGTGGATTTGTTTCATGCTACTTCCGTTGATGATCAAGGTCGAGTCAGGCTCACGACTCGGTTAACAAAACCCAAGCGCTTCTTGGGAGGCAACCCATGCATCTATCTTTTCGCTTTCTTTATCATAAGTGTAGGGGGGACCCCTTTGGATTGCTATTTCCTCTCCTCACTTCTTAATCAGGGATTCGAGCTTCAATGATCCACTCTTAATGATTCTTGACGACCCGTGATTCCGTGTTCTACTTTATCCTGGTTCTATCCTAAACTCTTTTCGATTCACTATTTTATATTTTCTCAATATTAAAATAGGAATCTCTTTAGTTGTCTTTTCCTTAGCGAGATTTAACAACGTGCACAATGTCCTAAGTGTAGGGGAGTTTACTCCCACATGCTTGAACATTGAGGACAATGTTTATCTTAAGTGTAGGGGGACTTCTATCGATGTTAAGTGGCCTTTTCCTTGTATTTGTCCTCATTTTAACCGGAAAATCAATTTTTCGACATTTTTCAAAATTTTTGATCTATTTTGGCCTATTAGTTTTTCCCTTTGTATAGTTATCTTCTTTCCTTATTAGAATAAATGTTTAATAAGTGGTTTTAATTTTCAAACGTTGTGAATTTTTTGACTCAATCCGAGTTTACTCTAGCTAGTATCCTTAACGTGTTTAAGTCAAGTTTTGCTAGGCTTTTATATAGGGAGCTATAAAACGCGAAAGTCTTAACTCTCACGGGTTAAGAACAAGAACTTTTCGCAAGTTCCTATAATTGATCCTAGAGAGTCGTTTATCAAGGGAACTTTAAGATGCGATTTCTAAACTTGAAAAAGTCTAAGAATTTGCAAGATCCTATAGGCGACTCGAAAACCCAAAACTTTGATCTAATAGGCTAAGTATCCACGAGTCTCATTACTTGAGATTTTAAACTGTGGAGAACGAGAGATGATAGAGCCAATTATAAGTCGGTATTCTTTCGTGAATTTATGTGAGTTAATTATGAGCCTATTCTCCCATCGCTTGCTAATAATTTATCTGCTAATAAATAAGGTTGTACGATTTGAAAAGTTACTTAGCTTCTAGCCCCAGATCGTTTAAAAGTTGCTCGGTATGGATTAGAGTTCATAGCCAAGGCATAACTTATTGAAGCGGGACGCGAAGATTGGCGAGTCCGAAAAGGCCCTAACAAGGCATGAGGGCTATATTTTGTTGCTAAAGATCCAAAGTGATGTGAAGAATCATTTATCGAAAATCAATATGAAGGATCGAGACACACGACGTAAAGCAAAAACTCCCCCAAAGTCATGGAGAAGTGTATCCGAAAAGACCCTAACAAGGTATGAGGATAAATAGATCCAAGTCAATAAAAGGAGGCGGATCGGTGTATGTCAAAGTCCAAAATAAAGATTGGAGAAAAATGAAGAAGTCGTGGTCCAAGTATGAATCTCTCAAAACTACAAGTGAAGAAATTCCTATATGAAGAGAAGACCATAATTTCATGAACGTCTCTCAAGGTTTGAAGTATGAAGTCGTTGCCAAATATCGGTCCGAGAAAGGTCTCAAATCGCGAAGCGAGTTATGCCAAGATATGAACTTTATGAGGCCCCGAGAAGCAGTTTTAAAAGATTTGGTCCTTTAGCTAACTATTGATTAAATCATGCACTTTATTTTTAGACTTAATAATTATCTAAATAAGTCAAACAATGCATCCTCGTGATCATTCAAGACAACAATAAAATATAAGAGATACCCCTAGGAATAAGGGAGTCTAAGTGAATAATTGGCCCACATGAGTTCGTGTTAGTTTACTAACTTATAATAACAATGATCTCGTTTTTAAGCTTGGTTTGGAGAAAGTGAAAAGTTGAGGATGATGATTATTCATGACATTTTCAAAACCCAAGGTATGCTTTTAATTTCTCTGCTTTGCATTTTTATAATTTTCTATCTCTTTAATAAAGGCCAATGTGGATTGATTATGATGAAAAGTGTAAACATGCTTTGTAACTAATGCATTGCATGAGGACATTGCAATGGTTAAGTGTAGGGGATTTGATAGGTGTGTAAACACCCATCTTTTCTACCACTTAATTACAATAATAACCGGACCAAAACGTGTATTTTATGTCTTTTATGTCGGAATTATGCGTGGTTTGTGTTTTTGTTGTGATTTAGGACGAAAAGGTGAAAAGTGGAGAAAACACGGAAATTCACGGGCATTTACGGACTTTTATTGAAGAAAAGGATGAAAGACGAAGTCAAGAAGTCAAAAGTGGATAAAGAACGGAAGTCCAAGACCAATTCTGAAGATTTATCGAAGGAAAAGTCAAAAGACGAAAGTTTACTTAAAGCCGAGGAACTCAAGTCTTATTTATCGAAGAATTAAAAGACGAGTCCAAAGAAATCCCGAGCCAAAAGTCATCACATTCCAAGATTAACAAAAAGATTAAGAAGGAAGGACTTGATGGTGCAATTAACAAGAAAGGAAGGAGAGAGGAAGCTTCCCCTAACCACTCCCTAATCACCTATATAACCCTCATTTTCATTCATTTACTTTTGTTGACTAATAGTGACAATTAGTTCTTCCATGGTTGGTGGCTTGACAAACCATTCTTCCACTTTTATTTATGCACATTTAATTACTTGCACATTTAATTACTTGTCTTGCACTTTTAATTACCTTTTAAATTCAAGTAAGTGTTTCTTTAATTACTCGCACCTTTACTTTATTTTGTTAATCTTCTTCTTCTACCTTTCTTTGATTTACACGTTTTTAACTTGTTGATTTGTTAAAGATTTCATTTTTATGCTTTTGATTGTTTTAAATTTCTTATTTTCATAGCTTATTTGGTTTATTTTCAAGTTTATATAACTTTTATAAAAGTTATTTTTATATAAAAAGTGGTTTTTATTAAAGTTTATCTTTTTCGTGTTTTAAAAGTTGTTCACTTTCAGTTTTATAGCTTATTGTTACACGGTTTTAGTTAAGTTTTTCGTTTAGTGCTTATTAGAACAATAGCTTAATTGTTAAGCTTATTTTTGGTACTTTTCTTCATATTCCGATTGGGTCAATCGGAAATGGGTTTTACTTTCCGATTGAGGGAGCTTGGTATTCCGATTGGGGTAAGATAGTGGTATTCCGATCTGGGGTTGTGACAGAATTCCGATCTGAATCCATCTTTAAACATTCCGATCGAGGTGTCATTTTGGAGATTCCGATTGGGTAAGGTGACAGATATTCCGATCGTGGGTTCCGATCTACATTCCGACCAAGTCCATTCCAATATTCCGATCAAAGGAGGTCTCATCATTCCGATCTGAGGTTCGTTGGTTATTCCGATTGGTGTAAGTGACATATTCCGATTGGACATCTTTGACTTTCCGATCAGGGTTGGTTTGATATTCCGATCAAGGTGTGATCGGAATATATTCCGATTGGAGGCTATTTTCTTATACTTTGCCTTGTTTTATTTTTACATTCTCATTTTAACACTTGTCTAACTTTAATTTCCGTCACGCTTTAATTTTTAGTCATTTAATTAATTTACTTTCCGTCACGTTTTTAAATATCGCACTTTTCGTTTAATTAGAATTAGTTTTATTTTCACGCACTTTACTTTAACACCACTTTACTTTCAACGACATTTACTTTTAAGTCTTTGCACATTTAAATTTAAAACCAACCAAAAATATTTGTTTCACCAAAATAAAACTGAGTCACATAGAAAACTTAGATCAATTCGATTAGACCAACACAACGAACTTAAACTTTAATTTTCTTACAGGGTGTCAAAAGCCGTGTATTAATCTCAAAATCAACCTTCATCTTAAGCAACCTAATCCTTTCCAAGGCTGCATCATTTCCCCATACTCTAACTTTTCTGGTTCTTCCAAAACAATATTAGAACCATATCACTACCCTCTTCTTCATCACCAGAACCATCATGTTCATTACTCTCAGATTCAGATGAAAGAATCTGAGCTTCAATAGCACCTTTCCCAATCCCCTTCTTTTCTTGCTCATGAATTTGTTGAGCAAGCATAACATCAACCTTTTGCTGGGCTGCATCCTTGGGAATTTCTTCTTCTACCAAAACAGCTTTACCTTTATCCAATGGATCAATAATAGGTAAAGTAGTTAGTACCTGAGTGGAAGGCTCCTTGATCATAAAAGGTAGTTGGGATACACTAGTCAAACCAGGAATCATGTCAGCGGCTGAAATAGGTGTGTCAGTGTTTAAATTACCTTTGTCAGCGGTTGAAAGTCCACTTGCTTGTAACATGATTTCTGTGAAAGACTACTTCATAGGGTTAACCAAAAGAGTAATAGCTTGTTCTTTTAACCCTGTAAGTGCCTCAGCTACCTCCTTTGTCCCATACGAACCTTCATGGGACCCCTTATCACTCACATTAAATGGTTTAATAGGTGCTTCCTCTCCTTTGTAAGAATCATCTTTAGAGGACAACACCATAGCTTTCCTTTTCCTTGAACCAACAACTTCAAAAATAACTATCCTCTCCCTCAACTGATTGAGTTCAACGCATTTATCTATGACTTTTCGTACAAGTTATATATTAGACTTTTGCAAGCCAATGCAGATAGCCGTCAATTCCATAATAGATAGTGGTTGCAGACTGCCCTCCTATAAAATTGGGATTTGACTCCTCAATATAGATTCATCAGGCAAAATTCTCCCAGCTTCATGGCTAGGACCACTAGAAGAGAATACTCTAGTAGTCCTTTGTCTTTTCTCTAGTCTAAAATCAAAGGGTTCAGATGATGAGGTGGATTGGTGAACATGTTTTTGGGGTGGTGAGGTGACAATGGGTGAAATGGGTGTGTCAGCAGCTGAAACGCGAGTGTCAGCGGCTGATGGCTGGGGGTCAATGTTCATCTGGTCAACATGGTGGGGGTGAAGGTGGTTGTTGTTCTTGTGTAGGTTTAGGTTCAGGGTGTGGCTGGGGGTTTTGGGCTGCTTCAATGACAGCCAGCCTGGGAGGGGTCAAAGGTAAGGGTCTGAAAGGTTGAGAGTTCATGGACAGAAAAATCTTAGCCTATTGAGTAGGGATCTTATAAAAATTGTCATGATCCCTACGATAATAACCTTGTTCAAAAACCATTTGTAAAAACCAAGTGTAAGCAAGAGTCATCTTGGTACCCTTGTTGTGCAACATGCCCTCAAAAATCATATGAGAAAAATTATATTTTGATCGATTAATTTCATTGAAGGATGTACACCTGAGACTATGACATTGTAGGAGGACATGTATCAAGAACTTCCAGGCTGGGGGAAATTATTGTTTTGAATACTTGTTAATTTTCCTTTCAGGGGGCAAATCATACCCCAAGCCTTGAAGTCCTTCCTCTAACTGATCATTAGGAAGGGTAGTCACCATCAACATCATCAAGCTACAAAGCTTAACGAATAAGTGCTTCAGTGGCCACCCATTTTGTACCATGAACCGTCCCTGATAATGTTATAGGTCCACGTAATCCTTGGATCATCTAATCAATAGAATGATTAAGAAATAGAAAGATAGATGAAGATCTTAGAAAGAGAAGCTAGAGAGAGAAAGGAGAGAATGAGAGAAAATATAAAGTTGTATTATGAAAATGAGAACCAACCCCTCCTAACATGCTAGGATGGGGTATATATATCCCACCCTACATGTGGGCTTGATGGGTTATATGTTTACATACTAGATCACGAGCCCATACTAGATGTATCTCATTGGAGTGACCGATCCTTTCTAAATACGTAAAAACGTATTTCCAACAATCTCATCCTAAGGGAGGTCTCTCCAAGAGACGAAGTCCTAAATAGTCTATAGCTCATGATCTATGCTAACAATGATGTGACTGAGACTTTCTTTGTAATTTTGTATTTCCAACAATCTACCCCTAAGGGAGGTCACACCATTTTACAAATTCTTAAAACTAGCATACTATGCTTGAGTCTTCGATCTTGTTCTTGTGAATATGTTGATGAGATCTTTGACTTTAGTCTTAAGCATGTTTCCTTGCCTTGACCTTGTGCATTCATCGCTTGTGAAATTTTCCTCCTCGTGACTTCATGTTCCACATACTTATACCTTTATAAATTCCTGAAAGCTTAAGAGTTTGATACAGCAGAAGACTTAACTTTTAGGCTTTCTTGAATTTGTTGAAGTATTAAGTGCAGAAAGTTTAAGCATGCGTGGATGAATTCTTCTCGGATACCGTAATGCCACTGTCTTGTTACGATGTAAAAGACAGTTAACAACAAAACAAAGACACGGATGAAATAGCTTTGAACATTTCAACCTAATTAGGTATCATTTTACCTCCGATCGGTGAAGACCGTTGGACGATATTAAATATCGTACTTGTGACTCGTAGTTTCAATTAAGAACCTCCTTTATAAGATTTCGCGGGTAAACCCATTCTTTTTATTCGATCGTCCAAAGCTGACTGCGAACATAAGAGTCAATCATTTGGATAATACTATCCGCATGATTGAAGCCGTCAATTCATGTTCCTGGAACAAGTGAAATTCAATCAAGAACTACACCATCGTTGTTTTCCAGTTGTCACGAGATTGATTCATATTAAATCTTGCAAGTTACCTACCAAGTGTTGTTTGATGTTAACACTAGAAGGATTTCCACTCATCACTGTGAACACTAAAGAGTGTCACTCTGAGTGTTCTGGCAAGATCACTAAGATATTACGTTGAGGCCTGGAACGTGTTTAGATTTAGTTAAGAATTAAACCATTGTTGCTTTCCAGTTATCACAAGTTTGATTCATAAATAATCGCTCAAGTCACCTACCAAGAGCTTTATAATGTTCGCTCAAGAAGGATTTCCATCTTCATTGTAAATACTTTCGTATTACTCAGATGTTCAGGCAAGATCATGAAGATTTTGCGTAGGACTCTTAAGATCTTTCTTACTTTTCACAGTGTGTGAAGAAGCAAGTAAATATGGAAATGTGTCCTAATGAGATATTTGATGATCTCAAATGGCTCTAGACTCGATCTTGCATTTTGGATTTTAGTGATCGAAGGCTGGAGAGGAGTTCCACCATTTAAATATCAATAAATTCGGAGTGAATAAATCAATAGATGATGCATTGTCTCCGTGTGATTAAAACAAATACCTTTCGAGAGATATCTGAGTTAGATGGGATGGGTTGTGCATTGCATCACTGGGTCCATGATGTCTATCTTCAATATCGAGCATCATTAAAAATGATCTCAATAGCATATGTGTTAACCCGGTTTCTGCCTAAGGTTGTAAGGAGGGTGTAACACCCCACTTTGGTAAGTGGACCGTTACATGATAATTTTGGCGTGTCATCAAAGCATGCAAGGTAAAATGTACTAAAAATACATGACCAAAGGGATAACCAGAATCAAATATCGATTCCCAAACATAAGCCCAAAACATAGATAAAGTAAATGAAATAAAGAAGGACTAAACAAGCATAAGTATGTGAAGGCAAAAGGAGAAGTCTAAGATAGCTTCCATCCTATGCACGTCCTCCAAAATGATCAAGTCTGACCTTGGGTACCTGCCGTTTTGGGACATGGAAGAAAAGTAGCGGCTGAGCAATACGCTCAGTGAATGGATATATCACATAGCATGAATGACAAAACATAATAACGAACTGTAAAGCATGAATAGCAGCTGAAATGAATAAGTCTTGGAAAACCTGGAACATACTTATAATCTGGTTTATATTCTGAAAAGCTTATGTTTGCTTATGAAAATCTGTATTTTATGTTATAGCCAAAAGTCCATATAGGTCATGAGGTAATCAACGTGCATAAATACTTACAGGGGTGACCTCATTATGCAATTAGAGGGGTTGCCTCTAATTATAATGGTTTGGGTAGGAGGGATCAGCTCCATTGTGAAGGATGCAAGGCACACACCACATTCGCCATGAAATCCTGACTGAAACATGTAACTAGGATGCACCCACATGCCCCACATGATAAATAATAATAATAACAATGGCCAAATAACTAAAAGGAACGCCACGAGCTATCATTCTGCCGTGGTGAAGTCATAACACTGTTGCCTCTAGTGTTATGGTTATGGTACCTCCATAACTAGGTGAAACTGGCATGCATTTATAGGGCTAAGGCATTTAAATAACATAAGCAATTAAACATGTAAACTACTAGGAAAACAGTTGGCTGCATACGGGGAATCCTAATAAAGGAAGAGAATGTCCATACTGAAGGACGGAATATCTGTACATTATGTCCAATAGTGAAGCTAAAATGGAAAGCTGAACGATCTACTCCGACTTCACAGATACTACATAAATAAGGGATGTGTATGAGTTGTCTGATTATTGAGTGTTTTACTGGTTCTGAGTGTTCTTAGCTTATTTTATCTGTTCTTGTCATGTTTTACTGTTTTAAGTGTTATCTTGTACTTGTTGATGTTTTACATGTCATCTGATTATATATTTCAGGTATTCTTGTATCACTATACTTGTAGTATCATAATAAGTAACTTTCTAAATATAGTAGGTTTCCAAAAATAGAAAGTTTCCAAAAATAGTAAGTTTCCAAAAATAGAAATAAGCTTGATTAATAAGTCTAAAAGCATAAGCTAGTGCTTATTAGTCATAAATTGTAAGTCATGATGATTTAATAGTAAAGTTTATTAAATTAAATACTTAGGCTAAAATGATTACTAATTAATTAATAAATATGACATTGTAAATTTAATAAAACTTTACCTTACACCAATAATTAAATTATAGGATGGTTTTTAATTTAACTGAACCTTGATTTCATGTCATGAATTAATTAAGCTAACTTCTTAATTAAACTTATTTAAATGTACATGTACTTATAACATGAATAATTATCTTTACTAATTATTTCAACATATGGTGTATTTAAATAAAATGACCATGTATTATATCAGGATAATTATTATAACACAAGTCTTGTTATTAATCAAATAGATTAATCCTATGTATTAATTAATAAAACTATTTAATAAAAATAATATAAAGTCTTTTAGCACAAGTTTAGCCAAATTATTCCTTGTGTACCGAGTCATTAACCCGAGCCTACCGAGACCCCGTGTCTCGGTCGCACATAAACAAAACAAACTAACATCTCCTTTTATGACCATACTTGTGTTTTTTTATATAATGAGTTCACTACATAACATAAAGATTGACTATTAAAATATGCATGAATGAGTATGCTGGGCATGCTTTTGTTGACGTAGGATACCAACACAAAAACATGCATGATGAAATTCTATTTCTTTTGTGTGAAAAGATTTTTAGATGACAACAGTTCTTGCATAGTTTACGTATAAAAATATAAAAAAAGTCTAACTCTTGCGTTCTAGTACATAAAACTTGTTCATAAGTTATACATTTTCGCTTGTTTTGATTCTTTAGCATGGTATATATAAACAGTTTAAAGTTTTGAAAACCCGATACGTCATTACTAATATTAGTGACCTAATAGTTGTCTTTGTTTTAGTTTAGCTATTCTTACTAGTAGTCGTCTTTTAATCCGACCTCATGGTAACATAATTTATATGATAGATGAGTTAATATCAAAGCAACACTGTGATTGGAGATTACCTCTTAGCCAAAATAATAGATCGCAATCAAAATCGAAACATGAACGTCAAGAATAATGAGGCATGATCGAACCAAAATCAAAAACCAATTCTTCTCCTCTTTTGCTCTTGGTAACCGGCGGCTACAAACACACCCAATTAGGGTTTTATTATTTTTCTTGTTTTGTTACAAATGATAGAAGGTGTAAATGTTTTGGTAATATTTCTAATGGGCCGGGCCTTGGGCCCTTATTAATCTTGTGAGTCTTGGGATTTTAATGAAGCCCATTTTATTTAACTTCGTGGCTTAACTTGTATTTTCGTATATTCGTGATTTTTTTATGGACAAAAGCTAAAGATACATAACATATTGTTAAAAAAAGACTGGTCTCGTCAACCTACTCTCTAAAAGACTAAGCTCGTCAATAAACTTTCAAATTTTTGATCGATCTCATCAAGATGACCTCTTCATAGCAGGTTAACCGGTTACAATATGTTTTGTCCTTAAAAAAAATAAAAAAGACACGTGGACGCCATTGACTCGTTGACTGGTTTATATTATCTCACCCCCACAAACACACTAAATCATAAACACCTTTCACTGAAAATAAGAACCCTAATTTTATCCCCAAATCTAAACCCTAATTAATGTCTTCGTCTTCTTCTTCATCATTTTTCCGTTCTCGCAATCGATTACCTAATCATTGCAAATGTGGCTTATGATTGGCAAGAAGGGTTTCTTGGACCGAGAGAAACCCAACATGCCGCTTCCTTGTTTGTTCAAAACCATCTGTAAGTCCAATTGTACACAATCTTGTTTTAATACTCTTTTTTTATTTTTTGTTTATATATAATTATCTGTTAAAATTAACATTTACGTAGTTTGATTGTACCAAATGTGATTCCTTCTACTGGATTGGTGGTGAGTTGAACACTTGCTGGTATAAACAAAGAAGGTATTCAATGTATACTGTTATGAACAATGAAGAAAGGGAAGTGTATGATGATGATCTAGGTAGACAAGAGTTGGAGATTGAGTTTGGTGATTACGAGGCTGGAATGGAGGCTGCTATTGCTTTGGAACATGCTAAGATGTGCAAGTGGAGGAAGATTTCAACATTCCTTTTGGTTGTTTTGTCCATCTGTTTCACTGCATTGTTCGTTGTTATCTGAATGTTTCCTATGATGTTATGTAATATATTTTGGTTAGTTTGTCCTAGTTTATTTAAGTCAGAACTCAAGTATGTAATATATTTTGGTTAGTTTATGTAAGTATGAACTCATGTATGTAATATATTTTGGTTATTTTATGTTGACATAGTTGTAACAAAGTTTCTAACATGGTTATATGAGTAACTGCATCATTAACAGTTAACCTGAATACATGCACAACATATTTTAAAAAAGAAGAATCCAATTATGTATATACATAACTGAATACATGCACAACATATTTAGAGTACTAACTACATCATTAACCATTAACCATTAACATGGGACTTACATATATTTCTGAATACATGCACAACACAAGTTGTTTACAAAAGAAGTGCCAAATACTTCAAGAGTTCTAGTCAAGTAGACAGGCACAACACTGGTACGCAGCAACAACATGTACACAAGGCACACCAGTAAGAGTCCATAAGTTACACTCACATGTTCTGTTAATCAATTTAACAGTAAAGGCCTTGTCCTTTTTCCTAACTTCAACAACTTGGTAACTACTATTTAACACCACCCATTTTCTTTGATATCCTCTTAACCTAACTAAAAGCTTCTTAATTGTGGGTGTTATGGTGTCTTCTAAAGTAGATGCCTATTTACTCATAGCCCACATTCTTTGCATTATGTAAATCCTAATATCTTCTAACATGGTGATAATAGGCTTACCTCTAGCTCCAAGAATCTTTCCATTGAAGCTCTCCGACATACCTGTAAAACCCGCATGCTTTTACCATGAATAGTACCCTTACGATCGTACGTACATGATTAGAACTTTCCTTTTATAGCATGTTTACGTTTCACGAACAAGATTTACAAGTATTACGTACGTGTGATAACAAGATAAGTATTAATACGTATTAAGACACGATAATTATTTCAATAATAATTATAATCACGGACATACGAACATGAAATCATGAACGTAAATAATCACGAGCTTAGTATTACGTATTTATATATATTTATTACGATCATGAATAAATATAATAAGACACAAACGATAACTATTTAAATCATGTAAACACGAACACGAGAGCACACTTAATATTAGACACGAGAAAACTATGGGTTACCCTTGTGGGCCCCATCTTACCCGCGGCTAGAACTCAAAACAAGGGCCAAGCCCATTTGATTTTTACTAAACAAGGAATAAGGAAAAGATATGTTTCATAATAACAAAAATTAGAAAGAACAAGAAAACCCTAAATCTCTCTTTGGTCTCTCCTTGGCCACCGGGTATAGAACACACACAAGGGTGTGTTGGTTGGTTTTGGTGATTGATTTCTCGCAAGTTTGTTAGTGTGTTCATCTTCCTTTGTTTCACGTAATCGGTAAACCCTAAACCCTTTTTCTTTTTATGTTCTGGATTAATTGAACACATGAAATCATGAATGGTATAAAAACAAGTAAATAGATGTTAATAAAGTCATGGGGGTAAAATTAATTTGGGTTTAAGGGGTGTTTGTTTTTGGCCGACGCATGGAACCGAGACCAAGAGGGTCTCGGCTTGTTTTGTTTCACACCAACCGAGACCTCAAGGTCTCGGTGTGGGTTGTGTGTCTCGGCCACAGGAACAAAGGGAACCCCGACCTCGGTCGGGGTGTGTTTTTGGCTTGGTGGGTCTCGGCTAAGAACAAGGAACCACCACCGGCTTAAGCCGGTGGCTAAATAAGGAAAGCAGGGGGAACCTTAGGCCGCGGCAGCAGGGGTAACCACCGGCTAGCCTTATGAGACTGATTTTATACATGGTCTCCTCGTCCAAATCGGGCTTAAAATGCATAAAATATCATTAAAACTGCCAAATATATGCTCGTGTTTGTTACTTGTGTATTTTTAGGTACGGATATTGAGGAAATGGCAAAAGATCACAAGAATCATTCAAAAACAAACACGGGAAACGAAGCAGCACAATGAACCGGGCCCAAGTTTGTAATTTTGCAAAATGACCCTTGAAGAATTGAAGATTGGCAACTTTAGTCCATCATCTTTGAAGAACTTGTCACAAATGACCCTCCAAATGTCAATTGTACAAGAATGATCCCTAAAGTTTGAAGATATTACAATTCCAGTCCTTGAAGAATCCAAGAAGAACAAAAGAAACCCTTGGAAAAGTTTCTAAAGTTTTTGTGCCAATTATGACAAGCTGTCCAAAGTTGTTACATGGAAAATAGGCGTTGATGGCCTTTTCTTATAACATGAACACAAATGAAAACATTGGGGGCCAAGTCTGCCAAACAACAGAACTCCCACCACCAATCACATCCTGCCACATCACCATTACCCACCCAATAACCCATTAACCCTACCCTACCCGTCCATACCCAATACCCAAACCCACCAACCCGGTTTTTAATTAAATACCTGGTCAAAGTCAAACCCTCCCACTAACACTTTCCCTCCTTAACATTTATTTAAAATGTTTAATCCCCTTTTCAGATTAAAAACCCCTTCTTAATCCCCTTTGAACCCTAATTAATTCCAGACCTAATCAGCTTCAAAACAAAGGGGTTTAAGCTCAATCCTTCCAGATCCTCAATTTAGGTCACCCTCACCCCATCCCACACCAAAACCGTGACCCTAGACAGCCCCATGTGGTTGTGGACCCCTCCCCTGCCCCGTCCCTTTCCCTAAAACCTTACACCCGACCATTTTAGCGACCAGGATCCTTCTACTTGGCCTCCAAGGGATTTTCAACGTCTTTGATCAAGTCTATCCACCTGGCACGTCACTCTCATTCACATGGACGAATTTTGACCCAATTTCAGTCAAAGAATCAAGGGCCTTTTTGGCATTTCAAGAACTAGGGTTTAGTTATTCTAGATAGTTCTTTAGCATTGTATAAATAGAGGTGCCTGTACCTCTATTTCCTCTTGTTCCAGATTTTACTCAAAATTGTAATCTTTTTAAATATTTATAAAGTTTGGTATTTGTGGTGAAACAAGTGTAATTCCTTTTATGAGTTTTAAAATTGATATATGTTTGTGAGTAATTAATCTGAGTTCCATTCATTGTTGTGTTAACACTTGGTGTGTTTAAGGTTTTTCAAAAGTTTTCCAAAGGTTTTAAATTTGGTTCAAATCTCAGAAATCAAACTCCTTTGAAGTGAAAGTGGATAAGGAAGGTTTGGATTTGTGAGTTTGTACTTGTTTTAAAGCAAGTTTTAGGTTTCAAGGTTTGAGGAAAAAGTTTAAGAGGTTTTAAGAAAAATCAGAAAGTGTTGTTTTGTGCTTGTTTTCATTTTCTCAGGTTTGAGCTTGTTGCTGTTAAAGGTCCTGCATAGACCCGGGTCTATTGGAGGTGGTTTTTCAACCACAAAGGGTCCTGGATGTAGGACCCTTAAGGTAGTTTATTGTTCCCTTTTTCATTTTTTTTAGTTTCTAAAAAATTATGTGATTTGTGTGAAATTGCATGAAAGGTGTTGATTGTTTGTTTAAGCTGTTTGATTTGAGTTATTAGGTTATATTATGCATGTTTAGAAGGTATATAATCAGTTTGGGTAGATTTCAAAGTGATTTGGTGTGTTAAAATTGCATATTCAGTTTTAAAGAGGTGTTTGGATTTGTGTTTTTGTCAGATTTTGTGATAAATTTGTGAAGTTAAAACGTGTTAGAACCACTACATAGGGTACAAATAGGTTGTGTGTTAGTTTGTTTCTCAGTTTGAACAAGTTTTGAACCAATTTGTAGGCTAAAAAAGGGTCAATAGCATATAAAATCAGTAACTGCCTTGTCTGTATGAATTTTGAGAGATTTTGGCTTAATCTTTTGTTCATTGCTAGATTAAAGGTTGTTTGAGGTTTGAGTATTGCTGGTATGCCATTTACTTTGATTGTATGCAAGTTATGAAGGTTTAAAATTCATTTTTATGCATGTACTTTGGTCATTTTGTTCATCAGTCAACACAAAGCTTTATCAGTAACTTTTTGTGTCATTTGGTGATTGATCTTGAGTGATTGCTTGTTGTTTTTTTTGTACTTTAATTGACTCCTTATACTCCAAAGAGTACAAGGGTGCCCCCATTGCCCAACAAAACACCCACAAATCCATAAACCAAGTCCTCTTGGTCAAACTTTCACAAGTGAAGAAAGTGAAAAGGTCACTTGTGTTCATCAGTCACAAGGTCCTTGTCTGAGCATGTTTTTGGTTCTCTTTTGTTTAATTCTTGGTCATTTTGGATTAAAGTTGTGTTTTTGTAAGTAATAGGTTACTGGATTTGAGTTTAAAAAGTAAAAAAAAAAAGAAAAAATTTGCAAAAACCTCACCTTGCCTGGGCTCGAACACGCGACCTCTCTATTGGAGGAGTAACGTGTTAACCAGTGATCCAGATGGGTTTCTACGTTATAGGTCCATTTCAATAGTTATTTAAGGAGGTTTGGTTTTGGCTTTTGTTAAATAAGCCATAGCTTATTTGGGCTTTTTCAGCTTATTTAAGTAGCTTATTTGTGATAGCTTATTTTTCCTAGGTTCTTATTAGGGTTTTAGATTTTTCTGTTTAAGAAGTAGATTTTTCCCTTTCTTTATTTATTTTTTAGGATTATTTTTAGTTTAATTTTTAGAAAGTCAATTAAAAATAGCAAAAAGCATATTAAAAATCCAGAAAAATAGTTTTTAGTTTTTATTTAAGTAATTTGAGGTTTACATTCCAAAAAGTTTTCAAAAAGTCTTATTTTTAATTTTATTTGATTTTAGGGTTTTTAGACAACTTTAAAATTTAATATAAAATTAATAAAAAGGTTTTAGGAACTTTTAATTTAATTTTTTTCTTAGTTACATTATTTAGGATTTTTGGTAATTTTTTAGAATTTATTTATAAACTTTTAATTTTTTAGAATAGTTTAATATTATTTTATTATTAAAATTTGAAGTTTTATTTTTTTTAGTTTTTTCATTTTTCATAGATTGTAGACATTAAATTAGGAACTTTGTAACTTTACAATTATTTTTTAGGCTTTTCATTTAATTTTTAGAATTAATTTAAGTTTTAATAGATTTTAATAGTTTTTAAGTAATTAAAAATAGTTTAATTTGGTTTTAAAATTTTTAAAAATAGTTTTTAGCTTAATTAGGTCATTTTTGAGGTTTACAAACTTTAAAATCTTGTTTAAGGCTTTTTAATAATTAAAAGTGATTTTTAGGGCTTTAATTAGCATTAAAAAGTCATTATTTAATTAATTAAAAGGTTTTAGCAAGTTTTGATTTTTTGTAAACTCTTAGAGTTTTATTGTGGATTTTTAGTAATTTTAGGAATTTTTAGGTTTAAATTTTAATTTTTGTCGTTTTTACGGTTCTACGTCTTAACTTTCTAGTAGTGATTTTTGTTAATTTTTATTTTTACGTCTTCGTCATTTTCTCGTTTCTTGTTAATAAAATCATCAATCAAAAAGCAACTCATTACACAACACACGTGCCTCCTCGAGAGAACGATCCCCCCATTTGGGTCATAACTTGTGGTTTTCCTAAATCACTCGTTGATACTTACCCTAATTGTATTTCTACGACCTATGATTGAACCATTGTTGTTTTTTATATTAGCCATAATAGTATTTGTATTAGTAGCACTCTACTAATACGTATTATCGTTTTTTGATTTTTGTGTGAATATTATTAATATATTGTATACGTAGAACAATAAATTCACAAGTACTCCAAATACGTGAGAAATCACAACCTTGACTTGGGAGGTCATTACCCAATCATTGTATTCGAATCTCAAACCAAAGAAAAAAGGCAAAAATAGATAAATACTTTCGTGAAGCTTAATCTTGATAATACAAACTATAAGGTGGGTATAAGGCGGTTGTATTTCACGACCTAAAGGAAAAAGGCTCTTAAGTGCTTCGCGCCGCCTCGTTTCCTCCGCTTGCTTGTGCGTATTTGATTTTGAGAGTGAATCGAGGGTTTTGCCGCCCAAAGTATTATTACATATCATATATATTTTCTTGGTTTCTATTTGATTAAACCCTCTTGAACGATTTGGTGTTCCACCATCGTTCTAAAGTCATCGAAGGCGTTCACTCCACGTGATCGTTTTCATTCCTTGAGGCTTCTTTAATCAAGAGATTTGATTAAGGAGGAGATTTGTAGATTATTGTCTACTTAATACATTTCACCAATTTCCAAAAAAGTTAATACCATCAAAAACCACAAAAAAATTGAAAAACACAAAATACCAAAAAGAATCTTCTTTGCTCGCCTCCACGTTGTACGTGACGTTTATGCTCACTCGTAATCAAGCAAAACGTGCACGTAGACGAAAGAACAAAACTCCCACTCCAACTCATTCTAGTGAGGAGTCTCCTATTGACGAACCCATTGTACGAGAAGCACCAACCATGGCGAATCGAACTATGATGGAGTTACTTCAAGCACCCACCGAGGGTTATGGAGAAGCTATTGTTATTCCCGCTATCCTTGCGGAGAATTTTGAGGTGAAAACGGGTTTGTTGTCAATGATCCAAAACAACAAATTCCGTGGTGATGAGAAGGACAATCCCCTCAACCATATCCGCCAATTCAATCGTCTTACCGCCACGTGCAAATTTAAGGATGTCTCGAATGACTCGATTAAGATGATGCTTTTTCCGTATTCCTTAGCGGGGCCCGCTAAAATTTGGTTAGAGAAAGAGCCACCCAATTCTATATTGACGTGGAAGGATCTCGTTTAAAAATTTGTGAACCAATTTTTTCCGCCCTCTAAGACTACGCATTTGAAAAATGAGATTTCTAAATTTTCACAAGAATCAAATGAAAGTGTTTCTACGGCTGGAATAGGTTTAAGGAGATGTTACATGAATGTCCTCATCACGGTTTTTCCGACTTACATCAAATCGACACGTTTTACAATGGACTTAATGATCATGAAAGAGATTATTTGAATGCCGCCGCGGGTGGTAATTTTTTGTGTAAAACGGTTGAAGAAGCTTTGGTCATAATTGAGAATAGGTCTAAGGTTTATAGCCCTCGTAACACACCGAGTGTTGCCAAAATGGGCTCATCATCGTCTCGTAGCATTAATGCTTTACATGATGAGGCAAATGAAGAAAATCGATTTTTTGATAAATTTGCTAGCCTTATGTCCCATTGGAAAGCTCAAGAAGCTTCAAATTCCGCTTCGGTCAAAGCGGTTTCTAAGAGTTGTTTGTCGTGTGGTGGAGCTCATGATCTTTCCGAGTGCATTACCGCGGATGGTAACACTTCGAATGCTTATGTAGCCACGGGAACTTATAACCAAATCGGTCAAGGTTCCCGCCAAAATCAAGCTCCACCAAATCAAAATGCTAATAATTATCGCAACAACAACCAAGGTTGAAATTACCAAGGAAATCAAAGGAATTATAACAAGGGTAATTACCAAAGTGGAAATGGGCAAATTTCAAACCAAAACCAAAACCGTGATTTTCAAACATCGACTCAAGGTTTTCAAAATGATCACACCAAAAATCTTCAAGGAGAATTTTTGAATTATGCTAAGGCTAATGATGCTAAGTTTGACAACATGCAACGTGAAATGGTTAGCTTAAGATCCGAGTTGAAAAACGAGCTTAAAAATGAACTTGCTAATGAACTTAAAACTCATGCTAACAAAATGAAAGGAAATGTCACACGTCTCCAACAAAATCAACAAAAAATGGAGCAAGGTCAACATGAGATTAAGCAAGAGTTGTTAAAAGCGGATGCTAGGCAATCTAAGTTTGAAGACCGAATGGCTAAAATGTTTGAAGCTATCATGTGTAAGCCCTCTTCTTCGGGTGGTCTTCCTAGTGATACCATCGTGAACCCGAAAGGAGAATTGAAGGTTATTACTACTCGTAGTGGTAAAACTTTCAAAGAACCCATTTCTCGTCCAAGTACTTCTATGGAGAAGGAAATAGAGAAAGAACCCGAGGTTGTGGTTGAAAAGGAGCAAATTACAAGCCCACGAAGTACCGCTCAAACCACACCTACGGTTGAACCAATACCAATCATGGAACCCGAGATTCCAAGGCCTATGCCTATGCCTACTTTGCCCCAACCCACACCACCTTTACCCTACCCTTCAAGACGAGACAAGGAAAAGGCACAAGAACGAAATAATTATCAATTTGAACTCTTTATGAAAATGTTTCGTGACTTGCATTTTAATATAAGTTTTGCCGACTCCTTAGTCATGATGCCTCGATTTGCCGCGAACTTCAAAAGTATGTTGAATAACAAAGAAAATTGCAAAAATCGTCTAGTTGTTCATCGGTTTTTCTAAGCCGCATACCTCAAAAAGTCGGTGATCCTGGAAAGTTTTTAATCCCATGTGCTATACAAGACTTGGAAGAATGCTACGCCTTGGCCGATCTTGGTGCTAGTATTAATTTGATGCCTCTTGAGATTTTTAAATCGCTCAATCTCCCAAATCTCACTCCTTCAAGAATGTCAATCGAAATGGCCGATCATTCTACGATTCTAGCTTGTGGAGTTGCCGAGGACGTCTTTGTGAAAGTTGGAAAGTTCTACTATCCTGTAGACTTTATTGTTGTTGATATTCCCATCGATCCTAAAGTTCCGTTAAATTTAGGTCGATCTTTTTTGGATACCTCGAGAGCACTTATCGATGTGCATGCAAGAAAAATCACTCTTCGTTTCAATGAGGAAGAACTCGTCATTAATGCAACCTAAAACTCCACTCTTTCTCATGTGTATTCTATCACATCTTTGTACAATGTCAATTCCACCAAAAGCATTTGCAAAAAGATTTCAAATAGAGTTTTAGGAGTTGTTGATAAAAATGAAGTTCCGTCCCCTCCGCCGGTGGAGGTTAAGAGTGTTAAGCCTTCAATTCCAATCTCGAGTGATTCTTCGGATGATGAATACGTTGATCCCGATGGGGAGGTTTTCTTTGTTGACAAAAGATTTGAAAACTTACCACCACGTAAACCAAAAAGATTTCAAAATGTGAGAATTTTTAGTGTGACTAACATTGCTTTAGATACACCAAATATTTTTGACATAATCAAATCGGGTTTTCACAAGGAGAGTGTAAAAGATGAAAAAGGAAAAGATTTTGAATTGAATTTAAAAGATTTTTCTACAATTCTAACTCCGTCATCACCGCGTTTATTGAGTACTACAAGCTCGTCTTCTCCTTTTGACGATGCTTTGTGTGGACTTAGTATGGGGGAATCCCCTTATGTTCCTTCCCCTTTCTCCACCGAGGACGAGATATTTGATCCTGGAATTGCTTATATAGGGAAATCTCGGTCTTCCACCGATGCAATAAATGGAAAATCTTTTCATTTGATTGGTGCGAGTCTACCTCGAGTAGCTCATGTTTTTAGAGACTTACCCATTGTCCCACCCTTCTATTTCTTCTCTCCTATTTTCTTGAAACTCTTTGAGTTTTTGTTGGCACACCTTGAAGTGGCGTTGATTAGTTTTTCCAATGAAAACGAGAACGCCATCTTCGATCCCGGTATTTTGCTTCATCAAAGGACTTAGTCCTTTATACCGGTTGTTTTTGGGCCTTGTTTATCATGTAAGCCCCACCAAAAATTGACCATACCATGATATCCCTAAATGATCACATTTATGGGGATTCGAGTCGAGCTTTTGACTCGGTTATCAAAAACAAGGTGCCTCGTGGGGGAGACCCATGCTTATCCATGTACATATTATTGCTTTCTAATTAGTTTAATGAGAGGGGATTTGTGCCCTTCCAACCTTTGTTCCGTGGTTGTTTGTGCATTGTGGTTTTTAGATCATGATCTTCACGATTGGAGCCTCTCGTGTTCGTTTTATGGAGCACTCGATCGTTTGCTTTGGAGACCTTTCCCAATATCCAAATGATATATCCTTTTATGTTCTAACCTTAGGTTTTTAGCACACTTCATAAACGGCTATTAATTTATTGGTTACACCCTTTCCATGCTAGATTAGGCATTCGACTACGTCTCTAGTATGGGGGTGTTTGCACCCCTAGACTCGAAACATTGAGGACAATGTTTAACTTTAGTATGGGGGGGGGGGGGTGAATAGATACTTGCCTTGCCAAACCTTCATGCTGTCTAAAGTTTATCGTTTTGTTATCGTTTTGTTGCAAAATAAGGCTAAAAATGGCCAAATTTTAAAATTTTTCTCATGTTTTATAAGTGTTTGAAGACACGAATGTAGATTTTCCGATGGCGAGAATAAGAGTAATTTTTGACTCGACCGTGCGTGTTGAGCACATAGCTTTGATTCCTTAACTACACATTAGGCTAAGTCTCTTAAATGAGGACGAGAAATGATAGAGTTAATTATAAGTTACTATGCTAAACGTAGAGTACTCGTATTCTTTCAAAAACTCATGTGTTCTCGTTGTTTGCTTATTCTCCCTTCGCATGTAAATATTTTTTTCTTAATAAATATTGACTTAGCGGTTTAGTTAGGATTGTTGGGTTTCTAGTCTTTTCTAGTAGCTTCCGTGTAATTAAATTGGGAAGACATTAAGATATCGCCAGCGTCACGGTTTTGAAGTATTGGCACCCCAATAATCGAAAGCTTCACCCAATAATAAGATTTCAAGTGCTCACCTAAATCTAGCAAACAATTTGAAGCCCCACAAGGCCTAAAATCTATGCAAAAATTGAAAGTGAATCAAGCCTTAATCTTCGAAGCTTTAAAGATCCAAAATTCGCTCTAGCGTGAGGATATACGTCTTTGGCTAATAAAACCACCGATGATGGCGGATAATAAAAGGCAAGGCAAGACTGAAGTCATAATAAAAGCTTCATGGCGAAGTTGAATAAAAGATGGAGGTAAACCAAAGATAATAAGGCCCTTCCGTTAGGGGGCGTATAAAAGTCTTGGTAATAAGTCTCATGTTCAAAACCGTTATAAAACCGTGTTTATCGATTCTTCTTGTCAACTTAATTTTTTAACATCGTTGTCTATTAGGAGGGGTTATTGATTTGATGGTCTTAGTTACACCGTTAGGACTCTATTTTTAGACCTAAATCTCTATTATCGCATAAGTCAATGATGTATCCTCGTGAACATTAAGACATAATAAAATATAAGAGATACAACTTAGGAATAATGGGAGAATAAGTACGTGATTAGGGCATATGAGTAGTGTTAGCATTACTAACTTATAATGACAATGATCTCGTTGCACGCTTGGCATGGAATTAAGGTGAAAATCGAGGACGACGAAATTATTTCTAACGAAGCATTCACGTGTTCTTGTTCTATGAACCTAAACGTCCCAATTTGCGATGAAAATCATACATTATGTCTAAAACGCAAGTAGTAGTAATAGTAGTAGTGTAGCTAGTTTATCATTTCAATAAAGTGAATAAAATAAATTTTGGAGGTGCTTTGATACTTTATTCTAGCATTGCGTGAGGGCACGGCAATGGTTTAGTATGGGGGAGTAATGAGACTGCTTTTATACATGGTCTCATCGTCCAAATCGGGCTTAAAATGCATAAAATATCATTAAAACTGCCAAATATATGCTCGTGTTTGTTACTTGTGTATTTTTAGGTACGGATATTGAGGAAATGGCAAAAGATCACAAGAATCATTCAAAAACCGAACACGGGAAACGAAGCCGCACAATGAACCGGGCCCAAGTTTGGAATTTTGCAAAATGACCCTTGAAGAATTGAAGATTGGCAACTTTAGTCCCTCATCTTTGAAGAACTTGTCACAAATGACCCTCCAAATGTCAATTGTACAAGAATGATCCCTATAGTTTGAAGATATTACAATTCCAGTCCTTGAAGAATCCAAGAAGAACAAAAGAAACCCTTGGAAAAGTTTCTAAAGTTTTTGTGCCAATTATGACAAGCTGTCCAAAGTTGATACATGGAAAATAGGCGTTGATGGCCTTTTCTTATAACATGAACACAAATGAAAACATTGGGGGCCAAGTATGCCAAACAACATAACTCCCACCACCAATCACATCGTGCCACATCACCATTACCCACCTAATAACCCATTAACCCTACCCTACCCGTCCATACCCAATACCCAAACCCACCAACCCGGTTTTTAATTAAATACCTGGTCAAAGTCAAACCCTCCCACTAACACTTTCCCTCCTTAACATTTATTTAAAATGTTTAATCCCCTTTTTAAATTAAAAACCCCTTCTTAATCCCCTTTGAACCCTAATTAATTCCAGACCTAATCAACTTCAAAACAAAGGGGTTTAAGCTCAATCCTTCCAGATCCTCAATTTAGGTCACCCTCACCCCATCCCACACCAAAACCGTGACCCTAGACAGCTCCATGTGGTTGTGGACCCCTCCCCTGCCCCGTCCCTTTCCCTCAAACCTTACACCCGACCATTTTAGCGACCAGGATCCTTCTACTTGGCCACCAAGGGATTTTCAACGTCTTTGATCAAGTCTATCCAGCTGGCACATCACTCTCATTCACATGGACGAATTTTGACCCAATTTCAGTCAAAGAATCAAGGGCCTTTTTGGCATTTCAAGAACTAGGGTTTAGTTATTCTAGATAGTTCTTTAGCATTGTATAAATAGAGGTGCCTGTACCTCTATTTCCTCTTGTTCCAGATTTTACTCAAAATTGTAATCTTTTTAAATATTTATAAAGTTTGGTATTTGTGGTGAAACAAGTGTAATTCCTTTTATGAGTTTTAAAATTGATATATGTTTGTGAGTAATTAATCTGAGTTCCATTTATTGTTGTGTTAACACTTGGTGTGTTTAAGGTTTTTCAAAAGTTTTCCAAAGGTTTTAAATTTGGTTCAAATCTCAGAAATCAAACCCCTTTGAAGTGAAAGTGGATAAGGAAGGTTTGGATTTGTGAGTTTGTACTTGTTTTAAAGCAAGTTTTAGGTTTCAAGGTTTAAGGAAAAAGTTTAAGAGGTTTTAAGAAAAATCAGAAAGTGTTGTTTTGTGCTTGTTTTCATTTTCTCAGGTTTGAGCTTGTTGCTGTTAAAGGTCCTGCATAGACACGGGTCTATTGGAGGTGGTTTTTCAACCACAAAGGGTCCTGGATGTAGGATCCTTAAGGTAGTTTATTGTTCCCTTTTTCATTTTTTTAGTTTCTGAAAAATTATGTGATTTGTGTCAAATTGCATGAAAGGTGTTGATTGTTTGTTTAAGCTGTTTGATTTGAGTTATTAGGTTATATTATGCATGTTTAGAAGGTATATAATCAGTTTGGGTAGATTTCAAAGTGATTTGGTGTGTTAAAATTGCATATTCAGTTTTAAAGGGGTGTTTGGATTTGTGTTTTTGTCAGATTTTGTGATAAATTTGTGAAGTTAAAACGTGTTAGAACCACTCCATAGGGTACAAATAGGTTGTGTGTTAGTTTGTTTCTCAGTTTGAACAAGTTTTGAACCAATTTGCAGGCTAAAAAAGGGTCAATAGCATATAAAATCAGTAACTGCCTTGTCTGTATGAATTTTGAGAGATTTTGGCTTAATCTTTTGTTCATTGCTAGATTAAAGGTTGTTTGAGGTTTGAGTATTGCTGGTATGCCATTTACTTTGATTGTATGCAAGTTATGAAGGTTTAAAATTCATTTTTATGCATGTACTTTGGTCATTTTGTTCATCAGTCAACACAAAGCTTTATCAGTAACTCTTTGTGTCATTTGGTGATTGATCTTGAGTGATTGCTTGTTGTTTTTTTGTACTTTAATTGACTCCTTATACTCCAAAGAGTACAAGGGTGCCCCCATTGCCCAACAAAACACCCACAAATCCATAAACCAAGTCCTCTTGGTCAAACTTTCACAAGTGAAGAAAGTGAAAAGGTCACTTGTGTTCATCAGTCACAAGGTCCTTGTCTGAGCATGTTTTTGGTTCTCTTTTGTTTAATTCTTGGTCATTTTGGATTAAAGTTGTGTTTTTGTAAGTAATAGGTTACTGGATTTGAGTTTAAAAAGTAAAAAAAAAGAAAAAAAATTTGCAAAAACCTCACCTTGCCTGGGCTCGAACACGCGACCTCTCTATTGGAGGAGTAATGTGTTAACCAGTGATCCAGCTGGGTTTTTACGTTATAGGTCCATTTCAATAGTTATTTAAGGAGGTTTGGTTTTGGCTTTTGTTAAATAAGCCATAGCATATTTGGGCTTTTTCAGCTTATTTAAGTAGCTTATTTGTGATAGCTTATTTTTCCTAGGTTCTTATTAGGGTTTTAGATTTTTCTGTTTAATAAGTAGATTTTTCCCTTTCTTTATTCATTTTTTAGGATTATTTTTAGTTTAATTTTTAGAAAGTCAATTAAAAATAGCAAAAAGCATATTAAAAATCCAGAAAAATAGTTTTTAGTTTTTATTTAAGTAATTTGAGGTTTATGTTCCAAAAAGTTTTCAAAAAGTCTTATTTTTAATTTTATTTGATTTTAGGGTTTTTAGACAACTTTAAAATTTAATATAAAATTAATAAAAAGGTTTTAGGATCTTTTAATTTCATTTTTGTCTTAGTTACATTATTTAGGATTTTTGGTAATTTTTTAGAATTTATTTATAAACTTTTAATTTTTTAGAATATTTTAATATTATTTTATTATTAAAATTTGAAGTTTTATTTTTTTTAGTTTTTTCATTTTTCATAGATTGTAGACATTAAATTAGGAACTTTGTAACTTTCCAATTATTTTTTAGGCTTTTCATTGAATTTTTAGAATTAATTTAAGTTTTAATAGATTTTAATAGTTTTTAAGTAATTAAAAATAGTTTAATTTGGTTTTAAAATTTTTAAAAATAGTTTTTAGCTTAATTAGGTCATTTTTGAGGTTTACAAACTTTAAAATCTTGTTTAAGGCTTTTTAATAATTAAAAGTGATTTTTAGGGCTTTAATTAGCATTAAAAAGTCATTATTTAATTAATTAAAAGTTTTTAGCAAATTTTGATTTTTTGTAAACTCTTAGAATTTTATTGTGGATTTTTAGTAATTTTAGGAATTTTTAGGTTTAAATTTTAATTTTTGTCGTTTTTACGGTTCTACGTCTTAACTTTCTAGTAGTGATTTTTGTTAATTTTTATTTTTACGTCTTCGTCATTTTCTCTTTTCTTGTTAATAAAATCATCAATCAAAAATCAACTCATTACACAACACACGTGCCTCCTCGAGAGAACGATCCCCCCATTTGGGTCATAACTTGTGGTTTTCCTAAATCACTCGTTGATACTTACCCTTATTACCTTGTTTTCCTAAACAAGTGTATTTCTACGTTCATCATAGCCGGTGGGAACTTTTGCTAGCCGGCGGCTAGCCAAGACCAAGGGTGCGTTTGGTTGGCCGGTTCATGGGTTAAACCGGTACGGTTCACGACATGTTTAGATTAAAACACGAGTTCGGTTCATGGGTTATTTTTGCAAGTTAATTATTTTACAAGGTCAATTATTTTAACAAGATTAAATTAAATTAACTAAAACATGTACATGATTAATTTAATTTATGCATGACTTAGGTTATTAATATTATTATTAATACATGAATTTTAACCTAAGAATTACCATTTTATTTAGACTATATAATTAATTAATTATTAAAATCATGACTTATAATTAATTAATTTACATGACTTAGGTTATATTATTAATAGATAATAATACATGTTTTAACCTAAGTATTTTTTTTACCTTTATTTAATTAAATCATGTTATATTTAATTAAATACTTTAACCTATAGTTTATTTAATTTACATAAAATAATTAATAAACTATACTAGTTAACTACGTGACTTAGAATATTAATCAGTAAACACTTAAGCTTATATAATTAGCTTAATAATCCAGCATATTTCTATTTATGGAAACTATCTATTTTTAGAAACTTATTTGACTAAGGCAACTAATCTATTTTTGCAAACTTTCTATTTTTATAAACTTATCTATTTTAAGCAGTAAATCTATTTTTTGGAAACTTTCTATTTTTAGAAACTTTCTATATTTGGAAACTTTCTATTTTGGGAAACCTGCTATTTTTAGAATGTTACTTATTATTACACAACAAGTATAATAATACAAGAAATACAAGAAATACTTAATCAGAATAGACAGAATACATGATAAACGCAGTATAAAGCTTAAATCAGTCAAACATGACATGAACATATAAAACAAGTTAAGACATGATATAAAACCAGTTACGTACTCAATAATCAGATACTTATACACGTATGTATTTATGTAGCATTAGTGATACCGAAGTAGGACTCTCTTCCGTTCGTCTTCTTCGTTCACTGGACACAAGGTACGGATTCTCCGTCCTTTCAGTATGAACATTCTTCCTTATTAGGATTTCCCGTATGCAACCAACTGTTTTCCCCAGTATATATTTTATATGTTTTTGAATTGCTTATGTTTAATTAGATACCTAAAGCCATATACATGCATGACCAGTTTCACCTAGTTATGGAGGTACCATAACCATAACACTGGAGGCACCAGTGTTATGACTTCACCACGGCGGAGTGATAGCTCGTGGCGTCCCTTTAGCTTTTGGCCATATTATTATTATTATCATGTGGGCGTATGTGTGCATCCTAGTTTACATGTTTTCAACAGATTATTCAGGTGAATGTGGTGTGTGCCTTGCATCCTTCACAAGGAGCTGATCCCTCCTACCCAAACCAGTATATTATATTGGAGGCAACTCCTCTAATTTGCATGACGAGGTCACCCCTCCAAGTATTCATGCACGTTGATATTTCATGACCTATATTGGCTAATGGTAAACATGTTAAACAGTTTTTACAAGAAAAACATAAGGCTTTTCAAACTATAAAACCAGTTTTAATAAGACATGCCAGGTTATTCAGGACATAGTCTTTTCCGCTGCTTCATGCTTATATGCTTATATTATTCATGCTTTACTTGTATATCCGTGCACTGAGCGTTATGCTCAGCCGTTTTCCTTTTCATGTTCCCAAAACAACAGGTACTCAGGGACGCTCGTAGACTTTAAGCGTACGTGCATATGGATTGGAAGCTTCCTAGCCTTCTTTACTTTATGCATTTCTTTATACTTTGATACTCATTTCTATGGACATTGTTTAGTCCTTTTCATTTCCAGTACTTATGTTTGTGTGTGATGAGTTCTACTTTTGGGGTACTGATGTTTGATTCCGATATTTACTTTATGGTAATGTGATGTTTAATACATTATCCTTGTATGCTTTGATGACACGCCATAATCACGCGTGACATTCCATTTACCAAAATTGGGTGTTACAGTTATGGTATCAGAGCCAAGGCTTCGACCTGTAGGCTCTCAAAACACGACCTGTGATTAGTGGGTAGTCACTATGGTCTTCCTAGAACTGACAGTCGGTTTTCATGCATTCATCATTTTCATGCATACATATATATGTCATTGTCGTAGGTTTATGACTAAGTAATGGTTGGTACAAGACTGGCCCTATTTAGTCGCATGTGTTTTATCAAAACTTTTAAATTTGGGACTGACCATAGGCGTTCACTCTCCCGCATACAAAAGATTTCATAAAACTGCATCATGCATTCATGTATTAATTTTCTTGCATAATTTTTCTCATGATTTATTGGTATAATTTTTTTTCTTCATGAATATAGTTTATGTTTTGATCAGTTTAATCATGTATTTTATGTTATACTGTCAGATGGTTCTCACACGCGAGAAGGAACAACTCAATGCAGCAATCCAAGCTGCAATGCAAGCTATGCTTCATCAGGTGAGGAACGTAATCAGGCTGAGGTTCAAGCTGCCAACAACCAGCAGCAACACCCTGTACCTCCTTGACCTCCTCCAACAACATTGGTCACATAGCTGGAGAGATTCAATAAGCTATGCCCTCGAGCTTTCGAGAGAACAGATAGCCCCAGTGAAGCTGAAAGCTGGTTGGCTCACATTGAGAAGATCTTCGATGCTATGGGCTGTGACCCCGTCTTCAAGTCGAGGTTGGCTTGCTACAGGTTCGAAGGTGATGTACTATCATGGTGGATGGCACTGAAGCAGTCTGAGGGAGGTGATAATTGGGTGGCTGATTTGACTTGGGCTCAGTTCAGGGATTTGGTGATGGGACAGTTCTTCCCCAAGGCTGAGCAAGACAAGCTGAAGAGAGAGTACCATGGAATCTGACAGAGAGCTGGGCAGAATAACAACGAGTTCATGCAGCGCTTTCTTCGCTTGGCTGGTTTTCTTGGTGCAACAGCAGGTACTCCTGAAGAGCAAGCACACCACTTCAGGTGGGCTCTTCGTACATCGGTCGAAAACAACTTGGTGTGTGCTACGTTCAACATGGTAGCACAAGTGGCCGATGCAACAAGTAAGCTGGAGATGATGCAGGAAAGAGATGAGTTCGGGGAAGCAGAGAGACCCGGTAAGAGGTAAACATTCGTATTAAACGGTGACCAATCCGTATTCTTTCAGTACATGTCAAGATTCATCTCTTTTAAACTGTATCTTCCAGGCAGAAGAATGAGGACCGGTCTCAGCCGGCTACTCAGCATCAGCCTACTTAACCCAAGGGAAACGGTCAAACTCACGACCGTTCTGCTACGGATAGGCGTGGCGATAATGATAATTACCGTAGCAACGCTGGACACTCTAACAGCAGCAGGTCCTTATACTTACTCATTTGCTTATGATTACATGTTATAGTTCTTAATTTTGACACGTTAGAGAATCTTCTACCAGGAATCATGGTAACGGAAGGGACCAGAACCAGAGAGGTTCACAGCCTAACCGTCCAGCTATCAATGGTATTCCATCTTACAAATTATCCACATTGTCCTTTGTACCTATTATCATGTCTCATGTATATTGTTCTTATCAGGCTCTCAACCAGTCAGGACACCTGCTAGAGGATATACTCATCCTCTTTGCTCTACCTGCCAACCGTAGGCACCCAGGGCCATGTCGCCGCGACAGCGACGCATGCTACAAGTGTGGTCTTCCTGGCCATTGCATGAAGGATTGCCGCAAGGGCGAGATGGAGGGTACATCGGGACATGCTGATACCAAGCCACCTCCTACTAGTGGACGCGTTTTCACGACATCTCGCGATCAGGCCAACAAATCTACAGGTACCATCACTGGAATCTTGTATATGTATGGTCAAGCTACATGTGTTCTGTTTGATACAGGTGCTACTCACTCGGTCATTTATACTGCTTATGCCAAGAATGTTAGGATACTCCACATGCCACTAGAGAATATACTGAGTATTTCCACGCTGTTACGAGACTCTGTACACATAACCCATGTGTACAAGAGCCTTCCCCTAGAGTTTGATGACAAGATTCGTCCTGTTGACGCACTTCCGCTGGACATGAACGATTTTGACATGATTTTGTGTTGTCCCTAATAGACGATGATTCTATACGAATAAAGAAGAAAGAAAGGTAGATATGAGATGAGTTCTAGAGAGAGAAACTAGAGAGAGAAAAGAGAGAGAAGGAGATGATTAACTTGGTGAAATATTAGATTAGAGAAAATTAGAGTTAAAAATGATCATCCACCCTTCCTAACATGCTAGGAAGGGCCTTATATAGCCGGGCTTACATGTAACCATAATGGGCTATATTGTTTGGACCGGGCTTGTCTTTTGGGCTTTAAGAAGCTTAAATCCAAGCCCGTGAACCACGACTATTTAACTATCTATTACAACGTTCTAATAAATATTACAATAGAAACCTATGACCGAACATTCTTGTTTGACTCAATATTTTGAGGCTAACAATCTCCCCCAATGTGAGGTCATTCCTCTTCGATATTTGGAGTCCAATGGAGATTTATGAATTTCGTCATAAATGAGTCTTGAACGTGTAATAGTAGTGTTGTTCCTTCATGCTGTGCTCTTTGTGTTGAGAATAAAATGTAGTCAGTACACTTGGACGCTGACAAGAAGAAAATAAGCGTTGATAAGAAGAAACAAACGTTGACAGATCAAGCATTGACATGAAGAAGTCGAGCATTGATAGGTTGAAGACAAGCACTGATAGAAAGATATGGTCTACACGTATTATGTTTCTAGTTTGTTTCTAGTAAAGATAGGATCAACAATGTATTTTCTATAATTATCTTTACCTAGAATAGCTGATACGTAGACTCTTGTATAAGGCTTCTTATGTCTATAAAAGAAGACCTTTAGGTTATGTTTCATATAAGTTTTCATACGTTTAACACTTTCATTGTAAGCAAGTTTGTTATTATCAATCAAGTGAAAGTTTGTATTACAACTGTTTGTGTGTTCTTGTTTGAGTGTTAATTCCACATAACACTTAAATTGTTCTATACATAAACAAAGTTTCTCTACGTGTTTAACTTGATCTAATCTCGTTTACACAAGCTAAATCGATCTAAGTTTGGGATCAATAAGTGGTATCAGAGCTTGTTGAGAAACTTTGATCTAAAGAACACGAGAACCCTAAACTGCCAAAAACCCAAATTTTCACAAAACCCTAAAAACAACATGTCTACCCTAGAAGCAAACTCCTCCTCCTCCTCAAACCACAACATCAAGATTCCCATGCTGGATGCAGACAATTTTGAGCTGTGGAAGTTCAACTTTGAGCAATATCTACAGATCCATGATTACACCCTATGGGAAATCATTGAATATGGAAACACATTCGATAAAGCTCGAAAGATTGCAGCTGCCATAGCTACAAGAACAGTTGTTCAAGGCTCTACTAAAGAAGATAGAAAAGAAAAGCCTGAAGATGGTAGAGCTGTGTCTGCTGAGGACATAGCAAAGAGAAGGGTTGATATGAAAACCCTAAGCATTCTGAAACTCTCTTTGGGACAAGAAAATCAGCACAAATACAGAGGCTATGAGTCTGCAAAAGATCTTTGGGCAGCTCTTGAAGTTGCCTATGGTTGTAATGCTGATACTATGGAAGAGAAAAAGAAGCAACTCCTGCATGAGTATGCTGTTTTTAAGGCTCAACCTAATGAGAAGCTAAGTAGTGTGAGAAGCAGACTTCTTGACATTACAAGTAAGCTGTCCTTCATGGGGACAGTGATTGGTGATGTTGACATTATTGCCACTTTTCTTAAAAGCCTTGGTGATGCATGGAAGATTGAGGCAAGGTCTATAATTGCCAATAACACTCACAAAAGTTCTACCTTTGATGATGTGTACAATAAACTGAGGCTGTTAGAGAATGAAACTCTTTTGGATCATGGAAGCAAATCTACCAATGGAAACATGGCCTTCTTCTCACATAGTGAAGGTCAATTTGATCAGAAGGACTCATACATGCACCCAGTTACTGGATCAACCTGTGTCAACGCTGGATCATATCCTGTCAACGCCTCACATTCAGACGCTGACACGTACAAAATTGACTCACCAAGAGTTAAGCCTGCTGGTATTGATCTGGATACTGTGTGTGCATACAGTGCTTCATTGCCCAATGGTTCAGTGATTACATATGAGGACCTTGAGCAAATAAGTGATGAGCATTTGGAGGAGATGTATATAAAGTGGAATATGGCTCTTGCGAGTATAAGAGCAAACAGATGGAATAAAATATTCAAGAAGAAGATGACTTTTAATGCTAAGGACACTGCTGGATTTGATAAATCCAAGGTTGAGTGTTACAATTGTCATCGTATGGGACACTTTATGAGAGAATGCAGATCTCCAAGAAGATCTGATGCTGGAAAACCCTCAAGCCAAATTGTTAAGGCTCAGGATCCCAAGGCCATGGTTGCAATGCAAGAAATTGATGGTGTTGGATGGGATTGGATCTATTTGGCTAAGGATGAGGAAGAGAATAAAGCTTTGGTTGCTGAGATGGAAGAAGAAGAGCATGTTCACTATGCTCTCATGGCACATTCCTCATCTTCATAAGACAATGAGGTATATGATGATGCTTTTTGTAGTAAGGGTTGTCGTTTAAATACTGAAAGACTTAACAAAGAGGTTTTAAGGTTGTCAACATATGTGAGTAACGAGAGATGCAAGTTGTCTAACTATCAACTTGCTCTTACTCAAACTGAAAAGACTGTAGCTGAGTATAAGAAAATGGAGCTTGACCTAAAAGATAAAATGAATATCCTAAAACATGATTTAAATGCTAGTACTGATATTAGAAACATCATGGAAAGGGTCAATGCTGAATTACAGGTTAAGTTAGATGAGGCTATCAAGAATAAGGATAATGTAGATCTTAAAATTCAAAGATTTGATAAAGCCTCACAAACCCTAGGAGAATGTGTTAGTAACAAAGGGATTCTAGGGATATGACTGGGACTGGGATGAAAGAGTATGCCGGTGTTCCACCACCAGTTGGGGACTTCTATGGTGTCCAAAGAAAGGACTTATCTTGGACTGGTTTACCAGAACTCCAAGAAGAGGAATTTATTCCTCCACCAAGAGTCCTTACCCCAGTAGAAGAATATAGGCAGAAGTTGACTGATTTGGACCAGTGGAAGAAATCCAACCCTACCTTGTTTGTCAAGGGTGGCATGCTTTGTGATAGCCCAAATGAGTCTATCCCTATTAAAGTAACAAACCCAATCACTAGCAAGACTGTTGACCTTGGATCAAACGTTGTTAGAAAACCTAGCATTAAGTATGCATAAATGTATAGAAATACTAGGTCACCAAAAAGCCAAGTTAGTGATAATGGAACAGGTTTCTTTTCTTCTAGACCTAGAGTTATGTCTAGAAAAGCCTGTTATACTTCTGGTAGTTTTCACATTTAGCCTATAAGTGTGTCAACGCTTCCAAGGTCAACGCTGACAAAAGGTCAAACACTGTCAGACCCAAAACTTTTGTGGAGCAAAGTCCACAAGTTGTTAGACCAGCCCCATTCTTTACCAAAGGGTCTAACACTTATGGATAAAGACCTTTTTAGAAGACCAATACCTGGTCTAATAGGCAATGGGTTCCTGTAACAAACCCTAGGTTCAACGCTGATAAGGGTAATTTCAACATTGACAAGACCAAATCAAACGCTGACAGAAACGTTGCCAGACCAAATAATGGTAAATATTTGCAACCACAAGGAAAGGGGTCTAAAGCTTCTTCTAGCTTGACATGGAGACCTAAGCAAGATCAAAACCCTAATTCTAATGGGATTTCTATGACCTGTAACCGATTTAATTATATTTCAAAGGTCATCACAAAACCAATTGGGGTTAACTGGGTGTTCAATCCAAAAAGGGATGAACAAGGGGTTGTTATGAGGACTAAGTCTGCTCTTGTTGAACAACCAAATGAATCCAAGTCTGCTCAGGCTTGGGTTCCCAAAGAAAACTTATTTGTTTTCTTTATGTGTAGGGCATTCAAAAGCAGGTAAATGATTATGGCTATTGGGATAGTGGATTCTCTCGGCACATGAATGGGAAGGAAGATTATCTCACAAACTTCACTCCCATTAAGGATGGTGATAAAGTTTACTTTGGAGGCGGATATGGAACTATCACAGGCAAAGGAACTCTTCTCACCAACAATTTGCGTTTTGAAAAGTGTTTCTGGTAAAAGAACTTGACTATAATCTTTTTAGTGTATCACAGGTTTGTGATAACAAAAATATGGTTCTTTTTACTGATACTGAATGCTTGGTGTTGAGCAAGGATTTTAAAATGCCAGATGAGAAATTTATTGATTATATGACACCTAGGCATAAGGACATTTATAATGTGAATCTTAATGGTATTAGGATGAATAATAACTTGTCATGTCTTTATGCTAAAGCTTCAGTTGATGAGAGTAATCTATGGCACAGGAGACTAGGGCACATTAACTTTAAGAATATAAACAGACTTGTGAGACATGGCTTGGTTGATGGTTTGCCTGAAAAGGCTTTCCACAATGACCACTCTTGTGTTGCATGCCTTAAAGGCAAACAACACAAGGTCTCATTTAAGTCTAAACAGGTGCACTCTAGTTCTAAACCACTTTACTTGCTGCATATGGACCTGTTTGGTCCAACTAATATAGAGAAGCTTAGAGAGTTAAAATTGCAAGTAGACTATGATATGCCAGAAGTTGCTCAGATGTACCCTGCTTGGGAGAATAGGATTATGGAGAATCCATGTTTGACAATTTCAGGCCAAATTTGGGGATTGGAGATTCTTCTAAGAGTTCAAAGAGACTGCAAGGTAATTCTGAAGCATAAGGCTAGCAATGTTTTCTCACTGCTGAAGAGGGATAGAAGGGAGCTTTATTACATGTTACTCAGATGTCATGGAACTGGATGGACCTTCAAGAAATTGCAAGGATTGTCCTTTGAAGAATTGGAGTACAAGGCTTATCCCATTTGGGCAAGAGTGTAGGAAATGAATACTCTTAGACTTCTTTCAGATGAGAGGAAAGAAGAACTTGCAGAAGAGATGGAGATTCAGAAGGCAATGATTGTTCCAAGGCCTTTGAAGAATGGAGTCCCACTTGAGTTTCCTAAAGATCTAAATAAAGTGATTCCTAGTGAAGCTGTTCTTAGAAGAAGCATTAAGCTCTCACCCATGGAAGCTTCAGATATGGTACAAGTGTTACCTCTTGATGCCAGAAACCCTATCATTAGCTATGAAGAAGATGCAAGTGGGTTTTGGAAGATTGGCAGATATGGGAAAGAGGTACACACATTTACTACTCTTATGACTCTCTTTGCAAGTATGGATAGAGAAGACTTGGCAGACCTTTGGAGGTTGTTGATGGCCAAGTATGAGACTAAAGCTCCTACTTCAGTCAATGGAATAAAGCTTTGGTCAACATTTAAGAGAATGTGTGCACCAGAAGAAGAAGATCCTGTTTGGAAAGATCTTGAGGATGATATCAGTGGTCTTCAATGGCGTTTGTATTCAACTACTGGTGTGTATTATTTGAGCTCTACAAAGTTTGCTGAGTATCTTCTTGTAGATGCTGAGTATCCCATGTACAAAGAAGTTTTGGACAAGATGAAGACAATACAGCTGGAGATTGACTATTCAAGTGACGTGGCCAAAGATTTGATTAGGCATGTTTATTACCAATATGATAAGATTTGTAAGATTCCTCCTAGTTCTTAATTTTTATTCAGAAACTTGATTACTAGAGTAGATATCAAGTTTAGGGTAGGATTGTTGGGAATAAAATGTAGCCAGTACACTTGGACGCTGACAAGAAGAAAACAAGCTTTGATAAGAAGAAAACAAACGTTGACATATCAAGCATTGACAGGAAGAAGTCAAGCGTTGATAGGTTGAAGACAAGCACTGATAGAAAGATATGGTCTACACGTATTATGTTTCTAGTTTGTTTCTAGTAAAGATAGGATCAACAATGTATTTTCTATAATTATCTTTACCCAGAATAGCTGATACGTAGACTCTTGTACAAGGCTTCATACGTTTAACACTTTCATTGTAAGCAAGTTCGTTATTATCAATCAAGTGAAAGTTTGTTTTACAACTGTTTGTGTGTTCTTGTTTGAGTGTTAATTCCGCATAACACTTAAATTGTTTTATACATAAACAAAGTTTCTCTACGTGTTTAACTTGATCTAATCTCGTTTACACAAGCTAAATCGATCTAAGTTTGGGATCAACACTTTGAGCCTTTGTCATTGTCTTTCAACTTTGTCTTTAAGCTTGAGATCTTCAAATTATCCTTGACTTGTCTTTGCCCTCTTGCGATCTTGTGTCTTTATCCCCATACTCATACTTCGCACAATCTTGAAAGCTTGCTAACAATCTCCTTTGAGGAGATGTCATTAATCATCAGAGTTACGAAAGTCTTTAGCTTTCTTGATTGTTGAATGTCTTTGGGTGTAACACCCCATTTTGATAAATGGAATGTCACGCGTGATTATGGCGTGTCATCAAAGCATACAAGGATAAATGTCTAAAACATTACATGACCATAAAAGGAAATACCGGAATCAAACATCGGTAGTCCAAAAGTAAAGCTCATCACACACAAACATAAGTACTATAAATGAAAGGACTAAACAATGTCCAAGGAAAGAGTATCAAAGTATAGATAAATGCATAAAGTAAAGAAGACAAGAAAGCTTCCAGTCCATATGCACGTACGCTTAAAGTCTACGAGCTTCCCTGAGTACCTGCCGTTTTGGGAACATGAAAAGGAAAACGGCTGAGCAATATGCTCAGTGCACGGATGTACAAACAAATCATGAATAATATAAGCATATAAGCATGAAACAGCGGAAGAAAACTAAGTCATGGATAACCCGGTTAAGTCTTAGTAAAACTGGCTTTGTAGTTTGAAAAGCCTTATGTTTATCTTGTAAAAACTGTTTAACATATTTTACCATTAGCCAATATAGGTCATGAAATATCAACGTGCATGAATACTTGGAGAGGTGACCTCGTCATGCAAATTAGAGGGGCTGCCTCTAATTTAATATACTGGTTTTGGGTAGGAGGGATCAGCTCCTTGTGAAGGATGCAAGGCACACACCACATTCACACTGAGTAATCTGCTGAAAACATGTAACTAGGATGCACCCATACGCCCCACATGATAAATATAATAATATGGCCAAAAGCTGAAGGGACGCTGTAACACCCCCAAATTTATACAACTCAATACAGCGGAAGACTAGTTGGTGTTACGGGATAGCACATTACTCACATCATAGACAACGCATAAAAATCGCGTCGTTTATTAATAAAGCATTTCCATTCATAAATATCAAAGTTACATAGGTCCCAAGTCATTATATTTAATACAGGTTTTACAAACCTTTGAATGGAAAATATTGTTTAAGTGCGGGCCATGAATTCTTGTCGTCTTCCCGAGAATTACCTTCAAGTACCTGAGATAAAACATGTTAAAAGAAAAGGTCAGCGATAACGCCGAGTGAATTCATAGAGTTTAATAAAATCCATCAATATAATATCAGTATAAAATTATTACTGAAAATCATTTTGTACAAATCATTTTAATAGGCCATAAAATAGCCAAAGTCATTTTATACAAATCTTCATCAAAATCATAATATAGGCGTTTGCCTTAAAAATCATTATACGAGCCAATGTCGTAAAAACATCATACAATACGTCTTACGACGTTGTATAAAGTTAAATAAAAACCGTATATGAATATGGTTACGAAAACCAAAACACAAACATAATATCATTAGTATGACCCCGTATTGCTAGTCAGGCAATACATCGTAATTCGGAGCGTACAACAGTATTTCGTTAATTTGGATTATTATAAGCCGCATGACATTGTTACCTTACTAAACCAAAAACGGGTAGCTAACCCGATACTCAATTTGCCTATCTAAAGTAGCGTGTCGTCACAAAGGTCACGCTATAGAAATCTTCTCATACATAAATTCGCTTACCAATCAATGTGGCACGACGGGGATCAACCGTCAAGGCGCGAACTGGGGTGATCGTCCCCAAATAGTACTATTATATGCACAAGCGTCTACCAAATCCCGGTAGTTCACAATTCATGCTAATGGGACTTTTAGTGACATAACCTAACTTTAATAATCCATTTAATTTCATCTATCGGGTCCTTTAATCATTTATCGGGTCATACAATCGGGTCATTCAATCATTCGGGTCCAAATCAATAAACAAACAATCGGGACAAATGGTGTCCTAATTTTATAAAAACTAACATGTTATCTCCCTCGCGGGTTTATAAAACATTTCATAAAACATTTAAAAGAGTGCGAGGCTATGAACTCACGTTGATGTGGGAAGGCGGTTATCGGCGATTCGGATGTACGGTACGTGCTTCAATCACGAAAACCTAGACAAATAATACTCGTCTTAGACTCATGTCCAATGACTTTATAAAAATAACAATTATGTATACATATGATGATTATATATATGATGATGATCAAGTGAGTTTACATATTCTCATTTACTCATTTTTGTGTTATGTGTCGATAACTTTTATACTAGTTTTCTAGTTTTACCTATTTACGTGTTTTAGGTCCAATAAGCCTATTATAAGTTTATTAACTTGTATTAATCCATTTCATACTTGTATTATCAGTATTTATACTTTACATGTTGGGCCCAAATGGGTTAAGCCCAATAAATAAGTTTGTAAGTGTTTTAGTCCATTTTGTTGTATTATTAGTCCAATAACGTTAACTTAGACCGTTAATGTCCGTATGTTATATAGTTCGGGTTTTATCGGTTTTTACTTGTTATATATGTTTATATATCAGTATATGAGTTTTATAAAGTTTACATTAGACGGGTCCAACCGTCTAAGTTTTATTTAGCAAAAACGTTAATTTTACGGTAATAGCCGAAAAAGTCGTAAAAATCATGTTTATAGTTTTATAACTTATAAAACTTATCAAACTACCATTGTTATAAAATGTCCATTTATTTATCCTTATACATATTTATATAAATGTATTATATAAGTTATTGGTTTTTAATTCACATTTTATACTATTTTTATTTGAGTGCTTATATAATACTATTATACTTTAATTTCCAAAATCTGATTTTTATTTTCATATTCACCAAAACTGCCATATCTAGAGTTCTATATAGAGATAGAAGCTCAAATTTGTATCACATAAACTACATGATATGTGCTCCATTTAACTCTTCTATAGCTACTGTTGAATCATCTTCTAAGTATTTTCTAAAATTCGTCCAAAACAGTGAACTCAGATTTGTACCTTAAACTTGTTTTGATCATATCTCACTCATTACAATGATTCCATTGCATGGCCAACTCTCACATGTGTACACGACTCATAGCTTACTTTATATCAATTATACTTCATCATTTTATCAGTTCATGACATGTTTATTTACTGTTTTATACAGCCATCATTTTTAAGCAAGATTTTAGCCTTGTTTCTTATAGTTTTTCACCTTTTTAAGCATGTTTATAAACACCAAATCCCCACACAATACTTTTATCATCATATAATCATCATAAACATATACAATAGGAAATAAAATACATGATTACATAATAAAAAAATAACAAGAGGATGAGGAGGACAATCTTTATACCACCAAAGTGATGAAAAGGTTGAGATTTTGGATGAACAAGGCTTGGTTTTGGTAACCAATCTTATGAAATATCAAGACCACCTTCAAGATTACCAAGGATATGAAGACACCTTCAACAAATCAGCCCTAAACTCCTTCTTGAAAATCAGCCCAAAGACCTCCATGAAAACTCCTTTTTATATGTTAAAATCACCTCCAATCTTCATCTTTTTGTGTAGTTATCAACATATGTTGATTATAGCCTTGGGTCATGGCTAGATTTTTGATCAAAGGGGTGGTTTATGGTGGATATAGGACAAATTTAGAGAGAGGGAAGAGAGGAAAATGGTGGTTTGCATGAGTTTCAAATGAAGTGAGTGGTTTTGGTGTGTAGTTTTGAGGTGGAGTAGTTGTGAGTTTAGCTTAAGTGTTAAGCTAGTTACAAGTGTATAAGCTTCCTTGTGAAGCTTTGACACCTCATGGGTATTGGTAGCTAGTTTTGCCATCCCATATTGGGATTGGGGCAAAAGTGGTTTTGTCTCATCCCCAATTATTTACGGGTACTCCTCGATTCTAGTTTCCTTGATTTGCGTGCCCTCGGGTCGTTTTACGAAAAAACGTTTTTATAAATTATGAATCATCGGCACAAAACGAATCTAATAAAAATTGTCTCATCAAAAACGGAGTTCGAAAACGTAAATACGAAATCCTAAGGTTTCCGGTTTAGTCATAAAGGACGTTAAATTATTTACGTAAGTCCTAATCTCTTCTGTAAATTTGTGAGTTTATGAACCAACACAAATTTAAAATCTCAAAATAATATTCAAGGATAAATTTATTTTCTGAAATGTCGGACTGTCACAAAAAACGGTGTATGTAAACGTAAGCACGTAACGTAGAATCCTTCGGTTTAGACGTAGTCGATGCTACTTCAAGACGTAAATCCAAATTGCTCCCCAAAAATAAGTGAGTTCATAATATAACATTAAAATAATGTTTTCAAACAAATATTGAGAATAAAATATCAACCATAAATTGACGGATTGTCACAGACGCCACGAGCAATCACTACGCCGTGGGGAAGTCATAACACTAGTGCCTCTAGTGTTATGGTTATGGTACCTCCATAACTAGGTGAAACTGGTCATGCATGTATATGGCTTTAGGTATTCTAATTAAAAATAAGCAATCAAACATATAAACTTATACTATGGGAAAACAGTTGGCTGAATATGGGGAATCCTAATAAGGAAAGAATGTCCATACTGAAAGGACGGAGAATCCGTACCTTATGTCCAGTGAACGAAGAAGACGAACGGAAGAGAGTCCTACTTCGGTACCACTAATGCTATATAAATACATACGTGTATAAGTATCTGATTACTGAATAGATAACTGGTTTTATATCATGTCTTAACTTGTTTTATATGTTCATGTCATGTTTTACTGTTTTAAGCTTTATACCGTGTTTATCGTATATTCTGTCTATTCTGATTAAATATTACTTGTATTTCATGTATTATTATACTTGTTGTGTAATAATAAGTAACTTTCTAAAAATAGCAGGTTTCCTAAAATAGAAAGTTTCCAAAAATAGAAAGTTACCAAAATTAGAAAGTTTCCAAAAATAGAAAGTTTCCAAAAATAGAAAGTTTCCAAAAATAGAAAGTTTTCAAAAATAGAATTACTGCTTAAAATAGATTAGTTTCTAAAAATAGAAAGTTTCCATAAATAGATTAGCTGCCTTAAATAAATAAGTTTCTAAAAATAGAAAGTTTCCATAAATAGATATAAGCTGGTTAATTAACCTAATAATATAAGCTTAAGTGTTTTCTGATTATTATTCTAAGTCATGAGATTATATAGTATAGTTTATTAATTATTACATGTAAATTAAATAAACTATAGGTTAAAGTATTTAATTAAATATAAGATGATTTAATTAAATAAAGGTAAAATACTTAGGTTAAAACATGTATTATTATCTATTAATAATATAACCTAAGTCATGTTAATTAATTAATTATAAGTCATGATTTTTAATAATTAATTAATTATATAGTCTAATTAAAGATAAATACTTAGGTTAAAATTCATGAGTTAATAATTAAATAATAATCTAAGTCATGTAAATTAAATTAATCATGTCATGCTTTTAATTAATTTAATTTAAGTCTAAAAAAAATAACATAACTTGTAAAAATCATAAACCTTGAAAAAAATGATTCATGAACCGGACCCGTAACTAAAACCCATGAACCAGACCCGTAACCATCACCATACCCGAACCTAAGTCGGGTTTCCCCTTGGTTTTGCTGCTTCCATGGGACCACCACCACCATACCGAGACCATATGGTCTCGGTGGTGTGTAATAAGCCAAGCCGAGACCCCCTAAGGGCTCGGTTAGGCGTCGGCTACAACACAAACACCCCTAAACCCTTGATTTGATTTAACCCATGATCATTAACATGTTTAAAATAATTGTTTTTAATTAGTTAATTAAAAACATCATGATTTTATGTGATTAGTTAAATCAAAACATAAAAGAAAAGGTTAAAAGGTTATACCGATAACGTGAAACAAATGAGGACGAACACACAACGATCCGTGTAAAAATTCCAAGATCAAAATCAACCCGAACACCCCTTTTTGGTGATCAAACCCGACGACCAAAAGAACAAAGAAAAAGAAAACTAGAGTTTTCTTCATTTTCTAATTTTTGTAAATAATGAACATGTTTTTCCCTTAATTCTTGTTTAGTAAAATTTACATGGGCCAAGCCCATGTTTCCTTGTGTATGCCGCAGGTAGGGGGCCCCACTTGGGGTAACCCATACCTTATTCCGTGTCTAAATATAATAGTGTGTTCTCGTGTTCGTAAATTACGTGTTCTAATTAGTTTACGTTCGTGACTTAGTTATTCGTGTTCGTAATAAATATATATACGTAAATAATATTAGCTCGTGATTAATTTACGTTCATGATTTCATGTTCGCATGTTTGTGATTATAACTATTATTGGAATAGTTATCGTGTGTTCATATGTAATAAATACTTATCATGTTATAACACGTACGTAATACTTGTAATTCTTATTCATGAAACGTAAACATGTTATAAAAGGAAAGTTCTAATCAGGTACGTACGATCTTAAGGGTACTAATCATGGTAAAAGCATGCGGGTTTTACATTGGGCATGAGTATGTGGTTTTGAATCTTTGACTTTGCTGAGTACACCGTAACGTCACCTTCTCGAGACAAAACATGTACACGGACTGAATGGCTTTGACATTCGTCCTAAATCGGTAGCGTTTTACCTCCGGTCGATGAAGACCGTTATACGATATTAAATATTGTACCTGTGATTAGGTAAATTCAATTAAGAATCTCCTTGACAGGGTTTCGCGGCAGTACCAGCCGTTCTCTTTACTCGACCGTCTCAAAGCAAGACTGCGAACATAAAGAGTAAATCAATTGGATAAATATCCGCTTGATTAAAGTCGTCAATTCAAATTCCTGGAACAAGTTTGATTCATTAAGAATCTTACCATTGTTGCTTTCCAGTTGACACAAGTTTGATTCATAAGAATCTCACAAGTCACCTACCGTAGCGCTGTTTGATGTTGACGCTAGAAGGATTTCCATTTGTCACTGTGAATATTAATGAATATCACTCTGAATGTTCTGGCAAGACCATAAAGATATTGCGTAGAAACTTGAAACGAGTTTGAATCAATTCAGAATCAAACCACTGTTGCTTTTCAGTTTTACATATGTTTAATTCATAAAGAATCTTACATATGACCTACCGCAGTGCTGTTTGTCGTTAACACTAGAAGGATTTCCACTCATCATTATGAATACTAAGTAGTATCACTCTGAGTGTTCTAGCAATATCACAAGGATATAGCGTAGGACTCTCTTTATCTTCATCCGTGTGTCCTAACGAGATTTGATTGATCTCTTGGCTCTAGACTCGATTTGTGCACTTTTGGTAGTCGGAGGCTGGAGCAGATGCCATCTATTCAATATCAACTATATCGGAGAGAGAATGTCAATAGAAGTCGTGTTGATCTCTGTGACAATAAAACAAACTTCTTTTGAGAAAAGCCTGAGTAGCTAGGAAAGGGTTGTGCTTCACATCACTGGGTCCATGATGAGTTGTCTTCATGATGTGTTGACCCGATTTCTGCCTAAGTTGTATGGAGGGCTTCTTTGTTTACACCCTTTATCCTTACATTTCTTTTTCATTCTTCAACCCCTTCAATGCTTACCAAGACATCATTAATAGCACCTTGTTGTGATTGTTCCAGTGCTATCATCAGTACTTAGTCGGCATTCAGCTACGTTCACATTATACTCCATCTTTCCTAAGGACTTCTAATTATCTATTGGATTGTCCCTGGGAAGATCCCTCCGGTTCTGGTTGGATCATATGACTTAAACCTAACCACCCTTTTGACACCAATAACGTCGTGAATTAAAGATGTTGTGGGTATTTGATCGTAACCATGAGTGCTTGAGTCTATAGATCACATTTTCTCCCCTATCTATAATATATGAAATCTTTTAAAATATATTTTGAAAAATAGTCTTGAAAATCTTCGGGAGAAAAATGTGTCAAACTTAGCATGAAATTTGGAAAGCTCCCCCTCAAAAATTGATCCAATGGAATTGTCATTAAGAGGATTTTATCCACATTAAACTTTTGAGGATAGGAGTTGTTGAACACACAATTTTTGAAAGATTTTGAATATCATTGAGAAATTCTTGAAAAAATGTTGTTCAACGCTTTTTGAAAAATCAATTCTTTTTGTCGAAGAGGTTTTTCTAAAGCATAAACTTGAGTTCATAGAATTTGAATGTCTTGACAAATCCACTCAAGTGTAAGAAGATTTAACTTCTTTTGCTAAGGGTAAGAGCACAAAATCGTACACTCCCCCGTGAATATAGTTCCGGGTTGCAATCTGAAAGTGATTACAAGCCATTGTGTTAAGCTCAAAACGTTGAATATGTTGTGACAAGCTCAACCCGTGATAGATTGCTCTACCCGTTTGTTAGGATAAGTTTATCTTTAAAGATATACTTTCCTTTATTTGAAGTTCGAGTTACAGTCTGACATTTAACTGTAAGTCGTTTACATGAGCTTAAAAACTTTGAATGTTTTTATCGATAGCTCATGACCGAGAAATTTAAGTTCCCCGTTGTTGAGGATAAGTAATCATCGTGATCAACTTTTCTTTCTTTGAAGTACGAGTCGCAATATGAGGTAATTGTAAATCATTGAAATGACATGTTTTGAAAAATATTTACAACTTTCATTCGAGCTTTATGTACACACCCGTGTCGTTATTGAGCGACATTTCTAGGTACGTCCATATTATCGATACTGAAAGACATGTCGAGAAGAATATTTTTGGATTATCAAAGATTTGTTTAGTTTTGTATTTTGCTTTTTCATTAATATTTACAGATAGATGTTTGATAGATGAATCAAGCAGGCTTCTTTGCTAGAATCTCCAGTTCTGCTGGAGTCAAACATCTCATACCAATTTGCCTAACAAGATACACAAACCTCTCTTTTGAAAGAGCTTTTGTAAACAAGTCAGCTAATTGGTAATCAGTTCCAACAAAGTATAATACAACAATACCCTTTTCAACTTGTTCCTTAATGAAGTGGTATCTGACATCGATGTGCTTCGTGCGGGAATGCTGTACTGGATTGCAGGAGATGGCTATGGCCGACTTTGAGTCACAGTACATAGGTACTTTATCAAAGTGGAAACCATAATCTATGAGTTGTGTTCTCATCCAAAGAACTTGAGCACAACACGCAGATAGAGACACATACTCCGCTTCGGCTGATGAAAGTGACGTGCAATCCTGCTTCTTGGAAGACCATCCCACAAGCTTATCTTGACCTAGAAATTGTGCATCACCAGAAGTACTTTTTCGTGTATCAAGACACCCTGCATGATCAGAATCTGAATAGGCCGTTAGAAAGAAACCGGTTTCCCATGTGAGTGGTATTCTTAAGGTACCGAAAGATCCGTTTAACCTCCTTGAGGTGCTTTTCAGTGGTCGTGCTTGATATCGTGCACAATAACACGTAGCATGTGATATATCTGGTCGGCTTTCTGTTAAGTACATGAGGGTCCGATTATGGAACGATATCTCGTTTGATCTATGGCATCTCCCTCCAAATAAACATCTAGGGATGTGGTTGACAATGGTGTCCCAACGGGGTCACATGAGTTCATACCATGCTTTTTGATTATCTCTTGACAATAATTAGCTTGGTTAATGAAGATACCACTTGGGGATTGGTGAACTTGAATTCCTAGAAAGAATTTTAGTTCGCCCATCATAGACATTTCAAATTTGCTGTGCATTACTTTTTCAAACCATTTTGAAAGTTTTGGGTTTGTAGACCCGAAAATAATGTCATCAACATAAATCTGCAGCAAAATGTCATCCCCATATTTGTAAGTGAACAAAGTTAGATCAATGGAACCTTTTGAGAAACCTTTGGAGACCAGAAATTTCGAGAGCTCGTCGTACCACGCCCTTGGAGCTTGCTTGAGTCCATATAGTGCTTTGTGGAGACGATACACCTTGTCAGGATAATGAGGATTGACGAATCCTTCTAGCTGCGTGACATAGACTTCTTCCTTTAAAGGACCGTTAAGAAACACCGTCTTTACGTCCATTTGGTAGACAATGAATCCCTTATGTGCAACATAAGCAAGAAAAATCCTGACCGCTTCCATTCGAGCTACTGGTGCAAATGATTCTTCAAAATCAATACCCTCTTTCTGTCCATACCCTTTAGCCACTAGCCTAGATTTATTATCGTGTTCTCGTCATCCATCTTGTTTTTCCAGATCCATCGAAGATTTAATGGTATTACATCGTATGGTCTATCAACAAGTTCCCAGACATTAATTCTTTCAAATTGTTGAAGTTCATCCGTCATCGATTCAATCCAAGCGTGATCAGCCATGGCTTCTTTGATGTTTTTCGGTTCAGCTGAACTCACGGCAAGTGCGAACATACAAACATCGCCATCGGTGTTAAGCTGTCGTCTTGTGCGAACGGGCTGTGAAGGGTTTCCAATTACATGAACCAACAAGTGATCTCGGGTCTAATGATGTGTTGAAGGATGTCGTTGATAGAACGTGTGCATATTTGACGGATCAACATGGCGAGTAGCAGACTCTCCAGTTTCGTGTACCGGTGTACCGAAGGGGTTGATAAATTCGTCTTCGTCAGATAATGCATTGTCTGCTTGATTTGTGTTCTCTAGAGCAATGACAGTAGTTGTGGATGTTGTAGGATCGATTGTTGAAGTAATATTCTGAGGAAGTAACTCTGCAGCAACCGGTGTTGAAGTAGATGAAGTTGTATCCTTTTGTTGACGATGATCGGTATCATCATTCTTATCATGAGTGACAGCAGAAGACTTCGATACAACTTGTTTTACCCCCGTGAAATATTCATCATACATTGGTCCATATAACATTTCCAACTCTTAAATTGTCGTGTTGACTGTCATATCAGCTCTAGGAACATTTTCTGGAACCAGCATTGAACTTGACGGTTCATTGCTGTGGTCTTGAGTTCCGAGTTCCGTGCGGTTGTGAACGGAAGTCGATTGTCGTTGTGGATCGGGACTTAAACTGTTTTGTTCAAATTCCATTTCTTGTATTCATCAAATCTAATGTGAATGGTCTCGACAATCGATTTTGTTCTCTTGTTGTATACTCTATAACCCTTAGACTGAGTTGCATATCCCACAAGAATACATGCATAACCTTTCTCTTTCATCTTATCCAAATTTTCACCATCTCGTACTATGTAACAAGTACATCCAAAAACATGAAGGTGTTTGAGTGAAGGTTTTCGATCATGAATTATGTGATATGGTGTCTTTTCGTGTCTTGGGATAATTAAGGAACGGTTTTGTGTGTAGCATGCGGTTGACACGGCTTTGGCCAAAAAATATAGTGGTAGTTTTGAAGCGGATAGTAATGTTCGAGCAGCCTCAACTAAAGTACGGTTTCGTCTTTCAACAACGCCGTTTTGTTCGGGTGTTCGAGCAATAGATGTTTCATATTCAATTCCTTCGGCTTCAAAATAATTTCTCAGATTTGAATTCAAAAATTATGTACCTTTGTCAGTGCGAACCACTTTAACTTGAGCTTGAAGACCACGTTGTATCAGTTTAACAAAGCTGATGAGAACTTCGGGTGTTTCATCCTTGGATCTCAAGAAGTGAGTCCATGTGTACCTTGGGTAATCATCGACAATTACCAAAATATATTTCTTTCCATTGATACTATGAACACGCATGGGACCACACAGATCCATATGGAGAAGATCTAACCGTCCTTTTGAGCTTGGTGTAGTTTTTGTCTTGAAACTACTTCGTTTAGCTTTATAAAGCTCACAAGAAGAACAAAGATGATCTTTGATGAATTTGAAACTTGGAAGGCCTCTCACAATATCTTTCTTGGAAAGCAAGTTGATGGTATCAAAATTAAGATGAGATAAACGTTGATGCCATAACCATGCCTGAGTCGATGAAGCTTTAGCCATGAAGCAAATTGGAGTTGATGAAGTTGTGTCTTGTAGTGAAATTGTGTAACGATCAGTACCCCGTGTACCGGTAAGTAAGTCATTCTCATCATAATCACGAACAAAACATGTCTTCTTTCTGAAAGCAACCTCCAAATCCGCATCACAGAATTGACCAACCGAGAAAAGATTGTGATTGAGCCCTTCGACGTAGTATACCCTTTTAATCGTGATATTTCCCTGAACCAAATCTCCATATCCTAGGATCGGTGTAAATTGATCATTTCCGAATCGGACCGTACACAGGAACTTCTCCACGAAGTTAATTAGAAGCTTGAGATTCCCTGTCATGTGCTTCGTGCATCCGGAGTCCAGTATGAAGAGAATTATTTGTATCACCTGCAGAAGAGTTAGAACACGTTGGAGCATTTGCTAAATTGGATACCACAGTAGTTGTGATTATAGAATCATTAGTTTCCTTAGCAACATTTAAAGGCAAACTAACACTCGTTGTCACATTTTCTGTCCTAGCTTTAGGCATCCATTTATATCCTGGAGGACATTGATTAGCAAACCACCATTTCCAAGACTTGCTAGCAGACTCATATAATTCCTTAATTCTGCTTCTAGGGTTCTTAGTGGTGGAGTCTGATGCATTACTTTTCTTAGTGGGGGTTGCACCAGAATGGTTCACTTTGCGTTTGGGTTTACTAGCTCTAATAGGCATCGCAACTTGCTTCTTAGTTCTAGTATCTACGCCTTTGACTTTATTCATAGCACACATAGAATGATTAGCATTAGCACACTTTCCACATTTGACACAAACAAATTTCACATTCATAGAATTCAAATCATTCACATCATTCAAATCGTCATTACATGCGATCACAGACTTTTTATTCTTAAAAACATTCAAATTCCTAGGGTGTTCTTCTACTTCCTTCATCTTCCCTTGATTCTTGTGTTTCCAGACCTTATCCTTCACTTGAGTGCTCTTAAGCTGAGGCCGGCTAACACTAGTAGTGGAGACTATTCCTGTAGTAGAAGACACACAAATATTAGTGTTTCTAGAAGTCTGAGGCGATTGAGTAACTTTGTTTGTGGGCTTAGTGGTCATTCTATACCTCCCTGGTTTAATCACATTATTGTGATTAACACTTGGTGCTATGACATTCCTTATGGGTTGATTATGTGGTAACCTTTCCTTTCCATCCATCTTGGGGGCAAACACAGGTTTTGCAAACGAGGAATTTGATAAAGCAGATAGTTTTCCCAAGATAGAGGATCTATTCTCTTTAGAGGCATTGGGTTGTCTAACAACATGTTTCTTAATGCTAGGTTCCACAACTTTCCCACCCATTTTAGCAACGAGTTTCTACAACTTTGCTATCGCTCTGTCCCTGTCTTGTAACTGAGTTTTCAACCCTTTAATTTCTAAATTCTGTTCATTCATTTCTCGAAACATTTTGGAAAGTTTTTCTTGCAAGTTATTATCAAGTGGAAAACTACCAACGTCTTTTTGCAAAGCAAGTTCAAGAGAATGACAATGTTTTTGAAAGAAATCAGTTTTGTGTTGAAGTAACTCAAAAGCATTTTTATCAACATTTTCTTTACGTTTTGAAAGCTCAATTTCAAGAGGCTCACATTCTTTGATCTTATCAAGATATTTGCATGCAACATCAGAATATTCATCAATATTAGCACAAGATGTAAAATAAGCACACATAACATCTTTAGAAACGCATTCTTGCAAGAGTAAATCATATTCATCTGAAAAATCAGACTTCTCCATTTTAAGATCATCAATGTGTTTCTCAAGAGATTTAACATATTTTAAATCATCATACATTTCAGTCCGAATGAACTCCTCAAACTGAAGAACAGTTTTTTAATTAATGCCGTATTTGGGATTAATAGTTCTTTCATAAGCAAGGTATTATCTTGAGGAATCGGACGTTTCCACTCATCATTTTTTCACGTTTTGCCCAATCTCTTTCAAGAATAGATTTAACCTTATCTATGTTGTGTTTAAGAATACCTAATGTTTTCCTACTCTTGCTTTTAGATTCATCTAGAGGAAGGTAGTTTATGTATTTGTAGACATTAGATTTCTTAGGGGCAAACGCTTTCTTCCATTGAATTCTCTTTTGTTTGCATTCTAAAAATATTTCCTCACGGGTGTTCTGAGTTTGTTTGTTGAAAAGACCATAAATAATATTCATATAAGCATAATTATATGGAATCACAAACTCCTTATTGACAAGTGGTCTATTATCATCATCCCAAAGGGCAGTCTCTTCACTATCGGCACTAACAGGCATGTAATCAAGATCGGTCCGTTCAGTCTCATCAAGATAAAGACACGGGTTCGCAGCTTGAGCTTTGGCAAGATACTCAGGACTTGTAAAGCTAGCTTGACCCTTAAACATCGACGGAGGTGCTAGCATTCTTATGGTTTGAATAGAATCATGCGTTTTATAAAAAGCTTTCTTCAAAAATTCGACTTGTTCTTCTAGTTTCGTTACTTTTTTGGTTTCTTTATCATATCTACTTTTGAAGTCTTGTTTTAACGCATCTACCTCTTGTTTCTTAACCTCAAGAATTTTAGCAAAATCGGTAGTGCTCATAGAGAGCTTTTGTTCAAGTTCATTAACTTTGGTATTGGCATGGTACGGTTTTTGACGTTCATCCATTAAGAAAACATTATATTGACGCTTCTCTTTGGCTAATAACTCAAGAGTTGTATTATATTTGTTTTCAAAATCGTCCTTTTGACTTTTTAACGCACTACCCTTGTACCCCTCAAGCTCTTTGGTTTTCTGAAGGAGCTCATCTCTATAGCTTTCAGTCATCTCAGTAGATTTGATAAGAACAACTTTGCATTCTTCAAAATTTGGAGTGAGCGTAGCGTTTGCCTTCTTTAATTACTTTTGACTGTTTTTATTTTCAGTGACATCTTTTTGTAAAGTGGCAATTAAGTTAGCAAGCGCAATACGTTCCTCTTCATCAGACTCATTTGCATGTTGATCATCCTCAGACTTATTATTGCACATGTCTGATGAATCGGGTGTGGTATTGCTATAAACCGTTTCCATCATACACGTGTCATTAATGGCATTGGGTAGATCAATATGCTCATGAATATCACCAAACACATTATATTCATCAGTAGTGTGTACCTTATCGATTGGCTCAGTGTCAAAGATAGGACCATTTTCATCTTCAGTGACTTTGAGAACTTCTTCAACCTTTGCCATGTACGAGTAATGTGCATCGAGTTCTTGATCAGAATCTTCATCATCAGTATCATCAAGCATTGCTCCTTCCTCAGCTGACAATTTAACCCCTGCTTCCATCTTCTTGCATAACAGCATCTTTTCCTTGTGATAGCTGGAGTCTCTAACCCTTTTCGGCTTCCTGCATTCCTTTGCGATATGCCCATAACCTTGGCAATTAAAACATTGAATCCCACTCTGCTGAACCACTTGACTTCCAACAGTTTCCCTATTCCCAGTAGCAGCAGCAATCCTCTGAGTATCATACTTGGCAGTTTGTCGATCATACCTTGCAGAACCCTCAACATGCGTTGGATTATGTCGATCATACCTAGAAGGACTTTCACCACGTCGACGTGTGTCATACCTTGGAGGACTCTCGACATATTGGTTCTTTGTGTTAGATGATGTGCGAAGATTGTTGTTGGTGGGTTTGTAGATTTTCTTGTAAGTCTTCATTATGAAAGCAATTTATTGTTTCATCTCTCGATTCTTTTGAGCTTGGTCTTCATCACTATCTTCTTCAGATGATGACTCAGATGGTGGTGATGGTGCTCTTGGCACTTTACCTCGTGATCTTGTGGATGATGAAGACTTAGATGATGTCAAATATCGTGGTGAAGATGATGTAGTGGAGTATGGCTTAGGAACACGAGAGTGATGATCTTGAACATGTTGAGTGGTAGTCACTAAAGCAAGTGGATTAGCCGTCTTGGCAACACGTTCAGCTCAAATATCATTTTCTTCATTCTGAAATTGCTTCAAGATATCAAATAGTCGATGATATGAGACCTCGTCTAACTTTTCTTGTTGTTTCACTAAAGTGACGAACAGTGTCCACTCAGGTTGAAGTTGTTGAAGAAATTGAACATTGACTTGCATGGTGGAGACTTGCAGATTATTTCTTGTCATGTCATTCATCATTTTATAAAACCTGGAGTAGTAAGAGTCAATTGATTCTCCATCTCTTGAAGTAAACTTGCCAAAATTCCAAAACAAGTTTGTTTTGACATCTTGTTTGTTGAGTGATTCTCCTTGTTGCAAACGTTCAATAGCGGTCCACATTTCATGTACTGTAGGGCATGCATCAACCGTGGAATAAATATCATCTCCAATCCCACTTAAAACCATATAGATGGCTTCCTTATCCGCATCATGCCAAGCATAATTTTTAGGTGTGAGATCGGATCTTGTTTCATCACGTTCACTTGCGGGTATTGCATCAGTAGTATCAGTGGCTGGTCTTGGAGGAATTGAGATCTTCTTGAAAACATATGGTCCATGAGTAATACATTTCCTCAAAGCATCATCATTAGTTCTTGTATCAAGATATCGTATGAAACGTGATTGCCATTGAGCATACCGACCAAACACAAGCATTGGTGGTCTCTCTTTGTTACCCGCCACCATGATATTGTTGTTTGTGACACGATACTCTTGAGTAGAGTCCATCACAAAAATGATGTGAAGTGAATAAGATCTTAAGTAGATGAAGTTGTGAGAATATTGTGGTTGAAACTTGAAGAAATTGTGAAAATCCTTATCCAGAATAACAAACACTACAAAATTCGGAATGTTAAATGAATGACAAATCCAGAATCTCTAAAAGTTACAATCCGGAATAATACTGAATCCGGAATCAATTATAATGGTTATCCAGAATTTTTTCTGCTTTTTCTAATCCAAAATTCTCCTTAGGCTTATCCGGAATATGATCTCCCTTTTCTTATCCGGAATACTGTGTTGGAGCTCTTATCCGGAATACTAGTTTAGGAGCATATCCGGAGTTTGTGAACTTTTGCTTATCCGGAATATTTTCCTACTGCTTATCGGGAATCTGATTGCTTAGTCTTATCCAGAATAATGTAAAATGTCCTTATCCGGAAAACGTGAGATACTACTTATCCGGAAAACACAAATCTATGTCTTATCCGGAATAATCAAAAACTTTCTTATCCGGAATTAGTTTTTCTTCTTATCCGGAATGTTATTTGAGAGGATATCCGGAATCACAATATTTGAGCTTATGCGGAATCTTCAAGAAACTCCTTATCCGGAAAAACTTCTTATCCGGAATGTTTACAAAAGTTTCTTATCCGCAATACGTGCAACAGTGCTTGTCCGAATTAATGAAACCCCTAAATCCAGGATAACAAACCAAACTTGGTTATCCGGAATCTCACCAACAGCTATCTATCCGGAATCAATCTTTGACAACGAATCCGGAATAATAAAACCCTCTAATTCCGGATAGTATAACCCGGATAACTAAAACAACAAAAATAAAATTCCGAACCTAGTAAATTTACCCAAGAATCAAGCCAAAATTACCAACTTTTGCATGAAAATCAAGAGAATGATAAACAAAAATTCCTACCACAACTTTGTAGGCAATTTGTATATAACTTTTGAGCTCGAAAACACAAAACTTTTTGATACGAGATGATTTTTAAGATTAAAATCACACGAAATCAAAAATGATAAACACAAACTAAACACAAATCTACCCCATGGCAATTGATACCAATTGTTGTCCCTAATATATGATGATTCTATACGAATAAAGAAGAAAGAAAGGTAGATATGAGATGAGTTCTAGAGAGAGAAGCTAGAGAGAGAAAAGAGAGAGAAGGAGATGATTAACTTGGTGAAATATTAGATTAGAGAAAATTAGAGTTACAAATGATCATCCACCCTTCCTAACATGCTAGGAAGGGCCTTATATAGCCGGACTTACATGTAACCATAATGGGCTATATTGTTTGGACCGGGCTTGTCTTTTGGGCTTTAAGAAGCTTAAATCCAAGCCCGTGAACCACGACTATTTAACTATCTATTACAACGTTCTAATAAATATTACAATAGAAACCTATGACCGAACATTCTTGTTTGACTCAATATTTTGAGGCTAACATTTTGGGCATGGATTGGCTATCCAAGCATCATGCTACCATAGACTACCATTCATATCGAGTCATCTTCGGTGATGTTAATGCACCAGAGTACATTCATAACTGGTTCATACCCGGAAGGTCTGTACAAATCATATCACCCCTGCAAGCACGTGCATTACTTTCACATGGTTGTGAGGGTTATCTAGCTACTGTTTATGACATGGATGCTGAATCCCCGTCAATTCAGAATCAGCCAATAGTGTCAAAATTTCCAGATGTATTTCCAGAAGAGCTTCCGGGCATACCACCTGCACGTGAAGTAGAATTTAATATCGAGCTCATCCCAGGAGCTGAGCCGATTTCCAAGGCTCCTTATCGCATGGCTCCCATAGAGTTGAACGAGCTGAAGGATCAATTGCAAGAACTTCTAGAACGAGGCTTTATTCGACCGAGCACATCTCCATGGGGCGCACCGATCTTATTCGTTAAGAAGAAGGACGACAGTATGCGTCTTTGCATAGAGTATCGCGAACTCAACAAGATTACCATCATGAATAGGTATCCACTACCACGCATAGATGATCTGTTTGACCAACTCCAAGGGGCCAAAAATTTCTCCAAGATTGATCTAAGGTCGGGCTATCATCAGCTACGGGTTAAGAAGCAGGACATCACCAAGACTGCTTTCCGTACACGCTATGCACACTATGAATTTGTAGTCATGCCATTTGGCCTTACCAATGCTCCAGCAGTGTTCATGGATCTGTTGAACAGAATCTTCCATGAACTTCTAGACAAGTTCGTCATTGTCTTCATTGACGACATTCTGATATTCTCTAAGTCCAAGGAGGAACACGAAGACCATCTTCGTACAGTACTACAGATTCTTCGCCAGAAGCAGCTGTTTGCTAAATTCTCCAAGTGTGAGTTCTGGTTAGACAAGGTGGCATTCTTAGGTCACATTGTATCAGCAGAAGGAATCACGCTGGATCCAACAAAGGTTGAGGCTATTACCAAGTGTCCAAGGCCGACATCAGCGACTGAAGTCCGCAGTTTCCTAGGCTTAGTTGGTTATTACCGTAGGTTCGTGGAGAACTTTTCCTGTTTAGCACTACCATTGACCAACCTGATGCAGAAAGGGGATAAATTCGTCTGGACTGAAGAAAGAGTGAAGAGCTTTGAAGACCTAAAGCAGAAGTTAGTATCTGCACCTATTCTTACTCTCCTAGCTGGTACAGGTGGATTTCAGATCTACAGTGATGCATCGGGGAAGGGACTTGGCTGTGTTCTCATGTAACATGAGAAAGTGACCGCGTATGCTTCACGACAGCTTAAGCCTTATGAGGAAAATTACCCTACGCATGACTTGGAACTTGTAGCAGTCGTGTTTGCTTTGAAGATATGGAGGCACTACTTGTATGGAGAGTCATGTGACATTTTCACGGACCACAAGAGCTTGAAGTATATCTTCACTCAACATGAGTTGAACACGAGACAGAGGAGATGGTTAGAGCTGTTGAAGGATTATGACATTAATCTGCAGTATCATCCCGGCAAGGCGAATGTAGTGGCAGATGCATTTAGCAGAAAGTCCAGAATGATAAACGACATTAAAATTGAGGAGGACATTATAAGAGCCTTGGAGCGACTAGACATAGAGATCATGGTACGTGGAAAACACGGTTACTGGGCTAATCTTAGAGTGGAACCCGAGTTACCCTCTAAGATCAAGGAAGCTCAGAAAGATGATGGAGAAATCTGGGCGATAATTTAGAATTTGGAGAAACAGACAGAATTTCGAGTAGACGCAGACGGTATCTTATGGCAGGGCACGAGACTTTGTGTTCCTGATGATCAAGAACTCCAAGAAGCATTGTTAGCTGAGGCTCATAGCTCCCCATTCTCTATCCATCCTGGTTCAACCAAGATGTACCATGACATCAAGCAGTACTTTTGGTGGAGTGGTATGAAACAGGATGTTGCAACTTACGTCTCCAAATGACTTACCTGCCAGCAGGTTAAGATCGAACATCAGCGATCTGGCGGTCTTCTTCAACCGTTAGATATTCCAGAGTGGAAGTGGGACAAGATCACCATCACTACAAAAAAACAGGTCTTTTAGGACCATTTTGTAGGACCCTTTTATAAACAGCGGCCTAAAAAACGTTTTATAGAACCTTTTAGTTTTCTAGTTCTATTATACTAGTTTATAATAGGACGCTTAATTAGTGGATCCTAATAAACCTATTTATAAAACACCTTTTAGTAAAAGTCTTATTAACATTCAACATAATAGGACACTTGATATAAAAGTCCTATCACATTAAGTTTATAGGACTCTTATTTCGTGTAGTCTTATAAAAATAGAACTTTATACAACACTCAATATGTGTGTCCTATTACAGGCATCTTAGAGGATGCTTATACATTAAGGTTTTATTAATAGTAAACATAATAGGAAACTTTACGCAGAAGTCCTACAGTAGTCATCTTATGTGTGGTTTTGTTTTAACTACCGTAACTATGAAGAAGTAGTTAATATTAAATGTAAGGTAAAAATGGAACATGTGAGAAAATAGGGGAAATAAGTGGAGCATAGTTGACCCGACTAGAACCCGAACCCGAATAAGCCTATTCGGGTCGGGTCACTTGGGTCCCAAAAAGTATTCGGGTCAATTCGGGTTGACGCGAGTTCTAATTAGGCTCGGGTTCGGGTTTATACTTTTTACTCTTGACCCGAATTGACTCGACCCGACTTGACCCGAACCCGACGAACCCGACTTGACCCGACTCGAATAACACATTTTACATTGTATTAATACTTAAATAAGCCACTTTTTATACTTTTTCCTTATACTCGGGTTGACCCGAATCCAAGTTGACCCGACTGACCCAAGTTTTAATTAGGCTCGAATTTGGGTATGATTTTTTTAGTCTTGACCTGACTTGAAGGCATACTCGTATTCGCAGCGTTGATGCTATATAGCATATTGAAGGCAAGGTTCAACGTTAACTATTCAAAATATGAAAATTTTATGGTCATTACACACCCGTCAATATACGATGTCTCCATGAATGATAATACTCCATATTTGGACCTTTGACAAACTTTATAAAAAGAGATCATTAGCTCCGAATTTTAACAGACCCCACTCTCACCCTAAAACCCTGAGGGTGCGTTTGGTACAAAGAATTGGAAGGAGGGAAATGAAAATGATTTTATTTCCATTGTTTGGTTGGTAAAGAAATAAAATGGACGGGGAGTTGAATTCTTAAGGAGTTCATCCTTTGTAAATTTTGTGGAAATTATTTCCATTATATTTGGTTAGGAAACCATTTCTTAGTTATATATGCTTATTATTATTATTATTATTATTATTTTTAGAGGCTATTAGGGGGCTTGATGACCCGCAATGTGAACTTCTTCTCCTTCGTTATTGTGCTGGTGTTTCTAAGTTGGTGTATGCCTTGAGGACTTGCCCCTTGGTATTCTTGAGGGTGTTTTGTCACAGTTTGATCAGGCCTTACGCGCGTCTTTGGAGTTGATTGTTACGGGTTCAGGGCCTGGGTTTGGTGATTTGCAGTGGCGTCTTGCTACTCTTCCTATCAGTATTGGTGGCCTAGGGGTCTTATGTGCGGAGGATGTCAGGTGCTTTGCCTTTATTGCTTCTCGTTTACAGTCTGGTGATTTGCAGGATCGGATTTTGGCGAGGTCTGGGATTGTTTCGCCGGGCCCTATTTTTCAGTCTGCTCTTGATGCTTTCTCGACCTGTTGTGGTGTCGATCCTCTCTCTGTCACCACTAGCTCTCCTGTCTCCCAGTTTATGAAGTCTTTGGCAAAGAGTTACTTTGGTTTCATTGATGGTTGTTTGACGTCGCGTTTCGGGTTGAGTCATCGTCAGGAGGCACTTCTTAGCTGTGTGCGTGCTCCTCATGCGCAAGATTACCTCTTCACTATTCCGATTGATGGGCTGGGACAACGGATGAACCCGAGACAGTTTCGTGCGGTATTGTGTTATCGTTTGTCGATTCCTTTATTTCCTGATGGTTCTTTGTGCTCGGGTTGCCATGTACATCGGATGGATCTGTGGGGTGATCATGCTGTTCATTGCGCTAGTGATTTGGGGGTTAAGTTTCGACACAATCTTGTTCGTGATGTGTTGTTTGATATTTGTTCTAAGGTTGGTGTGTCGGTGAGGAAAGAAGCTGATATGGGATTTGTTTCTGATGGTGGGCGTGATCTTCGGCCAGCAGATTTATTGTTACACAATTGGTCCCAGGGCAAAGATGCGTGTTTAGATGTTACATGGCTTTCTCCGTTTGCAGGGGCGGGGTTGGATTCGTGGGTTCCTAGGAGTGTTTTGCAGTCGGCTGTTCAGAAGAAGAAGAGGAAGTATTCTTCTATTTGTGCTGAGCATGGTTACTCGTTTATTCCATTCGCCTTCTCGACTTTTGGGGAGTTTGAGGAGGAGGCGATGGGAGGAGTGGTGGTTTTTTGATGTCTAGACTTAGTTTTTGTATTCAAAAAGGGGTGGGTGCGCAGCTTGTTTCGCGGCTCCCTTCTAATTTTGTGTGATTAATAAAATTGGAATTTCGATAAAAAAAAAAAATTAAAAAAAAAAAATTAATAATAATAATAATATTATTCAAAAAATAAGAATAATAATAATAATGATTATTATATTATTATTATTATTATTTATTTTAATATTATTGTTATTATTTTTATTTATTATTTTATTATATTTTATTATCATTATTTAGTATTATTATTATAGTTATTATAATTATTTATTATTATTATTATTTATTATTTATTTCTTATTTATTATTTATTATCTTTTATTTTATTATTATTATTAATTATTATTTTTTATTTTTATTTTTATTTATTAATATTAATATTAATATTATTAATTATTATTATTTTTATTTTTATTTTTAAAATTTATAATTATTATTAATTATATTATTTTTTTATTTTTTTATTATTATTAATTATTAACTTTTAATTGTTATTATTAATATTATTATTTATTATTATTTTTATTTTTAAATTTTATAATTATTAGTATTTTTTATTATTATTTAATTTTTTAATCTTATTATTATTATTAATTATTAACTTTTAATTGTTATTTATTTATGTTATTTATTAATATTTTTAAAGTTCAAATCTCCGACGCTACCAAATAAAGGAATTCAATAAACTATTTCATTGGATTTCATTTCTAAGAATTCAATTCTTTATTTCATTTCTAATTTCTGAAATTCTCTGTACCAAACGTGCCAAGGACAAATGAAGTTCAAAATCACCTTCAACATTCAAGATCAAGTAGGGGAACATAATTCATATCACAAATGCGTAATTAATAATTAGGTTTGTATTTTTGAATTCATCATGTATTTGTTCATTCCGTCTTTGATTATATCTACTTTATTTTGCTACTAAAAAATTAAGGGCTAGCAATAATGGTATTAGTTGTTTTAAGAATACAATGATAATTTTAACACGTGTTTTAAGAATACATTGTTGATTTAAACATGTTTTACGAATTCTAGCACCGTACACTGGTTGAAAGGTTGCTCTTTTATGAAACATGTTTGCTCCGATTTAATTATTTATGATTATTGAATAATTTTATGATCACTACTACACAAAAGGTTATAAACAACCGCAAATAGAGAATGGTTACATAAAAACCTATTCATATAATAAGAAACTAGTGGGAATAGAAAGAATTGAGATTAGTTTTCTTAAAAAAAACCTGTGGAAACCTTGGTTTCCTCGATCTTTTAGCTACTAGGAATGACCATTGTTCATATGATTGAACGATCATAGCGGAATAGAACAACAATCATTAAACATGGTGTTTGGGGCACAAGACACATAAGCTACTCAACGATTGTTCATTATATTAATAACAAACAACCACTAGACGTGTATACATTTAATCCCACGTCTAGTGCAACACACGCTTTTAGGTTTACATTGTGAATGAATGATATGAATAAAACCTAATACCCTTTTGGTTCCTTTTATAGTGTAAGGAATAGGGTTTACAAGAGATAATTATGAATAAACATGTAAATCTTCTAATTAAATAACTAATACATAATAATATTCTGCATACTTATCTAAATAGAAGCTTCCAACAACACTTGTCAATGTTGACTTCTGTCAATTCTTGAATTACACTTGACAATGCTTGGTTGTTGACTTTTGTCAATGCTTGAATTACTCTTTACAATGCTTGGATTACACTTGTCAATGCTTAGACAAATGCCTTCATGTTTTCTTCGTTTTTGAGTTTCTGCCACATCAACTTTTTGACCCAACAAAATCAATGCTAGTCATACAAAACACATACAAACTAATTTTACGAGTGAAACCCGGTCTTTTGCACAATCAAAGAAACCGATGAGTAAATAACAATATATCTCTATGTATTTATGTTATAAACACTGTTTTTTTTAATATACAATTAGGGATGGCAAAAGCGCTTGAAACCGATGGGGAAAATCAAAACCCGAACCGGTTGGGTCGGGTTCAGAGTCGGGTTGGCGGGTTTGGATACGGGTTCGGGTTTGAATATTCTTTTTTGGCGGGTACGGGTACGGGTTCTACTAATACCCGCCCCGTTTACCCGTATCTGAATCCGTACCCGTTTACCCGAATCCTTACCCGATTTTGTTGCTATTTTATATAAGTTCTACATTTGTGTGAAATAGTAGACGAAGATTGTTGAACGAATTGAATGATCATATTAGTTACATTTTGTGTGCATTAACATGTTTGTGCTCAAGTATATTTGGATCTTGAATTTTAAAATATAAACCATAATTTATTCGATATATTAAATCGCGTGAATAATATTAAAAAGTATTTTTTTATCTTCTAAACACTTAAAAATATATTAAGGTATTTTGGTTGTTTTCGAGTGTTTTTTATTAACATTATATGTACAATAATGTCCGATGACAATTTAATTATGGATACCCGATACCCGCGGATAAAATCCGAAAACCCGATAGACAATACTAATTGGATACCCGTCGGGTGATGGAGCGATACGGGTATGGATATTATAAACGGGTACGGGTGCAGGTTCACTAAAACCTGACCCAAACCCGACCCGTTGCCATCCCTAGATACAATAAGTATTAATAATCTTTATTTAAACTTCCTCCCTGAACGAATTTCCATGCCTTTGCACACCCAAATTTGAAAAATCATAATTTTTAAACTAAAATTTTGTTCTAAAACTTTTATGTTATATCTCTAACTAAGGCTGAGCATCGCCTGGACCAGACCGAGGACCGAAACCTTGGACCGAAATGGTCCGATCCGGTCTAGGTCGGTCTGATCCTGTTAACCATAATCTACTAAATTTTTGACAAGATCGTATCAAACCAACCGAACTCAGGACCGAAATAGTCAAAAACCCCGACCAAAATTTCATATCACTAATTAAAAATATCAATTCTAAACCACGGAAATTTCAGTTTGGGTGAATTTTTTTTTGTCTCCCGCTAACACTCCCGCCGATTTTTTCCCCAAAAATCAAAACTCTACCTCCCTTTTTTTCTCACATCAAAACCCTATCGCTTGCCCATCCCTTTTTTTTCACCAGAATTTTTTTCTCTTGTTCATATTCTTGTTATGCTTTAATGACTATGTTAAGCCATAATGACTATGTTATGCTTTAATTTTCATGCTATTCTTGTGTATTGAAACATAAATCTATTGTTGGTTGTTTCTTTAATAGGGATTTTACTGGGTTTGTCATACCCACCAACCGTTCAATGAAACGCAGAGGGTTAAATTAAAAGCAAAAGAGGTAGATCTACTATTTTTTATTTATCTGCCAAAGGCATACGCCAACGCCAACCTACTTGTGTGGAATTGCTTATATAATTACTTATTTCTATTTTTCTTATCTACTACTATCACTTTTCAAGTTTTTAAGGAGTTACGAGTGTCAGTTATGTTACAACTGTATTCTCGACAATTTCATTTTCAATACGGGGCTTTTATATAATTGTTGTATGTCAATAATTGTATTACAGATTCACTTTGTGAACGTAAGTAAGGTTTTGATTCACTCTTTGTATAAAAGTGAAAAATTAGTTCAATATGTTCAGTTTTAATTAGAAAGTATATTTGGATATGGATTTATTATTTAAGAAGTAAAAAGGTTTTATGAAATTAATTTGTAGTGTCTTACTTTTCGGAATTCATTAGTGTCTTACTCTTGCTATATCTACTATATTATTATTGTTTTTATAATGAATTTCTTAAAAGATTATTCCTCTGCACATTTCGCATATGTTAATTTGCAATGGGGATCAAATCAGATTAAAAGTCTTGGTAATTAAGTCAACACATATCACCAGTCATTTTCACTTGCCTAATAGTTAATGGTATTCTCTTATACCACAAAATTAAATTTTCACACTTCCAATGCAGAACCAAGGTGGCTTTTCCTTGACTGGCAGAGGTTGCAACACTAGACATAGTAGGATCAACTCGGGTACTTAATCAGGTCAAGCTAATGTAAGGAATATCAGGCCGCATTTTGGACTAAATAGTCAGATGGAGCTGCAGCTACTAATGGTGCTGTATCGCAGATTTTTAATATTGAACCTCTAGGAGTCACTTTTGTTCCTTCCGAGGGTTGGGTATTCTTTCTTTTCCTTGACTGTTTTTACAAGTGTTATCAATTGGCGCCTGTTGCTTTTAACATGTTTCCGTTTTTCTCTTGCTGCAGCTGGTGTTGTGTGTGGATCTTCTGAATCGAGATTTAACCGTCATAGGCACGTCACATCAAATCAGGGCCACAATCAGCCCAGCAGGTTGGTCAACTAACTGTGCACAGACGTTGTGGGATTTATCGGCCAATTTTCAATGTAGCTGGGCCTCACGTACCAAATCAGTCGGAAGGTTTGTCCTATTTCTTGCGGCTTGGGTTGTTGTTACTCTTTGTAATGGTTTTTATAGAGTTTCTCAAAATATATTTTCAGGAAAAACTCCGGAAGTTCACAGGTCCCCATCATATTGTTGGAATCCAGAAAGGACACTAGAAGGAAACCAAATAAGCTTTCAAACGCACCCTGAGTCTAGCTCAAAGACCGAAAACATAATTGTCACCACAAATGTCAATGCAACACAGACTTTGGATTCTTAACCAACAATAACCACTTTCGACAGTTCTAAAGGTGAGTATTATTTGTTTTAGATACTGGAGTCGTTTGATGTTGTGTACTTAACTTCCATTTGCTGTGCAAGAAAGGGCAGAGTGAGTGAGGAAAGGAATGTGACTCCAAACCAGACTATTCAGCCTCTTGTAGTAAAAAAATGTAACCAGGGGGTTGAGTTTGTCTATGTTGAAAAGGTAGCATAGTGTATATATGAATTTCAGTTAACTGCTTAAATAAAAGTAAATGAACAACTTGCAACATATTTCTCGCTGACATAAGGTATTTATAGGTTGTCGTTATGCTAGTGAATTGGACGACATAAAGAGGTCGCAAACGCAGTGATCGTCATCAAGGCTGCAAATTAGGTATGTGGTCTTCTTTACACTCTCATAGTGACCTCCGTATACATGTCCATCAATTAAGTCCGTTTAAGCATGGTTGTGTGTTAAGAAAATTAAAAATAAGACCAATATCAAATTTTGTAATGCTATTAGCAAAGTACTACGTAATTGTTTTGGGTTAAATATATGTCGAATAACGAAAATACAACACATTAGTTTATTTATGTCACTGATAAGCGCTTCTTATGTCAACAACATTATTTCCCATTGATGATAAATTTTAACTATTTTTTACCACAAGCATTCCATATATAAATAAGGGATCAACAATGCTTTGCATATCTTAATTTAAAGAAGAAACAGAAGTAATAAAGTAGTGTATTTTCATATATAAACAAAGGATAAGTAGTTTATGTCTTTACGTATGCATTCATTTATAGGTTAATTTTAATTTTCAATCGAAGTATGTTAGTAGGGAAAGGTTTATGTTGAAGAATAAAAATTTGTAATATGTAATTATACTTTATCGGGTTTATCGGATAACTCGATAAAAAACTCACTAAGACCCTAACCCGACTCTATTAAGCTATCGGGTTTCTCGGGTTGACCTAATAAACCTGATAAGCTAAGTTTGACCCGAATTAACCGGACCCTATAGAGTCTTATCGCGTTCGAGTTGGATTGGGTCAACCCATTTGACACCCCTAATATCTAGTGACTTGTTTATTAAGAGAATTATCAATGATCAAATTAAAGAAGATATTTTGTATACTACAGATGAATTATTATTAACAGAATTATAATTTGTTACTGACACATGTGAGAAACCTCATGATCTTTCACACTCTTTTATATACTGTATAAATTTATAAGGTTGTGTTTAGAGTAAATCAATATTGGCAAAGGTTTAGTCGAAAACTTTATGTGGGTATAGTTGCATATAAACGCTGTTTTATTTTATTGCATGTTTGTTGAACATGATTTGAATCATAAATTTATTGTATAATGGACATACTTCAATTTCTTTCATGACTGTTTTTTATAAATAAGCATTAAGTTTTCTCTTTTTTTTGCCATCTTATCATCTTCTTTATCTTTTTTTTACATATGCTTAAGTTTATGTTTCTTGCCTTATGAAAATAGCTTCCATGTGTCTTCTTGAAATGCTCACTTATTTCTCCATGTTACTCCACCATTTAACGCAAAATTAGGTAGTTTGTCTGAGATATATGATAAATGGCTGTTTTGCAATAACACGTGGCCACACATCTTCAAGTGTTCATATATTTTTGGTGTTTTTATTTTCTGTGTAAATGATTGGTGAAATTAACAATTGTTTGGATCTATGCTAACTTTTTTTGGTACAGGTAATCCTCAGACGTGAGCCAACTAGAAAAAGGTTGTTTTGTGCCTCCTTTTCTAATGAACGAGTTACCCAAATTGTTGAAGTTGCGAATGCCTGTGTACTATATTATACTTCTTTTTCATGTTGTATTATGCAAGAATCTAGAGTGTTATTAGAATTTCGTTGAAACCTCTTGAATGAAATACTTTCTTGCTTATTGAATTATTCCTTTTGATACAAATTTTTGTCTAATTAATTGTTTTGTACTTTGTTTTAAATTGTGTTGAATCTTTTACATAAAAATGAAGTGTATGGGACAAAGAAGTACGAGGTGCTATATATGAATTCATTTTACGACACAAAATTTGGTCTTAACAATGCAACTTTGCTTAGGACCCTTGATGTAGAGGTTTTGTATATACTTTATTTTAGGAAAAACAAAGCAACACAAAAAGCGGTAAGTATTAACGAGTGATTTAGGAAAACCACAAGTTATGACCCTTGATGGGAATCGTTCTCTCGAGGAGGCACGTGCGTTGTGAATTGAATTGATTGATTTTGTTTTTGATTATTAATGAGAAGAAAAGAAGAGAAAATGACGAAGACGAAAAAATTAGAAAAATAAGGCAAAACACTATTAGAAAGCTACGACGTAGAACGTGAAAAAGCACAAAATTTAAAATTTAAACCTAAAAATTCCTAAAAATTACTAAAACCTCCCAAATAATATTCTAAGGGTTTACAAAAAATTCAAACTTGCCAAAACCTTTTAATTAATTTAATAATGACCTTTTAATGCTAATTAAAGCCCTAAAAATCACTTTTAAATATTAAAAAGCCCTAAACAAGATTTTATAGTTTGTAAACCTCAAAAATGACTTAATTAAACTAAAAACTATTTTTAAAAATTTTAAAACCAAATTAAACTATTTTTAAACTCCTAAAAACTATTAAAATGTATTAAATCTTAAATTAAATCTAAAAATTAATTGAAAAGCCTAAAAATTATTCTACAAATGGGAAAAGTCCTAATTAATGATATAGAACCTAGGAAAAATGAAAAAGAAATAAAGATTAAACTTTTAATTTTAATGAATAAAATAATAATAAAATAATCCAAAAAAATTAAAAGTTCCTAAATAAATTCTAAAAAATTCTCAAAAATCCTAAATATTCTAACTAGAAAGAATATGTAAATTAAAGTTTCTAAAACCTCTTAATGAATTTTATATTAATTTTTAAAGTTTAATAAAAAACCTAAAATCAAATAAAATCAAAAATTAAAGTTTTTGAAAACTTTTTCACATGTAAACCTCAAAAATATTAAATAAAACCTAAAAACTATTTTTTTGTATTTTTAAACTACTGTTTAATATTTTTTTAAGACTTTCTAAATTTAAAAATAGAAATAATCCTATTAAATAATTAAATATAAGGAAAAATGAAATTTTTAATCAGAAAAATCCTAAGACCTATTTAACACCTAGGAAAAATGGTAAGACACCAAAAAGCTTAATGAATAAGCTAAAAACAAGCAATAAGCCCACGGGTTTATTAAATAAGCCAAACTCACACACTCCTTATATATTAGACTTTGTAGACTCTTACCAGTCAAAGTCCCTAGGGCAGATGGTAAGAGTGTATGTGTGTGAGCGTGGTGACCAGGGTTCGAATCCTGAAACCCCCCCTTTTTATCACTTAGTTGCGCCGCAACAGGTAGTACTTGCGCCGCAACTAGTGTTGCGAGAGTACCCTTGGTCTGCAGCTCCTTCAGTTGCGCCGCAACTAGGTAGGACTTGCGGCGCAATTTGCGAAACGAAAGCAACTTTGGTCTGTAGGTTCTTTAGTTGCGCCGCAACTAGTAGGTCTTGCGGCGCAATGTTTTTACTTTTTTTGCTTTTTTACTTTTCTCAACCAACTGTCAACCTTTGTTAAGCTTAAACACAAACCAAAACCACTTTTTACAGCAAGATTAATCAAATGGTGAATCAAAACGTGGGCAAGTCTGGTGATGTTTCTGAAAACCAAGTGTGAGTGCACACTTGAACTTTGCAAACCAAGAGGTCTTGGTTTATGCTTTGTTTGGTGATGTTTGATGGATACAAAGGGCACCCCTTCACTCTTTCTGAGTGAAGGGAGTCAATCAAAGCACAAATCAAGCGAAGTTTAAACACTTAGCACACAAAATTCACACATCAAAAGCACCAATGCACCTTAAGTTTCTGTGACAAAGAAAATGCAGGTATGGTGGACTTAAATGCTTATAACTTGCATCCTAGTGAACTACAAAGCTACAAACATGGCACACACTTACTTCAAATAGCACCAAATCAATCTGCAAACCTGAAATACCCCAAACCTAAACAGAAATCAACAGATCATGCTCAAAATCTCACAAAATTAAGTATAATATTGCACATGCAGATTTTAAGACATGATTTCACTTTTTTGATGCACAAACTAGCTCCAAACTTCTTCAAATCTATCTAGCAACTAACTAGCAACCTTTCTCAAGCTATAATCAACTTTCTAACAGCCTTTTTAAAACACTACAATGATTTAAAACCTGCTAAAATGCAAATCCAAACACCCCTTTAAAAGCTTTTAAAAACGTTTAACAAATCAATACCTTTTAAAACTCCTATAAACTAAGCAAATTAGCATCCAATATGCATGAAACACCAGTTTGAACTCAAATCAAACAACTAAACATACAATCCAACACTTAAGCACACAAATCAATTAAGATCATGCAAACTCAACCTTTCTGAAAATTTTCAAAGGTAAAAGGACTTTTACCTTAGGGTTTTACATCCAAAACCCTTGTGACAGCCTTGTCACCTCCTTCCCAACTCGGGTTGGGGCTGACTTTGATCAACAAACAAGCTTACTACCTGAAAAAGAAAAATCAAAGAAGAAAAACACAAATATATGCAATATTTCAGTTTTCTTTCTTTCTTAAAAACTTTTCTCAAATTTCTTCCAAACTTTGAAAACACGTTTCAAAAACTTTCTAAATTTACAAACCAACAACCTTTTTCCACTTTCACTTCAAAGATTTATGATTTATCAAATTTAAAAACTTTTGAATACTTTTTGAAAAATAAACAAAATTTCTAACACTTAAATGGAACTCAGCTTAGGCACAAATCTCAACACACAAACTTTTTAAACAACATAAAAGGAATTACAATGATTTTAACAAACACCAAACTTTATATATTTAAAAAAGGAATTACAAGAGAATTTGCCAAAAACTGGAACAAGTAAAATGATGGACATGCCCATCATTTTATACACGAATTGGAACATACTAGAAGCTAAATTAAAATATTACAAAAGCTGGAAACCCTAATGGTGGAATTCACAATTTTGCCCTCTTCTTTGACTTGATTCTTGGTCAAAAATGACCTCCATGTGACTTGACAGTTGGATTCTCTCATCTTGGACGTTGGATTAATCTTGGAGGCTAAGGAGTTGCTTAGGAACGTTGGATTTGTCAGGGTTTTGGGTTTTGGGAAAAGGGACGTTGACAGGGGAGGTTGGGGAAGGACCACAAGGCCACGTGGCCTGTTTGTGATAGGTGGGTTTAGGTGAGGGATAGGCCAATTAAGGATCTGGAGGTTTGGAGGGATTATCCCTTTGTTTTAAAGTGTAATTAATCTGGGTGTTCTAGGGTTCTTAGGGGATAATTAAGGCTGTTTGATTTGTTTTGGGTTTATTAGTTTTTAAACATGTGTTTATGGGAGGGAAAGAGAGATTAAAGGGTGGTTGACCAAGTTTGACTTGGTTAAAAATAATAAACCGGGTTTTAATGGTGGTGGGCTGGGGGTGATGTTGGGCCATGGGATGGGTTTTGCATACCCAGTCCCTAACCAAACGTGGTCTCCGTTATTTAATTGCAAAGTTGGTCCAAAAGTTAACTTTCTTGCATCAGCCGTCCAAAATGATTTGCAAATCCAGTCCTTTAGTTCCCTTTTGTTACTTTTTGAACATTTAACCATTTTCCAAGGGTTGATTTTGCATATTCTTCAATCTTCAAGGGTACTTCTTGCACAATTAACTTTTTGAGGGGTTAAAAGTGACAAATTCACCAAAGATGAGGGGCCATTTTTGCCAATTCTTCAAACTTGAGGGGTCTTTTTGCAAAATTCCAAATTTGAGCTTGGTTCATTGTGCGTCTTCGTTTCCCGTGTTCGTTTTTGATTGATTCTTGTTGTCTTTTGTCAATTCCACAATATCCGTACCTAAAAATACACAAGGAACAAACACGAGCATATATTTGGCATTTTTCATGATTTTATGCAATTTAAGGCCGTTTTGGACGATGAGACCATGTATAAATGCAGTCTCATCACTCCCCCATACTAAACCATTGCCGTGCCCTCACGCAATGCTAGAATAAAGTATCAAAGCATCTCCAAAATTTAATTTTATGACTTTATTGAAATGATAACTAGCTACACACTACAATTACTACTACTTGTGTTTTAGACATAATGTATGATTTTCATCGCAAAATGGGACGTTTAGGTTCATAGAACAAGAACACGTGAATGCTTCGTTAGAAATAATTTCATCGTCCTCGATTTTCACCCTAATTCCATGCCAAGCGTGCAACGAGATCATTGTCATTATAAGTTAGTAATGCTAACACTACTCATATGCCCTAATCACGTACTTATTCTCCCATTATTCCTAAGTTGTATCTCTTATATTTTATTATGTCTTAATGATCACGAGGATACATTGTTGACTTATGCGATAATAGAGATTTAGGTCTAAAAATAGAGTCCTAACGGTGTAACTAAGACCATCAAATTAATAACCCCTCCTAATAGACAACGATGTTAAAAAAATTAAGTTGACAAGAAGAATCGATAAACACGGTTTTATAACGGTTTTGAACATGAGACTTATTACCAAGACTTTTATACGTCCCCTAACGGAAGGACCTTATTATCTTTGGTTTACCTCCATCTTTTATTCAACTTCGCCATGAAGCTTTTATTATGACTTCGGTCTTGCCTTGCCTTTTATTATCCGCCTCATCGGTGGTTTTATTAGCCAAAGACGTATATCCTCACGCTAAAGCGAATTTTGGATCTTTAAAGCTTCGAAGATTAAGGCTTGATTCACTTTCAATTTTGCATAGATTTTAGGCCTTGTGGGGCTTCAAATTGTTTGCTAGATTTTGGTGAGCACTTGAAATCTTATTATTAGGTGAAGCTTTCGATTATTCGGGTTGCCAATACTTCAAAACCGTGACGCTGGCGATACCTTAATGTCTTCCCAATTTAATTACACGGAAGCTACTCGAAAAGATTAGAAACCCAACAATCCTAACTAATGCTAAATCAATATTTATTAAGCAAAAAATATTTACATGCGAAGGGAGAATAAGCAAACAACGAGAACACATGAGTTTTTGAAAGAATACGAGTACTCTACGTTTAGCATAGTAACTTATAATTAACTCTATCATTTCTCGTCCTCATTTAAGAGACTTAGCCTAATGTGTAGTTAAGGAATCAAAGCTAAGTGCTCAACACGCACGGTCGAGTCAAAAATTACTCTTATTCTCGCCATCGGAAAATCTACATTCGTGTCTTCAAACACTTATGAAACATGAGAAAAATTTTAAAATTTGGCCATTTTTTTAGCTTATTTTTGTAACAAAACGATAACAAAATGATAAACTTTGGAAAGCGTGAAGGTTTGGCAAGGCAAGTATCTATTCACCCCCCCATTACTAAAGTTAAACATTGTCCTCAATGTTTCGAGTCTAGGGGTACAAACACCCCCATACTAGAGACGTAGTCGAATGCCTAATCTAGCATGGAAAGGGTGTAACCAATAAGTAATAGCCGTTTATGAAGTGTGCTATAAAACCTAAGGTTAGAACATAAAAGGATATCATATGTGGATATTGGGAAAGGCCTCCAAAGCAAACGATCGAGTGCTCCCATGAACGAACACGAGAGGCTCCAATCGTGAAGATGACGATCTAAAAGACACAATGCACAAACAACCACGGAACAAAGGTTGGAAGGGCACAAATCCCCTTACATTACACTAATTAGAAAGCAATAATATGTACATGGATAAGCATGGGTCTCCCCCCACGAGGCACCTTGTTTTTTGATAACCGAGTCAAAAGCTCGACTCGAATCCCCATAAATGTGATCATTTAGGGATATCATGGTGTGGTCAATTTTTGGTGGGGCTTACATGATAAACAAGGCCCAAAAGTACGTGGAGTACTTTAAAAATCCGATAAACGTATACCGGGGTCAAAGATAGCGTCCTCGTTTTCGGATGAAAGACGAGACAACACAACTCCAACACAAATCCCAATGGGATAGAAGAAAATAGGAGAGAAGAAATAGAAGGGTGGGACAATGGGTAAGTCAAAACATTGAGCTACTCGAGGTAGACTCGCACCAATCAAATGAAAAGATTTTCCATTTATTGCATCGGTGGAAGACCGAGATTTCCCTATACAAGCAATTCCAGGATCAAATATCTCGTCCTCGGTGGAGAAAGGAGAGGAAACATAAGGGGCCTTCCCCCACACTAGGTCCACACAAAAGCATCGTCAAAAGGGGGAAGACGAGCTTGTAGTACTCAAGACACGCGGTGATGACGGAGTTAGAATAGTAGAAAAATCTTTTAAATTAAATTCAAAATCTTTTCCTTTTTCATCTTTTACACTCTCCTTGTGAAAACCCGATTTAATTATGTCAAAAATATTTGGTGTATCTAAAACAACGTTAGTCACACTAAAAATTCTCACATTTTGAAAGCGTTTTGGTTTTGGTGGTGGCAAGTTTTCAAATCTTTTGTCAACAAAGAAAACCTCCCCATCGGGATCAACGTATTCATCATCCGATGAATCACTCGAGATTGGAATTATCGGCTTAACACTCTTAACCTCCATCGGCGGAGGGGACGGAACTTCATTTTTCTCAACAACTCCCAAAACTCTATTAGAAATCCTTTGACACATGTTTTTGATGGGATTGACATTGTACAAAGATGTGATTGAATAAACATGAGAAAGAGTGGAGTTTTGGGTTGCATTAATGACGAGTTCTTCCTCATTGAAACGAAGAGTGATTTTTCTTGCATGCACATCGATAAGTGCTCTCGAGGTATCCAAAAAAGATCGACCTAAAATTAACAGAACTTTAGGATCGATGGGAATATCAACAACAATGAAGTCCACGGGATAATAGAATTTCCCAACTTTCACGAAGACGTCCTCGGCAACTCCACAAGCTAGAATCGTAGAATGATCGGCCATTTCGATTGACATTCTTGAAGGAGTGAGATTTGGAAGATTGAGCGACTTAAAAATCTCGAGAGGCATCAAATTAATACTAGCACCAAGATCGGCCAAGGCGTAGCATTCTTCCATGTCTTGGATAGCACATGGGATTAAAAACTTTCCAGGATCACCGACTTTTTGAGGTATGCGGCTTAGAAAAACCGAAGAACAACTAGACGATTTTTGCAATTTTTCTTTGTTATTCAACATACTTTTGAAGTTCGCGGCAAATCGAGGCATCATGACTAAGGCGTCGGCAAAACTTATATTGAAATGCAAGTCACGAAACATTTTCATAAAGAGTTCAAATTGATAATTATTTCGTTCTTGTGCCTTTTCCTTGTCTCGTCTTGATGGGTAGGGTAAAGGTGGTGTGGGTTGGGGCAAATTAGGCATAGGCATCGGCCTTGGAATCTCGGGTTCCATAATGGGTATTGGTTCAACCGTAGGTGTGGTTTGAGCGGTACTTCGTGGGCTTGAGATGTGCTCCTTTTCAACCACAACCTCGGGTTCTTTCTCTTTTTCCTTCTCCGTAGAAGTACTTGGACGAGAAATGGGTTCTTTGAAAGTTTTACCACTACGAGTGGTAATAACCTTCAATTCTCCTTTCGGGTTCACGATGGTATCACTAGGAAGACCACCCGAAGAAGAGGGCTTACACATGATAGCTTCAAACATTTTAGCCATACGATCTTCAAACTTAGATTGCCTAGCATCCGCTTTCAACAACTCTTGCTTAATCTCATGTTGTCCTTGCTCCATTTTTTGTTGATTTTGTTGGAGTCTTGTGACATTTCCTTCCATTTTATTAGCATGAGTTTTTAGTTCATTAGCAAGTTCGGTTTTAAGCTCGTTTTTCAACTCGGATCTTAAGCTAACCATTTCACGTTGCATGTTGTCAAACTTAGCATCATTAGCCTTAGCATAATTCAAAAATTCTCCTTGAAGATTTTTGGTGTGATCGTTTTGAAAACCTTGGGCATTAGTTTGAAAATCACGGTTTTGGTTTTGGTTTGAAATTTGCCCATTTCCACTTTGGTAATTACCTTTGTTATAGTTCCTTTGATTTCCTTGGTAATTTCCACCTTGATTGTTGTTTCGATAGTTATTAGCATTTTGATTGGGTTGAGCTTGATTTGAACGTGAACCTTGACCTATTTGGTTATAAGTTCCCGTGGCTACAAAAGCATTCGAAGTGTTACCATCCGCGGTAATGCACTCGGATAAATCATGAGCTCCCCCACACGACAAACAACTTTTAGAAACCGCTTTAACCGAAGCGGTGTTGGAAGCTTCTTGAGCCTTCCAATGGGACATAAGGTTTGCAAATCTATCGAAAAATCGGTTTTCTTCATTTGCTTCATCATGTAATGCATTGATACTACGAGACGATGATGACGAGCCCATTTTGGCAACACTCGGTGTGTGACGAGGGCTATAAACCTTAGACCTATTCTCAATTATTGTTAAAGCTTCATCAACCGTTTTACACAAAAAATTACCACCCGCGGCGGCATTTAAATAATCTCTTTCATGATCGTTAAGTCCATTGTAAAACGTGTCGATTTGGTGCAAATCGGAAAATCCGTGATGAGGACATTCGTGTAACATTTCCTTAAACCTATTCCAAGCCGTAGAAAAACTTTCATTTGGTTCTTGTGAAAATTTAGAAATCTCGTTTTTCAAATGCGTAGTCTTAGAGGGCGGAAAAAATTGGTTCACAAATTTGGACACGAGATCGGTCCACGTCAATATAGAATTGGGTGGCTCTTTCTCTAACCAAATTTTAGCGGGCCCCGCTAAGGAATACGGAAATAACATCATCTTAATCGAGTCATTCGAGACATCCTTGAATTTGCACGTGGCGGTAAGACGATTAAATTGGCGGATATGGTTGTGAGGATTGTCCTTCTCATCACCACGGAATTTGTTGTTTTGGATCATCGACAACAAACCCGTTTTCACCTCAAAATTCTCCGCAAGGATTGCGGGAATCACAATAGCTTCTCCATAACCCTCGGTGGGTGCTTGAAGTAACTCCATCATAGTTCGATTCGCCATGGTTGGTTCCTCTCGTACAATGGGTTCGTCAATAGGAGATTCCTCACTAGAAAGAGTGAGTGATTTGTTTCTTCGTTTACGAGCACGTCTAGCTTTAGAGCGAGTTTGCATAAACGTCACGTACAACGACAAGGCGAGCAAAGAAGATTCTTTTTGGTATTTTGTGTTTTTTTTTTTTCAATTTTTTTGTGGTTTTTGATTGTATTAACTTTTTGGAAATTGGTGAATGTATTAAGTAGACAACAAGTCCACAAATCTCCTCACTTAATCAAATCTCTTGATTAAAAAGGCCTCAAGGAATGAAAACGATCACGTGGAGTGAACGCCTTCGATGACTTTAGAACGATGGTGGAACACCAAATCGTTCAAGAGGGTTTAATCAAATGAAACCAAGAAAATATATATGATATGTAATAATACTTTGGGCGGCAAAACCCTCGATTCACTCTCAAAATCAAATACGCACAAGCAAGCGGAGGAAACGAGGCGGCGCGAAGCACTTAAGAGCCTTTTTCCTTTAGGTTGTGAAATACAACCGCCTTATACCCACCTTATAGTTTGTATTATCAAAATCAAGTTTCACGAAAGTATTTATCTATTTTTGCCTTTTTCTTTGGTTTGAGATTCGAATACAATGATCGAGTGATGAAATCCCGAATCAAGGTTGTGATTGCTCACGTATTTGGAGTACTTGTGTATTTATTGTTCTACGTATACAATATACTAATAGTATTCACACAAAAACCGAAAAACGATAATACGTATTAATAGAGTGCTATTAATACAATTATATTTATGGCTAATATAGAAAATCAACAATTGTCAATCAAAACACAACACGCCTCCCCGGCAGCGGCGCCATTTTTGATGTAGAGGTTTTGTATATACTTTATTTTAGGAAAAACAAAGCAACACAAAAAGCGGTAAGTATTAACGAGTGATTTAGGAAAACCACAAGTTATGACCCTTGATGGGAATCGTTCTCTCGAGGAGGCACGTGCGTTGTGAATTGAATTGATTGATTTTGTTTTTGATTATTAATGAGAAGAAAAGAAGAGAAAATGACGAAGACGAAAAAATTAGAAAAATAAGGCAAAACACTATTAGAAAGCTACGACGTAGAACGTGAAAAAGCACAAAATTTAAAATTTAAACCTAAAAATTCCTAAAAATTACTAAAACCTCCCAAATAATATTCTAAGGGTTTACAAAAAATTCAAACTTGCCAAAACCTTTTAATTAATTTAATAATGACCTTTTAATGCTAATTAAAGCCCTAAAAATCACTTTTAAATATTAAAAAGCCCTAAACAAGATTTTATAGTTTGTAAACCTCAAAAATGACTTAATTAAACTAAAAACTATTTTTAAAAATTTTAAAACCAAATTAAACTATTTTTAAACTCCTAAAAACTATTAAAATGTATTAAATCTTAAATTAAATCTAAAAATTAATTGAAAAGCCTAAAAATTATTCTACAAATGGGAAAAGTCCTAATTAATGATATAGAACCTAGGAAAAATGAAAAAGAAATAAAGATTAAACTTTTAATTTTAATGAATAAAATAATAATAAAATAATCCAAAAAAATTAAAAGTTCCTAAATAAATTCTAAAAAATTCTCAAAAATCCTAAATATTCTAACTAGAAAGAATATGTAAATTAAAGTTTCTAAAACCTCTTAATGAATTTTATATTAATTTTTAAAGTTTAATAAAAAACCTAAAATCAAATAAAATCAAAAATTAAAGTTTTTGAAAACTTTTTCACATGTAAACCTCAAAAATATTAAATAAAACCTAAAAACTATTTTTTTGTATTTTTAAACTACTGTTTAATATTTTTTTAAGACTTTCTAAATTTAAAAATAGAAATAATCCTATTAAATAATTAAATATAAGGAAAAATGAAATTTTTAATCAGAAAAATCCTAAGACCTATTTAACACCTAGGAAAAATGGTAAGACACCAAAAAGCTTAATGAATAAGCTAAAAACAAGCAATAAGCCCACGGGTTTATTAAATAAGCCAAACTCACACACTCCTTATATATTAGACTTTGTAGACTCTTACCAGTCAAAGTCCCTAGGGCAGATGGTAAGAGTGTATGTGTGTGAGCGTGGTGACCAGGGTTCGAATCCTGAAACCCCCCCTTTTTATCACTTAGTTGCGCCGCAACAGGTAGTACTTGCGCCGCAACTAGTGTTGCGAGAGTACCCTTGGTCTGCAGCTCCTTCAGTTGCGCCGCAACTAGGTAGGACTTGCGGCGCAATTTGCGAAACGAAAGCAACTTTGGTCTGTAGGTTCTTTAGTTGCGCCGCAACTAGTAGGTCTTGCGGCGCAATGTTTTTACTTTTTTTGCTTTTTTACTTTTCTCAACCAACTGTCAACCTTTGTTAAGCTTAAACACAAACCAAAACCACTTTTTACAGCAAGATTAATCAAATGGTGAATCAAAACGTGGGCAAGTCTGGTGATGTTTCTGAAAACCAAGTGTGAGTGCACACTTGAACTTTGCAAACCAAGAGGTCTTGGTTTATGCTTTGTTTGGTGATGTTTGATGGATACAAAGGGCACCCCTTCACTCTTTCTGAGTGAAGGGAGTCAATCAAAGCACAAATCAAGCGAAGTTTAAACACTTAGCACACAAAATTCACACATCAAAAGCACCAATGCACCTTAAGTTTCTGTGACAAAGAAAATGCAGGTATGGTGGACTTAAATGCTTATAACTTGCATCCTAGTGAACTACAAAGCTACAAACATGGCACACACTTACTTCAAATAGCACCAAATCAATCTGCAAACCTGAAATACCCTAAACCTAAACAGAAATCAACAGATCATGCTCAAAATCTCACAAAATTAAGTATAATATTGCACATGCAGATTTTAAGACATGATTTCACTTTTTTGATGCACAAACTAGCTCCAAACTTCTTCAAATCTATCTAGCAACTAACTAGCAACCTTTCTCAAGCTATAATCAACTTTCTAACAGCCTTTTTAAAACACTACAATGATTTAAAACCTGCTAAAATGCAAATCCAAACACCCCTTTAAAAGCTTTTAAAAACGTTTAACAAATCAATACCTTTTAAAACTCCTATAAACTAAGCAAATTAGCATCCAATATGCATGAAACACCAGTTTGAACTCAAATCAAACAACTAAACATACAATCCAACACTTAAGCACACAAATCAATTAAGATCATGCAAACTCAACCTTTCTGAAAATTTTCAAAGGTAAAAGGACTTTTACCTTAGGGTTTTACATCCAAAACCCTTGTGACAGCCTTGTCACCTCCTTCCCAACTCGGGTTGGGGCTGACTTTGATCAACAAACAAGCTTACTACCTGAAAAAGAAAAATCAAAGAAGAAAAACACAAATATATGCAATATTTCAGTTTTCTTTCTTTCTTAAAAACTTTTCTCAAATTTCTTCCAAACTTTGAAAACACGTTTCAAAAACTTTCTAAATTTACAAACCAACAACCTTTTTCCACTTTCACTTCAAAGATTTATGATTTATCAAATTTAAAAACTTTTGAATACTTTTTGAAAAATAAACAAAATTTCTAACACTTAAATGGAACTCAGCTTAGGCACAAATCTCAACACACAAACTTTTTAAACAACATAAAAGGAATTACAATGATTTTAACAAACACCAAACTTTATATATTTAAAAAAGGAATTACAAGAGAATTTGCCAAAAACTGGAACAAGTAAAATGATGGACAGGCCCATCATTTTATACACGAATTGGAACATACTAGAAGCTAAATTAAAATATTACAAAAGCTGGAAACCCTAATGGTGGAATTCACAATTTTGCCCTCTTCTTTGACTTGATTCTTGGTCAAAAATGACCTCCATGTGACTTGACAGTTGGATTCTCTCATCTTGGACGTTGGATTAATCTTGGAGGCTAAGGAGTTGCTTAGGAACGTTGGATTTGTCAGGGTTTTGGGTTTTGGGAAAAGGGACGTTGACAGGGGAGGTTGGGGAAGGACCACAAGGCCACGTGGCCTGTTTGTGATAGGTGGGTTTAGGTGAGGGATAGGCCAATTAAGGATCTGGAGGTTTGGAGGGATTATCCCTTTGTTTTAAAGTGTAATTAATCTGGGTGTTCTAGGGTTCTTAGGGGATAATTAAGGCTGTTTGATTTGTTTTGGGTTTATTAGTTTTTAAACATGTGTTTATGGGAGGGAAAGAGAGATTAAAGGGTGGTTGACCAAGTTTGACTTGGTTAAAAATAATAAACCGGGTTTTAATGGTGGTGGGCTGGGGGTGATGTTGGGCCATGGGATGGGTTTTGCATACCCAGTCCCTAACCAAACGTGGTCTCCGTTATTTAATTGCAAAGTTGGTCCAAAAGTTAACTTTCTTGCATCAGCCGTCCAAAATGATTTGCAAATCCAGTCCTTTAGTTCCCTTTTGTTACTTTTTGAACATTTAACCATTTTCCAAGGGTTGATTTTGCATATTCTTCAATCTTCAAGGGTACTTCTTGCACAATTAACTTTTTGAGGGGTTAAAAGTGACAAATTCACCAAAGATGAGGGGTCATTTTTGCCAATTCTTCAAACTTGAGGGGTCTTTTTGCAAAATTCCAAATTTGAGCTTGGTTCATTGTGCGTCTTCGTTTCCCGTGTTCGTTTTTGATTGATTCTTGTTGTCTTTTGTCAATTCCACAATATCCGTACCTAAAAATACACAAGGAACAAACACGAGCATATATTTGGCATTTTTCATGATTTTATGCAATTTAAGGCCGTTTTGGACGATGAGACCATGTATAAATGCAGTCTCATCAACCCTTTTCTTGGTACTCAAATAAGAGCTTATGCATTTCGGCTTTGACTTATTAGGATACCTTTTAGGACGCATGAATGTGTTCCAATATATAATAGAATGGTAAGCATCTATTAAAACACTAGAAAGCATCCTATTATTTATTCTATTAAAACGTCATTTTGGTCATAATGAACATGTTATGGGACTAAAGAATTGGTTTTATAATGTTTCATGTTTATTAGGACCTTCATAAGTGTCCTAGATATCTAATACAACCCTCACCTAGAGGACACATTTATATTAGTCCTATTATCTTAAAGGTCCTATAAACATATTTTAAAGGACTTTAACCAGTGTCCTAGAAACCATTTTTTCTTGTAGTGCATGGATTTAGTTATCGGTCTTCCGCAGACAAAGAGGATGCACGATGCGATTTGGGTTATCGTTGATCGACTTACCAAATCAGTTCATTTCTTACCGATCCGCAAAGAAGATTCGGTCAGTAAACTCGCCGATACTTATAGGAGGGAGATCATGAGAATTCACGGTGCACCATCCAGCATCGTCTCAGACAGAGATCCTCGGTTCACTTTGCAATTTTGGCAAAGTCTGCAGAAAGCTTGGGGGACAAAACTTAAGCTTAGCACGACTTTTCATCCTCAAACAGACGGGCAGTCGGAGCGATCGATTCAGACATTGGAAGACATTTTGAGGTCATGTGCGTTGGAATGGACGGGTGATTGGGACGATTATATATGTTTGGTGGAGTTTGCATACAACAACAGTTGGCACGCAAGTATCAAGTGTGCTCCTTTCGAGATGTTGTATGGCAGAAAGTGTCGCGCCCCAATCTGCTGGGATCAGGTTGGTGAGCGAACACTTGAAGGACCAGAAATGATAGAGCTGACTAATGAGAAGGTCGCAGTAGCTAAGCAGAAACTGCAAGAAGCACGGTCACGTTAGAAGAGTTACACAGACAAGCATCGTAGGGACTTACATTTTAACGTAGGAGATCACGTTTTCCTTATGGTTTCGCTGGCACGTGGTGTTAGACGTTTTGGAATCAAAGGGAAACTCAGTCCTCGATTCATCGGACCGTTTGACGTCATTGAACGAGTCGGTGAAGTATCTTACCGTTTAGCGTTACCTCCGCAGCTTTCTCATGTTCACGATGTTTTCCATGTGTCCTTACTCAGAGGGTACAAGTATCATCCCCTTCACATGGTTCAGTATCCACTGGAATAGATTCGTGAAGATCTCACTTTCATAGAAGAACCCGAACGAGTTCTTGACAGACAAGAACGAGTCATGAGAAGGAAGACGATTCCCATTCGTCAAAATCCTTTGGAGGGATCATACCGAGCGGGAAGCCACTTGGGAAACAGAGGAGTCTATCCGGGCTTCTTACCCTCATTTCATATTTTAAATTCGGGTATGTTCTTCTTTTCCAGTTTACTTTATCTATAATTTGGGGACGAATTATTCTTTTTAGGGGGGGGGGGGAGAGTTGTAAAACCCGCATGCTTTTACCATGAATAGTACCCTTACGATCGTACGTACATGATTAGAACTTTCCTTTTTTAGCATGTTTACGTTTCACGAACAAGATTTACAAGTATTACGTACGTGTGATAACACGATAAGTATTAATACGTATTAAGACACGATAATTATTTCAATAATAATTATAATCACGGACATACGAACATGAAATCATGAACGTAAATAATCACGAGCTTAGTATTACGTATTTATGTATATTTATTACGATCATGAATAAATATAATAAGACACGAACGATAACTATTTAAATCATGTAAACACGAACACGAGAGCACACTTAATATTAGACACGAGAAAACTATGGCTTACCCTTGTGGGCCCCATCTTACCCGCGGCTAGAACTCAAAACAAGGTCCAAGCCCATTTGATTTTTACTAAACAAGGAATAAGGAAAAGATATGTTTCATAATAACAAAAATTAGAAAAAACAAGAAAACCCTAAATCTCTCTTTGGTCTCTCCTTGGCCGCCGGGTATAGAACACACACAAGGGTGTGTTGGTTGGTTTTGGTGATTGATTTCTCGCAAGGTTGTTAGTGTGTTCATCTTCCTTTGTTTCATGTAATCGGTAAACCCTAAACCCTTTTTCTTTTTATGTTCTTGATTAATTGAACACATGAAATCATGAATGGTATAAAAACAAGTAAATACATGTTAATAAAGTCATGGGGGTAAAATTAATTTGGGTTTAAGGGGTGTTTGTTTTTGGCCGACGCATGGAACCGAGACCAAGGGGGTCTCGGCTTGTTTTGTTTCACACCAACAAAGACCTCAAGGTCTCGGTGTGGGTTGTGTGTCTCGGGCGCAGGAACAAAGTGAACCCCGACCTCGGTCGGGGTGTGTTTTTGGCTTGGTGGGTCTCGGCTAAGAACAAGGAACCACCACCGGCTTAAGCCGGTGGCTAAATAAGGAAAGTAGGGGGAACCTTAGGCCGCGACAGCAGGGGTAACCTCCGGCTAGCCGGTGGGAACTTTTGCTAGCCGGCGGCTAGCCAAGACTAAGGGTGCGTTTGGTTGGCCGGTTCATGGGTTAAACCGGTCCGGTTCACGACATGTTTAGATTAAAACACGAGTTCGGTTCATGGGTTATTTTTGCAAGTTAATTATTTTACAAGGTAAATTATTTTAACAAGATTAAATTAAATTAACTAAAACATGTACATGATTAATTTAATTTATGAATGCCTTAGGTTATTAATATTATTATTAATACATGAATTTAAACCTAAGTAATTACCATTTTATTTAGACTATATAATTAATTATTAAAATCATAACTTATAATTAATTAATTTACATGACTTAGGTTATAATATTAATAGATAATAACACATGTTTTAACCTAAGTATTTTTTTACCTTTATTTAATTAAATCATGTTATATTTAATTAAATACTTTAACCTTTAGTTTATTTAATTTACATGAATTAATTATTAAACTATACTAGTTAATTACGTGACTTAGAATATTAATCAATAAACACTTAAGCTTATATAATTAGCTTAATAATCCAGCTTATTTCTATTTATGGAAACTTTCTATTTTTAGAAACTTATTTAATTAAGGCAGTTAATCTATTTATGGAAACTTTTTATTTTTAGAAACTTATCTATTTTAAGTAGTAAATCTATTTTTGGAAACTTTCTATTTTTGGAAACTTTCTTTTTTTGGAAATTTTCTATTTTGGGAAACTTGCTATTTTTAGAAATTTACTTATTATTACACATCAAGTATAATAATACAAGAAATACAAGAAATACTTAATCAGAATAGACAGAATACATGATAAACGCAGTATAAAGCTTAAATCAGTAAAACATGACATGAACATATAAAACAAGTTAAGACATGATATAAAATCAGTTACGTACTCAGTAATCAGATACTTATACACGTATGTATTTATGTAGCATTAGTGATACCTGATTGTGGTAAAATACGACCTTTAGGAAAAGGAGCGTAAAAGCGGTAAGTATTAAGTGATGATTTAGGAAAATCAAGCACTAATGACCCAATGAAGTTCGTTTCCCAAGGAGGTATATGTGTGTGAAAAACTTGTTAAATGTTTGTGATTAATGATTGGTTTAGAAGGGGATGAGAAAGGAAGGTGACGAAGACGTGAAAATAATACTACGATGACAAAATGTAAAACCGTAAAAACTACAAAAATAAAAATTAATTCTAAAAATTACCAAAAATTCACCAAAAATCAAAAAAAATAAACTAAGAGTTTACCAATGATCAAAACTTTTTCAAACATTTTAAATAATTAAATATTCAATTTTTAAATGCTAATTAAAGCCCTAAAAATCAAATAAATTATCAAAAAGCCCAAATAAAGATTTTTCAATTGGTAAACCTCTAAAATGACCTAAAAAGATTAAAAACTATTTTTAGAAATTTTTAAACTAATAAAAACTATTTAAAATGATTTAAAAACTATTAAAACTTAAAATAATTATAAAAATTAATCTAGAAGTGATAAAATTATTCTAAAAGTTGCTAAATTCCTATTTTAATGTATTTAAGCTAAGAAAAATGTAAAAAGTTGGAAAATATGAAATTTGAAAAATAATAATAAAATAATATTAAAATATTATTAAAAATCTAAAAATTATAAAAAATTCTAAAAACTTGCAAACTAGTTTATTTAACCCTAAATAAACAGAAAATCAAAGTGAAATGACCAGAATACCCCTATTGGGCCCTCAAATGGGCCAAAACCAAAAACAGTCAACCTTAATGGGCTTTTTAGCCCAAAAAGTCAAACTTGGCCCAATTGACTTGGAAAAGCCCTATCTGACTCAAAATTTAATTCTAAGCACAAAACTCTAAAGGCCCAAAAGCTGAATGTGAGCTTATCACAGCTTAATAAGCAAACAACATATTCTTATTGGGCTTTTCAGCCCATTAAGCAATAAGCCAATGCCATAAGCTCTAATTTGACACACAACCTTCTTTTGGGATGCTTATGAGATCTGTAAAAAGAAATTTTGAAAAAGCACACTCAATAAGCCAGAAATAAGCAAAGTAATATTTCACTAAAAGACAAAATAGTCGTTTTTGAGAAATAAGGCACCTCAGGACTTGATTCAACTTGCAAAAGATCACAAATGGACTCAATAAGCCAAAACAATCAACAAAATTCCAATAAGCAAAACCAATAAGCCAGAATAAGCCAATAAGCACTTATGAAAAAGTCAATTAAGTTGGTTTTCTAGTCAAACCCTAAAGTCAACCCACCAAATGCTCCAGTATGAACAAATGGGTCAAATAATGAGCACCTATTACAAAATCCAAGTTGTTGCTGGTTAAAATAAGCTATTATAGCTTATTGATAAGCTGACACCAAAATTACACTAGAAGTGGTAACTAGCAGGGGAAAGGAGTTCCCACTGCTTTGACTATTTGACTAAGCTTTTTAGAGAGTTTCAGTTGGATTCAATTGGAAACAAGGGAACCCTTGTGATCAATGAATCACAAGGAGTCAATAGCAACAAGAAAATCCAAATTTGGTTCACACAATAAGCCACAAATGATCAAACAGTCACCAGATCATACACAGACATGGAAATAAGCAGTTATGCACTTAATAAGCAGATTTAGCAAGAATAAGCCAACCAAACTCAACAGGATGCATACACAAGCTATATTAACTATGAATAAGCACAAATCAACTTATAACAAACACTGAATCAAAGTAAACAACAAGATCAAAGCATTCAAAGTTACTGATGAACAAGGTGCATATGCAGAAACTATTTTGCTGATCTATTTGACACTAGATCCAATTTCAGGCCTCAAATCCTTCTTCCCTGGTGTTGTTAACCTAGATTTAACACTTGTTAACCCTAGTCTATGATTAGATCTAGGTGTCCCCTAAATTTCAGTCAAATTCACCAAGTAAACAAGATTTTATACCCAATCTATGAATCTATGTGTTTAAACCCTCAAAACCTGAAAACAGATGAACAATAGCACCCAATAAACAGATACCAATACTTGCAAACACAAAACCACCTCTTAACAAACCACAATTCCAACTTATGCAGTTAACCGAAACACCCTTTAAAAATTTGTTTTCACAATTTTTCAAAGTATTATCCAGATTTCACTCACAAATCAGACTAACAACACCTCATAAACATCAATCCAAGCCAGATTAACAATAATCAACCACAATATCACAGATTTAAGAACAATCAAACAAAAATCACAAATATTCAGAAACTTAAAGAGGAAATGAAAAGGGAAGAAGATGCAAACCTCCAAGACCTACATCCAGGCCCTGGATTGTTTGAGCTGAGGTACTAGCAGAACAAGTACCAGCTTCCAAGCTGCTAAGAAGAAAAAACCACAAAAGTGAGATCAAACAATACCAAACTTTATGATTTTTGAAGCACAAGCCTTATCACTTAAAACCTTGCCTCAAAAACCTTCAAACATGTATATGGAACTCAGAATCAGGCTATTCTAACACCAACTTTTAACAAAATATAAAAGAGATTTTTCAAAATTCAAAAAATCAAATTTTATTAATTAAAAAGGAATTACAAAGATTTAATAGCCTAAAACTGGAACAAAGGGACTCTCACATGTTGAGGTCTCCTTTTATAGGCAAATGCCTGGCTAACACTATTCACAAACCCTAGAAGTGAATTCCACATTTGTCCTTGAGGTCTTCTAGATAATTCTCTGATGTGAGCTGTCCAAAGTGATCAAGGGCGTTCATTTTAGCTTTGGAATGAAGCAAGGATCCTTAGCTGTTGATTTGGACACGTAGGATGACTTGGAGGTTAAGTTGTCACATGATTGGTGGACGGGTATTTGGGGGTGGGGTCCATTTTGAGTGGGAATAAGGATTTTAGGGTTGGGATGGGTTTCTGCACATGTGAATCACTCATGTGCAAAGGTAATTGATTTTTACCCTAAGTTTAAGTGGAGTAAAATCTGGGTGGGTAAAAGGTGAATAGTGAAGTGTTTGATCCGAAATTGGGGGAAACAAAGGTGTTTGGCGCAATTTGTGTGTTTGAATGTTTCAGTGCACAACTTTGGCCCTTGTATTTTGGGAAAATAGGTATAACACGTTTATTTTGCAAACAAACTCATATCCTTTGTAAATAACTTTCATGACTTGGCAGTTTTGGCACAAAACTTTGGAAAAAGGTTTCAAAGGGTTGTTTTTGCCATTTTGAGATATTTCAAGGGCTGATTTTGGACAATGTTGATCTTCAAAGGTCTTCAATATAACTTTGACTTCATGAGGGACCATAATTGGCAATTTGGAATTGTTGAGGGACTAAACTTGCCATTTCTTCAAAGTTGAAGGACCATTTGTGTAATTTTGACAAACTTAAGGGACCAAACTTGTAATTATCAATATACAAGGGTTTTAAGTGTCAATTCTTCATTCAATGAGGATCAATCTTGCATGTCTTCAAGTATTCAAGGGTAAATGTTGGATAAATCATGATTTAGGGCCCGGTTCTTTGTACGGCTTCATTTCTCGTGTCCGTTTTTCCTTGTATCTTGTGATCTTTTGTCTTTTTCACGATATCCATACCTAAAATACACAACTAAACAAACACAAGCATATATGTGGTATTTTATGACATATTTATGCATTTAAAGCCCGAAAAGAATGATGAGATCATGTATAAATGCCATCTCATCACTCCCCCATACTAAGCCATTGCTGTGCCCTCACGCAATGCTAGAATAAAGTATCTAAGCATCACCAAAGTTCAATTTTATTAACCTTTATTGAAGATTAAAAGACTTGCAACATACTACGAAGATGTGTAAAGACATAATGTATGATTTTCATCACAAAAGTGACTTTTAGGGTCAAAGAATAGAAACAAGTAAATGTCCCTTAGAGTAAACTTCGTCATCCTTGATTATCATACATTCCATGCTAAGTGCAAAAACTAGATCATTGTTGGTACAAGTCACAATGCTAACACTACTCATACGTCCAAATTGTGTAATACGTTTTCTCCCCGTAATCCTAGTTATTATAAAAAGAAGTGGGTTACTAGCATTTTTTAACTATTTGTCATGGATCACAAGTGATTCATATTGACTTATTTGAGTAGTTATTAGTCCGAAAGCAAAGTAGCACGATTTGATTAATAGTTAGCCGAAGGACAAAATCTTTTAAAACGGCTTCTCGTGTATCTCCTTAAGTTCATATCTTGGCATAACTCGTTTCACGATTTGAGACCTTTCTCGGACCGATATTTGGCATGTACTTCATACTTCAAATCTTGGGAAGACGTTCTTGAAATTATGGTCTTCTCTTCACATATTTGGAATTTCTTCACATGACGTTTTCGAGAGATTCTTCATATTTGGACCACGACTTCATCATTTTTCTTCAATCTTTACTTTGGATTTTAATATACAACGATCCGCCTCCTTTTCGGACATGGATATATTTATCCTCATACCTTGTAGGGGTCTTTTTGGATAGACTTTCTCCATGATCTTTAGGGGAGTAATTGCTTTTCGTTGTGTGTCTTGATCCTTCATATTGATTTAGGAATAATGATACTTCACATCATCTTGGATCTTTAGCAAGAATAGAGCTCCTCATGCCTTGTTAGGGCCTTTTTGGATAATCGCCAATCTTCGCGTTCCGCTTCAATAAGTTATGCCTTGGCTATGAACTCTATTCAACCCCGATCAACTTTTAAATGATCTTGCGCTAGAGGCTAAGTAACCTTTCAAATCGTACGACCTTACTTATTGCAATTATGATTTATTCCTAATGCATTGATCTTATGGGAAGAAAAAGCCACAATTAAAGACATGAGTTTTTGAAAGAACATTTTCATGTTCTACGTTTAGCATGATCACTTGTCTAACTCTATCATCTCTCGTTCTTCACTATATAAAGACCTCTAATTAAAGAGACTCGTGAATACTTAGCCATGCAAGTCAAAATTAAGCCAAATTTGGATTAGCTTTCATTAAGACTATATCAAATCAAAGTTTTGGGGTTTCAAGCCACCTATAGGATCTTGCAATTTCTTGGACTTTTTCAAGCTTAGAGAATGCATTTTATAGTTCCCTTGATAAGTGACTTTCTAGGATTAATTATAGGAACTTGCGAAAAGTTCTTGTTCTTAACCCGTAAGAGTTAAGACTTTCGCGTTTTAAAGCTCCCTATATAAAAGTCTAGCAAAACTTGAATTGAGCGGGTTAAGGAATGTAAATGGCTCCAAATGCCCATCAAGTCAAAAATTAACTCTTATTCTACCCATCGGAAAATATACATTCGTGTCTTAAAAACACTTACGAAAACTAAGAAAATTTTTAAAATTTGGCCATTTTTAGCCTTATTAGCAACCAAACAAAACATTGAAACTTGGAGAGCGTGAGGGCGTAGCAAAGCAAGTGCCTATTCACCCCCCATACTAAAAGTAAACATTGTCCTCAATGTTCCGAGTCTAAAGGTGGAGCACCCCCATACTAGAGACGAAGAATCGAATGCTTAGGATCTAGCATGGAAAGGGTGATCAACAATATATCTAAAGCCGTTTATTAAGTATGTTAAAAGATAATTGTTAGAACAATAAAGGATATGTCATGGATTCGTGAAAAACTTCTTCGAACAAACGATGGAGGCTCACGTAAACGAACACCAGAGTCTTCAATCGTAGATGATGATGATCTAGATAACACAATCACAAACAACCACGAGACAACGAGTTGAAAGGGTACAAGTCCCCTTATTAGTGAATAGTAAGCATAAAAGATAAGCATGGGATCTCCCCCATGAGGCACCTCGTTTTTGATTACCGAGTCTTGAGCTCGACTCGATCCCCTCAATGCTAGTTATCATTGGGGAAGGTGACTTGGTCGAGGGCAACCATTGAAGGAATTTCCCCACCAAAGTAGTGCTTAAGCCTATGTCCATTCACCTTGAAATTAGGACCATCATCTTGAGCTAGCTCAATGGTCCCATAAGGAAACACTTGTGTAATGGTGAACGGACCCGACCAACGAGATTTCAATTTCCCGGAAAATATCTTAAGTCGAGAGTTAAAAAGTAACACTTGATCACCAACGTTAAAAACCCGGTTTTTAATCTTTGAATCATGAAACTTTTTAGTCTTTTCTTTAAAAATCAATGAATTTTCATAAGCATTATCTCTTAATTCATCTAATTCATTCAATTGTATTTTCTGGTGATCTCTCGCGGTCTTCAAGTCAAAGTTTGCATGCTTAAGGGCCCAATATGCCTTGTGCTCCAACTCAATGGGCAAATGACAATTTTTTCCGTAGACTAACTTATAAGGAGTGCAACCGATAGGTGTCTTATAAGCGGTCCTAAAGGCCCATAAAGCGTCATCGAGTTTGTCGGACCATGAAGCACGGTTTTCTCCAATTGACCTCTCTAAAATCCTCTTCAAAGCTCGGTTCGAAACCTCGACTTGCCCACTCGTTTGCGGGCGATAAGCCGTAGAAAGACGATGAGTAACTCCATATTTCTTTAGAACCTTTTCGAATTGGTCATTAGAAAAATGGGTTCCACAATCGCTTATAATAGCACGAGCAGTTCTGAACCGAGAGAATAGTTGCTTCAAAAACTTCACTACCACACGAGCATCATTAGTAGGCAAAGCCTTAGCTTCCACCCACTTAGAAAGGTAGTCCACCGCGACGAGGATATATTTGTTGCCATGAGACGATGGGAACAGCCCCATAAAGTCTATTCCCCATATGTCGAAAATCTCACACACTTGAATTATGTTTTGCGGCATTTCATCACGTTGAGACGATTTTACTTGACGTTGGAACGAATCACACGACTTCACAAGTGCGTGTGCATCACGATAGATAGAAGGCCAACAGAAGCCGGCATCGAACACTTTCTTAGCCGTGAGATTAGCACCGTGGTGACCACTCGTGGGCCCCTCGTGACAAGCTCTAATGATATTAGAAGCTTCGGCACCAAAAACACAACGTCGAACGAGTTGATCCGCACAAACCCGAAAGAGATAAGGGTCGTCCCAAAAATAGAACTTGACGTCACGAAAGAATTTTCGTTTTTGTTGTGTCGTCATACCCTTGATTATGAAATTGCCCGCATGGTAATTTGCAATGTCGGCAAACCATGGGGTGGTGTCTTTAGAATTCACTACACCGAGAGTCTCGAGAGGAAATGTTTCGGTGATTTCCTTGTTCTCGAAAACATCTTTGTGAGGATCTTCTAGACGAGAGAGATGATCGGCCGCTAGATTCTCAGCTCCTTTTTTGTCAAGCACGGTGACATCAAATTCTTGGAGGAGGAGCATCCAACGAAGCAATCTCGGCTTAGCATCTTGCTTAGCTAAGAGATACTTGATAGCCGAATGGTCGGTATACACGATGCTTTTAGTCAAGACGAGATAAGGTCGGAATTTCTCAAAAGCATAGACCACGGCAAGGAATTCCTTTTCCGTTGTGGTGTACTTTAATTGAGCCTCGGTCATCGTCTTACTAGCATAGTGGATAGGACGGAAATGCTTGTCATAACGTTGCCCTAAGACGGCCCCTATAGCATAATCACTTTCATCGCACATGATTTCAAAGGGTAATTCCCAATTAGGAGCAACAAGAATGGGAGCTTCGGTAAGTTTCCTTTTGAGAGTTTCGAAAGCTCTAACACAATCCTCATTGAAGTTAAAAGGAGCATCCTTCTCGAGAAGGTGTGTCATAGGTCGAGAGATTTTCGAAAAGTCCTTGATGAAACGACGATAGAAGCCCGCGTGGCCTAGGAAACTCCTAACTCCCTTCACGGTTTTGGGATGAGGTAACTTGGGATGACGTCTACTTTAGCTTTATCGACCTCAATCCCTGCTTTCGACACCTTATGTCCTAAGACGATTCCTTGTTTACACATAAAATGACATTTTTCCCAATTAAGCACAAGATTGGTTTCTTCACAACGTTTTAACATTTGCTCGAGATTAGATAAACATGACGTGAACGAATTGCCAAACACCGAGAAGTCATCCATAAACACTTCCATCGACTTCTCGATCATATCGTGAAAAATCGCCATCATACACCGTTGAAACGTACCCGGTGCATTACAAAGTCCGAAAGGCATCCTACGATAAGCGAACGTTCCATAAGGACACGTAAACGTAGTCTTCTCTTGATCACGAGGGTCGATAGGGATTTGAAAGTAACCGGAAAAACCATCTAAAAAGCAATAGAGGTCATTTCCCGCGAGTCGCTCCAACATTTGATCCATGAAGGGCAAAGGAAAGTGGTCTTTACGAGTGGCGTCATTTAACTTTCGGTAGTCAATACACACCCTCCAACCGGTCACAACACGAGTGGGAATTAACTCGTGGTTTTCATTAGGCACAACGGTCATTCCTCCCTTTTTAGGGACACAATGGATTGGGCTCACCCATGGGCTATCGGATATAGGATAAATCATTCCCGCGTCAAGGAGTTTAAGGACCTCCTTTTTAATGACATCGTGAATTTTGGGTTTCACCCTTCTTTGACTTTGAATTGCGGGTTTGTAGTCGTCCTCCATTAAAATCTTGTGAGTACAAAATTTTGGGTCAATACCCTTAATGTCGGAAATTTTCCATGCAATTGCCCCTTTATGAGCCTTAAGAACTTTCAAGAGCTCGGTTTTTTCATCATTAGAAAGACCTTTTGCAATAATAACCGGCAACTTGTCATCACCTTCCAAGAATGCGTATTCAAGGTGAGAAGGAAGATCTTTCAATTCAAGGATAGGTGGTTCCTCGATTGAAGATTTTGGTTCAGTACTCATAACTTCCATCGGCGGAAGAAATGGTGGAATAGAAGTATCATCACTAATCAACACCTCATCTTCATTGTCGATTTCATTTGAAGTGAGATCGCCTCCTTGGAATGGAGTGAGATTTGGTGTAGAATTAGCAAGAATCGGATCCAAAATAGTGGGATTGCCACTTGACGAGCTATCGAAAAAACCTAACACTTCTTGTGAAAACTCATCGCAAACCACATCAACGATGTCAATGTGTTTGATGGTAGCGATTGTATAAACATGAGAAGGTTTCGAGTTTTGAGTAGCGTTTATAACAAGTTCCTCTTTGTTGAATCTCAAAGTGATAGTTCTTGCATGAACATCGATAAGTGATCTCGAAGTGTCTAAAAATGAACGACCTAAAATTAGAGGAACTTGAGGATCCGCGGGGATGTCAACTACTATAAAATCAACGGGATATTAGAACTTCCCCACTTTCACGAAAACATCTTCGGCTACTCCACATGCTAAAATCATAGAATGATCGGCCATCTCGATAGACATGTTCGAAGGAATAAGAGCCGGAAGCGAAAGCGATTTCCAAATGGAAAATGGAATCAAATTAATGCTCGCACCAAGATCGGCCAAGGCGAGGCATTCTTTCATATCTTGTATGTCATAAGGAATGAGAAACTTTCCGGGGTCACCAAGTTTTTCCGGTATGCGGTTAAGATAAACCGAAGAACAATTAGCAAGCTTTGAAAGCTTTTCCTTATCGCTCATCATACTTTTAAAAGTGGAAGCGAAACGAGGCATATACAACAACGCGTCGGCTAAACTCACATCAAAATGCACTTGTTGAAACATTTTTATAAAAAGCTCGATTTGTTTTTTGTTACGTTCTTGCAATTTCTCTTTGTTTCGTCTCGAAGGGTAAGGTAAAGGTGGTGTGGGTTGGTCATTAGGCAACGGCCTTGGAATCTCGGGTTCCACAATTGGTATTGGTTCAACCGTAGGTGTGGTTTGAGCGGTACTTCGTGGGATTGTAATGTGCTCCTTTTCGACCATCACCTCGGGTTCTTTCTTTATTTCCTTCTCCGTAGAAGTACTTGGACGAGAGATTGGTTCTTTGAAAGTTTTACCACTTCGTGTAGTAATAACCTTCATTTCTCCCTTCGGGTTTGCAATGGTATCACTAGGAAGACCACCCGAGGAAGAGGGTTTACACATGATTTCTTCAAACATCTTAGCCATTCGGTCCTCAAATTTTGATTGCCTAACATCCGCTTTTAATAACTCTTGCTTAATCTCATGTTGTCCTAATTCCATCTTTTGTTGATTTTGTTGAAGACGTTGGACATTTCCTTCCATTTTATTTGCATGAGTTTTTAGTTCATTAGCAAGTTCATTTTTTAGCTCGTTTTTCAACTCGGATCTTAAGCTAATCATCTCACGTTGCATGTTATCAAATTTAGCATCATTTGCTTTAGCATAATCCAAAAATTCTCCTTGAAGATTTTTAGTGTGAGCATTTTGAAAACCTTGTGTAGTGTTTTGAAAATCACGGTTTTGGTTTTGATTAGTGACTTGTCCATTCCCACTTTGATAATTCCCTTTGTTGTAGTTACGTGAATTGCCTTGGTAATTACCACCTTGGTTGTTGTTTCGATAGTTATTAGCATTTTGATTTGGTGGAGCTTGATTTGGGCGGGAACCTTGACCGTTTTGGTTGTAAGTTCCCGTTGCTACATAAGCACTCGAAGTGTTACCATCCGCGGTAATGCACTCGGAAAGATCATGAGCTCCACCACACGACAAACAACTCTTAGCAACCGCTTTAACCGAAGCGTAATTTGAAGCTTCTTGAGCTTTCCAATGGGACATAAGATTAGCAAATCTATCAAAAAACCGATTTTCCTCATTAGCTTCATCATGTAAGGCATTAATGCTACGAGACGATGACGACGATGACGAACCCAAATTGCAAACACTCGGTGTGTTACGAGGGCTATAAACCTTAGATCTATTCTCGATGATTTGTAAAGCCTCATTGGTCGTCTTGCACAAAAAATTACCACCAGCGGCGGCATTCAAGTAATCTTGTTCATGATCATTAAGCCCATTATAAAAAGTATCAATTTGATGTAATTCCGAAAAATCATGGTGTGGATATTCATGTAACATTTCTTTAAAGTGTTCCCATGCCATTGAAAAACTTTCATTATTTCTTTGCACAAATCGTGAAATCTCATTTTTCAAATGTGTTGTTTTAGATAGTGGAAAAAACTTGTTCACAAACTTAGAAACGAGATCACCCCATGTCAAAATTGAATTTGGCGGTTCTTTCTTAAGCCAAATTTTTGCGGGTCCATCTAATGAGTATGGAAACAACATCATCTTAATGTCGTCATGTGGAACATCCTTAAACTTGCTAGTAGCGGTGAGACGATTAAAATTCCTAATGTGATAGTGCGGGTTGTCTTTCTCATGACCTCTAATCTTATTTGCTTGCAACATCGACATTAAACCCGTCTTAATCTCGAAATTCTCCGCAAGGATGGCGCGAATCACAATAGCCTCTCCAAAACCCTCGGTGGGTGCTTGTAGCAACTCCATCATAGTACGATTAGCCATGACGACTTCTTGTTCTACAATAGGTTCAACAATAGGAGGTTGTTCTTCAATCAACGTCTCTTGATTGGCTTGCTTTTGAAGACGTTTACGAGATCGTTTTTCTTGATTACGAGTGATCATAAACTTCACGAAGAATGGGAGGTGAGCAAAGAAGATTCTTTTTGGGTGTTTTGTGAATTTTCAATTTTTTTATGTTTTTGATTGTATTTATTTTTTTTGGATTTTGGTGTATCTTCGTAGACAACAATCTACAAAATCTCTCCTCGAATCAAACTCTTGATTAAAGAAGCCTCAAAGGAATGAAAACGATCACGTGGAGTGAACGCCTTCGAATGGCTTTAGAACTTTGGTGAAAACCAAATTGTTCAAGAGGGTTTAATCACAAAGAAACCAAGCAAATATATTATACGTAATAATACTTTGGGCGGCAAAACCCTCGATTAGCCTTCAATCTCAAAATACTCACAAGCAAGCGGGGAAACGAGGCGGCGCGAAGCACTTAAGAGCCTTTTTCCTTAGGGTATATTTTATAATACCCGCCTTATACCCACCTTATAGTTTGTATTTTTCAAAATCGAGCTTCACGAAAGTATTTATCTATTTTTGCCTTTTTCTTTTTGTTTGAGATTCGAATACAATAATTAGGAGATCAAATCCCAATTAAGGTTGTGTTTTCACACTTTTGGAGATATTGTTTATTTGTTGTGATACTTAATACAATATAGTAATAATAATTTCACAAGAAAAACCAAGAAAACCGATAATACGTATTAGTAGAGTTCTACTAATACAAATACTATTTTGGTTAATATTAAAAACAACAATACAAATTAATTACGACACACCTCCCCGGCAGCGGCGCCAAAATGATTGTGGTAAAATACGACCTTTAGGAAAAGGAGCGTAAAAGCGGTAAGTATCGAGTGATGATTTAGGAAAATCAAGCACTAATGACCCTTATGGTATGCAAGTTCGTTTCCCAAGGAGGTATATGTGTGTGAAAAACTTGTTAAATGTTTGTGATTAATGATTGGTTTAGAAGGGGATGAGAAAAGAAGGTGACGAAGACGTGAAAATAATACTACGACGACAAAATGTAAAACCGTAAAAACTACAAAAATAAAAATTAATTCTAAAAATTACCAAAAATAAAAAAAAATAAACTAAGAGTTTACCAATGATCAAAACTTTTTCAAACCTTTTAAATAATTAAATATTCAATTTTTAAATGCTAATTAAAGCCCTAAAAATCAAATAAATTATCAAAAAGCCCAAATAAAGATTTTTCAATTGGTAAACCTCTAAAATGACCTAAAAAGATTATAAACTATTTTTAGAAATTTTTAAACTAATAAAAACTATTTAAAATGATTTAAAAACTATTAAAACTTAAAATAATTATAAAAATTAATCTAGAAGTGATAAAATTATTCTAAAAGTTGCTTAATTCCTATTTTAATGTATTTAAGCTAAGAAAAATGTAAAAAGTTGGAAAATGTGAAATTTGAAAAATAATAATAAAATAATATTAAAATATTATTAAAAATCTAAAAATTATAAAAAATTCTAAAAACTTGCAAACTAGTTTATTTAACCCTAAATAAACAGAAAATCAAAGTGAAATGACCAGAATACCCCTATTGGGCCTTCAAATGGGCCAAAACAAAAAACAGTCAACCTTAATGGGCTTTTTAGCCCAAAAAGTCAAACTTGGCCCAATTGACTTGGAAAAGCCCTATCTAAATCAAAATTTAATTCTAAGCACAAAACTCTAAAGGCCCAAAAGCTGAATGTGAGCTTATCACAACTTAATAAGCAAACAGCTTATTCTTATTGGGCTTTTCAGCCCATTAAGCAATAAGCCAATGCCATAAGCTCTAATTTCACACACAACCTTCTTTTGGGATGCTTATGAGATCTATAAAAAGAAACTTTGAAAAAGCACACTCAATAAGCCAGAAATAAGCAAAGTAATATTTCACTAAAAGACAAAATAGTCGTTTTTGAGAAATAAGGCATCTCAGGACTTGATTCAACTTGCAAAAGATAACAAATGGACTCAATAAGCCAAAACAATCAACAAATTTCCAATAAGAAAAACCAATAAGCCAGAATAAGCCAATAAGCACTAATGAAAAAGTCAATTAAGTTGGTTTTCTAGTCAAACCCTAAAGTCAACCCACCAAATGCTCCAGTATGAACAAATGGGTCAAATAATGAGCACCTATTACAAAATCCAAGTTGTTGCTGGTTAAAATAAGCTATTATAGCTTATTGATAAGCTGACACAAAAATTACACTAGCAGTGGTAACTAGCAGGGGAAAGGAGTTCCCACTGCTTTGACTATTTGACTAAGCTTTTTAGAGAGTTTTAGTTAGATTCAATTGGAAACAAGGGAACCCTTGTGATCAGTGAATCACAAGGAGTCAATAACAACAAGAAAATCCAAATTTGGTTCACACAATAAGCCACAAATGATCAAACAGTCACCAGATCATACACAGACATGGAAATAAGCAGTTATGCACTTAATAAGCAGATTTAGCAAGAATAAGCCAACCAAACTCAACAGGATGCATACACAAGCTATATTAACTATGAATAAGCACAAATCAACTTATAACAAACACTGAATCAAAGTAAACAACAAGATCAAAGCATTCAAAGTTACTGATGAACAAGGTGCATATGCAGAAACTATTTTGCTGATCTATTTGACACTAGATCCAATTTCAGGCCTCAAATCCTTCTTCCCTGGTGTTGTTAACCTAGATTTAACACTTGTTAACCCTAGTCTATGATTAGATCTAGGTGTCCCCTAAATTTCAGTCAAATTCACCAAGTAAACAAGATTTTATACCCAATCTATGAATCTATGTGTTTAAACCCTCAAAACCTGAAAACAGATGAACAATAGCACCCAATAAACAGATACCAATACTTGCAAACACAAAACCACCTCTTAACAAACCAAAATTCCAACTTATGCAGTTAACCCAAACACCCTTTAAAAATTTGTTTTCACAATTTTTCAAAGTATTATCCAGATTTCACTCACAAATCAGACTAACAACACCTCATAAACATCAATCCAAGCCAGATTAACAATAATCAACCACAATATCACAGATTCAAGAACAATCAAACAAAAATCACAAATAATCAGAAACTTAAAGAGGAAATGAAAAGGGAAGAAGATGCAAACCTCCAAGACCTACATCCAGGCCCTGGATTATTTGAGCTAAGGTACTAGCAGAACATGTACCAGCTTCCAAGCTACTAAGAAGAACAAACCACAAAAGTGAGATCAAACAATACCAAACTTTCTGATTTTTGAAGCACAAGCCTTATAACTTAAAACCTTGCCTCAAAAACCTTCAAACATGTATATGGAACTCAGAATCAGGCTATTCTAACACCAACTTTTAACAAAATATAAAAGAGATTTTTCAAAATTCAGAAAATCAAATTTTATTAATTAAAAAGGAATTACAAAGATTTAGTAGCCTAAAACTGGAACAAAGGGACTCTCACATGTTGAGGTCTCCTTTTAAAGGTAAATGCCTGGCTAACACTATTCACAAACCCTAGAAGTGAAATTCCACATTTGTCCTTGAGGTCTTCTAGATAATTCTCTGATGTGAGCTGTCCAAAGTGATCAAGGGCGTTCATTTTAGCGTTGGAATGAAGCAAGGATCCTTAGCTGTTGATTTAGACACGTAGGATGACTTGGAGGTTAAGTTGTCACATGATTGGTGGACGGGTATTTGGGGGTGGGGTCCATTGTGAGTGGGAATAAGGATTTTAGGGTTGGGATGGGTTTCTGCACATGTGAATCACTCATGTGCAAAGATAATTGATTTTTACCCTAAATTTAAGTGGAGTAAAATCTGGGTGGGTAAAAGGTGAATAGTGAAGTGTTTGATCCGAAATTGGGGGAAACAAAGGTGTTTGGCGCAATTTGTGTGTTTGAATGTTTCAGTGCACAACTTTGGCCCTTGTATTTTGGGAAAATAGGTATAACACGTTTATTTTGCAAACAAACTCATATCCTTTGTAAATAACTTTCATGACTTGGCAGTTTTGGCACAAAACTTTGGAAAAAGGTTTCAAAGGGTTGTTTTTGCCATTTTGAGATATTTCAAGGGCTGATCTTGGACAATGTTGATCTTCAAAGGTCTTCAATATAACTTTGACTTCATGAGGGACCATAATTGGCAATTTGGAATTGTTGAGGGACTAAACTTGCCATTTCTTCAAAGTTGAAGGACCATTTGTGTAATTTTGACAAACTTAAGGGACCAAACTTGTAATAATAAATATACAAGGGTTTTAAGTGTCAGTTATTCATTCAATGAGGATCAATCTTGCATGTCTTCAAGTCTTCAAGGGTAAATGTTGGATAAATCATGATCTAGGGCCCGGTTCTTTGTACGGCTTCGTTTCTCGTGTCCGTTTTTCCTTGTATCTTGTGATCTTTTGTCTTTTTCACGATATCCATACCTAAAATACACAAGTAAACAAACACAAGCATATATGTGGTATTTTATGACATTTTTATGCATTTAAAGCCCGAAAAGAACGATGAGATCATGTATAAATGCCATCTCATCAATACCGAAGTAGGACTCTCTTCCGTTCGTCTTCTTCGTTCACTGGACACAAGGTACGTATTCTCCGTCCTTTCAGTATGGACATTCTTCCTTATTAGGATTTCCCGTATGCAGCCAACTGTTTTCCCCAGTATATGTTTTTTATGTTTTTGAATTGCTTATGTTTAATTAGATACCTAAAGCCATATACATGCATGACCAGTTTCACCGTTATGGAGGTACCATAACCATAACACTGGAGGCACCAGTGTTATGACTTCACCACGGCGGAATGATAGCTCGTGGCGTCCCTTCAGCTTTTGGCCATATTATTATTATTATTATGTAGGGCATATGGGTGCATCCTAGTTTACATGTTTTCAGCAGATTATTCAAGTGAATGTGGTGTGTGCCTTGCATCCTTCACAAGGAGCTGATCCCTCCTACCCAAACCAGTATATTAAATTAGAGGCATCCCCTCTAATTTGCATGACGAGGTCACCCCTCCAAGTATTCATGCACGTTGATATTTCATGACCTATATTGGCTAATGGTATACATGTTAAACAATTTTTACAAGATAAACATAAGGCTTTTCAAACTATAAAACCAGTTTTAATAAGACATGCCAGGTCATTCAGGACTTAGTCTTTTCCGCTGCTTCATGCTTATATGCTTATATTATTCATGCTTTACTTGTATATCTGTGCACTGAGCGTTATGCTCAGCCGTTTTCCTTTTCATGTTCCCAAAAACGGCAGGTACTCAGGGACGCTCGTAGACTTTAAAATAGTGTTTTGAATTGCAATCCACTTGATAGGTGTGTAAACACCCATCTTTTCTACCACTTAATTACAATAATAACCGGATCAAAACGTGTATTTTATGTCTTTTATGTCGGAATTATGCGTGGTTTGTGTTTTTGTTGTGATTTAGGACGAAATTGTGAAAAGTGGAGAAAACACGGGAATTCACGGGCATTCATGGCTTTTATCGAAGAAAAAGATGAAAGATGGAGTCGAGAAGTCAAGAGTGGAAAAAGAACGGAAGTCCAAGACCAATTCTGAAGATTTATCGAAGAAAAAGTCAAAAGACGGAAGTTTATCAAAAGCCGAGAAACTCAAGTCTATTTTATTGAAGAAATTAAAGACGAGTTCAAAAGATATCCCGAGCCACAAGTCCTTAGAGTCCAAATTTAAAAGAAAGATTAGAAGAAAAGGACTAATGGTGCAATTAAAAGAAGATTAAAGAAGGAGGGACTAAGCATGCAATTAAGGAAGCTTTCTAAGCAAGCCTTAATCTCCCCTATATATAGATTAGATTAGTTATCATTTGTTTTGTTGGCTAACTTGACAAATTAGCTCTTCCACCTTTAATTACCTTGCACCTTTATTTACTTGTCCAATTTAATTACCTTGTCTTGCACTTAATTACCATTTAATTCAAGTAAGTTTTCCTTTTTAATTCTTGTCAAGTTTTATCTTTATCTTGTTAATCTCATTCTTCCTTTCTTAATCTTTGTGTTGATTTGTTCATGTTTATGTTCTTTATTTTTGTTGATTTATTTAAGTGGATTTTGATTATTTTGGATTAAGTTTTGTGATTTTGATTGTTTTGGATTGATTGTTTATGCTTTATAGTTGCTAATTAATGTGTTTGATCTAATTTTGTGTTTGATTTGGTTAAGTTTTTATTTAATCCGTGCTTTATCTTCTTCCTTGTTCTTCGTTTTATACAGTAACTGTTCTTTCCCTGACCTGTGCCCAGATTATTCCGAATAGGTGTGGAAATTAGTGTTCTATTCGGAACATTTCATTTATTCCGAATAGGGATCTTGTGAGATTGCTTATTCGGAACATTTGTTCCGCATAGAGGTTTTTAAGAATTGCTTATTCGGAACATTTTATTCCGCATAGGGGTTTTTAAGAATTGCTATTCGGAACTTTCTGAATATTCCGAATAGAGCTGATTTTTCCGAATAGGGTATATATTCCGAATAGGAGAACATTCCGAATAGTGACAGTATTCCGAATAGGACCCATATTCCGAGTAGGCACTTTATTCCGAATAGAGCAAATATTCCGAATAGGGTTGGCTTTCCGAATAGACAAATATTCCGAATAAGGCTATTTATTCCGAATAGGTGACAGTTATTCCGAATAGGAGTTTATTCCGGATAGGGAAATCTTAGTTTTTAGTTTTCTGCCTTTTCATTTTAAGCTTTATTTGCCTTAGTTTAAGTTTTAGTTTTAGTTGCGTTTTAAGTTTGCCTTAGTTAGATTTAAGTTTGCGTTATTTACTTTATTGCCCTTTAATTTTAGTCTTACTTTTAAATTCTTGCACTTTATTTTAATTAGACTTAGATTTATTTTAATTGCACCTTTACTTTAATTGTTTTGTACCTTTAATTTTCAAAACTACAACGACACATCTTTGTTCCACCAAAGTTCAACTGAGTCACACATAAAACAGAAAGTTGTTCAATTCGATTAGACATACTTTAACGAACTTTTTAATTGGGTAAAAACCTAGTTATCAAATGGCGCCGCTGCCGGCTCTTTTCGTAAAGATCAACAGTTTTTTGTGAGAGACACGTTGCTTTTTGGGATCCGTTCACTTGTGAACGTTATTTTTCTTGCATAAAAAAAATTCAAAAAAAAAAAATCATAAAAATTAAAAATTGATAAAAATCCATAAAAATTAAAAATTTCAAAAATCCAAAAAGATTTTATCTTTATTGTGTATATATATTGTCTTTGTGTTTGGTTTTGTTTTCTCTTGCATTTTCAGGTGTATGCGTACTAGATCTTCTAATTATCAAGAGCCCGAGCCTCAAGAAGATTTAGATATGGCAGGTGTTAACAACAATAATCAACTACCGCACCTCAATAATAATAATAATAACAACAATGCTCCCCCACAGCCCGATCTTCGGACCATGGAGGAACTTTGTCAACCAACAATGTTTGGACGAGGAGGACCGATTGCGCCGATGCAAATCAACGCTCCTGAGTTTTCGTTGAAGCACCACATGATTCAGCAAGTGCAAACAAACCCATTTAGAGGATTGCCTGATGATGATGCCAACAAACACCTCGACAAGTTCATTACAATCACCCAAAGCATGAAGTTGCCTGGGGCCACAATGGATGTTCTCCGCCTACAACTCTTCCCGCATACTTTATCACATCATGCCGAGAAATGGTTTGATCGTCTCCCGAAGAATTCTATTCACACTTGGGATGACATGACTCAACGCTTTCTTTCGCGCTACTTTCCACCATCCATGGTCACCAGCCTTCGCAATCAGATCAGCGGTTTCATGCAAGATCCCGATGAATCTCTTTTTGATGCATGGGAGAGATATAATGTCTTGATCGACCGTTGCCCAAACCACAACATGCTTCCGGTCACCTTGATCGATACTTTCTACAACGGATTGACTTTTCGAGATCGTGATACGATCAATGCAGCCGCCGGTGGCACATTCATGAAAAGGAGACCCGAGGAGTGTAGAGAGTTAATAGAGAACATGACTACTCATCATAAGAACTGGGATTCCTCTGCTTCTTCTAGAAACAACACGAGAGTCAATGTTTCTTCTACCTCAGCAAACCCTGAGATGACCGAACTCACCCGCATGATGGCCGAAATGAGCAAAAGTATTACGCTTCTCGCTTCAACCCACCAACAACAACAAGTTAAAGCGGTTGCTAATCCTTGTGAAACATGTGGCGGTCCTCACTCATACACCGATTGTCCTTCAACACAAGGAAATCCGGAAAATGTGTATGCAGCTTATGGTAATTATTCACCGGAAAATTACCAAGCTAGACAACAAGGGGATAGAAATCTGCTGAGCTACCGTTCCAACAACTACCTTTCACCCGGTTTTTCTCCTCAAAACCAAAATCCCGCCAACAACTACAATAGAAGCAACCAAATCCCACCTCGTGCTTCTAATCCTTATCAACCACCCACCCAACAACACCCACCCATTAATCCCGATGTTGACACAATCATGAGAACTCAAGGTGAGCAAATCAAGAATCTGCAGAGCCAAATCATTAATTTGAAAGGAGATATCTTGAAGCAAGGTAATGACATCCGAACCGAGGTTCGTGATAATCTTCAATCCTCTTTCATCACTCAAACAACTGAATTGAAGAATCTGTTGGCTAGTTTCTTGCCTGACGCTAAACCTTCTTCTTCTTCGGGTTCTCTACCTTCAAATACCGTCACCAATCCGCGAGCTAATGTGAGCGCTATAACTACGCGTAGTGGAACTACCATTGTCACTCCATCTACCCCACCACCATCATCTACACCTCCTCCACCACCATGTAGCCCTACTCCTCCTACACCTAGTAATAGTGCACCATTACCGTCTCCGCCTCGTCATGACGATGTATCTCGGAAGGACCCTTCAACATCACAACCCTCACCAACTACACCTCCACCCAATCCTTATCAGCCCAGAATCCCATACCCTTCTCGCATAGGCAAGACCAATGAGCTAACCAAGAATGATTGTAATGTAATGAAATATGTGGATATGCTATCTAAAATGACCATCAACATTAGCCTTGTTGAAGCACTTTGCCACATGCCGAAATTCGTCAAAACATTCAAGGATTTGCTTAGCAAGAAGGAGAAGTTACTTGAACTTGCCAACACACGCTTAAATGAAAACTGCTCTGCAGTCCTTCTTAAAGAACTTCCGGAAAAACTTGGAGATCCCGGTCGTTTTGTGTTGTCTTGCTTATTCAACAAAACTGAAGAATTTACTGCCCTTGCTGATCTCGGGGCTAGTATTAATCTTATGCCACTCAGTGTTTGGAAAACACTATCATTGCCCGATCTCATTCCTACAAAGATGACTCTCGAACTTGCAAACCGCACTCTCGCTTACCCCGTTGGTATAGCCGAAGACGTGTTTATCAAAGTTGGCACATTTACCTTCCCGGTCGATTTTGTCGTAGTTGATTATGAAATGGACCCTCGTATTCCTTTAATACTTGGTCGGCCATTCTTGAGAACCGGACGTGCTTTAATAGATGTGGCCGAAGGTGAGTTAATCTTACGAGTCGGGGATGATTCTAAAATTTTTAAAATGGGGAGGCTTACAGGCAGATCTTTTGGAGGCCGAGAATCAGTGAATATGATCAATGTGCTTGATGAATTTACCATCTATGACAATCCTCTATTCGAGTCTTCCACTGATAATCCACTCTTTGAAGATAATGTGGATGATTCTCTCCCTACTTTGGACGCTTCTTCCATTTTTGATTCTCCACCGGTCTTTGATGCTTATGAAGATGATAATTCTAGCTCAGATTCGGATGATTTTGATTGTACTTCTGAGTATCCCGAGCTGCCTACATATGATGATTTTGATGAGGCCGATACTCTCTCGAGCGATTCTTCACATGATGAAGATCCTCCGCCATCACTCGATCCTACTTTGGACGATTACTCATTCGAGGAAGATTTCTCTGAATTTCTTAACACATACTTCCCTCATGAGAGTGATGCACCTACTTTGGACTTTGAAGATTATCGTCTTGATCCTACTTTGGATTTGAAGAGCATTTTGTCCAAGGAGAAGAAACCGGTTGACACCGAAATCCGTTGCACTTATGATTTGACACCTCTTTGTCCCACTTCTGAGGACGAGGTTGTGCTTCTTTGTGGATCTTCTTCACACTCGGCTGAGCCGGAGTGCTATTTTCCCCTAAAGGAAAAGGTGTTCGATCCCGGTATTGAAGTCTTTAAGCCATCTCAGTATCCACCTGATGCAATAAAAGGAAAAATCTTTGGAAATTTGGAAGACATGCTTGCACCGCTTCATACTTGCTTCTACTGTGCTCCATCTCTGCTTAAGGGAACCTTGCCGCTTCTCTTTTGGCTTGCCTTGTTCACCTTAAGCTCTTGCCTATTGATGGATGAAAACTATGTCTTTGATCCTGGTGGATTTGTTTCATGCTACTTCCGTTGATGATCAAGGTCGAGTCAGGCTCACGACTCGGTTAACAAAAACCAAGCGCTTCTTGGGAGGCAACCCATGCATCTATCTTTTCGCTTTCTTTATCATAAGTGTAGGGGGACCCCTTTGGATTGCTATTTCCTCTCCTCACTTCTTAATCAGGGATTCGAGCTTCAATGATCCACTCTTGATGATTCTTGACGACCCGTGATTCCGTGTTCTACTTCTTCCCGGTTCTATCCTACACTCTTTTCGATTCACTATTTTTATATTTTCTCAATATTAAAATAGGAATCTCTTTAGTTGTCTTTTCCTTAGCAAGATTTAAACAACGTGCACAATGTCCTAAGTGTAGGGGCGTTTACTCCCACATGCTTAAACATTGAGGACAATGTTTATCTTAAGTGTAGGGGGGACTTCTATCGAAGTTAAGTGGTCTTTTCCTTGTATTTGTCCTCATTTTAACCGGAAAATCAATTTTTCGACATTTTTCAAAATTTTTGATCTATTTTGGCCTATTAGTTGTTATCTTTGTATAGTTATTTTCTTTCTTTGCTAGAATAAATGTTTAATAAGTGGTTTTAATTTTCAAACGTTGTGAATCTTTTGACTCAATCCGAGTTTACTCTAGCTAGTATCCTTAACGTGTTTAAGTCAAGTTTTGCTAGGCTTTTATATAGGGAGCTATAAAACGCGAAAGTCTTAACTCTCACGGGTTAAGAACAAGAACTTTTCGCAAGTTCCTATAATTGATCCTAGAGAGTCGTTTATCAAGGGAACTTTAAGAAGCAATTTCTAAACTTGAAAAAGTCTAAGAATTTGCAAGATCCTATAGGCGACTCGAAAACCCAAAACTTTGATTTAATAGGCTAAGTATCCACGAGTCTCATTACTTGAGATTTTAAACTGTGGAGAACGAGAGATGATAGAGCCAATTATAAGTTCAATATTCTTTCGTGAATTTATGTGAGTTAATTATAAGCCTATTCTCCCATCGCTTGCTAATAATTTATTTGCTAATAAATAAGGTTGTACGATTTGAAAAGTTACTTAGCTTCTAGCCCCAGATCGTTTAAAAGTTGCTCGGTAATGACGAGAGTTCATAGCCAAGGCATAACTTATGAAGCGGGGCGCGAAGATTGGCGAGTCCGAAAAGGCCCTAACAAGGCATGAGGGCTATGTTTTGTTGCTAAAGATCCAAAAGTGATGTGAAGAATCATTTATCGAAAATCAATATGAAGGATCAAGACACACGACGAAAAGCAAATACTCCCCAAAGTCATGGAGAAGTGTATCCGAAAAGACCCTAACAAGGTATGAGGATAAATAGATCCAAGTCAATAAAGGAGGCGGATCGTTGTATATCAAAATCCAAAATAAAGATTGGAGAAAAATGAAGAAGTCGTGGTCCATATATGAAGAATCTCTCAAAAATTTCAAGTGAAGAAATTCCAATTATGAAGAGAAGACCATTATTTCATGAACGTCTCTCAAGATTTGAAGTATGAAGTCGCTGCCAAATATCGGCCCGAGAAAGGTCTCAAATCGCGAACCAAGTTATGCCAAGATATGAACTTTCTGATATCCCGAGAAGCAGTTTTAAAAGATTTGGTCCTTTAGTTAACTATTGATTAAATCGTGCACTTTATTTTCAGACTAAATAATTATCTAAATAAGTCAAACAATGCATCTTCGTGATCATTCAAGACAACAATAAAATATAAGAGATACCAGTAGGAATAAGGGAGTCTAAGTGAATAATTGGCCCACATGAGTTCGTGTTAGTCTACTAACTTATAATAACAATGATCTCGTTTTTAAGCTTGGTTTGGAGAAAGTTAAAAGTTGAGGATGATGATTATTCATGACATTTTCAAAACCCAAGGTATGCTTTTAATTTCTTTGCTTTGTATTTTTTTTATAATTCTCTATCTCTTTAAATAAAGGCCAATGTGGATTGATTATGATGAAAAATGTAAACATGCTTTGTAACTAATGCATTGCATGAGGACATTGCAATGGTCAAGTGTAGGGGATTTGATAGGTGTGTAAACACCCATCTTTTCTACCACTTAATTACAATAATAACCGGATCAAAACGTGTATTTTATGTCTTTTATGTCGGAATTATGCGTGGTTTGTGTTTTTGTTGTGATTTAGGACGAAATTGTGAAAAGTGGAGAAAACACGGGAATTCACGGGCATTCACGGCTTTTATCGAAGAAAAAGATGAAAGATGGAGTCGAGAAGTCAAGAGTGGAAAAAGAACGGAAGTCCAAGACCAATTCTGAAGATTTATCGAAGAAAAAGTCAAAAGACGGAAGTTTATCAAAAGCCGAGAAACTCAAGTCTATTTTATTGAAGAAATTAAAGACGAGTTCAAAAGATATCCCGAGCCACAAGTCCTTAGAGTCCAAATTTAAAAGAAAGATTAGAAGAAAAGGACTAATGGTGCAATTAAAAGAAGATTAAAGAAGGAGGGACTAAGCATGCAATTAAGGAAGCTTTCTAAGCAAGCCTTAATCTCCCCTATATATAGATTAGATTAGTTATCATTTGTTTTGTTGGCTAACTTGACAAATTAGCTCTTCCACCTTTAATTACCTTGCACCTTTATTTACTTGTCCAATTTAATTACCTTGTCTTGCACTTAATTACCATTTAATTCAAGTAAGTTTTCCTTTTTAATTCTTGTCAAGTTTTATCTTTATCTTGTTAATCTCATTCTTCCTTTCTTAATCTTTGTGTTGATTTGTTCATGTTTATGTTCTTTATTTTTGTTGATTTATTTAAGTGGATTTTGATTATTTTGGATTAAGTTTTGTGATTTTGATTGTTTTGGATTGATTGTTTATGCTTTATAGTTGCTAATTAATGTGTTTGATCTAATTTTGTGTTTGATTTGGTTAAGTTTTTATTTAATCCGTGCTTTATCTTCTTCCTTGTTCTTCGTTTTATACAGTAACTGTTCTTTCCCTGACCTGTGCCCAGATTATTCCGAATAGGTGTGGAAATTAGTGTTCTATTCGGAACATTTCATTTATTCCGAATAGGGATCTTGTGAGATTGCTTATTCGGAACATTTGTTCCGCATAGAGGTTTTTAAGAATTGCTTATTCGGAACATTTTATTCCGCATAGGGGTTTTTAAGAATTGCTATTCGGAACTTTCTGAATATTCCGAATAGAGCTGATTTTTCCGAATAGGGTATATATTCCGAATAGGAGAACATTCCGAATAGTGACAGTATTCCGAATAGGACCCATATTCCGAGTAGGCACTTTATTCCGAATAGAGCAAATATTCCGAATAGGGTTGGCTTTCCGAATAGACAAATATTCCGAATAAGGCTATTTATTCCGAATAGGTGACAGTTATTCCGAATAGGAGTTTATTCCGGATAGGGAAATCTTAGTTTTTAGTTTTCTGCCTTTTCATTTTAAGCTTTATTTGCCTTAGTTTAAGTTTTAGTTTTAGTTGCGTTTTAAGTTTGCCTTAGTTAGATTTAAGTTTGCGTTATTTACTTTATTGCCCTTTAATTTTAGTCTTACTTTTAAATTCTTGCACTTTATTTTAATTAGACTTAGATTTATTTTAATTGCACCTTTACTTTAATTGTTTTGTACCTTTAATTTTCAAAACTACAACGACACATCTTTGTTCCACCAAAGTTCAACTGAGTCACACATAAAACAGAAAGTTGTTCAATTCGATTAGACATACTTTAACGAACTTTTTAATTGGGTAAAAACCTAGTTATCACCACTCCATTTTCTTTTAAAATTAGCATACAAGTGTCTTGTGTAGTTTATGTGCTCAGCTTGTGGTAGCAACGCCTTCACAGCCTCAATCAAACCCTATAATCCATAAATGTAAATCATTATTAATATAATAGAAAAGAATATTAAACGTTAGATAAAGTATAATAGGTACCTTCTGAGCATCATAGATGATTGTCAATGAAAAACCATGTAGGATATGTAAATCTTGCTTATGTTTTAGAGAGAGAAAGATAGATGATTTCACACTTCTAGAGAGAGAAAGTTAAAGATAACTATGTGTAAAATAAGAAAACCACCACCCTCTCCATCAAAGGAGAGGGTTTATATACCCAAGCCCATGAGATGGGCTTGGGTTTACATTAGGCCGCCGGCCCATACATTACATGGGCTCGGTTTTGGGCTTTGTTTAATAAATGTAAATAACTAAACTACGAGCTATTACATGGACTATTGTTGGAGTGACCGATCCTTCTTAATACGTAAAACGTATTTCCAACAATCTCCCCCTAAGGGAGGTCACTCCAAACAAGGGCGTTACCTGAGTTACAATAATAAAATAAACGTAGCATACTATGCTTGTCTTGAGCTCATAGTCTTCTTCTTTCTTTTCTTTTTCTTATCTGGTGAACATGCTGATGTGATCTTTGATATCCATCTTTAGCATTAATCTCTTGCCTTAATCTTGTGCATCCATCACTTGTGATCTTCGCCTCCTCGTGACACCATGTCCCGCATACTTATACCTTTGTAATTCTTGAAAGCTTCAGAGTTTGATACAGCGGAAGACTTAAATTTTAGGCTTTCTTGAATTTGTTGAAGTATTAAGTGCGAAAAGTATAAGCATGCGGGGACGAATTCTTCTCGGATTCCGCGACGCCACCGTCTTTAAATGCCGCAACATAAGTAGACACGAACGAAATGGCTTTGAACATTTCATTCTAATTCGATAGCATTTTACCTCCGTTCGGTGAAGACCGTTGGACGATATAAAATATCGTACTTGTGGCAGGTAGATTTAATTAAAAAACTCCTTGAAAAGATTTCGCGGGTAAACCCGTTCTCTTTACTCGACCGTCCAAAGCTGACTGCGAACGTAAAGAGTGAATCATTTGGATAAAATTATCCGCATGATTGAAGCTGTTAGGACCATTGGAATAGTTATTTGTAATAGGTAGACTAGGAGGTATGTAGTTCCTCCTGGTCATAGTAGTAGTAGGATCAAGTCGTGCTCCTGGTCTTATAGAAAGTCAAACTTTATTTTTTAAATATTATTATGTTTGGATATGCATGAGATATGTTATGAAAGGATATGCATATCAGTTTTAGGGTTTCCTTGTTGTATAAAAGGAACCTTAGGCAGAAGGGTTCAACACACCTTCATCAAATATAATTCTAGTTCATATTAATATTAGAAATCCTTAGTAAAGGATCAAGTCATTATAGTTATTTTGTTCTTCTTGTTCATAGTATTTGTATTCCGCACTTATACTGTGTGATTTTATATAGAGTCTCTCTATGAATAGACTTGTGATTACAGAAGTCGTTCACCGTTCCTAACAGGCTGCAAGATCCACATCTAGTGGACCCAACAAGTGGTATCAGAGCCTGGGAGAGTCTCTGTACAAGAAGAATCAATTTTCCTTATTACTAACATTTTTGTTTAAATTATGTCTGCCTCAAGTTCTACTCAAACAGGAGAAGATAGTACCCCTAAAACACAGCAACCTCAGCATATCATTGCTACGGTTTCAAACAAAAATTGTAACACCAGTGAAAGTGCCGTATGATGCTAAGTTATTATCTCAAGAGCTCTTCAGTATGAGCATCTCTCTTAAGTTGCGACTCACTTGTGGATGTGATATCCCGAGCCCAACGTTATTTATTTAATCCTATTTTACGGATATTTTTGAAATTTTTAAGAAATTTCGTTTGTTATATATATTTGACGGTTTAAGTTGAAACCAACGTTTACGGTCGTAATTTAACGTTTGACGATTTAAGAATAACCGATAACGACTACGATACCGACGGATGCCCAAAACTTACATTTTATTATCGATTGATCGATATTTGAGTTTTTCGAGATTTTTATTTTTATTACGTGTTAAGTCGAGTCGGAACCATGTGTATATTCGTTTTGTGTGCGTTTGAACCATTTAAAAGTATTTTCGAGTGTTCGGGACAACCCCCGACTTCCATAAAATTTTCAAGTCGACTAATAGGTCGTTTCCCGCTATTTAGAAGAGTCGTTTACAAGTGAGGCCAAAAGAATAACTAAATTGCAAGAAAGGCCCCTCTCCTTTTTACAAAAAGATGGAAAGGAAAACACACACACTATTTTTCATTCAAAAATTTTAGGGTTCCTCTCTCCCCTCTCCTTTAGCCGTCGCCTACCACCACCAAAAACGACCATCCACCACCACCAAACTTGATTTTTAAAGAAACTAATCAAAGACCATCCTTTATCATCACCTTGTAAGTATATCCCACCATTGAAATCAAACATTCATCATCTTTAATTTTTACAAAAATTTATTTTTATGAACAAGTGGGTTTTGATCTAATTTTTCTCATTTTATGTTCTTAATTTGTGTTTAGGATTGAAGGAAACCATCTAAACAAGATGGGGATTATGTTTTTAGTCTCCCACAGCCCCAAAACCCACGAAATAATTGGGGGTTTGGGTGTCTTGGGTGTTTGATCTTGATTGATGATGGGTATGTGATTATATCCATGTTATCATTATTTTATATATATTTAATTATATTGCATGTTTAATTTTTGATGTGGGTTTTGAATGAGGATGAACATACAAGTGATTTAGGGTATTTTGATTTGATTAGGATGGTTATTAGGTGTTATTAGGAGTATAGGAAGGATTAAAATTGGTCAAAAAGATGTTTTGAGGTGATTTTAAAGAAGTGATTTTAGAACAGATTGTTTAAGGTTATTTTCGTGGGTTTAAGTATATGTCCAGGTCTAGATGATGAGATATTGTGGTAGAGCTTCTTTTTAGCTTCGTTTTGGTATAAGATAGAGCTTTTGACTCCAAACGAGTCAAAAGTTACGCTAGTTTGAATTTTCGTGTACCGGGAGATGAAAGTCGACATAATCCGAAATTATGTTCGATTTTTGGTCAAATCTCGGGGACCATAGATAGAGTTTGGAAAATGATTGAAAGTTGATTTTTGGCCTCAACCCTGCACTTGTGAGTCTATTTTTGGACTTGGGTGTTGTTTTGGTCAATGGTTTATTTTAAATGGGTCAAACAAGTCCAACATGGTCAACGTGCAAAATCAGTCCTAAAAGTGTATGTTTAGAAATGTGATGTGTAACGAGTTATAGAAGTGAAAACTTTTCATGGGAATAGATATGGGTTTTATACAGGTCATGAGGTATTTTTGTGAATTTTCTTGAATTTTATACAAATGTTTAAGTCGTAGAAAACAGCCCGTACATTTGGTATGTACCGGCAGAATTGTAAAATGAGTAATAGTTTTAATAAAGTATAAAAATGGTTCGTGTCTAGTAAATATCACTTGTATGGATTTTTAGCGTGAGTTTATATGAACCTTGAGTGTTCTTAATTATGTACATACAGTACTTAAAGGTACTTGAATGTGTTGATTCATTACGTGTTTATTCGTTAGGTGATGTATTTGATTTCCCGGGGCATCCTCATCGTCAGTGATCGATTTCGTTTACGCCATAGTTACTAATACTATCACTACTACTTAAGTTGAGTCTATAGCCTCGCTCTTTACTTATTTCAAATGTTTTTACCCTCGAGGGGGATACATGCTATTTAAATGGAAATGAACATAAGTCATGAATGATTGTTGGACCCGAATGTTGCCTTGAAATTGTGTTGAGTACCTAGTTGCAAAAGGCCCTAATTTCATGAACTATTAACTATTGTCTTGCCCTTGCGAAGGGGGAAATAGCCGCTTATACAAAGTGATAAAGTACTATGGGGTTGACTACCCTATCCGAGACGAGGGCTAGTACGTTGATACCCCCTGCGGACGGATAATTTGTGATAAGAGATAAGGTATAATTGCAACTAATGCCTTTAGTAGGGGCACTGGTTTCATCTGAATCACGCCGGTAATTATTACGCGGGTGATTCAGTTAACGGATTAGTGTCATGAGCTTAAACACAATTGTCTTATCCTTGAATAATAGATTGTTTGCGCGACAATGCTATTGAATGATCATGATTGGTTTTTTTAATACTTATGTTCAACTTATGATTTGATAAACCTATAGATTCGCTCAACCTTTGTGTTGACAGTTTTAAGCATGTGTTTCAGGTAACCAAGATTGATAGCAGCGGAGCATGCGAGGATGGAAGTTGTTGTAGCTTGGCGGTCTACTTGTTTTTCCACCCTTATTTAACTTAAAAACTCTTTTATTATTCTGTCATGTGAGCAAAAAAATGTACTTTTGGGTTGAGATTCAGTGGGGACCTAACGCAAACTCTGTTTAGTATTATCTTGGGATCTGGAAAACTGTAGACTAGTATGGTTTTAATAAAGTTTAAATTTATGTTTAAACTTTTACGTCTCTTTGAGTTGTTTAATATAGCTTATGTGTGATGATAACTAAGTAGCACCCAAATGTTGTAGTTCCGCTGCGCATAGCATTTGTTGGGGGTGTTATAGATTGGTATCAGAGCCATGAGTTATAGAGAACTAGATCATTTTGAAAAATCCTAAACTATAACTTTTGGTGTCGTAAGAAATTGTCCAAGCACACAACTATCCTGCATGGCTCCGGTAAGAATTCTTTAGCATTGCTTTATATTTTAGATGTATCCCTCAAAATTGATATGAATTCCCTAGTATTTAGTAAGTAAATACTTTGATATATATTGAGATATATTGTTTTGTACGTTGAGTACTTATCATCATAAATTGTAAATTCCTGTAAAGATTATCGTATATGTTGCATGTATTTGGCATAACGGGCTACATTGCATTACATGGCAACACCGCGTTGTAATCCTACGTGTATGTAGGAATGATTTTTATGTAAAAGTATGTATATACTATGGTATTTAAAGGCATTGCACGCGAAGCAATGGTCCTTGGGTAATCATCGTACATTAAAATGCGGTTTTGTTGAGAATTCGACCTTACCGCTAATTATCAATCTTGATAATTAATTTATTGTTCGGATAACCGAATATGAACCTCGTTTGATACTCTAGATACGTAAATAACGCTTTGTAACATATTGTATACTGACTAGATTGATCTCGATTGTCGTTATCGCACCGTGATGTGTCATTTTGGACATTTTCTTTTGAAACATAATTTACTTACGTATTACTTTATTTTCCTTTATTCCTTATGGGTTTGATATGTTAATTGGCGTAACTATAATATAGACGAAGTATAATCAACGATGCGTACATCGTAGCGACGAATCACATGTGTGTGTTATAAAACGTGGTTGAGGCGTGTTGCCATTTAATCGTTGTTTACTATTCTACTTGAATTTTAAAGATGTGTTTTAAAATAGACTAGCGTTGCGATCAATCGCGATAACTTGGAATTTGGTTGGTTTTTGTGTTAATTTTGTGGAGTACAATTTCGAGACTCATCCGAGGCCGATAACAACACTTAGTTGATATACGTATTCTCGCTTCGTTTATTTCATTTTTGTTCTTGTTGTCTTATTATTTTAAATTTGATAGTATATATGACGAGGTCCGACATTTGTGTGAGTTAAGTAAGAACTAAACTTTGTTGATTGAATGGTTTAAACATAAAGTGTTTTATATATTTAATACTTGGCGGATGAAACTTTTGGATAAAAATGATTTATGATGTGTCTGGTAACAAGTAAAACTCTTATAGAGAGTAAATGGACAAAGGGAAATTATTTTTCTTTTAAATTTTTGTTGGTAGATCATAATAAGTAATTATTATTACTCGAAAAACCCTTGTTTTCATATATTAATAATTAATACTAGAATCTTGTGATGGATTTGTTAAGAATTTATTTAATTTAATTTGAGAAAGGAGTTATAATAAAATTTACGATATGACTATCGAGTATATGTAGCTGTGGGCTTGATATGAGTTAATTTTCGGGTCAATATAGCAAACTTTTGGTATAATTTGTAATATAAAACATGAGTAAAGGAATTGGTCATGTATTTTGGAGCTAAAAACTTTGTAAAATTGGTTTCATTTTAAAGATAAGGTTATGTTTACGTATGCATTGGTGTAAACTAGAACACGTTATGTAACACACCATTTTGATAAATGGAATGTCACACGTGATTATGGCGTGTCATCAAAGCATGCAAGGTAATATGTAGTAATACATACATGACCATAGGGAAAACCGGAATCAAACATCGGTTCCCAAACATAAGCCCAAAACATAACAAAGTAAATGAACTGAATGAAAGACTAAACAAGCATAAATATATGAAGGAAACAGGAGAAGAAGTCTATGGCAGCTTCCATCCTATGCATGTCCTCCAAATGCTCGAGTCTTGGGTACCTGCCGTTTTGGGACATGGAAAGGAAAGTAACGGCTGAGCAAGACGCTCAGTGCACGGATGTACAATAAAGCATGAAATAGGATAAGCATGTAACATATAACAGCGGAAGACTAAGTTCTGAGTAACTGGTTAAGTATCAAGAAAACTGGTTTTATAGTTTGAAAAGCCTTATGTTTATCTTGTGAAAACTGTTTTAACATATATATACCATAGCCCATATAGGTCATGAAAAGGTCACGTGCATGAATACTTGGAGGGGTGACCTCATCATGCTGATTAGAGGGGATGCCTCTAATCAATATACTGGTTTGGGTAGGAGGGATCAACTCCTTGTGAAGGGTGCAAGGCACACACCACATTCACCATGATAAACTGAATAAAACATGTAACTAGGATGCACCCATACGCCCCACCTGATATAATAATATGGCCAAAACTGAAAAGGGACGCCACGAGCAATCACTCCGCCGTGGGGAAGTCATAACATCGGTGCCTCCAATGCTATGGTTATGGTACCTCCATAACTAGGTGAAACTGGTCATGCTTGTATATGGCTATAGATTATGCTAATTAAACATAAGCAGTTCAAAACAATAAAACAAATGCTGGGGAAACAGTTGGCTGCATACGGGGAAATCCTAATAAGGAAAGAATGTCCATACTGAAAGGACGGGAATCCGTACCTCAAGTCCAGTGAATGAACGGAAGAAAGACTCCTACTTCTGGATCACTAACTCTACATGAATACACACGTGTATAAGTATCGATTCACTGATTACGTACTGGGTTTTGTGTCTCATTTTAGCTGATTTGGTATGTTTTAGGTCATGGTTCACTGTTTAAAGCCTTAAACTGTGTTTATCTAGTATTCTGATTAATCTGATTAAGTATTACTGGTGTTTCATGTATTATTATACTTACTGTGTAATAATAAGTAACTTTCCAAAAATAGCAGGTTTCCAAAAATAGAAAGTTTCCAAAAATAGAAAGTTACCAAAAATAGAAAGTTTCCAAAAATAGAAAGTTTCCAAAAATAGAAAGTTTCCAAAAATAGAAAGTTTCCAAAAATAGAATTTACTGCCTAAAATAGATTAGTTTCTAAAAATAGAAAGTTTCCAAAAATAGATCAGCTGCCTTAATTAAATAAGTTTCCATATATAGAAGGTTTCCATAATTAGATTAGCTACCTGAAATAGATTGATTTCCATATATAGAAGGTTTCCATAATTAGATTAGTTGCCTTATTTAATTAAGTTTCTATAAATAGAAGTTTCCATAATTAGAATTAAGCTGATTACATAAGCTAACATATAAGTCTAAGTGTTATAAGCTTATTCTTAAGTCATATGATATAGTGTATAGTTTAATTATTATTTCATGTATTTTAATTAAACTATAGGTTAAGCATTTTAATTAAAGTGTAACATGTATTAATTAAAATGAAATGAAAATACTTAGGTTAAAATGTGTATTATTATTAATAATAATATAACCTAAGTCATGTCTAAATTAATTAATTATAGGCATGTTTTAATAATTAATTAATTATAACTTATAACATAAAATACTTAGGTTAATTTAATGTCATGATAAACTAATAATTAAAATAACCTAAGTCATGATTTAATTAATATTTCATGTTATTAATTAATATATCCTAAGTTCATAGTTCATAAAAATTAACATGTAGCATGAATCATGATTTAACCAACGAACCATGAATCGGGCATGAATTCGACACCGTACCCCGAGCCAAACCCGGGGCACATGTGTCTCCTTGCTGCCGTGGGTCCCACATGAGCCAACCAAGACCAAAAATGGTCTTGGTGGTGGCGGCAATAGCAAACCAAACCCCCCTCGGGTTTGTTTGCTAGGCGGCCAAACATAACACCCCTTTTAAATCATTCTTTGATTTTATTTAATACCAAAACATGTTAGATCAATGATTAATTACCATGTTTTAATAAGAAAAATAATAACATGTTCATGAAAATAATCAAAGATTAAAAGAATTAAAAAGAATTAAAAAGAAGGGTTAGAAAGGTATACCACTATGTAGCTTGGAAAAAAGGATGAACAAACACTGATTACACAATAGTTTTTAAGATCAAAGTCAAACAAATCACCCCCTTATGGTGGTGTAGAGGTGGCGGCACCAAGAGAGCAAAAAGAGAGGAGAAAAACTCTTTTAGGGTTTTTTTGTTTATTTTCTTGAAAGTGAAAAGTGAAAACATGTTTAACACTTTACCCCCCTTTACTTGTAAAGTCCATGGGCTAAGCCCATTTCTCATATGTGTGCCGTGGGTATGGGGGCCCCACATGGGGTACCCGTACCTTTCTCGTGCCCCGATGTTTCGTGTTCGTTCGTGGTTAAACGTGTTCGTGTCTGAAGTGTTTCTGTTTATTCTAACGTGTCGTTTATCGTAAGCTTAACGCTCGTAATTATATTATAAGTATTTACGTAATTATTTTAGTTCGTATTTTAAATGGTGATCATGATTTAATTATGTTCACGTGATATATTTATTAACTGCTTATCATGAGTTCGTACGTAATCGATACTTGTCATGTCATACACGTATGCACTTGCTTGATTATTAGCACATGAATGTGATCAATACTACATGAGGTAAGTTTTAATCTAGGACGTACGATCTTAAGGGCACTATTCATGGTAAAAGCATGCGGGTTTTACAATTCTTCCCCCCTAAAAAGAATAATTCGTCCCCGAATTATAGATAAAGTAAACTGGAAAGAAGTAACATACCCGAATCAAACTGGAAAGGTATGCAAAATAACGGAAATGAAGGTGACATGGTAGAAGGGAACGTGGAACATGACATGTCTTGAAAAGACATGGAACGTGACGTGACTGAAAGGACATATCAAATCGATAAGAGAAAATGGATAAGAAGTCCGGATGAACTTGTCCGTTTCCAAGTGGCCTCCCTCTTGGAACGGTTTCTTCAGAAGATCCTGACACTAATGATAAATCTTGGTCCTCCTGACCTTGACTTGGAATACGAAGAAATTCTTGGTTATCAACGGAAGGTAGATCCCCTAAATTCGATCGAGGAAAAAAAGAGTTAACGTGCAAGGGTAGCTGAACCGATACGTTGCAAGACAATCTGACTGAACTGATAATTAGAAACGATGCGCGAGACATGAAGAAACGTAGTACGTGAAAAATTTTGAACGTGATACGTGAAAAATTTTGAACGTGCTACGTGGAGATATGGCGAGTGTAGTATGAGTAAACATGTCGTGATCCATGATACGTGTAACACATCTTGATCATGATATGAGGAACGTGGAATGAACATGACATGTGAAACATATCGTGATCATAGAATACAATGGCGGTAACGCCAAACGCTACAAGGTGAGACGTGGAATATGACGTGAAACGTCTATCTGATGATGGAGAGTTATACTAAACTTGGGTCTGGTCTCACAAGTTCTTGCAAACTTCCCAGAACGAGATAAGAAATGAACGTAGAATCGTAAGCCAAAATACGATCATGAACGTGAATAGTGTCATGAACGTGAGCGCGAAAGCAAGTCGTGGAATCAGAATGAAGGCGTGAAGTAAGTTAGGAGTACAATTACGAATCTTTGTCTGACCCGATAGCTGAGGGATTGCCAAGTGGTCGGATGAGCCTTGGCTGGAACATGTTTGTTCAATCTGTTGGTTCTGAAATCCGTACGGATGTAAGGATTCTGCAGACTTGATCAACTGTTGACAATAACCCAGATAGCATCATGCTTCTTCTGAGTTTGCTGTAATCTGGTAACTAAAATCCATGGAGATCTTGTCCCTTTTCGATTCACAATTTCATATGATGAAAACATCCCAGTTTGTTGGTGTCCTATCTTAGCCTGTTTGTATAACAGGTATGAAGATATGAACGTAACTGTATCCTGCTTCGTAGAAACTTGATACATAGAAGGTTGCGAAACTCTGAGTCTCTGAATCTAGACTTCTCCTAGCGTATAATTTTCTAGAACACCTAATGTAGTGTAGGGTTCTCTCCTTTACGCATAAGCTGGGTCATGGTAAGATTAACCATAGAAACCCATGTGATTCAGTGTGTCACTGTAATCAAACAGAATTGATATTGGAAAAAAAAATTCCAGGGTAGAATTTCTCTTGTCATAGAATTTGCAACATAGTGCAGATATGGTCTTCCTGTTCTTCTCTAGGCTTAGAGGAAATCAGGTTATCCTCAATGAAAACGCTGATGAATTTGTTTAGGAGTTCATGGAAACTCAATTTATTAAGTCCATAATGCGGTTGGAGCATTGATGAGACTAATACAAAATCATAAATCTAGCATGACCGTGTCGTGTATGAATAGCAGTCATGGACATGTCCTGCTTTTTCACTCGTCACTGTTGGCAGCATGATCGTGAGTTCGATCTTGGAAAAGTGATTAACACCAAACGGTTGATTGGACATGTTGTCAATATGTGGAGGAGAATAACTGTCATGAATGGTGATTTGTTTAAGTCGACGGTAGTCGACACATAATCTCATGGTACCATCCTTCTCCTTGAAGGTTCTTCTGGAGTGTAAGGATCAATTTTGGAATAATCCGTTTGTTATGCGTAAAAGGACCTTAGTAGTCGTGTGTTACTGACAGCTAGAAAATTTTAGCAATATGGCTAACAAAGCACGTGCTTGAAAAGCATAGATAATTTGTACAGATTTTCCTGATGGAAAATCAAGCTGAATGTATTCAGGAGCCTGAACATTACTGTACATAATTATGAATCATAGCATGGTGTGGTGTTCATAGTACATAATTAGGATAAAATTTATCTCGTGTCTGTCCGAGGAAATGCGTTAGCAGCTAGGATCTTATCATTAAGCTGAAGGAAAACCTTCGTATGCGTGGGAATACGAAAGGCGTCCTTCATGGTCATGAATATATGAAGTCTGGTGAAAGAAATGAAAGTGACATCGGCAACGTGACAGTTCTCACTGATGCGCCGATAATGGTATTGAAATTCTTGTGGCCTGATTAATACATGGCACGACAAAATGGATATACCCTTGGAGGCTACCCTGAATTTCTTAGAAATGTTCCATAGTTGGACGTGAGTCATGTGTCTTGACTCGTGTCTTGGAACTATAAGCATGACATATGTCTTGACTTGTATCTTGACATGTGTCCTCAGAAAGTATACGTGAGACATGTGTCTTGACGGATGTCTTGACATGCGTCCCGAGACGTAAAATAATAGAACTACAATTATTAGGTTAATATGCCAGAATTGGCGGATCGGTTGGACTACTGATCATTTGTATGTCTGATCACGTCCGTGGCCGGAGCCTCGGTTGCGATTTCTAAGATAGTTGTTGTCATAGTAGTGGTTATTATCATCTTGTCTGTCGTTTCCCTGACGGTCATTCTCATGACCGTGACTCATGTAACTATTTAGCTGAGTGGCTGGCTGGTACTGGTTTGCACTCATATGGCTGAAATGACAGCCGAACGACGTGTGACATGTAACTATGAATTTCGGACAATGATTGATGGGAATTGTCTGATGGTGAAGCATCTTCTCGTCCAATTGCTTTGCTCCGACGCCTTTGTCTTCGTCTTTTAGGATCCCCAGGTTGTGAACAGCATCAGCATCAGCATCTCGTAGCGTCTCTCAACATCAGCATCATCAACCTTCAGTAACATCTCCAAGCTATGAGCGGCATCGACAATCTTGTAGAATATCAGCAAGTGAACATACGCCTGAGATGATTTAGAATCGACTAGCGAACACTCGTGAAGTATTGCAAGTGGAATATACATGGATTAAGGTACATGTATACACATGAAATACGATACGTGGAGTACACATAGAATGCACCTGAAATGATCGGTATGGGCTTGATCATTTGTCATGATTTAAGGAAAGTAAACCGGTTAAATGGTTAGGAAAACCATTGTGATAACCTTGCTGTATTTGCATAGACATCATTCTGGTTGCATAGCGAAACGCTAAAGTGTGGTTACACAAAATTCAACGATGATTTGCCTGACGGCATGATCAATGTAACCCAACCATGATTATCATGAAAGCATGATTCAAGAAATCTAACAATATCTTGCAGGACCACGTAAATAACAAAAGAGGCGTGAAACATAATCAACATGAAGGCGGAATTATCATGAGGAAACATGAAACCATCTATTACAAGAAGTGTATAACATAATCAGCATGAAACTGAAGTTAACCATGACAGTATGAAGGCATACTTGACATAAAAACATAATAACTTATGATGGGACATGAAAAAAATTTATGCCAATTTAAATCATGAGAAAAAATTTATGCAAGAAAACAGTGCATGAATGCGTAATGTAGTTTATAAAACCTTTATATGTGCGAGGGAACGCCTATGGGTCGGTTCCAAAACAAAAGACATGGCGAGGGGACGCCTATGGGTCGGTCCCAAAGTTAAAAGTTTCGATAAAAGCACATGCGACTAAATAGGGCCAGTCCTGTACCAACCATTACTTAGTCAAAATTCCTGTAACAGATGACATATGATATAAATGCATGAATGCATGAAACATAATAATTAAAAGTCATTGTCAAAACTTAACAGAAAATTTTTTATGTGAAAATTATGAACTACTGGGGTCAGTCCACATCGTCACAGTTCACGAGGAACATCATGCATAGACAATGACACATAACTAAGTATGGATGACGGTTGTTCATTCCATATTAGTAAGACGATACTGGTGAAAACATCATGGTGAAAACAACAAGGTGCTGAAAACGTCATGGCTAAAACAAAAAGGTGCTGAAAACGTAATGGTTGAAACAACAACGCGCTGAAACATCAATACGTGGAATAACAAACGTTGGCTTAGGAAGCTCCTGGTGACTACCCACTAGTCACAGGTCGAGTTTTAGAGCCTACAGGTCGAAGCCTTGGCTCTGATACCATAATTGTAACACCCCATTTTGATAAATGGAATGTCACGCGTGATTATGGCGTGTCATCAAAGCATGCAAGGTAATATGTAGTAATACATACATGACCATAGGGAAAACCGGAATCAAACATCGGTTCCCAAACATAAGCCCAAAACATAACAAAGTAAATGAACTGAATGAAAGACTAAACAAGCATAAATATATGAAGGAAACAGGAGAAGAAGTCTATGGCAGCTTCCATCCTATGCATGTCCTCCAAATGCTCGAGTCTTGGGTACCTGCCGTTTTGGGACATGGAAAGGAAAGTAACGGCTGAGCAAGACGCTCAGTGCACGGATGTACAATAAAGCATGAAATAGGATAAGCATGTAACATATAACAGCAGAAGACTAAGTTCTGAGTAACTGGTTAAGTATCAAGAAAACTGGTTTTATAGTTTGAAAAGCCTTATGTTTATCTTGTGAAAACTGTTTTAACATATATATATACCATAGCCCATATAGGTCATGAAAAGGTCACGTGCATGAATACTTGGAGGGGTGACCTCATCATGCTGATTAGAGGGGATGCCTCTAATCAATATACTGGTTTGGGTAGGAGGGATCAACTCCTTGTGAAGGGTGCAAGGCACACACCACATTCACCATGATAAACTGAATAAAACATGTAACTAGGATGCACCCATACGCCCCACCTGATATAATAATATGGCCAAAACTGAAAAGGGACGCCACGAGCAATCACTCCGCCGTGGGGAAGTCATAACATCGGTGCCTCCAATGCTATGGTTATGGTACCTCCATAACTAGGTGAAACTGGTCATGCTTGTATATGGCTATAGATTATGCTAATTAAACATAAGCAGTTCAAAACAATAAAACAAATGCTGGGGAAAACAGTTGGCTGCATACGGGGAAATCCTAATAAGGAAAGAATGTCCATACTGAAAGGACGGGAATCCGTACATCAAGTCCAGTGAATGAACGGAAGAAAGACTCCTACTTCTGGATCACTAACTCTACATGAATACACACGTGTATAAGTATCGATTCACTGATTACGTACTGGGTTTTGTGTCTCATTTTAGCTGATTTGGTATGTTTTAGGTCATGGTTCACTGTTTAAAGCCTTAAACTGTGTTTATCTAGTATTCTGATTAATCTGATTAAGTATTACTGGTGTTTCATGTATTATTATACTTACTGTGTAATAATAAGTAACTTTCCAAAAATAGCAGGTTTCCAAAAATAGAAAGTTTCCAAAAATAGAAAGTTTCCAAAAATAGAAAGTTACCAAAAATAGAAAGTTTCCAAAAATAGAAAGTTTCCAAAAATAGAAAGTTTCCAAAAATAGAAAGTTTCCAAAAATAGAATTTACTGCCTAAAATAGATTAGTTTCTAAAAATAGAAAGTTTCCAAAAATAGATCAGCTGCCTTAATTAAATAAGTTTCCATATATAGAAGGTTTCCATAATTAGATTAGCTGCCTGAAATAGATTGATTTCCATATATAGAAGGTTTCCATAATTAGATTAGTTGCCTTATTTAATTAAGTTTCTATAAATAGAAGTTTCCATAATTAGAATTAAGCTGATTACATAAGCTAACATATAAGTCTAAGTGTTATAAGCTTATTCTTAAGTCATATGATATAGTGTATAGTTTAATTATTATTTCATGTATTTTAATTAAACTATAGGTTAAGCATTTTAATTAAAGTGTAACATGTATTAATTAAAATGAAATGAAAATACTTAGGTTAAAATGTGTATTATTATTAATAATAATATAACCTAAGTCATGTCTAAATTAATTAATTATAGGCATGTTTTAATAATTAATTAATTATAACTTATAACATAAAATACTTAGGTTAATTTAATTTCATGATAAACTAATAATTAAAATAACCTAAGTCATGATTTAATTAATATTTCATGTTATTAATTAATATATCCTAAGTTCATAGTTCATAAAAATTAACATGTAGCATGAATCATGATTTAACCAACGAACCATGAATCGGGCATGAATTCGACACCGTACCCTAAGCCAAACCCGGGGCACATGTGTCTCCTTGCTGCCGTGGGTCCCACATGAGCCAACCAAGACCAAAAATGGTCTTGGTGGTGGCGGCAATAGCAAACCAAACCCCCCTCGGGTTTGTTTGCTAGGCGGCCAAACATAACACCCCTTTTAAATCATTCTTTGATTTTATTTAATACCAAAACATGTTAGATCAATGATTAATTACCATGTTTTAATAAGAAAAATAATAACATGTTCATGAAAATAATCAAAGATTAAAAGAATTAAAAAGAATTAAAAAGAAGGGTTAGAAAGGTATACCACTATGTAGCTTGGAAAAAAGGATGAACAAACACTGATTACACAATAGTTTTTAAGATCAAAGTCAAACAAATCACCCCCTTATGGTGGTGTAGAGGTGGCGGCACCAAGAGAGCAAAAGGAGAGGAGAAAAACTCTTTTAGGGTTTTTTTTGTTTATTTTCTTGAAAGTGAAAAGTGAAAACATGTTTAACACTTTACCCCCCTTTACTTGTAAAGTCCATGGGCTAAGCCCATTTCTCATATGTGTGCCGTGGGTATGGGGGCCCCACATGGGGTACCCGTACCTTTCTCGTGCCCCGATGTTTCGTGTTCGTTCGTGGTTAAACGTGTTCGTGTCTGAAGTGTTTCTGTTTATTCTAACGTGTCGTTTATCGTAAACTTAACGCTCGTAATTATATTATAAGTATTTACGTAATTATTTTAGTTCGTATTTTAAATGGTGATCATGATTTAATTATGTTCACGTGATATATTTATTAACTGCTTATCATGAGTTCGTACGTAATCGATACTTGTCATGTCATACACGTATGCACTTGCTTGATTATTAGCACATGAATGTGATCAATACTACATGAGGTAAGTTTTAATCTAGGACGTACGATCTTAAGGGCACTATTCATGGTAAAAGCATGCGGGTTTTACACGTTACTTGTTGTAGTGAATAAACTGGGATAAAATCGGAATATACACTATAAGTGAGAAATTATAATGCTTGAAATAAAATTTTAAACATTGATGGAACGTCATTGGAAATCATTTGTTTATTAAATTGTCGTTATAGAGAATCACTATGCATAATTCAATGATGCTTATTGAGATTTTGACCATGTTTGAGATGAAAGTGAGATGGTGTTCTTGTAATATCTTTTGGGTATGGATCCGTGTGTGAGCACCCTACGATGACATATGTATGTATTTTATTTTATTTTCTTTTCTTTTTGGATATGCATCCATAGCTAGCAAGCTTTTGAAACCTCTTAAACTTGCAATTTTCTTTTTGACTGGACTCATCCGAGAATCATGTCAAATATTCTTATTTTATCATGGCTTGGCTGATTAGCAAGCATGAGTTAACTTGATTGAACTCATTGACTTGGCACGGTTTGGCTATGTTGCAAACGTGTCGTAATGTGGTTGTATGTGTTTCATTATGGCTTTTGTGTTTGATTGGGTGTGATGTTTTCGAGAGAGTTATGTATACGTCGGATGATTCCGTATCGATGAATTCGTTTTTGACGAACTAGGGTTGTATGTACGTAAAATTGCGATAAGGTGATTTTGTAAGACTAGTAATAATTACTTCGTCTTGTATATTCTGAACGTTTTCGATGGGGTTATGTGTGACCCGTGCGATTTTATTCTGTGAGTAGTTGTTTTTATGAGATGATGAACCAAGTGAAAGGACGATTCGAACGTTGGAAGACATGCTCCGAGCGTGTGTGGTTGATTTTGGTAGTTGTTGAGACCGACACTTGCCATTGGTAGTATCTTTGTACCACGACTTTTACCTTGTTATCTTTGAAGCTGCGACATTTGAAGAATTATGTTGATGAAAATATAGATCGCGAGTGGATGAAATGAAGTAGGAAAAAGTCAGTTGAATGGACCTGAAATGATTTGAGAGACTCCGGAAGAGATGGTGTAGATTAAGAATCACTTGTTGACTGCGAGAAGCTGTGAGAAGAGACGTGTCGATAACCAAAGGACGGATTTGAGAAATTGAAGTGGAGATCATGGATCGTGATGTTAAGAGATTGAAGCAAGGTATAATACTCATGGTGAAGGTGTGATGGAACCCGAGACGTGAACCGAAGTCCACATTGGGACGTGAAGACTCCTTTAGGAAGAAGCACACTCATCTTCCTAATAGTACAAAATGCGAGTATAAGAACCGGAGAGCGCCGGGACGTCGCTCCCTTAAGGAGGGAAGGATGTAACACCAGTGAAAGTGCCGTATGGTGCTAAGTTATTATCTCAAGAGCTCTTCAGTATGAGCATCTCTCTTAAGTTGCGACTCACTTGTGGATGTGATATCCCGAGCCCAACGTTATTTATTTAATCCTATTTTACGGATATTTTTGAAATTTTTAAGAAATTTCGTTTGTTATATATATTTGGGTTTAAGTTGAAACCAACGTTTACGGTCGTAATTTAACGTTTGACGATTTAAGAAGAACCGATAACGACTACGATATCGACGGATGCCCAAAACTTACATTTTATTATCGATTGATTGATATTTGAGTTTTTCGAGATTTTTATTTTTATTACGTGTTAAGTCGAGTCGGAACCATGTGTATATTCGTTTTGTGTGCGTTTGAACCATTTAAAAGTATTTTCGAGTGTTCGGGACAACCCCTGACTTCCGTAAAAATTTCAAGTCGACTAATAGGTCGTTTCCCGCTATTTAGAAGAGTCGTTTACAAGTGAGGCCAAAAGAATAACTAAATTGCAAGAAAGGCCCCTCCCCTTTTTACAAAAAGATGGAAAGGAAAACACACACACTATTTTTCATTCAAAAATTTTAGGGTTCCCCTCTCCCCTCTCCTTTAGCCATCGCCTACCACCACCAAAAACCACCATCCACCACCACCAAACTTGATTTTTAAAGAAACGAATCAAAGACCATCCTTTATCATCACCTTGTAAGTATATCCCACCATTGAAATCAAACATTCATCATCTTTAATTTTTACAAAAATTTATTTTTATGAACAAGTGGGTTTTGATCTAATTTTTCTCATTTTATGTTCTTAATTTGTGTTTAGGATTGAAGGAAACCATCTAAACAAGATGGGGATTATGTTTTTAGTCTCCCACAGCCCCAAAACCCACGAAATAATTGGGGATTTAGGTGTCTTGGGTGTTTGATCTTGATTGATGATGGGTATGTGATTATATCCATGTTATTATTATTATATATATATTTAATTATATTGCATGTTTAATTTTTGATGTGGGTTTTGAATGAGGATGAACATACAAGTGATTTAGAGTATTTTGATTTGATTAGGATGGTTATTAGGTGTTATTAGGAGTATAGGAAGGATTAAAATTGGTCAAAAAGATGTTTTGAGGTGATTTTAAAGAAGTGATTTTAGAACAGATTGTTTAAGGGTATTTTCGTGGGTTTAAGTCTATGTCCAGGTCTAGATGATGAGATATTGTGGTAGAGCTTCTTTTTAGCTTCGTTTTGGTATAAGATAGAGCTTTTGACTCCAAACGAGTCAAAAGTTACGTTAGTTTAAATTTTCGTGTACCGGGAGATAAAGTCGACATAATCCGAAATTATGTTCGATTTTTGGTCAAATCTCGGGGACCATAGATAGAGTTTGGTAAATAATTGAAAGTTTATTTTTGGCCTCAAACCTGCACTTGTGAGTCTATTTTTGGACTTGGGTGTTGTTTTGGTCAATGGTTTATTTTAAATGGGTCAAACAAGTCCAACATGGTCAACGTGCAAAATCAGTCCTAAAAGTGTATGTTTAGAAATGTGATGTGTAACGAGTCATAGAAGTGAAAACTTTTCATGGGAATAGATATGGGTTTTATACAGGTCATGAGGTATTTTTGTGAATTTTCTTGAATTTTATACAAATGTTTAAGTCGTAGAAAACAGCCCGTACATTTGGTATGTACCGGCAGAATTGTAAAATGAGTAATAGTTTTAATAAAGTATAAAAATGGTTCGTGTCTAGTAAATATCACTTGTATGGATTTTTGGCGTGAGTTTATATGAACCTTGAGTGTTCTTAATTATGTACATACAGTACTTAAAGGTACTTGAATGTGTTGATTCATTACGTGTTTATTCGTTAGGTGATGTATTTGATTTCCCGGGGCATCCTCATCGTCGGTGATCGATTTCGTTTACGCCGTAGTTACTAATACTATCACTACTACTTAAGGTGAGTCTATAGCCTCGCTCTTTACTTATTTCAAATGTTTTTACCCGCGAGGGGGATACATGCTATTTAAATGGAAATGAACATAAGTCATGAATGATTGTTGGACCCGAATGTTGCCTTGAAATTGTGTTGAGTACCTAGTTGCAAAAGGCCCTAATTTCATGAAGTATTAACTATTGTCTTGCCCTTGCGAAAGGGGGAAATAGCCGCTTATACAAAGTGATAGTACTATGGGGTTGACTACTCTATCCGAGACGAGGGCTAGTATGTTGATACCCCCTGCGGACGGATAATTTGTGATAAGAGATAAGGTATAATTGCAACTAATGCCTTTAGTAGGGGCACTGGTTTCATCTGAATCACGCCGGTAATTATTACGCGGGTGATTCAGTTAACGGATTAGTGTCATGAGCTTAAACAAAATTGTCTTATCCTTGAATAATAGATTGTTTGCGCGACAATGCTATTGAATGATCATGATTGGTTTTTTTAATACTTATGTTCAACTTATGATTTGATAAACCTATAGATTCGCTCAACCTTTGTGTTGACAGTTTTAAGCATGTGTTTCAGGTAACCAAGATTGATAGCAGCGGAGCATGCGAGGATGAAAGTTGTTGTGGCTTGGCGGTCTACTTGTTTTTCCACCCTTATTTAACTTAAAAACTATTTTATTATTCTGTCATGTGAGCAAAAAAATGTACTTTTGGGTTGAGATTCAGTGGGGACCTAACGCAAACTCTGTTTAGTATTATCTTGGGATTTGGAAAACTGTAGACTAGTATGGTTTTAATAAAGTTTAAATTTATGTTTAAACTTTTACGTCTCTTTGAGTTGTTTAATATAGCTTATGTGTGATGATAACTAAGTAGCACCCAAATGTTGTAGTTCCGCTGCGCATAGCATTTGTTGGGGGTGTTATACAAATGGTAAGTTTCCTCTTCTGAAAAAGGATGAGTATGATAGCTGGGCAATGAAGATGGAATGCTGGATCACTAACACTGATCAAGATCTTTGGAAGATTATTCTGAATGGAAACAACAAGAAGTTGACTGGAAGAGACAAGAATGGAAGTATTATTCTTCTTGACCCTAAAACTCATGAAGAAATCACAGCTGTTCAGAAGGAGATCAAAGCAAAAACTATTTTGCTTCAGCCTCTTCCTGATGATCACATGGGTGACTTTTATCATCTGGACGATGCTAGAGAAATCTGGAATGGAATAAAAGCAAGGTTTGGTGGGAATGAGGAGTCAAAGAAAATGAGAAGATCCATGCTGAGAGATGAATTCACAGACTTCAAGATCTTAGAAACTAAAGGTATCCATCAAGGGTATGACATGTTCCAAAAGATACTGAGCCATTTGAATCAACTTCGGTCGAAACCTGACAATGGTGATATCAATGCAAGGTTTCTTAGAGCCTTACCCTACTCATGGAATCAGGTGGTAATCTCTCTCAAAGCAAAAGGTGGGCTTGACTATCTTAATTTTTATGATTTGTTTCATAAGCTCAAAACCTTTGAGCCTCATGTGAGGGATACTCAAGTGATTCTTTTCCTACTCCTGCAAACTCCGCCTTTGTGAGTTATATGGGATCTAGTCCCATGTCCTATGTTAGTAGCCCAAGCAATACTGTGTCTTCTCAGCATACTTTTCAGCATACTTCTACTCCTGAACCAAAAGCCAAGTCTGGTAGCATGGTAGAAGCTGTTCTTCACTCTTTTGTTGCTGACGTTGATGCTCAACAGCAACTTGCTCTTGATGACTTCAAACAGGTTGATAAACTTGACCTGGATGAAATGGATCTCAAATGGCAGATGGCATGCTCACTCTTAGGGTTCACAAGTTTGAGAAGAAAGCCGGTCGAAAATTTAACAACAACCCAAGAGAGCCAGCAAGGTTTGACAGAAGCAAGGTGTTAGCCTTATATTTTATATAGCCGAACAAGAATGTAATAGGTCATCTTAGTCGTTAAAAGGTCTTGTATTGTAATAGGTTAGTCGGGAAAACCGGGCTTGGACTTTAATCTAATATTGTATAAGTTAGGGGCGTAAGCCCAAAGCAAAGCCAAGCCCGGCCCAAGGAAACAAAGCCCACGGCCCAAAAGGCCAAGGGTATATAAACCCTCTTCCATGTGTGGAAGAGGGTGTTGGTTACCATTTTGTTTCTCTCTCTAAAAGTGTTTAACCTTCCAAATTCTCTCTTGTTTCTCTCTCTACTTTCTTCTCTTTCTCTCTATAAATATCTCTTCTAAATCTTGTGTTATGGATTAAATGGGAACAACATTTGGTATCAGAGCCTATAGTGGATAGGTGATTGAAGATTAGTGTGGTGTGTTCTTGATTTTTCGTGGTCATTTTGATCTATATATCACGTCCAAAAATTTTTTCTTGTGTTTTTTATGGTTTTTTCTTGATACAAATCTTCTACATAGTTGTGGTAGAGATTTGGTATTGTTACCTTGGCTAAAAACACAAAAATTTTGGGTGTTTTGATCATTTTTTGGCTTAAAATCACGAATTGGTTGAGTTTTGTCCGAGAAAAGTGGGAATTATTCCGATCAGGTCATCAGAAAAGGGCTTACAGTTATTCCGATTAGTGTAATCGGAATAGGGTTTATACATTCCGATTGGTCATTCCGATTGGACATTCCGATTTAACATTCCAATTGGTCATTCCGATTTGACATTTCGATTGGTCATTCCGATTTGACATTCCGATTTGAGTATTCCAATTTGGACATTCCGATTGGTCATTCTGATTGACATTCCGATTGGTCATTCCGATTTGACATTCCGATTAGGGTATTCCGATTAGTATTCCAATTTGGACATTCCGATTGGGTATTCCGATTTGACATTCCGATTGGTCATTCCGACAAGGTTATTCCGATGGGCATTCCGATGGATATTTTGTTTGAGTAATTTTTAGACTTAGCCACTATCTAGACTAGTTTAGGAACATCGTTTACACGAAGATTAAAAAAAAAAAAAAAAAATTTGGCGATACAAAATTTTTTCCCTATTAGTTTTTGGCTATTTCTAACTCAAATTCAAAATTTGGCGATACAAAATTTTTAGGTCAAGTAAAATCAAATTTTTTCCCTATTAGTTTTTGGCTATTTCTAACTCAAATTCAAAATTTGGCGATACAAAATTTTTCGGCTTACCGTTTTGTCAGACTGAGGAATTTATTGTCGGACTGAGAAAAAAAATTTTCTGGAAATTTCGGAATTTCAATTTTAACCACACATCATCACAACAAATCCACTAAGATCTGCAATTCATTCACAAGTATTCACCATGTCTAACAACAACATCAACATTGCAACTGCTAATCAAATTCGTTTGGAACAAGGTGGCAACGATAATCCACCTGTGCTCACTGCCGGTTGCTACGTTCAATGGAGATATCGTTTTCTCAGATTTCTCGACGGAAAAGAAAACCGAACTGCTCTTCGTCACTGCCTTGAGAATCCACCTCCAGTTTTTGATTTCAGACCAATTACCACACAGGCAGAGGATGGTACTTCATCAACTATACGAGCTATGGAGGATTTTGACACATGTTCTGCTGAGAAAAAGAAACTCCTCCAAGCTGAAGCTGATGCTGTAAACTTCATACTCACTGGAATTGATAACGATATCTATTCCACAGTTGATGCATGTCCTAATGCTATGGAAATGTGGAATGCAATTCATCGATTGAAGCAAGGTGAGTCGATCAATGTTCAAGATCTCGAGACTAATCTACTTTGGGAGTTTGGAAAATTCACATCTGAAGATGGTGAATCCATTGACTCATATTACTCGAGATTCTACAAAATGATGAATGAGCTTGTCAGAAATCAGTGCACCATCTCCAATCATCATGCCAATGTTCAGTTCTTACTTCAACTCAAACCGGAATGGCAAAGGTTTGTGACTTTGGTCAAACAAAGGGAGGATATCAAGACTATATCTTACCACAAACTTTATGATATCTTGAAACAACATAAGAATGAAGTGAATGAACTAAGGGCTGAAAAGGCAGAACGGTCTGCTAATTCTATTGCTTTTGTGGCTGCTACTTCAACAAAACCCGTTCCTCGTCAACAACCACCTACTCATTCCTCGAAGTCATCAAGCTCATCCACCAAACCTCTAGCTGCTGCTAAACACAAAGCAAAAGCAATTGTCCCCACTCCACCTCCAAAGTATGACACTGAGTCAGATGGAGACAGTGATGATGAACAAACTTCAAGGGACAAGAAGATTGAAGAACTCATGTCTTTACTCACCACAACTTATAAGAAGATCTACAAACCTACCAACAACAACCTCATATCATCATCCAATGCAAGATATAAGGAAGTTGATCATGCACCTCGGTATGATCGTGATGCTAGGTATGATAATCAGAGGATGCCGAATTAAGTTGGGGCTAGAGACACTGTAGGCACTCCGGTTGTGCAAAAGACTGGGATTCAATGCTTCAACTACAAGGGATTTGGGCACATGGCTAGGGAATGCAAGAAGCCAAAACGGGTTAAGGACTCAGGGTATCACAAGGAAAAGATGCTGCTGTGTAAGAAAGAAGAAGCAGGAATTCCACTCACAGCAGATGAAGTTGACTGGCGTGATGACACTGATGATGAAGCCGATGATCAAGAGCTAGAGGCACATTATGTGTACATGGCAAAGATTCAAGAAGTGCTTCCAGAGACTGCTGATACTTCTGGACCTATCTTTGATACTGAGCCAATTGAAAAGGTACCAACAAATGATAACTATAATGTGTTTGCTAATGAACGACGGCATCCTGAGCAACTCGAAAGCATCAATGACACATATGTAATGGACACGGAGGATAGCAATATCTCTACGGATTCACAGCATATGTGTAATGATGACGGTAATGCTGCTCAGGATACTGACTCGGATGAGGACCATGATTTGCTTGCGTCTATAATTGATTCTTTAAAACATGAAATTGAGGAAAACAAAGATGCTAATAAACGTTTGAAGCAAGCAAACACATCCTTAGCCGAGGAGATAAACAGGCTTAAAAAGTGTGATTATGTAAAAGAAGCTGATCGACGAGTTGCAATAGCTAATGGTTTGGTATATGAACGTAAGGTGCTCAACGAACAATATTGTTCTGAAGTAACACACAAAATTCATATGTCAAAACAAAAGATATCAGAACTTGAAGAACAACTACTGCTACATAAACTCCAAATTACTGAATTAGAGTCGGTTAACAAAGAACAAACTGAGCTTTATAAAACTCGTGAAGAAAAGGATATTGAAAAAATTCTTGCTTTGGAAAAGAGAGTCGACACGTTAAACAACATTGTTTACAAAACGGGTCAGTCTATTCAAACTATGAATATGCTCAATAGAAATATGAAAACGAGTTTTGTCAAGCCTGAATATCTCAAGAAAGTTCAAAGTACCAAGCCTGCTCTTTATGATATCGGTTGTTATGTTGATAATCTTGCTCTTATGCTTTCCCCTGACTGCGACGAAATCATTCGTCAACAAGAAGAAAGTCGATCAAACTTAAGTGATTTAATAAACCTTTCTGATTCTAACAATCATATTAAGTTTGTCCCTCAAAAAGAACTTTCAAAAGAACAAAAGATGTATAATAGTGTTCCACCACCAAGTGATGAACCACAAAAGAAAGTTTCTTTAAAAAGGAGTTTCAAAAAGTAATCAATTTTGTTAGAAAAGCGAATTTTGGATGACAAACGTAAATGGGATGAGAAAAGCAAAAGTGTTCAGCAATTTGAGTTTATAAAACAAGGGGTTTTAAATTTGTACAAAGGTGTCGTCGACTATGAAAATTTTTCTAGGGATACCATTTGGAATATTAAACCTAACCCACAAGTAGAAGTCATCATTCAACAATGTATTGTTCCAACCATTGATGATCTTTCAAAAAATGTGGAAATGTTTTATACAGCTCTCACTGAGGAAATGTTAACTGATTTAAGTTATGTTAAATCTCTTGAAGATGAAGTTGATTTTCTTCAAACTAAATTAAAGACACAAGAACACCAACTTTCTAACGAAATTGATCGACTTTCTAAGGAATATTTTTATGCTGACCATATGAATGCTATACTTGGTATGTATACCGATCTTGATCAATATTGTCATGTAGCATGTCTAGTGTCAGAATCGGACGCGAAATGTTGCAATCTTGAAGTAGAGCTTTCAAAACAAATTCAGTCATACAACAAACTTTCGAAAAGCTTTTCTCAACTTGAGAAACACTCCATTTCTCTTGAACTTGCTTTACAAAAAGGTGAAAAATCTCATAATCATAAAAAGTGTCAAGAAATGTCAGCTTCTTCGTTTCGTCTACTAAATGAAAAAGATTTCGAAATAAATGATTTGAAAGCTCAGCTAAAAGAAAGGGACATTGCCATAAGTGAGTTACAGAAACTCATTGAGAAAATGAAAGGAAAGTCTGTTTTGGGTAAACCATCCGCTGTTCGTCAACCGAATGCGGTTAAATGCCCTATATCATCTATTTTGGGACAATCCCCACAGACTTTGCCTAAGATAGGAAATGATAAGAGCACTAATGTGATAGCACCTAGAATGTATAAGATGAACACTAAGCCCACTCAAACTGGAACATCGCGGTTACCTGAGAATATTAGGAAAACTAATCAACGTGTGTCTTCTTCTACAGGAGTAATCCCCACTACTAGCGTTAGCGGACCACAGCTTAAGAGCAATAGAATGCAAGATAAGGTCATGCCTAACAATAGTCAAGGAAAGAAGATGGAAGTAGAAGACCACCGTAGGAATTTTAAGTTTTCAAAGAATAAAACGTCTGTAACTGCATGTAATGACAGTTTAAATACTAAGACCTCGAATGTTGAATTTGTTTGTGTTGAATGTGGAAAATGTGTTCGTACTTTCAATCATGATGCTTGTGCTCTTAATTATAATGGCGTGAATACTAGAACTAGGAAGCCTATTCGTATGCCCACTAGTACTAGTGAACCCACAAGAACTTTGAACCAATACACTGAGCAACCACTTAAGAAACTAAGTGCGTTAGAATCCACTACTCTACGTAAACAAAGCAGGTTAAAGAAGCTTTATGAGAACATGATTAGGACATGTACACGGGGGTATTCAAGATTTACACCACCCGAATACAAATGGGTACCTAAGACAACCCCCATTCTAATTGGGTCAATAAATGTTAGCTTGCCTTTAGAATCTAGGTCCACTACTATTTTGGAACCCGTTTCTATCAAGGGATCCCATTTGTCAAATGCTACATTGTCTTCTAATTCTTCTGCAGCTCGTCGAACTCATCCTATTCATAATGGACTCCGGGTGCACAAAGCACATGACGGGCAATCTCAAGCTTCTCATTAACTTCGTGGAGAAGTTTCTGGGTACGGTACGGTTTGGAAATGATCAATTTGCACCGATACTCGGATATGGAGACTTGGTTCAAGGGAATATCACTATAAAACGGGTTTATTACGTCGAGGGACTGAATCACAATTTATTCTCGGTTGGTCAATTTTGTGATGCGGATTTGGAAGTGGCTTTTCGGAAATCTACTTGCTATGTTAGAGACTACGATGGGAATGACCTTCTTACAGGTTCTCGTGGTTCTGATCTCTACACAGTAACTCTTCAAGATACATCCTCAACAAATTCAATTTGCTTAATGGCTAAAGCTTCATCATCTTAAGCATGGTTATGGCATCAACGATTGTCACATCTCAACTTTGACACCATGAACTTGCTTTCGAAAAATGATATTGTGACCGGTCTTCCTAAGTTGAAATTTGTCAAACCATCTTTGTTCTTCTTGTGAGTTGGGGAAAGCAAAACGGAAGTCTTTCAAAACAAAGACTACCCCAAGCTCAAAAGGACGATTGGAACTTCTACACATGGATTTATGTGGTCCCATGCGTGTAGAGAGTATTAACGGGAAAAAGTATATTCTCGTGATTGTTGATGATTACTCTAGATATACATGGACTTTCTTCTTAAGGTCCAAAGATGAAACACCAGAGGTTCTCAAAAACTTTCTCAAGATGATACAACGCAATCTTCAAGCTCAAGTCTTAACCGTAAGAACAGATCGGGGTACTGAATTTTTGAACAAGAACTTGCAATCTTACTTTCAAGAAGAAGGCATCGAACATCAAACGTCTATTGCTCGAACTCCTGAACAAAACGGCGTTGTCGAAAGACGGAACCGTACTTTGGTTGAGGCTGCTCGAACAATGCTTTCTGCTTCAAAATTACCGCTATTCTTCTGGGCTGAAGCAATTGCAACTGGCTGTTATACTCAGAATCGTTCTCTCGTCATCCCTAGACATGAAAAGACACCTTACCACATCATCAATGACAGGAAACCTACTGTCAAATTCTTTCACGTATTTGGATCTTTATGCTACATCCTTAAAGACGGTGAGAATCTCGACAAGATGAAAGAAAAAGGTGATGCATGTATTTTTGTGGGGTATGCTACATTGTCGAAAGGATATCGAGTCTATAACAAGAGAACAAAGATTACTGTCGAAACAATTCATGTGAACTTTGACGAATTGCCACACATGGTACTTGATCACAACAGCTCAAGTCCCGCACCTCAATGTCCAGCAATGGCACCTACACACAACAGTGTACGTCCCGTGCAAGAATGTCAACAAAGTACTCCTACAGCAGACTCGACGGATACGTCACAAATGAATGAGTTGGTTGATTTATATGATCCAATGTTTGATGAATACTACTATGGAAACAATCAAGTTGTGTCAAAGCCTTCCGCTGTCAATACTGCTGATGCACCCGAACAAAATCAACAAGACACAACTGCCTCTACTTCAGCAACCGTTGCTCAAGAGACAATTCCAGTGGATACTCAACAAACTCAAGAAACTATCATACAACCAACATCACCAACCGTCAATGCTGAAGGAGGAAACAACAATCAAGCAGCTGATGCACAACCTAACGAAGAAGAATTTATCAATCCGTTCGGTACACCGGTACACAAAGTCGGAGAGTCTTCTACTCAACATGTTGATCCGTCCAACATGCATACATTCTACCAACCATATCCATCCACTCACCATTGGACACGTGATCATCCATTGGAGCAAGTCATTGGAAATCCTTCACAACCGGTTCGAACACGCAGACAACTCGAAACCGATGGCGATGTGTGTATGTATGCACTCACCGTGAGTTCAACTGTACCAACAAACATCAAACAAGCCATGACTGATCATGCGTGGATTGAATCAATGCAAGACGAAATTCATCAGTTTGAACGCCTAAATGTTTGGGAACTTGTTGACCGGCCCTATGGAATGTCAATTTTAGATTTCAAATGGATCTGGAAAAACAAACTGGATGAAGAAAAAACCATCATCAAAAACAAATCTCGTCTTGTGGTTAAGGGGTATCGTCAACAAGAAGGGATAGATTTAGATGAATCATTCGCTCCAGTTGCTCGTTTGGAAGCAGTCAGGATATTCCTTGCTTATGCTGCACATAAGGGCTTCACGGTTTTTCAGATGGACGTTAAAACTGCTTTTCTCAACGGTCATTTGAAGGAAGAAGTGTATGTGAATCAGCCGGAAGGATTCATCGATCCTCATCATCCTAACAAAGTCTATCGTCTCAAAAAGGCTGTATATGGACTTAAACAAGCTCCAAGGGCATGGTACGAAGAACTTTCAAACTTCTTGGTGTCCAAAGGATTCTCCAAAGGTTCTATTGATCCTACTCTCTTTACTAATAAATATGGGGATGAAATAATGCTGGTGCAAGTTTATGTTGATGACATTATTTTTGGTTCTACGAACCCAAAACTTTCAAAACGTTTTGAAAAATTAATGCACAGCAGATTTGAAATGTCAATGATGGGGGAGCTAAAACTATTTTTAGGCCTCCAGATTCATCAATCCCCACGTGGTATCTTCATTAACCAAGCTAAGTATGCTCAAGAGATACTTAAAAAGCATGGTATGACCTCATGTGCTCGCGTTGGTACACCATTGTCGACCACATCCCTAGACACTGACTTGTACTCATATCCCGTAGATCAAACGCGATATCGCAGTATGATCGGGTCACTTATGTACCTTACAGCCAGCAGGCCTGATATTCATCATGCCACATGCTATTGTGCCCGATATCAAGCCAGACCTACTCAAAAGCACCTCAAAGAGGTTAAACGGATCTTTCGATACCTTAAGAATACCATTCACATGGGACTCTGGTATCCGAGGGAAACCGGTTTTCATCTAACAGCTTTTTCAGATTCTGATCACGCAGGTTGTCTTGATAGTCGAAAAAGCACTTCTGGTAGCATACAATTTCTAGGGGAAGACAAGCTTGTCAGTTGGTCGTCAAAGAAGCAGGATTGCACTTCGCTCTCAATGGCTAAAGCAGAATATGTGGCTCTATCCGCGTGTTGTGCTCAAGTCCTCTGGATGAGAACTCAACTCACGGATTATGGCTTCCACTTTGATAAAATACCTATGTATTGTGACTCAAAGTCGGCCATAGCCATATCTTGCAATCCGGTTCAGCACTCCCGCACCAAGCACATCGATGTCAGATATCACTTCATCAAGGAACAAGTGGAACGTGGCATCGTGGAATTATACTTTGTAAGAACTGAGTACCAGCTGGCAGATTTGTTTACAAAAGCTCTATCGAAAGATAGTTTTGCGTATCTCGTTGGCCGACTTGGTATGAATTATATGACTCCCGAAGACTTGGAGGTTTTGGCAAATAAAGCTGCTTGATATTCTCTCATAATGACTTCTAGGCGCATCACAGCTAGAACTCGGACCTCAACTAAGGAAAGTTTATCTCGGACGATAACTTATCCTTCTCAACGAGAAATTCATATTTCTCGGTCATGAGCTTCTCATAAAAACATTCAAAGTTTTTAAGTTCATGAAAAACGATTTCTAAGTAAATGTCAGCTTAGAACTCGAACTTCAACTTAAAGAAATTTTATCACGGATGATAACTTATCCTTCATAACGGGAATTTTTTTTTTCTCGGTCATGAGCTAGTCACAAAACAATCAATGTTTTGAGCTCATGAAAAAACGGACCCGAAAGGGGAGTGTACGTTTCAGTGCGCTTTCCCTAATCAATAGAAGAGAAGTCTTCTATCCTGATTATTTAAAAACCGTTGAACACAATTTCTCAAGAATTTCTTAAAAGGTTTTTCTAAATCTTTCAAAATTGTGTGTTCAACACTCCCTTCCTCATAAGTAGTTTTTATATCTCAAAATTGTCATATGTTATTTTGATCAATTTTTGAAGGGGAGCGTTTTAAAATCAAGCCTTTTAATGTTGTTGGGTACATCTCTAAAATTGTCATATTTTATGTATCCAACACATTCCGAAAATGATATGAAATTGTCAAATGTAATATATTATATCGGAGAAGGCATCTCAACTCCGTACCTCAACATATTTTGTGGTGTCGTTTTTCTAAAATTTTGTCAAATTTTGTCTCAAGACACACATATATTGTTGAGGGGGAGCGACCCGACTGAAAATGTTCCATGATTCATGCGTGCACACATGTTTCTCTCCCGTCGATTTTTCGGAAAATGGTCATATTTTAATCAATGGTATCTCTAATATTATATTTTTATATTAGAGATAGGGGGAGAAAATGTGATTAAAATGTAATATATCGCAACATGTGATCTTAAAGACTCAAGTACAACTCTTTCCTTCACATGCCAAACTATTTCGTATATCGATGCATGTGTGTAGGGGGAGCTTTTTAGAAATGTAAAACTTTCAAGTGTTAAAAGTTTTGATTTTTATCAAGCACTTTGAATGGTTTTCAATGGTTTTATGGTTACGATCTTTACCCAAAACAACCTACTATCCACGACGGAACGATGGAGTCAAAAGGTGGTTTAGGATAGGAAACTAAGTCCTATGATCCAACCAGAACCGGAGGGATCTACCCAAGGACATTCCATAGCTAGAAATAGTTGTCCTTAGGAAAGATGGAGTGAAATGAAGCTGAATGCGGACCAATTACTTAAGTTAGCACTAGAACAATCACAACAAGGTGCTAATGATGATGTATTGGTAAGCATTGAAGGATTTGAATATTCTGTGCAACTTAGGTAGAAACCGGGTTAACACATCTTTTGAAGACAAGTGTCATGGACCCAGTGATGCGATGCACAACCCTTCCCCAGCCATTCGAGTTTCTCTCAAAAGAAACTTGTCTCATTGTCACGGAGATCAATACGTATCTATTGACTTTCTCACTCCGAGTCAGTTAATATTGAAAAGGTGGCAGTCTGCTCCAGCCTCCGATTACCAAAAATGCACTTATTGAGTCTAGAGCCAAACGAGATCAATTTATCATCTCATTAGGACACAATCGAGTCCTACGCATTATCCTTGTGATATTGCCAGAACATCTGAGTGATACGATTCACAATGAAGATGGAAATCCTGCTTGAGCCAGCATTAAACAAGCTCATGGTAGGTAACTTGTGCGATTCTACACGAATCAAACTTCTGACAACTGGAAAGCAACTAAGTTTGGATTCTTAATTGATTCAAACTTGATTCCAGGTTTCTTCGCAAAATCCATGTGATCTTGCCAGAACATTCAGAGTGATACTCATCAGTGTTCATAGTGACGAATGGAAATCCTTCCAGTGTCAACATCAAACAGCACTGCGGTAGGTAACTCGCAAGATTCTCTATGAATCAAGCTTGTGACAAACTGGAAAGCAACAATGGTGCGATTCTTTTAGAATCAAACTTGTTCCAAGAAATCTGAATTGACGACTCCAATCAGACGGATAATTTATCCTTATGATTCACTCTTTACGTTCACAGTCTGCTTTGAGACTGTCGAGTAAAGAGAACTGGCTACTACCGCCGGGAAACCCTGTCAAGGAGGTTCCTAATCGAATCTACCTGATCACAGGTACGGTATTTAATACCGTTTAACGGTCTTCATCGACCGGAGGTAAAACGCTACCGAGTTAGGGTGAAATGTTCAAAGCCATTTCATCCGTGTCTATATATGTTGCTGCATATCAAAAAGGTGGCGTAGCTGTACAACCGATGTCGATTCAGAAGTCACAAGAGCACAAGATGGCGATAATCAAGATACCTAAGAATGTAAGAATGTAATAGGTCATCTTAGTTACAAGGAGTACAGATGAAGATCTCAAGCACTCAAAGTCAAATGACAAAGGCTCAAGATAAAGATCACGAAAGCATGAAGGAACAAAGTTGTTACAAACAAGATCAAGACCAAGATACAAGACCAAAGCAGGAAGATCTCCTCTACAAGAATGTATTCACTCAATCATCTTATACTTTTTAAGCTTTTTAAGATGACCGATACATTGGGGGAGATTGTTAGCCTTATATTTTATATAGCCGAACAAGAATGTAATAGGTCATCTTAGTCGTTAAAAGGTCTTGTATTGTAATAGGTTAGTCGGGAAAACCGGGCTTGGACTTTAATCTAATATTGTATAAGTTAGGGGCGTAAGCCCAAAGCAAAGCCAAGCCCGGCCCAAGGAAACAAAGCCCACGACCCAAAAGGCCAAGGGTATATAAACCCTCTTCCATGTGTGGAAGAGGGTGTTGGTTACCATTTTGTTTCTCTCTCTAAAAGTGTTTAACCTTCCAAATTCTCTCTTGTTTCTCTCTCTACTTTCTTCTCTTTCTCTCTCTAAATATCTCTTCTAAATCTTGTGTTATGGATTAAATGGGAACAACACAAGGTTAGACGCTATAACTGCCAGTAGCAAGGTCACTTTGCAAAGGAATGCTCTAACAAGCATGACCAGGAGAAGATGAGGTATTTAGCTTTCAAGATTTAGGAGGTGAAGGATGACAAAAAGGCATTGGTGTCTGTTGACTCTATGGTCAGCTGGAATGATCATCAGAATGCTGCCCTGGAAACAGCTGAACCTTCTACTGCCGTGTTTGCAATGATTGCTGGGAATCTGTCTGATGCCGAGAAAGCAGTAGAGTTTGCTCTTATGGGCATCTCACCTCAGGTACAACATTGTCCTTTTGGCTGTCATGATAAATATTCAGAATTGTTGTCTCAATATAATGACTTAAATGATCAGAATGATAAGTATTTTTTAGAGGTTCAAGCATATAAGACTTCTTTAAAAACATTGGAACAACAAAAGAGGTGGCTTCAAGATACTCAACGAGAGTATGAGGATAAAATTAGAAATCTGAACATTGATTTAGAAAACACAACAAATATGCTTAAATACACTGAAAAGGTAAAAGATGACAGTATCAAAGATAAACAAGACATGCAGGAAAAATTAGATGCTACACTTTTAAGATTTGAAAAATGGCAAAAGGCACCTACGAATCTTTCAAAATTGATAGATAGTAGTATGTCTGGTAGGACTAAAAGAGGGTTAGGATTTGATAAATACATTGATTCAGAAGATGTGTTTGATTTATCTTTTTCAAGTGTCTTTGATCCTGACAAGGAGGAAGAGGGAACACCTAGCTACAATAGGTTTAAACCAGCAGCAGCAATGCATGCTGTCCCTCCACCTCTTACAGGAACTTTCATGCCCATTACTAGGCATAATGACTTGGATGGATCACAGATGCATGAGTCCCCAAAAAGTTCTACTAATACTAATGACTTTGTCTCGTGTACTTTCAGTGACAAAGCCAGTGACTCTACATCATTTGGTTCAAGGGAAGAGTCGAGACCTGCAAGCTCCAAGTCAAATGACCATGCTGCTACTAGTGCTAGGAAGAGTGAAGAGAGAGTTGCTTCTACTTCAACTGTGTCTAGTTCTAGTTTATTGAGTCCTAGGAATAATGTTTCTCCTAGAATTGTGTGTAATAAAGTTAGCAGTATGAAACAATGTCATTCTAATAAAAGGTCGTTTAAAACATGTTTTGTTTGTGGGAGTGAATTTAATTTGATTAAAGATTGTGATTTTTATGACAAACATTCTTCTGTTTATCAAGCATTTCCTGCTCCTGGTCCACCAGGAGTTGTTCCATATTCTTCTAGAAGACTAAACCCATGTGCCCAATCTTTTTCTTCTTCTAGAAGGACCTCTCCATTAGCTTCTGATCATTGGAGAAACACTGGATTACTACCAAATAGACCAACCAACAACTATTTTCAGACTTCTAATCCGAATTATGAATTTAATTTTGACCACATGTATTTTGGGTTGGGAAATCTGGGAACTGCTGTTAAGCCCTCAGCAGGTTGTTCTTGGTCAAACAATAACACCCGTATGATGAATAGGCAACCTAAGAACAACAGTGGATCTCATCAATCTTCTTGGCTATCTACTAAAGATCCACAAGGCAGGCTCAAACCTGAAAAGGTTTGGGTCCCCTTAAGACACTAACTCTTGCATATATCTTTTCTTGTTGTTGTAGGTTACTCCATACCAAGATCCTACTTTAGGAATTGTTGATAGTGGATGCTCTAGGAGCATGACAGGAAATAAAAGTCTTCTATCTAACTTTGTATCATTTCAAGGCGGAAAGGTCTATTTTGGAGGAGGTGAAGGAAGGATCACTAGCAAAGGAACGATTCAGACGCCTAATCTTAACTTTGAGCAGGTCTACTATGTGGAAGCACTTCAACACTTCAACTTGATATATGTCTCTCAGATTTGTGACAAGAAGCAGTTTGTCCCCTTTACGGATACTGATGCACTAGTGTTATCCAAAGACTTTAAACTCCCGGATGACTCACATGTTCTGCTCAAAATCCCTAGAAGACACAACCTCTATAGTATCAAGCTGAATGAAGTCAATCCTACTAGTCAACTAGCATGTTTGGTTGCTAAAGCCTTAGAAGATGAAGCCACTAAATGGCACAGAAGGATGGGACATGTGAACTTCAAGACCATTCACAAATTAGCAAATCTGAATTTGGTCTATGGTTTACCTCCCAAAACTTTCAGAAATGATATCAATTGCCTTGCATGCAGCAAAGGCAAACAAAATAAAGCATCCTTCAAGGCCATTACTGCCCTTAGCCTTATAACTGAACCATTGCAGCTACTCCACATGGATTTATTTGGTCCTACCTCTATTAGGAGCATTGACCACAAACAATTCTGCCTTGTGGTAACTGATGGGTATAGCAGGTTCACGTGGGTTTTCTTCATGGCTGCCAAGAGTGAAACCTACTCAATTCTCAAGGACTTTATTACACTTATTGAGAATCAATTGTCCAAGAAGGTTAAAGGTATCCGATGTGATAATGGAACAGAATTCAAAAATGCAGACCTCATAGCACTTTGTAATTCTAAAGGTATCAAAAGAGATTATAGTGCATCAAGAACTCCTCAACAGAATGGCGTGGCAGAAAGAAAGAACATGACTCTAATAGAAGCTGCGAGAACAATGCTTGCCGATTCCAAGCTTCCAACCATGTTCTGGACAGAAGCTGTCAATACTGCAAGCTATGTTTTGAATAGAGTTTCTATTACTAATCCTCACAAGAAGACTCCCTATGAGCTACTCACAGCTAAAGTACCAAACATTGCTCATTTGAAGCCATTTGGGTGTCCTGTCACCATTCTGAATACTAGTGACTATTTGGGGAAATTTGATGGCAAGGCAGATGAAGGATACATTGTGGGATATTCAGCTCACTCTCGGGCCTATCGTGTCTACAATCTCCAAGCCAAGCGAGTAATTGAAACTATAAATCTCAGGTATTTTGAGGAGAAATCAAACATAGAAGGCAAGGGTCCTGAATGGTATTTTGATCTTGATTATTGATAGGTGTGTAAACACCCATCCTTTTTACCACTTAATTACAATAATAACCGGGCCAAAACGTGTATTTTATGTCATAAATGTCGGAATTATGCATGGTTTGTGTTTTTGTTGTGATTTAGGATCAAAATGTGAAAAGGGGAGAAAACACGAGCTTTCACGGGCTTTTATCGAAGAAAAAGACAAAAGACGAAGTCAAGAAATCAAGAGTGCAAAAAGAACGGAAGTCCAAGACTAATTCGGAAGATTTATCGAAGAAAAAGTCAAAAGACGGAAGTTTATTAAAAGCCGAAGAACTCAAGTCTAATTTATTGAAGATTACAAGACGAGTTTATTAATCCCGAGACAAAAGTCGAAGACTTTGGAAGATTAAGGACTTAACGAGTAATTAAAGAAAGAAGAAAGAGGGGAGGAAGCTTCCTTCCACTAATCCTCCTCCTCCCCTATAAATAGATCATTAGCTTCATTGTTTAGAGTTGTTGGGTAGCTTGACAAACTACCTCTTCCACCATTTTCATATTTTGCATCTTAAATTCTTGCACTTTAATTACTTGTCATGCACCTTTAAATTCCTTTAAATTCAAGTAAGTTAATTATATTTTTGTTAATCTTTACTTTCATTGTTAATCTCTCATCTTTCTTTCTTGATTAATCTTAATGTTTATGTTCTTTTATTTTTATGGTTTTCAATCAAGTGGGTTTTGATTAATTTGGTTATGATTGTTAGATTTGTTGTTTTGTTTTGATTGGTGATTGTTATTAGATCATTGGTGGTTGTTTTGGTTTAATCGTTTGATTTAATTTGGTTAGTTTTGATTAAAATTCGTGGCTTTTTATCTCCCTTGTTCTTCGCACTGTTAAGTTTACCAGATTCCGAATGAGTTCTTTTCATTCAAGTTATTCCGGATGAAGGGTTAGTTTAGGTTATTCCGGATCAGTAGTATATTCCGGATGAGTGATTTTGTTTAAATATTCCAAACCTGCATTTACAATCAATTTATTCCGGATCAGTGTAATGTTCCGAATCAACTCTTTTATTCTGAATCAGCATAATTTATTCCGAATGAAGGGATTTTAGGAAATGTTCCGGATCAGTCTGTTCATCCGGAATAATCAATATTCCGGATGAAGGATATATTCTGAATCAAAGGTTATTATTATTTTGTTCCGAATCAGAGTTATTTCGAATCAATTTTATTCCGAATGAACCGTGTATCCCAGATGAAGCCAACATTCCGAATGAACGAATATTCCGGATGAAGCTATTTGTTCCGAATCAACACTTATTCCGGATGAAGCCTACATTCCGAATGAATATTCCGGATGAAGGGTTTATTCCGGATAAAGGGTATATTCCGGATGGACAGAATTATTCCGGATGAATGCATTTATTCCGGATGAAGGATTTATTCCGGATGAAGGGTGATTCCGGATGAGCACTTTTCCTTAGTTTTGTAATTTCAGTTTTAGCTTGTTTTAAGTTTACTTGTCTTAATTTTAAACTTTATTTTTCCCGCCTTTTTATTTAATCGCACTTTAAATTTACTTGCATTTAATTTTTGTTTGTCTTATTTATTTTTAAGTTTGCCTTTTTATTTCTCGTCACATTTTTAATTTCTCGTCATTAATTTCCTGTCAAGTCTTTATCTTTCAGTATTTCTTTTTTACCGTCTTTACCTTATTTTTTATTTGTTTCAAGTCTTTATTTTTAATTAGTTTACGACACCCAACAATTCTCTTTTTGTTACCAAGAACAACTGAGTCGCACTTTGAACCGGAAATCAATTCGAGAAGATATCGAGAAACGAATTTTCAACCTAGTAAAATCTTAGTATTAAATGGCGCCGCTGCCAGCTCTTTTCGTGAAGATTAACGGTTTTTTGTGAGAGACGCGTTGGCTTTTGGGATCCGTTCACTCGTGAACGTTATTTTTCGTGTACAAAATTTTCAAAAATCCCAAAAACATTTGAAAAATCATAAAAAGCATTTCTTTTTCAAAGTTTTGCACCAAAAATATTCTTCTTGCTTATCTATTTTTCTTTATGGATTCTTATGTCCATTGCGTCAGGTGTTGGAGACGATTATACGGGAACGACTCATGTCAATGGTGTACATGTGAGTCGTGCGGAAATGATATCGACAATACACAATTCGGATTTTGTCCATCGTGCAACTCGACTAATTCGTCCTTTTCTAATCCACCTCCTGTTCCCCCTTTCATATATTGTGGAAGCGATTCTCATTCGCATGTTTCATGTCCAATTCGATACCCGCCTCATGGCGAGCAAGAACTGGGTTACAATTATGACAATGGTAATAGCTATCTACAAGAAACACCAAATTTTTCTCCATACCCATGTTGCCAAAATTGTGGGGGCCCTCACGATACTTCTTATTGTCAGCCAATGGATTATTATGAGACAGATCCGTGTCCTCATTTTTCTTCACCGATGGATTATTATGAACCAAATCCGTGTTATAATTCTTCTCAACCGATGACTTACTATGAGCCACATCCGTGCTATAATTCTGGTTTTCATAACTGTGAGCCCCCACATCCCAACCTCAATCATCAATCCTCTCAGAGAATTCGTATGGCCCAACAACTCACTACTCTGAATGAAGAAAGACAAGCCATTATTTTGAAACTTCAAGAAGCCGTTGTTCAGCTACACGAAGCATGGGAGGAGGAAAAGCGACAGCAACAAGAGCAAGTATCTAATCTTCGTGATTATACCCCTCCTCTTGTGCGTCAATACTATTATGATGATGGTGACTACGATGATGTCTACGCTCTCGACCCATCTTCTGAAGTTGCTACTCCTAATCTCGATATTCCTAATGCGTCTAAGAATGATGATTCATTGAGTGAGATTAGTGATTTTGGTCTTGACAAATTCTTTGATGATGAGGTGTGTGACATACCGACTGCTATGGAGTCTGAGGACGACGTTGCTCTTACGGAAGAGGTCGATCCTAATGATGACGATTTTTCTCCACGCTATGAGAATTTCACTTTTGAAATTTCTCAATCTCCACCGGGAGATGCGGGCGATGACGATTTATTCTCTCCGGCTTACGAGAAGTTCACCGATGAACTTGCTCTTGAAGATGAGGTGGAAGACGTGATTCTCCGTGACAAATTACGGAAAATTCATCTTCTTATTGCTCAAATCGAAGAGTTGACTTCTCCTCCTCTTTCCTCCTCTTTACCTCCATCTATTCCTCCCGTTGAAGATAATTACCCATTGCTGGAAGAAATCTACATTCACTCAATACCTCCAGGTATTGATGATGATGACACGGAGGGGGATATTATTTTTGATAATTTGCTGCAGGAAGGTATTGTCCCAAGTCCCCCTCCCGAGCACTTTTCATCCTCCCCTTTAGCCACTATTACGGAGGATGAGTGCTTTGACCCAGGAGGTGACATTAACTATTTTATGATAGATAACATTACGGCTTTGTCGAGTGCTCAGCATCCATTGTCTTTGGGGGATGACAATGTGCTTACTTTACCCATCCCACCTCCCGTAGATCTTGATTTCACATACTTTTCGTATGTTGAAAGAACCTTTCTCCCATTTAAGACTTATCCCCCCGCCTCTCCTTTGTTGATGTCCTCCGGGAACGAGGACAAGGTCTTTGATCCCGGTATTACATTCGAGGCTTCCCCATGGACCATTTAATTCGGGGACGAGTCAGGCTCGTGACTCGGTTAACAAAAACAAGCGCTTTTTGGGAGGCAACCCAATTATCTATCTATCTTTACTATAAGTGTAGGGGGAGCCCCGTTGGTGTTTCGAGTTTTCTTTCTTATCATGTGCAGGGATTAGAGCTTCAAAGACACACTCTTGATGACTTTTGACGAACCGTAATTCCGTGTTCCCGTCTTCCCGGTTCTATCCTAAACTCTTTGCGATTCACTATTTTATATTTCTCAATATTAAAATAGGAATCTCTTTAGTTGTCTCTTTCTTAGCGAGATTTAAACAACGTGCACAATGTCCTAAGTGTAGGGGAGTTTACTCCCACATGATCTATTTTGGCCTATTAATTTTTCCTTTTGTATAGTTATTTTTCTTTCCTTATTAGAATAAATTTTAATAAAGTGGTTTTAATTTTCAAACGTTGTGAATCTTTTGACTCAACCCGAGTTTACTTATCTAAGTTTACTCTAGCTAGTATCCTTAACGTGTTTAAGTCAAGTTTTGCTAGGCTTTTATATAGGGAGCTATAAAACGCGAAAGTCTTAACTCTCACAGGTTAAGGACAAGAACTTTTCGCAAGTTCCTATAACTGATCCTTGAGAGTCGTTTATCAAGGGAACTTTAAAATGCGTTTTCTAAACTTGAAAAAGTCTAAGAGTTTGCAAGATCCTATAGACGACTCGAAAACCCAAAACTTTGATTTAATAGGCTAAGCATCCACGAGTCCCATTCCTTGAGATTTTAAATTGTGGAGAACGAGAGATGATAGAGTCAATTATAAGTTTGGTATTCTTTCGTGAATTTATGTGAGTTAATTATAAGCTTATTCTCCCATCGCTTGCTAATAAGTTTATCTGCAATAAATAAGGTTGTACGATTTGAAAAGTTATTTAGCTTCTAGCCCAAGATCGTTTAAAAGTTGCTCGGTATTAATTAGAGTTCATAGCCAAGGCATAACTTATTGAAGCGGGATGCGAAGATTGGCGAGTCCAAAAAGGTCCTAACAAGGCATGAGGGCTACATTTTGTTGCTAAAGATCCAAAGTGATGTGAAGAATCATTTATCGAAAATCAATATGAAGGATCGAGACACACAACAAAAAGCAAATACTCCCCTAAAGATCATGGAGAAGTGTATCCGAAAAGACCCTAGCAAGGTATGAGGATAAATAGATCCAAACCCTAAAAGGAGGCGGATCGTTGTATATCAAAGTCCAAAATAAAGATTGGAGAAAAATGAAGAAGTCGTGGTCCAAAGATGAAGAATCTCTCAAAACTTCAAGTGAAGAAATTCCTATTATGAAGAGAAGACCATTATTTCATGAACGTCTCTCAAGATTTGAAGTATGAAGTCGCTGCCAAATATCGGCCCGAGAAAGGTCTCAAATCGCGAAGCGAGTTATGCCAAGATATGAACTTTATGAGGTCCCGAGAAGCAGTTTTAAAAGATTTTGTCCTTTAGCTAACTATTGATTAAATCGTCCCACTTTATTTTCAGCCTAAATAACTATCGAAATTAGTCAACAATGCGTCCTCGTGATCATTCAAGACAATAATAAAATATAAGAGATACACCTAGGAATAAGGGAGTCTAAGTGAATAATTGGCCCACATGAGTTCGTGTTAGTTTACTAACTTATAATAACAATGATCTCGTTTTTAAGCTTGGTTTGGAGAAAGTGAAAACTTGAGGATGATGATCATTCATGACATTTTCAAAACCACAAGGTATGTTTTTGATTTCTTTACTTGTTTCGTAATTTTCTATCTCTTTAATAAAGGCCAATATGGATTGATTTTGATGAAAAGTGTAATCGTGCTTTGTAACTAATGCATTGCATGAGGACATTGCAATGGTCAAGTGTAGGGGATTTGATAGGTGTGTAAACACCCATCCTTTTTACCACTTAATTACAATAATAAACGGGCCAAAACGTGTATTTTATGTCGTAAATGTCAGAATTATGCGTGGTTTGTGTTTTTGTTGTGATTTAGGATCAAAATGTGAAAAGGGGAGAAAACACGGGCTTTCACGGGCTTTTATCGAAGAAAAAGACAAAAGACGAAGTCAAGAAATCAAGAGTGCAAAAAGAACAGAAGTCCAAGACCAATTCGGAAGATTTATCGAAGAAAAAGTCAAAAGACGGAAGTTTACTAAAAGCCGAAGAACTCAAGTCTAATTTATTGAAGATTACAAGACGAGTTTCTTAATCCCGAGACAAAAGTCGAAGACTTTGGAAGATTAAGGACTTAACGAGTAATTAAAGAAAGAAGAAAGAGGGGAGGAAGCTTACTTCCACGAATCCTCCTCCTCCCCTATAAATAGATCATTAGGTTCATTGTTTAGAGTTGTTGGGTATCTTGACAAACTACCTCTTCCACCATTTTCATATTTTGCATCTTAAATTCTTGCACTTTAATTACTTGTCATGCACCTTTAAATTCCTTTAAATTCAATTAAGTTAATTTTATTGTTGTTAATCTTTACTTTCATTGTTAATCTCTCATCTTCCTTTCTTGATTAATCTTAATGTTTATGTTCTTTTATTTTTATGTTGTTTTGTTTTGATTGGTGATTGTTATTAGATCATTAGTGGTTGTTTTGGTTTAATCGTTTGATTTAATTTGGTTAGTTTTGATTAAAATTCGTGGCTTTTTATCTCCCTTGTTCTTCGCACTGTTAAGTTTACCAGATTCCGAATGACTTCTTTTCATTCAAGTTATTCCGGATGAAGGGTTAGTTTAGGTTATTCCGGATTAGTGGTATATTCCGGATGAGTGATTTTGTTTAAATATTCCGAACCAGCATTTACAATCAATTTATTCCGGATCAGTGTAATGTTCCGAATCAACTCTTTTATTCCGAATCATCATAATTTATTCAGAATGAAGGGATTTTAGGAAATGTTCCGGATCAGTCTGTTCATCCGGAATAATCAATATTCCGGATGAAGGATATATTCTGAATCAAAGGTTATTATTATTTTGTTCCGAATCAGAGTTATTTCGAATCAATTTTATTCCGAATGAACCGTGTATCCCGGATGAAGCCAACATTCCGAATGAACGAATATTCCGGATGAAGCTATTTGTTCCGAATCAACACTTATTCCGGATGAAGCCTACATTTCGAATGAATATTCCGGATGAAGGGTTTATTCTAGATAAAGGGTATATTCAGGATGAACAGAATTATTCCGGATGAATGCATTTATTCCGGATGAAGGATTTATTCCGGATGAAGGGTGTATTCCGGATGAGCACTTTTCCTTAGTTTTGTAATTTCAGTTTTAGCTTGTTTTAAGTTTACTTGTCTTAATTTTAAACTTTATTTTTCCCGCCTTTTTATTTAATCGCACTTTAAATTTACTTGCATTTAATTTTAGTTTGTCTTATTTATTTTTAAGTTTGCCTTTTTATTTCTCTTCACGTTTTTAATTTCTCGTCATTAATTTCCTGTCAAGTCTTTATCTTTCAGTATTTCTTTTTTACCGTTTTTACCTTATTTTTTATTTGTTTCAAGTCTTTATTTTTAATTAGTTTACGACACCCAACAATTTTGTTACCAAGAACGACTGAGTCACACTTTGAACCGGAAATCAATTCGAGAAGATACCGAGAAACGAACTTTCAACCTAGCAAAATCTTAGTATCAATTATCTTAGTGATTCATTGGGATATTTTCGTTTAAAAACTAACCATGATGCAGGTCCACAAGTGTTTGCAACTTCTAGTGCAGGTGCTCATTCTAGTCTTTCAGACTCAGATGAAGAGGATGATATTTTTGTTGTTCCATCCTATTCCACCACAGTCTCTCCTACTACTCCTAGTGATGCTACTCCATAAGACATTTTGGACTCATAAGGAGCTCTTGACACATTTCTCAAGCAACAACTAGATGCTACTACGGCAGCTGCTCAAGGTGGCTTTGAGTTTCCTTTGAATACTTCTGCTGACAAAGCTGCTCCTAGTACTCCAACTGTTACTTCTAGTGCTAGTTTAACACCTATTGGAAGTCCGGCTAGTGATTCCACTTCCTCTACTAGATTCTCTAGTCCTTCTGACCTGGGAAACTATCAAAAGAAGTCTTCTACCAAGCTGGATGATATTCATAAGCAACCAATAGATGGCATTTTTTGACTCTGCTTCATATGATGATGACTTTGTTGGGGATCTTAATAACTTGGCACCAGAGGTGGAAGTAGCTTCCAATCCGGTTTTGCAGTCACACAAAGGCCATCCTACTACTCAAATCATTGGAGATCCTGGTTCTACTGTCAAGACTCGCAGAATGCATAAGAAAGCAACGTCTGATCATCATGCTCTTGTGAGCTATATTGAGGACCAAAAGCGTAATAATCATACAAACTTTCAACATTGCTTTTTTGCTTGTTCTCTTTCACAGGTGGAACCTAGATCAGTCTCTCATGCTCTTGAGGATCAAAGTTGGGTGGAGGCTATGCAGGATGAGATGCAACAGTTCTTGTTTCAGAATGTTTGGATCCTTGTTGACTTGCCAGATGGAAAGACAACAATTGGTACCAAATGGATTCTCAAAAACAAGAAAGATGCAAGGGGTATTGTGGTGAGAAATAAGGCATGGTTGGTTGCACAAGGTCATACACAACTTGAAGGCATTAACTACACTGAATTTTTTGCTCCTGTTGCTAGGATTAAGGCCATTCGTCTGTTTTTGGCTTTTTCTTCTTATGTGGGCTTTACGGTTTTTCAGATGGATGTCAAGAGTGCATTTCTCTATGGCAAGATTGATGAGGAAGTTTATGTCACTCAACCTAAGGGCTTTATAGATCCACTTCACCCCAAGAAAGTTTACAAGGTGGTCAAAGCTCTATATGGACTTCATTCGGCTCCTAGAGCTTGGTATGAGCGTCTTTCCACTTTCTTGTTGAAACATGGCTATAGAAGAGGCACAATTGACAAAACACTATTTCTTAAGAGGAATACCAAGGACATTATCCTTGTTCAGGTTTATGTGGACGATATTATCTTTGGTTCTACTAAGAAGGAATGGTGTGATGAGTTTGAACAACTGATGAAGGGCGAATTTCAGATGAGTGCTATGGGATAGCTTACATTTTTTCTTGGTCTTCAAGTCAAGCAACAGTCAGATGGAATCTTCATAAGTCAAGATAAATATGTTTATGAGATCCTTCAGAAGTTTGATATGGATCCTCTTAGACCAGCAGCAACACCTTATGAAGTAGCTAAAGTCAAACTCAAGAATGAGCCAGATCCTCCGGTAAATGTTCACATGTACAGGTCAATGATTGGCTCACTCATGTATTTGACTACATCACGTCCAGATATTATGTTTGCAGTAAGTGCTTGTTCTTGACATCAGATGGATCTAACGGTTTCTAACTTGAATTCAGTCAAGAAGATTTTCAAGTACATCAAGGCTCAACCCAAGTTAGGCTTGTGGTATCCTAGAGAATCACCTTTTGTTCTTGAAGCATATAGTGATAGTGACTATGAAGGTGCTAATAATGACAGAAAATCTACTACTGGTGGTTGTCAGTTTTTGGGTCGAAGACTTATCTCATGGCAATGTAAGAAACAGACGATAGTAGCTACTTCTTCAACAGAAGCTGAATATGTAGCTGCTGCTAGTTGTTGTGGACAAGTCTTGTGGATACAAAATCAGATGCTTGATTATGGGTTCAACTTCATGAACACCAAAATTTTCGTTGACAATCAAAGCACTATCTGCATTGTGAAGAATCTTGTTTTTCATCAACGTACAAAACATATTGAAATTAGGCACCACTTTATCAGGGATGCCAATGAGAAGAAGTTGATACAGGTTCTTAAGGTTCATACGGATGATAATGTTGCTGATCTATTGACTAAAGCTTTTGATGGTCCTCGGTTCAACCACTTGGTGGTTCACATTGGAATGGTAAATCCTTGAGACCTAGGATTGAGGGGAGGCTAAGCCTAAAGGGAGGCTTAGTGTACATATTTACCTACACAGATTAACATATTGGTAGTTTTTAACAACAGATTGTATGGGTATTTGCGGTGTGTGCTACTTCTAGTGAAGGATTTTGGTCACTTCTGGTGGTAGTCTTCCACTTCTAGTGGATAAAAATCCTTACTTGTCATTAATGGTTGGTTTCTAGTCTTGGTTTGGGTCACTGTTCACTACGCTGACTTCTGTTGACCACATTGTGCTTCTAGTGTTGACCCTTATGCGTTTTGACTTTCAGTCAACGCAAGTTACTTCTGGTGTATATCATATTATTTAACTTTGATAACTAGGATTTGCAAATAAAGTTATAAGGGGCAAGTGGTTACTTTTGCATTAACTGCCTAAGTTGAAAGGGCAACCCACATTATTAGGGGTCAATGAACAGTTACAAGACCATTATTTATGGTCAAATACCCCCTTGACTCATTCATCACAACCATAACACACACACGCTCCTACTCTCTCAATCTCTAATCAGACACTTTCCATCACTTCAAATCATCATCAATGGCTGCTCTGTTCTACCCGATCACAATAAGGTGGCGTATCTGGGAGATGGTCCTAAAAGTGACGAGTTCACAGACATCCTCGAGTTTATTGAGGCTTCTAACCTCAGGTATGATTTTACTGTTTGCCCAATTGTCTATGATAGTGTCATTCGCCAGTTTGGGCCACTGCCCATCTTGTGGATGTTTTGGGACGCCCACTTGAACTCCATGCTACCATTGATGGACGTTCATATGTGGTTTCTAAAGCTTATATTAGGAGTTCACTTCATCTTCAAGATGAAGGTGGTGTTGTTTCCATTCCCAATTCTGAGGTTTTGGAGGGGATGGCTGATATTGGTTATAACCATGGGGGGAAGTTTAACTTCCAAAAGAGTAGGTTTACCCCCAGTGGAAGCTGCTAGTGCACTTTTTGATTCACTGCTTAAGCCCAAAGTCTGGGAGTTGGGATGCATTTCCCATTCCTTTGGCTACTAGTTTGATCTGCATAGCACAGGGTCGAATGTTTAATTTTTCTCGCTACTTATTTGATGGGATGGTTTGCAATCTTAGTAGTACTGGATCTAGAAAGAAATTTTTAATGTATCCTAGGTTCTTACAGTAGATACTTATGTGCATACCCCGTAATAGGGAGGAGTATGACACCCCCAAGCTGAGTTCTAAGGTTTACTCCAATATGGCACTTGGGTTTAAGGGGGCTTGGAGGCCCCTTACTGATGCTATGCTGGGCCTTGCCCAAGGTCCTCCTAATGTTGTTCCTCCGGCTGCTGAAGTCGAGGAGGAACTTCCATTAGGAGACGATCCTATGGAGGAGGAGCATCCTGCTGGTGGTGCGCCTCATGTGGTGGTGGAAGAGCCAGCTACGGAAGTGGTGGTTGAAATGCCATCCACTTCCAAGGCTGCCCCCTCTTCTATGCCACATAAGTCCCCATTTGTGGATACTCCCCCTTCTAGTCCAGCACCTTGTACTGCTGAGATGCCCTCTAGTTCCCGTGCTCATAATGATGACCCCTTTATTGCTTCTGGTTCCAATGAAGCTTTCCCTGATCCAAGTCCTCTTGGTGGGGAAGCGGAGGAACCTGCTACACTAACTTCTTTGCTTGATCTTATGCATAGGTACCATGAAAGGATTATTTCTTTGGAGGCAGATTTGAACCAGCATCGCAAGCTTACCAGGGAATTTGTTCTTCCAATGGCGGACCAGATTAAGGCTTTGGAGACACAACAGAGGAGGAGGAAGAAGCATGTTGTTCATTCTGATTCTGATGAGGATGTTGAGGATCTTATGGAGGATGGTTTCACTTTGCTGGCGAAGGCTGCATTTGCTGATAAGCCGTATGCTGATTTGCCTATTCCTCCTAGTCCATCAAGCATCCCACCTACTGTTGCTAGTCCTAGACCAAAGGAGGATATTGCTGGTTCTTCTACTGGTGCTACTGCTGGTCCAACTGCTGGGCCGTCACATGATCCTAAGGGGAAGGCCCCTATGACTGATGCACCCTCACCCCCTAGAAAGCGTACTCGCAGACAACTTGAGGAAGACAGGTTAGGGGAGGAGGCTGCACAACGAGTGCAGGCGAAGATTGATCAAGCTGCTAGGGCTGAGGAGGAGGCTCTTCAGAAGCAAAGGCGTGAACAGTTGCAGCATGATGCTATGTATTGTGATGATAATGATTGGATGCGGGTGCTCACTATTCTTACATCTGATTATTTGCAGTTTACTGATCTTTTGGGTGCTGATGTGAATGAACAAAATTGTATCCCTCAGGAAATGGCATTAATGCGCAAACAACAATTGTCTCTTGCAGCTCAACTGCGTAAAAAGCGTCAGAACAGACCTTTGACAAGAACAGAGGAGAGGAAGTTAATGCAGAGGTATGTCAAATATCAGTCGGGTGCTCACTTTACTGTTGGTTGGACATGGGATCGGGTTAGGGATTGTCTTTTGACGATCTTAAGGATCTATACCAAAGGAAGATTGATGAGACTGCTTTTATACATGGTCTCATCGTCCAATTCGGGCTTAAAATGCATAAAATATCATCAAAACTACCAAATATATGCTCGTGTTTGTTACTTGTGTATTTTTAGGTACGGATGTTGAGGAAATGGCAAAAGATCATAAGAATCAATCAAAAACGAACACGGGAAACGAAGCCGCACAATGAACCGGGCCCAAGTTTTGAATTTCCAAAAATGACCTTGAAGAATTGAAGATTGGCAAGTTTGGTCCCTCATTTATGAAGACTTGGCAATTTATACCCTTGAAAAACTCATAAAATGCATTGTGGTCCCTAAATTATCAAGATATTACAAGTTCAGTCCTTGAAGAATCCAAGAATTGCATTTGAAGCCCTTGGAAAAAGTTTGTAAACAACTTGTGCCAAAATTGACAAGTTGTCCAAAGTCATTATAAAGGGAAATGGAGTTTACTTGCTGTTTGTACAAGATGAAGAAAACAAGAAACATTGGGGACCTATTCTGCCAAGACATACAAACCCACCCCAGCCTATCAAACTTCCACATCACCCACCACCACCAATGACAAACCTCCACTTCATCACCCATCCCCACGTCACTTTCCACTAACTGAGTTTATTAAATAAACTCAGTCAACACCAGGTCAAACCACTTATAACCCTTCCCTCCAAACACGTTTTTGAATTAAACCAACCCCAAAACAGATTAAAACTACCACTAATCCTCCCTTAAACCCTAAAAACCCTAGGTACAATTAAGCCATAAACAAAGGGTTTTTGACTCATGTTTTCCAGATGATTGATTAAGGTTTTTGTCACCTAAACCCACATCCCAAATCACCACAAGGCACACCCATGTGTCTTGTGGGACCCTCCCCTGCCCCATCCCTTTCCCTCAAAACCCTACACCCGACCAAATGAACGAATGGATGGCATTCCTTGGTCCCCAATTCAAATTAAATGGTCTAGATCAATTTAAAACAGCTGGAATCTTCACATGATCACATGAAGAACAAAATTGACCAATTTTCAGTCAAAGACTCAAGGGCAAATCTGGAATTTAGTCTTCTAGGGTTTTCACATTTGTATTTCATTCTAGATAGTTCTTTGTACGCCTATATAAGGCACCTTAGCTTTTCATTTAGCCTTGTTCCAGATTTTCTTCAAAATTTTGTAATCCCTTTTTATGAAATTATAAAGTTGGTATTTTTCTTGGGTAAAATATAATTCCTTTTATCATTTGTAAAAGTTGGTGTTAGTTTATGAAGAATATCTGAGTTCCATTTAAATTTTTACTCAAACATTTTGTGTTTGAGATTTTCAGAAAAAGTTTCTGAAAATTGGTAATTTGTGGTGAAACCTTGTTTCATGGTTTGGATTTCCTGGATTTTAAGTTGTTGGGGTTAAGGGTTTTGAAAGATAAACATTGAGAAGTTTTTGAAAGGTTTAAAAAGTTTGAAAAATCAGATTATTGCATATTATCTTTGTTCAATTTTTCTTAGCAGGTTTTTGTTGAAGGATTGTTGTCCAAAGTTCTGCATAGGCCCGGGCCTATTTGGAGGTGGTTAAGCAACCACTGAGGGACCTGGATGTAGGCCCCTCTTGGTAAAAATCTTGTTTCCTTTTTTCAGTTTTGTAGATTTTCAGTTTATGTTGAATTTGCATGAGATTTGTGAATCTGCTTAAGTGTTGGTTTTAGTTGTTTGTTTATGCTTCTTGGGTAGCTATACACTTGCTAGATTAGCTTTGAATCAGTTTTGGTGTCATTTGATACCATTTGCTTTTTTAAAAATGAATTTCAGAAGTTAAGGGGTGTTTGGATTTGCATATTAACCTGACCTTTTGGAAAATCTTTGTGTTGTAACCTGGTTATACTCACTCATTAGGAGTTGCTAGGTTGACTGTTAGTTTTAAGTTTCATTTTGGAGGAGTTGTAATCAGTTTGCAGGTTTAAAGTTTTAAAAATAGCAAAAATCAGTTAAAAGCCTTTTTTCTGTTTGATTTATGAAATTTAAGCCATCAAATCTTCATAGTTGTTAGATCCTAGGTTGTTTGAGGATTTGTGATTGCTTATAGGCTGGTTGTTACACTTGTGTGCAAGATTTGAGAGTTTGTAGTTCACTTTTGTGCATAGTATATCAGCAAGATACCACCAGACCTGGAAAGCTATATCAGAAAACGATTTTGGTCATTTTTGCTTGATTGTTTGCTAGTTACTTGTTGTTTCTGTGTTTACATTGACTCCCTACACTCCAACTGAGTGTAGGGGTGCCATACTGTCCACTAAAAACATCCACAAAATCCAAAAGACAAGACCTCTTGTCATATCTTCATCAGTGAAGAAAACAAGTTCTTGGTGTTCATAAAAAACAACCTGGGCACTTGTTTTGGTTTAATTAGCTTTAATCTTGTTAACTTTGATTTGTGTTTGTGTTTTTGTGAGTTAAGAATCATCAGTTTTGAGTTTTTAAAAGTTTGAAAAAAAGGAATAAAAAGTTCAAAAAGGACTGGCCAGGACTCGAACCTGCGCCATCCTCCTCACAACACACTCAACTTACCATTGCGCCCTTGGGTCTTTTACTGACCAAGGTTGGTTTCAAAAGTTACTTAAGGAGTTGTTGTTTGGGCTTTTCAAATATAAGCCGTGGCCTTTTTAGCTTATTTGAGCTTATTGGTTAAGCTTATTAGCTAAGTAGCATTTTTCCTAGGACTGTTATAGAGTTTAGGATTTTTCTTAGCTAAGTTGTGATTTTTCTCTTTCTTTATTTATTTTTTTATCATTTTTTAATTACCCGTATTTAATTAATTAGTTTAAAAAAGGCTAAAGTAGATTTAAAATTTTATAAAAAATGTTTTTAGGTTTTATTTAAGTAATTTGAGGTTTACAGCCCAAAAAGTTTTCAAAAAGTCTAATTTTTAATTTTATTTGATTTTAGGTTTTTTTTACCAACTTTAAAATTTAATATAAAATTATTAAAAAGGTTTTAGGAAATTTTAATTTCATTTTTGTTTTAGTTACATTATTTAGGATTTTTGGTAATTTTTTAGAATTTTTTAGTAAACTTTGAATTTTTTTGATTATTTTATTATTATTTTATTATTAAAAATTTAAAGTTTAATTTTTAAAGTTTTTTCATTTTTCCTAGATTGTAGACACTAAATTAGGAATTTTGTAACTTTCCAAATATTTTTAGACTTTTCATTTATATTCTAGAATTAATTTAAGTTTTAATTGATTTAAATAGTTTTTAAGTGTTTAAAAATAGATTTATTTGGTTTTAAAAATTTAAAAAATACTTTTTAGCTTACTTATGTTATTTTTGAGGTTTACAAACTTTAAAATCTTGTTCAGGGCTTTTTAATAATTAATTGTGATTTTTAGTGCTTTAATTAGCATTAAAAAGTCATTATCTAATTAATTAAAAGGTTTTAGCAAGTTTTGATTTTTTGTAAACTCTTAGAATTTTATTGTGGATTTTTAGTAATTTTTAGGAATTTTTAGGTTAAATTTTTTAATTTTGTAGTTTTTTACGGTTTTACGTGAACGCGTTTTCGTCTTAGTTTAATCCGTTTTCGTAACCGTCTTTTTCTTTCTTATCTCATTTCTTTCTTTTCTCATAACAATAAAATCATCATTAATCAATTCATCACACAACACACTAGCCTCCTCGAGAACAAACTCACACTTAGGGTCATTCACACACGGTTTTCCTAAATCGTCGTGCCCACTTGCCCTATTTATTGCTCTTTTCCTAAAGGGTAGTAAAAACACTATATCATTTTGGCGCCGCTGCCGGGGAGGCGTGTTGTGTTTTGATTGAACCATTGTTGTTTTTATACTAGCCATAATTAGTATTTGTATTAGTAGCACTCTACTAATACGCATTATCGTTTTTCGGTTTTTGTGTGAATACTATTAATATATTGTATACGTAGAACAATAAATTCACAAGTACTCCAAATACGTGAGCAATCACAACCTTGACTTGGGAGGTCATTACCCAATCATTGTATTCGAATCTCAAACCAAAGAAAAAGGCAAAAATAGATAAATACTTTCGTGAAGCTCGATTTTGAAAAATACAAACTATAAGGTGGGTATAAGGCGGTTGTATTTCACAACCTAAAGGAAAAAGGCTCTTAAGTGCTTCACGCCGCCTCGTTTCCTCCGCTTGCTTGTGCGTATTTGATTTTGAGAGTGAATCGAGGGTTTTGCCGCCCAAAGTATTATTACATATCATATATATTTTCTTGGTTTCTATTGATTAAACCCTCTTGAACGATTTGGTGTTCCACCATCGTTCTAAAGTCATCGAGGCATTCACTCCACGTGATCGTTTTCATTCCTTGAGGCTTCTTTAATCAAGAGATTTGATTAAGGAGGAGATTTGTAGATTTTTGTCTACTTACTACATTCACCAAATTCCAAAAAAGTTAATACCATCAAAAACCACAAAAAAATTGAAAAATACAAAACACCAAAAAGAATCTTCTTTGCTCGTCTCCTCGTTGTACGTGACGTTTATGCTAACTCGTAATCAAGCAAAACGTGCACTTAGACGAAAGAACAAAACTCCCACTCCAACTCATTCTAGTGAGGAGTCTCCTATTGACGAACCCATTATACGAGAAGCACCAACCATGGCGAATCGAACTATGATGGAGTTACTTCAAGCACCCACCGAGGGTTATGGAGAAGCTATTGTGATTCCCGCTATCCTTGCGGAGAATTTTGAGGTGAAAACGGGTTTGTTGTCGATGATCCAAAACAACAAATTCCGTGGTGATGAGAAGGACAATCCCCACAACCATATCCGCCAATTTAATCGTCTTACCTCCACGTGCAAATTTAAGGATGTCTCGAATGACTCGATTAAGATGATGCTTTTTCCGTATTCCTTAGCGGGGCCCGCTAAAATTTGGTTAGAGAAAGAGCCACCCAATTCTATATTGACGTGGAAGGATCTCGTTTCGAAATTTGTGAACCAATTTTTTCCGCCCTCTAAGACTACGCATTTGAAAAATGAGATTTCTAAATTTTCAAAAGAATCAAATGAAATTTTTTCTACGGCTTGGAATAGGTTTAAGGAGATGTTACATGAATGTCCTCATCACGGTTTTTCCGACTTACATCAAATCAACACGTTTTACAATGGACTTAATGATCATGAAAGAGATTATTTGAATGCCGCCGCGGGTGGTAATTTTTTGTGTAAAACGGTTGAAGAAGCTTTGGTCATAATTGAGAATAGGTCTAAGGTTTATAGCCCTCGTAACACACCGAGTGTTGCCAAATTGGGCTCGTCATCGTCTCGTAGCATTAATGCTTTACATGACGAAGCAAATGAAGAAAATCGGTTTTTTGATAGATTTGCTAGCCTTATGTCCCATTGGAAAGCTCAAGAAGCTTCAAAACCGCTTCGGTTAAAGCGGTTTCTAAGAGTTGTTTGTCGTGTGGTGGAGCTCATGATCTTTCCGAGTGCATTACCGCGGATGGTAACACTTCGAGTGCTTATGTAGCCACGGGAACTTATAACCAAAACGGTCAAGGTTCCCGCCAAAATCAAGCTCCACAAAATCAAAATGCTAATAATTATCGCAACAAAAACCAAGGAAATTACCAAGGAAATCAAAGGAATTATAACAAGGGTAATTATCAAAGTAGAAACGGGCAAATTTCAAACCAAAACCAAAACCGTGATTTTCAAACATCGACTCAAGGTTTTCAAAATGATCACACCAAAAATCTTCAAGGAGAATTTTTGAATTATGCTAAGGCTAATGATGCTAAGTTTGACAATATGCAACGTGAAATGGTTAGCTTAAGATCCGAGTTGAAAAACGAGCTTAAAAACGAACTTGCTAATGAACTTAAAACTCATGCTAATAAAATGGAAGGAAATGTCACACGTCTCCAACAAAATCAACAAAAAATGGAGCAAGGACAACATGAGATTAAGAAAGAGTTGTTAAAAGCGGATGCTAGGCAATCTAAGTTTGAAGACCGAATGGCTAAAATGTTTGAAGCTATCATGTGTAGGCCCTCTTCTTCGGGTGGTCTTCCTAGTGATACCATCGTGAACCCGAAAGGAGAGTTGAAGGTTATTACTACTCGTAGTGGTAAAACTTTCAAAGAACCCATTTCTCGTCCAAGTACTTCTATGGAGAAGGAAAAAGAGAAAGAACCCGAGGTTGTGGTCGAAAAGGAGCACATTACAAGCCCACGAAGTACCGCTCAAACCACACCTACGGTTGAACCAATACCAATCATGGAACCCGAGATTCCAAGGCCGATGCCTATGCCTATGCCCCAACCCACACCACCTTTACCCTACCCTTCAAGACGAAACAAGGAAAAGGCACAAGAACGAAATAATTATCAATTTGAACTCTTTATGAAAATGTTACGTGACTTGCATTTTAATATAAGTTTTGCCGACGCCTTAGTCATGATGCCTCGATTTGCCGCGAACTTCAAAAGTATGTTGAATAACAAAGAAAAATTGCAAAAATCGTCTAGTTGTTCATCGGTTTTTCTAAGCTGCATACCTCAAAAAGTCAGTGATCCTGGAAAGTTTTTAATCCCATGTGCTATACAAGACATGGAAGAATGCTACGCCTTGGCCGATCTTGGTGCTAGTATTAATTTGATGCCTCTCGAGATTTTTAAATCGCTCAATCTTCCAAATCTCACTCCTTCAAGAATGTCAATCGAAATGGCCGATCATTCTATGATTCTAGCTTGTGGAGTAGCCGAGGACGTCTTTGTGAAAGTTGGAAAGTTCTACTATCCTGTAGACTTTATTGTTGTTGACATTCCTATCGATCCTAAAGTTCCCTTAATTTTAGGTCGATCTTTTTTGGATACCTCGAGAGCACTTATCGATGTGCATGCAAGGAAAATCACTCTTCGTTTCAATGAGGAAGAACTGGTCATTAATGCAACCCAAAACTCCACTCTTTCTCATGTGTATTCTATCACGTCTTTGTACAATGTCAATTCCATCAAAAACATTTGCAAAAAGATTTCCAATAGAGTTTTAGGAGTTGTTGAGAAAAATGAAGTTCCGTCCCCTCCGCCGGTGGAGGTTAAGAGTGTTAAGCCTACGAATCCAATCTCGAGTGATTCTTCGGATGATGAATACGTTGATCCCGATGGGGAAGTTTTCTTTGTTGACAAAAGATTTGAGAACTTACCACCACCTTTACAAAAAAGATTTCAAAATGTGAGAATTTTTAGTGTGACTAACATTGCTTTAGAAACGCCAAATATTTTTGACATAATTAAATCGGGTTTTCACAAGGAGAGTGTAAAAGATGAAAAAGGAAAAGATTTTGAATTGAATTTAAAAGATTTTTCTACAACTCTAACTCCGTCATCACCGCGTGTATTGAGTACTACAAGCTCGTCTTCTCCTTTTGACGATGCTTTGTGTGAACCTAGTGTGGGGGAATCCCCTTATGTTCCCTTCCCTTTCTCCACCGAGGACGAGATATTTGATCCTGGAATTGCTTATAAAGGGAAATCTCGGTCTTCCACCGATGCAATAAATGGAAAATCTTTTCATTTGATTGGTGCGAGTCTACCTCGAGTAGCTCAATGTTTTCATGACTTACCCATTGTCCCACCCTTCTATTTCTTCTCTCCTATTTTCTTGAAACTCTTTGAGTTTTTGTTGACTATTGATGAAGTGGCGTTGATTAGTTTTTCCAATGAAAATGAGAACGCCATCTTCGATCCCGGTATTTTGCACCATCAAAGGACTTAGTCCTTAATACCGGTTGTTTTTGGGCCTTGTTTATCATGTAAGCCCCACCAAAAATTGACCACACCAAGATAATCCCTAAATGATCACATTTATGGGGATTCGAGTCGAGCTTTTGACTCGGTTATCAAAAACAAGGTGCCTCGTGGGGGAGACCCGTGCTTATCCATGTACATATTATTGCTTTCTAATTAGTTTAATGTGAGGGGTTTGTGCCCTTCCAACCTTTGTTCTGTGGTTGTTAGTGCATTGTGGTTTTTAGATCATGATCTTCACGATTGGAGCCTCTCGTGTTCGTTTTATGGGAGCACTCGATCGTTTGCTTTGAAGCATTTCTCAATATCCATGATATATCCTTTTGATGTTCTAACCTTAGGTTTTTAGCACACTTATTATTTTATTGGTTACACCCTTTCCATGCTAGACTAGGCATTCGACTACGTCTCTAGTATGGGGGTGTTTGCACCCCTAGACTCGAAACATTGAGGACAATGTTTAACTTTAGTATGGGGGGGTGAATAGATACTTGCCTTGCCAAACCTTCACGCTTTCCAAAGTTTATCCTTTTGTTTATCGTTTTGTTGCAAAATAAGGCTAAAAATGGCCAAATTTTAAAATTTTTCTCATGTTTTATAAGTGTTTGAAGACACGAATGTAGGTTTTCCGATGGCGAGAATAAGAGTAATTTTTGACTCGACCGTGCGTGTTGAGCACTTAGCTTTGATTCCTTAACTACACATTAGGCTAAATCTCTTAAATGAGGACGAGAAATGATAGAGTTAATTATAAGTTACTATACTAAACGTAGAGTACTCGTATTCTTTCAAAAACTCATGTGTTCTCGTTGTTTGCTTATTCTCCCTTCGCATGTAAATATTTTTTGCTTAATAAATATTGACTTAGCGGTTTAGTTAGGATTGTTGGGTTTCTAGTCTTTTCTAGTAGCTTCCGTGTAATTAAATTGGGAAGACATTAAGGTATCGTTAGCGTCACGGTTTTGAAGTATTGGCACCCGAATAATCGAAAGCTTCACCCAATAATAAGATTTCAAGTGCTCACCTAAATCTGGCAAACAATTTGAAGCCCCACAAGGCCTAAAATCTATGCAAAACTGAAAGTGAATCAAGCCTTAATCTTCGAAGCTTTAAAGATCCAAAATTCGCTTTAGCGTGAGGATATACGTCTTTGGCTAATAAAACCACCGATGAGGCGGATAATAAAAGGCAAGGCAAGACCAAAGTCATAATAAAAGCTTCATGGTGAAGTTGAATAAAAAATGGAGGTAAACCAAAGATAATAAGGCCCTTCCGTTAGGGGGCATATAAAAGTCTTGGTAATAAGTCTCATGTTCAAAACCGTTATAAAACCGTGTTTATCGATTCTTCTTGTCAACTTAATTTTTTGACATCGTTGTCTATTAGGAGGGGTTATTGATTTGATGGTCTTGGTTACACCGTTAGGACTCTATTTTTAGACCTAAATCTCTATTATCGCATAAGTCAATGATGTATCCTCGTGAAACATTCAAGACAAAATAAAATATAAGAGATACAACTTAGGAATAATGGGAGGATAAGTACGTGATTAGGGCATACGAGTAGTGTTAGCATTGCTAACTTATAATGACAATGATCTCGTTGCACGGTTGGCATGGAATTGGAGTGAAAATCGAGGACGATGAAATTATTTCTAACGAAGCATTCACGTGTTCTTATTCTATGAACCTAAACGTCCCATTTTGCGATGAAAATCATACATTATGTCTAAAACGCAAGTAGTAGTAATAGTAGTAGTATAGCTAGTTTATCATTCCAATAAAGTGAATAAAAATTAAATTTTGGAGGTGCTATGATACTTTATTCTAGCATTGCGTGAGGGCACGGCAATGGTTTAGTATGGGGGAGTGATGAGACTGCTTTTATACATGGTCTCATCGTCCAATTCGGTCGTAAAATGCATAAAATATCATCAAAACTGCCAAATATATGCTCGTGTTTGTTACTTGTGTATTTTTAGGTACGGATATTGAGGAAAGGGCAAAATATCACAAGAATCAATCAAAAACGAACACGGGAAACGAAGCCGCACAATGAACCGGGCCCAAGTTTTGAATTTCCAAAAATGACCTTGAAGAATTGAAGATTGGCAAGTTTGGTCCCTCATTTTTGAAGACTTGGCAATTTATACCCATGCAAAACTCATAAAATGTATTGTGGTCCCTAAATTATCAAGATATTACAAGTTCAGTCCTTGAAGAATCCAAGAATTGCATTTAAAGCCCTTGGAAAAAGTTTGTAAACAACTTGTGCCAAAATTGACAAGTTGTCCAAAGTCATTATAAAGGGAAATGGAGTTTACTTGCTGTTAGTACAAGATGAAGAAAACAAGAAACATTGGGGACCTATTCTGCCAAGACATACAAACCCACCCCAGCCTATCAAACTTCCACATCACCCACCACCACCAATGACAAACCTCCACTTCATCACCCATCCCCACGTCACTTTCCACTAACTGAGTTTATTAAATAAACTCAGTCAACACCAGGTCAAACCACTTATAACCCTTCCCTCCAAACACGTTTTTGAATTAAACCACCCCCAAAACAGATTAAAACTACCACTAATGCTCCCTTAAACCCTAAAAACCCCCAGGTACAATGAAGCCATAAACAAAGGGTTTTTGACTCATGTTTTCCAGATGATTGATTAAGGTTTTTGTCACCCAAACCCACATCCCAAATCACCACAAGACACACCCATGTGTCTTGTGGGACCCTCCCCTGCCCCGTCCCTTTCCCTCAAAACCCTACACCCGACCAAATGAACGAATGGATGGCATTCCTTGGTCCCCAATTCAAATTAAATGGTCTAGATCAATTCAAAACAGCTGGATTCTTCACATGATCACATGAAGAACAAAATTGACCAATTTTTAGTCAAAGACTCAAGGGCAAATCTGGAATTTAGTCTTCTAGGGTTTTCACATTTGTATTTCATTCTAGATAGTTCTTTGTACGCCTATATAAGGCACCTTAGCTTTTCATTTAGCCTTGTTCCAGATTTTCTTCAAAATTTTGTAATCCCTTTTTATGAATTTATAAAGTTGGTATTTTTCTTGGGTAAAATATAATTCCTTTTATCATTTGTAAAAGTTGGTGTTAGTTTATGAAGAATATCTGAGTTCCATTTAAATTTTTACTCAAACATTTTGTGTTTGAGATTTTAAGAAAAAGTTTCTGAAAATTGGTAATTTGTGGTGAAACCTTGTTTCATGGTTTGGATTTCCTGGATTTTAAGTTGTTGGGGTTAAGGGTTTTGAAAGATAAACATTGAGAAGTTTTTGAAAGGTTTAAAAAGTTTGAAAAATCAGATTATTGCATATTATCTTTGTTCAATTTTTCTTAGCAGGTTTTTGTTGAAGGATTGTTATCCAAAGTTCTGCATAGGCCCGGGCCTATTTGGACGTGGTTAAGCAACCACTGAGGGACCTGGATGTAGGTCCCTCTTGGTAAAAATCTTGTTTCCTTTTTTCAGTTTTGTAGATTTTCAGTTTATGTTGAATTTGCATGAGATTTGTGAATCTGCTTAAGTGTTGGTTTTAGTTGTTTGTTTATGCTTCTTGGGTAGCTATACACTTGCTAGATTAGTTTTGAATCAGTTTGGGTGTCATTTGATACCATTTGCTTTGTTAAAAATGAATTTCAGAAGTTAAGGGGTGTTTGGATTTGCATATTAACCTGAACTTTTGGAAAAAATTTGTGTTGTAACCTGGTTATACTCACTCATTAGGAGTTGCTAGGTTGACTGTTAGTTTTGAGTTTCATTTTGGAGGAGTTGTAATCAGTTTGCAGGTTTAAAGTTTTGAAAAATAGCAAAAATTAGTTAAGAGCCTTTTTTCTGTTTGATTTATGAAATTTAAGCCATCAAATCTTCATAGTTGTTAGATCCTAGGTTGTTTGAGGGTTTGTGATTGCTTATAGGCTGGTTGTTACACTTGTGTGCAAGATTTGAGAGTTTGTAGTTCACTTTTGTGCATAGTAAATCAGCAAGATACCACCAGACCTGGCAAGCTATATCAGAAAACGATTTTGGTCATTTTTGCTTGATTGTTTGCTAGTTACTTGTTGTTTCTGTGTTTACATTGACTCCCTACACTCCAACTGAGTGTAGGGGTGCCATACTGTCCACTAAAAACATCCACAAAATCCAAAAGACAAGACCTCTTGTCATATCTTCATCAGTGAAGAAAACAAGTTCTTGGTGTTCATAAAAATCAACCTGGGCACTTGTTTTGGTTTAATTAGCTTTAATCTTGTTAACTTTGATTTGTGTTTGTGTTTTTGTGAGTTAAGAATCATCAGTTTTGAGTTTTTAAAAGTTTGAAAAAAAAGGAATAAAAAGTTCAAAAAGGACTGGCCAGGACTCGAACCTGCGCCATCCTCCTCACAACACACTCAACTTACCATTGCGCCCTTGGGTCTTTTACTGACCAAGGTTGGTTTCAAAAGTTACTTAAGGAGTTGTTGTTTGGGCTTTTCAAATATAAGCCGTGGCCTTTTTAGCTTATTTGAGCTTATTGGTTAAGCTTATTAGCTAAGTAGCATTTTTCCTAGGACTGTTATAGAGTTTAGGATTTTTCTTAGCTAAGTTGTGATTTTTCTCTTTCTTTATTTATTTTTTTATCATTTTTCTTAGCTAATTGATTTAAATAGTTTTTAAGTGTTTAAAAATAGATTTATTTGGTTTTAAAATTTAAAAAAAATACTTTTTAGCTTACTTATGTTATTTTTAAGGTTTACAAACTTTAAAATCTTGTTTAGGGCTTTTTAATAATTAATTGTGATTTTTAGGGCTTTAATTAGCATTAAAAAGTCATTATCTAATTAATTAAAAGGTTTTAGCAAGTTTTGATTTTTTGTAAACTCTTAGAATTTTATTGTGGATTTTTAGTAATTTTTAGGAATTTTTAGGTTAAAATTTTTAATTTTGTAGTTTTTTACGGTTTTACGTGAACGCGTTTTCGTCTTAGTTTAATCCGTTTTCGTAACCGTCTTTTTCTTTCTTATCTCATTTCTTTCTTTTCTCATAACAATAAAATCATCATTAATCAATTCATCACACAACACACTAGCCTCCTCGAGAACGAACTCACACTTAGGGTCATTCACACACGGTTTTCCTAAATCGTCGTGCCCACTTGCCCTATTTATTGCTCTTTTCCTAAAGGGTAGTAAAAACACTATATCAAAGATAAAGCGTCAAAACACACCGGTTCCTGAGCGCTTCATCTATCGTCCTCCTCCACGTGTGGTTCCCACTTCTCAACCTGCTGTTGCTCCTGGTTCTTCATCTGGTGTTCCTCCTATTTCTACTGGTATACCATCTGTTGTTGATACTTCTACTGCTGGTTCCACACCCACACCTTCGGTTTCTCATCCTGTTTCATCTTCGGGTCCTACCACCACCACCAATGCTACTAATACCACCCCTGCTACTCCTATTATGGAACAATCCTCACCACCAGTGACTGAACCTTAACCTACCCCTTCTGCTGGTGCAGCTGCCTTTGATCCTTTGGTTGGTCAAGGTGTTCATTCTACTCCTGCTGATCCTATTGCTGTTACGAAGGTAAAGGTTGAAACATCGTATGGTGTTCCAACACCTCGTCGTTCCATTCGCAAGAAGATGGCTAGACGTGGTAAGTCTGCTCCATATGAGAAGCGTGCTCCTGAGAACCATATTGATGCAGCTTCGGACAATGACACAGAGTTGCCAATGGGTACGGGGTTTATTACTGCTTGGACAGTTAAGCCATCCACGAGTGTTGTTGGTACATTCACCCATCGGATTTCCATCAGTGATGGTTATGTCGTTATGTTTCGGGTTTGCAAGGTGTTTTGACTTGGGCGGATTGTAGGGATCTTATGTCGTTGTATGGGTTTGTGGATGCTGGTATTCCTAAACATCCTAGTGAGGTGGTCAACTGGCCTAGTCTGACAATGTGGGGTGATTTGAAGATGATGCTTGACTCTCCTCCTAATGCTCCACATTCTGGTGTCTGGAAAGACCAACCACGCTGGGTAATCAAGAGATGGAAGCCGTATGCGGGCTGTGGGGTGCATATCTTGGAGTTGGAGTCTGGTGCCATAGTGTTCATGCTTACAGATATGGACAATCCATTGACTATTGCTACTATGGAAGCCATGCTAGCGTGTCATTTGCAGATCTCCAATGCCCCTTCCGAGAATGAGACTTCCATGGCTACTACTTTGGTGGAAGGGATCCAAGCCCGGTTGCAAGCTGACAAGGTGGCAGCATCTGGTATGTGATGGGTATGTTTTTATGTTTTTGTGTTTATACTGACATTCTTTTCACCAATCTGTACAGTGATTGGTGACTTACATTATAGTTAGTTAAAAAAAAGACAAAAAAGGAAAAAATAAAATAAAATATATATATATACTTTTTATATAATATCTGCTTATACTTTAAACAAATGATGGATTTCACACTTGTGCATAATATAATATCTGCTTATACTTTTTAATCAAACATTGGGTTTCATTTGACTATTTCACACTCGTGCTGGTTTGGAGTTTCATCTGGTGTTGGACCTGGTCCACACAACAAATGGTGCTCAACTCACCATGTCTCACAGACAAGAAAGAGTTGATTCACCATGAGGGTACGGCTCTGGTGTGATAGTCAAATTCGTTGATGGTTGTCAGGTTACCCAAAACTGGATGGTTTTCACTTGCCATGGTCCTAGACTGGAAAGTGGCTAATCCAAGGGGGTACGACTCTTGGTAAAGATTTTATCAAATCCGTTGATAGCTATAATAGCTTGCTCCAAGCTATAGGGTTTTCAACTCACCGATGCTTCATTGCTAAGAGTTGGCGAGTCCAGAAGGGTACGGCTTCTGGTAAAGACATATCAAATTCGTTGACGGCTGTGATGGTTTGCCTGAAATCATTAGGGTACCCCCACTCACCATTGATTCACGTTCTAAGAGTTGGGCTGGGTTCTGGTCTCCCAGGGTGATGCTTATTCCACCGTAAAGACTGGCTAGCCCAAGAGCGAGCAGCTACTTGGTAAAGGCTCTTAAAATCTGCTCATGTTGATGTGAAGATTCAACAAGATGCAGATTTGTTTCAAGCTTTCACGAAGTTTCTAGGTGTTCATTCTTGCAGCGGTCATTATGTTCTTTATGCTGATAGTTGTGATGCTGATGTTTCTTTTGTTGTTCCACTCCTCAAGCTGTGTTGCACGATTTACTAGGAAACTTGAACTCAACAGGTCAAATTCAAGTTTAGGGGAGGATTGTTAGGACCATTGGAATAGTTATTTGTAATAGGTAGACTAGGAGGTATGTAGTTCCTCCTGGTCATAGTAGTAGTAGGAGCAAGTCGTGCTCCTGGTCTTATAGAAAGTCAAACTTTATTTTTTTAAATGTTATTCTGTTAGGATATGCATGAGATATGTTAGGAAAGGATATGCATATCAGTTTTACACGTTTTGGTTAATGATGTATTAGGGTTTCCTTGTAGTATAAAAGGAACCTTAGTGTAACACCCCCAAATTTATACAATTCAATACAGCGGAAGACTCGTTGGTGTTACGGGATAGCACATTACTCACATCATAGACAACGCATAAAAATCGCGTCGTTTAATAATAAAGCATTTTCCATTCATAAATATCAAATTTTTACATAGGTCCCAAGTCATTGTATTTCATACAGGTTTTACAAAGCATTTGAATGGAAACTTATTATTTAAGTGCGGGCCATGAATTCTTGTTGTCTTCCCGAGAATTTCCTTCAAGTACCTGAGATAAAACATGTTAAAAGAAAAGGTCAGCGAAAACGCCGAGTGAATTCATAGAGTTCAATGAAATCCATCAATATAACATCGGTATAAAATTATTACCGAAAATCATTTTGTACAAATCATTGTAATAGGCCATAAAATCGCCAAAGTCATTTTATACAAGTCCTTATCAAAATCATAATATAGGCTTTCGCCTTCAAAATCATTATACGAACCATTGTTGTTAAAAACATCATACAATACGTTTTATAACGTTGTATAGATTAAATAAAAACCGTTATATGAATATGGTTATATAAAACCAAAACACGAACATAATATCAATGATAAGAACCTGTATTGCTAGTCAGGCAATATATCGTAATTCAATGCATAAAGCAGTATTTCGTTAATTGGATTATTATAAGCCGCATGACATTGTTACCTTACTAAACCAAACAACGGGTAGCTAGCCCGAAACTCATTTGCCCATCTAAATTAGCGTGTCGTCACAATAATCACGCTTGTGTAAATCTTCTCATACATAAATTCGCTTACCAATCAATGTGGCACGACGGAGATCAACAGTCAAGGCGCGAACTGGGGTGATCGTCCCCAAATAGTACTATTATATGCATAAGCGTCTACCAAATCCCGGTAGTTCATAATTCATGCTAATGGGACTTTTAGTGACATAACCTAACTTTAATAATCCATTTCATTTCATCTATTGGGTCATTTAATCATTCATCAGGTCATACAATCATTCGGGTCCAAATTAATAAACAGACAATCGGGACAAATGGTGTCCTATTTTATTAAAACTAACATGTTATCTCCCTCGCGGGTTTATAAAACATTTCATAAAAACATTTAAAAGAGTGCGAGGCTATGAACTCACATTGATGTGGGAAAGCGGGTTATCGGCAATTCGGATGTACGGTACGTGCTTCAATCACGGAAACCACCATAGTGATGAAAATGTGAGGTTGATGAACAAGGCTTGGATTTTGATGGCAAAACTTGTGATATACCATTATCAACTTCAAGATCACCTATCTTCATGAATCATCTTGTGGAAAATCAGCCCTTGACTCCTTTGAAAACTTCTTTCTAGATGTTAAAATCACCACCAATCTATAGAGCTTTAAAAGGGCTTCATCATATGTGTGAATAACACATGATTTCATGGTTAAAATTGATCAAATGAGGGTGTTTATTGATGAATATGGGACGAATTTTGGGGAGGAAAGAGAGAAAGTTGTGGTGGTTTTGCATGGATGAAAATGGAGAAATGGTTTAGTGAAGTGGTTTTGTGGTTTGGTGGTATGTGTAGCTTACTTGTTAAGCTTTAGCTAACAAGTGTTAGCTTGTTAGCTACAAGTTCGCCACATCTTATGATGTGGTGTCTTTGTAGCCTTCCCACTAATTTACGGGTATTCCTCGATTCTAGTTTCCTCGATTTGCGTGCCCTCGGGTCGTTTTACGAAAAACGTTTTTATAAATTATGAATCAACGGCACAAAACGAATCTAATAAAAATTGTCTCATCAAAAACGGAGTTCAAAAATGTAAATACGTAAACCTAGGGTTTCCAGTTTAGTCGTAAAGGACATTAAATTAAATTCGTAAGTCCTAATCTCTTCTCGTAAATTTGTGAGTTTATGAACCAACACAAATTTAAAACTCTAAAATAATATTCACGGATAAATTTATTTTCTGAAATGTCGGACTGTTACCAAAACGGTGTATGTAAACGTGAGCACGTAACGTAGAATCCTCCGGTTTAGACGTAGTCGATGCTACTTCAAGACGTAAATCCAAATTTCTTCCCAAAAATGAGTGAGTTCATAACATAACATTAAAATAATGTTTTTAAATAATATTTGAGAATAAACTATAAACCATAAATTGACGGATTGTCACACTTAGGCAGAAGGGTTCAACACACCTTCATCAAATATAATTCTAGTTCATATTAATATTAGAAATCCTTAGTAAAGGATCAAGTCATTATAGTTATTCTGTTCTTCTTGTTCATAGTATTTGTATTCCGCACTTATACTGTGGGATTTTATATAGAGTCTCTCTGTGAATAGACTTGTGATTACAGAAGTCGTTCACCGTTCCTAACAGGCTGCAAGATCCACATCTAGTGGACCCAACAGAAGCCGTCAATTCTAATTCCTGGAACAAGTTTGATTCATTAAAGAATCGCACCATCGTTGCTTTCCAGTTGTCACGAGCTTGATTCATATTGAATCTTGCAAGTTACCTACCAAGTGCTGTTTGATGTTAAAACTAGAAGGATTTCCACTCATCACTGTGAACACTAAGGTATCACTCTGAGTGTTCTGGCAAGATCACTGAGATTTTGCGTAGAGGCCTGGAACGTGTTTAAGTTCAGTTAAGAATTAAACCACTGTTGATTTCCAGTTATCACAAGTTTGATTCATAAAGAATCGCACAAGTTACCTACCATGAGCTTTTTGATATTCGCTCAATAAGGATTTCCATCTTCATCGTAAACACTTTCGTATTACTCGGATGTTCAGGCAAGATCATGAAGATTTTGCGTAGGACTCTTAAAATCTTTCTTACTTTTCACAGTGTGTGAAGAAGCAAATATGGAAGTGTGTCCTAATGAGATATTTGATGATCTCAAATGGCTCTAGACTCGATCGTGCAATTTGGATTTTAGTGATCGGAGGCTGGAGAGGAGTGCCACCATTTCAATACCGATTTTTTCGGAGTGAGTAAATCAATAGATAATGCGTTGTCTCCGTGTGATTAAAACAAATATCTTTTAAGAGATATCTGAGTTAGATGGGATGGGTTGTGCATTGCATCACTGGGTCCATGATGTCTATCTTCAATATCGAGCATCATTAAAATGATCTCAATAGCATATGTGTTGACCCGGTTTCTGCCTAAAGTTGTAAGGAGGGCTTCTTTCTTTACACCCTTTATCTTACAATTATTTTTTCATTCTTCAACCCCTTCAATGCTTACCAATACGTCATAACTATCACCTTGTTGTGATTGTTCTAGTGCTAACTTAAGTACTTGGTCGGCATTCAGCTACATTCACAATCTTTTCTCCAACTTTCCTAAGGACTACTATTTCTAGCTATGGAATGTCCTTGGGAAGATTCCTCCGGTTCTGGAAGAGTCATATGACTTAACCTATACTACCATCCTTATGTCACCACAATCTTCATCGTCGTGAAATAAATGGGTTTTGGGTAAGTATATGTCACCATGAAAATCCATTTTGATATGCAAATCCGTTTTGCTCCCCCTTAACATATGCCACGATATTCGAAAACATTTCGCACATGTCGGGATGAGCTATCACATTAAGTCAAACCATTTGTGATAATTTCCCATGTTAAATCACATTTTCTCCCCCATATTAAAAATATTAACCCAATCGATGTTTTTAATATCAATTGATTTAATGAAGTTTTATCAAAGGTTTTGGGAAGAAAAATGCAAGATTATTTCTCTTCATGATACCAAATGTATGAGATATGATACCGATTTGTAACATGATCACATATTCACCATATTAGAAAAAATTGACAAGGTTGGACCTGATCGATGAGAATATCATATGATAAGATCAAATGGTTCTTGTCGGTATATGTTGGTCGCCTCATCACGTCTGAAGTCATCTCTTGACACCACGTGTACGATTGGTATTGTTGTCTTGACACCAAGTAGTGAGCTTGGCACTTTTGGCATCAAAGATTCTGAATGCTTGACAATTTCTCCCCCTCAATTGTTGACCCGTGTTCTACTGAAAGAGCTGTAGTCGTCGGTTGAGTAGTCGCATCGTCGAGTAGGTAGATACCAATTGTAGATTGCTATGGTTGTAGAGATGATAACTTCATAAAAACAAGACTTCTCTTGTTTTAACAAATAAATGCACTGAAACGTACATGGATTTGTGTTAGACCAAGTTATAAAGTAAACTTGATCCCTTACAAGGTTTTAAAGTAAACCTTTCCCGAGAAAATTAATTCCCGTTGTGAGCCAAAGCTTTCATAAGAAATACTTGACTTTAATGTGAAAACCGGGGTGCAGTCTGAAATAACTACAAGCCATAAGGGCATGTTTTATGAAATATTTACAACTTTTGTACGAACTCTATTTATGGCGCCGTGTCAATATTAATCGACATTTCTAAGGCCGTAAATATTATCGTACCAAAAGATATGCCTTAGAAAAATAAAGTAAAAATATTTTTGGATTTTTGTGAATTTTTCAATTTTTATGGTTTTTATATGGTTTTATATTTTTGTATTTTGCTTTTGTGGATAAAAATATAAACAATATATACAAATGATCACCAAGGATACGGAGAATAGCTTACCACCACTATTCTTTCGCTTCATCTGCCAGTTCCTTTACAGTCTCAGGCGAGAAAGTTTTCATTCCTATCTTGTCGGCCAAAAATTCCATTCTAGCGTGATCTAAAGCCTTCGTGAAAATATCCGCCAATTGATACTCAGATCGGACAAAGTAAAGCTCGATCACTCCATTTTCCACTTGCTCTTTGATGAAGTGGTAGCGAATGTCAATATGCTTCGACCGAGAGAATTGAACATTGTTGCAGCATAAGGCAATTGCACTTTTGTTGTCGCAGTACATCGGAATTTTGTTGAAACCTAGACAATAGTCGGTTAATTGCGATCTCATCCAAAGAATTTGAGCACAGCAACCGGACATAGCTATGTATTCTGCTTTCGTACTTGAAATTGTAGCGCTTTTCTGCCTTTTCGATGCCCAACTGATTAGTCGATCTCCTAGTATTTACAAAGTTCCACTCGTGCTACGCCTTGTATCTTGACAACCCGCGTGATCCGCATCTGCATATGCCATAAATGCAATCGAAGAGTCCTTCGAATACCAAAGTCCCCGATTTATGGTTCCTTTAAGATATCGAAAGATCCGTTTCACAGTAGCCAAGTGTAACTCAGTAGGTCGAGTTTGATACCGAGCACACATACATATATCAAACTAAAGATCAGGTCGACTAGTTGTGATATACAGAAGAGTACCGATCATTCCACAATAAAGTGTCGGATCAACGGCAACTCCATGTGGATCTGCATCAAGTTTAGTTCGTTCCACCATTGGAGTATCCACGGGGTCGCAAGATTCCATCTTATACTTCTTTAGCGATTCAAGGGCATACTTGGATTGATTGATAAAGATGCCTCTGGGACTCTGATGTAGTGGTTTTACTACTCTTTAGGAAAAGAGAGCAAAAGTGGCAAGTATTAAGTGTCGGTTTAGGAAAACCGAGCACAAATGACCCAAAGTGGGGATCGTTCTCAAGGAGGATTGGTGTGTGTGTAATGAAATGATTAACTTTGTGATTATATTGTTATGAGAAAGAAAAATAGAAGGGATAAGAAGAGAATGACGGTTTCGATGACGGATTACACTAAGACGAAAAGGTCATACACGTAAAACCGTAAAAAGCACCAAAATTAAAAATTTATTCTAAAAATTCCTAAAAATCAATAGAAATCCACTAAAATATTCTAAGGGTTTAAAAAAAAATCCAAACTTGCTAAAACCTTTTAATTAATTAAATATTAACTTTTAATGCTAATTAAAGCCCTAAAAATCAATATTAACTAATAAAAAGTCCAAATCAAGGTTTTAAAGTTTGTAAACCTTTAAAATAACCTAATTAAGCTAAAAATTATTTTTCAAAATTTTAAAACCACAAAAAACTATTTTTAAACAATTAAAAACTATTAAAAGCTATAAAAACTTAAAATAATTCTAGAAAATAATTAAAAAACCCAAAAAATATTTGGAAAGTTGTAAAATTCCTAATTAAGTGTCTAAAACCTAGAAAAATGTAAAAACTTAGAAAAACAGACTTTTAATTCTTAATAATAAAATAATATTAAAATATTAATAAAAATCCAAAAATCATAAAAAATTCTAAAAAGTTGCAAACTAGCTTAGTTTAACCTAAATAACACAGAAATGAACTTGAAATTACCTAAATACCCTTAATGGGCCTAGAAAATGGGTTAAACCCAAAACAGACTCCTTAATGGGCCAAAATTGAGCCCAAAATGAAAAAGTGACCCAAATAAGCCCAAAAAGCACTACTTGACTCAAAAATTGATTCTGAACAACTTTTTCCAATGGCCCAAAAGCTGAAAATGTAAAATAAGCAAGCTTTTACCAAACAGCTTATTCTTAATGGGCTTTTTGGCCCTTTAAGCTATAAGCTAATGCCATAAGCTCAAATTAGACACACAAGCTTCTTTTGAGCTAAATAAGACTTCTGTAAAAAGAAATTTGAAATAAGCCAAAGGAATAAGCCTGCAAATGCAAAAAGCAATCTACAGAAAATGACAAAATAGTCGTTTTTGAGTTCTAGGCCACCCCAAGAGCTGATTCAAGTTTCTAAAGCTTTTAAATGACTTAAATAAGCTATTTCAACAAAAAGTTTTCAAATAAGCTGACTCAATAAGCTGGAAAAAGCAAATAAGCACTTATGAAAAAGTCAATTAAGTTGGTTTTCTAGCAAAAAGTCAAAGTCAAAGTCCAATAAGCTCCAGTCTAATCAAATGGGTCAAATAATGAAGATCTATCACAAAAAATAAGTTGTTGCAGGTCTGGATAAGCAATTATAGCTTATTGATAAGCTGAGTACAAATTAACACTAGCAGGGGCTAGTTTTGGGTGTTGAGCAGTGGAAACTTTTTCCACTGCTTGACTTGTAGACTTTTTTGTCTTTAGTGACTTTTTTGGAGATTCGAGTTTCAACAAGGCACCCAAATGATCATTGGATCATAAGGAGTCAATACAAACAAAGAAATCAACAATCCAACAAGCCAATTTGTATAGTTAATTCAATTAAGCACCAGATCTAGCATAGACTTAGAACAATAAGCAGTTTAAGTTCAATAAGCACTTAGAGCAATATTCAGCCAACCAAACTTAACCAATTGCATACACAAGCAATATTAAACTTAAGTAAGCAAGTCTAAACAGGTTTCATGCAATGATTCAAAGTTTTAAGCAAGATTCAAGCACCTTAAGTTACTGATGAACACTAACACATGCAGTTTTATACTTTGCTGATGCACTTGACCAACAAGCTAGATTCAAACCTCCAAATCTATCACATATGTTACAATAATGATGTTTAAACAACTTTTAACCCTAAGCATGCACAAATTCTAGATTTCACCAAAATATTAGGTCAAAAACAATTAAAATCAACAAGTTATAGCAGATTATGTGATTCAAGGTTTCAAACTCAGAAACTTGCAGCAAAATACTCTCAACCAAGCATATATCAGATAACAACCACAAATACACACTTCTAACAACACAATAACCAATTATGAATTCAAACAGGTAATCCCAAACACCCCTTTAACTTTTCAAAACCAAGTTTTTCAAATCAAAAGTGAGATTTAAGACCACCCAAGCCCAAATTAACACAATAACAGCTAAGATAAGCAGATTCAAGCAATATTAAGCAAGAAAAATTCACAAGAACACAAGTCAAACACAAATATCACCAAAAATCAAGATTTAAGCAGATTTTGGGATTAAGTATGCAAACCTCATGAATGTACATCCACACCCACGAATTTTGAGCTTATGTACTAGTAAGAACAAGTACAAGCTTCCTTAAACAACCCTGCTAAGAATCAACAAAGTTAAGAGCAAAAATAGTAAAATCAGAAAAGTAAAAAGCCTTGATTGATGCAACCTTGTTACCCCACACTTGATTATCCCCAAGTTATAAGCCTCACCACACCTTGATAACACAATATCAGGATGCTATGATCAGCCCTATAGCCCAAGATTTCCAAGGTTTGAACAAGAACTTAGCAAAATATCAAGCTTGAAGGAAAAATGCAAACTTTTGCACCCTCCTTAAAAACAGGTTTTGAGATTCAGAATTATCAAACTAAGAACAATAATAAGCAGATATAAATGATGGCACTTGAGCTTTCTTCAATATTTCAAACACATTTCATTAATTCTTAAAAGGATTTACAGAAAAGTGAACAACTGAAAATTCAAGAGCAAAAGCTAAACTAATGATCCTATTGCCTTTTATAGGCTACAAATGAACTAGGAAATCAATAAAAAACGTAACCCTAATGTAGTAGAAGTCCCATAATGCCCTTGAGGATTTTGAGTAAGCTTGAACATGTGAAGTTCTCTTGGATTGTAGTGGTGCTGGCAGCTGTTGTAATTTGATCTAAGGGCTTATACAAAGCTTAGAAATAAAGCTGGATTATGGGGCGTTGGATGAGGGCCTACTGCTTTGGCATCTTCTCCAAAGTGTGAAAAGCAGGGTAAACATGTGACATGGGTGATGATGTGGCAGGCTATTTGAAAGTTGGGATGTGATTAAGGTCATCTTAATCATAAATCTACACATTATCAAGGGCTAAATATAACAGGATTAAGAAAACCCAAATTTATGTTCTTGGTAAATAGTTGCTAGTTTGATCCGGATTAGGGGTGGGTTAATTTAAATTTGGTGTTAAGGCGCCAAGATTAATTAATATTAATCTGGTGAGTGGAGGGTGATGTGGAAGAAGGGTGCAATTTGATTGGTTGTGGAGTGGTAGTGGGGCACGTGTCACCCCACTACTTGTCTAGGTAACAATTGCTGTCTGCCCCTTTTGGTCCCTCAACTCCTTCTTTCTTGTCTTTTCAGTTTAAAAAGCTTTCAACGCCAAATCCCTTTGTAACAACTTTTCATTTTTCACACTTTTGCCCCAAAAAGTTTTGTAAAATGATTTCAGGGGTATTTCTTGCCAATTTGTGATTCTTGAAGGGCTGGTTTGGTATTTTATTAAAGGATAATGGTCTAAACTTGTATGATTTACATTTTGGAGGACTGAAATTGCCAAATCATGTTTGATGAGGGACCATTTTTGCCAAGTCTTCAAAGTCAAGGGTCCTTTTTGTAATTTTGATATTTTCAAAGGACCAATTTTGCCATTCTTGTAACTTGGAGTTCTTCTTGGTATGTTTGACTTTGAGGATGATAAATATTGACATTTTAGCTTTGTTGAGGGGCTAAAATTGCCAATTCTTCGAAGTAGAGGGCCCTTTTTGCAATATTGACAAACTTTAGGGACCAAACTTGTAATTATGAAGATACAAAGGTATAAAGTGTCAATTCTTCCATATTGTGGGACCCTTCTTCATAATTCTTCAAGTCTTCAAGGGTTTGTCATGGGAACTTCTTCATTAGGGCTTGGTTCAATGTGCGGCTTCGTTTCCCGTGTTCGTTTTTGTATGATTCTTGTGATCTTTTGTTATTTTCTCAATATCCGTACCTAAAATACACAAGCAACAAACAGAAGCATATATATGGGTATTTTGATGATATTTAATGCATTTTAATCCCTTTTTGGACGATGAGACTATGTATAAAAGCAGTCTCATCACTCCCCCATACTAAACCATTGCCGTGCCCTCACGCAATGCTAGAATAAAGTATCGTAGCACCTCCAAAATTCATTTTTATTCACTTTATTGAACGATAAACTAGCTACACTACTACTATTACTACTACTTGCGTTTTAGACATAATGTATGATTTTCATCGCAAAATGGGACGTTTAGGTTCATGGAATAAGAACACGTGAATGAATCGTTAGAAATAATTTCGTCGTCCTCGATTTTCACCCTAATTCCACGCCAAGCATGCAACGAGATCATTGTCATTATAAGTTAGTAATGCTAACACTACTCATATGCCCTAATCACGTACTTATCCTCCCATTTTCCTAAGTTGTATCTCTTATATTTTATTTTGTCTTAAATGTTTCACGAGGATACATTGTTTGACTTATGCGATAATAGAGAATTAGGTCTAAAAATAGAGTCCTAACGGCGTAACCAAGACCATCAAATAAATAACCCCTCCTAATAGACAACGATGTCAAAAAATTAAGTCAACAAGAAGGATCGATAAACACGGTTTTATAACGGTTTTGAACATGAGACTTATTACCAAGACTTTTATACGCCCCCTAACGGAAGGGCCTTATTATCTTTGGTTTACCTCCATCTTTTATTCAACTTCGCCATGAAGCTTTTATTATGACTTCGGTCTTGCCTTGCCTTTTATTATCCACCTCATCGGTAGTTTTATTAGCCAAAGACGTATATCCTCACGCTAAGGCAAATTTTGGATCTTTAAAGCTTCGAAGATTAAGGCTTGATTCACTTTCAATTTTGCATAGATTTTTCGGCCTTGTGGGGCTTCAAATTGTTTGCTTGATTTAGGTGAGCACTTGAAATCTTATTATTGGGTGAAGCTTTTGATTATTCGGGTGCCAATACTTCAAAACCGTGACGCTGGCGATACCTTAATGTCTTCCCGATTTAATTACATGGAAGCTACTAGAAAAGACTAGAAACCCAACAATCCCAACTAAACCGCTAAGTCAATATTTATTAAGCAAAAAATATTTACATGCGAAGGGAGAATAAGCAAACAACGAGAACACATGAGTTTTTGAAAGAATACGAGTACTCTACGTTTAGCATAGTAACTTATAATTAACCCTATCCTTTCTCGTCCTCATTTAAGAGACTTAGCCTAATGTGAAGTTAAGGAATCAAAGCTAAGTGCTCAACACGTACGGTCGAGTCAAAATTACTCTTATTCTCGCCAACGAAAACCTACATTCGTGTCTTCAAACACTTATAAAGCATGAGAAAAAATTTAAAATTTGGCCATTTTTAGCCTTATTTTGCAACAAAACGATAAACAAAAAGATAAACTTTGGAAAGCGTGAAGGTTTGGCAAGGCAAGTATCTATTCACCCCCATACTAAAGTTAAACATTGCCCTCAATGTTTCGAGTCTAGGGGTGCAAACACCCCCATACTAGAGACGTAGTCGAATGCCTAATCTAGCATGAAAAGGGTGTAACCGTTAAATTTAAAGCCGTTTATGAAGTGTGCTAAAAACCTAAGGTTAGAACATCAAAGGATATATCATGGATATTGAGAAAGTCTTCAAAGCAAACGATCGAGTGCTCCCATAAAACGAACACGAGAGGCTCCAATCGTGAAGATCATGATCATCTAAAATTCACAATTCACAAACAACCACGGAACAAAGGTTGGAAGGGCACAAATCCCCACACATTACTACATTAGAAAGCGACAATATGTACATAGGATAAGCATGGGACTCCCCCACGGGCACCTCGTTTTTTATTACCGAGTCATGAGCTCGACTCGATCCCCTCAATACTAATTATCATTGGGGAAGGTGACTTGGTCGAGGTAGTTCAAGGATGGAACTTCCCCGCCAAAGTAGTGCTTCAACCTATGTCCATTCACCTTGAAATTGGGGCCATAATTTTGAGCTAGCTCGATGGTCCCATATGGAAAAACTTGAGTCACGGTGAATGGACCGAACCAACGGGATTTCAACTTACCGAAAAAGATTTTCAAGCGAGAGTTAAAAAGCAAAACTTGATCCCCAATGTTAAAAACCCTGTTTTAAATTTTAGAATCATGCAACTTTTTAGTCTTTTCTTTATAAATCAATGAATTTTCATAAGCAATATCCCTTAATTCATCCAATTCATTTAAATTGCATTTTCTGGTGTTTTCCCGTGGTCTCCATATCATCATTAAAATGCTTTAGGGCCCAATAAGCCTTGTGTTCTAATTCGATTGGCAAGTGACATTTTTTCCCATACACAAGCTTATAGGGAGTGCACCCAATGGGTGTCTTATGAGCGGTCCTAAAGGACCATAAAGCGTCGTCCAACTTATCCGACCAAGATTGTCGGTTTTCCCCAACGGATCTCTCCAAGATCCTCTTCAACGCTCGGTTTAAAACCTCGACTTGCCCACTCGTTTGTGGGTGATAAGCCATAGAAAGCCGATGTGTAACCCCATATTTCCTTAGGACCCTTTCGAATTGGTCGTCACAAAAATGGGTTCCACGATCGCTTATGATCGCACGAGGGGTTCTAAACCGAGAAAACAAGCTTTTCAAAAACTTGACTACCACACGAGCATCATTGGTGGGCAAAGACTTAGCTTCCACCCACTTAGATAGGTAGTCAATCACGACGAGGATGTACTTATTACCATGAGATGATGGGAACGGCCCCATAAAGTCTATGCCCCAAACGTCAAAGATCTCACACACTTGGATGATATTTTGTGTCATCTCATCTTTTTGTGAGGCTTTTACTTGTCGTTGGCATGAGTCACACGACTTCACAAGATCTTGTGCATCTCGGTAAATAGTAGGCCAAAAGAAGCCGACATCAAACACCTTCTTAGCCGTGAGATTAGCACCGTGGTGACCACCCGTGGGTCCCTCGTGACAAGCTCTAAGGATGTTAGAAGCTTCGGTGCCAAATACACAACGTCGGATGATTTGATCCGCATAAGTTCGAAACAAGTAAGGGTCGTTCCAAAAGTATAACTTGACGTCACGAAAGAATTTTCGTTTTTCTTGAGTCGTCATACCCTTGATGATGAAGTTGCCCGCATGGTAATTTGAAAAGTCCGCAAACCATGGGGTGGATGAATCAAGCTTAGAATTCACTACACCAAGTGTCTCGAGCGGAAATGTTTCGGTGATTTCCTTGGGTTCGTAAACACTTTGGTGAGGATCTTTCAAACGAGAAAGATGATCGGCCGCTAGATTCTCGGCTCCTTTTTTATCAACAGTTTTGTGATCAAATTCTTGAAGGAGGAGAATCCAACGAAGTAATCTCGGCTTTGCATCTTGTTTAGCCATAAGATACTTGATAGCCGAATGATCCGTATACACTATGCATTTTGTCAAGACGAGATAAGGTCGAAATTTCTCAAATGCATACACCACGGCATGGAACTCCTTCTCCGTTGTAGTGTATTTAAGTTGAGCCTCGGTCATCGTCTTGCTAGCATAGTGAATAGGCAAGAAGTGCTTTTCATGACGTTGCCCCAATACGGCCCCAATAGCGTAATCACTAGCATCACACATGAGCTCAAAGGGGAGGTTCCAATTGGGAGCAACAAGAATGGGATCTTCGGTAAGTTTCCTCTTAAGGATTTCAAAGGCTCGTACACAATCTTCGTCAAAGACAAATCGTGCCTCTTTTTCAAGAAGATGTGTAATGGGTCGAGAGATCTTTGAAAAATCCTTGATGAATCGGCGATAAAAGCCCGCGTGGCCTAGGAAAATCCTAACTCCCTTAACGGTTTTGGGATGAGGTAATTTGGCGATGACGTCTACCTTAGCTTGATCTACCTTAATCCCCGCTTTCGAGACCTTGTGCCCTAAGACGATTCCACTTTTAACCATAAAATGACACTTTTCCCAATTGAGCACAAGGTTGGTTTCCTCACAACGTTTCAACATTCTCTCAAGATTCGAAAAACACGAAGTGAACGAATTACCAAACACGGAAAAGTCATCCATGAAGACTTCAATCGTCTTCTCGATCATATCATGAAAAATAGCCATCATGCACCTTTGAAAGGTTCCCGGTGCATTACAAAGTCCGAATGGTATTCTACGATAGGAAAACGTTCCATATGGACACGTAAACGTAGTTTTTTCTTGATCACGAGGATCGATTGGGATTTGGAAGTAACCAGAAAAACCATCTAAAAAGCAATAGAAATCGTTTCCCGCAAGACGCTCCAACAGTTGGTCCATGAAGGGCAAGGGAAAATGGTCTTTCCGAGTGGCGTCATTCAACTTACGATAGTCAATGCACACTCTCCATCCGGTCACGAGTCTAGTGGGAATTAACTCGTTGGCATCGTTTGGCACAACGGTCATTCCTCCCTTTTTAAGGACACAATGAATAGGACTCACCCAAGGGCTATCGGAAATAGGGTAAATCATTCCCGCGTCAAGGAGTTTAAGGACTTCCTTTTTTATGACGTCGTGAATTTTGGGGTTCACCCTCCTTTGACATTGGATTGCGGGCTTGTAATCCTCCTCCATTAAGATTTTGTGGGTACAAAATTTTGGATCGATCCCCTTAATGTCGGATAACTTCCACGCAATTGCCCCTTTGTGATCCTTTAGAACATCGACAAGTGTGGTTTTTTCATCATCCGAAAGTTCCTTCGCAATAATAACCGGCAACTTGTCGCCCTCCTCCAAATAGACATATTCGAGATGAGGAGGTAAATCTTTCAACTCGAGGATAGGTGGTTCCTCAAGTGAAGATTTGTGCTCGATACTCATAACCTCTTCGGGTGGAGTAAATGGGAAATCGTTGAGAAAATCCTTGATAATCGAGAAGTCCTCATCGGTGTCGAGGTCTTCGTTACAATTAGGTGGAACATCTAATTCTTCCAACGTAAAACCACCACCTTCAAATGGAGTGAAGGTTGGTGTCGAGTTATCAAGGATAGGATCTAACATAGTGGGATTGCCACTATTTTCATCATCACCAAAACCTAGAACTTCTTGTGAAAATTCCTCGCAAACCACGTCAATCATATCAACAAGGTTTATGGTTGCAACGGAATAAACATGAGAAATTTGAGAGTTTTGAGTTGCGTTTATAACAAGCTCCTCGTCGTTGAAACGTAAGGTGATCTTTCTAGCATGAACATCGATCAAAGCCATAGATGTATCTAAAAACGAACGACCTAAAATGAGAGGAACTTGAGGATCCGTGGGAATATCGACAACGATAAAGTCTACGGGATAGTAGAACTTTCCCACTTTCACAAAAACGTCTTCCGCCAATCCACATGCGGGAATCGTGGAATGGTCGGCCAACTCGATAGACATTAGTGAAGGAGTAAGATTAGGAAGATTGAGCGACTTGAAGATTGCAAGTGGCATCAAGTTAATGCTAGCACCAAGATCGGCCAAGGCAAAGCATTCCTCCATATCTTGGATTGCACAAGGGATCAAAAATTTACCGGGATCACCGACTTTTTGAGGTATGCGATTAAGATAAACCGACGAATAACTAGACAATTGGTGCAATTTCTCCTTGTTGTTAAACATACTCTTAAAGTTAGCAGCAAATCGAGGCATCATGACCAAAGCATCGACGAAACTCAAATTAAAGTGCAAATCACGAAACATTTTCATAAAATTGATAATTGACGCGCTCTTGACGTTTCTCCTTTCTAAGTCTTGATGGATAGGGCAAAGGTGGTGTGGGTTGAGGCATACGCATAGCCTTTGGAATCTCGGGTTCCAATGTTGGTAATGGGTCAACCGTAGGTGTGGCATGAGCGGTACTTCGTGGGAATAGGACATGCCCCTTTTGGACCACCACCTCGGGTTCTTCCTCAATTGCTTCCTCCGTAGGAGCAATTGATTGAGGAGTCGGTTCCTTAAGTGTCTTACCACTACGTGTGGTAATCACTTTCATCTCACCCTTAGGGTTTGATACGGTGTTGCTAGGAAGACTACTCGAAGACGGTTTACACATAATTGCCTCAAACATAGATGAGATTTTATCTTCAAACATGGATTGCCTCTTCTCGGCTTTAATCATTTCTTGTTTTATCTCATGTTGCACTTGTTCCATTTTTTGTTGGTTTTGTTGTAACCTAGTTACATTCCCTTCCATCTTGTTGGTGTGGATTTTAAGCTCATTTGCTAACTCATTTTTCAACTCTTTCTTCAAGTCGGTTTTAAACTCGAATCTTAGGCTAATGATTTCTCTTTGAATATTGTTAAACCTAGCATCATTCCCATTAGCGTATTCAACAAATTCATTTGGAAGATCTTTCAACGTTTGCAAACCTTTGTTGTTGTTTTTAAAATCATTTTGATTTTTGTTTGAAACTTGATTATTAGCACCTTGATTCCCATAGTTTCCCTTGTTGTAATTGTTTTTGAAACCAACTTGATTGTTGCGATAGTTGTTGTTAGCATTTTGATTTGAACCAAAACCCGGTGGAGTCAATTGATTAGAGCGGGTAACTTGACCGTTCTGGTTGTAAGTTCCCGTGGCCGCATAGGCACTCGAAGTGTAACCACCGTTGGTAATGCACTTGGAGAAATCATGACCTCCACCACAATACATGCATGAAACCTCAACCGCTTTAGCCGTAGCGGGAGCACTTGGTTCTCCAACTTTGAACTCAATCAAAAGACCCTTAAGCTTATCAAAGATTTTGTTTTCCAAGTTCGCCTCAATTTGGCAAGCATCGATGGTAGTAGACAAAGAAGGTGAAGCCGAAGACGAAGCCTTACGAACACTAGTCGTGCTACGAGGACTATACACCTTAGATCTATTCTCAATTATCACCAAAGCTTCCTCAACCGTTTTACACAAAAAATAACCACCCGCGGCGGCATTAAGATAATCCCTTTCATGATCATTGAGTCCATTGTAAAACGTGTCAATTTGATGCAAGTCAGAAAAACCGTGATGAGGACGTTCATGTAACATTTCCTTAAACCTATTCCAAGCCGTTGAAAAACTTTCATTAAACTCTTGTGAAAATTTTGAAATCTTGTTTTTCAAGTGCGTAGTCTTAGAGGGCAGAAAAAATTGGTTCACAAACTTAGACACGAGATCCTTCCACGTCAATATAAAATTGGGTGGCTCTTTCTCTAACCAAATTTTTGCGGGCCCCGCTAAGGAATACGGAAAAAGCATCATCTTAATCGAGTCATTCGAGACATCCTTAAACTTGCAAGTGGCGGTAAGACGATTGAATTGGCGGATATGGTTGTGTGGATTGTCCTTCTCATCACCACGGAATTTGTTGTTTTGGATCATCGACAACAAACCCGTTTTCACTTCAAAATTCTACGCAAGGATAGCGGGAACCACAATAGACTCTCCATAACCCTCGGCGGGTGCTTGAAGTAACTCCATCATAGTACGATTCGCCATGGTTGGTGCTTCTCTTACAATGGGTTCGTCAATAGGAGACTCCTCACTAGAAAGATTAGGAGTGGGAGTTTTGTTCTTTCGTTTACGTGCACGTCTTGCTTGATTACGAGTTAGCATAAACGTCACGTACAACGAGGGGATGAGCAAAGAAGATTCTATTTGGTGTTTTGTATATTTCAATTTTTTTGTGGTTTTTGATTGTATTAACCTTTTTGGATTTTGGTGAATGTATTAAATAGACAAAAATCTACAAATCTCATCCTTAATCAAATCTCTTGATTAAAGAAGCCTCAAGGAATGAAAACGATCACGTGAAGTGAACGCCTTCGATGACTTTAGAACGTTGGTGGAACACCAAAACGTTCAAGAGGGTTTAATCAATGAAACCAAGATAGTATATATGATACTTAATAATACTTTGGGCGGCAAAACCCTCGATTAGCTCTCAAAATCAAATACTCACAAGCAAGCGGGCAAACGAGGCGGCGCGAAGCACTTAAGAGCCTTTTTCCTTAGGATATATTTTATAATATCCGCCTTATACCCACCTTATAGTTTGTATTTTTCAAAATTGAGCTTCACGAAAGTATTTATCTATTTTTGCCTTTTTCTTTGGTTTCAGATTCGAATACAATGATTAGGTAATGACCTCCCAAGTCAAGGTTGTGATTTCTCACGTATTTGGAGTACTTGTGAATTTATTGTTCTACGTATACAATATAGTAATAGTATTCACACAAATAACAGAAACCGATAATACGTATTAGTAGAGTGCTACTAATACAAATACTATTATGGTTAGTATATAATAATAACAATTTCCAAATCAAAACACAACACGCCTCCCCGACAGCGCCGCCAAAATGATGTAGTGGTTTTACTACTCTTTAGGAAAAGAGAGCAAAAGTGGCAAGTATTAAGTGTCGGTTTAGGAAAACCGAGCACAAATGACCCAAAGTGGGGATCGTTCTCAAGGAGGCTTGGTGTGTGTGTAATGAAATGATTAACTTTGTGATTATATTGTTATGAGAAAGAAAAATTGAAAAGGGATAAGAAGAGAATGACGGTTTCGATGACGGATTACACTAAGACGAAAAGGTCATACACGTAAAACCGTAAAAAGCACCAAAATTAAAAATTTATTCTAAAAATTCCTAAAAATCACTAGAAATCCACTAAAATATTCTAAGGGTTTACAAAAAATCCAAACTTGCTAAAACCTTTTAATTAATTAAATATTAACTTTTTAATGCTAATTAAAGACCGAATAATCAATATTAACTAATAAAAAGTCCAAATCAAGGTTTTAAAGTTTGTAAAGCTTTAAAATAACCTAATTAAGCTAAAAAGTATTTTTCGAATTTTAAAACCACTAAAAACTATTTTTAAACAATTAAAAACTATTAAAAGCTATAAAAACTTAAAATAATTCTAGAAAATAATTGAAAAACCCTAAAAATATTTGGAAAGTTGTAAAATTCCTAATTAAGTGTCTAGAACCTAGGAAAAATGTAAAAACTTAGAAAATCAGACTTTTAATTTTTAATATTAAAATAATATTAAAATATTAATAAAATCCAAAAATCCTAAAAAATTCTAAAAAGTTGCAAACTAGCTTAATTTAACCTAAGTAACACAGAAATGAACTTGAAATTACCTAAATACCCTTAATGGGCCTAGAAAATGGGCGAAACCCAAAACAGACTCCTTAATGGGCCAAAATTGAGCCCAAAATGAAAAAGTGACCCAAATAAGCCCAAAAAGCACCACTTGACTCAAAATTTGATTCTGAACAATTTTTTCCAAAGGCCCAAAAGCTGAAAATGTGAAATAAGCAAGCTTATACCAAACATCTTATTCTTAATGGGCTTTTTGGCCCTTTAAGTTATAAGCTAATGCCATAAGCTCAAATTAGACACCCAAGCTTCTTTTGAGCTAAATAAGACTTTTGTAAAAAGAAATTTGAAATAAGCCAAAGGAATAAGCCTGAAAATGCAAAAAGCAATCTATAGAAAACGACAAAATAGTCGTTTTTGAGTTCTAGGCCACCCCAAGAGCCGATTCAAGTTTATAAAGCTTTTAAATGACTTAAATAAGCTATTTCAACAAAAAGTTTTCAAATAAGCTGACTCAATAAGCTGGAAAAAGCAAATAAGCACTTATGAAAAAGTCAATTAAGTTGGTTTTCTAGCAAAAAGTCAAAGTCAAAGTCCAATAAGCTCCAGTCTAATCAAATAGGTCAAATAATGAAGATCTATCACAAAAAAATAAGTTGTTGCAGGTCTGGATAAGCAATTATAGCTTATTGATAAGCTGAGTACAAATTAACACTAGCAGGGGCTAGTTTTGGGTGTTGAGCAGTGGAAACTTTTTCCACTGCTTGACTTGTATACTTTTTTGTCTTTAGTGACTTTTTTTGGAGATACGAGTTTCAACAAGGCACCTAAATGATCATTGGATCATAAGGAGTCAATACAAACAAAGAAATCAACAATCCAACAAGCCAATTTGTACAGTTAATTCAATTAAGCACCAGATCTAGCCCAGACTTAGAACAATAAGCAGTTTAGGTTCAATAAGCACTTAGAGCAATATTCAGCCAGCCAAACTTAACCAATTGCATACACAAGCAATATTAAACTTAAGTAAGCAAGTCTAAACAGGTTTCATGCAATGATTCAAAGTTTTAAGCAAGATTCAAGCACCTTAAGTTACTGATGAACACTAACACATGCAGTTTTATATTTTGCGATGCACTTGACCAACAAGCCAGATTCAAACCTCCAAATCTATCATATATGTTATAATAATGATGTTTAAACAACTTTTAACCCTAACCATGCACAAATTCTAGATTTCACCAAAATCTTAGGTAAAAAACAGTTAAAATCAACAAGTTATAGCAGATTATGTGATTCAAGGTTTCAAACTCAGAAACTTGCAGTAAAATACTCTCCACCAAGCATATATCAGATAACAACCACAAATAAACACTTCTAACAACACAATAACCAATTATGAATTCAAACAGGTAATCCCAAACACCCCTTTAACTTTTCAAAACCAAGTTTTTCAAATCAAAAGTGAGATTTAAGACCACCCAAGCCCAAATTAACACAATAACAGCTAAGATAAGCAGATTCAAGCAATATTAAGCAACAAAATTCACAAGAACACAAGTCACACACAAATATCACCAAAAATCAAGATTTAAGCAGATTTTGGGATTAAGTATGCAAACCTCATGGATGTACATCCACACCCACGAATTTTGAGCTTATGTACCAGCAAGAACAAGTACAAGCTTCCTTAAACAACCCTGCTAAGAATCAACAAAGTTAAGAGCAAAAATAGTAAAATCAGAAAAGTAAAAAGCCTTGATTGATGCAACCTTGTTACCCCACACTTGATTATCCCAAAGTTATAAGCCTCACCACACCTTTATAACACAATATCAGGATGCTATGATCAGCCCTATAGCCCAAGAATTCCAAGGTTTGAACAAGAACTTAGCAAAATATCAAGCTTGAAGGAAAAATGCAAACTTTTGCACCCTCCTTAAAAACAGGTTTTGAGATTCAGAATTATCAAACTAAGAACAATAATAAGCAGATATAAATGATGGCACTTGACCTTTCTTCAACATTTTAGACACATTTCATTAATTCTGAAAAGGATTTACAGAAAAGTGAACAACTGAAAATTCAAGAGCCAAAGCTAAACTAATGATCCTATTGCCTTTTATTGGCTACAAATGAACTAGGAAATCAATAAAAAAAACGTAACCCTAATGTAGTAGAAGTCCCATTATGCCCTTGAGGATTTTGAGTTAGCTTGAACATGTGAAGTTCTCTTGGATTGTAGTGGAGCTGGAAGCTGTTGTAATTTGATCTAAGGGCTTATACAAAGCTTAGAAACAAAGCTGGATTGTGGGGCGTTGGATGAGGGCCTACTGTTTTGGCATCTTCTCCAAAGTGTGAAAAGCAGGGTAAACATGTGACATGGGTGATGATGTAGCAGGCTATTTGAAAGTTGGGATGTGATTAAGGTCATCTTAATCATAAATCTGCACATTATCAAGGGCTAATTATAACAGGATTAAGAAAACCCAAATTTGTGTTCTTGGTAAATAGTTGCTAGTTTGATCCGGATTAGGGGTGGGTTAATTTAAATTTGGTGTTAAGGCGCCAAGATAATTAATATTAATCTGGTGAGTGGAGGGTGATGTGGAAGAATGGTGCAATTTGATTGGTTGTGGAGTGGTAGTGGGGCACGTGTCACCCCACTACTGGTCTAGGTAATAATTGCTGTCTGCCCCTTTTGGTCCCCCAACTCCTTCTTTCTTGTCTTTTCAGTTTAAAAGCTGTGAACGCCAAATCCCTTTGTAACAACTTTTCATTTTTCACACTTTTGCCCCAAAAAGTTTTGTAAAATGATTTCAGGGGTATTTCTTGCCAATTTGTGATTCTTGAAGGGCTGGTTTGGTATTTTATTCAAGGATAATGGTCTAAACTTGTATGATTGACATTTGGGAGGACTGAAATTGCCAAATCATGTTTGATGAGGGACCATTTTTGCCAAGTCTTCAAAGTCAAGGGTCCTTTTTGTAATTTTGATATTTTCAAAGGACCAATTTTGCCATTCTTATAACTTGGAGTTCTTCTTGGTATGTTTGACTTTGAGGAGGATAAATATTGACATTTTAGCTTTGTTGAGGGGCTAAAATTGCCAATTCTTCAAAGTGGAGGGCCCTTTTTGCAATATTGACAAACTTTAGGGACCAAACTTGTAATTATGAAGATACAAGGGTATAAAGTGTCAATTATTCCATATTGGAGGACCCTTCTTCATAATTCTTCAAGTCTTCAAGGGTTTGTCTTGGGAATTTCTTCATTAGGGCTTGGTTCAATGTGCGACTTCGTTCCCCGTGTTCGTTTTTGTATGATTCTTGTGATCTTTTGTCATTTTCTCAATATCCGTACCTAAAATACACAAGCAACAAACACAAGCATATATATGGGTATTTTGATGATATTTAATGCATTTTAAGCCCTTTTTGGACAATGAGACTATGTATAAAAGCAGTCTCATCAGACTCTGAGATATCTGAAGACCTAAGAAAAATGATACCTTGCCCATCATTGACATCTTAAACTTGGAATACATGAGTGTCCCAAACTCATAGGATAAGGTTTGGGTCAAGGCTGCAAATATAATATCATCAGCATATATTTGTACCATAATCATATCTTTACCTCGTTTCTGAATGAACAGCGTGGGATCCACCTTGCCTTTAGCGAAGCCTTGCGTAATGAGGAATTGTGACAATAGATCATACCATGCGCGTGGAGCTTGCTTCAACCCATAGAGAGCCTTCTTAAGCTTGTACACATGATTAGGATATTTAGGATTCACAAAACCATCCGGTTGTTGAACATAGACTTCTTCCTTGATTTCACCATTAAGAAATGTCGTCTTTACATCCATATGATAGACGATCATATTCATGTGGGATGTATAAGCAAGGAATAGTCTAATAGCTTCCAAACGGGCAACAGGTGCAAAGGATTCCATAAAGTCGATGCCTAATAATTGCTTGTATCCACGAGCTACTAGTCGAGCTTTATTCTTCAATAGTCTGCCTAACTCGTCGAGTTTCACCTCGTAAACCCATTTCAAAGTGAGTAACTGCACTTGATCCGGGCATGGGACAAGTTCCCATACTTCAAGATGTATAAATTCATTAAGTTCTTCTTGCATAGCTTCTATCCAGCAGGATTGAGTAAAAGCTTCTTGCCATGTCTTAGGTTCAACTTCAGTGAGAAAAGCATCAAAATGACAAAACATTGCATTTTTCTTATAACTGACTTCGTGTGGATACCAGACGATTAGGTTCACCAATGATAGAATCTATAGGATGATCCTTTGTCCACTTGCTGTCATGTTCACGAATCCGTGGATTGGAGTAAACTGTAGTAGAAGCTTCCTCTGAGGTGGATGACCCGGCTTGATTAGGGTCGGGAATTGGTACACCAAAGAATGGAAGTTCACGCATTTGAGCGAATTCCAAATCGTGATCATCATCATCCTCTTCATCTTCATCATCAATAGGCATGACATGGGTAGTTGATTCGGGTGTTGATTGAGAATTACTAGTTGATGGTATATCTTGACCAATTGTAGGTGCAGACTTATCAGATTGTGCTTCGGTTGCTGGAGCGACAACTTCGGTTACCGGAGCTATTACCTCAGGTTCTGGAGCAACAATACTTGGAGGAGTAAAGAATTCATCAAAGAATGGTTGAAACAACGTATCCCATTCATTCTTAGAAGGTGGTATAAATGATGATGAGGTAGGGTTATTTAGGACAAGACCAGAACTAATGTTACTGGGTCCCATTTCATGAAGTGCGCGTTCAGAGCTGCTTTGCTCAGAAACCATTGCTGTCAGCTCATCAAAATCAACATTCATAGTTTCTAGGATCTTACGAGACTTACGGTTGTAGATTCGGTATGCCTTCTTTGCGGGTGCGTAACCAATGAAAATACCAATAGCAGCCTTTGGTTGAAGTTTTCCCAAATTGTCACCATCATTATTTGGATAGCAAAGAGAGCCAAATACATGAAGATATGATAAATCTGGTACTTTTCCATGGAGAAGCTCATAAGGTGTTTTACCATGGCGTTTACGAATTAGTGACCGGTTTTGGGTGTACACTGCTGTAGATACTGCTTCTGCCCATAAAAACAATGGAGCCTTTGCGTAAATTAACATCGTTCGAGCAGCTTCCATAAGTGTGTGATTTTGCCTTTCAACGACACCGTTTTGTTGTGGAGTGCGTGCAACGGATGTTTCATGAGAAATGCCAACTTCTTCATAATAATCACGCAAGATTTGATTCACAAATTCGGTTCCATTATCTGTACGAATACGTCGGACAGTAGTGTTGAGACGCACTTGAATCATCTTGAGAAATCCGATGATGAATTTTGGTGCCTCATTCTTTGTTGTAAGAAATTTCACCCATGTAAACAGAGAGTAATCATCGACAATTACGAGGATGTACTTTTTGCCACTAAGACTTTCAACACGCATTGGCCCACACAGATCCATATGCAACAAATAAAGTTTCTCTTGGTTGGTGTCTTGAGTCTTGGGTTTGTATGATTTCTTAGTGCTTTTCCCCATTGTACACGCGGAACACAAATGATTCTTGTGAAATGGAAGTTTAGGAAGACCACGAACAAGTTCGTTTTTCGCCAAATGATTAATAGCGTCAAAGTTAATATGAGATAACCGTCGATGCCATAACCATGACTTAGTCTTTGATGCTTTAGAGAGAAGACATACGGGAGAAGCGGCCATCATGTCTTGTAGAGACAAAGTTTACAAATTATTCCCTCGAGTACCTTTCAATAGATCAACCCCTTCCAAATTACGAATGAAGCAGATATGCTCACGAAAAGCAACTTCTAGGTTTGCATCACAAAATTGTCCCACAGAAAATAAGTTGTGACCGAGACCTTCCACATAATACACTCTTGAAATTATAACATTCCCAATATGATATTCACCATAACCCATTATCTTTGCAATATGATCATTTCCAAATCGAACCGTACCAAGAAACTTGCTGACGAAATTTCTGAGCTGAGAGCGATCTCCGGTCATATGCTTGGAGCAACCAGAGTCCAAATACCAGAGAACAATTTGGACCACCTGTTTTCAATAACAACAATAGACAATGCATTGGAAACTATTCGTTCCGGAGTGTTAGCAGATACAGATATAAGATTATCAAAATTGCTAACATTTGTGTTATCCTTAGATTTCCTGCGTTTTCTATTGTGAGTTTTAGCACTAACAGGTTTTACTGTTCCAACTTTCTTAGGTTTTGGAGTATTAGCAGGCACTACAGTGGGAGTAGACCTATTTAAAGGGCACTTGTTTCCTACATTAGTGTTGGTGTTCCTAGTTAAAGGACACGCTTGTGTTTTGGTAGCCTTGGTACTCCTAGTTAAAGGGCACGCTTTCTTCGCTTTAGTGGGAGTGATCCTAGTTAAAGGGCACGTATTTCCTACTATAATGAAAGTTCTACCAGTGGGGTGCCACATCCAACCAACTTGGGTTAACACTTTCCTAGTCGGTTTCCATTCTAATCCATTTTTCCGGGCATTCATCTCATTCACATGGTCAATAAGGAAAGAATCATGACGACTAGAAAACATACATTCATTGCAATTCCAACATTTCAAATTAGAATTTACAGTAGGCTTAGAACGCTGCACAACCGCAGAGCTTTAGGTTTAGCTACATGATTCTTTTTATTCAAAACAAAAATAACATTCCTAGGACGCGCTTCTACTTTCTTCTTCACTTGACTACTAGATGGGGGCAAGATCTTATCATTCTTCTTGTTTCTTTTAAGCTTAGATCTTTGAGCCTTAGTAGTGGTGCTTACTCTTGTAGAAGGCAACACGGGAATATTAGAAACTGGTTTTGATTCCGCCTTGTCTTTAGTGACCAAAGTTTGAGATGGTTTAGTCCTAGGGCCCTTATTAATTGGTGTGACGGCTATAAGGTTCCTTTTGATTGCACTAGAGGACGATGCTGAGACAGTGGTTGCGTTATCTACAACATTCTTACCTTTTAGAGTACGAAGTATTTCTTTTAACTCAGCCAAGATTAGATTTTTATCACAAATTTGTTCCCTCAAATCAGATATTTCCACCGACTTTCGATTCAATTGTTCAATCAAGGATTGATTCTGTGTAGTGTTATTAACACATGCGGGCTTTACTGAATTGAAGAGTCATGTATATTTCTGTTTTAAGTTATCAACTTTGGACAAAATTTTGGAAACTCGATTATCTAGATCAAGTTTAAAATTCTTTGCAGCCTCAAGTACGTTCATACAGTTAAGCTCCTTAGATTTCTCTATATCGATCGACAAAGATTTAGCAACTTTGTCACTTGGCTGACGCTGTTTTGATTGTAAATTCAATCGAAAATTCTTTTCAAAGTTTGCATCATCGATATTAACACCTTCGAATGACGTTTCAAAGATTTCTTGAATAAATTGTTGCTTGCATTCAAGCGAAATACAATGTGTTTGAATCTCATCAAAACGTTTTGAAAGCGAAGAATATGAGTCTTGAAGCTTTAAAATTCAGCGTCAGATTTGTGACAAGTACTATCTACCACGTTATCCACAGATTCAACATTATGCACAATAGAATCATTATCAACACTTTTATTCACACAGACGAGTACAATATCATGAGACATCACTTGCTTCAGAAGCTGATCATTTTGGCGAGAAACCCGTTCTATTTCAAGTAAAATGTTTTCATAAGCATCATCCATTTCATTAAAAACACGTTTAACTTCTTCGATTTACAAATGCAAATCTTGATCAAGATTACTAAGACAAGCTTTAACATTCTTTACAAACGGAACAATTTCATCTCGGAACGCAACTCTAGTGTGCTCAAAGTTCCATTCACCTTCCGTTATGGCCGTGGCCGTCGTACGTTCCAAAATGACTTTGTCAAAATCGGCTAAGTGTTGGTGTACCGCGTTTAAGTTAACGGACGCCTTACTTACCAGTGGAAGTAACTTCCTTAAATCCGTTTTGACAAGTGTAGGAGAGATACTAGGAGGGTTTTCATTTGACAAACTTGGGGGCACAAGAACTGTTAGTTCAGCTAATTCCTTTTGTAAGCGAATACGTGTCTTTTTAGAAAGTTGATCTTTATTATGCTTATCATAATCAATCGTATGGAATTTTGAAGACATTTGATAGGTGTGAAAACACCCATCCTTTTACCACTTATTTATAATGAAAACAAGACCATAACGTTTATTTTATGTCGTAAATGTCGGAATTATGCGTGGTTTGTGTTTTTGTTGTGTTTTAGGACCAAAAGATGAAAAAGGAAGAAAACACGGGCTTTCACGGGCTTTTATCGAAGAAAAAGACAAAAGACGAAGTCAAGAAATCAAGAGTGCAAAAAGAACGGAAGTCAAAGGCTTCTTCTGAAGATTTATCGAAGAAAAAGTCTAAAGACGGAAGTTTAATAAAGCCGAAGAACTCAAGTCTAATTTATGAAGAAAATATAAGACGAGTTCAAGTCATTCATCAACAAATCCCGAGACAAAGTCTAAAAAAATAATAATAAAAGTCGAAGAGTTAGAAGACTAAGGACTAAAAGAGAAAGAAAGAATGAGAGAGGAAGCTTCCACTCTACTCCTCCTCTCCTATAAATAGACCATTAGATTCATTTTTCTTCTTGTTAGCTAATTTGACAACTTAGCTCTCCACCCTTTCATTACTTGTACCTTTAATTTCAAGTCATTTACTTAATTGTCATTTAATAACTTGTCTTGCACCTTAAATTTCTTGCCTTTAATTTCAAGTAAGTGTTTTAGTTTTGTTATTGAATCTTTTCTTTTTAACCAAGTTCTTATTTTTAAATCTCTCCTTCTACCTTTCTTGTTTTACTTAATCTTTATGTTTATGAGCTTATTGTTATGCTTATTTGATTATTTGTGATGTTTTTATGTTATTGATTTATATAGCTTATTTGTGTTTTTCTTAAAGTTTCTTAAGTTTTTATAAAAGTTATTTTTTATAAAAGTTGTTTTCTTATATCTTTTTCATTTAGTGTTTTCAAAAGTCTTTAAATTCTAGCTTATTAGCTTTTACTTATACGTGTTATTATTGAGTTTTTGGTTGTATGCTTATTTAAGTAATAGCTTATAGATTTAGCTTATTTGCCTTTTTCCTTACTGTATTCCGATCAGCTCTGATCGGAAAATGGTTTTACATTCCTTTTACATTCCTTTTGCATTCCGACCAGCATTCCAATTGCTTGGTCGGAAAAGGGTTTTACATTCCTTTTTCATTCCTTTTACATTCCTTTTACATTCCTTTTGCATTCCTTTTACATTCCTTTTGCATTCCTTTTACATTCCTTTTACATTCCTTTTGCATACCTTTTACATTCCTTTTGCATTCCTTTTACATTCCTTTTGCATTCCTTTTACATTCCTTTTGCATTCCTTTTACATTCCTTTTACATTCCTTTTGCATTCCTTTTTCATTTCTTTTACATTCCTTTTGCATTCCTTTCACATTCCTTTTTGCATTCCGACCAGCATTCCAATTAGCTTTGTTTTTAATATTTTGTTTTAGTTTTATTTTTAAGTTTACATTATTTCAAGTTTACATTTCTATTACATTGTCAAATTAATTTTTCGTCAAGCATTAAATTTTTGTCATTTAATTATTTACTTTTAAAGTTTTTAATATTGCACAATCACTTCTTAAATTAGTTTTAGTTTTAATTAACCGTCATTTACTTTAACGTTTCGCAATTTAATTATACTACAACGACCAATTTTTTGTTTCCCACCAAAAGACGACTGAGTCGCACTTAAACCAATAATCAATTCGAAAAGACTTGGAACGAAATTATTTTATACTTGGTGAATGCTTTGTATTAAATGGCGCCGCTGCTCTCGTTAAGATTAACGGTTTTTTGTGAGAGACGCGTTGAATTTGGGGATCCGTTCATTCGTGAGCCGTTATTTTTCGTGTCAAAAATTTTCAAAAATCCATAAAAATAAAAAATTTTCAAAAATACAAAAACATCTAAAAATCATAAAAAGCATTTCTTTTTCAAAGTTTTGCACCAAAAAGATTTTCTTTTTATAAGTGTACATATATTCTCTATATATTTGGTATCTTTTTCTTTTGCTTTTGCAGGTGCATGCGTACTAGATCTTCAACTTATTCAGAGCCCGAGACTCGTGAAGATTTAGATATGGCTGGTGTACCCCCCAACATCAATAACAACAATGTTCCCCCACCCGACCCTAGAACAATAGAGGAGCTTTGTCAACCCATAATGTATGGACGAGGAGGACCGATTGCGCCAATGCAAATCACGGCTCCGGAGTTTTCGTTGAAGCATCACATGATCCAACAAGTGCAAACTAATCCATTTCGCGGATTGCCGGATGATGATGCCAACAAGCACCTCGACAAATTCATTACTATTACTCAAAGAATAAATTGCCCGGTGTTACTATGGATGTCCTTCGCCTAGAGCTCTTCCCACATACTTTATCCCACCATGCCGAAAAATGGTTTGATCGTCTCCCGAAGAACTCCATTAATACTTGGGACGACATGACTCAACGATTTTTGCCACGCTACTTTCCACCATCCATGGTCACGAGCCTTCGAAATCAAATCAGCGGTTTCATGCAAGAACCCGATGAATTTCTCTTTGATGCTTGGGAAAGATATAATGTTTTGATCGATCGATGTCCAAACCACAACATGCTCCCCATTACCTTAATTGACACTTGCTACAATGGTTTAACTTTTCGTGATCGTGATACTATTAATGCAGCCGCCGGTGGCACATTTATGAAAAGAAGACCCGAGGAGTGTAGAGAGCTTATTGAGAACATGACTACTCATTAAAAAAATGGGATTCCTCCGCATCTTCAAGGAATAACCCGAGAGTCAATGTTTCTTCTACTTCAGCAAACCCCGATATGACCGAATTCACCCGCATGATGGCCGAAATGAACAAAAGTATCTTGCTCATCGCTACAAACCAACAACAACAAATTAAAGCTGTAGCAATTTCTTGTGAGACCTGCGGCGGTCCTCCTTCATACACCGATTGTCATTCTACTCAAGGCAATCCGGAAAACGTGTATGCGGCTTATGGTAACTATTCATCGGAAAATTACCAAGCCCGACCTCAAGGGGATCGAAATTTGCTTAGTTACAGGTCGAACAACTATCTTTTACCCGGTTTTTCTCCTCAAAACCACAACCCCAACAACTACAATAGAAGCACTCCATATCACCCACCTGCCCCCAACCTCCACCCATCAATCATGATGTTGAAACTTTCATGAAAACCCAACGAGAGCTAGTTAACAATCTTCAAAGCCAAATCATCACCTTGAAAAGTGACATCACTAAACAAGGAAATGATATTAGAACCGAGCTTCGTCAAGATATGCAAACTTCTATCAGTACTCAGACGAATGATTTGAAGAACATGATGGCTCGTTTCTTTCAAGGTAATCAACCATCTACTTCCGGCTCACTTCCTTCAAATACTGTTACCAACCCGAGAGCGAATGTAAGTGCTATTACTACCCGTAGTGGAGCAACTTTAGTAGGACCATCTATCCCTTCCCCAGTTACTCCATCTACACCTCCTCCACCACCATTTATCCCTCCTACTCCCACGCCTAGTATTAGTTCACCATTACCGTCTCCGCCTCATCATGAAGAAGTACCCAAGAAGAACCCTTCAGCAACCCCACCTTCCACCTTTAAACCTTCAACGTCTCAACCTTTACCTGCTACACCTACACCTTCCACCTATAAACCCAATATTCCTTATCCCTCTCGCTTAGACAAGGCCAAACTGCAAACCGAGGATGATATTCAAGTGTCAAACTATTTGAAGAAAGTTTCAGAAATGACCATCACTTTTAGCCTTGTTGAAGCTCTAGCACAAATGCCTAAATTTTTTAAGATGTTTAAGGAATTGCTTAGCAAGAAGGAGAAGATGGCCGAGTTTGTTAATACTCGATTGAATGAAAATTGTTCTGCCGTCCTTCTTAAAGAACTTCTGGAGAAACTTGGAGATCCCGGTCATTTTGTGCTACCATGTACTTTTCACCAAACCGAAGAATTTACTGCCTTAGCCGATCTCGGGGCAAGTATAAATCTGATGCCTTTAAGTTTTTGGAAAAAGTTATCATTACCCGACCTTAAACCAACGAAGATGACTCTTGAGCTTGCAAATCGCACTCTCGCTTACCCTCTTGGTATTGCCGAAGATGTGTTTATTAAAGTGGGCACCTTCACTTTTCCGTTCGAATTTGTTGTTATTGATTATGAAATGGACCCTCGTATTCCTTTAATACTTGGTCGGCCATTATTGAGAACCAGAAAAGCTCTAGTCGATGTTGCCGAAGGTGAGTTAATCTTAAGGGTCGGGAATGATACACACGTGTTCAAAATGAGGAAGATCACAACCAAATCAAATGGAAGAGAATCAGCGAATATGATTAATGTGCTTGATGATTTAGTCGTCTACAACAATCCTATGTTTGATTCTTGCTATGATAATCCACTGTTCCACGATGATGTGGATGATTCTCTATCCAATTCTGATCCTCCACCAATTTATGATTCTACACCGATCTTTGATGCTTATGATGAAGATTCTAGTTCCAATGGAGATGATTATGATGATTTTACTTCTGAGTATCCTGACACGCCCACTTATGATGATTTTGATAGGGCTGATACTCTCTCGAGTGATTCTTCACATGATGAAGATCCTCCGCCATCCATGCTTGATCTTACTTTGGATGACTACTCATTTGAGGAAGAGTTTGCTACTTTTCTTAATACATACTTCCCTCATGAGAGTGATGCCCCTCCTTTGGACTTTGATGATAATGGTCTTTATCCTTCTACGGATTTGAAGAAACTTCTTTCAAAGGAGAAGACACCGGAAGAGACCAACATCCACAACACGTATGTTTTAACACCTCTCTATCCACCTTCTGAGAATGAGGTTGTGCATTTTCTTAGCGGATGTTCTTCAAATTCTGCTGAGCCTGAGTGTTATTTTCCCCAAAGGAAAAGGTGTTCGACCCCGAAATCGAAATTTTTCAGCCATCTCAGTATCCATCTGATGCAATAAAAGGAAAGACTTTTGGAACTACTGGAGCCATGCTATCACTTCACCCTTGCTACCACCGTGCTCAATCGCTGCTTAAGGGAACCTTGCCTACTCTTCTTTAGCTTTCCTTGTTCGCCTTAAGCTTGTGTTATTTGATGGATGAAAACCATTTATTTGATCCCGGTGGATGTTCTTCAAGCTTCTTCCTATGCTAATCAAGGTCGAGTCAGGCTCATGACTCGGTTATCAAAAATCAAGCGCTTCTTGGGAGGCAACCCAAGTATCTAACTTTTATCTATCTTTATCCTAAGTGTAGGGGAGACCCGTTGGTGTTTTCTATTTTCTCTCTTCTCATACTCAGGGATTCGAGCGTTCAACGATCCACTCTTGACGATTTTTGACGACCCGTGATTCCATGTTCCCGTCTTCCCGGTTCTATCCTAAACTCTTTTCAATTCACTATTTTATATTTTCCAATACAAAAATAGGAATCTCGTTAGTTATCTTTTCCTTAGCAAGATTTAAACAACGTGCACAATGTCCTAAGTGTAGGGGAGTCTAATCCCACATGCTTAAACATTGAGGACAATGTTTATATCAAGTGTAGGGGGACTTCTATCGTTTAAGTGGCCTTTTCCATGAATTTGACCTCATTTTAACCGGAAATTTGATTTTTCGACATTTTTCAAAATTTTTAATCTATTTTGGCCTAGTTGTAGTTTCCTTTATTTTTTGTTATTTTCTCTTATTAAAATAAAATGGTTTTAGCGAGTTTAGATATCTTTGATATATTAGGCCCGTCGTGAATATTTTGACTCAACCCGAGTTTACTTATCCAAATTTACTCTAGCTAGTATCCTTAACCATGTAGACCTTAATTGGTTTATTAGGCTAAGTATCTACGAGTCTCATTCCTTGAGATTTTAAATTATGGAGAACGAGAAATGATAGAGTTAGTTATAAGTTTGGTATTCTTTCATTAACTTATTTGAGTTAATTATGACCTTTTTCTCCCATCGTTTGTAAATAAATAATTTCAATAAGTAAGGTCGTACGGTCTGAAAAATTACTTAGCTTCTAGCCCAAGATCGTTTAAAAGTTGCTCGGTATTAATTACAGTTCATAGCCAAGGCATAACTTATTGAAACGGGACGCGAAGATTGGAGAGTCCAAAAAGGCCCTAACAAGGCATGAGGATTCCATTTTGTTGCTAAAGATCCAAGATGATGTGAAAAGCATTATTCCAAAATCAATATGAAGGATCAAGACACACGACGAAAAGCAATTACTCCCATAAAGATCATGGAGAAATCTATCCGAAAAGACCCTAACAAGGTATGAGGATAAATAGATCCAAGTCCGAAAAGGAGGCGGATCGTTGTATATCGAAATCCCAAATAAGGATTGAAGAAATAATGAAGAAGTCATGGTCAACATTTGAAGAAAATATCTACCCAAGTAAAGATATATACTATATACGAAGAGAAGACCATAATTTCAAGATCGTCTTCTCAAGATTTGAAGTATGAAGTAAATGCCAAATATCGGTCCGAGAAAGGTCTCAAATCGTGAAGCGAGTTATGCTAAGATATGAACTTTATGAGGTTTCGAGAAGTAGTTTAAAAAGATTTTGTCCTTTAGCTAACTATGGATTAGATCGTCCTACTTTATTTTCAGCCTTAATAAACTATCGAAATAAGTCAACAATGCATCCTCGTGATCATTCAAGACATCAATAAAATATAAGAGTTACTCATAGGAAGAAGGGAGTCTAAGATATTAATTGAACCGCATGAGTAAGTGTTAGTTGTGCTAACTTGTACTAACAATGATCTTGTTTTTAAGCTTGGCATGGGGAACGTGAAACTTGAGGGTGATAAATATTCATGACACCAAAGCCCTAATGTAAGTCTTAGATTTCTTTACAAGTTTCTTCCTTCTAGCATTATGTTATTTTCTATCTTTTAAATTTTCCTTAATTTCTATTTTTAATAAAGGCCAAGGTAGGTTGATTATGATGGAGAATGTAAATCTTGTTTTGTCACTAAGCATTGCATGAGGTCATTGCAATGGTCAAGTATAGGGGATTTGATAGGTGTGAAAACACCATCCTTTTACCACTTAATTATAATGAAAACAAGACCATAACGTGTATTTTATGTCGTAAATCTCGGATTATTATGCGTGGTTTGTGTTTTTGTTGTGTTTTAGGACCAAAAGATGAAAAAGGAAGAAAACACGGGCTTTCACAGGCTTTTATCGAAGAAAAAGACAAAAGACGAAGTCAAGAAATCAAGAGTGCAAAAAGAACGGAAGTCCAAGGCTTGTTCTAAAGATTTATCGAAGAAAAAGTCTAAAGACGGAAGCTTAATAAAGCCGAAGAACTCAAGTCTAATTTATGAAGAAAATATAAGACGAGTTCAAGTCATTCATCAACAAATCCCGAGACAAAGTCTAAAAAAATAATAATAAAAGTCGAAGAGTTAGAAGACTAAGGACTAAAAGAGAAAGAAAGAAAGAGAGAGGAAGCTTCCACTCTACTCCTCCTCTCCTATAAATAGACCATTAGATTCATTTTTCTTCTTGTTAGCTAATTTGACAACTTAGCTCTCCACCCTTTCATTACTTGCACCTTTAATTTCATGTCATTTACTTAATTGTCATTTAATAACTTGTCTTGCACTTAAATTTCTTGCCTTTAATTTCAATTAAATGTTTTAATTTTGTTATTGAATCTTTTATTTTTAATCAAGTTCTTATTTTTAAATCTCTCCTTCTACCTTTCTTGTTTTACTTAATCTTTATGTTTATGAGCTTATTGTTATGCTTATTTGATTATTTGTGATGTTTTTATGTTATTGATTTTTATAGCTTATTTGTGTTTTTCTTAAAGTTTCTTAAGTTTTTATAAAAGTTATTTTTATATAAAAGTTGTTTTCGTATATCTTTTTCATTTAGTGTTTTCAAAAGTCTTTAAATTCTAGCTTATTAGCTTTTACTTATACGTGTTATTATTGAGTTTTTGGTTGTGTGCTTATTTGAGTAATAGCTTATAGATTTAGCTTATTTGCCTTTTTCCTTACTGTATTCCGATCAGCTCTGATCGGAAAAGGGTTTTACATTCCTTTTACATTCCTTTTACATTCCTTTTGTATTCTGACCAACATTCCAATTGCTTGGTCGGAAAAGGGGTTTACATTCCTTTTTCATTCCTTTTACATTCCTTTTACATTCCTTTTGCATTCCTTTTACATTCCTTTTACATTCCTTTTGCATACCTTTTACATTCCTTTTGCATTCCTTTTACATTCCTTTTGCATTCCTTTTACATTCCTTTTGCATTCATTTTACATTCCTTTTACATTCCTTTTGCATTCCTTTTTTATTCCTTTTACATTCCTTTTGTATTCCTTTCACATTCCTTCTTGCATTCCGACCAGCACTCCAATTAGCATTGTTTTTAATATTTTGTTTTAGTTTTATTTTTAAGTTTAAATTATTTCATGTTTACATTTCTATTACATTGTCAAATTAATTTTTCGTCAAGCATTAAATATTTGTCATTTAATTATTTACTTTTAAAGTTTTTAATATTGCACAATCACTTCTTAAATTAGTTTTAGTTTTAATTAACCGTCATTTACTTTAACGTTTCGCAATTTAATTATACTACAACGACCAATTTTTTGTTTCCCACCAAAAGACGACTGAGTCACACTTAAACCAATAATCAATTTGAAAAGACTTGGAACGAAATTATTTTATACTTGGTGAAAGCTTTGTATTAACATTTTAGAATGAGTTTCTTCGGTAAGTGACTGTGTCTCCTCAGAACTACGAACATAAGGTGCTTCTTTCGATTTGCCAATTATGGTCATATCATAAAGACCGGGAATATATTCTTGAGCTTGTTTTGCATAACCGGGATTAGGTGGTAAATTTTGAAGACGCTTAAGTTCGAGTTCTTTAAATGATTTAGTTAAAAGATGAACCTTTTCTGTGGAAGCGTATTGTTTTAAGAGCTGTTGTTCCTTGAATTTAAGAAGTTTGATAGCATTAATTTCTGATTCAACCTTTTTAGACTCGAGAGTTTCGAAATCCATTTTAAGTTTCTGAAAGTCATTGACTACCGACTCTTTTGCTTTTAGTTCATTAGAAAGATTAGATTTTAATGATTATATTTCTTTCAAGTGTTTAATCTTTCCAAAATGAAGTTGGTCAAATTCAGAACATGTTATTTTCTCTGCTTGAGGGACCATTTTAAAAGTTTTGACCTTTTCTTTATGCAACGCAAGCTCAGCAGTTAGGGTGGAATTGGTATCTACGGATTTTCTAAGGGCCATATGCATTTGATCAGTAATATGTTTAGGTACCATGACCAAATCATGTTGAGCATAAGATTCCATACCTGTCGTAGCATTTTGTTGAGGTTCACTCAAATGTGTATGATTGGGTACCACATCATTTGAGTTACTAGTTCCCGAATGCTGTTTGAGGTTGTCATTTTCATGCCCAACTTGATGTTGGTTATCATCATTACCAAGATTGGTTGTGGTGGGTACCTCACTGACGACATCAGAACGTAGTGTGAGAGATTAGCAACGAGAGCAGCTTGGGCAGAGTGAATGTCATCACAATCTGAATCATATGCGTCAAGATCATCTGCTTGATAAGCTGCATTAGAAGTGGAACCGACTGCAATGCCTTCAGTATCTGCTGCCCCTGGGTCTGCAAGAAATGCTAACTCCTCTGAATCCAAAATCTTTCCCTTAGACTGAGCATCAACCAAATACATTTTCTCACGAAACCACGCTTCATCCCTTCTCCTTTTCGACTGAGTGCATTGGCTAGCCATATGACCTTATCCTTGGCAATTGTAGCAAGTCACAACCTTTTGAGGACCAATGGGACTTCCATTTCCATTAGCTTACGAATTCACAGCTTGAGCATTCATCGTCCTTGTAGAAGGTCCATATGAATTTTGCCTTCCCTGAATAGGTTGCACTGTTACTTGACCATTTTGAACAATAGCTTGTTGTCGAGGATTTGAAGAGGTGCGGAGCTGATTGTTTGTTGGTGGAAATCCTCTAGTTGCAACAAGTTTTGACAAGTAGGCAGTGAAATGGTTTAGAACATCAGCTGGCGTATCATTTGGAGTAAAGACCGGTGCTTGGATTGGTGGAAGTTCATTAGAGTATAAAGCTTGTGCTAGTTGTGCTTCTATTGGAAAATATCCTTGTTGAGGAGTATAGCCCATTGGAGAAGTGTTGGCTTGTGATGGTGATGTTTGATATGGTGGTTGCTGTGGAAAAGATTGTTGATGAACACTTTGTTGAAATGCTTGTCGTGGCATCATTGGTGGTGGATAAGATGGTTGCGGTGGTTGTTGATAGGTGTGTGGTGGTGGTTGCTACAAGTATGATGGTTGTTTATAAGTATAAGCCATGTTTTGTTGAGAAGCACACATGGCAAGTGGATCATGAACTTGAGGTTTAGAAAACTGAGCCTCGATCACATGGCATTCGTGTTGTTGAAGAAAAGCTTGAAGTTGATCCACATTGGTGTTATGCAAGTCCTTAGCCAATTTAACATCCGTCACATACTTTTTCCATTCTGAAGGAAGAGTGTTCAAATACTTGGTGTTCAATTGAAACGTAGGAATTGTCGTGCCATAGATATTGAGCTCATTAAACAATAGGGTAAATCTCAGATAGTAGTCATTGAGAGTCTCCCCTGGCATATAGGCAAACTTATCAAAAGTATCATAAAGCTTACACCCTCGTTCTTGTTTAGTTAACAAGGTGCCTTGCATTAGAACACGAATTCTATCCCATAACTCTTTGGCAACTTTATGTTTGCTGACGAGTTTGTAGACATCTGGAGGAAGGGCTTGGAGAATGATGTTTGTAGCATACTTATCACATTTGTATTGAATCTTCATATCTCCAGTCAATTCACCCGTTGTGCGAGGACGAGTAGTCGTACCTTCCGTCACTGTACCATAATCTAATGGTCCATTGAGTACCGATGCCCAAATGAGATGTCCATTCTCTTTGTTCAACATGTAAAGTTCCATTCTGGAAGTCCAATCCTCGTACATAGACTTCTCCAACATAGGTGGACGATTATCCGTACCCGAGAGGATGGACTTATCCGTAAGAGATGTGTACTCCATTTCAATAAGTTAAGATTTATAAAGTTGATCGATCAATAAGAGAAAGTAAATGTGTTTGTTGTTGTGTGTAGAAGATGAGAAATAATGTTAAAATCCCCTAAATTATGTTCTCGATAAACCAAAAATTCCAAGATGAAATTGCACACAAATTTTCAAAAACACGTTTTTGAAAAATCTTGGAATACTTGTTGTTCTATCGCAATGCCTAAAAGGAATGCTGTCGCAATGTCTAAAGGAATGTTGTCGCAATATCTAAAAAGGAATGTCGTCGCAATGTTGTACCGCAATAAGTCCTATCATAATAATTCCAATCGCAATACTCCAATCGCAATACTGTCGCAATACCTTGTCGCAATACCCCTGTCGCAATGCCCTGTCGCAATACCCTGTCGCAATACCCTGTCGCAATACCCTGTCGCAATATCACAAACAATCCTGTCGCAATGTGAATCGCAATACGGATCACAATGTCACAAAATGTAATCCAATCGCAATACCAGTCGCAATATGGATCGCAATCCAAAACCCTAGATATTACGATGGATAAGATGTCGCAATAGTACAAGCAGTATGCTATTTTTCCACTTTTCTCGGACAAAACACACTAAATTCGAGATTTTAAGCCAAAAATTGATCCAAATACCCAAAAAATTTGTGTTTTTAGCCAAAGTAAATATACCAAATCTCTACCAAAACTATGTAGAAGATTTTTATCAAGAAAAAACCATAAAAAACACAAAAAAATTTTTGGACGTGGGTTTGTATAGATAAAAAAGCTACAAAAATCAAGAACACAAACACATAAACAATACAATCATCCCATGGCTCTTGATACCATTTGTAGGATATGTAATTCTGTAGTCCCTTTTATAAGATGATTGTATTACACGAATTTATGAAAGAAAGGTAGAAATGAGAAGAATTCTAGAGAGAGAAAGTAGTGAGAGAAAGTGAGAGAGAAATGGTTGGAACTAGGTGAATGTTAGATTAAGGAATGAGAATACAAATGAACCAACCAACCCTCCTAACATGCTAGGAGGGTAGTATATATAGTCCACCCACATGCGGGCTTTAATGGACTATATATTGGGCCGGGCTTGTTGTTTGGACTTTAATTAGTTTAAATCCAAGCCCGTAAACCACGACTAAATAACTACCTATTACAACGTTTTAACTAATGTTACAATAATAACCTATGACCGAGCATTCTTGTTTGACTCAATATTTTGAGGCTAACAATCTCCCCCAATGTGAGGTCATACCCTTTTGATGTTTGGAGATCAATGGAGATTACGGATCTCGTCATAAATGAGTCTTGAACGTGTAACAGTAGTTTTGTTCCTTCATGCTGTGATCTTTGAGCCTTTGTTGTTGTCTTTCGACTTTGTCTTTTAGTCTTGAGATCTTCAAATCATCCTTGACTTGTCATTGCCACCTTGTGATCTTGTGTCTTTATCCACATGCTCACACTATCAATTGTTGGATAAATCTTTGGGCATGAATATGTGGTTGTGAATCTTTGACTTTGCTGAGTACACCGTGACGCCACCTTCTCGAGACAAAACATATACACGGACTGAATGGCTTTGACATTCGTCCTAAATCGGTAGCGTTTTACCTCCGGTCGGTGAAGACCATTATACGATATTAAATATCGTACCTGTGATCAGGTAGATTCAATTAAGAATCTCCTTGACAGGGTTTCGCGGCAGTACTAGCCGTTCTCTTTACTCGACCGTCTCAAAGCAAGACTGCGAACATAAAGAGTGAATCAATTGGATAAATATCCACTTGATTAAAGTCGTCAATTCAAATTCCTGGAACAAGTTTGATTCATTAAGAATCTTACCATTGTTGCTTTCCAGTTGACACAAGTTTGATTCATAAGAATCTCACAAGTTACCTACCGTAGCGCTGTTTGATGTTGACGCTAGAAGGATTTCCATTCGTCACTGTGAATATTAATAAATATCACTCTGAATGTTCTGGCAAGACCATAAAGATATTGCGTAGAAACCTGAAACGAGTTTGAATCAATTCAGAATCAAACCACTGTTGCTTTTCAGTTTTACATATGTTCAATTCATAAAGAATCTTGCATATGACCTACCGCAGTGCTGTTTGATGTTAACACTGGAAGGATTTCCACTCATCATTGTGAATACTAAGTAGTATCACTCTGAGTGTTCTAGCAATATCACAAGGATATAGCGTAGGACTCTCTTGATCTTCATCCGTGTGTCCTAACGAGATTTGATTGATCTCTTGGCTCTAGACTCGATTTGTGCACTTTTAGTGATCGGAGGCTGGAGCAGATGCCACCTATTCAATATCAACAATCTCGGAGTGAGAAAGTCAATAGAAGTCGTGTTGATCTCCGTGACAATAAAACAAACTTCTTTTGAGAGAAGTCTGAGTAGCTAGGAAAGGGTTGTGCTTCACATCACTGGGTCCATGATGAGTTTGTCTTCATGATGAGTTGACCCGGTTTTTGCCTAAGTTGTATGGAGGGCTTCTTTCTTTAGACCCTTTATCCTTACATTTCTTTTTCATTCTTCAACCCCTTCAATGCTTACCAAGACATCATTAATAGCACCTTGTTGTGATTGTTCCAGTGCTATCATCAGTACTTAGTCGGCATTCAGCTACGTTAACATTCTACTCCATCTTTCCTAAGGACTTCTAATAATCTATTGGATTGTCCCTGGGAAGATCCCTCCGGTTCTGGTTGGATCATAGGACTTAAACCTAACCACCCTTTTGACACCAATAACGTCGTGAATTAAAGATGTTGTGGGTATTTGATCGTAACCATGAAAACCACTTTAAATTCTAACAAAGTGTTTGAAAAACATTTAACACCTTGCTAGTTTTGTCGTTTCAGAAATGCTCCCCCTTCACATGTGCATCGATAATCGAAAGTGTTTCGCACATGTAGGTAAGAGTTAAAGTGCTTGAGTCTTATATTAGATCACATTTTAATCACATTTTCTCCCCCTATCTCTAATATATAAAATCTTTTGATATTAGAGATACCAAATTTGATTAAAATATATTTTGAAAAATAGTCTTGAAATCTATGGGAGAAAGATGTGTTAATCTTTTGCATGAAGTGAAAATGCTCCCCCTCAAAAATTGATCCAATTGAATTGTCATTGTGAGGATATGATCCACATTTCGCTTTTTGAGGATGGGAGTTGTTGAACACACAATTTTTGAAAGATTTTGAATAATCATTGAGAAATTCTTGAAAAAATTGTGTTCAACGCTTTTTGAAAAATCCTATTTCTTTTTGTCGAAGAGGTTTTTCTAAAGCATAAACTTGAGTTCATAGACTTTGAATGTCTTGACGATTCCACTCAAGTGTAAGAAGATTTCTCTTCTTTTGCTGAGGGTAAGGGTACTAAGTCGTACACTCCCCCGTGAATTTCGATCCGGGTTGCAATCTGAAAGTGATTACAAGCCATTGTGTTGAGCTCAAAACGTTGAATGTTTTGTGACAAGCTCAACCCGTGATAGATTGCTCTACCCGTTGTTTGGAAATATTGTCCAAAATAGACAATTTCCTTTATTAAAAGAAAAAATGACATGTTTTGAAAAATATTTACAACTTTCATTCGAGCTTTATGTACACACCCGTGTCGTTATTGAGCGACATTTCTAGGCACGTCCATATTATCGATACTGAAAGACATGTCGAGAAGAATATTTTTGGTATTTTGAAAGTTTTTCCGTTTTTAGTTTGTTTTTCTAAGGATATTTACGTTTTATTATATTTTTGTGTTTTCTCAATTTTTTCGAAAATAATCCAAAATAGACTTTTGTACAGCAGAAGAAGGTGATATTGAATATACAGAATTGGAACCCTTTGAAGAAGGAGAAGTGGGTTCAGAATCCGCTGTTGTACCTGCAATCACAGAAGAAGAATTTGCACAAATACTAGAATTAGGAGTAACAAATTCCTTTTCAGCGTGTAGAACAGTAGCATTAGTGCTGGTGCAGGTGTCATCACTCTTCTCTATTGGAATCCACTTAAGACCAACTTCCGTGAAGATCCGACCCGTTGGTTTCCACTGAAGACTAGATTTAGGAGTAGCTTTCTCTTGCACAGCGGAAGACTTCTTTGGAGAGAAACTATGTCCTTTTTGAATCCACGTTTCAGATTTGGTGTGGTTGGTTTTCGTTGCGACGGGTTTGTATCTCCTTGTTGTCTTATGGGATTCTGTATTCGATCTCCGTTCAAAGGAACGAGATTTGACCTCATAGAGGTATTGCAAAATGCAATGGTCATGATTTCTATTGTGAATGTCCTTTTTGCAAGTGGGACATACAGGGAATTTGGGATTCACGAAAGTACTTGTATTCCTTTATTTTCCAAACCGTTCAGGCGTAGTGTTTGAAGCACGACTATTCATGGATGGTCTCCAATTCCTAGATTGCTGAAGAGGGATCCTAGGTTTTGGTTGACTACCATTAGGAGTGTGTTGAACTCTAGCGGGATTTGGTGAACTAGGTTTTGAATACACGGGTTTGTCTTTCTGAATCTTCCCTGTTTGTTTAGCATCCTCTAGGTTGTTGGTATGAACAAGGTCATTTGAACCTACAGATTCCTTTGTGGACGCGAATGTCACACGTTTTGGAGGAGTCCTAGAAGTGCTAGGTGCATTCACATGGTTGGGTTTAGCAATGGTGTGCTTTCTAAATGGAGGAACATAGGGTGAAACGGATGGTTTTGGAACACTTGGTTGCACATCGGTCTTAGGGGGTAACCTAGATTTTACATGAGAAGAATTGGAGAAAGGAGTCGGTTTTCCTAAGATAGACGGCTTTGGATCCTTGTAGGCATTGGGTTTTCGAACAACAGGTTTCACAACTTTAGGTTCCATAACTTTCCCACCCATCTTAGCAATGAGTTTCTGCAACTCTGCTATAGCTCTTTCCCTGTCTTGTAAAAGAGCTTTCAACCCTTTAATTTCCAAATTCTGTTCATTCATTTCTCGAAACGTTTGGGAAAGTTTTTCTTGCAATTTATTATCATGTGGAAAACTACCAACGTCTTTTTGCAAAGCAAGTTCAAGTGAATGACAATGTTTTTGAAGGAAATCAATTTTGTGTTGAAGTAAATCAAAAGCCTTTTTGTCAACATTTTCTTTACGTTTCGAAAGCTCAATTTCAAGACGTTCACATTCTTTGATCTTATCAAGATATTGGCATGCAACTTCAGAATATTCATCAATATCAGCACAAGATGTAAAATAAGCACACATAATATCTTTAGAAACGCATTCTTGCAAGAGTAAATCATATTCATCAAAAAAACGGACTTGTCCATTTGAAGATCATCAATTGCTTTCTCAAGAGACTCAACATATTGTAAATCATCAAACATTTCAGACCGAATTAAGCTTTCGAATTTAAGAACATTTTCTTTTAGTGTGGCCGCGTTCGGTATTAAGATTTGTTTGACAAGCACAGTTATGTCTTGAGGAATTGGTTTCTTCCACTCGTCATTTTGTCGTTGTTTCCAATCATTATCAATAATGGACTTAATATTATCTATGTAATGAGTAAGAAACCCAAATATATGCCTACTCTTGCTTTTAGAAGCATCTAGGGGCAAGTAGTTGATGAACTTAGAAACGTTTGTTTTCTTAGTGGCAAATGCTTTCTTCCATTGAATTCTCTTTTGCCTGCATTCTAAAAATACTTCCTCACGAGATTTCTGAGTTTGTTTGTGGAACAGACCATAAAGACTATTCTCATAAGCATAATTATATGGTTTCACAAACTCCTTATTAACTGATGGTCGACTCTCATCATCCCAAAGGGCAGTCTCTTCACTATTGGCACTTAGAGGCATGCAAGCAAGATCTGTCCTTTCAGTCTCATCAAGATAAAGATGCGGGTTCGCAGCTTGAGCTTTGGCAAGGTACTCAGGACTTGCAAAACTAGCTTGACCCTGAAACATCGATGGAGGTGCTAGCATTCTTACGGATTGAATAGAATCATGCGTTTTATAAACAACGTTCTTCAAAAAATCGACTTGTGCTTCTAGTTTCGTAACTTTTTCGGTTTCTTTATCATATCTACTTTTGAAGTCTTGTTTTAACGCATCTACCTCTTGTTTCTTATCCTCTAGAATTTTAGCAGAATCAGTAGTGGTCATAGAGAGCTTTTGTTCAAGTTCATTAACTTTGGTATTGGCAAGGTACGTTTTTTGACGTTCATCCATTAAGAAAACATTATACTGACGCTTCTCTTTAGCTAATAACTCCAGAGTTGTATTATATTTGTTTTCAAAATCGTCCTTTTGACTTTTTAACGCACTTCCCTTGTACCCCTCAAGCTCTTTGGTCTTTTGAAGAAGCTCAGCCCTATTACTTTCAAGGGTCTCATTAGATTTAATTAGAGCGGCTTTGCATTCTTCAAAGTTTTGAGTGAGCGCTGCGTTTGCCTTCTTTAATTGCTTTTGACTCTTTCTAGTTTCATTGACATCTTTTTGTAAACTAGCAATTAAATTAGCAAGCGCGACACGCTCCTCATCATCATACTCATTTGCATGTTGATCATTGTCAGAGGAATTATTGCACGTGTCTAATGGATCAGGTATGGTATTGCTATCAACCTTTTCCGTTATACATGTGGGAATAATGGTATGAGTTTGATCACTATGCTCATGCGAATTAGCATTTCCAAACACATTATATTCATCATAGTGTACCTCTTCCAATGGCTCAGAATCGAAAACAGGACCATTATCATAGGAAGGTGTATTGCTGATGACATTCTCAGAGTCGATGTGTTGTGTGCCAGAGATGCTGTTGTCTTTCCCAGAGTTGTGGTCATCATTCCCTGAACTATGCGTTGGAGTCTCATATCTGCAGCTTGTATTCTCAATATCTGATGCGATACCACAACTGGTATGAAGTATGTCATCAATTGTTTGTTGCGTCTGTATTGTGTGATTCACATAGGTTACAATGAAGTCAATGTTGCGGGTTATCCGATCTTTGTATGATAAAGCATCCATTCCATGATATCGCTTGAAGCACTCGTTGGTAATCGAGGACTTGATGAAGTCAGAAGTAAACATTGTTTCAAGTGATGTCTTGAGATCAATGAAAGTGATCTTGCATTCACTAGCAATGATTCTTTCGTTGACAAGTTGTGTTTGAAGTCTATCCATGGCATGAGTGAATGTTTTGCTGAATGTGCCAGTGGATTCACGTAAGTCGAACAGAACTTTTGAAAGGCGCTGAAAAGAATCTTGAAGTACTCTAAAACCGTCCATGGCATTTTTTCGCAAGAAACATATCTGTTGTTGTAGTCGTTCCATTTCAAGGTCTTTCACGTCTGAACATTCAGTAACCGCATTACTCGTTGGCATGATGATCGTCTCTCTCTCTTCCAAAGAAGTGACTTTGGATCTTAAGTAGATATGGTGTGATTGTGTTGTTGTTGAAATTCCGAAAATTTAAAATTTTTTTTCTCAGTCCGACAATAAATTCCTCAGTCCGACTAAAACGGTAAACCAAAAATTTTTGAATAACCAATTTTTGAAAACGAGTTAGAAATAGCCAATAACTAGTAGGGAAAAAAATTTGAAAAATGAAAATTTTAACGAAAAATAAAACCTAAAAATGGCCTAAAAATTTGAATTTTGGTTCGAAAATTTGAATTTTTGGTCGAAAAATTTTTCGCATCGCCAAAATTTGAAATTGAAGCTTAAATGGCCTAAAAATGGTCTAGGAAAAAATAAATTTTACTTGGGTTTTCCCGCCAAGTAAAATACTCAAACAAAATTTAGCTAAACATGTCATCGGAATGCCCATCGGAATTCTGAAACTAGTCTAGATAGTGGCTAAGTCTAAAAAATACTCAAACAAAATTTAGCTAAACATGTCATCGGAATGCCCATCGGAATGTTGCTTAGATCGGAATGTCCTTTCAGTTCGCAAAGTGTACCTATCGAAATCCCAGATCGGAATATTCAGATCGCAATGGGTACCTATCGAAATCCCAGATCGGAATGTGTACCTATCGCAATGAGGCTGTCGCAATCTGGGCAGAGTAACGTTTCAAGATTGCCTTAAATCCGTCGCAATCCAGATCGCAATAACGATCGGAATGTTCAGATCGGAATAAGGGGCTATCGCAATACTGATCGCAAAGTAAAACCCTAGGGTTATTGCGATCGAAACCGTACTTACCTTTTCCGAAATTCAAGCTGTCGCAATGATAGTACTTTTTCCAACTTTTTAGGCAACAATTTTAGCAACTTTTAGGCAACAAATTCGTGATTTTTACCAAACCAAAACAACCAAATCTCTACAACAAGTATATAGAAGATTTGTAGCAAGATGAAGAACACGAAAAACACAAAAAGAATTTGAATTCGTGATGATTTATAGATTAAATCATACGAATCAAATATAATAACAACAATCAGTCACAAATCTACCCCGTGGCGATTGATACCAATTGTAGTCCCTTTTATAAGATGATTGTATTACACGAATTTATGAAAGAAAGGTAGAAATGAGAAGAATTCTAGAGAGAGAAAGTAGTGAGAGAAAGTGAGAGAGAAATGGTTGGAACTAGGTGAATGTTAGATTAAGGAATGAGAATACAAATGAACCAACCAACCCTCCTAACATGCTAGGAGGGTAGTATATATAGTCCACCCACATGCGGGCTTTAATGGACTATATATTGGGCCGGGCTTGTTGTTTGGACTTTAATTAGTTTAAATCCAAGCCCGTAAACCACGACTAAATAACTACCTATTACAACGTTCTAACTAATGTTACAATAATAACCTATGACCGAGCATTCTTGTTTGACTCAATATTTTGAGGCTAACAAATTCTTGCTTATGTTTTAGAGAGAGAAAGATAGATGATTTCACACTTCTAGAGAGAGAAAGTTAAAGATAACTATGTGTAAAATATGAAAACTACCACCCTCTCCATCAAAGGAGAGGGTTTATATACCCAAGCCCATGAGATGGGCTTGGATTTACATTAGGCCGCCGGCCCATACATTACATGGGCTCGGTTTTGGGCTTTGTTTAATAAATGTAAATAACTAAACTACGAGCTATTACATGGACTATTGTTGGAGTGACCAATCCTTCTTAATACGTAAAACGTATTTCCAACAGACCATTATCCAGATTCAAATCATGTGCCAAGTGAGTCAAGAACCAACACCAAATGTCTTTGTTCTCCACGTCCACCACTGCCCATGCTATTGGGTACATTTGGTTATTGGCATCACGTCCCATAGCCGTCAAAAGTTGACCTTGACAGACATGAGTGATGAAACACCCATCTATCCCAATCACCTTCCTACAAGCAGTAAGCCACCCATCTTTTACACCCTTGAAACAGACAAAAAACCTAAGAAAGTGTATTCTACCATCGCCTTCATCCTTTTCTTCCAAATGACAACTAGAACCGGGATTTGACAAAAGGATTTCCTGTTTATATTCCCACAGATTTCCGTAATGCTCAATTAGACCCCATCATGTTCATATAGCACACATTGATTTGCTCTCTTGCATTGCCCTATACTAACATCAATAATAAACTTGTCCCTTATATCTTGGCGCATTAGATTGTGGGTCAATCCTCTGTTCATGATAATCTCATTGGCATAATGTTTAGCTATCCACCTAAAGGTAACTAGAGACCCCATGTTATACTTTCTCGTACACTTGTGGTCTGAATACAATGTCTTTATTTGGAAAGACCTTTCACTACTCATCCATGTAGCCCATAGTCTAAATGGACAATAGTGTCCCCTCTGTTCTAAAATTTTCATCCTAGTCTACTTTTGAGGTGAAACATCTGGCTTTTTAATGGCTGATTTGATAATAAATTCTCCATGGTTATCTTTACCCTTACCTTTATTCCCTTCTTCAGCTTGAACTTTACCCTTACCTTTATTCCCTTCTTCAGCTTGAACTTTAGCCTTACCTTTATTCCCTACTTCAGCTTGATTTTTATTTGTGTTCTTGCTTTTTTTTCTTTTTCCTACCGACACACCTACCCTTACTTACATCCCTACCACAGTAACATAATATGCACTTATTGTTGGACCTTTCATACCATAACTGGTATATGTGAGCAACCCCATAATCCGCCAACGCAAATTTCACTGTTGTGGATTCTTAAACTTCATTCCTAGAATTGGCTGGAATTCCTTCCAAGGTGTATCTAGGTTGTACGAAGGATACTGCACACCCTTTCTAACCTTATACTTAGCATTATTTGGTCATCCTCCGGTTCATCCTCTTCTTCTAGAATATAGGCACCAGTTAAAGGTGGTATTGGGTTTACCCTTTTACCTATGTAGTTACCATTTCCTACAAGATTAGTTAAGAAAGGATCGTCAATTGTTAACTTTTCCAATACAACTTGTTCTTCACCCTCTGTATGAAAGTCTACAAACTCAGGGTCAGAATCATCCGACAAGTCATCCTCGCTATCCTCTTCTTCACTAACCTCATTAGACTCCCTATGGATCTTTTGACTATGAACATTCCCCTCATCTAGCATTCCTAACACTTCATAACCATGGATTTCAATGTACAATTCTATATTAGAGCCATTCTCAAAACCTAACACAGTGAACTCTTCCATATCATCTTGGGTTTTAAGCTCCCTAATTCCCTTACCCAAACTTAAACCTGGAATACAGTAGTATAATTTCCTAGGACAGTGGACGACTAACCTTTTTACCACTTCAAATAGATTTCCAACTGACATCTCTTCAAATTGTATGTCTGATAGAACCTGTATATCACCATCAACGTACTTAAGTGGTTTCTGGATAAAGATCCCATCATGATGAAGTTTAACTGTGAATCGACTCATTGCTTAATCTACAATGAAATTAAATCAGGATGTAATTACACTAACCAGACATATTAACGAAATCAGGATAATTAACCTAATAAAAAATTAAGGTTTTAAAATATGGGGGTGTCATAAATAGGGGTCAAAAATTGAGCTGAATAACATATAATTACCCTCTAATTGGAAATAACAATTTGAATTGACCTTAATAAAAATTAGGGTTCTAAAATTTGGGGGTTTCATAAATAGTGATTGTTAAGCACTTTATTATATCCGATATAATGTAAAAAACATTAACCCTAATTAGGGGAAAGACTAATTATTAGGGTTTATCAAAATTAACTTATTTTTTAATTAGAGGAAAGACTAATAATTAGGGAAAGACCAATAATCGTAATTAATAATTACCTTTATGAACTCGATTCATTTGAATTTCTGGGTAAATATAGGGATGTGTTCTTGACTGTGTGATTGTTATTTGTTTCAGTGAAAGATGTTTATGATTTAGTGTGTGTGTGTGGGTGAGATAATATAAACCAGTCAACGAGTCAATGGTGTCCACGTGTCTTTTTTATTTTTTTTAGGACAAAATATATTGTAACCGGTTAACCTGCTATGAAGAGATCATCTTGACGAGATCGATCAAAAATTTGAAAGTTTATTGACGAGCTTAGTCTTTTAGAGAGTAGGTTGGGTAGACCAGTCTTTTTTAACAATATGTTATGTATCTTTAACTTTTGTCCTTTTTTTTATTTCGTAATATAACTTGTCATGTCGGAATTATTATACATGAGCACTTGTCGTGAATTTATTATATACTTTTGGTGTTGTCAATAAAGTATACGTTATTACTTGTCGTAAATTAAATTTATTATTATACTATTAAATTCATGTATTTTTATGCGGGTTTTACAACTCTTCCCCTCTAAAAAGAATAATTCGTCCTCGAACTAAAGTTGTGATGGTTTTGCAGGTTTTACAATTCTTCCCCTCTAAAAGGATCATTCGTTCTCGAATTAGAAACATAATATTGCTAAAAGGACATGGACGTGGCATGACTGAAGAGGACACGGAACGTGACATGACTGAAAGAACATATCTAATATATGAGAGGATAAGAAATCCAGATGGACTCCTCCTTTTCCAAGTGGCTTCCTGCTCGGAACGGTCCTCGAAAAGATCTTGGCAAAAATAATAATCTTCGTCTTCATGACTCTGTCTTAACGATACAGAAAAGTTTTTGGTTTATTATCGTAAGATAGATCCTCATGAATCTAATCGAGTGAATACAAAATAACGTGCAAAGATAACAAAACGTTACGATGCGAAATAATCTGAAGTAACCGACGTTAGTAACGTCTGAGCAACGATGCGCGAGACCTACTGAAATAGTACGTGAAAAATTGTGAATGTGATACGTGAACAATTATTAACGTGATACATGGAGATATGGTGAATGTACTATGAGAACATATGGCAAACGATGAAACGTGCAACATATCGTGAAAGTGATATGAGAAACGCGAAATGAACATGATGTGTGAAACATATCATGAACGAGAAATAACGGAGCGGGTAACGCCAACGACATGAGGTAAGACGTGAAATGCGACGTGAAAAGTCTGTCTGAGGATGGAAAGTTTATTAAACTGGAGTCTGGTCTCCCAAGATTTCTGTAAACTTTCCAGAATGAAATATGAAACGTAAAAGATACGATCATGAACTTGAACAGTGTCATGAACATGAGTGTGAAAACAAATCGTAGAACTGAACAAAGACGTGAACGTAATGGTGAATACTAACGTGAACCTTTATCTGATCTGGTAGCTGAAAGAGTGTCGGGTGATCGTATGATCTCTGGCTGGAATGTCTGATAATCTGCTAACCGCGAAATCCTTGCGGATGAAGGATTTTACAAACTTGGTCACACTGTTGACAACAACCCAGATAGTAGCATGCTTCTTCTGAGCCTGCGGTAGTCCGGTGACAAAATCCATAGAGATCTTGTCCCTTCTTCGTTCCCAATTCTAAATGGTGGAAATAACTCCTAGCCTGTTGGTGTTCTATCTTAACCTGCTCGTATGACATATAATTAGATATGAACTTTAGCATCTTGTTTCATAGAAACTGGATACATAGAAGTTTGGAAAACTACGAGTCTCTGAAATTAGACTACTCTTAGCGTAGAATCCTCTGGAACACATAATTTAGTGTATGATTCTCTCCTTTACGCGTAAGCAGAGTCATGACAAGATTAACCGTGAAAATCAATGTGATTCAGCGTATTACTGTAATCAACCATATTTCGTACCAGAAATAATTTTAGGGTGAAATTTCTTCTATCATGGGGTTGTAACATAGCCCGAATAATCTTCGTACTCCTCTTCAAGCTTGGAGATAATCAAGATGTCATCAATGAAAATAAAGCGAAATTGTCTATGAGTTCATGGGAAACTTCATTCATCATGTCCATAAATGCTGCTGGAGCATTCGTGAGATCAAACAAAAATCATGAATTTAGCGTGACCAAATCGTGTGCGAAAAGCAGTCATGGACATGTCCTGCTCTTTCACTCGCCACTGTTGCCAGCATGATCGGGAATCGATCTTGGAAAAGTGCTTAGCACGCTATAGTCTATCGTACACGTCGTCAATACGTGGAGGGAAATAACGGTCATGAATGGTGATTTGTTTACATCGATGGTAGTCGATACATAATCTCATGTTACCGTCCTTCTCCTTAATAAACAGAACCGATGGACACCATGGTGATTCACCTGGCGAATGAACTTCTTCAAACATCTCGTGCGGCTGTTCCTTCAACATGCTCAATGTTAAGTTCCTCATGGTGGATAAAAGTATATTGAAATTTCTTATGGAAGTATATCTGGGAGAATTCTGGAATAATCGAATGATTATGAATAAAAGAACTTCAGAAATCGTGTCATAAATGATAGCTAGAAAATCTTCTCAGCCATGGAATGACAATCACATGCTTGTATAACAAAAATGACTTGTACATATTTTCCTGATAGAAAACCATGCTGAATGTATTCAGGGGCCTGAACATCGCTGTACATAATCTGATATGAATGGCGACTAATCGCAGCGTGGTGTGTTGTTCATAGTCCATAATCAAAATCATCTCAAACTCTCATCTATCCGAGGGAAGGCGTTAGCAGATTGGATCTTATCATTAAACTTAGACGAATACCTTCGTACACATGGATGATACGAATAGCGTCTTCATGGTCATGGATTTATTAAATATGAGATCGAGAAATGAAAGTGCCATGTTAACGCATGTAGTAAACGTGGTAGATTTCATTGTATGTGTTTCGCCCGTAGAACGAACATTGCGTGTTCAAACGTGGACAATACGTCGGTGATGATACTGGAATTCTTATGGCCTGGTTAATACATGGCACAACAGAATGAGTATACCCCTTGGTGGGTACCTTGAATTACTTAAGGTTGTTTCGGATGATAGCCGAGAGTCATGTGTCCTAACTCGTGCTTTGAGGCACTATACGTATGACATGCGTCTTGACTGGTGTCTTGACGTGTGTCTTCGAAAAATATACGTGAGACATGTGTCTTGACTGATGTTTTGACATGTGCCTCGAGATGTGAAACGAATAATAATTGAAAATCTTAGATTATCATACCAGAACTGACGGGTCAGTTGGACTGCTGACCTTTTGTATTTCTGATCACGTCCGTGACCGAAGTTTTAGTCATTATTGTTAGAGTGTTTGCTGTCACGGTAGTTGTTACTACCTCCTTGCCTGTCAGTTTCATGACAGTCATTATTATGATTGTGATTCCTGTAACTTTTCAACTGAGTGACCGGCTGGTACCGGTTCCCACTCGTATGCTGGAAAAGACAACTAGATGGCACGTGACGTGTATCTGAGAAGGCAACAATGTGAAATGAAATGGTATGTCTGGTGGATGAAATGTAAGTTCTAATCTGTTGCTCCGGTATGTCACCTTCGTCTTTGCTCTATAGAATCTCCATGCTGAGAGCCGTACCATCTTTTGAGCAACATCGGTGAGAAAATGTCTAAGAAAACTGAAAATTGATTTGTATCACACATGGAGTGTGGTAACTAGAATACATCTGGAGTGTGATACATGAAATACACATAGAATATGGTACACGGAGTACACATGGAGTTCTCGTGAGATGATCGATACGGTGTCAACAATCTGACATGGTCAGAAGAAGGTTGTAACACTCCCAAATTTCGGATAGCAACGGAAGGGGCATTGGGAGTATGACTTCATAGCACATCACACACAACCATAGAAAACAACCTCAAAAGAGACGTTTTATAAAATAAACCATTCGACGAAATCAGAGTTCAATAAAAAGAGGGTCCCAACAACTCATACAAACTTTAATAAAAATATAAATGTTTGTCAAAGTTATCGAATGGTAATTGTTTGTTTGGCCTTTAATTTATCCCGCGCGACTCCATGCTCCAGCTGCTCTTAAACCTATATACCAGAGAATACATGCTAAAATATCAACACAACGGTTGAGTGAATTCATAGGTTTTCAAATAAACAATAATGGGTTTCTAAATAAACCATACAACTTTTGAACACAAGAATCTCATCCACAGTCAATATTTTAACACATACAATACTCAAAGTCCGCGCTATTCTGCTAAGCCATGACACCGAAGCCTTAAGTATAAATAATGCCCTAGTAAGGTATCTTGACTAATACCCCCTTACTTCTCATACAACATACCTGGCCGAGCCTCCAACCCACAGGTGCGACCTGCCTAGGTGGGGGCCATCCCTGATGGATCCATCCGTCTGTATCAGCGCCTACCAATTATAGGTAGTTAACAGTTCATGGGTTTTAGGGACTTTCAAATTTTGGCAATACAACACTTAGCAAATAGCAGTTCATAATCAATACAATCAACGCTTGTGTTCATCTTTCAAAAGCATTTAATCAACCATCTTACATTTATTTAGAATAACTTGTATTCGTTCAAAGCATATAGCCTAATATCGCATGTTTATTCATAAACATGTATTCCTCTCAAAAGCATATATATAAACAAAATATATTTTTATACCTATAAACATATAAAGTAGTAAAAGTGAGGCTATGAACTCACCTTATCCAAAGCGACATCAATCGGTGATAACAATAGAGATGATAATAACGAGAGTGAAACGACCAAATAGGATAAGACATTAGGCTGTGAGCTTCTAATGCCGACCTAAAATAAAGATGTCGCGTCTTAAAATATATACGACAATGTATAAAATTTAATGAGTTTTATAAACACAATTAGTTTATAAATAAAATAACTAAGTATTGATCTTAGGACTAGTTTTGAAAGAAATATAGTGAATATGGACCAAAAGTTCTACTTTAGAAATCTTTAACATTAATACGTATATAGCCTTCTAAATGAGGGACCTAAATGTAATTAGGCAATTCATATGCATGAAAATGAGATTTGACGTCAAGACATGGTCACTGAATTCTCAATTTACTTGTCCATTAAATACATATAACAACATTGCTCTATTTCATTCGCATAGTTCGATCAATTATAATCATAATATTAATTTGACAAGTAATACCTTAGCTCGACGTCGAGATACTAGTGATTTGGAGTTGCGAGACACAGGTATGTTTACCGACACAGACACGAATAATAACAAAGTTTAATGTGCCCAAGCTCGAGCCAAAACACAAACTCGAATCCGCGGCTTACGAACCAAATAGGACCGATTAGGAAACCCAACTTCATTTTCTCGGATGCTATTTCGGCTAGTTCTCGAACTATAGCCACTTAACCAAGGTCGCGATTGAACCCGCACCGAAAGACAAACTTTGAACCTTGAATATCAATCCATAGTCATGAACATGAACGTAAAATAACTTGAACGAATAGGACGTTGTATTCATGATCGAAGCTGCGTATGTAACAACTTGAAATTTTCGCGTCTTATTATTATTATAATGACGTGTTTTCTTATAATCATTTGATATGCTTATGAACGACGTTTAGACGTACTATCGGTTTGTGCCGGGTATAATGTATTTTAACTATCAAGAATACGTAAGTCCACTTCCTTGTTGGCCACGACATTGTGTGGTCGTGTGCGTACCAAAATCTTAAGCTAAACCGACCATGTTAATTGAGTTATTAGTTTAATCGAGTGTTAACAATTTAACCAAAAGCTTACCAAGCCGTGAGGATTGGGCCGAATGTCATGATGAATCACCCTCGTGGGACCAAATGCTATACTTAGAACCTAATTGGGTCGAATTGCCCACTAAAACCCTTGCTGTATACTAACTATGATTTTGAAATCAAAGGTTATAAACTTTCATTGAGTATGCACTGTGACTACAAACCCAGTCAACCCCTGTAACACCCCACCAAATGCTATGCGCAGCGGAACTACAACATTTGGGTGCTACGCAGTTATCATCGCACACAAGATATATCGAACGACTCTAAAGAGACGTCAGCTTAAAACTTAAAGTAAAAATTGTTAAAAGATACATGTCTACGGTTTTTCCAACCCCACTTGGTACAACAGAGTTTAGCGTTTTCGGTCCCCCATGAATCTCAACCCAAAAATTACAGTTTCACAACAACATAACATTAAAGTTAAAAATGTTTAAGTAGAAAAGGGAGGAAAAACAAGCAGACTCCAAGCCATACACACAACATCCATCCCATGCACGCTCCATGCTACACTTCAGCGGTTACCTGAAACACATGCTAAATTTGGTCAACGAAAACGTTGAGTGGAATTCATAGGTTTTACAATTCATTTTGAACATATGTGAAATAAAAAAACCATTCACGATCATTCATAGACTTGTCGATCAAACAATCTATATTCAAGATACTGAAAATTGTGTTTAAGCTCATGACACTAAACCGTTAACTCAATCACCCGCGTAATAATTACCGGCGTGATTCAGATGAAACCAAGGCCCCCAATAAGGCATCAGTTGCAATTATACCTTATCTCTTATCGCAAATTATCCGTCCGCAGGGGGTATCAACGTACTAGCCCTCGTCTCGGATAGGGTAGTCAACCCCATAGTACTATCACTTTGTATAAGCGGCTATTTCTAATCCACGCTAGGACTAAACAATAGTTAATAGTTCATGAAATTAGGGACTTTTGCAACTAGGTACTCAACACAATTTCAAAGGCAACATTCGGGACCAACAATCATTCATGACATATGTTCATTTTAAAAACTAGCATGCATTTCCCTCGCGGGTAAAACAGTTTGAAATAATAATAAGAGAGGCTATAAGTTCACACCTTATATATCAAGTAGTCGATAGTTCGAGAGACGGTCACTGACGACGATACGGATGCCCGAGTAAATCAACACCTATCAACCAAATAACGCGTAATGAGTAATCTCATTTTAAAACCTTATGGTACTGTATAAAATAAATAAATAATAGTCACTTATGACAATTACAACTCACGCCAAAACAAAACAACGAGCGTTACTCATTTTACACCATTCGTCCTTATTATTAACGTTATCCATTTTTATTCATTTTTGCCGATACTTACCAAAAGTACGGACTATTTTCCTATACTTAAACATCCTTATAAAATTTGACAAAATTCTCAAAAATACTATAAGACCCGTAAATAACACATATTTAATCCCAACAAAATTTTTTACTTCTACGACCCGTTACTCAACGCTTTTCCAAAAACTACGTTTTTCGGACTGAAATTGTACTTTGACCAAGTCGGACCCGTTTGACCCGTTTAAAATACTCCATTGACCCATTTGACACCTAAGTCCTATAGTAGACTCAAATGTGCAGGTTTGACACCAAAATTCAGTCCTTGACCATTTACTAAACTAGACTTATAGTCCCCGGGATTTGACCTAAAACCAATCATAACTTCGGATTATGACGGTTTTCATCTCCCGGTACACGAATTTCAAAACGTCGTAACTTTTGACTCGTTAGGAGTCGTAAGCTCTACCTTATACCAAATAGAAGCTAAGAGAATGCTCTACAAGTCTATCCTATCCACAAGACCTGTTTTCAAAATGATTTTTACGAAAATGCCTTAAGCTTTCTGCCTAAATTTAACCATACCAAAATCACACTTACGCTCGATTCCTAACCTATTTATCACCACTAGGCATCATCCTAAGCTTCCCTAATCACAACCAAACCATATTTTCAGTTCCTAACCCCTATTGATCATCAACCTCATAAGCTAAAATCCTAAAAACAAACATGCAAACACTTGTATCCATCTAAAACACCTATGAACACAAGATTAAACACAAAACCAATGCTCAAAACATCAATCACCATGGATCCCCAAACACCCCCTTAGCCGTGGGGTTTGGGTGACCAAAACACCACAACCAAATCAATTTTGGTGGGTTTGTTTAGTGATTATACCCCCATTACACATGAATTTAACATGCATTTATCCAATTAACATCAAAAACGAGTTTGAAAAATTCTTTTGATTCTTGAAAAAAAAAATTTGAATGCATGTTGGATTTGATTACATAGAAAGGTAGGGAATGATTAGATTAGAGGTGGTCTAACCTTAGTTTTAATCAAAACCAAGTAGAAAAAAAATTAATGGTGGTTTTTGGTGGTTTGGGGTGACCGTCGGCCTAAAGAGGGAGAGAGGGAGAGAACAAATTTTTTTCCAAGTGTTTTTGTTAAGTGTGTGTTTAGATTTCCCCTTTTTGTAAAATTGGAAGGACCCCTTGTGCAATTTAGGCTTTCTTTTGGCCTCAAGTAAAAACGACACTAAAACTTCGCGGGATTGACTCACTAGTCATTTTAGAAAATTTTACGGGAGTCGGAAACTATCCCAAACACTCCAAAATACTTTTGGGATACTTTAAATGTACCCGGAAAGCTATAAAACTCACCCGACTCGACTTAACACGAACCGTAAGTAAAATTCTCGAAAAATTACATTATCGATAAAACGTCAATAATTATAGAAATTTGGGCATCCATCGGGATCGTATTCGTCATCTTCCTTCTTGAATCGTCAATCGTAAAAATTATAACCTCGAACATCGGTTTCAACCAAAATACTAATATATATAGCAATTAATATTTATTAAAAATTTCAAAAATTAGCGTAAATTAGGGTAATGTTAGTGACCTCGGTTCTAGGGTATCACATCCACCCCTCCTTAAAGAGAGCGACGTCCCGGCGCTCGCCTCTTCTTATACTCACATTTCGTACCGCTGGAACAGATGAGGATACCTTTCCTTGAAAAAGTCCTCACGTTCCCAAGTGTATTCCGGTCCACGCTTAGAATTCCATCGAACCTTCACAATAGGAATTCTACTACGCTTCAGCCTCTTGACCTCTCGGTCCATAATTTCCACAGGTTCTTCCACGAAATGCATTTTGTCGTCCAGTTGAATCTCGTCCAAAGGAATCACCAATTCCTTATCCGCCAAACTCTTCTTCAAGTTCGATACGTGAAACGTGTCGTGAATAGCACTAAGCTCGCTCGGCAACTCTAACTTGTACGCTACTGGTCCAATTCGTTTTACGATCTTAAATGGTCCAATATACCTCGGACTCAACTTTCCTTTCTTCCTAAAACGAATTACACCCTTCCACGGCGATACCTTGAGCATAACCATATCTCCGACTTCAAATTCCAACGGTTTCCTTCTGTTATCGGCATAAGTCTTCTGTCGGCTTCTCGCAGCAAGTAGTCGGTTCTTGATTTGCACAATCTTCTCGGTCGTCTCTAAAACCATTTCGGGTCCAGTCAATTGACTTTCTCCTACCTCACTCCAACACACAGGCGATCTACACTTCCTTCCATACAACGCTTCGAACGGTGCTGCCTTGATACTCGCATGGTAACTATTATTATACGAAAACTCCACTAGAGGCAAGTGGCGTTCCCAACTTCCTCCAAAATCAATCACGCATGCTCGGAGCATGTCCTCCATCGTCTGTATAGTTCTTTCACTCTGGCCGTCAGTTTCCGGGTGATAAGCCGTACTTAAATTCAATTCAGTGCCCATCCCACGTTGAAGCGATTTCCAAAATTCCGAAGTAAATCTACTATCACGATCCGAAATGATCGATAACGGCACTCCATGTCTGCAAACGATCTCCTTCACGTACACACTGGCCAACTTTTCCATACTGTCCGTCTTCTTCATAGGTAAGAAATGAGCAGATTTCGTTAACCTATCCACTATTACCCATATCATATCACATCCACTAGGAGTTCTAGGTAAACCCATCACGAAATCCATAGCGATTTTCTCCCATTTCCATTCTGGGATCTCTGGTTGTACCAACAACCCAGACGGTCTCTTATGTTCTGCTTGAACCTTCGCGCAAGTCAAACACTTACTAACGTAACGAGCAATATCCGCCTTCATATTCGGCCACCAGTAGACTTTCTTCAGGTAATGATACATTTTATCCGATCCAGGATGTATCGAATACTTCGACTTATGAGACTCGTTCATAACCAATTCTCGTACTCCCAGCTTTCCTTCCTCAGATGAACACAATGGTAACCAAATCCGATTCTCGAAATATCTCAATCCGTCTGACCTAATCACAAAAGAGGTTTCAACATTCTTCCCAAGTTCTCAGCTTCAACATTCCCTATCATTAGTCCCCTCTCTTGAGCCTTCAGTATAGTTTCGGTTAAGTCAACGCTCTCAATCATCACCAAAGTTCTGACTCTCAAAGGTTTCTCTCGTTCCTTCCTACTCAGTGCATCCGCTACAACATTCGCCTTGCCAGGATGGTAGCGAATTTCACAGTCATAGTCACTCAGTAGTTCTACCCATCGTCTCTGTCGCATGTTCAACTCCTTTTGATCTAAAATGTGTTGCAAACTCTTGTGGTCAGTGAATACAACACACTTCGTCCCATACAAATAGTGTCTCCACAACTTCAACGCAAAGACTACCGCTCCTAATTCCAAATCGTGCGTCGTGTAGTTCTCCTCATTCTTCCTCAGTTGTCTCGACGCGTAAGCTATCACCTTTTCACGCTGCATCAATACCGCTCCATAACCCTTACGAGATGCGTCACAATATACTACAAAGTCTTCGGTTCCTTCAGGCAATGACAATATCGGTGCGGAACATAACTTGTCCTTGAGCGTTTTGAAAGCGAATTCTTCCTCATTTCCCCATTCATACACCCTATTCTTTTCGGTAAGCTTTGTCAATGGCTTTGCTATCAACGAGAATCCTTCAATGAACCTCCGATAATACCCAGCTAAACCAAGGAATTGTCGAACTTCAGTCGGCGTTGTCGGTGCCGACCATTCCCTGATCGCTTCGACCTTGGCAGGATCCACGCGAACTCCCTTGCTATCAATCACGTGACCAAGAAATTGCACGGATTCTAACCAAAACTCACACTTCCAGAACTTCGCATACAGCTTCTCCTTCTTTAGCAGATCCAAAATCTTTCTCAGGTGCTTCTCGTGCTCCTCCTTACTCTTAGAGTAAATAAGAATATCATCGATGAAAACGATAACAAACTTATCTAGATACGGCTTGCATACGCGATTCATAAGGTCCATGAATACAGCAGGCGCGTTTGTCAACCCAAACGGCATCACTCGAAATTCGAAGTGTCCATACCACGTACGAAAGGCAGTTACAGGAATATCCTCCTCTCTTACACGTAGTTGATGATACCCTGATCTTAAATCGATCTTTGAGTATACACTGGAACCTTGCAATTGATCAAACAAATCGTCAATCCTCAGCAATGGATACCGATTCTTAACCGTCAACTTGTTGAGTTCTCTATAGTCAATACACATCCGAAATGACCCATCTTTCTTCTTCACAAACAACACTGGCGCTCCCCATGGTGATGAGCTCGGCCTAATAAATCCCTTGTCCATCAACTCCTTCAGTTGATCCGATAACTCCTTTAACTCGGATGGTGCTAAGCGATAGGGTGCACGCGCAACTGGCGCAGCTCCTGGCACCAAATCAATTCGAAACTCGACCTCACGGGTGGGTGGTAAACCCGGCAGCTCGTCTGGAAAAACTTCCGGATATTCGCAGATAACAGGTACCTCTTCAATCCTCGCCTCTAAATCACCATCACTCGAAACTTGTGCCAAAAACACATCGCATCCGCTCTCTACATACTTCATCATTTTCAAACAGGAAATCACTTTCAAACGAGAAGTGCATTCGTCTCCCTTCACAGTCAAGACTTTATTCCTTAACGGAATCTGAACTAATCTCTCGCCACAGACGATCATAGCACTGTGCGCCATTAGCCAATCCATTCCCACAATCACTTCAAACGATCCTAGCTCTATAGGCATCAAGTCGATTTTAAAAGCGTAATTTCCTAACTTCAAGGTACACCCTTTCAGTATAGAACTCGTACTAACAATTTTCCCATCGGCTAACTCAACGTTATAACTAGTCGCTAACAACACCGGTTTTCTATCGATATGACGACTAAATTTAACATCTACAAAACTCTTGTCGGAGCCAGAATCAAACAAAATACTAGCATAACAAGCGTCTAGCAAAAACGTACCGGTAACCACGTTAGGACTCTGTGGTTTATCAGCCGTCCCTACTTGATACACGGCAGCAGCATTGTTACCTCCCTGCTTGTTTCCTGCCTTCGGACAATTCCCTTGCATATGGCCTCTCTCTCCACATCCAAAACATCCCCTCATTCTGATAGCATTCGCCCCAGTGGCTACCTATTTCGTTAGGCAATCAGACATCCTGTGACCCGCTTTTCCACATTTGCCGCATGCAGGCGGGCAATTCCCTACATGGTACAAGTTGCACCTACCACAGTGGGGATTCACTTTTACTCCTCTGGGGTTTGTCACAGCTCTCATCCCTTCATTCCTTCGCTGGTTAAACTGCTGATTGCGGTTTTGACCATGGTTGTTTCGATTTCCACCTCGGCTTTGACCCTGGGATTGATTGCTCTGTGCCGCTTCCCATTTCCTCTTATTTCCTTCAGCAATGAAGTTCTTCTTGTCCTGGAGTTTGACATCCATCAATGCGTGAGTCATCTGGACCGCTTCATCAAACGACCCAGGTTTAGACGAAGTCGTCTCACCCTTGATATTACTGGATAAACCTTTGATGTACTGTTTCATCTTCTTGTTACCATCGGCAAAGGTGTCTGGACACAAAAGGCTTAGTTCATTAAACCTCCTGGTGTAAGCAGCGATATCATTGTTTTTCAAAGTCAGGTGCCTCAACTCATCTTCCAATTGACCCAACTCCTCTTCCGGGCAGAACTTCTTAGTCAAAAGAGCTTTAGTTGCAGTCCATGTTCTTGCATTCGCTACTGCCAATCCAACAGTGGCTACTTGGGTGTTCAGCCAACTTAATGCATCGTCAAGAAACGTAGCAGCCGCAAATTTGACCTTGTTCACTTCTGAACAACCACTAATCTCGAAAGTACTTTCAACCTTTTCCAACCATCTCCTAAGTTCTAGAGCTCCACCAGTTCCACGAAATTGCGTGGGACCACATTTTATGAAACTAGAGTACGTACATTCTCTTGGGGCTTGCTGTCTCCCCGCATTTCTACCCTGGTCTGGATTCCTTCCTGCTCGGTCTGCTTCTAGCGCATTCGCAATGGCTTCCTGAATCATCGTGTTCACACGATCGGCGGTTAGCTTTGGAGGCATGGTGCGTTATCAAATATCTCTTTCTGCAAGACAGGGAAAATAGAAAAACAATGTAAGTACACACATCAAGATTAAGATGGATTTCTCTTTCAAGACATAATATAAATACAACGACACATCACTACAGAGTTACTAATATTCATCAATTCACATCACAAAAGATCAAATTTAAGACATATCACAGATCATGAAAGGTAAACATGGATTGTATTGATAATCAACCAAAATTGTGACAAGTATTGCCACTACAATCATTCACCATAAAACTTAAGTCCTCAAGTTTCTCGTCATAATGCCATCATACAAAAGTCTAAAACAGTTCTATTACAACGATCAAAGATAAAATACAAGACAAGCAACTAGGCATGTGGTGATCCACATGGCCTCTTGGATGGCGGTTCGTCATCATCTTCCTCGGGTTCCTCATCGCTATCATCCTTGTCCACATCATCCATTTTTCTCTTTCCTTTATCATCCGGCCCACATTCAGTCTCCTTTTTCGTCCCTGACGTAGACCCACACTCAATCGCTACCTGATTTCCCACAGTGATACAAGCACCTCTGGTAGGTGGCTGGATCATGAAGTCATTAGCTTCCATTTCCAAATCGTCCACAAATCTCCAATCTGGGGGCAATGATGCTCTCACTCGATGCTCCCAACTCTGCATCCTAGACAATCTCACTTGATCTTCCCTAACACGGTCAAGACTAGCGCTCAAATTCGCGATCATCGATCTTAGACTGTTGATATCACTTTTGTTTGCATTTCCATCGTACTCAATTCTTGCAGTCCTTTCCAACAGTCTTTGGTCTGCCCTTTCATTCTCGTCGAATCTGTCGATCACCCTTGATTCCACTATGTACCGCATGAACATCGATTCATCCAAACTTCTCACAACACGCCGTACGTCATGATAAGCTCTTGGTCCGGGGCAACAAACTCTTGAGATGCCTTGATGAAGAAAATTTGCGCTCGCTGCACCTTCGGATCTTCTGGGGATACCTGGTGCACCAACCAGACGAGAAGTACGCATAGGCCTGGGGCAAGTAGTCCTCCTTTGGTCGGGGTCCTGGGCTTGCACATCGTTTGTCTCAGCTTGTCCTTCAGCAGCTGTTCCAACACTCCCCCCTTCGTGACCTATGACGTAATCGTTTCCATTATCATTAGGCGGTACCTCGGCCATTCCTGCAATAACAGCGAATTTCGGAGGGTACGTAAGTAACTATACAATATTTATAAATACATGCATGCAAATGCAATGCAAAGGTGGTACATATGCCCAAAATGTAATAATATGATGCTCATGCATGATTAATACAAAAATTACGGTGTCGGATATTCCACGTATAATTTCAACGTCTACATATAGTAATTTCCATACTTACGTAATAATCACCCACATATATACTTCAACTCAAAAGTATACGTCAAATGCCATGAATACAAAAATAAATCTTACCGAAGCCATGCAGGATAGTTGTGTGTGCTTGGACGATTTCTTACGACACCAAAAGTTATAGTTTAGGATTTTTAAAAACGACCTAGTTCTCTATAACTCATGGCTCTGATTACCAATCTGTAACACCCCACCAAATGCTATGCGCAGCGGAACTACAACATTTGGGTGCTACGCAGTTATCATCGCACACAAGATATATCGAACGACTCTAAAGAGACGTCAACTTAAAACTTAAAGTAAAAATTGTTAAAAGATACATGTCTACGGTTTTTCCAACCCCACTTGGTACAACAGAGTTTAGCGTTTTCGGTCCCCCATGAATCTCAACCCAAAAATTACAGTTTCACAACAACATAACATTAAAGTTAAAAATGTTTAAGTAGAAAAGGGAGGAAAAACAAGCAGACTCCAAGCCATACACACAACATCCATCCCATGCACGCTCCATGCTACACTTCAGCGGTTACCTGAAACACATGCTAAATTTGGTCAACGAAAACGTTGAGTGGAATTCATAGGTTTTACAATTCATTTTGAACATATGTGAAATAAAAAAACCATTCACGATCATTCATAGACTTGTCGATCAAACAATCTATATTCAAGATACTGACAATTGTGTTTAAGCTCATGACACTAAACCGTTAACTCAATCACCCGCGTAATAATTACCGGCGTGATTCAGATGAAACCAAGGCCCCTAATAAGGCATCAGTTGCAATTATACCTTATCTCTTATCGCAAATTATCCGTCCGCAGGGGGTATCAACGTACTAGCCCTCGTCTCGGATAGGGTAGTCAACCCCATAGTACTATCACTTTGTATAAGCGGCTATTTCTAATCCACGCTAGGACTAAACAATAGTTAATAGTTCATGAAATTAGGGACTTTTGCAACTAGGTACTCAACACAATTTCAAAGGCAACATTCGGGACCAACAATCATTCATGACATATGTTCATTTTAAAAACTAGCATGCATTTCCCTCGCGGGTAAAACAGTTTGAAATAATAATAAGCGAGGCTATAAATTCACACCTTATATATCAAGTAGTCGATAGTTCGAGAGACGGTCACTGACGACGATACGGATGCCCGGGTAAATCAACACCTATCAACCAAATAACGCGTAATGAGTAATCTCATTTTAAAACCTTATGGTACTGTATAAAATACATAAATACTAGTCACTTATGACAATTACAACTCACGCCAAAACAAAACAACGAGCGTTACTCATTTTACACCATTCGTCCTTATTATTAACGTTATCCATTTTTATTCATTTTTGCCGATACTTACCAAAAGTACGGACTATTTTACTATACTTAACCATCCTTATAAAATTTGACAAAATTCTCAAAAATACTATAAGACCTGTAGATAACACATATTTAATCCCAACAAAAATTTTTACTTCTACGACCCGTTACTCAACGCTTTTCCAAAAACTACGTTTTTCGGACTGAAATTGTACTTTGACCAAGTCGGACCCGTTTGACCCGTTTAAAATACTCCATTGACCCATTTGACACCTAAGTCCTATAGTAGACTCAAATGTGCAGGTTTGACACCAAAATTCAGTCCTTGACCATTTACTAAACTAGACTTATAGTCCCCGGGATTTGACCTAAAACCAATCATAACTTCGGATTATGACGGTTTTCATCTCCCGGTACACGAATTTCAAAACGTCGTAACTTTTGACTCGTTAGGAGTCGTAAGCTCTACCTTATACCAAATCGAAGCTAAGAGAATGCTCTAAAAGTATATCCTATCCACAAGACCTGTTTTAAAAATGATTTTTACGAAAATTCCTTAAACTTTCTGCCTAAATTTAACCATACCAAAATCACACTTACGCTCGATTCCAAACCTATTTATCACCACTAGGCATCATCCTAAGCTTCCCTAATCACAACCAAACCATATTTTCAGTTCCTAACCCCTATTGATCATCAACCTCATAAGCTAAAATCCTAAAAACAAACATGCAAACACTTGTATCCATCTAAAACACCTATGAACACAAGATTAAACACAAAACCAATGCTCAAAACATCAATCACCATGGCTCCCCAAACACCCCCCTTAGCCGTGGGGTTTGGGTGACCAAAACACCACAACCAAATCAATTTTGGTGGGTTTGTTTAGTGATTATACCCCCATTACACATGAATTTAACATGCATTTATCCAATTAACATCAAAAACGAGTTTGAAAAATTCCTTTGATTCTTGAAAAAAAAAATTTGAATGCATGTTGGATTTGATTACATAGAAAGGTAGGGAATGATTAGATTAGAGGTGGTCTAACCTTAGTTTTAATCAAAACCAAGTAGAAAAAAAATTAATGGTGGTTTTTGGTGGTTTGGGGTGACCGTCGGCCTAAAGAGGGAGAGAGGGAGAGAACAAATTTTTTTCCAAGTGTTTTTGTTAAGTGTGTGTTTAGATTTTCCCTTTTTGTAAAATTGGAAGGACCCCTTGTGCAATTTAGGCTTTCTTTTGGCCTCAAGTAAAAACGACACTAAAACTTCGCGGGATTGACTCACTAGTCATTTTAGAAAATTTTACGGGAGTCGGAAACTATCCCAAACACTCCAAAATACTTTTGGGATACTTTAAATGTACCCGGAAAGCTATAAAACTCACCGACTCGACTTAACACGAACCGTAAGTAAAATTCTCGAAAAATTACATTATCGATAAAACGTCAATAATTATAGAAATTTGGGCATCCATCGGGATCGTATTCGTCATCGTCCTTCTTGAATCGTCAATCGTAAAAATTATAACCTCGAACATCGGTTTCAACCAAAATACTAATATATATAGCAATTAATATTTATTAAAAATTTCAAAAATTAGCGTAAATTAGGGTAATGTTAGTGACCTCGGTTCTAGGGTATCACAACCCCAGTCAACTCTCAAACTGGAAAATCATAGTTTACAAACCCACTAACAAGGTTAAGACAACACACATGCCAAAAATACCCTAAATGGGTATGTCACAAGACTAACAATTCCAGATTTGGCTTAACCCTATGCCATGAATACAAAGATAAATATACATTCCTTTCTCACAAAGTTCATAACACTAAACAAATTACATCACAAGCAAATCTAGGCTAACAAAGGTGTTTTTGGCAAAATCTTTGAGCAACAACCGAAGTCTTTTTTTTCAGCCGAGCCAAACATACTCCAACATCCTTGTTCGAATACACCAAGCCGAAACCCCTCCTTGTTGTGAGTCTTCATTCATCTATCCTTACTTTTCTTACATTCTTTGTGCACCTTGATAGTTGTGCTTGCCCATACAACCATAGGGAAACAAGAATACACGTGTTAGAAACTTAGACACCATTCTAATCTTATAGCTAGTAATTCAAATATACGACCGAGCCACTTTCACTATTTTCTTGAGTAGAAACTGATGTGAAACATAATTAGTTAACCAATAGCACCATTAGAAACCCATTAACCAACCGAATAAAAAATATACTAATCGGCCAAACCCTAAAACCAACCACTACAATAAAAACATGGAATTTATACTATTTTCCTTTCTATAAACACCCTTAAACTCAAATTAAACCACATATACATAAAACCCCCAAATTTGTCAAACCTTAAATTTTTCTTATATTGATTTAAACTCTAATTAAACCCAATCTAAACACGAATTAATGAACTAATTAGATTAAAACTGAGATATGAACAAACCCCCAATTTGACCGAAACCCTAATTTTACGAATCGGATTAATTGATGTAAGTAACAAGTTTTATGAAAGAAAACACTAATTAATTACGTTTAAACATTTGATTTATCAAAACCCCTAATTATTTCGAAACCCTAATTTCTAAATGAATTAAATCCGAGCAAAACCATTGATAGATAAATGAATCTCGCGTTTTTAGATCAATAAAACATCTTTATTTCGAAGTTATGAACAAGAAACAGAATGGAAACATTTTCTTTAAAACAAAGAGAAATTAAACTTATCTTTGAATGATTCATCACCGAATATAACAAGAACAATCCCTAGAGTCAACAAGGAATCATATTAAATATGTGTAGGGATGAAACCCATAACAAACGAATCATTGATGATCAAGAACACATCTTCTTGATGTGTTTGGATCAGATATACATAGATCTTGGTTTGGAATTTATGAAAACATGATGAAACTTAGTTGTGAGATTAACCAGAGATAGAGAAAGAGAGATATGGGCGGTGGGATTGTGTAGGTGTGTGTATAACATGGGGAATGAAGGGACAGACAGAGTTATTACCCTCCCCACTTCATAGTTTTTAGCGCCCCTCTTGGGCCGAGGCACAAATCATAGGCCAAAGAGTAGGTTTGGGTTGGACACATATAACATATGGGCTGAAATAGTTTAATATAACATTTGGGCCAAGCCATGGTTAGGGTATTGGGCTGCTATTTTGGCCGGATTTATATAAGCCCAAAAACTAAAATTTGTTATACACTTGTAAATGTTAAAGCCCATTTGATAACCGGAAATAATTGACGTGATTTCCGTAAACAAAATAAAACATAATGCCAAGCACACCTAGGACGTCATGCATTTTAGTTATGAACTCATAGTCGTCGTAACACGATATTTATAATTAACTAGGTCGCGGATAACGTGGTCGTATTCTCGAGCTTCTTTGCATTTTCATCCATTGCTTGATTTACGATGTGAGTTTATAGCCCTACTTTTAATTTCTTTTAACTCTTTGGGGGTGAGAACATTGCTTGTTTTTACGGATGAACATAAGTACCTTAAAACTCATACGTACCTACATGATGTCTAAGTAGCGATACCCCTAGATGCTTTAGCCCACTATCATGAACCGTTAATTACTTTGTGTAAGCATAAATGTTATGGATAGATATATTGGGATTGGCCTCCCTATCTATTGTTATTTGTGTGACTAAAATAGATACAATTACATTTGAGACGTTACGAATACTTTGGAGTAGTATTTGCTTGGGCTCTTTTATATAAACTTGTTGGTACGGTTAACGCTTCGATGTCATGAGCTTAGACGTAGGATATCATGAATGTATGCCATTTGATGATAATCTTGTATTTGTTATAAGATTATTTGCCAGTTGCCTAACTAAAATCTTATGGTTCATCACACTACTTATACTTAAACCTATAAACTCACTGACCTTTGTGTTGACGTTTTAGCAAGGTTTTTTTCGCAAGTGTCAAGACAGAGGAGTGATGTGGTTGTGCTATGGAGATAATAAAAATTATCATGATTTACTTTTGAGACTTGATTAAAATGTATGACATTTGGAAACTTGATTTATGTTATCTTGATGTGTAAAACAATTTCCTTGGAACCAATTTTATTTCTATGCTGCATGAATGAAAAATGACTTTTAATAGTCGTTCTTATATCTATGTATCTTGGTTGTCATGATAGTCACATCCTCGTGTAATTGTACACGTGGGCTATTTTGAGGGTGTGACAGATTGGTATCAGAGACATGGTTATAGAGAACTAGGTTACTTTTATAAAAATCATTTTTACAAAGATTTTTGGTTAAAAACAAAATTTGGAAAAAGAGTAACACTAGACTATAACTACCTCTCCATCTCCATAGACCACCACTTCACGTATTCGACACAAGTAAGTTGTAAGTTAAGATTACGTTATATTACCTCGTTACATTTATTACAACACTATTACATCATTACAAGTACTAAATCACGTAATTTATAACTCTATGCTTAATGGTTTGTGCCATGCTATACGAATGCAAAATTGAATTTTATTTCTACACTACTTGAAACTCTATGCTTAATGGTTTGTGCCATGCTATACGAATGCAAAATTGAATTTTATTTCTACACTACTTGAAACTCAATGCTTAATGGTTTGAGCCATGCTATATGAATGCCAAATTGAATTTTATTTCGACACTACTTGAAACGCTATGCTAAATGGTTTGTGCCATGTTACGTGAATGCAAAATTGATACTATTTCGTCATTACTTGAAAACCCTACGCTAAATGGTTTGTGCCATGCTATGCGAATACAATATTGATCTTGTATCAACATGTCTAGAAAATTTTATGCTAAATGGTGTGTGCCATGACAAACTAAAGCTACAACATATTGCAAAATTGATTTATTCTTACACATGCCTTTTCTTAATTTGGTAGAGACATGTCTACCTCGCTCGAAGATTCGATGTACCTCGTGAGTTCATCCACGAATGGAGCACGACGCAAATCCTCCACAAGTGGTTCCTCACCTTTGTCATCCACTCGAGGAGAGCCAAGCGCTCGTGCACCTACTCGCTCCTTACCACCACCACTCATTTGCTACACAAGGAGTGGTAAGGCACCGATGATTCCTCCATCTACCTCCTCATCTCATGCACCAAGGGCCCCTCGCCAACACCGTACCGCGAGGATGTCTGTGAGGTCCTCTATGTTCGGGAAGAGATTAGCCGCAAAACATTTGGATTCTACCCGCACTACCCGCAAGTCTTCAAAGCCACCATCCGTGAGAGTACCTCCTAGGCACGATGCCCCTCTTCGACCCACTATGCCCATGCCACCCCCACCTTGCGTCTTAAATGGATCCGAATGCTTCGCGGCCGCCGATGCGCGTGGGATGCCTCCTCACCGTTTTACTAGACTTTCTACCTTACGAAGCAAGGTGGCCCATGTACTTCGAAACATGGGTGGACTATCTTACGAGTATTTGGTGAGACTCGAGGCTTGCTACGAGGCGGTTATTGCGGACTTAGGTAGGAATGCCCCACCCCCACCTGAAAGTTAAGCGGGACTTGCTAGGAGGACTGAGGACCAACACTATGAGGTTGGAGCATTGCGTACTCTTTTGCATAGAGCTTTGATTGACATGTCTGAGAGGATCGCGACTCTCGAGCATCGTTTCTACTAGGGTTATGCTTAGTTTACTTATGTGCACGTCATTCCAAATTTTCCCTTTCATGTGATTGTAATCTTTAAAATTCCTAAGACTATGTGGTGACTTCTTTGTACTCATTTTATGATGGAATGGATTATTTTGTGCACTACATAACTTGGTGATCATCACTTCATTGTTTGCGATATTGTGTTTTGTGACATACTTGTACTCTCTAACCGTGAACTTGTGATACTAACCTTACCATGAACTTTGTTACGGTAATAGGACTATGGCACCTAAAACCCGCAAGAATAGGGCCAACGAAACTCCGGCCGCACCCGTTGCTATCTACCCATCGGTTTTGAGCCAAATGATAGACGATGGAGTTGCCGCCGCTCTTGCCGCCGCCGAAACTACTCCAAGTACTCAAGAAGAAACAAACCGAGTACAAGTTCCGGCTCCTACTACTCGTGCGTGTTCTTACAAAGAATTCCGCTCATGCTTCACTAGCACTTTTAATGGCACCGAAGGCGCCGTGGACCTTGCACGATGGATTGAGAGACTTGAATCTCAATTTAGTGTAAGCAATGTCGCCGAAGGTGACAAAGTGAAGTTTAGCTCTAGCACCTTGGTTGATGGTGCATTGAATTGGTGGAATATTCATGTGAAAGCTGTAAGTTTGGAAGCGGCCAATGCTACTCCTTGGGCTTATTTCAAGGGAATGCTTCTAAAAAAGTATTTCCCTAGAAATGAAATGAAAAGATTGGAAGCCGAATTGTGGAACCTCCATTTACATGGAGTTAATTTATGGCTTACACTCAAGGATTCCAAGATTTGAGATTGATGTGTCCCGAAATGATCCCAAGTGAGACACGAGCCGTGGAAAGATTCATTGTTGGACTACCACCTTCAATCCGAGGAGATGTAATCTCTTCAAAACCCAATGATTTGAAGGAAGCCATTGAAACGGCGGATGGTTTGATGGACTCCGTCACCTTGGAAAGTGGTGATAATAAACGGAAATGGGAAGGAAACCATGGCCCCAATCATGGTGACCACCCTAACAAACGCCAAGATCTGGTAAAAGTGTTAAATGTGAACGGTGGATCCAGTTACCAAGGAAGACTACCGTTTTGTGGTAAGTGTGGTAAACACCACAATGGTGCATGTGGAGGCACGTGTCACAATTGTGGGAAACCCGGTCACTTCGCCAAGGATTGTCGTAGTGCACCAAAGCCCACGAACCAACGGACTCCGATCACTCCAAATGATCAGTACGCGGATGTCACTTGCAATGGTTGTGGTGAAAAGGTCACTTTAAGAATAGGTGTCCTAATCTACCACTCAAGTCCGAGGAAACCAAATCCGAGGCAACAATAACAACAACAACCAAACTCGTAGACAACCTCGTCAAAATAATGGAAATCCGAATGGTCGGAACAATGGGAATCAATTGGGAGCACCGAGACGTGTGTACGATTTATGGTCACCGGTTTGCTCCTCATCAATAACATATTTGCTTCCGTATTATTTGATTCTGGTGACAATAGAAGTTTTACATCCATTGCCTTTAGTGAACTATTAAATATGAACCCCACCCCGTTAGATGTCGACTATAATGAGGAATTAGCCGATGGTAAATCGATCACTACAAACACCGTACTTAAAGGTTGCACCCTAAGCCTCCAAAATATTCCTTTCATCATCGACCTTTTACCTATCGAACTTGGAAGCTTTGACGTTATCGTTGGTATGGATTGGCTATCCAAGTACCATGCGAAGATAATTTTCCACGAAAAACAAGTCCGTATTCCATACGGAATCTGAACCTTAACCGTCCTCGGTGAAAAGAACGGTGCGAAAAGCCGGGCTAGTTTAAACGTCATCTCATGTACTAAAACTCAAAAGTACATTGAAGAAGGTCGTCCTATTTTCCTTATTCAAGTTACTAGTAAAAACGAAACCGAACCGAAGGAGAAGAAATTTGAAGACGTTCCAATTGTTTGTGATTTTCCTGAAGTTTTTGACGAAGACTTACCCAGATTACCTCCTCTTCGTCAAGTAGAATTTCACATCGAACTAACTCCCGGAGCCGCACCCGTTGCAAGAGCACCTTATCGACTAGCGCCTGCTGAAATGAACGAATTCGGCGATCAACTAAAAGATCTTACCGACAAAGGATTCATAAGACCGAGTTCCTTAACTTGAGGAGCCCCGGTTTAATTTATGAAAAATAAAGACGGATCGTTCCACATGTGCATCGATTATCGTGAATTGAACAAACTCACTATAAATAATTGTTACCCTTTACCAAGGATCGATGATTTGTTTGATCAACTTCAAGGTTCGAGCATTTGTTCAAAGATTGACCTTAGGTCGGGTTATCATCAACTTAGAGTTCGAGAAGAAGACATTTCCAAGACGGCGTTTCGAACCCGATACGGTCACTTTGAATTCTAAGTCATGCCATTTGGGTTAACCAATGCACCCGCGGTATTCATGGACCTTATGAACCGCATGTGTAAACCTTATTTAGACAAGTTCGTGATCGTGTTTATTGATGATATCCTTATCTACTCTCGTAATAAGGAAGAACACGAGGAAAACCTAAATTTTTTTTTGGAATTGTTGAAACAAGAACAATTATACGCCAAATTTTCAAAGTGTGAATTTTGGATTCACACGGTACAATTCCTTCGACACGTGATCGATAGTAGTGGTATCCACGTGGATCCCGCTAAGATCAAAGCGGTAAAGGATTGGGCGACTCCTACGACTCCTACGGAGATTCGCCAATTCCTTGGGCTTACCGGTTATTATAGACGATTTATCGAAGGATTTTCGAAAATTGCTAAGTCTATGACGGAATTGACTCAAAAGAACAAGAAGTTTATTTGGGGAGACGACCAAGAAACTTCTTTCCAAACTCTCAAACAAAAACTTTGTGACGCCCCCATTCTCGCATTACCCGAGGGTAGTGAAGACTTTGAAGTATATTGTGATGCTTCTTTTAAAGGTCTAGGCTCAGTTCTAATGCAAAGGAAAAAGGTCATTGCTTACGCTTCTCGACAACTAAAACCAAATGAAGAAAAATCACTACTCATGATTTGGAGTTAGGCGCGGTTGTCTTTGCTCTCAAAATTTGGAGACACTACCTCTACGGTACTAAGTGTGTAGTTTACACTGATCACAAAAGTCTTCAACATATGTTGGACCAAAAAGAACTCAAAATGAGACAACGACGTTGGTTGGAACTACTTGGGGATTACGATTGTGACATTCGTTATACCCCAAGAAAAGCTAACGCTGTAGCCGATGCCTTGAGTAGAAAACCCCGTGAGCGACCTCTAAGAGTTCGGGCCTTAGTGATGACTATTGGATTAATCATACCCGCAAAAATCTTAGAAGCCTAACGAGAAGCTATTAAGATAGAAAACATCGATAAAGAAGAAGCCGGTGGAATGATCACCAAGAACCTAGTTGCACGTGCCGATGGAACGTTGTGTCTTGACAATAGAAGTTGGTTACCTCGTTACGGTAATGTTCGAGCTCTAATCATGCATGAATCACACAAGTCCAAGTATTCGATGCACCCCGGATCGGACAAAATGTATCATGACATGAAAATGTTCTATTGGTGGCCAAACATGAAAGCCGACATCGCGACTTATGTTGGTAAATGCTTAACTTGCGCCAAAGTTAAGGTTGAACACCAAAAGCCTTCTGGATTACTAGTCTAACCTAGGATCCCGAAATGGAAATGGGAGATAATTACTATGGACTTTATTACCAAACTTACTAAAACATCCGCGGGTTACGACACCATTTGGGTCATCGTTGATCGTTTAACGAAGTCCGCACACTTTCTCCCTATGAAGGAAAACGATAAGATGGATCAATTGGCACGATTATACTTGAAAGAAATCGTTGCTAAGCACGGCGTACCAATTTCTATCATATCGGACCGAGACGGTCGATATTGCTCAAGATTTTGGTAATCTCTCCAAGAAGCATTGGGAACGTAATTGGACATGAGTACGGCTTATCATCCTCAAACGGATGGCCAAAGCAAAAGAACCATCCAAACTTTGGAAGATATGCTTCGCGCGTGTGTAATCGACTTTGGAAACGGATGGGATCGACACTTACCGTTAGTAGAATTTTCGTACAACAATAGCTACCACACTAGCATTAAAGCGGCACCGTTTGAAGCACTTTACGGTCGAAAGTGTCGTTCACCCGTTTGTTAGGCGGAAGTTGGTGATGCACAACTTACCGGTCCGGAAATTATTCACGAGACAACAGATATAATCGTACAAATCAAGAGTCGTATGCAAGCGGCTCGTGATCGACAAAAGTGTTACACCGACAAAAGACGAAAGCCTTTGGAATTTAAAGTCGGAGATCGGGTAATGTTGAAAGTTGCACCATGGAAAGGTGTAATCCGTTTTGGTAAACGAGGAAAGCTAAACCCTCGATATATTGGACCTTTTGAAATTATTCAACGCATTGGTGATGTTTCTTATCGTTTGGAGCTACCTCAAGAGCTTAGTCGTGTGCATAATGTTTTCCATATTTGCAACTAAAGAAATGCCTCTCCGACGAGACACTCGTTATACCAATGGACGAAATCCAACTCAACGACAAACTCGTGTTCGTTGAAGAACCCGTCAAAATTATGGAACAAGAAGTTAAACGACTGATAGTCGTAGTATACAATCTTGTTTAGGAAAACAAAGCGTAAATGGGCTGGGTAAGTACGACAGTTTAGGAAAACCGTGCAAAAATGACCCAAGGGTGAGTTCGTTCTCAAGGAGGCTAGTGTGTTATGTTAAGAGATGATTAAATGTTTGTGATTATGATTATGAAGAAAGAAAAGAGAAAAGGATGACGGTTACGATTAAAATTACACTAAGACGAAAGACGTAAACGTAAAACCGTAAAACGCGACGAAATTTAAAAATTACCCTAAAAATTCCTAGAAAATTGCAACAAATCCTAAAAAAAGTAATTAGAGTTTACAAAAAATCAAAATCACTCAAACCTTTTATATAATTAAATAATAATTTTTTAATGCTAATTAAAACCAAAAAAATGAAATTAATTAACAGAAAGCCCAAAATGAGAATTTTCAATTTGTAAACCTCTAAAATAACTTAACTAAACTAAAAACTATTTTTGAAAATTTAAAATTAATTAAAACAATTTAAAAATGATTAAAAACTATTAAAATATTAAAATAATCCTAAAAATTAATTCAATGACAAGAAAATTAATCTAAAACTTTTAAAAATCCTAACTTAATGTATTTAACCTAAGAAAAATGAAAAAATTGCAAAATATTAAAAACAATTTTTAATAATAAAATAATAATAAAATATTAATAAAAATTCAAAATTTATAAAAAATTTTAAAAACTTTCAAACTAGTTTATTTTAACCTAATTAAACAGAAAATGAACTTGAAATTACAAAATACCCCTAATGGGCCTCCAAATGGGCCAAACAGTTAGCTTAATGGGCTTATTTAAGGCCCAATAAGAAAAAGTTGTCCAAATAAGCCCAAAACTTCCAGTCTAGCTTAAAATTTGATTTTAAACACAAAACTCTAAAGGCCCAAAAGCTGAAAGTGAGCTTATCTCGGCTTAATAAGCAAACAACTTATTCTTAATGGGCTTTTTGGCCCATTAAGCCATAAGCTAATGCCATAAGCTGAAATTTGACACACATCCTGTAGGACTTATGCACACGACTTATAGAACAAGAAATAGAGATGATGAAGAACAAGATTAAACCAAAAAGAAAGATTAGATTATATGAAGAATAAAGAGAAAACAAAAGGTTGTGATTTCCTAGTGAGAGAAAGATAAATGTTTCTCTCTCTACAAACTATGAAATGGAAAAACACACACCACAAATGAGGTGCCTTGGGCCTTTTATACTACACGTCTAATGTATGGAAGGCCTTCCTCATTTGTGAGTTCAGGACTAATTCTCGTTACATACATAACATTATGCTAGAACTCTCAACACTGTTAAGTAGCATTTTCCACGAACTTCGCAACGGTATATTATATGACCATCACTTTAAATACTTCTAACAATCTCCCCCTAAGGGGTGGTCATGTAATATGTGACTTTACTTCTTTGGTGTTGTTGACTTTGAAGCTCGTTGTCTTGAGAGTTCCTTCATTGTTCCTTTCATGACTTGTGATCTTGGATCTTTGATCTTTGCCTTGACTTGATCTTTAAGCTTTGCCAACTTGTGTTCTTGTGTCTTTTCCTACATACTCGTAGTTTGCGTAGTCTTGAAAGCTTGTTAACAATCTCCCTTGATAATCAGAGTAGTAGAAGTCTTTGTTTGAGGTGTTCTTGAGCTTTCTTCTTTTACATGAGCATGTGGTCTTGAATTACGACTCTTGAGGTTACGCCACCGTTTGCATTCCTCCGGTTTCCTGTTATACAGTACGAATATTGTACCTGTGATTAGGTAAGTTCAAAGAACTTCCTTGACAGGGTTTCCGGCTATGGTAGCCGTTCTCATTACTTGAACATCTCGAAAGATAATTCAAAGTAAGGAGTGAATCATGCAGTTCCATTCTGCTGATTAAGTCATCAATTCAATTTCCTTGAACAAGTTTGAATCAATTAAGAATCAAACCATTGTTGCTTTCCAGTTGACAGAAGTTTGATTCATATAGAATCTCACAAGTTACCTACCGCAGTGCTGTTTGATGATGACTCTGGAAGGATTTCCATTCGTCACAGTAAATACTAAGAAGTATTACTCTGAATGTTCTGGCAAGATCATAAAGATATTGGTCGAGACCTGGAACGAGTTTGAATCAAGAAAGAATCAAACTACTGTTTCTTTCCAGTTAACGTATGTTTAATTCAAGTGAATCTTACATATGACCTACCGTAGTGTTGTTTGATGTTAACACTGGAAGGATTTCCATTCATCAATGTGAATACTAAAGAGTATCACTCTGAATGTTCTGGCAATATCACAAGGATAGAGCGTAGGACTCTGTAAATTATCGCTTGTGTTCTAATGATGAACAACAATTGATATATGGAATAAGTTTCCTAATGATATTTTAGATGAATCTCGTTGGCTCTAAAATCTATAAGTGCACATTTATTTGGTGATCAGAGGATGGAGCAGACTGCCACCTTTTCAATATCTACTATCTCGGAGTGAGAAAGTTGATAGAAATGAGTTGAACTCCGTGAGAATAAAACAAACTTCTTTTGAGATAAGCTTGAGTAGGCTGGGAAGGGTTGTGCATTGCATCACTGGGTCCATGATGCTTTGTCTTCAGTATCAGAAATAATCAAAGTGATTCTGATAATAGATGTATTGACCCAGTTTCTGCCTAAGTTGTATGGAAGGCTTCTTTCTTTACACCCTTTATCCTTACATTTCTTTTTCATTCTTCAACCCCTTTAATGCTTACCAAGACGTCATAACTAGCACCTTGTTGTGATTGTTCCAGTGCTAGCTTAAATCAATAGTCGGCATTTTTCCCGTACACTCAACTACTCCATCTTTCCTAAGGACATCTAAATTCTAATGAATTGTCCTTGGGAAGATCCCTCCGGTTCTGGTTGGATCATAGGACGAATACCTAACCACCTTTTGACACCAATACCGTCGTGAATTAATGTGTTGAAGGGTATAGATATCGTAACCAGAAAAACATGTTGAAAAAGCAATCAAGGTGTTGATGAAATCAGTGTTTACACCTTGAATGTTTTTTGTATCACCAAAATGCTCCCCCTACATATGTGCATCATAAAAGGAAAGGTTTTTGCACATATTAGGAAGAGAAATCACTTATATCAAAGATCTTATCCAAGATAACACATTTTAATCACTATTCTCCCCCTCAAAAATTGCATGACATTGAAATTTTTTTGAAATTAGTGATGAAACATGGAGAGAATAATGTTGCATGAAAGTTTGTACTCCCCCTCGAAAATAAATTCTAATTAAAATTAGGGGAGTATATGAGCACACAGTTTTGAAATACTTTTGAAAAATTATGCTAAAAAACCCGAGAAAACTTACTTTCCCGTTGTTAAGGAAGAATGTACATAAATGAACATTTTCCTTGTGTTCATGACCTTAAAACTTTGAATGTTTTGATATAAGCCCATGACCGAGAAAAATTAATTTCTCGTTGTTGAGGATAAGTCAAAGACTTTCCTTTCTTTGGGGACCGGGTTATAGTCTGACATGTGATTATAAGCCATTATGAGAAGAAAATAGAAAAGACATGTTTTGAAAACATTTGAACTCTCATTCGAACTTTATGTACGTACCCGTGTCGTTATTGAACAACATTTCTAAGTAGGTCCATATTATCGATGCTGAGAGACATGTCGAAGAATAATATTTTTGGTATTTTTTTAAAGATTTTCTCATTTTTTATTTTGTTTTTATAGGTTTTATATTTTGTATTTTGATTTTCTAATAGATATATACAAGGTTACTGCGAATGTGCAAGACGTTCAAGTTCATATGTAGTGAAACAACGCATACCAAGTCGACGAACCAAGAATTCAAATCTTTCTTGAGAAAGAGCTTTGGTGAAGATGTCGGCTAGTTGGTAGTCCGTCTTGACAAAGTACAGTTCGATCGTTCCTCTTTCCACATGCTCCTTTATGAAATGGAATCGGACAGCTATGCGCTTGGTCTTGGAGTGTTGGACCAGGTTGCAGGATATGGCTATGGCTGATTGTGAATCACAATAAAAAGGAACTTTGTTAAAGTGAAAGCCATAATCCGGGAGTTGTGTTCTCATCCAAAGGACTTGAGCACTACACATAGATAGAGACACATATTATGCTTCCGCGGTGGACAACACCGTACAATCTTGTTTTCTTGATGACCAGCTCACTAGCTTCTCGCCTAAGATTTGTGCTCTACCGGAAGTGCTCTTGAATGTATCATGACACCCTGAATGGTCGGCATCTGAAAAACCAGTGAGATTAAAACCAGAATCCTTCGTATACCAGAGACCCATGTTAATGGTTCCCCGGAGATAACGAAAGATCCTTTTAACCTCCTTGAGGTGCTTCTCGGTTGGCTTCGCCTGGTACCGAGCACATAAACAAGTAGCATGCACAATGTCCGATCTGCTTGAGGTTAAGTACATAAGGGACCCGATCATACTTCGGTATTTTGTAGCATCTACAAATGTCCCTTTCTTATCCAAATCAAGCTTGTGTTTAGTGTCCACTGGAGTACCAATAGGATCACAGTTGTCCATACCAAATTTCGTTAGAATCTTAAGCACATACTTGGACTGATTTATGAAAATACCACGGGGGGATTAGTAAACTTGGAGACCAAGAAAAAACGTCATTTCCCCCATCATGGACATTTCGAATCGACTTTTCATAAGGTCGGCAAATAATATGGAATATTTTGGGTTAGTAGAACCAAATATAATATCATCTACATAGACTTGAGACACCAAGATGTCGTTGCCGTAGTGCTTGATAAACAACGTTGGATCAATGGTTCCTTTGATGAAGTGATTTTGGAGAAGAAATGATGATAATTCGTCGTACCATGCCCTCGGTGCTTGTTTCAAACCATAAATTGCCTTTTTCAACTGGTAGACATGGCTTGGGTGTTCGGTATTGATGAAACCTTCAGGTTAACATACATATACATCTTCTTTTAACGGCCCATGCAAGAAAGCCGTCTTCACGTCCATTTGATACACAGTGAATGATTTGTGTGTCGCGTATGCTAAGAAAATCCTAATAGCTTCCATTTGAGCAACCAGGGCGAAGGATTCTGCGAAATCAATTCCCTCCTGTTGTTTATAACCTCTCACGACTAACCGAGTCTTGTTCCTAATGACTGTTTGCGCCTCATCCATCTTGTTTTTGAATAACCATTTCAGAGTAAGGGGATCGATATTGTCCGGTCAAGGTACTAACTCCCATACATCAAGCCGGATGAACTGAATGAGTTCTTCTTGCATAGACTCAATCCATGATGCATCGGTCATTGCTTCTTTCACGCTTGCTGGTTCCATTGTGCTGACTGATAGTGCATAGATACACATATCACCGTCGGTACGCAGCTGATTTCGTGTTGAGACTGGTCGTGAGAGATTGCCAATCACTTGAACCAAAGGATGATTCTTAGTCCATTTGTGTTCATGTGGAAGTGTATGAGAAGCTTGATGCGAGCTCAACGGATCCACATATGGTGTTGAAGGCTGAGTAGAACTTGTGGAAGCCGCAAATGGATTAACAAACTCATGTTCGTTGAGCATCGCATTGTTTGCATTTTTAGCAACTATTTCATTCTGAAGATGAACATGAGTAGGAATTTGCTGAGAATGTTGTTGAGTTGCGTTAGCAGTCGGAGAAGTGGTTGGAATGTTTGAAGTCAATATGGTTGAGGTTGACGTAGATGGTGCAAAAACGGATGTCGTTGGTGTAGATGCAATTGGTGGTTCTGGAACTACCGTAGCAGGTGCAGCTGGGGCATTTTGAGGAACACCAAATGACGAAGGAACCTCCATATATTCATCATAGATTGGCCCAAATAAAACTTCTAAGTCACGTTCCGAGGGTTGTAACGATGAGATTGCTGACGGTGCAAATTGAAGCGTGAGTCCTGAACTTACGTGTCCAGAAGTCTGACCTTGAAACTCAGTATGTGAACTTCTATTTTGAGAGGCCATACCCGAGAGTTCATCAAAAGTAACATTCATAGTCTCCATTACCTTTCATGTCCTTCGATTATAAACCCTGTAAGCACAAGCAGTTGAAGAATAACCAATGAAAAAACCAATATCACCTTTAGGTTCAAGTTTACCGATATCTTCACGATCATTTTTCGGATAACATAAAGCATCGAAGACATGTAAAAATGAAATATCTGGTTTTTGTCCATTAATGACATCATAAGGTGTTTTGTTGAAACGGGTGTGAATAATGGAGCGGTTTTGAGTATAACATGTTGTTGCTATAGCATCAGCCCAAAGGAATAACGATGCACTAGAGGAGAGAAGCATCGTCCGAGCAGCTTCAACTAACGTACGATTCCTCCGTTCCATAACTCCATTTTGCTCTAGAGTTATTACAGCCGAAGTTTGATGAGAAATCCCCACTTCGTCAAAATAAGCTTTCTGTTTCTGATTGGTGAATTCTGTGCCGTTATCCGTTCTTACAATGATAACAGGGGCTTAGCACTGATGTTTTCTTCAAGAAATTGATAATTACATCAGGGGCTTCATCTTTCGAAGCAAGAAAATGAACCCATGTGTAACGAGAATAATCATCCACAATCACAAGGACATACCGCTTTCTGTTAATGCTTTTGATTCTCATTGGGCCACACAAATCCATATGAAGGAGATGCAACCTATTCGTCGAATTTGGAACAGGTTTGGGTTTGTGAGGCTTCTTCTTGCTTTTACCTTGCTCACAGGAAGGACAAAGACGGTCTTTTGTATATTTAAACTTTGGAAGACCGGTAACGAGATCATCTTTCGTAAGTTGGGTGATGGCATCGAAATTGAGATGACATAACCTTTGAAGCCATAACCATGACTTTGTTGATTTCCTTTCAACAATTTAATTCCTTCAGATCTCTTACAAAACATGTATGACTTCTTAAAGCAACCGCCAAGTCGGAATCACAAAATTGTCCAACCGAGAAAAAATTGCGTCCCAAGACATCAACAAAAGAGACTCCGGTGATGATAATATTTCCCCAATGAAGATCACCATAGCCTAGAATTGCAGCAACATGATCATTTCCAAATCGGACAGTTCCCATGAATTGCCAAACGAAGTTCTTGAGAAGGCTTCGAATCCCAGTCATATGTTTGGAACAACCCGAGTCCACGCACCAGAGACAAATTTCAACAGCCTGCCAATGATAAGAGAAGAAAAATTTTTGGCAACCGATGAAATAGGTTCCTGTAGGGTTAGATGATAATTAAGCCGTATCACATACCGACGTTTCATTGTTAGTATGAGATCTACTAGTGTTGATAATTTTGCCACTATAGTCAAGATTTCTACCAGTAGGCAACCATTTAGAAGTGAATCTAGGGCTACTAGGCTTAGCAAGACTTTCTGTGGACCCTGTTGATCCCAAACTTAGATCGATTAAGCTTTGTGTATACGAGATTAGATCAAGTAATACACGTAGAGAAACCTTTGCTTATGAATAAAGTAACTAAGTGTTATGCGGAATTAACACTTAATCTAAAACACAAAGATGTTAAACAAACTTTCACTTGTATTAGAATGAACGAACTTGATTACAATGAAAGAGGTTTAACTTGTGAAAACTTATGATAACTGATGATTAACTTTAACCTAAAAGATCTTCTTTTATAGATTAAGAAGTCTTGTACAATAAGCTACGAATCAACTATTCTAGGTAAAGATAATAATAGAAAATACAATGTCGAGCTTATCTTTACCATACACAAATAAAGAAACAAATAAACAAAATGATTCGTATGAAGATATATTCCATCAGTGCTAATCTTCAAGGCTGTCAGCGTTGACTTCTTCAAATGTCAACGCTTGGCTGTCAGCGTCCAATGTCATCCTATCAGCGCTTGAATTCTTCTTATTAGCGTCTAGTGAACTGACCCATAATTTATTCCCAACAATCCTCCCCTAAACTTGATATCTATTCCAATGATCAAGTTTCTGAATAAAAACTTAAGGCTTAGGAGGAATCTTACAAAAACTTCTTATGTTGGTGATAAACATATCTAATCAAGTCTTTGGCCACATCACTAGTATAATCAATCTCCAAGGGTGTCTCCTTCATCTTCTCCAATACTTCTTTGGACAAGAAATAGTTAGCATCCACAAGTAGATACTCTGAAAACTTTGTAGAGCTCAAATGAAATACACCACAAGTAGAATAAAGCCTCCAATGAAGATTACTGAGATCATCTTCAAGATCCTTCCATATGGCAGGATCTGCTTCCCTTGGACCACACAAAGTCAAAAATGTGTTCCATAGTCTTATTCCATTTGCTGAAGTAGGTGCTTCAGCTGTATACTTGGCCTCTATTAATCTCCATAGATGCACCAAGTCTTCTCTGTCTATGCTTGCAAAGATAGAAATAATTGAAGTGAAAGTGTGTACCTCCTTTCCAAACCTGCCAATCCTCCAAAATCCACACTCATCTTCATCAAAACTTATGATTGGATTTCTGTCATCTAGAGGTACTACATTAACCAAATCTGAAGCTTCCAATGGAGAAAGCTTGAGATGCTTCCTTATAACAGTTTCAGTTGGATAATACACATCCATATCTTTAGGAAATTGGAGAGGATCTCCTTTCTTCACTGGTCTTTGAGCAATCCTCATCTCCTTTTGAATCTGCATTTCCTCAGCAAGCTCTTGTTTCCTTTCTTCTGAAAGAAACTGGTAGACATTATTTTCTTGCACATGCCTCCAAATAGGATGTGCCCTATACTCTAGCTCCTCAAAAGATAAAGCCAACAACTTCTTGTATGTCCATCTAGGTTGATGGCATCTAAGCAATTTGTAATACAACTGCCTTCTATCTCTTTTAAGCCAAGTCTTGACCTCTTGTGCATTATACCTCAAAATCACCTTTATATCATCTTGTACCCTGAGAAGAACTTCCAACCCCCAAATTTGATCTGACAAACTCATCCCTGGGTTGTCCATTACCTTATCTTCCCAAGCATGGTACATTCTGGTGATTTCTGGAAGGTCCCAATCAATCTGATTCTTCAAATCACTCAATCTTTCTTTTGCCAACTCATCCCCATATTCAAGTCTTTCTAGATCTTCAATAATTTGAACACTTGAATCTGAGCTATCTCCTTCTTTTTCATCATCACTCTCTTCCTCACTCTCAGAAGTGGCAACAAATGGTGATCTACCACTCCTCTTCAAATCTCTTTCCAAAAGTTGTGCAGCCAACTGTTCATCAAATGCAATTTGTGCTGCATCTTTCTTTGGAACATCTTCTTCAACCAGAATCCCCTTACCCTTGTCTTTTGGATCAATAATAGGTAAGGTAGAAGAAGTAACCTGTGTGGACACATCTTTGATGATTGCTGATGACTGGAATACATCAACACCACCTGCAACTTTGTCAGCGTTCAAGTTACCTTTATCAGCGCCCCGATTACCTTTGTCAGCGCTGGATGTATCAGCGTTCAAACCTGTATCAGCGCCCATTGTTGCTGTGAAAGATCCTTCCAAGTTCAATGGAGTTACCTTGGATGTATCAATAATTGGGTGCTTCTTCAAGTTGGTGAGTGCTTCAGCAACATTTAAAGATTCACTAAATTGTGAACTCTTCTCACTGGCTGTATGAATCAGCTCATCCTCTTCATCCTTCCCTTTGGAAGATTCCTCCATTCTACTCCTGCTACTTGGATTCTCCAAAACAGTTACCCGCTCCCTCAATACTTGGAGTTCACGGCCCTGATTATTGACAATTTGTACAAGGCTGACATTTTGCTTTTGCAAGCTAATGACAGCAGCCGTCAATTCAGTCAATGTCATAGGTTCCAATCTGCCCTCAGCTAGAATGGGGATTTGACCTCCCAAAATAGAATCATAGGGCGTGGATGAGGTCTTAATGATGTTGGGACTGTCTTGACCAGCATCTAAGCTTGTGTCAATAGCCCCAGCCTCATCCATGGCACCAGCCACACTTGTGGAGGTGGTTCTCTCTGCAACAAGGCTAGGACCACTAGAGGAGAACACTCCAGTAGTCCTGTGGCGTTTATTCAACCTAGATTGTAATGGGGTGGAAGATGAGGTAGATTGTGTGGGTGTTGGTTGGTTAAGGGGTGTTTGGGATTGTTCAGGGATGTCATCAACGTTGGGATTGGCTGTGTCAGCGCCAACATTTTGAGTGTCAGCGTTGACATTGGGTTGGTCAACGTCCATGTGGTCAGGTGAAGGTAATGGTTCATGGATAGGCTCAAGTTGGGGTGCAGGGTCTGGTTGTGGTTGAGCAGCCTGAATTACTTCAAGCATGGCTTGGGTGAGAGGGATAGATCTGTTTGTGGAGCTCATCTTGTCAAAAATGGTTTTCTTTTGCTTAGGGATCTCATAAAAAGTGTCATGATCCCTAGTACAATATTCTTGTAAATCAAAGACCATTTGCAAAAATCTTGGGTAAGCCAATGTAATTTTACTCCCCTTATTTTTACACATCCCTTCAAAAATCATTTTTGAAAAATTATACTTAAGCCCACGTGACATACAAACCAAAGCACTTGCAATGGACCTGTTTATTTCATTAAAAGCAGTACATTTTGGACTTAAGCATTGAAGAAGGACATGTATTAAATATTTCCAGTCAGAGGGAAATTCCTGCTTATGATATTTATTTAAAGATTTACCAGCAGGAATAGGATAACCCAATTCCCTAAGACCTTGTTCTATTGTTGCAATGGCAAGGGTAGTCACACCATCAGCGTCATCAAGACGCAAAGCTTGGCGAACCAAGGCTTCAGTGACCACCCATGTTCTTCCATGAACAGTAGATGTTAATGTGGTCACTCCATTAGCTGTTGTGGAACTAACATTATTCCAAAACTGTCTAATGTGTGCGACAGGGACTAATGGTTCATGAGAAAGTGCATACCTTAATGAGGATGCATTTAAAAATGCCACCATTTGTGAATACTGAGGAAACAAATCATTATCAGCAGCCAAGTAAGCGACCATATTATGTTGGCTCTTGAACTCCAATGTCAGATTGGTTGAGTTGAACTTTGGTGCCATGTTTAAAGCTGTTTAGGTTATGTGATATGGGAAAAATCTAGGAGAAAAATGTTAGACAAGAAAATATGAATACCCAGAACAAAAAGTTTAGCCAAATTTATAGGAGAGATGCATGATTTGGATTGGTCAAAAATGAGGCAGTTATATTCAAAGAGCAATGATGAAAATATTGAATCAAATATAACTTATCTCATGCATTAATTAAAAGTAACAACTCCCCAAAATTACGGCCAAAGATTAGTAAAAAATAACAACTGGGTAGGGCCCACTAGGTGTCAACGATCAAAAATAGCCCATCAACGCCCAACGGCTATATTTTCTTGTCAGCGTTTGCCTAAAGCCTTGTCAGCGTCACGATTGGACGTAACAGCGTTTGGAGAAAAACTTGTCAGCGTCTAAAAATAAAAAATATTTAAAAAGAAAAAGACCTTAACAAAGTAATTTATCCTAAGGGAAATATCTTACAAGTTGATAATAATTACTGGGCGGCAAGCACTGTCCATTTATGCACACTTGCTTAAGCAAGATAGACACAAATGTCCTCTAGTGTCCCTTGCTAACCAAAATACTTACCAACAAAGTTATTTCATAAAATTCTTTGTAACTCCCAGGTAAACCCATAACAAAACTATTCCCAAGTCTCCCATCAGACCATAACCAATTCTAGGCCAAAAATGTCTTGGCAGCATGCATAGTTTATCAACTTTGCATGCTACAGTGCCTCATGGTTTAGTAAAACTAACCCATACTCACCTGTGGACACAATCTAGAATTGTGATGAGAGCATTATAAGAATACCCAAAAGTCCTAAAGGTTCCTTAAACCTCCCCTTAAACTATGATACATGAGTCTCTCAAAATGTATATGAACATTAAAAATTTATGTCAAGATAGGAATATAAATATTCCAACCATCATCCATAAACAAAAACATGTCCAAATAGCTCTTCAAAGATCCATAAGCAACTCTGTATCCAATGGCATAAATCTACCACCACCTACACATTTAGATTGAAAACCACAAAACTAACATTTGTTGCTGACAGCGCCCCGACAACACTTGTCAGCGTTGAAGGAACTCTTGTCAGCGTTAGACAATAATATCTCTAACAACGGCAAAATAACACTTATCAGCGTTACATTCACCTTTGTCAGTGTTAGAAAAATAAAGTGGAAAAATCTAAATCATCACAAAGACCAATAACAATGCATTATCCTGTACATACTTTTACAAAAAGGTTCCAAAACACATATTAAGTGAGATTAACCATTCCAATATTTGTTACCAAATATTGAAATCTTCCAGTATCAAAAGGTTTAGTTAATAAATCAGCCACATTATCTTCTGTGGCTACCCTATCTGGTTGTATTAAACCTTTCTCAAAGCAATCTCTTATAAAATGATGTCTAATTTCTATGTGTTTGGTTTTAGAATGATGTACAGGATTTTTAATAATGCATAAAGTACTGTTATTGTCTACAAAAATCTTGGTATGCATGAAATTATACCCATAATCCAACAGCTGGTTCTGAATCCATAAGACTTGTCCACAACAAGCAGCTGCTGCAACATATTCTGCTTCAGTTGTAGAGTTTGCCACCACTGTTTGTTTCTTGCATTGCCAAGATATCAATCTACTCCCAAGAAATTGACATCCACCAGTTGTGGATTTCCTATCAAACTTGTCACCACCATAGTCACTGTCTGAATATGCAATAAGCTCCAATGGAGAATCTTTTGGGTACCATAAGCCAAGATCTGGATAACATCTTAGGTACCTAAAAATTCTTTTCACAGCAAAAAGGTGACATTCTTTGGGAGTCACTTGATGGCGTGCACAAGCACACACAGCAAACATGATGTCAGGTCTTGAGGCTGTAAGATACATCAATGAACCAATCATTGATCTATAGTGCCTAACATCCACATCCTTTCCAGCTCCAATTTTTCCCCAAGGGTGTTCCCTATCCATAGGAGTGGAAACACTCTTTTCATGTGGAGAAAAACCATATTTCTTCAAGATTTCAGCTACATATTTGTCTTGGGAGATGAAGATTCCATCTTCTTTCTGCTGAACTTGTAAGCCTAGAAAGAAGTTCATCTCACCCATTGCACTCATCTTGAATTTATCTGTCATAAGCTTGGAAAAGTCTTCACTCATCTTTGGATTAGAGGATCCAAAAATGATATCATCAACATAGACCTGGACAAGTAAGACATCCTTACCTTTCTTCTTTGTGAACAATGTCTGATCTATGGTGCCCCTTTTAAAACCATTTTCCACCAAGTAAGTGGACAATGTACCATACCATGCTCTTGGGGCCTGATGAAGTCCATACATAGCTTTCTTCACTCTATAAACCTTGTCTGGATTCTCAGGATCTTCAAAACCAGGAGGTTGCATAACGTATACCTCCTCAACAATTGTCCCATAGAGGAAAGCACTCTTCACATCCATTTGATAAACAGTGAAGTTCATACAAGAGGCATAAGCTAGGAAAATTCTTATAGCTTCAATTCTTGCAACAGGAGCAAAGACCTCTTCATAATCTATTCCTTCCTTTTGTGTATATCCCTGAGCTACCAAACGTGCCTTGTTTCTGACCACAATACCCCTTTCATCTTTCTTGTTCCTTAGAACCCACCTTGTCCCAATTGGTCTCACATATCTAGGACAATCAACCAGCTCCCAAACATCCTGTATAGCAAATTGGTGAAGCTCATCCTACATTGCTTCCACCCAACTAGGTTCTTTAAGAGCATCAAAAATCTTCTTGGGTTCTTCTTGTGACAGAAAACATGCAAACAAACATGCTTGTACAAGAGGGGTATCAACCTTCTTGTGTATATTGGCAATAAATCCACCAAGATTTTGATGGGATCTTCGTGTCTGAACTGGAGCCATAACATCACCAATGATCTGAGATGAGGGGTGATCCTTTATCGTGGAAGTGAGAACTCCTCCTTCAAAAAGTCTGGTGTCCTCAACTTCACGCTCCATGTTGTCAATATCTTCTTCATCAGACTCTCTTTGATCAACAGGAATCTCTTCATGGACATTGGAAGGTCCACCTTGTTCAAAATGGGAAGAGAAAAGATGTGCAAAGGTGTCATCAACGTCTGAACCTTGTTTGTCAGCGCTTGGGCTAACAACGCTTGAACTGTTGTTGTCAACGTCTGATCCATCAGCGTCTGAATTGCTCTTGTCAGCGTTTGATTTCCCTTTGTCAGCGCCTGAAGAACCATGCATGTTTGTATTTGGTGGTATTTGGAAACCACCATTATCTTTTCTAGCAGCAGCAGCAGCAGCATAATACTCATCTGTCCATATAGGAAGTGTAACATATTCTTGTGTGGGAGATGACTCAACTGCTGGTGGTCCATCCTTCTTAGCAACCTATATACCTGAAACATTACCAATTCTCTTTTCCAAAACACTTGAAGTTACCTTCACAATGTCTGGATCAGTAACAGGCATATAATTTAAAGCTCTAGATAAAGGTTCCAAGTCAAACAACCAATTTGGACCACTTTCAGGATCACTAGGTTTACTCTCTAAAAACCTAACATGTACTTTTTCAAGTATACGTTTTTCCTTTTTAATGTAAACCCTATATCCTTTGCTCTACACTGAATAACCCATGAAGTAGCCTTCATCACCTTTTGAATCAAATTTACCTAGGGCATCACTAGTTTCTAAAACAACTACATGACAACCAAAAGGCTTGAGAAAGCCAATATTTGGCTTCCTTCCCCAAAGTAACTCATAAGGTGTCTTATTATGTATTTTGTTGACCAATGCCCTATTTTGAACATAACAAGCTGTGTTAACAGCTTCAGCCCAAAAGGCTATAGGAAAGTGGGCATCAGCCAACATGGTTCTGGCTGCTTCAATTAGGGTTCTATTCTTCCTTTCAGCAACCCCATTTTGCTGTGGGGTTCTAGCTATGCTAAACTGCCTAGTAATCCCTTTCTTGGCACAAAAATCATCTAACAGCTGATTTCTAAACTCACCCCCATTGTCACTTCTAAGAATTTTGACCTCATTACCATTCTTCTTTTCAATCTGGGTAATGAAATTAATCAGACTTTGGGCAGTTTCACTTTTCTTGGCTAAAAAGAAAGTCCATGTAAACCTGGAAAAATCATCAGTGATGACAAAACAATATGATTTACCCTTAAAAGTTTCTATATTAGTTGGACCAAAGAGGTCCATATGCAATAAGTGAAGTGGTTTAGAACTAGAGTGCACCTGTTTAGATTTGAATGAGACCTTGTGCTGCTTGCCCTTAAGACATGCAACACAAGAGTGGTCATTGTGGAAAGCCTTTTCAGGCAAACCATCAACTAAACCAAGCCTCACAAGTCTATTGATATTTTTAAAGTTTATGTGCCCTAATCTCCTGTGCCAAAGATTACTTTCATCTACTGAGGCTTTAGCATAAAGACATGACATCATTTTATTATTCATCTTAATTCCATTAAGATTCACATTATATATGTCTTTATGCCTTGGTGTTCTAAATTCTATGTATTTCTCCTCAGGGAGCTTGTAATCTTTGCTTAACACCAAGCACTCAGTATCTGTGAAAAGAACCTTATTTTTGTTATCACACACTTGTGATACACTAAACAAATTATAATCCAGTTCTTTTACCAGGAAGACATTCTCAAAACGTAGATTATTGGTAATAAGGGTTCCTTTTCCTGTGATGGTGCCATAGCCCCCTCCAAAGTATACCTTATCACCATCTTGAATAGGAGTGAAGTTTGTCAGATAGTCTTCCTTTCCTGTCATGTGCCTTGAGCATCCACTATCCCAATATCCATAATCATTGATCTTCTTCTGAATGCCCTGCACATAAAGAAAACACATTAGTTTTCTTTGGGAACCCAAGCCTTGAAAGACTCGGATTCATTTGGTTGTTCAACAAGAACAGACTTGGTTCTCATAACAACCCCATTTTCATCCCTTTTTGGATGAAAAGCCCAGTTAACCCCAATTGGTCTTGACATGACCTTTGAAATATACTGAAACCTGTTGCATGTCATAGAAAGACCAGTAGAATTAGGGTTTTGGTCTTGTTTTAGTCTCCATGATAAGCTAGTAGAGGCTTTAGACCCATTTCCCTGTGGTTTCAAATACCTAGGTTTGGCAGTGTGTCTGTCAGCGCTGAAATTGTTCTTGTCAGCGCCACGATTGCCTTTATCAGCGTTAAACCTAGGGTTTGCTACAGGAACCCATTGCCTATTGGACCAAGTGTTTGACTTTTGAAAAGGTCTTAGGCCATGTGTGTTAGACCCTCTAGTAAAGAATGGGGCTGGTCTAACAACTTGTGAACTTTTGTTCACAAAGGTATTGGGTCTGATAGTGTTTGACCTATGTTGACTTTTGTCAGCGCTGAAATGGTTCCTATCAGCGTTGACATTGGAAGCGTTGACACATTTGTATGCCAAATGTGAAAAGCTACCACATGAGTAACAAGCTTTTCTAGACATAGTCTTAGGTCTAGAAGCAAAGAAGCCTGTTCCATGGTTACTAACTTGGCTTTTTGGTGACCTAGTATTCCTATACATCTCTGCATACTTAACACTAGGTTTTCTAACAGTTTGTGGGCCAAGGTCAACAGCTTTGCCAGTGGTTGGGTGTGTGATTTTAATAGGTTTAGGATCATGGCTCGTGATTGGTGTGGGCTCATTTGGACTTTCACACAACAACCCTCCCTTAACAAACAAAGTGTGGTTAGCTTTCTTCCACTCATCTAGGTCAGTCAGTTTTTGTTTGTATTCTTCAACTGGGGAAGTCACTCTAGGTAGAGGAATGAATTCCTTCTCTTGGAGTTCTGGCAAGCCAGTCCAAGATAAGTCCTTTGATTCGACACCATAGAAATCCCCAGCTGGTGGTAGAACACCAGTATAATCTTTCATCCCAATCCCACTCATGTCCTTAGAGTCTCTTTGTTTACTAACACACTCTCCTAGGGATTGTGTGGCCTTACCAAATCTCTGGATTTTAAGACTCACATTGTCTTTATTTTTGTTAGCCTCATCTAACTGAGCTATCAAATCAAGATTAACCCTGTTTGTGATATCTTGAATATCTTTACTTTAATGTAACTCATGATTTAAGATATTTATTTTATCCTTTAAATCAAACTCCATTTTCTTATACTCAGCTACTGTCTTTTCTGTTTGGGTAAGAGCAATTTGATAATTAGATACTTTGCATCTTTCAGCACTTGCCTCATCTAATAATTTTACTATCTCTTGATTTAGTTTTTCAGTATTTAAACGACAACCCTTAGAACAGAAAGCATCAGTATATACCTCATTATCTGATGAAGAGGAGGAGTGTGCCATGAGAGCATATTGAACATGCTCTTCTTTAACTTCAGCAACCAAAGCTCTGTCCTCTTCCTCATCCTTAGCCATAAAGTTCCAGCTCCAGTCCCATCCTCCAACACCATAAATTTGTTGAACAACAACCATGGCCTTGGGATCTTGGCTCTTAACCATTTGGCTTGAGGGCTTACCAGCATCAGATCTTCTTGGAGATCTACATTCCCTCATAAAGTGCCCCATCCGATGACAATTGTAGCACTCAACTTTGGATTTGTCAAATCCAGCAACATCCTTAGCATTAAAGGTCATCTTCTTCTTGAACCTTTTATTAAACCTGTTTGCTCTTAAACTTACAAGAGCCATAGTCCATTTGATGTCCATCTCTTCCAATTGCTCATCACTTATCTGCTCAAGATCTTCATATGTAATCCTTGAATCACTGGGAAAAGAAGCTATGAATGCACACATAGTATCTAGATCTAAACCAGCAGGTTTAATTCCATCAGCGCCAAAGTTGTGAGTGTCAGCGCTTGAGTATAAAGCGTTGACAGGATATGATCCAGCGCTGACAGACTGAGATCCAGTGACTGGATGTCCATAGGAGTTCATGGAATCAAATTGGCCTTCACTTTGTGAGAAGAAGGCCATATTGCTACTGGAAGATTTATTATCACTCTCCAAAAGCCATTCATTCTCCAACAGTCTTAGTTTGTTGAAGATGTCATCAAACCTGGAGGTCTTGTGGGTGTTATTGACAAGAATGGATCTTGTCTCAATCTTCCATACATCACCAAGGCTTTTGAGAAAAGTAGCATTCAAGTCAGGGTCATCAATCTGTGTTCCCATGAAGGAAAGTTGACTTGTGATGTCAAGCAGTCTACTTCTCACACTGCTGAGATTCTCATTTGGTTGAGCCTTAAAGACAGCATACTCATGCATGAGTTGCTTCTTCTTTTCTTCTTTTGTGTCAGCATTGCCACCATGTGCTACTTCAAGAGCTTCCCAAAGCTCTTTTGCAGACTCAAAGCGTTTGTACTTGTGCTGATTCTCATGACCTAGGGCGTGTTTCATGATGTTCAAGATTTTCATGTCCACCCTTTTCTTGGCTATATCTTCAGCAGATACAGCTCTTCCATCTTCAGGCTTTTCCTTCTTATCAGCTTCAGGACAATTAGGTACAGCTATCCTTGTGGCAATAGCATTAGCAATCTTTTGAGCTTTGTTGAATGTGTTCCCATATTCAACAATCTCCCAAAGAGTGTAGTCATGGATGGCTATATATTGCTCAAAATTAGACTTCCAAAGCTCGAAGTTCCTGGCATCAAACATGGGAATTTTGATGCTAGGGTTTGTGGTGTTGTTTTGTAGCAAAACTGGAGCAGGAGGTTGATTTGTGCCAGACATGATGTTTTTAGGGTTTTGAGAAGTTTAGGGTTTTTAGGGTTTTTGGTGTTTTAGGGTTCTTGCGTTACTTAAAGATCAAAAGTTTCTCAACAAGCTCTGATACCACTTGTTGATCCCAAACTTAGATCGATTAAGCTTTGTGTATACGAGATTAGATCAAGTAATACACGTAGAGAAACCTTTGCTTATGAATAAAGTAACTAAGTGTTATGCGGAATTAACACTTAATCTAAAACACAAAGATGTTAAACAAACTTTCACTTGTATTAGAATGAACGAACTTGATTACAATGAAAGAGGTTTAACTTGTGAAAACTTATGATAACTGATGATTAACTTTAACCTAAAAGATCTTCTTTTATAGATTAAGAAGTCTTGTACAATAAGCTACGAATCAACTATTCTAGGTAAAGATAATAATAGAAAATACAATGTCGAGCTTATCTTTACCATACACAAATAAAGAAACAAATAAACAAAATGATTCGTATGAAGATATATTCCATCAGTGCTAATCTTCAAGGCTGTCAGCGTTGACTTCTTCAAATGTCAACGCTTGGCTGTCAGCGTCCAATGTCATCCTATCAGCGCTTGAATTCTTCTTATCAGCGTCTAGTGAACTGACCCATAATTTATTCGCAACAGACCCTACGTGCGTACTTTTGGAACATACACCTTAGCCTTAGGAGTGCGTTGTTGTTCACTGACTGACAGCTTGTCAATTTGAGTGTAACCACCATAATTCTAACCATTCATTGTTAAACCACAAGCATCATGACTAAAAGCAAAGAAACACTTATTACATTTAGCACAAATAACTTCAGATTTTTCATTCGAATAGCAAGCTTAAAGTCATTACATTCAGATGAATTAGGTTTCTGATTATGATTGAAAGGCGGTAAATTCCTAGGGTGTTCTTCCACTTCTACATTATTGATCTTGGGGCGACTACTTCTAGAGGCAAAAGGGACCCTATCATTCCTTGTATTGCTCGTAGGTTGTGGCCTTCTGCTCTTAGTGTAGTTGTTTATTCCTGTAGAAGAAGACACGCGTCTATTAGAATTAGCACTTTTTAAATCAATAACTTGTGGTTGAGTTATAGTGATCGGTTTTGTCCTAACGCTTGCTTTACGTTGTTTGCTAGGCACAGAGGGAGAACTAACACGAAACATTCCTGAGGCAATCACAACAGTTTTCATTCCAGCAACCTTGGGAAAAGGTGTCACAGCAATACGAGTGGGTCCCGAGGTTGCTGGTTTCTGGATCATCGTATCCACAATCGAGCTAGGTTCAGAAGTCTTATATTCTAACAAGGGCTATAACTTACATTTCTCACAGATTTTATCAATAAGTTTCTGATAGACAGACTTACTTTGTTCAACAGCCCGCTTATATGAAACAACAACAGATTCTAAATCTACAATCTTAGCCTTAAGCTTCTGAACATTACCATCAGTAGCACTCTCTAACCCTTAAGAGGTCAAATTCGTTTCCTTAACCCCTCCTAACTGAGCCTGCAGCCGTGCGATAGTTTGTTGCATTTCATTGTAAGCTTTTTCATACAAAATCTTGTCATATTTGCATTCATCACATTTTTTGACAAATTTATTCCAAAGATCGGTGAATTCTTTATCCTTTTTAATGACATAAGATTCCATTTTCTCTTTCTTAAGATCAAGCTCAGTTTGAAGGTTTTCATTATGCAACACAGAGGTACTTAACTCAACAGGGCTACTATCAATACAATCACGTGCTTTAGAGAGGCGTTCAAGATCGTTTTACAAAACTTTGATTTTATCAAGAGATTTATCAGCTTCCTTCGCCAAAGATTTAAATTCTTCAACAAAGTTGGCAAATTCTTTTAGAAAAGCGTTTTCCAAATTGCCTAACCGAGAATCAACTTGATTAATAATCGGATTAATATCGTTTTGAAGAATTTTCTGGACCTCTATCTGAACAGGTGATGTAAAATTTCTCCAGTGATTTTGGAATTAACAACACGTTTAAGGATGACAAAGTTATCTTTAAGATCGTTTAGAAATCGGCGTGTGATACTCGGTTTAGGAGGGTCATCAGACAATTCCTCACTTGGTAGCAAAAGCATTTCAGTACTCGTTTTAGACCGGACAAAAACAGTTGGAGGATTAACTTTCGGATAATAAACGGGTGTCACTTCTCTATCAAGCTTTTTCATTCTTAAACGAGTCTTTACTGCAAGATCAGTAGTTTCCTCAGAATCATGCACACTAGGAGGATCATGCTCATCAGATAAGAGCACACTACCGTTATATAAGGTTTCATTAGTGGCCTGAACTTTCTTAAGATATCCAAGGTTAGGGGGAATAGGACAACCTAAAACCAGTTTGTATCGAGTGTAATTTATCTCATTCACTTTTGGTGCGAGCATATTTATTGTCTGCATAGTTTGGCCACGTTTTATTAAGAGGTTGTCTAATTCTCTAATCCTATCCTGAGCTTTGAAAAAATACTCAAGAAGCCCATCTTCTCGAATTTTGAAATCATGTTTCAGCTTCTTTCGTTCTTCTTTTAAATCCAAAATAGTAGATTTTTCAGTTGAAAGCTGTTTATTAAGAGAGGTGATTTCATCATTCAATTCACTTATGTTTTTAGCACTACTTAAATGTAAGGCATTTAATATCTTAGTTGTGAATTTTTCTTGATACATCGATGTAGCATGATCTTGTTCAAGTTCTTTAATTTTAGTCTGATGAATTTCAAAACTTTTCTCCCGTTCCTTATATCCCGCAAGCTCAGTGGTCAGTTTGGCATTAGTTTCTCTAAACTTATTATTAACCACCGTAGCATGGTCAACATCCTTAGCAAGCTTATCAAATAAAGATTTATAATACGCATGTGCCGCATCAGGAAGGGTTGTAGGCTGGGCAACTTGATCCACACTAAGGTACACACTAGGCTCATTCAAACTAATATTACTACTATTTGTTTGATCCCCGTGTGTTTGAATGTAGGGCTCAAGCATCTCAGTATACTCCTCCTCCTGATTAGACGTACTATATATATCATTATCATCAAAATATGGATGTACCTCAGAGGGATCGTCTGAATCATAAACGGGAGCTCTGTCAGCATGCATTCCTGAGGTAGATGCTTGCTGTAAGTTAGCCATCAAGATGTAGTTGGCATTCACCTCTTCTTCCTCCTCATATTCTGCAGCAGAAGACATAAGTTCAAATTCCTCAACTTGAAGTGGAATCCCTGCCTCTTCCTTTTGTGCTATGAGAAGCTGAGTCTGAAGATAAGCCGCATCCCTCTTCTTTTTGGTTGTGCAATCTCTAGCATAATGACCAAATCCCCTATAGTTGTAGCACTGAACCTGACGATTATTTTGTCCATTTCCCGTACCAGTATTCTCAGCCATTGCAGCCATAATGTTTCCCATCTGGTTACCAACTGCTGGCACAACTATTAACCCATTCTGATTACCCGCATTCGGAATACCCGGATTTTGACCATGGTTTTGACAATACTGATTTTCTGCATTGCCAACGGTCTGCCCAACATTCTGACCATATTGTTGAAAATGAGTCCCCGTGTTTGTAGCAACTACCAATTGGCGATCTTGATTCGCATTCATGAAAGGTTGAGCAATCTGCCTATTTCTAGTGTTCGAGGAGATTCTCTGATTGTTGTTGGTGGTGTTAATGGTGAATTTGAATACCTTTGCAAGTAGGGTAAGACCAGTATTAATAGCATGAGTAGGATCGGTGATATCATCAGAACAAGCAATGGGTTGTTGTAAGTAATTCATAGAAGCAGGAGGTTGATATCCATAAGCAGTGAGTTGTTGTTGTTGTTGTGGCATGAAGTTACTTGATGAGGGTTGATGGTAGGGTACCATGGGATATGACATAAATGATGGAGAGTTCGCCATAAAAGCCAATGGGTCTTGTGTCTTGGCACGTCTTTCTGCCCTAACTTCGTTAGCTTCATCTTGATTCATCTTCAAATAGTCATATACTTGAGTGTAGTCCACAACATGAAGATCCTTGGTTTGATTGACAAGAGTGACATATCGTGACCATTCAGAAGGAAGATTATCAAGGAATTTGATGTTGGCAGCAATTTGTGCAGGTTCATGTTTATTTCTTCTAAGATGGTTCATGAGGGTTGAAAACCGATGATAATAAGGTTCAATTTGTTCCCCTTTAGTAGACGTAAATTTTTCCCATTCACGAAGCAACTTAGTTTCCTTTTCTTGTAAACCGATTTCACTACCCTTCATCATTTTCTGAATCCTAAGCCACATCTCGTGTGCGGTTTCACAACTATCGAAAACAACATAAACATCTTCAGGAAGTCCCATAAGAAATAAAACAAGAATTTTTGACCTTATAAAGCTGTTTGTAAAAAGAATTTTTGAATAAGCCTGAAATAAGCAAAAGCTCTCTACACAAAACGACAAAATAGTCGTTTTCGAGTTCTAGACCAATTCAAGGGCTGATTCTTTTTGCAAAATGTTTCAAATCACTTAACTAAGCTTAATAATAAAAAAGATTTCAAATAAGCACACTGAATAAGCTGGAATAAGCAATAAGCTATTTTGAAAAAGAAAAGTCAATTCGTTTTCTAGTCAAACTTAAAAGTCAAAGGCTCAAATGCTCCAGAATAGTCAAATGGGTCAAATAAGGAAGATTGATTACAAAAACTAAGTTGTTGCACAATAAAATAAGCTATTATAGCTTATTGATAAGCTGAACACAAATTAACACTAGCAGTGGCTAGAAATAGTGGGAAAGGGTTCCCACTGCTTGACTTTCTTAACTTTTGATTTTAGTGAGATTTACTTGGAATTAATGGACAATCAAGGCACCCTTATAACCAGTGGGTTATAAGGAGTCAATAACAAGCAAGAAATCACAATTTCACCAAGCCAATTTGTACAGTTAATTTAATTTATGCCCAGATATCACACAGACATGAACATTAAGCAGATTTGATAAAATAAGCAGATTTAGCAAGATTAAGCCAACCAAATTGCACCAAAAGCATACAACAGCTTAAATAAATTCAAGTGAACACAAATTAACTCATATCATAAACCACTCAAGGGTGGCCTAGTGGCAAAGGGGTTTGTGGCTATCACTCTAAAATGGGTGAGGTCTCAAGTTCAATTCCTGCTAGGTGCAAACAACCTTGAAGTGGCCACACCAACCCCCTGAAAAGGAAGGGATTTACCTGGTTTGAGACTGTGTGGTGGTGGGCTCAAACCCCGTGGATTAGTCGACCACTGAGTCAGAAATCACGGTTACCTAAATAAAAAAATAAAAAAACTTAACTCATATCATACACTGATTCAAAGATTTGACCTAGATTCAAGCCTATGTGAGTTAACTGATGAACAAATGATGAACACAAAATCCTTTTGCTGATATACTTGACCACAAATCCAATTTTAAACCCTCAAATATACTTATCAGCTTACACAAACTTTGTTTTTACACTTGTTAATCCTAAATAAGCATACACTCTAGGTGTTCCCAAGATTTTAGATCAAAACAGGCAAAATCAAAGTAGTTATACCACAATTTTCAGATTTGATGTTCAAAGCACAAGATATGCAGATAAAAGCATACAAACACCTTAATAACAGATAGATACCACAAACAAACCCTAACACCTACTCAAACTAACACAAACTTCAAACAAACAGTATTCCCAAACACCCCTTTCACTTTTTAAATCAAAATTTAAACAAGCAAATGTGATTTTCAGGTTAAACCAAACTCAAATAAGCATCATAACAACATTCTCATACACTTAGAACAAGATTCAAGCCACAAGAACAACACATACAACAGCAGAATCACAAAATTACTTAGAACAAGTATTTTGACAGATTTTTGGTAAAAAGGGCTCAACCCTCATGAATGTACATCCACACTCACGAATTTATAGCTTATGTACCTAGCTAAACAAGGCAAAAGCTTCCAACAAGCTGCTAAGTTCAACAGGGTTAGAAACAAACAGATTAATAAAGAAAAATAGAAAATGACCAAGATCCTTTCAAGCTTGAACCCCACCCCTTGATCCTTCCCAAACCACAAGCTCACTACACCTTGATAAGTATCTTATCAGGGTGTTATGATCACTTATAGTCCAATAAGTCAAGTGTTTGAACAAGACTTAGAAAAAAATCAGGTTTTTGAAAACTTTTGCAATAACTTGCACAATACTTAAAACCAATCCTTGAGATTTCACAAACACAAACTTGTAACATCAACAAACAATAAATAAGAATGACACTTGGAATTCATCAACAAAATCACACACTTTTTCATTCACTAGAAAAAAGGGTTTACGGATTTGTGACCAAAGAAAAACCAAGAGCAAAGACTAATGTGGCATGCTAAGGCCTTTATATAGGCTACATGAAACTAGAAAGCTGAAAATAAAACATGAAACCCTAGTATATGGTCTTCTAATTTTTCCCTTGAAGGTTTGAAAATTCTTGAACATGTGTGAACATTTTGCTGTTTGTGAAGTTGTAAAGTGGGTATCAATTCATCCAAAGGCTCCAAATAAGCTTAGGATTGAAGCAGGGTTTTGGTTCGTTGATCCTACTGGCAGTTCTTGTCTTGTTCTCCAAAAGGGAAGCAGGGGTGTATCATGTGAGCTCTTGGGGTGAGGTGGCATGTATTTTGTGAGTTGGGCTTTGTTCATTAAGAGGTTAATCATAAATCTGGAAGGTATTAGCACTTAATTTATAGGGATTAAGAAAAACCCAAATCGGATTATGAACATGAAGAACATCAAATCTTGTTTTGTTTTTAAATAGGTGTTAGGAGCGTAATTTATATAACTAATTAAATTAGTTATATTAATCCGGTGGTGGGAAGTGAGGTGGCACAATGGGGTGTTGTGATTGGTTGTAAGGGGTTAGTGAGACACGTGGTGGGTTTTGGTTGGTTAAGGTAACTTTCATGTCTTGGCAGTTATCACCCCTTCTTTCTTCTTTCTTTCATTTGTAGTTTATTACCACAAAATCAGATTTCCTTTGTTAAGTAAGTTTTGTTTTTCACACTTTGGCCACAAAAACTTTTGCAAAGGGATTTCAAGGACTTGTTTTGCCATTTGATGATATTTAAAGGACCAAACTTGTAATGTCTTCAATCTTCAAGGTCTTTACTTGTATCTTTGTCTTCATGGAGGACTAAAAATGACAAGTCCTCAAATTTGTGGGACCATTCTTGCCAATTCTTCAAAGTTGAGGGTCCTTTTTGTAATTTTGACAAACTTTAAGGACCAAACTTGTAATTATGAATATACAAGGGTTTAAAGTGTTAATTTTTAAATAATGGAGGACCCTTCTTGTATAATCTTCAATTCGTCAAGGACTTTTCTTGGAAAATCAATTCTAGGGCCTGTTTCTTTGTGCGGCTTCGTTTCCCGTGTTCGTTTTTGCTTGTTTCTTGTGATCTTTTGCCATTTTCTCAATATCCGTACCTAAAATACACATTGAACAAACACAAGCATATATTTGGAACATTTTATGATATTCTAACCATTTTAAGCCCGTTTTGGACGATGAGACTATGTATAAAAGTAGTCTCATCACTCCCCCATACTAAACCATTGCCGTGCCCTCACGCAATGCTAGAATAAAGTATCTTAGCACCTCCAAAATTCATTTTTATGAACTTTTATTTAAACGTAAACTTACTAAACTACTATTATTACTACTACTTGGGTTTTAGACATAATGTAGGATTTTCATCGCAAAATGGGATGTTTAGGTTCATAGAACAAGAACACGTGAATGCTTCGTTAGAAATAATTCGTCGTCCTCGATTTTCACCCAATCCCATGCCAAGCGTGCAACGAGATCATTGTCATTATAAGTTAGTAATGCTAACACTACTCATGTGCCCTAATCACGTACTTAGACTCCCATTTTCCTAAGTGGTATCTCTTATATTTTATTTTTTTCTTGAATGTTCACGAGGATACATTTTTTACTTATGCGATGATAGAGATTTAGGTCTAAAAATAGAGTCATAACGGTGTAACCAAGACCATCGAATTAATAACCCCCCTAATAGACAACGATGTCAAAAAATTAAGTCAACAAGAAGGATCGATAAACACGGTTTTATAACGGTTTTGAACATGAGACTTATTACCAAGACTTTTATACGCCCCCTAATGGATGGGCCTTATTATCATAGGTTTACCTCCATCTTTTATTCAACTCCACCATGGAGCTTTTATTATGACTTCGATCTTGCCTTGCCTTTTATTTAACCTCGTCATGAGGTGTTTATTATGGCCAAAGACGTATATCCTCACGTAAAAGCGAATTTTAGATCTTTAAAGCTTCAAAGATTAAGACTTGATTCACTTTCAATTTCGCATAGATTTTTCGGCCTTGTGAGCTTCAAATTGTTTGCTTGATTTAGGTGCGCACTTGAAATCTTATTATTAGGTGAAGCTTTCGATTATTCGGGTTGCCAATACTTCAAAACCGTGACGCTGGCGATACCTTAATGTCTTCCCAATTTAATTACATGGAAGCTACTAGAAAAGACTAGAAACCAACAATCAAGACTAAACCGCTAAGCCAATACTTATTAGAAAAATATATATAAAAGCGAAGGGAGAATAAGCAAACAACGAGAACACATGAGTTTTTGAAAGAATACGAGTACTCTACGTTTATCATAGTAACTTATAATTAACTCCATCATTTCTCGTCCTCATTTAAGAGACTTAGCCTAATATAAAGTTAAAGAATCGAAGCTAAGTGCTCAACACGCATGGTCGAGTAAAAAATTACTCTTATTCTCGCCATCGGAAATCTACATTCGTGTCTTCAAACACTTATGAGACATGATAATTTTAAAGTTTGTCCATTTTTAGCCTTATTTTGCAACAAAACGATAAAAAAAGATAAACTTTGGAAAGCGTGAAGGTTTGGCAAGGCAAGTATCTATTCACCCCCATACTAAAGTTAAACATTGTCCTCAATGTTTCGAGTCTAAGGGTAGGATAACCCCATACTAGAGACGAAGTCGAATGCTTAATCTAGCATGGAAAGGGTGAAGCCATTAAATCAATAGCCGTTTATGAAGTGTGCTAAAAACCTAAGGTTAGAACATATAAGGATATATCATATGGATATCGAGAAATTCTTCAAAGCAAACGATCGAGTTCTCCCATGAAACGAACACGAGAGGCTCCAATATGAAGATAATGATCATCTAAAAACCAGAATGCACAAACAACCACGAAACAAAGGTTGGAAGGGCACAAATCCCCTCACGAAAGCGATAATATGTACATGGATAAGCATGGGACTCACCCACGAGGCACCTCGTTTTTGATTACCGAGTCATGAGCTCGACTCGATCCCCTCAATACTAATTATCATTAGGGAAGGTGACTTGGTCGAGGTAGTTCAAAGAAGGAACTTCCCCACCAAAGTAGTGCTTCAACCTATGGCCATTCACCTTGAAGTTAGGACCACCATTTTGAGCTAGCTTGACGGTCCCATATGGAAAAACTTGGGTAATGGTGAATGGACCCGACCAACTGGATTTCAACTTGCTGGAAAAGATTTTCAATCTTGAGTTAAAAAGGAACACTTGATATCCAATGTTAAAAACCCGGTTTTTAATTTTAGAATCGTGAAACTTTTTGGTTTTCTTTTTATAAATCAATGAACTTTCATAAGCAATATCCCTCAATTCATCCAATTCATTTAATTGCATTTTCCGATGTTTTCCCGCAGTCTCAATGTCATCATTACAATGCTTTAGGGCCCAATAAGCATTATGTTCGAGTTCAATTGGTAAGTGGCAATTCTTCCCATACACAAGCTTGTAAGTAGTGCACCTAATGGGCGTCTTATGAGCAGTAAGAAAGGCCCATAAAGCATCGTCTAACTTATCCAACCACGATTGTCGGTTTTCCCCTATCGATCTCTCCAAGATCCTCTTCAACGCTCGGCTTGAAACCTCGACTTGCCCACTCGTTTGCGGGTGATAAGCCGTAGAAAGCCGATGTGTAACCCCATATTTCTGTAGAACCCTTTTGAAATTGGTCATTACAAAATAGGTTCCACGATCGCTTATAATTGCACGAAGGGGTTCTAAAATGAGAAAACAATTGCTTCAAAAACTTGATTACCACACGAGCATCGTTCGTGGGCAAAGCCTTAGCTTCCACCCACTTGGATAGGTAGTCAACGGCGACAAGGATGTACTTATTACCACAAGATGATGAGAATGGCCCCATAAAATCAATTCTCCAAACGTTAAAGACCTCACACACTTGGATGATATTTTGTGGCATTTCATCGTTTTGTGAGGCTTTTCCTTGTCGTTGGCATTAGTCACATGACTTGACAAGTGCATGTGCATCTCGGTAAATAGTAGGCCAAAAGAATCCGATATCAAAGACCTTCTTTGCGGTGAGATTAGCACAATGGTGACCACCCGTGGGTCCCTCATGACAAGCTCTAAGGATATTAGATGCTTCGGTGCCAAAAAAACAATGTCGAATAATTTGATCCGCACAAGTCCGAAAGAGTTATGGGTCGTTCCAATAACTTGACGTCACGAAAGAATTTCCGTTTTTGTTGAGACGTCATACCCTTAATGATGAAGTTGCCCGCATGGTAATTTGCGATGTCCGCAAACCATGGGGTGGGTGAGTCAGTCTTAGAATTCACTACACCAAGTGTCTCGAGAGGAAATGTTTCGGTGATTTCCTTGTTCTCGTACACACTTTGGTGAGGATCTTCCAAGCGAGAAAGATGATCGGCCGCTAGATTCTCGGCTCCTTTTTGTCAAGGATTGTGACATCAAATTCTTGTAGGAGGAGCATCCAACGAAGCAATCTCGACTTTGCATCTTGTTTAGCCATGAGATACTTGATTGCCGAGTGATCCATATACACTATGCATTTAGTCAAGACGAGATAAGGTCAGAATTTCTAAAATGCATACACTACGGCAAGGAATTCCTTTGTTGAATCCAAGATCTTTAGACTCAAACAGTCGAAACCGTTTTATCTAGGTTATCAATTGTATATGTGATGAACACAGCGGAATAATACAATTGACAAGAACAAGATGTTTAAGAGATGAATGATTCCCAAAAGAGTTTGTATTATTTTATTAACACAAACCACTCTAGGTGTGTGTACATTGAATCCCACACCTAGAGATCAAAGACTATGTAGGTTACATTTGAGTAGTATGAATTGATAAATAAACCTACGGTCTGGTGGTTCCTTTTATAACATAAGGAAACCAGATTTACATGGAAACTAAATAAGATAATAATGATTAATCAAAAAAGAAATATTCATTCCTATCCTATATTTGACAAAATCTTTCCTTCTTATCATATATGGCAAGGGGAACTCCGGCAGTGGGAACTCCAGTGGGGAAATCTTCAAGCAGTGAGATGTTTCACTAGCAGGGGGAAGTCTCTTGTATTTTGTCCACCAGCTTGAAGTTTCTCCTAATGTCATATTTGGTCCTTCTTGTTTCCATGGTGATTTGACTCATCAACTTTTGACCCAACAATCTTCCCCTAGTTGATGATGTCAAAACACTTCCCCTTAAGCATACAACACCAAGAATCAACAGGCTGAACATTCTCTATAGACTCTTCCCCTTTTTGACATGATCAAATAGGGGTCTTGTATGTGAACAACCTTGATCTCAACCACTACTAACCAATACCATACTTCTAACCCAAGCATTCCACCTTTCAAAATACCCTCCTTGAAGCACATAGGGAACACCTCCTAATAAAAAATGATTTTGAGCAGTAGATACTCACATTAGTTGTAGTAACACCAATGAGTAGTAGCAAAAATCTTCACCTTAATGCCATATGCAAATGATTAACACTTTAATAAATGAGCTTCCCCTTAAAGTGTGCTAATAATTTATGAATCTTCTAATTCAGTAGGCTTTTAAAGTAATAATCATAAGCGAAGAAAATTCAGTATCACCTATTTGATGTAGTAGTAGAAAAATTCGAATCCATGAGTTATAATGTGCACTATCCATATGACGTCGAACGTATACCAACCATTGATGTATAAGGGGTCTACATTCCCTTGACAAATACCTCATCTTAGGAGACATGACCACGGTGATAGAAAGTATGAGCTTAAAGAACCATAAGAAAAATCTCATACACTTGCTAGTATTTATTGTCAATTCTTCGTCATATAATAAAGCACGGATAAAACACGTACTCGAACCATTATACTTCATCTTCAAATAGCTAATTGTCAATTACCTTCATGATCGTGTAAACAATCAATATGAAAGCCTTTTATACCTTTACGACCAGTTGCTGTGAATATACCAAACTCCAAAACATTGCTGTCCCAAAAACCATATCTGACAGCAGGGGGAAATTTCAAAAACAGTGGGACCTGTTCAATGAAAGCAATGGGAACTATTGAAGGCAGGGGGATCGTAGCAGGGGGAACTTTTAATGTAAACAGGGGGAACTTTTTCAAAAGCAGGGGGAACTTTTAATGCCACTGTTTTTCATTATTAACTGTGCCAAACCCACACTCAATGGGGAATGAATTTATAACAGGGGAATAAATAATAAAAATAGGTGCAACTCAAAATTACATCTACTATTAAAATATATCATCGTTTTGTGCAGACACTCCATATCAACTCCTATACCTACTTTCTGTTTTTGAACATATATGAAACCTTCTTTCTGCCTTGACCCCACGGAACAAAAAAAATTCTTTGTTTATAGTAATTGACCATCTCACGTCACCATCATTTTAAATTCCTTTTCTTTTTGATTCATTATCCCACATCAGCAATAAAATAATATAGATCATGGACCATATGTATTCTTTATGTCACGTCCCTTTCTAGGCTTCACTTAACAATCTCAAGTTAAGCCACAAAAGTAGCACTTTAAACAAGAATATAGTAGGACCATGACTCACGTGATGACAATTAATTAAACCATCATGTTCTTATCTTGTCGATCCATATAGTAATAATAAAGAAAGCATGAATATGGATCAATACCTTGGACAAATACATCACGTGATGTGTTTTCTTTAAACAATAAAAGAGATTGTCAATGTATTATTTGCAAATAATATGACGTCCCCATCATCTGTTACTTGTACCACATCAAACCACCAATCACTGCTTGTTTTAACAACCATCTCTTTCAGTGAACAATCAGGACCACAATAGTAGCATCATCGACCCAAACTGACCATCAACTTGTAGCGGTAATAAAATCAGAAACATCTTCACATCGTCAATTAATTAATTACCTAGAGTTTCAACATAAACCCTAGATCTTCAAAACGACGAATTTAAACATCTTGATCTCCTAGATATCTAGAGCCACCCGCTCTGATACCACATGTTGAATCCAAGATCTTTAGACTCAAATAGTCGAAACCGTTTTATCTAGGTTACGAATTGTATATGTGATGAACACAGCGGAATAATACAATTGACAAGAACAAGATGTTTAAGAGATGAATTATTCCCAAAAGAGTTTGTATTATTTGATTAACAAAAAACACTCTAGGTGTGTGTACATTGAATCCCACACCTAGAGATCAAAGACTCTGTATGTTACATTTGAGTAGTATGAATTGATAATTAAACCTACGGTCTGGTGGTTCCTTTTATAACATAAGGAAACCAGATTTACATGGAAACTAAATAAGATAATAATGACTAAATCAAAACAAAAATATTCATTCCTTTCCTATATTTGACAAAATCTTTCCTTCTTATCATATATAGCAGGGGGAACTCCAGCAGTGGGAACTCTAGTAGGGGATCTTCAAGCAATTGGATGTTTCACTAGCAGGGGGAACTCTCTTGTATTTTGTCCACCATCTTGAAGTTTCTCCTAATGTCATATTCGGTCCTTCTTGTTTCCATGGTGATTTGACTCTTCAAATTTTTACCCAACATCTTTTTTCGTTGTAGTGTACTTAAGTTGAGCCTCGATCAACGTCTTGCTAGCATAGTGGATAGCCAAGAAGTGATTTTCATGACGTTGCCCCAAAACGGCCCCAATGGCGTAATTACTTGCATCACACATGAGTTCAAAGGGGAGGTTCCAATTGGGAGCAACAAGAATGGGAGCTTTGGTAAGTTTCCTCTTAAGGATTTCAAAGGCTCGTACACAATCTTCGCTAAAGACAAAAGGAGCATTTTTTTTCGAGAAGGTGTGTAATGGGTCGAGAAATCTTTGAAAAATCCTTGATGAATCGACGATAAAAGCCCGCGTGGCCTAGGAAACTCCCAACTCCTTTAACGGTTTTGGGATGAGGTAATTTAGCCATGACGTCTACCTTAGCTTTGTCTACCTCAATCCCCGCTTTCGAGACCTTGTGCCCTAAGACGATTCCTTCTTTAACCATAAAATGACATTTTTCCCAATTGAGCACAAGGTTGGTTTCCTCACAACGTTTCAACATATGTTTCAAATTTCCTAGACAGGAAGTAAACGAACTACCAAACACGGAAAAATCATCCATAAAGACTTCCATCGTCTTCTCAATCATGTCATGAAAAAAAGCCATCATGCACCGTTGAAAACTTCCCGGTGCATTGCAAAGTCCGAATGGCATTCTATGATAGGCAAACGTTCCATATGGACACATAAACGTAGTTTTTTCTTGATCACGAGGATCGATGAGAATTTGGAAGTAACCGGAAAAACCATCTAAAAAGAAATAGAAATCATTTCCCGCAAGACGCTCTAACATTTGATCCATGAAGGGCAAGGGAAAATGGTCATGAGTCGAGTTGGAATTAACTCGTTGTCATCGTTTGACACAACGGTCATTCCTCCCTTTTTAGGGACACAATGAATGGGACGCACCCAAGGGCTATCAGAAATAGGGTAAATCATTCCCGCGTCAAGGAGTTTAAGGACCATCTTTTTGATGACGTCGTGAATTTTGGGGTTCACCCTCCTTTGACATTGGATTGTCGGTTTGTAGTCTTCCTCCATTAAGATTTTGTGTGTACAAAATTTAGGATCGATCCCCTTAATGTCGGATAATCTCCACGCAATTGCCCCTTTGTGGTCCTTCAAGACATCGATAAGTGCGGTGTTTTCATCATCCGAAATATCTTTCACAATAATCACCGGCAACTTATCGTCTCCTTCCAAAAATACGTATTCAAGATGAGGAGGAAGATCTTTCAACTCGAGGATTGGTGGTTCCTCGATTGAAGATTTGGGTTTGATACTCATAACCTCCTCGGGCGGAGGAAATGGGAAATCGTTGAGAAAATCCTTGATAATCGAGAAGTCCTCATCGTTGTCGAGGTCTTCGTTACAAGTACGAGCAACATCAAATTCTTCCAACATAAAAACACCACCTTCAAATGGAGTGAAAGATGGTGACGAATAATCAAGAATAGGATCGAGCATAGTGGGATTGCCACTATTTTCTTCGTCACCAAAACCTAAAAATTCTTGTGAAAATTCCTCACAAACGACATCGATCATATCAACATGGTTTATAGTCGCGATGGAATAAACATGAGAAAGTTGAGAGTTTTGTGTTGCGTTTATAACAAGTTCCTCGTCGTTGAAACGTAAGGTGATTTTTCTAGCATGCACATAAATCAACGCCATTGACGTATCCAAAAACGAACGACCTAAAATATGAGGAACTTGAGGATCCGTGGGAATATCGACTACGATAAAGTCTACCGGATAATTGAACTTTCCCACTTTCACAAATAGTCTTCGGCCAGTCCACATGCGGGAATCGTAGAATGATCGGCCATCTCGATAGACATTAGTGAAGGAGTAAGATTAGGAAGATTGAGCGCCTTGAAGATTGCAAGAGGCATCAAATTAATACTAGCACCAAGATAGGCCAAGGCATAGCATTCTTCCATATCTTGAATAGCACATGGGATCAAGAATTTACCAGGATCACCGACTTTTTGACATATGCGGTTAAGATAAACCGATGAACAACTAGACAATTGTTGCAATTTCTCCTTGTTGTTCAACATACTCTTAAAGTTAGCGGCAAATTGAGGCATCATGACCAAAGCGTCGACAAAACTTATGTTAAAGTGCAAATCACGAAACATTTTCATAAAAATATCAAATTGGTAATTTTCACGGGCTTGCAATTTCTCCTTACAAAGTCTCGATGGGTAAGGCAAGGGTGGTGTGGGTTGGGGCATAGGCATATCCTTTGGAATCTCGGGTTCCAATGATGGCAATGGGTCAACCGTAGGTGTGGTTTGAGTGGTACTTCGTGGGATTGGGATATGCTCCTCTTCGACCACCACCTTGGGTTCTTCCTCAATTTCCTCCACTGTAGGAGTAATTGGTTGAGGAGTCGGTTCCTTAAAGGTCTTACCACTACGTGTGGTAATCACTTTCATCTCTCCCTTAGGGTTAGACACGGTGTTACTAGGAAAACCACTCGAAGAATACAATTTACACATTATAGCCTCAAACATACTTGAAATTTTATCCTCAAACATAGATTGCCTCTTATCGGCCTTAAGCATCTCTTGTTTAATCTCATGTTGGCCTTATTCCATATTTTGTTGGTTTTCTTGTAACCTTCGCACATTACTCTCCATTTTGTTTGCATGAGACTTAAGTTCATTTGCTAACTCGTTTTTCAACTCATTTTTCAAATCATTCTTAAACTCGGATCTTAGGCTAATTATCTCCCTTTGTATATTATCAAACCTAGCATCATTACCATTTGCATATTCAACAAATTCATTTGGAAGATCTTTCAAGTTTTGCAAACCTTTGTTGTTGTTTTGAAAATCACGGTTTTGATTTTTGTTTTGCACTTGATTATTAGACCCTTGATTCCCATAGTTGTTATTACCCTTATAACTGTTCCTTTGATTTCCTTGGCAACCAACTTGATTTTTTCGATAACTGTTAGCATTTTGATTTGGTGCAAAACCTGGTGGAGTCAATTGATTAGTGTGGGTAACTTGACCGTTTTGGTTATAAGTTCCCGTGGCCGCGTAGGCACTCGAAGTGTTACCACCGTTGGTAATGCACTCGGAGAAATCATGACCTCCACCACAATACATACAAGAAACCTCAACCGCTTTAGCCATAGCGGGAGTGGGTTGTTCACCAACTTTAAACTCAATTAACAATCCCTTAAGCTTATCAAATATTTTGTTCTCCAAATTTGCCTTGATTTTGCAAGCATCGATGGTACGTGACAATGAAGGCGAAGGCGAAGACGAAGTCTTATGAACACTCGATGTGCTACGAGGACTATAGACCTTAGACCTATTCTCAATGATCAACAACGCTTCCTCGACCGTTTTACACAAAAAATTACCACCCGCGTCGGCATTAAGATAATCACGCTCATGATCGTTCAAGCCATTGTAAAACGTGTCAATTTGATGCAAGTCGGAAAAACCATGATGAGGACATTCGTGCAACATTTCCTTAAACCGATTCCAAGCCGTCGAAAAACTCTCATTATACTCTTGTGAAAACTTTGAAATCTCGTTTTTCAAATGTGTAGTCTTAGAGGGCGGGAAAAATTGGTTCACAAACTTCGAAACGAGATCCTTCCACGTCAATATAGAATTGGGTGGATCTTTCTCTAACCAAATTTTAGCGGGCCCCGCTAAGGAATACGGAAAAAGCATCATTTTAATCGAGTCGTTCGAGACGTCCTTAAACTTGTAAGTGGCGGTAAGACGATTGAATTGGCGGATATGGTTGTGAGGGTTGTCCTTTTCATCACCATGGAACTTGTTGTTTTGAATCATGGACAACAAACCCGTCTTAACTTCAAAATTCTCCGCAAGGATATCGGGCACAAAAGCCTCTCCATAACCCTTGGTGTGTGCTTGAAGTAACTCCATCATAGTTCGATTAGCCATGGTTGATTTTTGTTCTACGATGGGTTCGTCAATAGGAGATTCTTCACTAGAAGGCGTTCCTTCCTTTCGGTTTCTACGTTTACGTGCACGTCTTGCTTGGTTACGAGTTTGCATAAACGTCACGTACAACGTGGGGATGAGCAAAGAAGATTCTTTTGGATGTTTATAACTTTTTCAATTTTTTTGTGCTTTTGATTGTTTTTTACTTTTTTTAGATTTTGTGATGTATTACGTAGACACAAATCTACAAATCTCTCCACAAATCAAATCTCTCGATTAAAGGAGCCTCAAGGAATGAAAACGATCACGTGAAGTGAACGCCTTCGATGACTTTAGAACGTTGGTGGAACACCAAAACGTTCAAGAGGGTTTAATCTTTTGAAACCAAGAAAATATATAGATACGTAGATAATACTTTTGTTGGCAAACCCTCGATTAGCCCTTTTTCTCTTAACACGTACAAGCAAGCAGGGGAAATGAGGCGGCGCTAAGCACTTAAGAGCCTTTTTCCCTTAGGTCGTGAAATACAACCGCCTTATACCCACCTTATAGTTTGTGTTAATTAAAATCAAGCTTCACGAAAGTAATTATCTATTTTGCCTTTTTTCTTTGTTTGAGATTCGAATACAATGATTGAGTGATGAAATCCCAAATCAAGGTTGTGTTTTCACACTTTTGGAGTACTTGTGAATTTATTGTGATACGTATACAATATAGTAGTAATATTCACACAAAAAACGAAAAACCGATAATACGTATGATTAGAGTGCTAATCACACAAATAGTTATTATCGATAATATAAAAACAAAATTTGTTCAAATCAAAACACAACACGCCTCCCCGGAAGTGGTGTCAAAATGGTAGTCGTAGTATACAACCTTGTTTAGGAAAACAAAGCGTAAATGAGGGGTGAGTACGACGGTTTAGGAAAACCATGCACAAATGAACCAAAGGTGAGTTCGTTCTCAAGGAGGCTAAAGTGTTATGTTAAGAGATGATTAAATGTTTGTGATTATGATTATGAAGAAAGAAAATAGAAAAGTATGACGGTTACGATTAAAATTACACTAAGAGGAAAGACGTAAACGTAAAACCGTAAAACGTGACGAAATTAAAAAATTACCCTAAAAATTGCAATAAATCCTAAAAAAGTAATTAGAGTTTACAAAACATCAAAAATCACTCAAACCTTTTATTTAATTAAATAATAAAATTTTAATGCTATTTAAAACCCAAAAAATCAAATTAATTAACAAAAAGACCAAAATGAGATTTTTCAATTTGTAAACAACTAAAAAACTTATTTAAACTAAAAACTATTTTTGAAAAATTTAAAATTAATTAAAACTATTTAAAAATGATTAAAAACTATTAAGTTATTAAAATAATCCTAAAAATTAATTCAATGACAAGAAAAGTAATCTAAAAGTTTTAAAAATTCTAACTTAATGTATTTAACCTAAGAAAAATGAAAAAGTTGCAAAAATATTAAAAACAATTTTTAATAATAAAATATAATAAAATATTAATAATAATTCAAAATTTATAAAAAATTCTAAAAACTTGCAAACTAGTTTATTTTAACCTAATTAAACAAAAAATGAACTTGAAATTACAAAATACCCCTAATGGGCCTCCAAATGGGCCAAACAGTCCAACAGTTAGCTTAATGGGCTTATTTAAGGCCCAATAAGAAAAAGTTGTCCAAATAAGCCCAAAACATCCAGTCTAGCTTAAAATTTGATTTTAAATAAAAAACTCTAAAGGTCCAAAAGCTGAAAGTGAGCTTATCACATCTTAATAAGCAAACAACTTATTCTTAATGGGCTTTTTGGCCCATTAAGCCATAAGCTATGCCATAAGCTGAAATTTGACACACATCCTTCTCTTGACCTTATAAAGCTGTTTGTAAAAAGAATTTTTGAATAAGCCCAAGAAATAAGCCTGAAATAAGCAAAAGCACTCTACACAAAACGACAAAATAGTCGTTTTCGAGTTCTAGACCAATTCAAGGGCTGATTATTTCTGCAAAATGTTTCAAATCACTTAACTAAGATTAATAATCAAAAAGATTTCAAATAAGCACACTGAATAAGCTGGAATAAGCAATAAGCTGATTTGAAAAAGAAAAGTCAATTCGTTTTCTAGTCAAACTTAAAAATCAAAGGCTCAAATGCTCCAGAAGAGTCAAATGGGTCAAATAAGGAAGATTGATTACAAAAAATAAGTTGTTGCACAATAAAATAAGGTATTATAGCTTATTGATAAGCTGAACACAAATTAACACTAGCAGTGGCTAGAAACAGTAGGAAAGGGTTCCCACTGCTTGACTTTCTTGACTTTTGATTTTAGTGAGATTTACTAAGAATTAATGGACAATCAAGGCACCCTTATAACCAGTGGGTTATAAGGAGTCAATAACAAGCAAGAAATCACAATTTCACCAAGCCAATTTGTATAGTTAATTCAATTTATGCCCAGATATCACACAGACAAGAACATTAAGCAGATTTGATGAAATAAGCAGATTTAAGCCAACCAAATTGCACCAAAAGCATACAACAGCTTAAATAAATTCAAGTGAACACAAATTAACTCATATCATACACTGATTCAAAGATTTGACCTAAGATTCAAGCCTATGTGAGTTAACTGATGAATAAATGATGAACACAAAATCCTTTTACTGATATACTTGACTACAAATCAAATTTTAAACTCTCAAATCTACTATCAGCTTACACAAACTTTGTTTTTACACTTCTTAATCCTAAATAAGCATACACTCTAGGTTTTCCCAAGATTTTAGATCAAAACAGACAAAATCAAAGTAGTTATAGCACAATTTTCAGATTTGATGTTCAAAGCACAAGATACGCAGATAAAAGCATACAAACACCATAATAATAGATAGATACCACAAACAAACCCTAACACCTACTTAAACTAACACAAACTTCAAACAAGCAGTAATCCCAAACACCCCTTTCACTTTTTAAATCAAAATTTAGACAAGCAAATGTGATTTTCAGGTTAAACCAAACTCAAATAAGCATCATAAGAACATTCTCATGCACTTAGAACAAGATTCAAGCCACAAGAACAACACATACAACAGCAGAATCACAAAATCACTTAGAACAAGTATTTTGACAGATTTTTGGTAACAAGGGCTCAAACCTCATGAATGTACATACACACTCACAAATTTATAGCTTATGTGCCTAGCTAAAAAAGGCACAAGCTTCTAACAAGCTGCTAAGATCAACAGGGTTAGAAACAAACAGATTAATAAAGAAAAATGGTAAATGACCAAGATCCTTTCAAGCTTGAACCCCACCCCTTGATCCTTCCCAAACCACAAGCTCACTACACCTTGATAAGTATCTTATCAGGGTGTTATGATCGGTTATAGTCCAAAAAGTCAAGTGTTTAAACAAGACTTAGAAAAAAAATCAGGTTTTTGAAAACTTTTGCAATAACTTGCACAATACTTAAAACCAATCCTTGAGATTTTACAAACACAAACTTATAGCATCAACAAACAATAAATAAGAATGGCACTTGGAATTCGTCAACAAAATCACACACTTTTTAATTCACTAGAAAAAAGGGTTTACAGATTTGTGACCAAAGAAAAACCAAGAGCAAAGACTAATGTGGTATGCTAAGGCCTTTATATAGGCTACATGAAACTAGAAAGCTGAAAATAAAACATGAAACCCTAGTATATGGTCTTCCATTTTTGCCCTTGAAGGTTTGAAAATTCTTGAACATGTGTGAACATTTTGCTGTTTGTGGAAATGTAAAGTGGGTATCAATTCATCCAAAGGCTCCAAATAAGCTTAGGATTAAAGCAGGGTTTTGGTTCGTTGATCCTACTTGCAGTTCTTGTCTTGTTCTCTAAAAGTGAAGCAGGGGTGTATCATGTGAGCTCTTGGGGTGAGGTGGCATGTATTTTGTGAGTTGGGTTTTGTTCATTAAGAGGTTAATCATAAATCTGGAAGGTATTCACACTTAATTTATAGGGATTAAGTAAAACCCAAATCGGATTATGAACATGAAGAACACCAGGTTGGATCTTGTTTTGTTTTTAAATAGGTGTTAGGTGCGTAATCTATATAACTAATTAAATTAGTTATATTAATCTGGTGGTGGGAAGTGATGTGGCACAATGGGGTATTGTGATTGGTTGTAAGGGGTTAGTGGAAAACGTGGTGGGTTTTGGTTCGTTAAGGTAACTTTCATGTCTCTGCAGTTATCACCCCCCTTCTTTTCTTCCTTCTTTCATTTGTAGTTTTACCACAAAATCAGATTTCCTTTGTTAAGTAAGTTTTGTTTTTCACACTTTCGCCACAAAAACTTTTGCAAAGGGATTTCAAGGATTTGTTTTGCCATTTGATGATCTTTGAAGGACCAAACTTGTAATGTATTCAATCTTCAAGGTCTTTAATTGTATATTTGTCTTCATGGAGGAATAAAAGTGACAAGTATTCAAATTTGAGGGACAATTCTTGCCAGTTCTTCAAAGTTGAGGGTCCTTTTTGTAATTTTGACAAACTTTGACCAAACTTGTAATTATGAATATACAAGGGTTTAAAGTGTCAATTCTTCAATAATAGAGGACCCTTCTTGTATAATCTTCAATTCTTCAAGGACTTTTCTTGGAAAATCAACTCTAGGGCCCGGTTCTTTGTGCGGCTTCGTTTCCCGTGTTCGTTTTTGCTTGTTTCTTGTGATCTTTTGCTATTTTCTCAATATCCGTACCTAAAATACACATTGAACAAACAAAAGCATATATTTGGCACATTTTATGATATTTTAAGCATTTTAAGCCCGTTTTGTACGATGAGACTATATATAAAAGAAGTCTCATCACTCTAAAATGATTGTCTTAGTACACAATCTTGTTTAAAAAAACAAAGCGTAAATGAGGGGTAAGTACGACGGTTTAGGAAAACCGTGCACAGATGACCCAAAGGTGAGATCGTTCTCAAGGAGGCTAGTGTGTTATGTTAAGAGATGATTAAATGTTTGTGATTATGATTATGAAGAAAGAAAAGAGAAAAGGATGACGGTTACGATTAGAATTACACTAAGACGAAAGACGTAAACGTAAAACCGTAAAACGTGACGAAATTTAAAATTACCCTATAAATTCCTAGAAAATTGCAATAAATCCTAAAAAAGTAATTAGAGTTTAAAAAAAATCAAAAATCACTCAAGCCTTTTATTTAATTAAATAATAATTTTTTAATGCTAATTAAACCAAAAAAATCAAATTAATTAACAAAAAGCCCAAAATAAGATTTTTCAATTTGTAAACCTCTAAAATAACTTAATTAAACTAAAAACTATTTTTGAAAAATTTAAAATTAATTAAAACTATTTAAAAATGATTAAAAACTGTTAAAATATTAAAATAATCCTAAAAATTAATTCAATGACAAGAAAATTATTCTAAAAGTTTTAAAAATCCTAAATCAATGTATTTAACCTTAGAAAAATAAAAAAGTTGCAAAAATATTAAAAACAATTTTTAATAATAAAATAATAAAATATTAATAAAAATTCAAAAATTATAAAAAATTCTAAAAAGTTGCAAACTAGTTTATTTTAACCTAATTAAACAGAAAATGAACTTCAAATTAAAAAATACCCCTAATGGGACTCCAAATGCGCCAAACAGTCCAATAGTTAGCTTAATGGGCTTATTTAAGGCCCAATAAGAAAAGGTTGTCCAAATAAGCCCTAAAATTCCAGTCTAGCTTAAAATTTGATTTTCACAAAACTCTAAAGGCACAAAAGCTGAAAGTAAGCTTATCACAACAGCTTATTCTTAATGGGATTTTTGGCCCATTAAGCCATAAGCTAATGCCATAAGCTGAAATTTGACACACATCCTTCTCTTGACCTTATAAAGCTGTTTGTAAAAAGAATTTTTGAGTAAGCCCAAGAAATAAGCCTGAAATAAGCAAAAGCTCTCTACACAAAAACGACAAAATAGTCGTTTTTGAGTTCTAGACCAATTCAAGGGCTGATTCTTTTTGCAAAATGTTTCAAATCACTTAACTAAGATTAATAATCAAAAATATTTCAAATAAGCACATTGAATAAGCTGGAATAAGCAATAAGCTGTTTTGAAAAAGAAAAGTCAATTCGTTTTCTAGTCAAACTTAAAAGTCAAAGGCTCAAATACTCTAGAATAGTCAAATGGGTCAAATAAGGAAGATTGATTAAAAAACTAAGTTTTTGCACAATAAAATAAGCAATTATAGCTTATTGATAAGCTGAACACAAATTAACACTAGCAGTGGCTAGAAACAGTGGGAAAGGGTTCCCACTGCTTGACTTTCTTGACTTTTGATTTTAGTGAGATTTACTTGGAATTAATGGACAATCAAGGCACCCTTATAACCAGTGGGTTATAAGAAGTCAATAACAAGCAAGAAATCACAATTTCACCAAGCGAATTTGTACAATGAATTCAATTTATGCCCAGATATCACACAGACATGAACATTAAGGAGATTTGATGAAATAAGCAGATTTAGCAAGATGAAGCCAACCAAATTGCACCAAAAGCATACAACAACTTAAATAAATTCAAGTGAACACAACTTAACTCATATCATACACTGATTCAAAGATTTGACCTAGATTCAAGCCTATGTGAGTTAACTGATGAACAAATGATGAACACAAAATCCTTTTGCTGATATACTTTACCACAAATCCAATTTTAAACCCTCAAATCTACATATCAGCTTACACAAACTTTGTTTTTACACTTGTTAATCCTAAATAAGCATACACTCTAGGTGTTCCCAATATTTTAGATCAAAACAGGAAAAATCAAAGTAGTTATAGCACAATTTTCAGATTTGATGTTCAAAGCACAAGATATGCAGATAAAAGCATACAAACACCTTAATAATAGATAGATACCACAAACAAACCCTAACACCTACTCAAACTAACAAAAACTTCAAACAAGCAGTAATCCCAAACACCCCTTTCACTTTTAAATCAAAATTTGAACAAGCAAATGTCATTTTCAGGTTTAAACCAAACTCAAATAAGCATCATAACAACATTCTCATGCACTTAGAACAAGATTCAAGCCACAAGAACAACACATACAACAGCAGAATCACAAAATCACTTAGAACAATTATTTTGACAGATTTTTGGTAAAAGGGCTCAAACCTCATGAATGTACATCCACACTCACGAATTTATAGCTTATGTGCCTAGCTAAACAAGGCACAAGCTTCCAACAAGCTGCTAGGATCAACAGAGTTAGAAACAAATAGATTAATAAAGAAAAATGGAAAATGACCAAGATACTTTCAAGCTTGAACCCCACCCCTTGATCCTTCCCAAGCCACAAGCTCACTACACCTTGATAAGTATCTTATTAGGGTGTTATGATCACTTATAGTCCAAAAAGTCAAGTGTTCGAAAAAGACTTAGAAAAAATCAGGTTTTTGTAAACTTTTGCAATAACTTGCACAATACTTAAAACCAATCCTTGAGATTTCACAAACACAAACTTATAACATCAACAAACAATAAATAAGAATGGCACTTGGAATTCTTCAACAAAATCACACACTTTTTCATTCACTAAAAACAAGGGTTTACAGATTTGTGACCAAAGAAAAACCAAGAGCAAAGACTAATGTGGTATGCTAAGGCCTTTATATAGGCTACATGAAACTAGAAAGCTGAAAATAAAACATGAAACCCTAGTATATGGTCTTCCAATTTTGCCCTTGAAAGTTTGAAAATTCTTGAACATGTGTGAACATTTTGCTATTTGTGGAGTTGTAAAGTGGGTATCAATTCATCCAAAGGCTCCAAATAAGCTTAGGATTGAAGCAGGGTTTTGGTTCGTTAATCCTACTGGCAGTTCTTGTCTTGTTCTACAAAAGTGAAGCAGGGGTGTATCATGTGAGTTCTTGGGGTGAGGTGGCAAGTATTTTGTGAGTTGGGTTTTGTTCATTAAGAGGTTGATCATAAATCTAGAAGGTATTAGCACTCAATTTATAGGGATTAAGAAAAACCCAAATCGGATTATGAACATGAATAAAACCATGTTTGATCTTGTTTTGTTTTTAAATAGGTGTTAGGCGCGTAATTTATATAACTAATTAAATTAGTTATATTAATCCGGTGGTGGGAAGTGAGGTGGCACAATGGGGTGTTGTGATTGGTTGTAAGGGGTTAGTGAGACACGTGGTGGGTTTTGGTTGGTTAAGGTAACTTTCATGTCTTGGCAGTTATCACCCCTTCTTTCTTCCTTCTTTCATTTGTAGTTTATTACCAGAAAATCAGATTTCCTTTGTTAAGTAAGTTTTGTTTTTCACACTTTGGCCACAAAAACTTCTGCAAAGGGATTTCAAGGACTTGTTTTGCCATTTGATGATATTTGAAGGACCAAACTTGTAATGTCTTCAATCTTCAAGGTATTTACTTGTATCTTGGTCTTCATGGAGGACTAAAAGTGACAAGTTTTCAAATTTGAGGGACCATTCTTGCCAATTCTTCAAAGTTGAGGATCCTTTTTGTAATTTTGACAAACTTTAAGGACCAAACTTGTAATTATGAATATACAAGGGTTTAAAGTGTCAATTATTCAATAATGGAGGACCCTTCTTGTATAATATTCCATTCTTCAAGGACTTTTCTTGGAAAATCAACTCTAGGGCCCGGTTCTTTGTGCGGCTTCGTTTCCCGTGTTCGTTCTTTCTTGTTTCTTGTGATCTTTTGCCATTTTTTCAATATCCGTACCTAAAATACACATTGAACAAACACAAGCATATATTTGGCACATTTTATGATATTTTAACCATTTTAAGCCCGTTTGGACGATGAGACTACGTATATAATCAGTCTCATCAACGACTCAAACAAAGCCGTATACCAATTGTTAAAGTGCATTGGAATGCACGTAGAGTACCCGAATTTACTTGGGAACGCGAGGACCAATTCAGAGAAAAGTACCCTCACTTGTTCACTAATGTTGTGTCGACTTAAAATGTATCGTTTATTTTGCTTTGAGGACAAAGCCCTCTTTAGGGAGAGCGAATGTAACAACTTGAAATTTTCGCGTCTTATTATTATTATAATGACGTGTTTTCTTATAACCATTCGATATGTTTCTGAACGACGTTTAGACGTACTATCGGTTTGTGCCGGGTATAATGTATTTTAACTATCGAGGATACGTAAGTCCACTTCCTTGTTGGCCACGACATTGTGTGGTCGTGTGCGCACCAAAATCTTAAGCTAAACCGACTATGTTAATCGAGTTACTAGTCGAATCGAGTGTTAACAATTTAACCAAAAGCTTACCAAGCCGTGAGGATTGGGCCGAATTTCATGATGAATCACCCTCGTGGGACCAAATGCTATACTTACAATCTAATTGGGTCGAATTGACCACTAAAACCCTTGCAGTATACTAACTATGAATTTAAAATCAAAGGTTATAAACTTTCATTTACTATGCATTGTGAATACAAACCCAATCAACCCCAGTCAACTCTCAAACTGGAAAATCATATTTTACAAACCCACTAACAAGGTCAAGACAACATACATGCCAAAAATACCCTAAATGGGTATATCACAAGACTAACAATTCCAGATTTGGCTTAACCCTATGCCATGAATACAAAGATAAATACACAATCTTTTCTCACAAAGTTCATAACACTAAACAAATTACATCACAAGCAAATCTAGGCTAACAAATGTGTTTTGGGCAAAATCTTTGAGCAACAACCAAATTCTTGTTTTTCAGCCGAGTCAAACATACTCCAACATCCTTTTTCGAATACACCAAGCCGAAACCCCTCCTTTTTGTGAGTCTTCATTCATCTATCCTTACTTTTCTTGCATTCTTTGTGCACCTTGATAGTTGTGCTTGACCAAACAACCCTAGGGAAACAAGAATACATGTGTTAGAAACTTAGACACCATTCTAATCTTATAGCTAGTAATTCAAATATATGACCGAGCTAATTTTACTATTTTCTTGAGTAGAAACTGATGTGAAACATAATAAGTTAACCAATAGCACCATTAGAAACCCATTAACCAACCGAATACAAAATATACTAATCGGCAAACCCTAAAACCAACAACTACAATCAAAACATGGAATTTATACTATTTTCCTTTCTATAAACACCCTTAAACTCGAATTAAACAACATATACACAAAACCCCCGAATTTGCCAAACCCTAAAATTTTCATATATTGATTTAAACTCTAATTAAACCCAATCTAAACCCGAATTAACGATCTAATTAGATTAAAACCGAGATATGAACAAACCCCAATTTGACTGAAACCCTCATTTTACAAATCAGATTAATTGATGTAATTAACAAGTTTTTATGAAAGAAAACACTAATTAATTACGTTTAAACATTTGATTTATTAAAACCCCTAATTATTTCGAAACCCTAATTTCTAAATAATTAAATCCGAGGAAAACCATTGATAGATAAATGAATCTAGCGTTTTTAGATCAATAAAACATCTTTATTTCGAAGTTATGAACAAGAAACACATGAGAAACATTTTCTTTAAAACAAAGAGAAATTAAACTTATCTTTGAATGATTCATCACCGAATATAACAAGAATAATCCCTAGAGTCAACAAGGATTCAGATTAAATATGTGTAGGAATGAAACCCATAACAAACGAATCATTGATGATCAAGAAAACATCTTCTTGATGTGTTTGGATCGGATATACATAGATCTTGGTTTGGAATTTATGAAAACATGATGAAATTGAGTTGTGAGATTAACCAGAGAGAGAGAGAAAGAGAGATATGGGCGGTGGGATTGTGTATGTGTGTGTATAACGTGGGTAATGAAGGGACAGACAGAGTTATTACCCTCCCCACTTCATAGTTTATATCACCCTCTTGGACTGAGGCACAAATCATAGGCCAAAGAGTGGGTTTGGGTTGGACACATATAACATATGGGCTGAAATGGTTTAATATAACATTTGGGCCGAGCCATGGTTAGGGTATTGGGATGCTGTTTTGGCTGGGTTTATATAAGCCCAAAAACTAAAATTTGTTATACACTTGTAAATGTTAAAGCCCATTTGATAACCGGAAATAATTTACGTCTTTTTCATAAACAAAATAAAACATAATGTCAAGCACACCTAGGACGTCATGCATTTTACTTATGAACTCATAGTCGTCGTAACACGATATTTATATTTAACTAGGTCGTGGATAACGTGGTCGTATTCTCGAGATTCTTTGCATTTTCATCCATTGCTTGATTTACGAGGTGAGTTTATAGCCCCACTTTTAGTTGCTTTTAACTCTTTGGGGTGAGAACATTGCTTGTTTTTACGGATGAACATTGTTAATCCCATATCAATCCATAACACAAAATTCTAGAGAGAGAAAGTGAAGAAAAGTAGAGAGAGAAACTAGAGAGATTTGGGAAGGTTAAACACTTTAGAGAGAGAAAGTAAAATGGTAACCAGCACCCTCTTCCACACATGGAAGAGGGTATATATACCCTTGGCTTGTTGGGCCGTGGGTTTAAGTGACTTGGGCCGGGCTTGACTTTGCTTGGGCTTACGCCCCTAACTTATACAATATTAGCTTAAAGTCCAAGCCTGGTTAACTCGACTAACCTATTACAATACAAGACCTTTAATGACTAAGATGACCTATTACATTCTTGTTCGACTATATTAAATATAGGGCTAAAAATCTCCCCCAATGTATCGGTCATCTTAAAAAGCTTAAAAAGCATAAGATGATTGAGTGAATACATTCTTGTAGAGGAGATCTTCCTGCTTTGGTCTTGTATCTTGGTCTTGATCTTGTTTGTAACGGTTTTGTTCCTTCATGCTTTTGTGATCTTTATCTTGAGCCTTTATCAATTGACTTTGAGTGCTTGAGATCCTCATCTTGTGCTCCTTGTGAATAAGATGACCTATTAAATTCTTACATTCTTAGGTATCTTGTGTATCGCCATCTTGTGCTCTTGTGAATTCTGAATCTACATCGGTTACATAGCTACGCCACCTTCTTGATATGCAATAACATATATAGACACGGATAAAATGGCTTTGAACATTTCATCCTAACTCGACAGCGTTTTACCTCCGGTCGGTGAAGACAGTTTAGACGGTATTAGATACCGTACCTGTGATCGGGTAGATTGATTAAGAATCTCCTTGACAGGGTTTCCCGATAGTAGTAGACAGTTCTCTTTACTCGACCGTCACAAAGCAGACTGCGAACGTAAAGAGTGAATCATAAGGATAAATTATCCGTCTGATTAGAGTCGTCAATTCAGATTTCCTGGAACAAGTTTGATTCTAAAAGAATCGCACCATTGTTGCTTTCCAGTTTGTCACAAGCTTGATTCATAGAGAATCTTGCGAGTCACCTACCGCAGTGCTGTTTAATGTTGACACTGGAAGAATTTCCATTCGTCACTGTGAGCACTAAAGAGTGTCACTCTGAATGTTCTAGCAAGATCACACGGATTTTGCGAAGAAACCTGGAATCAAGATTGAATCAATTAAGAATCCAAACTTAGTTGCATTCCAGTTCTCACAAGTTTGATTCGTGTTTAATCGCACAAGTTACCTACTATGAGCTTGTTTGATGCTGGCTCAAGCAGGATTTCCATCTTCATTGTGAATCGTGTCACTCAGATGTTCTGGCAATATCAAAAGGATAATGCGTAGGACTCGATTGTGTCTTAATGATATGATAGAAAGATCTCGTTTGGCTCTAGACTCAATAAGTGCATTTTGGTAATCGGAGGCTGGAGCAGACTGCCACCTTTTCAATATTAACTAACTCGGAGTGAGAAAGTCAATAGATACATGTTGATCTCCATGACAATGAGACAAGTTTCTTTTGAGAGAAACTCGAATGGATGGGGAAGGGTTGTGCATCGTATCACTGGGTCCATGACACATGTCTTCGATAGATGTGTTAACCCAATTTCTGCCTAAGTTGCATAGAATATTCAACCCCTTCAATGCTTACCAATACGTCATCACTAGCACCTTGTTGTGATTATTCCAGTGCTAACTTAAGTAACTGGTCCGCATTAAGCTTCATTCCACTCCATCTTTCCAAAGGACAACTATTTCTAGCTATGGAATGTCCTTGGGTAGATCCCTCCAGTTCTGGTTGGATCATAGGACTTAGTTTCCTATCCTAAACCAACTCCATCGTTCCGTCGTGGATAGTAGGTTGTTTTTGGTATAAATCGTAAAAATAAACCATTGAAAGCCAATCAAAGTGCTTGATAAAAATCAAAACTTTTAACACTTTGAAAGTTTTACATTTCCGAAAAGCTCCCCCTACACACATGCATCGATATACGAAATGGTTTAGCATGTGAAGGAAAGAGTTGCACTTGAGTCTTTAAGATCACATGTTACGATATATATTACATTTTAATCACATTTTCTCCCCTATCTCTAATATAAAAACATCATATTAGAGATACCAATTGATTAAAATATGACAATTTCTGAAAACCGATTGGGAGAGAAACATGTGTGCACGCATGAATCATGGAACTTTTTCAGTCGGGATGCTCCCCCTCAACAATATATGTGCGTCTTGAAACAAAAGTTTGACAAAATTTTGGAAAAACAACACCACAAATATTTTGAGGTACGGAGCAGAGATGCCTTATCCGATATAGTATATGACATATGGCAGTTTTAAACCATTTTTGGAATGTGTTGGATACAAAAAATGTGACAATTTTATAGATGTACCCAACAACATTAAAGACTTGATTTTGAAACGCTCCCCTCAAAAACTGATCCAAATAACATATGACAATTTAGAGATATAAAAACCACATTTGAGGAAGGGAGTGTTTAGCACACAATTTTGAAAGATTTAGTAAAACCTTTTGAGAAATGCTTGAAAAATTGTGTTCAACGGTTTTAAAATAATCAAGATAGAAGACTTCTCTTCTATTACTTAGGGAAAGCGCACTTAAACGTACACTTCCCTTTCGGGTCCGTTTTCATTAGCTCAAAATTTTGATTGTTTTGTGACTAGCTCATGACCGAGACAAATAAATTTCCTGTTGTGGAAGATAAGTTATCATCCGTGATAAACTTTCCTTAAGTTGAAGTTCGAGTTCTAACCTGACATTTACTTAGAAATCGTTTTTCATGAACTTAAAAACTTTGAATGTTTTTATGAGAAGCTCATGACCGAGAAATATGAAATTCTCATTGAGAAGGATAAGTTATCGTCCGAGATAAAATTTCCTTAGTTGAGGTCCGACTTCTAAGCTGTGATGCGCTTAGAAGTCATTATGAGAGAATATCAAGCAGCTTCATTTTGCTAAAACCTCCAAGTCTTCTAAAGTCATATACTTCATACCAAGACGGCCAACGAGATACTGAAACCTATTTTGAGATAGGGCTTTATTAAACAAGTCTACTATATGGTACTCAGTTCTGACAAAGTATAATTCCACGATACCACGTTCCACTTGTTCCTTGATGAAGTGATATCTGACTATGATGTGTTTGGTACGGGAGTGCTGAACTGGATTGCAAGAGATGGCTATGGCCGACTTTGAGTCACAATACATAGGTATTTTATCAATGTGGAAGCCATAATATGTGAGTTAAGTTCTCATCTAGAGGACTTGAGCACAACACGCGGATAGAGCCACATATTCTGCTTCAGCTGATGAGAGCGAAGTGCAATCCTGCTTTTTTGATGACCAGCTCATAAGCTTGTATTCCCCTAGAAATTGTACGCTACCAGAAGTGCTTTTTCGACTATCAAGGCAACCTGCATGATCAGAATCTGAAAAAGTTGTTAGATGAAAACCGGTTTCCTTCGGATACCAGAGTCCCATGTGAATGGTATTCTTAAGGTACCGAAAGATCCGTTTAACCTCTTTGAGGTGCTTTTGAGTAGGCCTGGCTTTATATCGTGCACAATAGCATGTGGCATGATGAATATCAGGCCTACTGGCTGTGAGGTACATAACTGACCCGATCATACTACGATATCGCGTTTAATCTACAAGATATGAGTACAAGTCATCGTCTAGGGATTTGGTCGACAATGGTGTACCAACGCGAGCACATGAGGTCATACCATGCTTTTTAAGTATCTCTTGAGTATACTTAGCTTGGTTAATGAAGATACCACGTGGGGATTGATGAATCTGGAGGTCTAAAAAGAATTTTAGCTCCCCCATCATTGACATTTCAAATCTGTTGTACATTAAGTTTTCAAAACATTTTGAAAGTTTTGGGTTCGTAAAACCAAAAATAATGTCATCAACATAAACTTGCACCAGCAGTATGTCATCCCTATATTTATTAATAAAGAGAGTAGGATCAATAGAACCTTTGGAGAGTCCTTTGGACACCAAGAAGTTTGAAAGTTCTTCGTACCATGCCCTTGGAGTTTGTTTAAGTCCATATACAGCCTTCTTGAGACGATAAACTTTGTTAGGATGATGAGGATCGATGAATCCTTCCGGCTGATTCACATACACTTCTTCCTTCAAATGACCATTGAGAAAAGCAGTTTTAACATCCATCTGAAAAACCGAGAAGCCCTTATATGCAGCATAAGCAAGGAATATCCTGACTGCTTCCAAACGAGCGTCTAGAGCGAATGATTCATCGTAGTCTATGCCTTCATGTTGACGGTATCCCTTAACTACAAGACGAGATTTGTTTTTGATGATGGTTTGTTCTTCATCCAGTTTGTTTTTCCAGATCCATTTGAAATCTAAAATTGACATTCCATAGGGTCTGTCAACAAGTTCAAACATTTAGGTGTTCAAACTGATGAATTTCGTCTTGCATTGATTCAATCCACGCATGATCAGTCATGGCTTGTTTGATGTTTGTAGGTACAGTTGAACTCACGGTGAGTGCATACATACACACATGGCCATCGGTTTCGAGTTGTCTGCGTGTTTGAACCGGTTGTGAAGGATTTCCAATGACTTGCTCCAATGGATGATCACGTATACAATGGTGAGTGGATGGATATGGTTGGTAGAATATATGCATGTTGGACGAATCAACATGTTGAGTAGAAGACTCTCCGACTTTGTTTACCGGTGTACCGAACGGATTGATAAATTCTTCTTCGTCAGGTTGTGCATCGACTGCTTGATTGTTGTTTCCTCCTTCAGCATTGACGGTTAGTGATGTTGTTTGTATGACGGTTTCTTCAGTTTGTTGAGTATCCAATGGAATAGTATCTTGAGCAACGGTTGCTAAAGTAGATGTAGTTGTGTCTTGTTGACTTTGTTCGGGTGTATCAGCAGTATTGACAACGGAAGGCTTTGACACAACTTGATTCTTTCCATAGTAATATTCATCAAACATTGGATCATATAAATTAACCAACTCATTCATTTGTGTCGTATCCATCGAGTTTGTTATAGGAGTACTTTCATGACATTCTTGCACGGGACGTACACTGTTTTGTGTAGGTGCCATCGTTGGACATTGAGGTGCGAGACTTGAGCTGTTGTGATCAAGTACCATTTGTGGCAATTCGTCAAAGTTCACATGAATTATTTCGACAATAATATTTGTTCTCTTGTTATAGACCGATATCCTTTCGACAATGTAGCATACCCCACAAAAATACACGCATCACCTTTTTCTTTCATCTTGTCGAGATTCTCACCGTCTTTAAGGATGTAGCATAAAGATCCAAATACGTGAAAGAATTTAACAGTAGGTTTCCTACCATTGATGATGTGGTAAGGTGTCTTTTCATGTCTAGGGATGACGAGAGAACGATTCTGAGTATAACATGCAGTTGCAATTGCTTCAGCCCAGAAGAATAGCGGTAATTTTGAAGCAAAAAGCATTGTTTGAGCAGCCTCAACCAAAGTACGGTTCCGTCTTTCGACAATGCCGTTTTGTTCAGGAGTTCGAGCAATAGACGTTTGATGTTCGATGCCTTCTTCTTGAAAGTAAGATTGCAAGTTCTTGTTCAAAAATACAGTACCCCTATCCGTTCTTACGGTTAAGACTTGAGCTTGAAGATTACGTTGTATCATCTTGAGAAAGTTTTTGAGAACCTCTGGTGTTTCATCTTTGGACCTTAAGAAGAAAGTCCATGTGTATCTAGAGTAATCATCAACAATCACGAGAATATACTTTTTCCCGTTAATACTCTCTACACGCATGGGACCACATAAATCCATGTGTAGAAGTTCCAATCGTCCTTTTGAGGTTGGGGTAGTCTTTATTTTGAAAGACTTCCGTTTTGCTTTCCCTAACTCACAAGAAGAACAAAGATGGTCTTTGACGAATTTTAACTTTGGAAGACCGGTCACAATATCATTTTTCGAAAGCAAGTTGATGGTGTCGAAGTTGAGATGTGACAATCAATGATGCCATAACCATGATTGAGATGATGAAGCGTTAGCCATTAAGCAAATTGGATTTGTTGAAGATGTGTCTTGAAGAGTTACTGTGTAGAGATCAGAACCACGAGAACCTATAAGAAGGTCATTCCCATCGTAGTCTCTAACATAGCAAGTAGATTTTCGAAAAGCCACTTCCAAATCCGCATCACAAAATTGACCAACCGAGAATAAATTGTGATTCAGTCCCTCGACGTAATAAACCCGTTTGATAGTGAGATTTCCTTGAACCAAATCGCCATATCCAAGTATCGGTGCAAACGGATCATTTTCAAACCGCACCGTACCCAGAAATTTCTCCACGAAGTTAATGAGAAGCTTGAGATAGCCCGTCATGTGCTTTGTGCACCCGGAGTCCATTATGAATAGGATGATTTTGACGAGCTGCAGAAGAATTAGAAGACAATGTAGCATTTTACAAATGGGAGCCCTTGATGGAAACGGGTTCCAAAATAGTAGTAGGCCTAGATTCTAAAGGCAAGCTAACATTCATAGACCCAATTAGAACAGGGGTTGTCTTAGGTTCCCATTTGTATCCGGGTGGTGTAAATCTTGAATACCCCCGTGTACATGTCCTAATCATGTTCTCATAAAACTTCTTTAACCTGCTTTGTTTACGTAGAGTAGTGGATTCTAACGCACTTAGTTTCTTAAGTGATTGATCAGTGGATTAGTTCAAAGTTCTTGTGGATTCTCTAGTACTAGTGGGCACAAGAATAGGCTTCCTAGTTCTAGTATTCACACCATTATGATTAAGAGCACAAGCATCATGATTGAAAGTACGAAAACGTTTTACACATTCAACACAAACAAATTCAACATTCGAGGTCTTAGCATTTAAACTGTCATTACATGCAGTTATAGACGTTCTATTCTTAGAAAACTTAAAATTCCTACGGTGGTCTTCTACTTCCAACTTCTTTCCTTGACTATTGTTAGGCATGACCTTATCTTGCATTCTAGTGCTCTTAAGCTGTGGTCCGCTAACGCTAGTAGTGGGGCTTATTCCTGTAGAAGAAGACACACGTTGATTAGTTTTCTTAATATTCTGAGGTAACCGTGATGTTCTAGTTTGAGTGGGCTTAGTTTTCATCTTATACATTCCTGGTGCTATCACATTTGTGCTCTTATCATTTCCTATCTTAGGCGAAGTCTGTGGGGATGGTCCCAAAGCAGATGATTTAGGGCATTTAACCGCATTCGGTTGACGAACGGCGGATGGTTTACCCAATACAGACTTTCCTTTCATTTTCTCAATGTGTTTTTGTAACTCACTGATGGCTATGTCCCTTTCTTGTAGCTGAGCTTTCCAATCATTGATTTCGAAACCTTATTCATTTAATTGTCGAACCGAAGAAGCTGCCATTTCTTGACACTTTTTATGATTATGAGATTTTTCACCTTTTTGTAAAGCAAGTTCAAGAGAAATGGAGTGTTTCTCAAGTTGGGAAAAACTTTTTGAAAGTTTGTTATATGACTGAATTTGTTTCGAAAGCTCTACTTCAAGATTGCGACATTTCTCGTCCGTTTCTGACACTAGAAATGCTACATGACAATATTGATCAAGATCGGTATACACACAAAGTATAGCATTCATATGGTCAGCATAGAAATATTTCTTCGAAAGTTGATCAATTTCGTTAGAAAGTTGGTGTTCTTGTGTCTTTAATTTAGTTTGAAGAAAATCAACTTCATCTTCAAGAGATTTAACATAACTTAAATCAGGTAACATTTCCTCAGTCAGAGCGTTATAAAACATTTTCACATTTTTTGAAAGATCATCAATGGTTGGAACAATGCATTGTTGAATGACGACTTCTACTTGTGGGTTAGGTTTAATATTCCAAACGGTATCCCTAGAAACTTTTTCATAGTCGACGACACCTTTGTACAAATTTAAAACCCCTTGTTTTATAAACTCAAATTGCTGAACACTTTTGCTTTTCTCATCCCATTTACGTTTTTCATCCAAAATTCGCTTTCCTAACAAAATTGATTGTTTTTTGAAACTCCTTTTTAAATAAACTTTCTTTTGTGGTTCATCACTTGGTGGTGGAACACTATTTTACATCTTTTGTTCTTTTGAAAGTTCTTTTTTAGGGTCAAACTTTATATGATTGTTAGAATCAGAAAGGTTTATTAAATCACTTAAGTTCGATCGACTTTCTTCTTGATGACGAAGGATTTCTTCACAGTAAGGGGAAAGCATAAGAGCAAGATTATCAACATAACAACCTATATCATAAAGACCAGGCTTTATAGATTGACCGTTCTTGAGATATTCAGGCTTAACAAAACTGGTTTTCATATTTCTATTGAGCATATTCATAGTTTGAATAGACTGACCCGTTTTGTAAACAATGTTGTTTAACGTTTCGACTCTCTTTTCCAAATCAAGAACTTTTTCAATATCCTTTTCTTCACGAGTTTTATAAATCTCAGTTTGTTCTTTGTTAACCGACTCTAACTCAATAATCTAGTGTTTATGTAGCATTAGTTGTTCTTCAAGCTCCGATATCTTTTGTTTTGACATATGAAGTTTTGTGTTACTTCAGAACAATATTGTTCGTTGAGCACCTTACGTTCATATACCAAACCATTAACTATTGCAACTCTTCGACCAACTTCTTTTACATAATCACACTCTTTAAGCCTGTCTTTTTCCTCCGCTAAGGATGTGTTTGCTTGCATCAGACGTTTATTAGCCTCTTTGTTTCCGTTAATTTCACGTTTTAAAGAATCAATAATAGACACAAGCAAATCACGGTCCTCTTCCGAGTCAGTATCCTGAGTAGCATTTCCGTCATCATTAAACATATGCTGCGGTAGAGATATTTCTATCCTCCGTGTCCATTACATATGTGTCATTGATGCTTTCGGGTTGTTCAGGATGCCGTCGTTCATTAACAAACACATTATAGTTATCATTTGATGGTACCTTTTCAATTGGCTCAGTGTCGAAGATTGGTCCAAAATTTTCAGCAATCTCTGGAATCACTTCTTGAATCTTTACCATGTACACATAATGTGCCGTTAACTCTTGATCATCGGCTTCATCATCAGTGTCATCACGCCAGTCAACTTTATATGCTGTGAGGGGAATCCCTACTTCTTCTTTCTTACACAGTAGCATCTTTTGCTTGTGATATCCCGAATCCTTAACCCGTTTTGGCTTCTTGCATTCCCTAGCCATGTGACCAAATCCCTTGCAGTTGAAGCATTGAATCCCAGTCTTCTGCACAACCAGAGTACCTACAGTATCTCTAGCCCCAACTAGATTCAGCATCCTCTAATTATCATACCTAGCATCACGGTCATACCAAGGTGCATGATCAACTTCCTTATATCTAGCATTGGATGATGATCTGTGGTTGTTGTTGGTAGGTTTGTAGATCTTCTTATAAGTTGTGGTTAGTAAAGACATGAGTTCTTCAATCTTCTTGTCCCTTGAAGATTGTTTATCATCACTATCTCCATCTGAGTCGGTGTCATACTTTCGAGGTGGAGTGGGGAAAATTGCTTTTGCTTTGTTTCTAGCAGTAGCTAGAGGTTTGGTGGATGAGCTTGATGACCTTGAGGAATGTGTAGGTGGTTGTTGACGGGGAACGGGTTTTGTTGAAGTAGCAGCCACACAAGCAATAGAGTTTGCAGATCGTTCTGCCTTTTCAGCCCTAAGTTCATTCACTTCATTCTGATGTTGTTTCAATATATCATAAAGTTTGTGGTAAGATATAGTCTTGATATCCTCCCTTTGTTTGACCAAAGTCACAAACCTTTGCCATTCCGGTTTTAGTTGAAGTTGTAACTGAACATTGGCATGATGATTGGAGATGGTGCACTGATTTCTGACAAGATCATTCATCATTTTGTAGAATCTCGAGTAATATGAGTCAATGGATTCACCATCTTCGGATGGGAATTTTCCAAACTCCCAAAGTAGATTAGTCTCGAGATTTTGAACATTTATCGACTCACCTTGTTTCAATCGATAAATTGCATTCCACATTTCCATAGCATTTGGACATGTATCAACCGTGGAATAGATATCGTTATCAATCCCAGTGAGTACGTAGTTAACAACATCGGCTTCAGCTTGGAGGAGTTTCTTTTCTCAGCAGGACATGTGTCGAAATCCTCCATAGCTCGTGTAGTTGATGAAGTACCATCCTCTGCTTGTGTGGTAATTGGATTGAATTCAAAGACTGGAGGTGGATTCTCAAGGCAATGACGAAGAGCGGTTCGGTTCTCCTTAGTGTAAAATCCATGATTTTACCATAAGAATAATGTAATAAAAGTCCACCCGATGATCCTAGATCATTTCTCAACCTAGTAATATTAATCGAGTTTCGAGGACGAAACTCAAGACAGCATGTGGATGGTGTAAAACCCGAGATTTTTCGTTCATTAAATAAAAATGGAGTATGTTTCAAAACCCTTTTTGAACCATACAAAAATCATCGGATTTGAAAATTTGACAAAATTCATACAACCCGCGTACCGACAATTCAATAATTTAATTTCATAAATTATTGTCGAAAGATATTTGATAAACGATTTGATTAAATTGTTTATTATTACATTTATCTACGGAGGGATTAAACGAGAAGTATTTCTATTAAAACAATATTTACGTTATACAAACGATGAATGACAAATACTTGTCGTTTAAATAAACGAACACGTTCTTCGTATTTATATGTCATATAAATACTCCATTTTATTGGAAAATGATTTTTAGATCAATTACACAATCCTCGTAAAATGAATCAAAATTCATAAACCAAGAACGTGACCCGAACCGTTTATTAGTAAACGTATAACAAATGTTACACATTAGGCCCTCATAAAGTAATTGCAACCCATGCCCCTCAACTATTGTAAACCTTGCAATTAGGTTTATAACTTTGAAATGGGTATAAAAAAGGCAATTAGGGTTACATCTCTTTCATTTTTCATGCTAACCCTAACCCTAAAACACTTTCTCCATCTAAAATGGCAGCCGCCGCCATTGTAGGCCGCCACCACCACTGCCATGGTGGCACCAGCCGCCATCAATCCACAATCGCAGCCCCTCCTCCTTGCTCCCATGATCATCTCATCCGCCACTTTGAGGGTGGTTGTCTGGGATCTATATTCCAACCGCCACCACCATTTTTCGCGACCACCAAGCACCAACCGTGACCCCCTGGTCACCAGCCACCATCATCACCAGCCGTGGCCACCAGCTACGCAGCCGCCACTGTTTGTGGCCATTCACCTTGCTGCCGCCATCATCCATGGTTCCTAGCCACTTTTGTGGCCAATCACCACCAGCCCCGTCGTCATCTCCCACCCACTGACCATCAGCCGCCACCATGCTACCACCCTCCAACCTCCGCAACCTATTTCTGCCGTCACCACCACCAGATTCGAGGACCACCGCAGCCTCCTGCTTCCTTCCATCCGCCAGCCACCACCACTTTTGTGGCCACCAATCACCACAGCCCCATCTCCATAGATCCATCGGGTCTATGACTACAACCACGACCACCACCTCTATCAACAGATGGCTGCCACCACTGTTTAATATATCAAGGGGTTTTGGTTTTAGGGCAGAAAACAAATGAGGGTGCATTCGGTTAGCCTAGATCCACATGGATATATACGGATCTGTATTGATTTACTATCGGGAGCAACATGCATGGCGTAGCGATCGAAGATCTGCTGTTAAGCAGCATCGGGGGAGTTTAGATCTGCTGATAAGGGGGTGTTTGGGACTACAGAAGGTTTAAAAGGGTTGTTTGGGACTGCTGATAACATGCATGCTGATTTAAGGGAGTGTTTGGGACTGCTGGCTGACTTTAAAAGGCGTTTGGGGTTGCTGTTAACGACAAGGATGCGTTAGCTTCCGAGGTTATAGCTTAGGAATATGCTTATGATATAATATAGACATGCATGTAGTATTACCACCATTAGTTGTAATGTTCGTACCGATAAATATACTTTACCACCAACCATGTATAACTTACCACCGCTAATATTAACTACCAAAAGTTCCCACTTATAGCCTAACAGTTCCCACCGTTAGCTTTACAGTTTCCACTGTTAAGCTTAACAGTTCCTACTGCTAGCTAGTCAGTTACCACTGCTAGACTAACCTTACCACTGTCTTCATGTTATTCCCACTGTCTTTATAAAATAGACACTGTTGGTACACAAAAACTATTTTAATAAGTTTTAGAATAAAAATATTATATTTTTATCAAACATGTTATAAATCAGGATTTAATTATAATAACTTATTTATTATTTTTGAGTCTAATAAATTATTTAATAAAATTAATAATTTATTTTAAAGACTATAATGTCATATACATTTTATAAACAACTGGAATACATGGAAACATTAGATAAACAACATGCACACTTAACCATCTTCATAACAGTATATTTAATAATTAAATATACTTTGATATACATATTGATAACAATAATAAACGTACGACCAAATAGACTGCATGCATTTATTATTTATGCATTTACTGAGACATACTTAATTGCTTAGGTATTTGATTTACTGTGTGCTTAGCGATTATATACTTGATCATCCTCGAGCTGTATTATACATGTGAGTTCATAGCCTCGCTTTTTAAATATTTTATGATCTTTCAAACCCGCGAGGGGGAGACATGCTATTAAATAACTGCAACTTGTTTTGACAATATGACTATAATTTAATTATAGAATGTAAATTGAACTGTAACCTGTTTTGACTATATGATTGATAAATATTTATTCTATAGAACGCAAATTGAATGATACTTTTAATTACGATTGTCTATTATAGAAATTGTTAAATTGTTGTAAATCGCCCGAATTTCTAAATAGATCTATTTGGGATTGACCATCCCCATCTGGGTGAGTAGCGCTCGATGTGCCTTGGCCGGGACAACAGATGTATACCATGTTGGAAACTGGGTTTGGCGCCTTTTTGTAAGGCCCCGGGTTCTCATCTGTTGAGAACTATGGAAGGTTAAGCTTCAGTTTTGATTAATAGAAAATGTAATTATCTTTTGTATATATGCTTTGTGCATTGCTACTATCTATAAGGTTTGTGTTACTAAACTTAATCATATACTACTTAGCAAACACTAAAATAGGAATAATGGAAATGCTAAACTTGGTTACTTTACACTGCTTAGTAAAACTTACTAAACTTGATTAATTTACACTGCGTAGTAAAATACTGTAATGGTAGTATTAAATATACTAAACTTGATTATTTTACACTACTTAGTAAAATACTGAAATGGAAATATAGGAAGTACTGAACCTAATCTTGCTCTACTTAATAACACTTACTGATCTTGATTTTTACTGCTTAGTACATTAAGGTATGGAATAATTGGAAACTTTAAATTTGACTTTTATATCAAATATTGAATAACACCATGTAGGACAACTTAAAATCCTAAACTATGATTTTACAAAATTCTATGAATTCACCAACTTTATGTTGACTGTTTTAAGCATGTTTTTCCCAGGTTATTGAGCAAGATTATTTGAGCATGGATTGAGCATCATTTAGGAGCATAAAAAAATGACAGGGGATTATCTTTTACTTGGATATTCATAACAAATGTTATACAACGATTTATACGATTCTACCAAATCAATGTTTACATCGATTGTATTTCAAAAATCATATAATTATGATATGTGCTTTGTAAGCTATTTGCTCATCGATCCACCACTGTGATACCCACTTTATAGGGGTGTTACAGAGAATGGTATCAGAGCATTAGTTATAGCGAACCAAATTAATTTTAAAATAAAATAAAAATAAAATATTTTCTTCTATTTAAAAACTGGACTATAACTTTATAAAAATCTTTTGCGGATTTTTTTGTAGGACATACTTAGAGAGCATATAGCATAGAGTGCATGCATAACTATACGATTTTAGTGCACATTCATTATTCTATGTGTCACACCCCACCATGGCGGAATATGGGGCGCGACGCATGGATATCATCACAATAATAGCGTGTCCATAGAGAGAACTATATGAATTAGAAGTGTCATAAAAGGTGACACAAATGTCATGACAATATCTCATCAATGCAGGAGTCTAGGTAAGTAGGTAACAGTCCTACCTCTTACCCAAGACAAACAAATAACCCAAAAAAATCAACATATAGGTGTCAATAGTATCACTTATTAAACAAACAAAAGAAACTAAGAAAGAACGGGGATCTCCTTCTAAAAGCATTCCTACGCAACCCCAAATCCTAGCCACTTATGTTCTCACGCTTAACCATAATATCACCTGAAAGAGACACTAAAACACGTCAACATAAAGTTGGTGAGAGTCATAGGTTTAGACTCCAACGCCAAAATCAAACCATAAGTTGTGAACAACAACCACTAACAAATGAACATATGGACAATGTGATACAAACATGCATTAACAACTAATATTCAAGATTTAACAAACCAAACCAAATCCAAGGCTCCCAGCCTTACCAAACACCATGGTACCATAGGCGCCCATACAGCTATGTACCAATCCCAAGGCCCCGCCTTGTCATTATCCATTGGTCCTATAGATGCTCACACATCTATGTACCTCCCCAAGGCCCCGCCTTGTCAACATCCCCTTGGTACCAAGTCAAAACGTAAAACAATCAAGAATCAACTAGCAGTTAATCATATAAGTATGCACAAGTCCATCACCAAACACAAAACATTCACAGCATAATTTATAAAAACAAGACAGTGTCTCTTCCATCCCATCTGGAATTCAAAATCATTAGTAGACATGGGACTATGAAACTCACCTAATTGAGCTTCTCCAAAATTCCGCGCACTAGCAAAAAGCTAACAAACAAAAGCACACAATCAAAACATGAACCAAACACTAAGATGGCTCATCAACCTATGATGGACATCTAACCTTCTCCTATATATATACCTCATTTATATGGTCTAAGCATCTCATTACACCCCTTTATAAAGCCCTTAACTCAGTTTACTTCATAACTCGTCCCGTTAACATTTTACCCAAAACAATCCTGGTTTTTAGGTCTCCAAACTATAAGCCAGACGCCCACCTAAACATACCCATGATCTCTGTAAAGGAAATCCTATGCCCTTACATATGTTAGCTAACACCCCCCCTTTGACCCAATCTTAAAACTACTGTTAAGGCCCAGACATATATATATATATATATATATATATATATATATATATATATATATATATATATATATATATATATATATATATATATATATATATATATATATATATATATATATATATACTTTTGTCTATCCGAATTTTACTGATTTTGAACATACAAAAAGTTTGTTATGATTAGGGGTTCTTACCCTAACCCATTTGCTTAGCCACCCTTCAGGTCTCTTATTTAATATATAAACAAACTCCCATGCTCATTAGAAGGCTCAAGTGTACTCCTAAGTACCCCAATCACCCTAAAACATTAATTGAAAACACGCTGATTTCAAAACTGTTTTGACATTCGACAATTGTAACCTGTTTTTGACCCACTTCCCTACCTCCAATTTAGTTCTCGTTTCTTGCATTTGAAAGCCAACTCAATTACCTTTCTAGGAATACGTGGATCGTAAAATAAGAGTTTGTAGAACTCTATATATGGTCAAAATAATTGACCTAAAATTATGCCCAGTTTTTAAAAAACGATTTTAACATAATTAGTCTAATTAATTATACATAAACCCTAATTATAACCTAAAAACAATTTCCAATGATAAAAACCTATTAATTACATCATTAGTTACAGATTATTAACAAAATATAATAAAAAATTATGAATGTCAAACCCTAATCCATCATATTAGGTTACATACGTAAATTAAACGTTAATTAAGCATATTTTTAGCGCAAACTTAAACCATAATTGAATAATTGGGTTTTATTCATCCACCATTGTTAATCACGACTCATATTAGGTTTGGGAGAAATAAAAATCGTTTTGGGGGCTAAAGGGAGTAATCCGGGTTATTAAAACTAACCAGGAAGCCTAATAGTACTCAAACTGGGCTCCCCTTCCTTTCCTTAAGCAAAATTTGGCCCAAAACCAAGCCCAAAACCCTATGGCCGACTTTTTTTTAACTATATTACTGTAAATTAACTATTAATTATTATTACCTTAAATTCCCTTAAATTATTTCAGCTCCTAAAGCCTCCTGAACCTCAAAACCGTAAAACTAGTCAAATTTACGAGTATACCGTAAAAGACGTAAAATATACAGTTTTATAAAAACTCTTGAAATTTGAAATAAACTAATTAACTAAGTCCTAAATGACTTAAAACCATCCCGAAAAATACTCCCGTGACTAAATACCTCTTCCGAGACCCCTAAATGCAAAACCCTAAACCGTAAAAATACGATTTTCTATAATACTTATACGTATACGTAAAACACCAAAATAACACCATTTCATTTCATAGTCACTAATTTGTGAGCTTATGAACATGAAATAACCGTTCCTCGATTTACTTATGAGTACTTTATACCCATAAACGATATCCACACCAACCTCGTTCACGCAAAATAACATGTAAACACGTAAATCACAGAGTCACACATAAATTAACCTTAAAACAAGACCAAGTGACGAACCTCAAAACCACGGTTGTCACATCACTCCCTCCTAATAGAAATCTCGTCCCGAGATTTACTCCTTAGGATCGTCATTATCAATTAGCTGAGGATACTTGCTCCTCATAAATCCTTCCCGTTCCCACGTGAACTCTAGTCCACGTTCCAAATTCCATCTACCCATAACTACGGTATATTACCCTTTTTATCTAACGTCCTAGCTTCACGACCCAAAATCTCTATCGGCTCTTTGATAAAACGAAGACTCGTATCCATACTAATATCATCTAACGGTACTTGCAAGTAAGTTCTTGTTAAGCATTTCCTCAAGTTTGATACATGAAATACGTCATGCACACTACTCAACTCCTCCGGTAATCTCAACCTATACGCCACTAGCACAATCCTTTCAAGGATTTCAAATGGACCCACAAATCTAGGTGCTAACTTCCCTTTTCTTTCCAAACCGCACCACCCCTTTCCATGGTGAAACCTTTAGCATAACTTTATCTCAAATCTCAACGGCTTACGCTTCTTGTCCGCATAGCTCTCTTGTCGGTTCTTTGCTATTTTCAACCTCTACTTAGTCACTGCCACCACCTCCATAGTTTTCTGATCCACCTCCGGTCCAATACGTTGGCCGCTTCTAACTTCATTCCACTGTAACGATGATCCACCTTATCTCCTATGAATTAACTCCAACAGTTTCTACTACAATTCCTATCACCATACTTAACGGATTCTATCCTCTACGGATTTTCCATCATTCAGAAGTTCTCCCAACCTTAAACACATCCAATGGTATATGCAGGATTGCATAACCAAAGGCTTCCCATAATATTCACAAGAAACATGTCATAACCACCACCTCATCCTTGCTTTCCCATGCTCGACACCAAGTAACTAACCATCCTTCATACTAACTTGTGTTACACCTTTTCTCTAGGTGGACGTTCCTTTGTTCGTGACTACTAACCTCTTTCTATAACGGGTTCTCTTCAATATCACCCCACTATCTTCACAACCTCTTGCTCCCTCGAATCATTCTTCCTCCATACTACTTTTCGCTTGTCTCTCCACAATCTTAATTTCCATACCATCTTATATCCCGTCTTCAGCCTATAATTTAGGTGTTTCCTCCTTTATTCCTTACATCCTCATCAATGGGGAATATGCCCCTCTCACCGGTGACTCTCTCTTTGTAGGATAATTCTTCCTAATATAATGCGTTCTCCAACTATCTCCAAATCTCACGCCAATGCTCTAGGCGTCTTTCTCAATTACCCCTATAGTATGCTCATACCAAACATTAGTCTATCAACGGTATACTACGCTTGCTTCCCATCGTTTCTTCCCTTGCCATAATCCTTCATAAGGCATTCCATACATATTAGGCTAACTTTTACGCAAAACCCTCTATTCCATCACATCCATACGTAATCCTTCCAACTTCTCAACTACGTGACTTCTCATTCCTCTTGAAATATGATATGAATTAGTCAGTCTATCGACTATCACCCAACTCTCATCGTACTTATTCCTCCACCCCATTATGTATCCCTTTTACCAACTTCGTCCTTACAACGCCCTTTCTAAGCTACTCCTATCTAGGTAGGAATTATAGTCTACGTCCATTTTCTCCATATGATTGTCCAAGCCACGCAACATACATGTTGACACGTTCTCTGCTTTAGACAACTCAACTCGTGCAACCTACATCCTTCATCCAAACCACCCTAATACGTCATCCATATAGTTCAAGTTCGTCTCAGCTTCGCTTCATTCTTCTGATTCCATGTTTCATCAATCATGCTTGCCTTTCCCAGATGGTACTTGGCCTTGCAATTTTCTTTCATCACTTAAGTCCACCCATCACCTTTTCCAAATGTTCAATCAAGATGATTAAATATGTGTTTGAGACGTTCATGATCTGTATAGATCATTCTCTACGTCTCGTACCCCAAATGCCTCTAGCATTCTAGGCAGATATAACAATCCAACTCCACTAACTAAGTCTATTTAGTTCTTCCAAATCTTTCATAATACCTTCACAAAATCGACTCTATCTACTCACTTGTCCACGAATTTATTCAGCTCCAGCTTCACTACTCGTCCCTCGATATCGACTACACAGAGATTCAATCTTCGTGTAGCACGCGACTCCCTCTTGTTACCTCCACAAGTCCTTCAACTCATATTTTGTGTAGTCACTCCATCGCGATCTATTGGTCCAGCTCTTCGGAGCTCCACTCTGCCACCCGATTTTTTTTCCTTCTTCATCTCTAACTGTAAGGAAAATTTTCCATACTTTTATTTGTCACTAATCCAGTACTAGCAACTTCTGCGGCTCCTCCGAGATCTCTTGCATTCTTCTTGAAGCCGGCACGTAGTCCTTGCAGCTTCTTGCTTCACGATCTAGCTCCTCACGCACTCCTTCTCATCTCCATGATGTTACCTAGGAACTTCACACTACGCAGTAGCTTCTAACTTCAACTCCTTTATCACAATATTTCTAAAGATACTTCAACCCCTCAATGGCCCACTCTTCTTTACTTGTTTTACTTCACCATTAATCAGCTTCCTACCAATCATTCTTTCACATCCATGTTTTCCTTCACGTGTCTACTACTACCTTGCCTCCAAAACTATACCAATTCCCTTGCGTGTTATTTTTCCAATCTTACCATTAGTATAAACTTTCTACTCTACCGTCACATCCTCTAGTACTTTCATCAATTTCCTAATGGTACTTCAACCAACTTCTCATAATACGACATCTCGTTCCCATGACCACTCAACTAACTTTACTTACTCCATTATTCCCGTAACTAATCTAAGTTTCAAAACTCCACAAATCTTAATCATTCCTTCAACACAACCTTTAAACCAAAACACATCTCTCCATTATAGTATCTAACCATAAGTAATACTACCCAACTCTATCCTCTCATCCTAACGTTCCCACAACCGCATAAATAAATCAACCATGTCGTGTACCAAAAGAATTCCAAACAATCGTGTCCCAAAATAAAATATAGGGTAAAACGAAACCTACCCAAAACAACTGAAAACAAAACAATGTAATCCGAAAGATCAATGGAGTGTGCCAACAATAAAAGATAGACTCATCACGATTTGTGTTACCAAATTTCAATATCTTAGAAATTTCTAAATTTTCATCTCAGTTAGTTACTTCACAATAGGACCATATTTTAACACCAATAAATGAAATCATAGTCATATTTTACCATCTTCATTACTATCAAAGAGCACAACGCAGTTAGCGTACTAAAACTCACTTTATCTATCATCTCCTTTAACAATAAACTCATCTTTTATCTTCATTATTTTATCAAAGGTATCCACTAGTTAGTATAGTATAACGTTATTCTAACCATTATCTTGTTTACTCACAATAAACTCATTTCACTTGTTATTATGAAACCAATACGTGTTTATAAAATAAGGTGTTTTTATTCATTTTATTATAATTATTTTATATAATCCATTTAGGCTTGTTATAACTAACTATTACACGTTTACAAGGTGTGGTGTTATTATTATCATTACTATAATAAAATCTCCCTTTTTACTCTTGCCGTCTAGTTAATTACTTCTAAAATTTTAACTACACTTAAGAAAATTTTTGTAAAATTTCTTTACCCCTTTAAAATGTATTATCACATGTTAAATAGAAAACTAATCCAATTATTTTCAAGACAAATGTTTTTGATAGCTTACTAACACAAACTTAAAAAAATATGTAAGTCACGATATCATACCATACACTTACAAATTTTTTTCAAAACCATTTTCCTATAATCAGCCACACTTATTTGTAAGAAAATTTAGTAGTTCTCATTAGTTAAATACATACCCGAATGTAGACACACATCAAAAGACTCAAAACGTCATTGGAACTCCATTAAACTCCAGCACCATAAAACACGAGCAAACACAAGGTACGTTCAAGTTATAATAAGTTAATAACTATTGAACGACCATATATCATAACTTAACACATACTAGTATATATACATCCGCATATATATACCTATTAAATCCCCCAAAACATACTCATTACCATACATGTCAGATCAATCAATCGCGTCATACACTCGTTTTTCCATACGAGAAATTACCATCTTACCACAAGGCATAAAATCCATCACTAAAAATGAGTCCATATCGTGTGACCCCATAATCACACAACATGAGTATAACCCAAAACATATAACACACTCAAAAATATCCATATCATAGGCAACTGTTACATAAACCCATATATTATAAATATACCCACAATCCACATCTCATCATATACAAGCATTTACTAACCCTCTTTCATGCAATCATACTTGAGAACCCATTGAAGTTGTGGTACTTGTATAACTATGTTGGCCACCATACTTATACAATTACCATTTCCCCAATGCACTCCCTCCTATGATGACACTTATAAGAATCAATACAACATATAACACATAAATCCATCTACTCACATAAGCTCATAACCACATAACAAAAAAAAAGTCCAAAACTCCATCCATTAGAATAACATAGTCAAACTCTTGAAATACATAAATCCATAGTCTAGCTAAAACAGCATAGACTAAATCCAAAACGAAAACATAATCAGTTATAAGTCATGTCGCCCATAAGAGTGGAAACAGCTTAAAATCCTTCATATCCACCTACTCCTAATAACTCGAACCACCACATGATTCTTAGGGAACATGACTTAAACATCAAAAGAAAAATACTATACCTCAGGTACATAAAATAACCCAACAAAAGATAGAAACTACCATGTACCAAATTATGTACTATAATGTACAATTTAAGCAAAATACGACAATGACTAGCGTGGATGATTATGGTTCAACCAGCACTAGTCACACCCCGAAAAGAAAAATAACATGTGGCTAAGTATGAACTACTATGGTTCAACCCATACTAGTCAAAACCTAACAAACATCGCAAGTAAAAACCAATAACATCCAGAAAACTTTAATTAATATAAAATGCACACATACTCCTATGACACCTATATGCAGGGACCCTTAAGCTATAGACTAGGTTACTAGACTAGGCAACCTAATTCTCTATAACCATTGTCTCTGATACCATTCTGTCACACCCCACCATGGCGGAATATGGGGCGCGACGCATGGATATCATCACAACAATAGCGTGTCCATAGAGAGAACTATATGAATTAGAAATGTCATAAAAGGTGACACAAATGTCATGACAATATCTCATCAATGCAGGAGTCTAGGTAAGTAGGTAACAGTCCTACCTCTTACCCAAGACAAACAAATAACACAAACAAATCAACATATAGGTGTCAATAGTATCACTTATTAAACAAAAAAAAGAAACTAATAAAGAACGGGGATCTCCTTCTAAAAGCATTCCTACGCAACCCCAAATCTTAGCCACTTATGTTCTCACGCTTAACTATAATATCACCTGAAAGAGACACTAAAACACGTAAACATAAAGTTGGTGAGAGTCATAGGTTTAGACTCCAACGCCAAAATCAAACCATAAGCTGTGAACAACAACCACTAACAAATGAACATATGTACAATGTGATACAAACATGCATTAACAACTAATATTCAAGATTTAACAAACCAAACCAAATCCAAGGCTCCCAGCCTTACCAAACACCATGGTACCATAGGCGCCCATACACCTATGTACCAATCCCAAGGCCCCGCCTTGTCATTATCCATTGGTCCCATAGATTCTCACACATCTATGTACCTCCCCAAGGCCCCGCCTTGTCAACATCCCCTTGGTACCAAGTCAAAACATAAAACAATCAAGAATCAACTAGCAGTTAATCATATAAGTATGCACAAGTCCATCACCAAACACAAAACATTCACAACATTATTTATAAAAACAAGACAGTGTCTCTTCCATCCCATTTGGAATTCAAAATCATTAGTAGACATGGGACTATGAAACTCACCTAATTGAGCTTCTCCAAAAGTCCGCGCACTAGCAAAAAGCTAACAAAAAAGCACACAATCAAAACATGAACCAAACACTAAGATGGCTCATCAACCTATGATGGACATCTAACCTTCTCCCATATATATACCTCATTTATATGCTCTAAGCATCTCATTACACCCCTCTATAAAGCCCTTAACTCAGTTTACTTCATAACCCGTCCCGTTAACATTTTACCCAAAACAATCCCGGTTTTAGGTCTCTAATCTATAAGCCAAACGCCCACCTAAACATACCCATGATCTCTGTAAAGAAAACTCTATGCCCTTACATATGTTAGCTAACACCTCCCCTTTGACCTAACCTTAAAGCTACTGTTAAGGCCCCGATATATATATATATATATATATATATATATATATATATATATATATATATATATATATATATATATATACTTTTGTCTATCCGGATTTTACTGATTTTGAACATACAAAAAGTTTGTTATGATTAGGGGGTCTTACCCTACCCATTTACTTATCCACCCTTCAGGTCTCTTATTTAATATATAAACAAAATCCCATGCTCATTAGAGGGATCAAGTGTACTCCTAAGTACCCCAATCACCCTAAAACATTAATTGAAAACCCGCTGATTTCAAAACTGTTTTGACCTTCGACTGTTGTAACCTGTTTTTGACCCACTTCCCGACCTCCAATTTAGTTCTCGTTTCTTACATTTGAAAGCCAACTCAATTTCCTTTCTAGGAATACGTGGATCGTAAAATAAGAGTTTGTAGAACTCTATATATGGTCAAAATAATTGACCTAAAATTCTGCCCAGTTTTTAAAAAACGATTTTAACATAATTAGTCTAATTAATTATACATAAACCCTAATTAAAACCTAAAACCAATTTACAATGATAAAAAACTATTAATTACATCATTAATTACAGATTATTAACAAAATCTAATTAAAAATTATGAATGTCAAACCCTAATCCATCATATTAGGTTACATACGTAAATTAAACGTTAATTAAGCATAGTTTTAGCGCATACCTTAAACCATAATTGAATAATTGGGTTTTCTTCATCCACCATTGTTAATCACGACTCATATTAGGTTTGGGAGAAATAAAAATCGTTTTGGGGGGCTAAAGGGAGTAATCTGGGTAATTAAAACTAACCAGGAAGTCTAATAGTACTAAAATTGGGCTACCCTTCCTTTCCTTAAGCAACAAAACCAAGCCCAACACCCTATGGCCGACTTTTTTAACTATATTACTGTAAATTAACTATTAATTATTATTACCTTAAAATCCCTTAATTTATTTTAGCTCCTAAAGCCTCCCGAACCTCAAAACCGTAAAACTAGTCAAATTTACGCGTATACCGTAAAAGACGTAAAATATACAGTTTTATAAAAACACTTGAAATATGAAATAAACTAATTAAATAAGTCCTAAATGACTTAAAAACATCCCGAAAAATACTCCAGTGACTAAATACCTCTTCCGAGACCCCTAAATGCAAAACCCTAAACCGTAAAAATACGATTTTCTATAATACTTATACGTATACGTAAAATACCAAAATAACACCATTTCATTTCATAGTCACTAATTTGTGAGCTTATGACCATGAAATAACCGTTCCTCGATTTACATATGAGTACTTTATACCCATAAACGATATCCACACCAACCGCGTTCACGCAAAATAACATGTAAACACGCAAATCACATAGTCACACATAAATTAACCTTAAAACAAGACAAGTGACGAACCTCAAAACCACGGTTGTCACACTATGCATTTGTAATTGTTGATTGTATTAGATGCTAAGTAGACCGTATTTACGTATTATAACTATTTAATATTTATTATAGAAATATTAAATACTCAAGTTACTTAATAAAAATAAATAAACATGCCATGTTAGTAGGGAGCTTTATACTAAAGATGTTCCATCTCGATATTACGTTTTGACTGAGTGGTTGGGTTTACGATTTAAAGTGCCCTCGCTCCTCAAACGTTTATAGAATGGCTTTTGAAGTATGATGGCCCGAACAGTGCATTATAACCACGAACAATCTAATACATAACAGACACATGGAAACATTTAAATGGAAATTTAAATAAAAACTTTGGGAACATTTGGAAATCTAACAGAATCTTTAGAACCCGTTAGAAAATCTAAAAAGATTTTTAAGTCTTTAAAAATCTAAATAGGACTATCTATTTTACTCAATCTTGGAAAATCTAAATTGATTTTTTTTTCTTTTATAAAAATCTAACTGAATAATATGCGTCTTGCAATATCTTGGGGGAAATCTAAACTATATTTTTTTAAATCTTTAGTAAACCTAATTAGATTTTATAAATATTGAAAAATCTGATAAAATGTTGAGGAAAAATCTAAAATTAGATTTTATAAATTTTTCTTTGGAGATCTTGAATCAACCTTTAAGAACCAATAAGCTTGTAAGGTTTCATAAATTTCACCCCTAGATAAATGATTAATATTATTAATGGACTACTTAAGACCATGTAACAATAGCCCAAAACTTGAATAGGCCCAGTTAGCGCCTTGTGAGCCCGCTTAGCAAATCTTGAAATATTAATGGATCTAAAAATGTAATAGGGACCATTAAGAAGTCCTTAGCTCAAAAATTGTTAATGGATCTTGTAAGCTTAATAAGGGTTTGGGAAGCCCATTAGCTCTTTTGTACTCTTAATAAGCTCATTTAGTAATTTTACATTTAAGTAAAGTTTTTTGTATACCGAAGATATAACTTATAAAAACTCTTAAGCTGAGAACATTAGTTTATAAAACTTATGAGTTAAAACCGTAACACTTGAAACGTGCCTTAGTAAAATAGAAATTACAAGGACTAATATTTTAAATATTTGAAAGTCTAGGGATCAATAAATGCCATTCGTGACTTATTAGACCTTAAGGGCCACTTTTGTAAACTCCTGGAAGTTAGATTGTCATTTTATGACTCTAAGGACTAATGGTGTAATCAGCCGAAACATTTAGGAACCCTAGGGAGTTATTCTCATCATTACATGAAAGTTATACGACCTAATTTTAACTAGAGGGACTATTTTCACCATCTCCCGAAAGTACTAGAAACCCTAAGGACTAAAGCTGTTAAGAACCGGGAAGTGTACATTTGGTAAAATATAGAGGGACTTGTTTTGCCAATAACCAAAACTTAAGCAAACCCTAGAACCTTTATTTCATTTAATGTATTAAAACTTGAGTATACTATCTTTACATAGTTATTTGGTGAATAGGAACCGGTTAGTCTATTTTGACTACTAGGATAACTGACAAGCCACTTAATAAAAACGGATTTACAACAAACGTACATATTAGAATATTTAAAAACAGACTAGGAAGCATTACCTAGCGTACTACATTTTATTAAATGTTTGAATTTGTTGTTATGTGTATATATATATACCTTATTAGAAGGAATTATACGATATAATGCCTATGTTTATGATTGTAATATATTATTATATAATATTATACATATGAACTCCTTGTTTGATGCGTACTCTTGCGCACGTTATCGCGCATCAGCCTGTATTTTCTCTCACTTATGATTTTGTACGTATACCTACGGAACACGACTTATTAACGATTCATATACGCATGCTTTTAATAATATCATGTGGTGTTATTTGGATAAATTTACATCTTTAAAATGATGCGGTGGGACTCAAAATCAAGGTACTTATGATTTTATATTTTATATATGGGACCTGAGACTCTTGATCCTAAGTTAATTATGATTACGTCTTTAGACGGAATGGGACGTCTAAGGGTGAAATCATGAGCCACCGGACCAGAAGTTTACTTATAAAATTCGTATCACGTTGGAATGGGATGCCCGAAGACGAAAGTTATAACTAAACGGGCTGTAAAGTATCTTAATAATATCTATTATCTTAGATGTTATATTTATCCTAAACAATAAGACTTGCCGGGAATATTTAGGTAAGGTGGGCTATGAAATCATTATTGAAACAAGTAAGGACGCTTGTTCGTTTAAATAAAGAAATCATAGGTCACCGAATGTAGTTATAAATTTCACCTTACATGGATAAGGACGCTTGCCGATGTAAATAGAAATTTATAATCACATGAGCTTAAATATATTCGACATGACTCATTATTGATATTATTTTATGTATTCGACTATGTACGTATCCCTTTTGACTGGCGATTTCCTCCAGTAGTATCTTATCATTAAGATAACTCATAATTGATGTTATTTCATCACCATCTAGAAACCTAAAAAGACTCGTATTCATATCTTTTGGATCATAGTATTGTGCTCTTGATTTTTGGCTTATCCTTAACCCAAATATCATTTCCACTGCATTCGACCACGTTAGGGGATGTCCATTTCCGTTGCATTTGACTCCTTTAGGAATGTCCATTCCCGCCGCCTTTGAACCTTTTGAGGGTGCCTACTTTCCGTTGCATCTGACCCCTTTCAAAGAGTGTTCTTTTCCGCTGCATTTTGAACCCTTGTCGGGAGTGCCCACTTCCGTTTCATTTGACCCATTTGGGGTGTCACAGAAAAGAAAGCTGGTTCATCTGCCATGGAGAAATGAAACTTCGGTCATTCAAGGTGATGGTAACACAGACTGTTTGACACTAGACTTCGTGTCATCTCCTGTACCGAAGACCAAAAATACTTGATAAGAGGATGCCCAATCTTCTAAGCTCGCATTTCTCAAATCGACGAGAAAGACAAACCCAAGAATAAAAGACATGCCCAACTCTCAATGGGTGTATTTTGTAGGGTTATGTTTGTCATCACCCAAAAAGCGTTATTTGATGTCCAATACTCTTTTGGACAATCTTTTTCCTCTTTGGATCCAATTAGTTCGACAATACCATTTCCCAACAAGCCTTGAAATGAATGACTTCCTCTTTTTAGAAATCGAAATTTGTGCAATTTTTGGAACCACCAACATTAGATGCATGACCCTTTCAGCATCTCACCAGGGATGCACACTTCTTTATTCTTGGTATCTTCTTTGATGTCCATCCTTTGAAGTACTTCTTCTCTATGCAAACTTATTCCCTGGCTCAGCCACAAATGAAGCGGATTCTTTGCAACTTCCTACCCAAGAAACACCAATAATAATCTTAGCCATTTCACTAAGTGAAGCTTGGTGTCAAACTAATGTTGCCTTCCACAGGCTAGAAGTATATCGGGAAGCCCTTCGTGTGAAAATTGTTGACGCAAGAGCGGTACCAACCAAAACTATATTTCTAACTTGACATCGCATAAGCCTATTAAAGCTTAATAGACTTAAAAATCTCTTGAAGAACTCGTAGAAACATTAATGAACTGTTATCTACGCTCATCAAGACACATTGCGGCCCCGGAGGCACATCTAAGAAAAACCAAGACTTAAGACGAGTGGTTTTAGTCAACCCAACCTCGTAAACTTAGAACTCGAGTTCACAAAATTACATGTTTAAGGAAAAGTGCCCTCACTTGTTCCCTGAACAAGTAACTTCATCCTTAGCTTCGGGAGCGAAACTAAAAGAACGGGGTGGTGTAAAACCCTTAGAAATTTGGGCTTTTACACACATCATCAACTTCATAATTGTTATCATTCATCATACCATATTGTAATGAACTACCATTACAACATACCATCACAGGACTTACTGTGTTTTGGCGAATGATTTATTAAACTTCTAAATAACTCGTGAATTGTGCATGATAGCTTGAATACAATCCGAAAGCTTATCATGATGAACAAAATATCTAGTACGTCTACTCAAATTCTGTCTAGCAAGTATGCTAGATAGGGCTAGTACTGGTAGGAATGATAAGGATGCAGGTGTCGAAAAGGTACTCTGCAATACCTCTATAAGCTAATCAGGACTCCTTAAGCAAACTAAGTACAATCAGCAACTGGGACCGCAGTCTACCAACAACTTCTCGAAGGTAGGCGGTCTCTGCTGTCACTCCATCGTGACAAACAGCTGCAAGATCAAAGAAGGTGGGCAAAGACTGCCCTTGTGTAGTAAGAGAAGAGTGGGTCTTATGCTGAAGACCCCTCCAAGGTATGAATATGCCGAAGGAGGAAGTAGTTCTCCTCCAACAACCACTGAAAGACCTCTTCGATCATTCCCTAAAACCTCGTGCCATATGGGCATCTGCCCGTATGGTCCAAGACAGAGAGTCTATGCGCTCATGCATGACAGTGTACCCCACCTGGCCTGCTATCAACAGGTTGTGGACGTCCGTCATGTCCTGCTCCTGGCTCATGGCCAGCGCAGCAATCTGAACTTGAACAGGACCAACATGTCTAGTTCTGGAACCCTCTCCGACCTCCAATCTTGGCTTGTAGGTTTTCTAAATGAAAATCTATCGTCATGTGCTTAACCAACTAAGTGTAGTTGACCCTACATCGACTTTTCCTAGCTGCCCTCTCTTAATTGTCATTAATTGATCCGCGAGCTTCTATCACTTTATCGGATTGAAGGTCAAACCTTCGGATAATACTATCCCTCCATAGTAGTAGCAACATCCAAATACTGCTTAATCGGATATATAGAGCGACCCGGATAAATATTCTCTTTACATTGGTTCCCGTTCATCCGTAATGGAAGCAACACCCAATTACTGCTCAATCGGACGTATAGAGCAATCCAGATAACTATCTCTTTACATTGTTGGCACCATTCGTTTCTGAACTTTTCTAGAACGAGCCTTTGAACCTATGACATCTATACCCTAACAGATGACAAAGTTTTTAATAGCTTCGAGGAGGAAGCTAAAATAACGGGGCAGTGCTGTAAAATCCATGATTGTAAAACCCGCATGCTTTTACCATGAACAGTACACTTATAATCGTACGTACATGATTAAAACTTTCCTTATATAACATGAACACGTATCACGAATATAAATTATAAGTATTACGTATGTGTTATAACATGATAAGTATTTAATACGTACTAAGACACGATAATTATTAACATAATAATTATAGTCATGAACATAAAATCACGAACAGATAATTACGCAGTTACGTATACTATTAATACGATGATTTTCGTTACGTATAAGTAATATTAATAACATGAATAATTAATTATTATGTAACATGTATACACGAATACTTAAAACGATTATTATTATTACTACGTATATTAAATTACACGACAAGTAATTACGTACGTAATATTCACTTTTATCACGTATATAAATAACTATGAAAGTCACGACATTTAATACTCGTTTACGCGTACCATTTTAACAAGATGCGATTTAATAAAAGTATAATGTATAAGGGCCATTCTAGACAAGAAGGAAAGATATAGGACTTGGGCTCAAGGCCCAAGTGTGTGTTTATGGCCGTGTATTGTAACACTCTCATTTTTCGTATCGGTACAGCGGAAGGGTCTTTCAGAGTGTTACGGGATAGCACAATAACTCCAATCATAGACAACACATAAAAATGGTTGTACAAGGTTCAACATACATTCATTCGATAAAAAGTTTTAAAGTGTACAACAGGTCCCAAATTATACAGGTCATTTAGTTTACAAAACATAGATCGAATGAACATTTTTAATATTATGTGGGCCATTAGAGTCGATCTCCATCCGGATTACCTTCAAGCACCTGAGATAAAAACATGCAAAAATCATATCAGCGAATGCCGAGTGAATTCATAGAGTTTAATAAAAACCGTTATATAAAACAATCGTTAAAATCAGAACACAAGTATAATATCGGAAGTAGTCCACGTATTGCTAGTCAGGCAATATATAAATCAAGCATACATCTTAAACCGTCCATGAGACCGTAGTCTCTATATTACCATGATAGGTAATATATTCATCGTTAATAGCGTCGTTATTATGTATAGGATACATTTTTATTTGGATTATATAGGATTATTATTAGCCGCATGACATTGTTACCTTACTATGAAAATAGCGGGCCGCGAACGCGACAACAATTTGCCCATCTAAGTTAGCGTGTCGTCACAAAAATCACGCTATGGAATCTTCTCATACATAAATTCGCTTATCAATCAATGTGGTACGACGGGGATCAACCGTCAAGGCGCGAACTGGGGTGATCGTCCCCAAATAGTACTATCAAATGCATAAGCGTCTACCAAATCCCGGTAGTTCACAATTCATGCTAATGGGACTTTAAGTGACATAACCTAACTACTAATAATCCTTTTAGTCTCGTTTATAGGGTCATAGCATCATTCGGGTCCATATCATTAAGCATACCATCGAGACTACTTGTGTTCTATTTTTATAAAATCTAGCATGTTATCTCCCTCGCGGGTTTACAAATCATTTTATAAAACATTTAAAAGAGTGCGAGGCTATGAACTCACGTTGATAATGAAAGGAGGATTATCGGTTACGGGCGTGCTTCGGTCACGGAAACCTATATAGATAATAATCGGTCTTAGACTTTGTCCAATGACTTTTATCAAAATATCAATATACATATGATGATTTTGTACATATGATGATGATCAAGTGGGTTTATATATCCTTGTTTACTCATTTTAGTTTTTACGTTTTGGTAACTTTTTACTAGTTTGCTAGTTTTACCTATTTACCTATTTTAAGTCCAATAAGCTTAGTATAAGTTCTTTAACTTGTTTTTGTTCATTTTATACTTATATTATCAGTATATATACTTTCCATGTTGGGCCCTAATGGGTTAAGCCCAATAAGTTCTTTTTATAAGTATTTATCTTATTTAGTCCAATTATTAGTCCAATATGCTTAGTTAGCTCGTTAATGTCTGTATGTCCTATAGTTCGGGTTTTATCGGTTTTTACTTGTATTAGTTACTTATATATCAGTATATGACTTTTAAAAACTTTACATTAGACGGGTTTGATCGTCTAAGTTTTAATTCGCGAACAACGTTAATTTTACGGTAATAGCCGAAAAGTCGTAAAAATCAAGTTTATAGTTTTTATTACTTATAAGTATTATTCCACTACCATTTATATAATTTATCCATTTAATTAACCTTTTACATATTTATATAAATAAGTTTCATAAGTTAGTGGGTTTTTATTTTACATTTTATACAATAAAATTTGAGTGCTTATATAATAATAATAAACATTAATTCTCAAAATCTGATTTTTATTTTCATGTTCACCATTTTTATCATATCTAGAGTTCTATAATGAATTAGAAGCTCATTTTTTGGTGGCATGATCTTCATATTATGTGCTACATTTTAAGTTTATCTTGCCTTATCAGTCCCTATAAAACAGCTTATTCAGATTAGCACACTTATTTTGTTTTGATCATATCTCACTCATTATAATGATTCTATTGCATGGCCAACTCTCACATGTGTATAACATCTTGTACTTACTGTAAATGGATTATACCATGCAATTTTATCAGTTCAAGTTTTAGTTATACACTGTTTTTATACAGCCAACTAAATAGTCATGATTTTAGCCTTATTTCTTATAGTTATTAACCTTTTTAAGCATATCTATCAGCACTTGATCCCCACACAACATTTTTATCATCATATATACATCATATAAATATACAATAATGAAGAAAATACATTTGTTGTTTACAAAAATACAAGAGAAAGTGGAGAGGATGATCTTCTTTACCAACCAAGTGTATTTCTTGTTTTTGGAAGACAAGAACTTGATGAACACCAAAAGTAACTCCAAGATCATCAAACACCAAGAAAAATAGTTGATAAATCAGCCATAGGACACAAGAAAATCACCTCCAGTGTTGTTAATATGGCCACCAAATGATCAAAGCTTCAAGATAACTCCATGATAGAGCTAGATAACATGTATTTCATGGCTAGAAAAGATCAAAAGGGGTATTTGTAGCTTGAAAGTGGACGGCAATGGTGGGAGGTTTTGAGAGGATTTGAGGTTGTTTGCATGTAAGTAAATGGTATATGTGAAAAGTGGTTAATGGTTTTGTGTAGGTGGAAAGATGTAAGCTTAAAGAGTAAGCTTAGTTACACTTGTAACTATCTAGCTAACATGATGCCACATATGGTTGTGGTGTCATGTTATGCCGTCCCATTTAAGCTAGTGGGGTGGGACAATGTATTTTGTCCCATCTCACTAGTTTACGGGTATTCCCCGATTCTAGTTTTCTCGATTTGCGTGCCCTCGGGTCGTTTTACGAAAAATGTTTTTATAAATTATGAATCAACGTCACGAAACGAATCCAATAAAAATTGTCTCATCAAAAACGGAGTTCAAAAACGTAAATACGTAATCCTAAGGTTTCCGATTTAGTCGTAAAAGGCGCTAAATTCTGCACGTAAGACCAAATTTAAATCCGTAAATTGTGAGTTCGTCAACCAACACAAAAATAAGTTTCAAAATATTATACGAGAAAATATTTCACTACCTGAAAATGTTAGATTGTCACAGTTTTTCCTCCTAAAAGGGATCAACGTCCTCGTGATCCATTTCATTTGGATGTCCGTTTCTTATTGAAATCGAAGAGTTGCGGATATTTCTTCCACATTTCATCCTCTCGTTCCCAAGTATACTCCGGTCCATGCTTTGAATTCCATCGGATCTTGACAATAGGTATCCGACTTTGTTTCGGTTGCTTTACCTCACGATCCATAACCTCTACGGGCTCTTCGATAAAATGCAACTTCCCATCTATTCGAACCTTACTTAACGGAATTTTCTCATCACTCACTGCTAGACATTTCTTCAGATTAGATACATGGAATGTGTTGTGAACACCATGAAGTTCTGGGGGTAACTCTAGTTTGTAAGCCACCGGACCTACTCTAGATAAAATCATAAAGGGTCCAATATAACGAGGATTCAATTTCCCTCGCTTTCCAAATCTTATAACGCCTTTCCATGGCGATACTTTCAACATTACTCGGTCACCCACTTTAAACTCCATTGGCTTCCGTCGTACATCCGCGTAACTTTTCTGTCTACTACGGGCAGTCAACAACCTATTCTTAGTCTGAACTATCATCTCCGTAGTCTCCCGGATCAATTCCGGTCCCGTGAGCTGGGTATCCCCAACTTCACTCCAACATACAGGAGATCTACACTTCCTACCATATAAAGCTTCAAACGGTGCAGCCTTAATACTAGAATGGTAACTATTGTTATACGAAAACTCTGCTAACGGCAAATGTTTATCCCAATTCTTACCAAAGTCTAACACACAAGCTCTCAACATATCTTCCAGTGTTTGTATCGTCCTTTCACTCTGCCCATCAGTCTGGGGTGATAAGCAGTTCTCATGTCGAGATTCGTTCCCAAAGATCTTTGGAGAGATTTCCAAAAATTCGATGCGAATCTAGGATCTCGATCTGAAATGATCGATACATGCACTCCATGCTTGCATACAACATTCTTAAGGTATATACGAGTCAGCTTCTCCAGTGAGAACTGCTCTTTAACCGGAATGAAGTGTGCTGATTTGGTCAGTCTGTCGACAATAACCCAAATCGAGTTGTTTCCAGATGATGTTCTAGGAAGCTTCGTGATAAAGTCCATCGTAATTTGCTCCCACTTCCATTCAGGAATCTTAGGCTGTTGAAGTAGTCCTGATGGCTTTTGATGTTCCGCTTTGACTCTAGCACAAGTCAAGCATTGAAGAACATACATAGCAATGTCAGCTTTCATATTCGGCCACCAGTACAACTTCTTCAAATCATGGTACATCTTATCAGATCCCGGATGAATGAAATACTTAGATTTATGGGATTCTAACATAATCAAATCTCTTAAGCCTCCAAACTTAGGTATCCACATACGAACTCTTAAGCATTTCACTCCATCAGCTCTAACCTCTAAAAGATCTCCTTCTCCTCGGAACCCTTCATTAACAAAATTTCCCTTCTTACAAGCTTCTATTTGCGCATTTCTAATTTGCTCGGGCAAATTATTGTGCACGGTCAAGACTAGAGAACGTACCCTGATAGGCTCTCTATCTTTCCTACTTAACGCATCGGCAACAACATTGGCTTTTCCTGGGTGATATTTTATATCACAATCATAATCACTTAACAACTCTATCTATCTTCGTTGCCTCATGTTCAATTCCTTCTGATCGAGAATATACTGTAGGCTTTTGTGATCGGTGAATACCGTACACTTGGTGCCATACAGATAATGTCTCCACAACCTAAGAGCAAAGACTACAACTCCTAACTCAAGATCATGAGTAGTATAATTCTCCTCATTCTTCCTTAATTGCCTAGAAGCATAAGCTATCACTTTCTCTCGCTGCATCAAAACAGCTCCATAGCCTCTAAGAGATGCATCACAATACACTACAAAATCTTCACTCCCGTCGGGTAATGATAAGATTGGCGCACTACATAATTTTTGCTTCAATGTCTGAAATGCTCCATCTTCATCATTTCCCCAAACGAAAGGTTTATTCTTCTGGGTAAGCTTAGTCAAGGGTTTAGCTATCAAAGAAAATTCTTTAATGAATCGCCTATAATAGCCAGCCAATCCTAAGAACTGTCGCACTTCCGTTGGTGTTGTCGGTGCAGACCAATTCTTAATAGCTTCAACCTTTGCAGGATCAACATGAATTCCATCTTTGTTAATCACATGACCAAGAAATTGCACAGAATCTAACCAGAAATCACATTTCTAAAACTTAGCATACAACTTTTCATCCTTCAACAAATTCAAAACAATCCATAAATGTTCTCTATGTTCATCTTCATTCTTAGAATAGATTAGAATATCGTCAATAAATACAATCACAAATTTATCCAAGTAGGGCTTGCACACTCGATTCATTAAATCCATGAAAACCGCAGGTGCGTTAGTTAAACCAAATGGCATTACTTGAAATTCATAGTGTCCATAACGAGTTCTAAATGCAGTTATAGGAATATCTTCTTCACGGACGCGAAGTTGGTGATATCCTGACCGCAAATCTATCTTAAAATACACACTAGATCCTTGTAGTTGATCAAACAAATCATCAATCCTAGGTAAAGGATATCGATTTTTAATTGTCAACTTATTCAGTTCCTTATAGTCAATGCACATACGAAAAGATACATCCTTCTTCTTAACGAACAGGACTGGAGCTCCCCAAGGCAACGAGCTCGGTCGAATAAAACCTTTATCAGTCAACTCCTTAAGTTGCTCAGATAACTCCTTTAATTCAGAAGGGTCTAATCGGTAAGGCGCACGTGCCACCGGTGCAGCACCAGGAATTAAATCGATTCGAAACTCTACTTGCCTTATCGGTGGAAGTCCGGGTAAATCTTTAGGAAATACCTCAGGAAATTCACAAATAATAGGTACATATTCCAATCGTTTCTCCCTAGCCTCATTCCCGGTCACTTGAGCTAAGAATAACTCACAACCGTTCCTGATGTACTTTTGGACTTTAATACATGAAACGATTTTCAAACGAGATTCACCTCGATTACCATCAATTACTAACGTCCTATTCCTAAGAGGAATCTTAGAGAGCATCCTTCTAATAGCTTATTAGTTTTCACTAATTTACCATTAGCCATTTCCACCTCGTAACTGGTACTTATCTCAATAGGTTCAATGTCAATAAGGGCACTAAATTTAGTGGATACAAAGCTCCTATCAGCACCCGAATCGAATAAAGCAACAACATAATGATTGTTGAGTAAAAACGTACCGGTAACGACATTCAGATCCTCTTTCTTCACCTCAATTGTTCCAAGTTGATAGATACCACCCTGGGGGTTTCTTCCAGGTACAATCACTTTCAACTTGGGGCATTCCGATTTCCTATGACCTTCTTCATTACAATTGAAGCAAATGGTTCCCTTTTTACACCTTTCAACCTTGTGTCCAAGCTTTCCGCAATTTTGGCACTTCCAGCAGTCGCCAGCATGCCTCTTGTTGCCACACTTAGGACATTTATCATCGTTCCGCGGTGTGTTGTTGGTAAGAGAATTTGTATTCCCCTTTCTCTGGTTCTGACGGCGATTGAAATTCTTCCTATTATCACCTCTATCTACACGATCACCGTCACCCTTTCTTTTCTCACCAACACGGGCTTCATCTTCCCTATCCTGAATTATCTGTCCAATGAGTTGGTAAGCCATTCGAACAGCATCATCAATGGTTAGTGGTTTAGATGATGTCACGTCCCCCCGGATATTCCTGGTCAACCCTTTAATATATTGCTCAATTCGGATCTCTTCGGGTTCAACCAATCGAGGACATAGCAAGGCCAACTCATGGAATCGGTTTGTGTAACTATCAATGTCCACACCTTTCATTCGCAAATGAATCAATTCTTGTTCTAACCTAATGATCACACTACGAGGACAAAACTCCAAAGTCATCCACTTCTTAATTTCAGCCCAAGGAGTAGCATTAGCAGCATCAAGACCCATGAAAGCAATTCCCCCGTTCCACCAAGTCAACGCACGACCTTTAAGAGTAGCCATAGAAAAAGTCACCTTATCTTCCTCCTTACACTTACTAATCCGAAAAACTGACTCAGTCTTCTCAATCCACTGGCTTAATCCTACAGCACCTTCAGTTCCATTAAAAGGTAGAGGTTCACACTTCATGAACGTCACATAAGTACAGCCACCAACTTCAGGTGCATTAGCTCCAAGTCCTCCTATATTTCCTCCAACATTAGCATTCACATTATTAGCATTCACATTCACATTAGTACCGCCAATTCCACTACCGCCAGCTCCACTACCTCCAGCTCCACTACCGCCAGCTCCACTACCACCAGCTTCATTTCTAGCATTTGCCATAAATTCAGTCATAGATGCGGTAACTTGCTCCGTAATAATCCTACGTACATCATCCTCTGTCACAGCCTTCTTGGGCGGCATAGTTCTATAATTTCACAATTTCAAAGTATTAAGCATTCATCCAACAAGGATTCATATAATATTGATTGAATTCATAATCAAGATACAAATAAGGCACAATATGGAATTCAAGACAAGATACATATTTCATTCGATTTGAAACAAAAGTATTGTCTTAGTGACATCCCATATCAAAGTTCTAGCACTATATACACTCAAAATTCGTGCCAAGTCTACTACTAACAAGTCGGTTCAGTCAAAGCTACAAAAGCGCAAAAGATACAAAGGTCACTACTAAATACAGACTGGTCTACTAAGAACCGCCAGATGGTCTATCATCCATCGTCTTCTGTATCTTTGTCGGACGATCGCTAGACACATCTTTAGCTGGGCGCTTACGGATCACTCCTCTTTCAACCATGTCGGCATAAAATCTACTATTCCAACCCACGGATATATTCAACTCCTTTTCAGCTTTCTCACGCATCGCACGAGCTACACTCAACTGAATCTCCATAGAATTCACCTTTCTCTTCATTTCAGCAAACTCACCACTTTCTAACACCGATAACCTCCTAAAAGCCTCATTCAAACCACGCTCTACATCAGTCAAATCCAAACTAAGCAATTCCCGCTCTTTCTCGCCAACCTTAGTCTTCGACTCCAAATAAGCAACTTGAGTCTGAACAACACCTAATCCAACCTCTGTCATACAACTCTTAACATGGGAAGCATCTAGATCACGTCTCAAGGCCCATGGTGCAAGACCATCAATATGAGTAGCCTCTCGAGCACTAGACGACTCTCCTATCTCACATCTACGAGTAGCAATACCATCAGTACCGTTAGGTGCCTTATCATCCTCATCATCCTCTGATTCAGAATCAGATTTAGACGATTCAAACATTTCATCCCTAGGTAACTCAACCTCAGAATCAAACAAATAAACTGGTGGGGGTAAAGGCTCGCCCTCTGGAACATCATAAGGGTAAATAAGCTCAGCTTCCTCATCATCATCGACCTCAACGTCTATACCTACATCCTCCTCGACATCCTTGTCGTCAATCTCATCATCTAAATTATCTAACCCAATCTCCTCGTCATTCTCTATATCAACATTCTCAATCTCATTCTCTACCAAGTCAACCTGAGGGGCAATCTGATCTCCTAGTCCTAACTCGGGCTCGGGATCCTCAAATGGTTCCTCCTCATCATCCATATCATAATCTACTAAGTCTAAATAAGGATCATCATCTACATTAGGTTCGGGAATAGCATGGTTTTCTACAGGAATATTAGGGTCAGCCATGACAATCTGCATTTATATATATATCTCGTATTAGGATAACATACTAGTTAAACAATTACATAATGAAATCACGATATATACATATATATAAATTAATTTATATATATATCAAAATATATATCTTCTCAATAGGGCTTGTTGGTAACGTCGGAGATCTCTGGCACCGTTATAGTCAAAAGATTTTTCAAATATTTTCTTAAATGTTCATTGTCAAAAGATTTTGAAAAGTTTAGTTCAAAACCTTGGTTTTTAAAATCTTTTGTTCTCTATAACGAGAGCTCTGGTACCAAACTGTAACACTCTCATTTTTCGTATCGGTACAGCGGAAGGGTCTTTCAGAGTGTTACGGGATAGAACAATAACTCCAGTCATAGACAACACATAAAAATGGTTGTACAAGGTTCAACATACATTCATTCGATAAAAAGTTTTAAAGTGTACAATAGGTCCCAAATTATACAGGTTATTTAGTTTACAAAACATAGATCGAATGAACATTTTTAATATTATGTGGGCCATTAGAGTCGATCTCCATCCGGACTACCTTCAAGCACCTGAGATAAAAACATGCAAAAATCATATCAGCGAATGCCGAGTGAATTCATAGAGTTTAATAAAAACCGTTATATAAAACAATCATTAAAATCAGAACACAAGTATAATATCGGAAGTAAGTCCACGTATTGCTAGTCAGGCAATATATAAATCAAGCATACATCTTAAACCGTCCATGAGACCGTAGTCTCTATATTACCATGATAGGTAATATATTCATATTTAATAGCGTCGTTATTATGTATAGGATACATTTTTATTTGGATTATATAGGATTATTATTTGCCGCATGACATTGTTACCTTACTATGAAAACAGCGAGCCGCGAACCCGACAATAATTTGCCCATCTAAGTTAGCGTGTCGTCACAAAAATCACGCTATGGAATCTTCTCATACATAAATTCGCTTACCAATCAATGTGGTACGACGGGGATCAACCGTCAAGGCGCGAACTGGGGTGATCGTCCCCAAATAGTACCATCAAATGCATAAGCGTCTACCAAATCCCGGTAGTTCACAATTCATGCTAATGGGACTTTAAGTGACATAACCTAACTACTAATAATCCTTTTAGTCTCGTTTATAGGGTCATAGCATCATTCGGGTCCATATCATTAAGCATACCATCGGGACTACTTGTGTTCTATTTTTATAAAATCTAGCATGTTATCTCCCTCGCGGGTTTACAAATCATTTTATAAAACATTTAAATGAGTGTGAGGCTATGAACTGACGTTGATAATGAAAGGCGGATTATCGGCTACGGGCGTGCTTCGGTCACGGAAACCTATATAAATAATAATCGGTCTTAGACTTTGTCCAATGACTTTTATCAAAATATCAATATACATATGATGATTTTTTACATATGATGATGATCAAGTGGGTTTATATATCCTTGTTTACTCATTTTAGTGTTTACGTTGTGGTAACTTTTGTTTGCTAGTTTTACCTATTTACCTATTTTAAGTCCAATAAGCTTAGTATAAGTTCTTTAACTTGTTTTAGTTCATTTTATACTTATATTATCAGTATATATACTTTCCATGTTGGGCCCTAATGGGTTAAGCCCAATAAGTTCTTTTTATAAGTATTTATCTTATTTAGTCCAATTATTAGTCCAATATGCTTAGTTAGCTTGTTAATGTCCGTATGTCCTATAGTTCGGGTTTTATCGGTTTTTACTTGTATTAGTTACTTATATATCGGTATATGACTTTTAAAAACTTTACATTAGACGGGTTTGATCGTCTAAGTTTTAATTGGCGAAAAACGTTAATTTTACGGTAATAGCCGAAAAAGTCGTAAAAATCAAGTTTATAGTTCTTATTACTTATAAGTATTATTCCACTACCATTTATATAATTTATCCATTTAATTAACCTTTTACATATTTATATAAATAAGTTTCATAAGTTAGTGGGTTTTTATTTTACATTTTATACAATAAAATTTGAGTGCTTATATAATAATAATAAACATTAATTCTCAAAATCTGATTTTTATTTTCATGTTCACCATTTTTATCATATCTAGAGTTCTATGATGAATTAGAAGCTCATTATTGGGTGGCATGATCTTCATATTATGTGCTACATTTAACTTAGTTATAGCTAGTGCTCATTTTAAGTTAATCTTGCCTTAACAGTCCCTACAAAACAGCTTATTCAGATTAGCACACTTATTTTGTTTTGATCATATATCACTCATTATAATGATTACATTGCATGGCCAACTCTCACATGTGTATAACATCTTGTACTTACTGTAAATGGATTATACCATGCAAGTTTATCAGTTCAAGTTTTAGTTATATACTGTTTTTATACAACCAACTAAATAGTCATGATTTTAGCCTTATTTCTTATAGTTATTAACCTTTTTAAGCATATCTATCAACACTTGATCCCCACACAACATTTTTATCATCATATATACATCATATACATATAAAATAATGAAGAAAATACATTTGTTCTTTACAAAAATAACAAGAGAAAGTGGAGAGGATGATCTTCTTTACCAACCAAGTGTATTTCTTGTTTTTGGAAGACAAGAACTTGATGAACACCAAAAGTAACTCCAAGATCATCAAATACCAAGAACAATAGTTGAGAAATCAGCCCTAGGACACAAGCAAATCACCTCCAATGTTGTTAATATGGCCACCAAATGATCAAGGCTTCAAGATAACTCCATGATAGAGCTAGATAACATGTATTTCATGGCTAGAAAATATCAAAAGGGGTGTTTGTAGCTTGAAAGTGGACGGCAATGGTGGGAGGTTTTGAGAGGATTTGAGGTTGTTTGCATGTAGGTAAATGCTATGTGTGAAAAGTGGTTAATGGTTTTGTGTAGGTGGAAAGATGTAAGCTTAAAGAGTAAGCTTAGTTACACTTGTAACTATCTAGCTAACATGATGCCACATATGGTTGTGGTGTCATGTTATGCCGTCCCATTTAAGCTAGTGGGGTGGGACAATGTATTTTGTCCCATCTCACTAGTTTACGGGTATTCGATTCTAGTTTTCTCGATTTACGTGCCCTCGGGTCGTTTTACGAAAAATGTTTTTATAAATTATGAATCAACGTCACAAAACACATCCAATAAAAATTGTCTCATCAAAAACGGAGTTCAAAAGCGTAAATACGTAATCCTAAGGTTTCCGGTTTAGTCGTAAAAGACGCTAAATTATGCACGTAAGCCCAAATTTAAATCCGTAAATTGTGAGTTCGTCAACCAACACAAAAATAAGTTTCAAAATATTATACGAGAAAATATTTCACTACCTGAAAATGTTAGATTGTCATATGTATACCAAAACAGACGGGGGAGTAATTTTCATTCTTTGGACAAAACACAAAAATTACATAAAACCCTAGAAACCAAAAACAGCCGCCTCTTTCTTTTTCCTTGCCTTCCTTGCTGCCGTCGACCATCACCAAAAAGGAACAAGAGATCGCAACCTTTTAATCCAAGAAAACAAGGGTGGATTCGTGTTTTTAATCTTAAAACCCTAACACGAAAAAGAAACAAGGTAGACCCTAGATCTCATTTTATTTATTTTTCCTATATGGTTAATTGATTAACAATCCATATATTAAGAATCTTAAACACGTTAATCAAAATATAAAAGGGGGGGAACATTTGTTGTTGGGTTGTGTTCGGTTAGCACGCAAACCGAGAGTCCTAGACTCTCGGTGACCCTTTTTCTCCATCAGCCGCAAGCCCCTGCTGTCAGCAGGGGTGCGTTTGGCTTAGTAGTGGAAACATCGGCCACGCAGGGGGAACCACTGGCTGCGGCCAGTGGTATATTAGGTCGGGCAGTCGGAACCGAGACCACCAGGTCTCGGTGGAAACTCAAAACTGGCAGGGGAAAACCACCACTGTCGGTGGGATTTTGGCAGGGACAGGGGTGTTTGGCAAACAGTTTTAGAAACGGGTAGAGGGGTGTTTGGCTGTCAGGTTAATAAACAAAAGTTAAGGGGTTGTTTGGTTCAGCTTAAATGTAAAAACGACACGGGTTTCACGGTTTATCATGGGTTCGGGTTACTACACGGATTAATAAAATAATACACGGGTTCGGGTATTATTTTTACAAGTTATTACCTTTAACATGTATATTAATTTACAAGGTAAATTAAATTAATAAAACACGACTTATAATTACAAGATTATTTATTTACGAGTTTAAATAAACTAATTGACATGTTACTTAATTAATTTAATTATGACTTAGGTTATTATTATTAATAATAATACATGGATGGTAACCTAAGTATTTATTATTTATGTTAGATTATATAATTTATTAATTATTTAACATGCCTTACAATTAATTAATTTACATGACTTAGGTTATATTAATACTAAACATTTATACACGTTTTAACCTAAGTATTATTACCTTTTATTTAATTAAATCATGTTATAGTTAATTAAATACTTTAAAACTATAGTTTATTTAATTCACATGAAATAATTAATAAACTATACCTTATAATCTCATGACTTAGAATATAAATCAGAAAGCACTTTAGCTTATATTATTAGCTTAATAATCCAACTTATTTCTATTTATGGAAACTTTCTATTTTTAGAAACTTATTTAATTAAGGCAGCTAATCTATTTATGGAAAATTTCTATTTTTAGAAACTTATCTATTTTAAGCAGTAACTCTATTTTTGGAAACTTTCTATTTTTTGTAACATTCTATTTTTAGAAACTTTCTATTTTAGGACACCTGCTATTTTTAGAAAGTTACTTATTATTACACAGCGAGTATAATAATACAAGAAATACAAGTAATACTTAATCAGAATATACAGAATACACGATAAATACAATATAACGTTAAAATCAGTAAAATAAGACGTGAACATATAAAACAAGCTAAGACATGACTTAAAAACCAGTTACGTACCCAGTGATCAGATACTTATACTCGTATGTATTTATGTAGCGTTAGTGATACCGAATTAGGTCTCTCTTCCGTTTGTCTTCTTCGTTCACTGGACATAAGGTACGGATTCTCGTCCTTTCAGTATGGACATTCTTTCCTTATTAGGATTCCCCGTATGCAGCCAAATGTTTTCCCGTAGTATAAGTTTATATGTTTGATTTGCTGATGTTTAATTTAGAATACCCATAGCCATATACATGCAGGACCAGTTTCACCTAGTTATGGAGGTACCATAACCATAACATTAGAGGCACTGATGTTATGACTTCACCACGGCAGACTGATTGCTCGTGGCGTCCCTTCAGCTATTGGCCATTTATATTATTTATCATGTTAGGCGTATGGGTGCATCCTAGTTACATGTTTCAGTCAGGATTTCATGGTGAATGTGGTGTGTGCCTTGCATCCTTCACAAGGAGCTGATCCCTCCTACCCAAACCAGTGTATTAAATTAGAGGCAGCCCCTCTAATTTGCATGATAAGGTCACCCCTCCAAGTATTCATGCACGGTGGATTTTCATAACCTATATTGGCTAATGGTAATATATGTTAAACAGTTTTCATAAGATAAACATAAGACTTTTCAAACTATAAAACTAGTTTTATGAACATGTTCCAGGTTTTCCAGGACTTATGCATTTCCGCTGCTATTAAGTCTTTATTATGTTTTGTCATTCATACTATGTCTATATTCGTGCACTAACCATTTTGCTCAGCCGTTACTTTCCTTTCCATGTCCCAAAACGGCAGGTACCCTTAGGAAAGACTCGAGCATTTGGAGGACGTGCATAGGATGGAAGCTGCTAGAGACTTCTTTTCCTTTTTGCCTTCATATACTTATGCTTGCTTAGTCTTTCATTCATTTCTTTTGCTTTATTATGTTTTGGGCTTATGTTTGGGAACCGATGTTTGATTCCGGTTTACCCTATGGTCATGTAATGCTTAGACATGTATCCTTGTATGCTTTGATGACACGCCATAACTACGCGTGACATTCCATTTATCAAAATGAGGTGTTACAATTATGGTATCAGAGCCAAGGCTTCGACCTGTAGGCTTTAAAACTCGACCTGTGACTAGTGGGTAGTCACCAGGAGCTTCCTAAGCCAGCGTTTGTTATACCACGTATTGATGTTTTCAGCGCATTGTTGTTTTAACCATGATGTTTTCAGCACCTTGAGGTTTTAACCTTAATGTTTTCATCGATATTGTTTTACTAATATGGACGGACAACCGTCATTCTTATTTAGTTATGTGTCATTGTTTCATGCATAATGTTCCTCGAGAACTGTGGCTATGTGGACTGAACCCCCAGTAGTTCATAATTAGTCACATAAATTATTTTTCTGATAAGTTTTGACAGATGAGTTTCATTTATTTATGTTTCATGTATCATTGTTGTAGGAATTATGACTAAGTAATGGTTGGTACAGGACTGGCCCTATTTAGTCGCATGTGCTTTTATCGAAACTTTTAACTTTGGGACCGACACATAGGCGTCCCCTCGCCATGTCTTTTGCTTTGGGACCGACCCATAGGCGTCCCCTCGCACATATAAAGGTTTTTATAAACTACATTACGCATTCATGCACTGTTTTTCATGCATAAAAATTTTCTCATGATTTATTGGCATAAATTTTTCCATGTCCCCTCATAAGTTACTATGTTTTTATGTCAAGTATGTTTTCATACTATCATGGTTAACTTCAGTTTCATGCTAATTATGTTATACACTCCTTCATGATAGATTGTTTCATGTTTCTTCATGATATTCCGTTTTCATGTTGATTACGTCTTACGCCTCTATTGTTATTTATGCTTTCATGCAAGACATTGTTGGACTTCATTGAATCCTTCTTTCATGATAGTCATGGTTGGTTTTCATTGACCATGCTGTCAGGAAAATCATCGTTGAATTTTGTGTAACCACACTTTAACGTTTCTCGATACAACCAGAATGATGTCTATGCTAATATTGCCAGGTTATCATGATGGTTTTCTAACCGTTTAACCGATATACTTTCCTTAAAACATGACAAATGATCGACCCCATACCGATCATTTCTGTACATTCCATGCGTACTCCATGTACCTTATCTCATGTGCGTACTTCCACTTGCTGATACTCTACAAATTGTTGATGCCGCTCATAGCTTGGAGATGTTACTAAAGGTTGATGCTGCTGACGTTCGGAGTCGCTACGAGATGCGGATGCTGTTCACAATCTGGAGATCCTACAAGACGAAGACAAAGGCGTTAGAGCAAAGCAATTGGACGAGAAGATGCTTCACCATCAAACAATTTTCATCAATCATTGTCCCTAATTCTTAGTTACATGTCACACATCATTCAGCTGTCATTTCAGCCATATGAGTGCAAACCAGTACCAGCCGGCCACTCAGCTGAATAGTTACATGAATCACGGTCATGAGAATGACCATCATGGAACTGACAGACAGGACGATAGTAACCACTACTATGACAGCAACTATCCTAGAAATCGCAACCGAGGCTCCGGCCGTGGACGTGATTAGACATACAAATGATCAGTAGTCCAACCGATTCGCCAATTCTGGCATAATAACCTAATATTTGTAGTTCTATTTGTTTCACATCTCGAGACACATGTCAAGACATCAGTCAAGACACATGTCTCACGTATACTTTATGAAGACACATTTCAAGACACCAGTCAAGACATATGTCACGCTTACATTTCTCAAGACACGAGTCAAGACACATGACTCACGTCTATTTATGGAACATTTCTAAGAAAATCAGGGTACCCTCCAAGAGTATATCCATTTTGTTGTGCCATGTATTAATCAGGCCACAAGAATATCAATACCATTATCGGCACATCAGTGAGAACTGTCACGTTGTCGATGTCACTTTCATTTCTTTCACCATAATTCATATATTCATGACCATGAAGGACGCCTTTCGTATTCCCACGTATACGGAGGTTTTCCTTAAGCTTAATGATGAGATCCAAGCTGCTAACGCATTTCCTCGGACATACACTAGATGAATTTTATCCTAATTATGGACTATGAACAGCACACCATGCTACGATTCATAATTATGTACAGTAATGTTCAGGCTTCTGAATACATTTAGCTTGATTTTCCATCAGGAAAATCTGTACAAAATATCTATGCTTACAAACATGTGCGTTGTTAGCCATGGTCGCTAAAATTTTCTAGCTGTCAGTAAGACACGACTACATAAGTCCTTTTACGCATAGCCAGTTGATTATTCAAAAATCTTCCCATACATTCCAGAAGAACCTTCAAGGAGAAGGACGGTACCATGAGATTATGTGTCGACTACCCGTGATTTAAACAAATCACCATTCATGACCGTTATTCTCCTCCACGTATTGACAACATGTCCAATCGACCTTAAAGTGTTAATCACTTTTCCAAGATCGAACTAATGGTCATGCTGCCAACAGTGACGAGTGAAAGAGCAGGACATGTCCATGACTGCTATTCGTACACGACTCGGTCATGCTAGATTTATGATTTTGAATTAGTCTCATCAATACTCCAACGGCATTATAAGAATGAGTTTCCATGAACTCATAGCAAATTCATCAGTGTTTTCATTGAGGATGACCTGATTTCCTCTAAGCCTAGAGAAGAACAGGAAGACCATATCTGCACTATGTTGCAAATTCTATGACAAGAGAAATTTTACCCTGGGAATTTTTCCAATATCAATTCTGTTTGATTACAGTGACACGCTGAATCACATGGCTTTCTACGGTTAATCTTATCATGACTCAACTTATGCGTAAAGGAGAGAACCCTACACTACATTAGGTGTTCTAGAAAATCCTACGCTAGGAGAAGTCTAGATTCAGAGACTCAGAGTTTCGCAAACTCCTATGTATCAAGTTCGATGAAGCAAGATACAGTTACGTTCATATATTCATACCTGTCATACAAGCAGGTTAAGATAGGACACCAACAGACTGGGATGTTTTCATCATCTGAAATTGTGAATCGAAAAACGACAAGATCTTCACGGATTTTGGTTACCAGATTAACGCAAACCCAGAAGAAGCATGATGCTATCTGGGTTATTGCAAACAGTTTAATCAAATCTGCAGAATCCTTACATCCGCAAGGATTACAGAACCAACAGACTGATCGGACATGTTCTAGCCAAGGCTCATCCGATCACTTGGCAATCCCTCAGTTATCGGGCCAGATAAAGATTCACAATTGTACTCCATATTTACTTCACGTCTTCATTCAAATTCCACGACTTGCTTTCACACTCGCGTTCATGACACTATTCCCGTTCATGATCGTATCTTGGCTTACGATTTTACGTTCATTTTCTCATTCTGGGAAGTTTTGCTAGAACTTGAGAGACCAGACCCAAGTTTAGTATAACTCCCTATCCTCAGATAGACGTTTCTCGTCATATTCTATGTCTCACCTGTAGAGTTTGGGCGTTACCGCCATTATATTCTATGTTCACAATATGTTTCACATGTCATGTTCATTCCACGTTCCTCATATCATGATCAAGATATGTTACACGTATCATGGTCACGATATGTTTACTCATACTACAGTCATCATATCTCAACGTATCACGTTCAAAAATTTTCATGTTTCACGTTCAAAATTTTTTACGTACTACGTTTCTTTATGTCTCGCGCATCGTTTCTAATTATCAGTTAAGTCAGATTGTTTTGCATCGTAACGTTTCAGTTACCCTTGCACGTTAACTCTTATTTTCCTCGATCGAATTTAGGAGATCTACCTTCCGTTCATAACCAAGAATTTCTTCGTATTCCAAGTCAAGGTCAGGAAGACCAAGATTTATCATTGTGTCAAGATCTTTTGAAGGAACCGTTCCAAGAGGGAAGCCACTTGGAAACGGAAAAGTTCATCCGGACTTCTTATCCGTCTTTCTCCTATCAATTAGATATGTCCTTCAGTCACGTCACGTTCCATGTCCTTTCAAGACATGTCACGTTCCGCGTTCCTTCTTCCAGGTCACCTGCACGTTCATTTATCTTACATACCCTCTCAGTTTGATTCGGGTATGTTTCGCTTTCAGTTACGTTATCTATAATTCGGGGACGAATTATTCTTTTTAGGGAGGAAGAGTTGTAAAACCCACATGCTTTTACCATGAACAGTACACTTATAATCGTACGTACATGATTAAAACTTTCCTTATATAACATGAAAATGTATCACGAATATAAATTATAAGTATTACGTATGTGTTATAACATGATAAGTATTTAATACGTACTAAGACACGATAATTATTAACATAATAATTATGGTCATGAACATAAAATCACGAACAGATAATTACGCACTTACGTATACTATTAATACGATGATTGTCGTTACGTATAAGTAATATTAATAACATGAATAATTAATAATTATGTAACACGTAAACAAGAATACATAAAACGATTATTATTATTACTACGTATATTAAATTACACGACAAGTAATTAATTACGTAATATTCACTTTTATCACGTATATAAATAACTATGAAAGTCACGACATTTAATACTCGTTTACGCGTACCACTTTAACAAGATGCGATTTATTTAAAGTATAATGTATAAGGGCCATTCTAGACAAGAAGGAAAGATATAGGACTTGGGCTCAAGGCCCAAGTGTGTGTTTGTGGCTGTGTATACCAAAACAGACGGGGGAGTAATTTTCATTCTTTGGATAAAACACAAAAATCACATAAAACCCTAGAAACCAAAAACAGCCGCCTCTTTCTTTTTCCATGCCTTCCTTGCTGTCGTCGACCATCACCAAAAAGGAACAAGAGATTGCAGCCTTTTAATCCAAGAAAACAAGGGTGGATTCGTGTTTTTAATCTTAAAACCCTAACACGAAAAAGAAACAAGGTAAACCCTAGATCTCATTTTATTTATTTTTCCTCTATGGTTAATTGATTAACAATCCGTATATTAAGAATCTTAAACACTTTAATTAAAATAAAAAAGGGGGGGAACGTTTGTTGTTGGGTTGTGTTCGGTTAGCACGCAAACCGAGAGTCCTAGACTCTCGGTGACCCTTTTTCTCCAGCAGCCGCAAGCCCTGCTGTCAGCAGGGGTGCGTTTGGCTTAGCAGTGGAAACATCGGCCACGCAGGGGGAACCACTGGCTGCGGCCAGTGGTATATTTGGTCGGGCAGTGGGAACCGAGACCACCAAGTCTTGGTGGAATCTCAAAACTGGCAGGAGAAAACCACCACTGTCGGTGGGATTTTGGCAGGGACAGGGGTGTTTGGCAAACAGTTTTAGAAAAGGGTAGAGGGGTGTTTGGCTGTCAGGTTAATAAACAAAAGTTAAGGGGTTGTTTGGTTAGGCTTAAATGTAAAAATGACACGGGTTTCACGGTTTATCACGGGTTCGGGTTACTACACGGATTAATAAAATAATACATGGGTTCGGGTATTATTTTTACAAGTTATTACCTTTAACATGTATATTAATTTACAAGGTAAATTAAATTAATAAAACACGACATATAATTACAAGATTATTTATTTACGAGTTTAATTAAACTATTGACATGTTACTTAATTAATTTAAGTATGACTTAGGTTATTATTATTAATAATAATACATGGATGGTAACCTAAGTATTTATTATTTATATTAGATTATATAATTAATTAATTATTTAACATGCCTTACAATTAATTAATTTACATGACTTAGGTTATATTAATACTAAACATTTATACACGTTTTAACCTAAGTATTATTACCTTTTATTTAATTAAATCATGTTATAGTTAATTAAATACTTTAAAACTATAGTTTATTTAATTCACATGAAATAATTAATAAACTATACCTTATAATCTCATGACTTAGAATATAAATCAAAAAGCACTTTAGCTTATATTATTAGCTTAATAATCCAGCTTATTTCTATTTATGGAAACTTTCTATTTTTAGAAACTTATTTAATTAAGGAAGCTAATCTATTTATGGAAACCAGTTTTATGAACATACTTTCCGCTGCTATTAAGTCTTTATTATGTTTTGTCATTCATACTATGTCTATATCCGTGCACTGAGCGTTTTGCTCAGCCGTTACTTTCCTTTCCATGTCCCAAAACGGCAGGTACCCTAGGAAAGACTCGAGCATTTGGAGGACGTGCATAGGATAGAAGCTGCTAGAGACTTCTTTTCCTTTTTGCCTTCATATACTTATGCTTGTTTAGTCTTTCATTCATTTATTTTGCTTTATTATGTTTTGGGCTTATGTTTGGGAACCGATGTTTGATTCCGGTTTACCCTATGGTCATGTAATGTTTAGACATTTATCCTTGTATGCTTTGATGACACACCATAATTACGCATGACATTCCATTTATCAAAATGGGGTGTTACAATGATTTTACCATAAGAATAATGTAATAAAAGTCCACCCAATGATCCTAGATCATTTCTCAACCTAGTAATATTAATCGAGTTTCGAGGACGAAACTTAAGACGGCATGTGGATGGTGTAAAACCCGAGATTTTTCGTTCATTAAATAAAAATGGAGTATGTTTCAAAACCCTTTTTGAACCATACAAAAATCATCGGATTTGAAAATTTGACAAAAGTCATACAACCCGCGTACCTACAATTCAATAATTTAATTCCATAAATTATTGTCGAAAGTTATTTGATAAACAATTTGATTAAATTGTTTATTATTACATTTATCTACGTAGGGATTAAACGACAAGTATTTCTATTAAAATAATACTTACGTTATACAAACGATGAATGACAAATACTTGTCGTTTAAATAAACGGACACGTTCTTCGTATTTATACGTCATATAAATACACCATTTTATTGAAAAAATGATTTTTAGATCAATTACGCAATCCTCGTAAAATGAATCAAAATTCATAAACCAAGAACGTGACCCGAACCGTTTGTTAGTAAACGTATAAAAAATGTTACACATTAGGCCCTCATAAAGTAATTGCAACCCATGCCCCTCAACTATTGTAAACCTTGCAATTAGGTTTATAACTTTGAAATGGGTATAAAAAAGGAAATTAGGGTTACATCTCTTTCATTTTTCATGCTAACCTTAACCCTAAAACTCTTTCTCCATCTAAAATGGCAGCCGCCGCCATTGTAGGCCGCCACCACCACTGCCATGGTGGCACCAGCCGCCATCAATCCACAATCGCAGCCCCTCCTCCTTGCTGCCATGATTACCTCAGCCGCCACTTTGAGGGTGGTTGTCTCGGATCTATATTCCAGCCGCCACCACCATTTTTCGCGAGCACCAAGCACCAGCCGTGACCCCCTGGTCACCAGCCACCATCATCACCAGCCGTGGCCACCAGCCATGCAGCCGCCACTGTTTGTGGCCATTTACCTTGCTGCCGTCATCATCCATAGTTCCTAGCCACTTTTGTGGCCAATCACCACCAACCCCGTCGTTATCTCCCACCCAATGACCATTAGCCGCCACCATGCTACCACCCTCCAACCTCCACAGCCTATTGTTGCCGTCACCACCACCAGATCCGAGGACCACCGCAGCCTCTTGCTTCCTTCCATCCGCCAGCCACCACCACTTTTGTGGCCATCAATCACCACAGCCCCATCTACATAGATCTGTCGGGTCTATGACAGAAGCCACGACCACCTCCTCTATCAACAGATGGCTGCCGCCACTATTTAAAATATTAAGGGGCGTTTGGTTTTAGGGCAGAAAACAAATGAGGGTGCATTCGGTTAGCCTAGATCCACACGGATCTATACAGATCTGTATTGATTTACTATCGGGAGCAGCTTCGGGGGAGTTTGGATCTACTGATAAGGGGGTGTTTGGGAATGCAGAAGGTTTAAAAGGGCTGTTTGGGACTGCTGATAACATGCATGCTGATTTAAGGGAGTGTTTGGGACTGATGGCTGACTTTAAAGGGCGTTTGGGGTTGCTGATAACGACAAGGATGCGTTAGCTTACGAGGTTATAGCTTAGGAATATGCTTATGATATAATATAGACATGCATGTAGTATTACCACCGTTAGTTGTAATGTTCCCACCGATAATTATACTTTACCACCAACCATGTATAACTTACCACCGCTAATATTAACTACTAAAAGTTCCCACTGATAGCCTAACAGTTCCCGCCGTTAGCTTTATAGTTTCCACTGTTAAGCTTAACAGTTCCCACTGCTAGCTATTCAGTTACCACTGCTAGACTAACCTTACCACTGTCTTCATGTTATTCCTACTGTCTTTATAAAATAGCCACTATTGGTACACAAAAACTATTTTAATCAAGTTTTAGAATAAAAATATTATATTTTTATCAAACATGTTATAAATTAGGATTTAATTAATAATAACTTATTTATTATTTTTGAGTCTAATAAATTATTTAATAAAATTAATAATTTATTTTAAAGACTATAATGTCATATACATTTTATAAACAACAAGAATACATGGAAACAGTAGATAAACAACATGCACACTTAACCATCTTCATAACAATATATTTAATAATTAAATATACTTTGATATATACTAGACGAATACCCGCGCATAGCGGCAGAAATGCCTAGTGACAGATAATTAACAATATGCGATATTGTGATAAATGTTTCGTGTAATGTTCAAACATATAATGTAATAATATCAAAATATAACTGAATTTACTTTCTTAAATGGGTTACTTTGATTTTTACTTTCCTAAATATATGATATGCAAGGCGCGTAATATGCGCATCGCTCGCCAAACTAAGCACTTTCGTATTCTAAAGATGTGTAGTTGGTAAATAAAATAGTATCAATTATTAAGGTTGCACGAGGAGCTAAAGGGAAGAAGAAAAAAGAATTACCATAAAGCAATTTATTATGCCAGTAAACAATTATAGTACACATGTAAATTCCAAAAAACTCCATGGATATTTTCATTAGATATCTTTACTGCCCTTGTTATTTATATGAAACAAAAAGATATAAAAACAGTATATGAACCAAATTGTTAAGTTTGGTTACTAAAAAAAAAAGAATTATCTCAAAAGTGATATCTTGTAGTGAATAAATCAGAGAATGGCGATTAAAAGTGTTACATTCTACAAGACTATTAAACAAATTTAAAAAGCATACTTTATCGAGCCAGTTACAATGTTTTACATGTAAATTACATCATTTACTTCTGTATGGCCCTTATGATCGAAATTATGTACTATCTACCTTTGATTGTTAGTTACCTCACTTGCACCTGGACTTGCACAACTAATACACATTTTTGGCAATAGGAAAGAAGAAAGAAACACTAAAACTAAAAATCAACATTGTGAACACTGAATGTACATCATTTGCAAAACAACCATATCTTAGGCATTACATCAATCACTTCATAGGCTTCTTTAAGATCACATATCATGTCGTAAGCCGACACATACAGAACTTAGCTACAACTTATGCGACTTAACATCGTTATAGTGCAATATTTTCGCCTCTTAGCTAAATTGAGAAACAAAAACTTGTGAAGAGTGAACTAAAAACAAAGCAAGAATGTCCTTTTTATCTCGAACTAACGTGTGTTGAACACATTTTCGGAATTCTTGGAATTGAAGGACTCCACAAGAATGTTTATTTTAGGTCTCTAAGAGGGTACCCAAGTTCTACATCTTCCTGTGTGGAGCTGCTGTAGTAATAAATAAGCAGATGTTAAGTGCAACGCAAAAGATAGTGTTTGGATTTGCTTATGATAACAAAACTAATACCATACAATCCAGATCTCCACATACCAACACCCTAATGAGTACTAAGTGTAAAGTGTAGGCAATATAATTTTTTGGAGTAACGTACTATTTTTACATTTGTTATAAACATTTTAAAATGTGATTACATATATCACTTGTTCTAACTGAATATGGATAAGAAAAAGTTAATAGGAACAATACTTTATTATTAGAAATGTGTCTATTATGTAATGAATCGGCTAGGGTTTATGTAGCAATGCTTCACACCTTTCCTAAGATAAAAGACAGAGTCACGTCCTTACGTTACTTTGACTTTTAAATTGAACAGTTGATTGGATGAGTAACCAGATATATTCAAGAACCTGACATACACGACATAGTGGAAGGGTGCTTCCTTCCCCTACTACTACTTCATTCCCTATCTTTACCTATGCAATCCCTATGCACGTGGTAAGTACTACTTTATTCACAAATAACACATTTATATAAAACATGATTAAATCTTTATTAAATTCTATACCAAAAGTTACTTTGTTAAAAGAATAAAGACATATGTCTACAACACCATTGATAATGGTATAATATCAACATCTTTTTAGAACCGAGTTCCCGTTATGAGCTAAAGCCATACTACCAATACAAGTTTCAACTTTTGGTGCTGCATGAAATATGTCACCTGCAACTAAAAAAAACATAACGTAAATATATAGCGAGTTTATTACATAACCTACAAGCACAAACTATTGCATATTAATAACCATTTATATTTATCGACACAAGTATATCCATAACGCTTGAAGGACCTCCACGGCCTTGGATATTGGGATCATTGCAACCAATTGATTTGGTTGGCTGAGGTAACCACACTGTTGTTATACCAAATCGAGATAAATTTGCAGCTCTAGGATCCACTTTGTACCACTTTTTTCTACAGCTTTCCTGGTTAAAACATTGAAACTTCGTTAGAGATCAGATAAAAATGAATCCATAAGCAATGATATACAATAAATATCTAAAAAACTAATTAATACCAAAACTATTAAACAAAATTGGGTTGTAATTATACAAAATCGTAATAACAAAGAAGCTATAACATAAACTGGAATAATTAGAGAGAAATAACAAATGTGGATCTCTTAAGAATCCTTTTTACAAAAAATTAAAAAAAATATTTAATAACCTTAGAAACCCTATTTATCTTTTGAATCGGTGTTTGGACTAGAAATGTTTGAATCGATGTTCGGCCATGAACATACCACTGGCATCCTGTTGATTTATTTGGGTTGATTTAAAAAGATAGATAGGAATGTCGTTGCTTATATTTAAAGGCAGCGTGTGCAGGAATATTTAGAACTGATATTGAAACTGCCTTGAGCTGGGAGTATGGAAGATTAGGATTGAAGATGATATTTTAGTCATAGAGTAGTTTCTTAATATAGTTACGTAGTATAATGCGTTTCAATGTGCCAGCTGCTCAACCAATGCGTTTCAAGTTCACAGATCATTAATAGAATAGTTTCTTAATACAGTGTAATGGATTTCAACAATTACCTTTTTTGTTTGTGAATTTTAGTTACACTTTTTAAAGTTTTAAACACTTGCCTGGGATAGATTTTTTAAATCTTCATTTGCTATAAAATTGTGTTCCAGATATCACAGAATAACTTTCAACATTTCCATATTTATAAAAGTTTTCAACATTTCCATAGTTAGTGTGCTTTTCAACATTCAAGTTTTTTGCTAATTTCCTTTATATGTAGTAGAGATATTGATAACAAGAATAAACGTACGACCAAATAGACTGCATGCATTTATTATTTATGTATTTATTGAGACATACTTAATTGCTTAGGTATTTGATGTACTGTGTGCTTAGCAATTATATACTTGATCATCCTCGAGCTGTATTATACAGGGGAGTTCATAGCCTCGCTTTTTAAATCTTTTATGATCTTTCAAACCCGCAAGGGGGAGACATGCTATTAAATAACTACAACTTGTTTAGAAAATATGACTATTATTTAGTTATAGAATGTAAACTGAACTGTAACTTGTTTTGACTATATGATTGATAGATATTTATTCTATAGAACGCAAATTAAATGATACTTTTAATTACGATTGTCTATTATAGAAATTGTTAAATTGTTTTAAATCGCCCGAATGGTATAAATAGATCTATTTGGGATTGACCATCCCCATCTGGGTGAGTAGCGATCACTATGCCTTGGCCGGGATAACAGATGTATACCATGTTGGAAACTGGGTTTGGCGCCTTTTTGTAAGGCCCCGGGTTCTCATCTGTTGAGAACTATGGAAGGTTAAGCTTCAGTTCGATTAATAGAAAATGTAATTATCTTTTGTATATATGCTTTGTTCATTGCTACTATCTATAAGGTTTGCGTTACTAAACTTAATCATATACTACTTAACAAACACTAATATAGGAATAATGGAAATGCTAAACTTGGTTACATTACACTGCTTAGTAAAACTTACTAAACGTGATTATTTTACACTGCGTAGTAAAATACTGTAATGGCAGTATTAAATATACTAAACTTGATTATTTTACCCTACTTAGTGAAATACTGAAATGGAAATATAGGAAGTACTGAACGTAATCTTGCTCTGCTTAATAACACTTACTGATCTTGATTTTTACTGCTTAGTACATTAAGGTATGGAATAATTGGAAACTTTAAATTTGACTTTTATATCAAATACTGAATAACACCATGTAGGACAACTTAAAATCCTAAACTATTATTTTACAAAATTCTATGAATTCACCAACTTTATGTTGACTGTTTTAAGCATGTTTTTCCCAGGTTATTTAGCAGGATTATTTGAGCATGGATTGAGCATCATTTAGGAGCATAAAAAAATGACGGGGGATTATCTTTTACTGGGATATTCATAACAAATGTTATACAACGATTTAAACGATTGTACCAAATCAATGTTTACATCAATTGTATTTCAAAAATCATATAATTATGATCTGTGCTTTGTAAGGTATTTGCTCATCGATCCACCACTTTGATACCCGCTTTATAGGGGTGTTAATTAGTGTCGAGAAATCTAAGAAAACGAGATCTCCACTGAACGTAGCAACCGGCAGTGAGCACATGTGGATTACCATTGCCACCTTGTTCCAAACGAATTTGATTAGTCGTCGCATTGTTGTTGTTGTTGTTATTAGACATGGTGATTACTTGAGAATAGATTAGGATCTTAGTTGATTTGTTGTGATGAGGTGTGGTTTAAAATTTCGAAGTGTTCCGAGAATCTTCAGTCCGACAAAACAGTAAGGCAAAAAAATTTTGAATCGCCAAATTTTGAAATTGAGTTAGAAATAGCCAAAAACTAGTAGGAAAAAAATTAATTTTACTAGACCTAAAATTTTTAACTCTTTTTTTTTTTTTTATAATCTTCGTGTAAACTATGATCCGGGACTAGTCTATATAGTGGCTAAGTCTAATAAGTACTCAAACAAAATTTAGATGTCCATCGCAATACCCATCGGAATGCCCATCGCAATGTGTGATCGCAACTCTTGATCGCAGTGGGTGATCGTAACCTTGATCGCAGTGGGTGATCACAAACTTTGATCGTAGTGCTTTGATCGCAGTGGGGATCGTAGCCTTTGATCGCAATGGAGATCATAACCTTGGATCGCAGTGGGGATCGTAGCCTTGGATCGCAATGGAGATCGTAGCCTTGGATCGCAATGAAGATCGTAACCTTGGATCGCAGTGGGGATCGTAGTCTTGGATCGCAGTGGGGATCGTAGTCTTGGATCGTAATGGAGATCGTAGCCTTGGATCTCAATGAAGATTGTAGCCTTGGATCACAGTGGGGATCGTGGTCTTTGATCGCAATGGAGATCGCAACAACGCATCGCAGTCACTAGATCGTCACTTGGATCGCAGTCACTAGATCGTAACTTGGATCGTAGTTATTAGATCGTAACTTGGATCGCAAGATGTGATCATGATATTGGATCACAAGTAGAAACCCCAGGTATATGCGATCGCAATAAACAGATCGTACCAAGGAATCAAAAGTACCCCTTTTCTCGGATAGTACTAGAACACAACAAATTCGAGATTTTTAGCCTAAAAAGGAATCAAGCACCCAACAATTTTGTGTTTTTAACCAAAGTAACAATACCAAATCACTACCAATAGTATGTAGATGATTTGTATCAAGAATAAATCACAAAAACACAAAGAACATTTTGGTACGTGAGTTTTAGATCAAAATAGGCACGAAAAATCAAGAACACAACACACGAATCTTCAATCACCTATCCACTATAGGCTCTTGATACCTAATAACTGAAAAATTATGAGAAATTGTTCTAGTATGTCTATTCGAATTGATTACTGGTTTATGTGCGACTCGGTCGTCTTTTGGTGGATAAAATAATAGATTGGTTGTTGTAGTAAAATTAAATTGCGAAACGTTAAAGTAAATGACAGGTAATTAAAACTAAAACCAATTAAAAAGTAATTGTGCAAAATTTAAAACTTTTAAAAGTACATCAATTAAATGATGAGAAATTAAAACTTGACGAAAAGTAAAATTTGAAAACTTAAAACAATGCAAACTTGAAATTTAAAATAATGCAATCAAAAAAATAAAGCTAAAACAAAATAATAAAACTAAACCTATCGGAATACCCTCCATCGGAATCCTGTCGGAATCCGGTTGGAATGTGTGCTTACCATCGGAATGTTCAGTCGAAAACCGTCGGAGTAGTCACAAGTAATCTTGTCGGAATAACAACTCACCTATCGGAATACGGTCGGTCTCCTGTCGGAATGTAGAAACTATTGGAATGTGGCTGTTGAAATTTTGGCAGCACTTCGTCGCAATAAAGCCTTAAGACCCGTCGCAGTGTACGATCGCAATGAGCGATCGCAATCACGATCGGAATAAGGGGGGAAACTGTCGGAATCTCAAAACCCGAATCCGATACAACGATCGGAATAAGTGAAAGCTGTCGGAATCCAAAACCCCTTTCTGATGGAATGAGATACGATAATAAGCAAAACTAAATAAGCTAAGACTAATAAGCACTAACCGAAACATACCACCAATAATAAGACGAACAAAATAAGCACAAATTTAAAAACTTTCAAGACACAAAATAAGCAAACTTTATAAAATAAACTTTAAGAAAAATTAAACTTTAAAAAACTCTTAAATGAAATAAGCAAAAGTCACAATAAGCTAAACGTTAACTCGTATGAAAACTTTGATAAGAACAACAAGATAAAAACTTTTATCAAAATAAACATAAAGATAAAACTTAAAGATTAAAACGAATCAAATGAAAGATTTAGAACAAGAAGAGAAGAATGAGAATGATAATGAAAACTTGATTAAAAGTAAGATTCAACAACAAAATTAAAAGACTTACTTGAAATTAAAGGGCAAGAAATTAAAGAACAATTAAGTAAAACACAATATGAAAGTGCAAGTAATTAAAGGTGGAGAGCTAAGTTGTCAAATTAGCTAACAAGACTAAATGAGGTGAAATGTCTCTATTTATAGGGAGAAGGGAAGGAAGGGGTGTTGGTTGCTTCTTTTTCTTTCTTTTCGTCTCGACTCGATTTTAATTCTTTGTCTTTTTCGACTTTGTCTCGGGATTATTTGAACTCGTCTTATAATTTCTTCATTTATTAGACTTGAGTTCTTTAAGTTCATTAAACTTCCGTCTTTGGACTTTTTCTTCGATAAATCTTCAGAATAGGCCTTGGACTTCCGTTCTTTTTGCTCATGATCTTTTGACTTCGTCTTTTGTCTTTTTCTTCGATAAAAGCCCGTGAAAGCCCGTGTTTTGTCCCTTTTCACATTTTGGTCCTAAATCACAACAAAAACACAAACCACACATAATTCCGACATTTACGACCTAAAATACACGTTTTGGCTTGGTTATTATTGTAATTAAGTGGTAAAAAGATAAGTGTTTTCACACTTATTAAATCCCCTACACTTGACCATTGCAACGTCCTCATGCAATGCATTAGTTACAAAGCAAGTTTTACATTTTCCATCATAAGCAATCCACCTTGGCCTTTATTAAAGAGATAGAAAATTACAAAATATTCAAAAGAAGAAAACAAGTAAAAAGATCAAAAACTTACCTTAGGGTTTTGGAATGTCATGAATGTTTATCATCCTCAAGTTTCACGTTCCCCACACCAAGCTTAAAAACGAGATCATTATTATTATAAGTTAGCAAACTATCACAAACTCATGTGGGCCAATTATTCACTTAGACCCCCTTATTCCTAGGTGTATCTTTTATATTTTAATATTGTCTTGAATGATCACGAGGATGCATTGTTGACTTATTTCGATAGTTATTAGGGCGAAAATAAAGTGGGATGATTTAATCAATAATTAGCTAAAGGACAAAATCTTTTAAAACTGCTTCTTGGGACCTCATAAAGTTCATATCTTGGCATAACTCGCTTCACGATTTGAGACCTTTCTTGGACCGATATTTGGCAGCGACTTCATACTTCAAATCTTGAGAGACGTTCTTGAAATTATGGTCTTCTCTTCATAATAGGAATTTCTTCACTTGAAGTTTTTGAGAGATTCTTCATACATGGAGCACGACTTCTTTATTTTTCTCCAATCATTATTTGTGATTTTGATGTACAACGATCCGCCTCCTTTTAGGACTTGGATCTATTTATCCTCATACATTGTTAGGGCCTTTTTGGATAGACTTCTCCATGATCTTTACGGGAGTATTTGCTTTTCGTCGTTTGTCTCGATCCTTCATATTGATTTTTGATAAATGATTCTTCATATCACTTGGGATCTTTAGCAACAAAATGTAGCCCTCATGCCTTGTTAGGGCCTTTTTAGACTCGCCAATCTTCGCATCCTGCTTCAATAAGTTATGCCTTGGTTATGAACTCTAATTAATACCGAGCAACTTTTAAACGATCTTGGGCTAGAAGCTAAGTAACTTTTCAAATCGTACAACCTTACTTATTTCAATTAAATTTATTAACAAGCGATGGGAGAAAAAGCTTATAATCAACTCACATAAATTCATGAAAGAATACCAAACTTATAATTGACTCTATCATCTCTCGTTCTCCATAATTTAAAATCTCAAGGAATGAGACTCGTGGATGCTTAGCCTATTAAATCAAAGTTTTGGGTTTTCAAGTCATCTATAGGATCTTGCAACTTCTTAGACTTTTTCAAGTTTAGAATTCGCATTTTAAAGTTCCCTTGATAAACGAATTTTTAGGATCGATTATAGGAACTTGTGAAAAGTTCTTGTTCTTTACCCGTAAGAGTTAAGACTTTCGCGTTTTAAAGTTCCCTACATAAAAGCCTAGCAAAACTTGACTTAAACATGTTAAGGATACTAGCTAGAGTAAACTTAGATAAATAAACTCGGGTTGAGTCAAAAGATTCATTACGTTTGAAAATTAAAACCACTTTATTAAAATTTATTCTAGCAAAGAAAGAAAATAACTATAACAAAGGTAAATACTACTAGACTACTAGGCCAAAATAGATCAAAAACTTTGAAAAATGTCGAAAAATCAATATTTCGGTTAAAATGAGGGAAAGTACATGGAAAAGCCAACTTAACTTCGATAGAAGCCCCCCTACACTTAATATAAACATTGTCCTTAATGTTTAAGTATGTGGAAGTAACCTCCCCTACACTTAGGACATTGTGTACTTTGTCTAAATCTTGCTAAGGAAGAGACAACTAAAGTGATTCCTATTTTAATATAGAAGAATATAAAATAGAGAATCAAAAGAAATTAGGATAGAACCGGGAAGACGGGTACACAGAATCACGGGTCGTCAAAAGTCATCAAGAATGTATCTTTGAAAGCTTGAATCCCTTCACATGATAAGAAAGAAAACAACAAAAACATACTAGGGTCTCCCCCTACACTTATTATAAAAACAAAAGAAAAAGGATAGATACTATGGGTTGCCTCCCGAGAAGCGCTTGTTTTTGTTAACCGAGTCGTGAGCCTGACTAGACCTTGATTAGCATGGGAAGAAGCTTGAAACACATCCACCGGGATCAACTATATGGTTTTCGTCCATAAAGTAGCACAAGCTTAAGGCGAACAAGGCAAGCCAAAGAAGAGTAGGCAAGGTTCCCTTAAGTAGAGATTGAGCACGGTGGTAGCAAGGGTGATGAGGTGCAAGCATATCTCCAAAAGTTCCAAAATCTTTCCTTTTATTTCATCAGATGGATATTGAGATGGCTTAGAAATTGCAATACCAGGATCGAACACCTTTTCCTTTACGGGAAAATAACACTCAGGCTCAGTAGAATTTGAAGAGGATCCGCTCATAAATCTCACAATCTCATCCTTAGAAGGAGGATAAAGAGGTGTCAAGACATAAGTACTGCGGATATCGATGTCTTCCGGCTTCTTCTCCTTTGAAACGGGTTTCTTCATATCCAAAGGAGGATAAAGAGCATCATCAAAGTCCAAAGGAGGAGACATTTGGGAAGTAAGTGTTGAGAAATGTAGCAAAATCTTCCTCAAATGAGTAGTCATCCAAAATAGGATCAAGCATTGTTGGTGGAGGATCTTCATCAAAAGTAGGTGCAAGGTCATCATGTGAAGAATCACTCGAAAGAGTATCGACATCCTCAAAATCATCATATGTTGGCATGTCTTTATACTCAGAAACAAAATTATCATAATCATCCATATCAGAACTAGAATCATCATCATAGTCAGATTGGTGGAGACTCATGAATTGGTGGAGGATCTAAATTGGAGAGAGAATCATCCACATTATCTTGGAAAAGTGGATTATCATAGCAAGAATAGAAAAGAGGATTGTTGTAGACGACAAAATCATCAAGTACATTAAGCATATTCGCTTATTCTCTTCCATTGGGTTTGGTTGTGATCTTCCTCATTTTAAAAACTTGTGCTTCATTCCCGACCCTTAAGATTAGCTCACCTTCGGCAACATCTACTAAGGTTTTTCCGGTTCTCAAGAATGGCCGACCAAGTATTAACGGAATACGAGGGTCCATTTCATAATCAACAACAACAAAGTCGACCGGAAAAGTGAAGGTGCCAACTTTAACAAACACATCTTTGGCAAAACCAACAGGGTAAGCGAGAGTTCGATTTGCTAGTTCAAGAGTCATCTTTGTTGGTGTAAGGTCGGGTAATGATAACTTTTTCCAAACACTTAATGGCATAAGATTTATACTTGCCCCGAGATCAACTAAGGCAGTAAATTCTTCTGTTTGGTTAAAAGTACACGGTAGCACAAAACGACCGGGATCTCCAAGTTTTTCCGGAAGTTCTTTAAGGAGGACTGCATAACATTTTTCATTCAATCGAGTATTAACAAACTCGGCCATCTTCTCCTTCGTATTAAGAAATTCCTTAAACATCTTAACAAATTTAGGCATTTGGGCTAGAGCTTCAACAAGGCTAAAGGTGATGGTCACTCCCGAAATCTTCTTCAAAAAATTTGACACTTGAATATCATCCTTGGTGAGCAATTGACACTTGTCTAAGCGAGAAGGATAAGGGATGTTGGGTTTAGGTTGTGTAGGTGTAGCAGATAAAGGTTGAGATGTTGAAGGTTTAAAGGTGGAAGGTGGGGTTGGTGAAGGGTTCTTCTTGGGTACTACTTTAGTAAGAGGTGGAGACGGTAATGGGGAACTAATACTAGGCGTGGGAGTAGGAGGGATAAATGGTGGTGGATAAGGTGTAGATGGAGTAACTGGGGAAGGGATAGATGGTCCTACTAAGGTTGCTCCACTGCGTGTAGTAATAGCACTCACATTTGCTCTCGGGTTGGTGACGGTATTTGAAGGAAGAGAGCCCGAAGTAGAGGGTTAAGTACTTGGAAAGAAACTGTGACACCCTAGAACCGAGGTCATTAACGTTACCATAAATTACGCTAATGTTTGAAATTTTTAATAAATTTTAATTTCTATATATATTAGTATTTTGGTTGAAACCGACGTTTGAGGTTATAATTTTTATGATTGACGATTCAAGAAGGACGATGACGAATACGATCCCGATGGATGCCCAAATTTCTATAATTATTGACGTTTTATCGATAATGTAATTTTTCGAGAATTTTACTTACGGTTCGTGTTAAGTCGAGTCGGGTGAGTTTTATAGCTTTCCGGGTACATTTAAAGTATCCCAAAAGTATTTTGGAGTGTTTGGGATAATTTCCGACTCCCGTAAAATTTTCTAAAATGACTAGTGAGTCAATCCCGCAAAGTTTTAGTGTCGTTTTTACTTGAGGCCAAAAGAAAGCCTAAATTGCACAAGGGGTCCTTCCAATTTTACAAAAGGGGAAATGAAAACACATACAACACAAAAACACTTGGAAAAAAAATTTGTTCTCTCCCTCTCTTCCTCCTTAGGCCGACGGTCACCCCCAAACCACCAAAAACCACCATTAATTTTTTTTCTACTTGGTTTTGATTAAAACTAAGGTTAGACCACCTCTAATCTAATCATTCCCTACCTTTCTATGTAATCAAATCCAGCATGCATTCAAACTTTTTTTTCAAGAATCAAAGGAATTTTACAAACTCGTTTTTTATGTTAATTGGATAAATGCATGTTAAATTCATGTGTAATGGGAGTATAATCACTAAACAAACCAACCAAAATTGATTTGGTTGTGGTGTTTTGGTCACCCAAACCCCACGGCTAAGGGGGGGGTGTTTGGGGAGCCATGGTGATTGATGTTTTGAGCATTGGTTTTGTGTTTAATCTTGTGTTCATAGGTGTTTTAGATGGATACAAGTACTTGCATGTTTGTTTTTAGGATTTTAGCTTATGAGGTTGATGATCAATAGGGGTTAGGAACTGAAAATATGGTTTGGTTGTGATTAGGGAAGCTTAGGATGATGCCTAGTGATGATAAATAGGTTTGGAATCGAGCGTATGTGTGATTTTGGTATGGTCAAATTTAGGCAGAAAGTTTAAGGCATTTTCGTAAAAATCATTTTGAAAACAGGTCTTGTGGATAGGATAGACTTGTAGAGAATTTTCTTAGCTTCGATTTGGTATAAGGTAGAGCTTACGACTCCTAACGAGTCAAAAGTTATGACGTTTTGAAATTCGTGTACCGGGAGATGAAAACCGTCATAATCCGAAGTTATGATTGGTTTAGGTCAAATCCCGGGGACTATAAGTCTAGTTTGGTAAATGGTCAAGGACTGAATTTTGGTGTCAAACCTGCACATTTGAGTCTACTTTAGGACTTAGGTGTCAAATGGGTCAATGGAGTATTTTAAACGGGTCAAACGGGTCCGACTTGGTCAAAGTACAATTTCAGTCCGAAAAACGTAGTTTTTGGAAAAGCGTTGAGTAACGGGTCGTAGAAGTAAAAAATTTTATTGGGATTAAATATGTGTTATCTACAGGTCTTATAGTATTTTTGAGAATTTTGTCAAATTTTATAAAGATGGTTAAGTATAGTAAAATAGTCCGTACTTTTAGTAAGTATCGGCGAAAATGAATAAAAATGGATAATGTTAATAATAAGGACGAATGGTGTAAAATGAGTAACGCTTGTTGTTTTGTTTTGGCGTGAGTTGTAATTGTCATAAGTGACTAGTATTTATGTAATTTATACAGTACCATAAGGTTTTAAAATGAGATTACTCATTACGCGTTATTTGGTTGATAGGTATTGATTTACCCGGGCATCCGTATCGTCGTCAGTGACCGTCTCTCGAACTATCGACTACTTGATATATAAGGTGTGAATTTATAGCCTCGCTTATTATTATTTCAAACTGTTTTACCCGCGAGGGAAATGCATGCTAGTTTTTAAAATGAACATATGTCATGAATGATTGTTGGTCCCGAATGTTGCCTTTGAAATTGTGTTGAGTACCTAGTTGCAAAAGTCCCTAATTTCATGAACTATTAACTATTGTTTAGTCCTAGCGTGGATTAGAAATAACCGCTTATACAAAGTGATAGTACTATGGGGTTGACTACCCTATCCGAGACGAGGGCTAGTACGTTGATACCCCCTGCGGACGGATAATTTGTGATAAGAGATAAGGTATAATTGCAACTGATGCCTTATTAGGGGCCTTGGTTTCATCTGAATCACGCCGGTAATTATTACACGGGTGATTGAGTTAACGGTTTAGTGTCATGAGCTTAAACACAATTGCCAGTATCTTGAATATAGATTGTTTGATCGACAAGTCTATGAATGATCGTGAATGGTTTTTATTTCACATATGTTCAAAATGAATTGTAAAACCTATGAATTCCACTCAACGTTTTCGTTGACCAAATTTTGGCATGTGTTTCAGGTAACCGCTGAGGTGTAGCATGGAGCGTGCATGGGATGGATGTTGTGTGTATGGCTTGGAGTCTGCTTGTTTTTCCTCCCTTTTCTACTTAAACATTTTTAACTTTAATGTTATGTTGTTGTGAAACTGAAATTTTTGGGTTGAGATTCATGGGGGACCGAAACGCTAAACTCTGTTGTACCAAGTGGGGTTGGAAAAACCGTGGACATGTATCTTTTAACAATTTTTAATTCAAGTTTTAAGTTGACGTCTCTTTAGAGTCGTTCGATATATCTTGTGTGCAATGATAACTGTGTAGCACCCAAATGTTGTAGTTCCGCTGCGCATAGCATTTGGTGGGGTGTTACAGATTGGTAATCAGAGCCATGAGTTATAGAGAACTAGGTCGTTTTTGAAAATCCTAAACTATAACTTTTGGTGTCGTAAGAAATTGTCCAAGCACACACAACTATCCTGCATGGCTCTGGTAAGATTTATTTTTGTATTTATGGCATTTGACGTATACTTTTGAGTTGAAGTATATATGTGGGTAATTACTACGTAAGTATGGAAATTACTATATGTAGACGTTGAAATTACACGTGGGATATCCGACACCGTAATTTTTGTATTAATCATGCATGAGCATCATATTATTACATTTTGGGCATATGTACCACCTTTGCATTGCATTTGCATGCAAGTATTTATAAATATTGTATAATTACTTACGTACCCTCCGAAATTCGTTGTTATTGCAGGAATGGCCGAGGTACCGCCTAATGATAATGGAAACGATTACGTCGTAGGTCACGAAGGGGGGAGTGTTGGAACAGCTGCTGAAGGACAAGCTGAGACGAACGATGTGCAAGCCCAGGACCCTGACCAAAGGAGGACTACTTGCCCTAGGCCTATGCGTACTTCTCATCTGGTTGGTGCACCAGGTATCCCTAGAAGATCCGAAGGTGCAGCGAGCGCAAATTTTCTTCATCAAGGCATCTCAAAAGTGTGCTGCCCCGGACCAAGAGCTTATCATGACGTAGGGCGTGTTGTGAGAGGGTTGGATGAATCGATGTTCATGCGGTACATAGTGGAATCAAGGGTGATCGACAGATTCGACGAGAATGAAAGGGCACACCAAAGACTGTTGGAAAGGACTGCAAGAATTGAGTATGATGGAAATGCAAACAAAAGTGATATCAACAGTCTAAGATCGATGATCGCGAATTTGAGCGCTAGTCTTGACCGTGTTAGGGAAGATCAAGTGAGATTGTCTAGGATGCAGAGTTGGGAGCATCGAGTAAGAGCATCATTGCCCCCAGATTGGAGATTTGTGGACGATTTGGAAATGGAAGCTAATGACTTCATGATCCAGCCACCTACCAGAGGTGCTTGTGTCACTGTGGGAAATCAGGTAGCGATTGAGTGTGGGTCTACGTCAGGGAAGAAAAAGGAGACTGAATGTGGGCCGGATGATAAAGGAAAGAGAAAAATGGATGATGTGGACAAGGATGATAGCGATGAGGAACCCGAGGAAGATGATGATGAACCGCCATCCAAGAGGCCGTGTGGATCACCACATGCCTAGTTGCTTGTCTTGTATTTTATCTTTGATCGTTGTAATAGAACTGTTTTAGACTTTTGTATGATGGCATTATGACGAAAAACTTGAGGACTTAAGTTTTACGGTGAATGATTGTAGTGGCAATACTTGTCACAATTTTGGTTGATTATCAATACAATCCATGTTTACCTTTCATGATCTGTGATATGTCTTAAATTTGATCTTTTGTGATGTAAATTGATGAATATTAGTAACTCTGTAGTGATGTGCCGTTGTATTTATATTATGTCTTGAAAGAGAAATCCATCTTAATCTTGATGTGTGTACTTACATTGTTTTTCTATTTTCCCTGTCTTGCAGAAAGAGATATTTGATAACGCACCATGCCTCCAAAGCTAACCGCCGATCGTGTGAACACGATGATTCAGGAAGCCATAGCGAATGCGCTAGAAGCAGACCGAGCAGGAAGGAATCCAGACCAGGGCAGAAATGCGGGGAGACAGCAAGCCCCAAGGGAATGTACTTACTCTAGTTTCATAAAATGTGGTCCCACGCAATTTCGTGGAACTGGTGGAGCTCTAGAACTTAGGAGATGGTTGGAAAAGGTTGAAAGTACTTTCGAGATTAGTGGTTGTTCAGAAGCAAACAAGGTCAAGTTTGCGGCTGCTACGTTTCTTGACGATGCATTAAGTTGGTGGAACACCCAAGTAGCCACTGTTGGATTGGCAGTAGCGAATGCAAGAACATGGACTGCAACTAAAGCTCTTTTGACCAAGAAGTTCTGTCCGGAAGAGGAGTTGGGTCAATTGGAAGATGAGTTGGGGCACCTGACTTTGAAAAACAATGATATCGCTGCTTACACCAGGAGGTTTAATGAACTAAGCCTTTTGTGTCCAGACACCTTTGCCGATGGTAACAAGAAGATGAAACAGTACATCAAAGGTTTATCTAGTAATATCAAGGGTGAGACGACTTCGTCTAAACCTGGGTCGTTTGATGAAGCGGTCCAGATGGCTCACACATTGATGGATGTCAAGCTCCAGGACAAGAAGAACTTCATTGCTGAAGGAAATAAGAGGAAATGGGAAGCGGCACAGAGCAATCAATCCCAGGGTCAAAACCGAGGTGGAAATCGAAACAACCATGGTCAAAACCGCAATCAGCAGTTTAACCAGCGAAGGAATGAAGGGATGAGAGTTGTGACAAACCCCAGAGGAGTAAAAGTGAATCCCCACTGTGGTAGGTGAAACTTGTACCATGTAGGGAATTGCCCGTCTGCATGCGGCAAATATGGAAAAGCAGGTCACAGGATGTCTGATTGCCGAACGAAAGGGGTAGCCACTGGGGCGAATGCTATCAGAATGAGGGGATGTTTTGGATGTGGAGAGAGAGGCCATATGCAAGGGAATTGCCCGAAGGCAGGAAACAAGCAGGGAGGTAACAATGCTGCTGCCGTGTATCAAGTAGGGACGACTGATAAACCACAGGGTCCTAACGTGGTTATCGATACGTTTTTTCTAGACGCTTGTTATGCTAGTATTTTGTTTGATTCTGGCTCCGACAAGAGTTTTGTAGATGTTAAATTTAGTCGTCATATCGATAGAAAACCGGTGTTGTTAGCGACTAGTTATAACGTTGAGTTAGCCGATGGGAAAATTGTTAGTACGAATTCTATACTGAAAGGGTGTACCTTGAAGTTAGGAAATTACGCTTTTAAAATCGACTTGATGCCTATAGAGCTAGGATCGTTTGACGTGATTGTGGGAATGGATTGGCTAATGGCGCACAGTGCTATGATCGTCTGTGGTGAGAGATTAGTTCAGATTCCGTTGAGGAATAAAGTCTTGACTGTGAAGGGAGACGAATGCACTTCTCGTTTGAAAGTGATTTCCTGTTTGAAAATGATGAAGTATGTAGAGAGCGGATGCGATGTGTTTTTGGCACAAGTTTCGAGTGATGGTGATTTAGAGGCGAGGATTGAAGAGGTACCTGTTATCTGCGAATATCCGGAAGTTTTTCCAGACGAGCTGCCGAGTTTACCACCCACCCGTGAGGTCGAGTTTCGAATTGATTTGGTGACAGGAGCTGCGCCGGTTGCGCGTGCACCCTATCGCTTAGCACCATCCGAGTTAAAGGAGTTATCGGATCAACTGAAGGAGTTGATGGACAAGGGATTTATTAGGCCGAGCTCATCACCATGGGGAGCGCCAGTGTTGTTTGTGAAGAAGAAAGATGGGTCATTTCGGATGTGTATTGACTATAGAGAACTCAACAAGCTGACGGTTAAGAATCGGTACCCATTGCCGAGGATTGACGATTTGTTTGATCAATTGCAAGGTTCCAGTGTATACTCAAAGATCGATTTAAGATCAGGGTATCATCAACTACGTGTAAGAGAGGAGGATATTCCTGTAACTGCCTTTCGTACGTGGTATGGACACTTTGATTTTCGAGTGATGCCGTTTGGGTTGACGAACGCGCCTGCTGTATTCATGGACCTTATGAATCACGTATGCAAGCCGTATCTAGATAAGTTTGTTATTGTTTTCATCGATGATATTCTTATTTACTCTAAGAGTAAGCAGGAGCACGAGAAGCACCTGAGAAAGATTTTGGATCTACTAAAGAAGGAGAAGCTGTATGCGAAGTTCTCGAAGTGTGAGTTTTGGTTAGAATCTGTGCAATTCCTTGGTCACGTGATTGATAGCAAGGGAGTTCGCGTGGATCCTGCCAAGGTCGAAGCGATCAGGGAATGGTCGGCACCGACAACGCCGACTAAAGTTCGACAATTCCTTGGTTTAGCTGGGTATTATCGAAGGTTCATTGAAGGATTTTCGTTGATAGGAAAGCCATTGACAAAGCTTACCGAAAAGAATAGGGTGTATGAATGGGGAAATGAGGAAGAATTCGCTTTCAAAACGCTCAAGGACAAGTTATGTTCCGCACCGATATTGTCATTGCCTGAAGGAACCGAAGACTTTGTAGTATATTGTGACGCATCTCGAAAAGGTTATGGAGCGGTATTGATGCAGCGTGAAAAGGTGATAGCTTACGCGTCGAGACAACTGAGGAAGAATGAGGAGAACTACACGACGCACGATTTGGAATTAGGAGCTGTAGTCTTTGCGTTGAAGTTGTGGAGACACTATTTGTATGGGACGAAGTGTGTTGTATTCACCGACCACAAGAGTTTGCAACACATTTTAGATCAAAAGGAGTTGAACATGCGACAGAGACGATGGGTAGAACTACTGAGTGACTATGACTGTGAAATTCGCTACCATCCTGGCAAGGCGAATGTTGTAGCGGATGCACTAAGTAGGAAGGAACGAGATAAACCTTTGAGAGTCAGAGCATTGGTGATGACTGAGAGCGTTGACTTAACCGAAACTATACTTAAGGCTCAAGAGAGGGGACTAATGAAAGGGAATGTTGAAGCTGAGAACTTGGGAAGAATGTTGAAACCTCTTTTTGTGATTAGGTCAGACGGATTGAGATATTTCGAGAATCGGATTTGGTTACCATTGTGTTCATCTGAGGAAGGAAAGCCGGGAGTACGAGAATTGGTTATGAACGAGTCTCATAAGTCGAAGTATTCGATACATCCTGGATCGGACAAAATGTATCACGACCTGAAGAAAGTCTATTGGTGGCCGAATATGAAGGCGGATATTGCTCGTTAAGTTAGTAAGTGTTTGACTTGCGCGAAGGTTCAAGCAGAACATAAGAGATCGTCTGGGTTGTTGGTACAACCAGAGATCCCAGAATGGAAATGGGAGAAAATCGCTATGGATTTCGTGACGGGTTTACCTAGAACTCCTAGTGGATGTGATATGATATTGGTAATAGTGGATAGGTTAACGAAATCTGCTCATTTCTTACCTATGAAGAAGACGGACAGTATGGAAAAGCTGGCCAGTGTGTACGTGAAGGAGATCGTTTGCAGACATGGAGTGCCGTTATCGATCATTTCGGATCGCGATAGTAGATTTACTTCGGAATTTTGGAAATCGCTTCAACGTGCGATGGGCACTGAATTGAATTTAAGTACGGCTTATCACCCGGAAACTGACGGCCAGAGTGAACGAACTATTCAGACGATGGAGGACATGCTCCGAGCGTGCGTGATTGATTTTGGAGGAAGTTGGGAACGCCACTTGCCTCTAGTGGAGTTTTCGTACAACAATAGTTACCATGCGAGTATCAAGGCAACACCGTTTGAAGCATTGTATGGAAGGAAGTGTAGATCGCCTGTGTGTTGGAGTGAAGTTGGAGAAAGTCAATTGACTGGACCCGAAATGGTTTTAGAAACGACAGAGAAGATTGTGCAAATCAAGAACCGACTACTTGCTGCGAGAAGCCGACAAAAGAGTTATGCCGATAACAGAAGGAAACCGTTGGAATTTGAAGTCGGAGATATGGTTATGCTCAAGGTATCGCCGTGGAAGGGTGTAATTCGTTTTGGGAAGAAAGGAAAGTTGAGTCCGAGGTATATTGGACCATTTAAGATCGTTAAACGAATTGGACCAGTAGCGTACAAGTTAGAGTTGCCGAGCGAGCTTAGTGCTATTCACGACACGTTTCACGTATCGAACTTGAAGAAGAGTTTGGCGAATAAGGAATTGGTGATTCCTTTGGACGAGATTCAACTGGACGACAAAATGCATTTTGTGGAAGAACCTGTGGAAATTATGGACCGAGAGGTCAAGAGGCTGAAGCGTAGTAGAATTCCTATTGTGAAGGTTCGATGGAATTCTAAGCGTGGACCGGAATACACTTGGGAACGTGAGGACTTTTTCAAGGAAAGGTATCCTCATCTGTTCCAGCGGTACGAAATGTGAGTATAAGAAGAGGCGAGCGCCGGGACGTCGCTCTCTTTAAGGAGGGGTGGATGTGACACCCTAGAACCGAGGTCATTAACGTTACCCTAAATTACGCTAATTTTTGAAATTTTTAATAAATTTTAATTTCTATATATATTAGTATTTTGGTTGAAACCGACGTTTGAGGTTATAATTTTTACGATTGACGATTCAAGAAGGACGATGACGAATACGATCCCGATTGATGCCCAAATTTCTATAATTATTGACGTTTTATCGATAATGTAATTTTTCGAGAATTTTACTTACGGTTCGTGTTAAGTCGAGTCGGGTGAGTTTTATAGCTTTCCGGGTACATTTAAAGTATCCCAAAAGTATTTTGGAGTGTTTGGGATAATTTCCGACTCCCGTAAAATTTTCTAAAATGACTAGTGAGTCAATCCCGCAAAGTTTTAGTGTCGTTTTTACTTGAGGCCAAAAGAAAGCCTAAATTGCACAAGGGGTCCTTCCAATTTTACAAAAGGAGAAATGAAAACACATACAACACAAAAACACTTGGAAAAAAAATTTGTTCTCTCCCTCTCTTCCTCCTTAGGCCGACGGTCACCCCCAAACCACCAAAAACCACCATTAGTTTATTTCTACTTGGTTTTGATTAAAACTAAGGTTAGACCACCTCTAATATAATCATTCCCTACCTTTCTCTGTAATCAAATCCAACATGCATTCAAACGTTTTTTTTTCAAGAATCAAAGGAATTTTTCAAACTCGTTTTTGATGTTAATTGGATAAATGCATGTTAAATTCATGTGTAATGGGAGTATAATCACTAAACAAACCAACCAAAATTGATTTGGTTATGGTGTTTTGGTCACCCAAACCCCACGACTAAGGGGGGGGTGTTTGGGGAGCCATGGTGATTGATGTTTTGAGCATTGGTTTTGTGTTTAATCTTGTGTTCATAGGTGTTTTAGATGGATACAAGTACTTGCATGTTTGTTTTTAGGATTTTAGCTTATGAGGTTGATGATCAATAGGGGTTAGGAACTGAAAATATGGTTTGGTTGTGATTAGGGAAGCTTAGGATGATGCCTAGTGATGATAAATAGGTTTGGAATCGAGCGTAAGTGTGATTTTGGTATGGTCAAATTTAGGCAGAAAGTTTAAGGCATTTTCGTAAAAATCATTTTGAAAACAGGTCTTGTGGATAGGATAGACTTGTATAGAATTTTCTTAGCTTCGATTTGGTATAAGGTAGAGCTTACGACTCCTAACGAATCAAAAGTTATGACGTTTTGAAATTCGTGTACCGGGAGATGAAAACCGTCATAATCCGAAGTTATGATTGGTTTAGGTCAAATCCCGGGGACTATAAGTCTAGTTTGGTAAATGGTCAAGGACTGAATTTTGGTGTCAAACCTGCACATTTGAGTCTACTTTAGGACTTAGGTGTCAAATGGGTCAATGAAGTATTTTAAACGGGTCAAACGGGTCCGACTTGGTCAAAGTACAATTTCAGTCCGAAAAACGTAGTTTTTGGAAAAGCGTTGAGTAACGGGTCGTAGAAGTAAAAAATTTTATTGGGATTAAATATGTGTTATCTACAGGTCTTATAGTATTTTTGAGAATTTTGTCAAATTTTATAAAGATGGTTAAGTATAGTAAAATAGTCCGTACTTTTAGTAAGTATCGGCGAAAATGAATAAAAATGGATAACGTTAATAATAAGGACGAATGGTGTAAAATGAGTAACGCTTGTTGTTTTGTTTTGGCGTGAGTTGTAATTGTCATAAGTGACTAGTATTTATGTAATTTATACAGTACCATAAGGTTTTAAAATGAGATTACTCATTACGCGTTATTTGGTTGATAGGTGTTGATTTACCCGGGCATCCGTATCGTCGTCAGTGACCGTCTCTCGAACTATCGACTACTTGATATATAAGGTGTGAATTTATAGCCTCGCTTATTATTATTTCAAACTGTTTTACCCGCGAGGGAAATGCATGCTAGTTTTTAAAATGAACATATGTCATGAATGATTGTTGGTCCCGATTGTTGCCTTTGAAATTGTGTTGAGTACCTAGTTGCAAAAGTCCCTAATTTCATGAACTATTAACTATTGTTTAGTCCTAGCGTGGATTAGAAATAGCCGCTTATACAAAGTGATAGTACTATGGGGTTGACTACCCTATCCGAGACGAGGGCTAGTACGTTGATACCCCCTGCGGACGGATAATTTGTGATAAGAGATAAGGTATAATTGCAACTGATGCCTTATTAGGGGCCTTGGTTTCATCTGAATCACGCCGGTAATTATTACACGGGTGATTGAGTTAACGGTTTAGTGTCATGAGCTTAAACACAATTGCCAGTATCTTGAATATAGATTGTTTGATCGACAAGTCTATGAATGATCGTGAATGGTTTTTATTTCACATATGTTCAAAATGAATTGTAAAACCTATGAATTCCACTCAACGTTTTCGTTGACCAAATTTTGGCATGTGTTTCAGGTAACCGCTGAGGTGTAGCATGGAGCGTGCATGGGATGGATGTTGTGTGTATGGCTTGGAGTCTGCTTGTTTTTCCTCCCTTTTCTACTTAAACATTTTTAACTTTAATGTTATGTTGTTGTGAAACTGAAATTTTTGGGTTGAGATTCATGGGCGACCGAAAACGCTAAACTCTGTTGTACCAAGTGGGGTTGGAAAAACCGTGGACATGTTTCTTTTAACAATTTTTAATTCAAGTTTTAAGTTGACGTCTCTTTAGAGTCGTTCGATATATCTTGTGTGCAATGATAACTGCGTAGCACCCAAATGTTGTAGTTCCGCTGCGCATAGCATTTGGTGGGGTGTTACAGAAACTAGCCATCATATTCTTCAAATCATTCGTTTGATTGCTGAAGGAGGTTTACATATCATGTCGAAGCTCGGTTCTAATATCATTCCCTTGCTTAGTGATATCTCCTTTCAAGTTGATGATTTGGCTTTGTAGATTCTTAACTAGCTCTCCTTGGGTCCTCATGAAAGTTTCCACATCTTGATTAATGGGTGGTGCTTGTTGAGCGGGTAGGTGATAAGGATTAGAAGCTCGAGGTGGGTTTGGATTGCTTCTATTGTAGTTGTTGGGGTTGTGTATTTGAGGAGAAAAATTGGGTGAAAGAAAGTTGTTAGAACGGTAACTTAGCAAGTTACGATCACCTTGAGGTCGAGCTTGGAAGTTTTCCGTTGAATAGTTACCATAAGCCGCATACACGTTTTCCGGATTGTCATGAGTAGAAGGACAATCAGTGTATGAATGAGGACCCCCGCAAATCTCATAAGAAAGTGCTACAGCTTTAACATGTTGTTGATTTGTAGCCAAAAGTTGCATGATTTTGCTCATTTCCACCATTGCGCGGGTCAATTCGGTGATATCAGGGTTTGAAGAAGTAGAAGAAACATTGACTCTCGGGTTATTGCTTGAAGATGCGGAAGAATCCAAATTTTTATGGCGAGTAGTCATGTTCTCGATAAGCTCTGTACACTCCTCGGGTCTTCTTTTCATAAATGTGCCACCGGCGGCTGCATTAATCGTATCACGATCACGAAAAGTTAAACCATTGTAGAAACTATCAATAAAAGTAACGGGGAGTATGTTGTGGTTTGGACATCAATCAATCAAAATATTATATCGTTCCCAAGCATCAAAAAGTGATTCATCGGGTTCTTGTGTAAATCCACTAATTTGATTCTGAAGGCTCGTGACCATGGATGGTGGAAAGTAGCGCGACAAAAAGCGTTGAGTCATCTCATCCCAAATATGAATTGAATTCTTCAGAAGACAATCAAACCATTTTTTGGCATGGTGGGATAAGGTGTGTGGAAATAGGTGAAGGCGAAGAAAATCCATGGTAACACCGGGCAACTTCATGATTTGAGTTACGGTAATGAACTTGTCGAGGTGTTTGTTGGCATCATCATCCGACAATCCGCGAAATGGACAAGTGTTTTTAACTTGTTGGATCATGTGATGCTTCAACGAAAACTCTGGAGCCGTGATTTGCATCGGCGCAATCGGTCCTCCTCGTCCGTTCATGGTTGGTTGACAAAGCTCCTCCATCGTTCGAAGGTCGGGTAGGGGAACATTATTGTTGTTATTCATGTTGGGGTGGGGTGGATTATTGTTGTTGTGCACACCAGCCATATCTAAATCTTCATGAGTCTCGGGCTCTGAATAAGATGAAGATCTAGTACGCATACACCTTCAATAGCAAAAGAAAAAGATACCAAAGAAATAGAGAATATATATGTACGTGTAAAAATACAAATAAAAATATTTTTGGTGCAAACTTTGAAAAAGAAATGCTTTTTATATGTTTTTAATTGTTTTTGTATTTTTGAAATTTTTTTATTTTTTATGATTTTTTTGAATTTTTTTTTGACACAAAAAATAACGCTCACGAGTGAACGGATCCCAAACTTCAACGCGTCTCTCACAGAAAACCGTTAATCTTTACGAAAAGAGCCGGCATCGGCGCCATTTAATAACTGAAAAATTATGAGAAATTGTTCTAGTATGTCTATTCGAATTGATTACTGGTTTAAGTGCGACTCAGTCGTCTTTTGGTGGATAAAATAATAGATTGGTCGTTGTAGTAAAATTAATTTACGAAACATTGAAGTAAATGACGGTTAATTAAAACTTAAACTAATTAAAAATTAATTGTGCAAATATTAAAATTTTTGAAAGTACATTAATTAAATGACGAGAAATTAAAACTTGACGAAAAGTAAAATTTGAAAAATTAAAACAATGCAAACTTGAAATTTAAAATAATGCAGTCTAAAAAATAAAGCTAAAACAAAATAATAAAACTAAACATGTCGGAATACCCTCCATCGGAATCCTGTCGGAATCCGATCGGAATGTGTGCTAACCATCGGAATGTTCAGTCGGAAAACTGTCGGAATAGTGACAAGTAATCTTGTCGGAATAACAACTCACCTATCGAAATACGGTCGGAATCTCCTGTCGGAATGTGGAAACTATCGGAATGTGGCTGTTGAAATTTTGGAAAAACTTCGTCGCAATAAAGCCTTAAGACCCGTCGTAATGTACGATCGCAATGAGCGATCGCAATCGCGATCGGAATAAGGGGGAAAAATTGTCGGAATCTCAAAACCCTAATCCGATACAACGATCAGAATAAGTGAAAGCTGTCGGAATCCAAAACCCCTTTCCGATGGAATGAGATACGATAATTAGCAAAACTAAATAAGCTAAGACTAATAAGCACTAACCGAAACTTACCATCAATAATAAGACGAACAAAATAAGCACAAATTTAAAAACTTTCAAGACACAAAATAAGCAAACTTTATAAAATAAACTTTAAGAAAAATTAAACTTTTAAAAACTCTTAAATGAAATAAGAAAAATTCACAATAAGCTAAACCTTAACTAGTATGAAAACTTTGATAAGAACAACAAGATAAAAACTTTTATCAAAATAAACATAAAGATAAAAACTTAAAGATTAAAACGAATAAAATGAAAGATTTAGAACAAGAAGAGAATAATGAGAATGATAATGAAAACTTGATTAAAAATAAGATTCAACAACAAAATTAAAAGACTTACTTGAAATTAAAGGGCAAGAAATTAAAGAACAATTAAGTAAAAGACAATATGAAAGAGCAAGTAATTAAAGGTGGAGAGCTAAGTTGTCAAATTAGCTAACAAGACTAAATGAGGTGAAATGTCTCTATTTATAGGGAGAAGGGAAGGAAGGGGTGTTGGTTGCTTCCTTCTTTCTTTATTTTCGTCTTGACTCGATTTTAATTCTTTGTCTTTTTCGACTTTGTCTCGGGATTATTTGAACTCGTCTTATAATTTCTTCATTTATTAGACTTGAGTTCTTTGACTTCATTAAACTTTCGTCTTTGGACTTTTTCTTTGATAAATCTTCAGAATATGCCTTGGACTTCCGTTATTTTTGTACTCTTGATCTTTTGACTTTGTCTTTTGTCTTTTTCTTCGATAAAAGCCCGTGAAAGCCCGTGTTTTCTCCCCTTTTCACATTTTGGTCCTAAATCACAACAAAAACATAAACCACGCATAATTCCGACATTTACGACCTAAAATACACGTTTTGGCTTGGTTATTATTATAATTAAGTGGTAAAAAGATAAGTGTTTTCACACTTATTAATACCAAATGTTAATCCCATATCAATCCATAACACAAGATTCTAGAGAGAGAGAAAGAGAAGAAAGTAGAGAGAGAAACTAGAGATATTTTGGAAGGTTAAACACTTTAGAGAGAGAAAGTAAAATGGTAACCAACACCCTCTTCCACACATGGAAGAGGGTATATATACCCTTGGCTTGTTGGGCCGTGGGTTTAAGTGACCTGGGCCGGGCTTGGCTTTGCTTGGGCTTACGCACCTAACTTATACAATATTAGCTTAAAGTCCAAGCCCGGTTAACCCGACTAACCTATTACAATACAAGACCTTTAACGACTAAGATGACCTATTACATTCTTGTTCGACTATATAAAATATAGGGCTAACAAACATAAGTACCTTAAAACTCATACGTACCTACATGATGTCTAAGTAGCGATACCCCTAGATGCTTTAGCCCACTATCATGAACCGTTAATTACTTTGTTTAAGCGCAAATGTTATGGATAGATCCATTGGGATTGGCCTCCCTATCTATTGTTAGTTGTGTGACTAAAATAGATACAATTACATTTGAGACGTTAAGAATACATTGGAGTAGTATTTGCTTGGGCTCTTTTATAGAAACTTGTTGGTACGGTTTACGCTTCGGTGTCATGAGCTTAGACGTAGGATATCATGAATGTATCCCATTTGATGATAATCTTATATTTGTTATAAGATTATTTGCCGGTTGCCTAACTAAAATCTTATGGTTCATCACACTACTTATACTTAAACCAATAAACTCACCGACCTTTGTGTTGACGTTTTAGCAATGTTTTTTCTCAGGTGTCAAGACGGAGGAGTGATGTGGTTGTGCTATGGAGACAATAAAAAGTATCATGATTTATTTTTGAGACTTGATTTAAATGTATGACATTTGGAAACTTGATTTATGTTATCTTGATGTGTAAAACAATTTCCCTAGAACCAATTTTATTTCTATGCTGCATGAATGAAAAATGACTTTTAATAGTCGTTCTTATATATATATGTCTCTTGGTTGTCATGATAGTCACATCCTCGTGTAATTGTACACGTGGGCCATTTTGAGGGTGTGACAACGTATACAAGCGTTCACGTGCTCTATTGGTGTAATAAGAGATGTCATGTTGAGACATACCTCCATTCATTGTCACCTTCACCAAGACGCTTCCTATTTACTGCTAAAGTTTGTAACCAAGCCCGTTAAGACTCGAGTCGTGGGTACATCTTGACTTGGCTTTTCTAACTTGCATAGCAACTTTGAAAAAACATTATCTTAAGCCCCATCCCTTTACCAAGCACGAAATAAACATCACAAGGAAATCAAACAAGATATAAATCAGTATAAAGCATAAGGAGGGAGCAAGATTATCTTCTTTTATATATATATATATATATATATATATATATATATATATATATATATATATATATATATATATATATATATATATATATATGACGAGAGGAGAACAAAGGATAAAAACAGTGATATGAATGGACTCATAGATACACTTGAAAGTATACATGGTTTTCATGTAAATTTTAGCCTCATGTGGGTGACTAGCTACGTGTAAAGTTAGAATCACTCGGTTGCGGCGCGTGTAAGCAAACCATTAAAAGTTATGAGTATATATATGTAGTAGACAAAGAATTATATAGTAAATTTAGATCTCTTGCATCTAAATGTAGATTGAAGATATTTAAAGTAAATATTGACATGAATTAAAATTAGTTGTTCAACTTTTAAAATGACAACGCAACGATTATATTATGACAAAGGCCATGGTTTATTCTCTTGATAATATTTTGAACAAGCGGGTATTATCGAAGTCCGATATTTTAAAAGTTACGTGATTTGAAAGATACGCGTAAAACAAGAAAAATAAACTGTGACAATCCGTCAATTTGTGGTTGATATTTTATTCTCAAGTGTTATTTAAAACATTATTTTAATGTTATATTATGAACTCACTTATTTTTAGGAAGTAATTTGGATTTACGTCTAAACCGGAGGATTCAACGTTACGTGCTTACGTTTACATACACCATCTTTGGTGACAGTCCGACATTTCAGGAAATAAATTTATCCGTGAATATTATTTTGGAATTTTAAATTTGTGTTGGTTCATAAACTCATAAATTTACGAGAAGAGATTAGGACTTACGATTTTAATTTAACGTCCTTTACGACTAAACCGGAAACCTTAGGATTACGTATTTACGTTTTCGAACTCCGTTTTTGACGAGACAATTTTTATTAGATTCATTTTGTGTCGTTGATTCATAATTTATAAAAATGTTTTTCGTAAAACGACCCGAGGGCACGCAAATCGAGGAAACTAGAATTGAGGAGTACCCGTAAATTAGTGGGATGAGACAAGATAAATCTTGCCCCACCCCACACATGGGACGGACTAACACCACCAACACATCACTTATGTGTCAACTTGTAAACAACAAGCTAACACTTGTATTTAGCTTAGCTTGTAAGCTTAACCAAACCACAAAACCACCTCAAACTAAACTAGTAGCTCATTTCTCTCATGCAAAACCACACACTTCTCTCTTCCTCCTCTAGATGCCGTCCCATCCTCACCTTAAACACCTCACTTTGATCAAATTTAACCACAAACATTTGTTATAATTAACATATGTTAATCTCCGTTCAAAGAGATGAAGATTGGTGCAAGTTTTAACATCTAGAAAGAAGTTTTCAAAGGATTCAAGGGCTGATTTTCCACAAGGATTTCTTGAAGAATGGTGGTCTTGAAGATGGTCTTGATTTATCACAAGTTTCTCCTTCAAAATCCATGTCTTGATCATAACCTACATCATCATGGTGGTATAAAGATTGTTCTCCCCATCCTTTTGTTAATTTTGATTATGTAATCATGTATTTTATTCTTAAATTTATATATCTATGATGATATATGATGATAAAAATATTATGTGGAGATTTGGTGTTAATAATCATGGGTAAAAAGATGGAAAACCACATGTAAAATGGTTAAAATCTTGCTAAATATAATGGCTGTATAAAAACAGTAAGTAACCAAAGGTTAAACTGATAAAATGATAAAGTAGAATCCATTTACAGTAAGTATAAGATATCATACACATGTGAGAGTTGGCCATGCAATGGAATCATAATAATGAGTGAGATATGATCAAAACAAGTTTAGAGTACCAATCTGAATAGTCATTTTTGGACGGACTGTTAACGATGTTTAAATTTGGATTGAGCAGTAGCTAAATCTAAGTTAATTGTAGCACATATCATGTAGTTTATGGTGTCCAAAAATGAGCTTCTATCTCCTTGTAGAACTCAAGATATGGTAAAAATGGTGAAAGTGAAAGTAAAAATCAGATTTTGGGAAATTAAAGTATAATAGTATTATATAAGCACTCAAATAAATATAGTATAAAATGTGAATTAAAACCCACTAACTTATATATTACATTTATATAAGTATGTACAATGAAAAATAAATGATACATTTTATAAAAATGGTAATTTGATAAGTTTTATAAGTTTTAAAACTATAAACATGATTTTTACATCTTTTCGGCTAATACCGTAAAATTAACGTTTTTGCCAAATAAAACTTAGGCGGTCGGACCCGTCTAATAAACTTTTATAAACTCACATACTGATATATAAACATATATAACAAGTAAAAACCGATAAAACCCGAACTATAAAACATACGGACATTAACGGGCAAAGTTAACGTTATTGGACTAATAATACAACAAAATGGGCTAAAACACTTATAAACTTATTTATTGGGCTTAACTCATTTGGGACCAACATGTAAAGTATAAATACTGATAATACAAGTATGAAATGGATTAATACAAGTTAATGAACTTATAATAGGCTTATTGGACCTAAAACACGTAAATAGGTAAAACTAGTAAACTAGTAAGAAGTTACCAAAACATAAACACTAAAATGAGTAAAAGAGAATATGTAAACCCACTTGATCATCATATATATATAATAATCATGTGTATACATAATTGTTATTTTTATAAAGTCATTGGACAAGAGTCTAAGACGAGTATTATTTGTCTAGGTTTCCGTTATTGAAGCACGTACCATACATCCGAATTGCCGATAACCCGCTTTCCCACATCAACGTGAGTTCATAGCCTCGCACTCTTTTAAATGTTTTTATGAAATATTTTATAAACCCGCGAAGGAGATAACATGTTAGTTTTTATGAAATAGGACACTATTTGTCCCGATTGTCTATTTACTGATTTGGACCCAAATGATTGTATGACCCTATGAATGAAATGACTCGATAGATGAAATAAAATGGATTATTAAAGTTAGGTTATGTCACTAAAAGTCCCATTAGCATGAATTGTGAACTACCGGGATTTGGTAGACGCTTATGCATATAATAGTAGTATTTGGGGACGATCACCCAGTTCGCGCCTTGACGGTTGATCCCCGTCGTGCCACATTGATTGGTAAGCGAATTTATGTATGAGAAGATTTACACAAGCGTGATTATTGTGACGACACGCTAATTTAGATGGGCAAATTGAGTTTCGGGCTAGCTACCCGTTGTTTGTTGTAGTAAGGTAACAATGTCATGCGGCTTATAATAATCCAAATTAATGAAATACTGCTTTAAGCATTAAATTACGATATATTACCTGACTAGCAATACGGCGTCTTACTATTGATATTATGTTCGTGTTTTGGTTTTCATAACCATAATCATATAACGGTTTTTATTTTACTCCATACAACGTTATAAAACGTATTGTATGATATTTTTACGACATTGGTTCGTATAATAATTTTGAAGGCGAAAGCCTATATTATGATTTTGACAAAGATTTGTATAAAATGATTTTGGCTATTTTATGGCCTACTACATGGATTTGTACAAAATGATTTTCGGTAATAATTTTATACCGATGTTATATTGATGGATTTTATTAAACTCTATGAATTCACTCGGCGTTATCGCTGACCTTTTCTTTTAACATGTTTTATCTTAGGTACTTGAAGGTAATTCTCGGGAAGACAACAAGAATTCATGGCCCGCACCTAAACAATAATTTCCATTCAAATTCTTTGTAAAACTTGTATGGAATACAATGACTTGGGACCTATGTAAATTTTATACTTATGAATGGAAATGCTTTATTATTAAACGACGCGATTTTTATGCGTTGTCTATGATGTGAGTAATGTTTGGTACCAGAGCTCTCGTTATAGAGAACGAAAGATTTTTAAAACCAAGGTTTTGAATAAAACATTTCAAAATCTTTTAACTATAAACATTTTTCACAAAATGTCTAAAAATCTTTTGACTATAACGGTGCCGAAGAATTCCCGAGTTACCAACAAGGCCAGACTGAGAAGTGTTATTTTAATATATACAACTTGGATTATATATATACATATGATGTAATTTTATTACATGATTGTTTGATGATTATTTTGATATTTATACGAGATATTTATACGACATAGATTGTCACAAGGAACCCTAAATCCACTAGTAAATTAATCGAAGCTATTCTCGTAGGAATTCTAGCTATCCTATATCTAAACCAAGTTGTGGATATTTATGATCCCAACAAATGGTTGATTTTCGTAGGAATGTTGATATTAGTTGATTGTGATATTAAAGAAGAATTGGCGAGATTAAATCTGATATCGATGTCATTACGATCTTTCCTTATAGAGTGGAGTTTGACAAAACGTTACCACTTAGAAAGGTGTCATCTGATTCGTTGTCACCCAATTCTTAAAAATTTGAAATCAAAAGGGTGAATGTTGCACTTGAGGCTGTCATTGGAACCATTACCCAAAAGCCTCATGCCACTAGTACCTTTCCGAGAAGTCTAATTGAATGTATGAGTCATTGCATACTAGAGACTCATTTGATAATTGTTGTTGTAAGAGCTATAGGATTGGAAATTAAGTGTTGATCATATCAAGCTTTTATTTCCCTTTTAAGGTAAAAATAAATAATAAAGTTGAAGTATTGGAAAATGAGGTAGGATATCGAATTGAGTATAAGATTGATTGAAACTTGAATAAAGTAAAATTTAACCCGTATGGACTATGAGATTGATAGAAGGAAATTGTTAAGTTTTGTGATTGAGTTATAAGGTTTTAATTGATTGTTGATTCGTGTTAAGTGTTGTGCCTAGGCCATTGTCCAATGATGAGGATGCCCAGTGTCCAAGAAATAAATTGAAAAAATCTTCTTCTGAATTGGGACCGATGGATCTTCTAGGACAAGTGGAACACCTAATGACTCTTGTAGGTTAGTATTCATTGTGGTATCTTTTAAAAATAATCCCTAACTTAACTGAGACATCAGTTGGTAGGATCAGTTCATGGAATTGTATGACATAGTCACACGTAATGTGTTACGGTACAATTTTGACTTGTTTGTGATTAATGAAAAGACTACCTTTGATTGCTAAATCCTACATGTATCGATGTTGTCTATATTTTATTGCTTCATCCAAATGTTCACATTAGTGATGCAAACGTTGAACAAGTACTCGTCTCGAATTGAGTTACGTTGTGGATTATTCTTTTTGAGTGCCATCAAGATCATGAACCTCATGATTATTTAGCTAAGCTCATTTTCCATTATATTGTAGTTAGTTCTTGGTGAACAACTTTTCATCACTCTTTTGCAGATCACTCATTGTTTTTATAAGATAAAACAGTATTCCTTGAGAAAATTTGAATTTTCATCACCGTAAGGATGATCTAAAGTGAGATTTATAAGTAATCGTTATCAAAATGAAGTTGTTTATGAAACACCTTGGAAAACTTAATTGTTTTCATAACAAAAAAAAACTTTGAAAATTTATTCTTGATTCTTATTTAAGAATTAAGCACGAAAATGTTTTTATTATAAACATGATGATAAAATTTTGACGAACTGAGTATTGCATCGTTAATCTTGAAATTGTATATAGTTGCGCGCCTACATACAATTTGGAATGGACCATGCAAGGCTGATTAGTAGTCACCATAAAACTGATTAACAAACACTACATTTTATTTGAAGATTGTGAAAGATTAAATTTTATGAGATCTGCAAGAAGTGAAAAATAGGGACATAGTGTTAGGGACACCTACATATGTTCCCGTACTATTTATTCTTCTGAGTCGAGTTTACTCATCTGTGGAACTTGTCTTATTTGACAATTGATATTCCCTTCTTGTCCAATTCTTCTATGGTGAGATTCCTAGGAAAATTATTTGATTACCGAATGTTGATACCCGACTGGATGTATCGACGTTCCTATCATTTCTTTTGATTAAGATTTCATTTGAATGACCTGGGTAACGATCCGAGGAGCTTTCGAATGCGTACTCAAATTATGAAAACATGGGATATATTCATATTCGTTAAATGTTTTCGTCTGTATCTAATTTGAAATCCTCTCGCGTAGATTATGCGTTGACCTTACTCTTTTAATGATAGTTATGTCTCCTGATATCCTTGAACTTGTGAAGGATTATGAGTTATTATTAGTCTTTTGAGAAGTTCACATCTAATCGACGGCAATAAAACTGAAAAGTTGGTAATGCCAGTAGAATGGATTGATTGATTATGACATGACGACATTGTCTTAATTGATGGGAACTCGAATAGAATTCCTCTAAAAGATAATATGTTGATTATCAAAAGTGATCTAAATAATTCTTGATGGATGACCATATCCTACATTTAGATATGAAATTATACCGTGAATGGTTATGAACTAGTCGTAGATATTATAATCTAGAAAGAACTTAAAGTAAATTTATTAAAAGATGTTCCTGCTATCTGAAAGTTTAGGAGGTATTTATTGGTGAATTACCTAGACTTTCGCCATTAAGGCAAGTTGAAATTGGTATTGATAATATTCTTGGTGCTGCACCTGTGACATGTGCACTGTACGTCAGCACCATCTAAATTAAAAGAATTACCCTACAATTGAGGGAGTTGTAGGAGAAGACTTTTATTCTACCAAGCTCGTCATCATGAAGAGCTATGGTGTTATCATTCCTTATATTTGTTGAATTACCGTGAACTAAGTAAATTGACGATTAAAAATCTATATCCACTACCCAAGATGATAGATTTATTCGATCATATACAAGGTTCTAGTGTATGTTTTAAAGATTTGATCCACGGCATGGTTATCATCAACTTCGCGTCCGCGAAAAAGATTATCTATTCCAATCACTACATCTAGAACTTGTAATGAACATTATGAGTTTCACGTGATGTCGTTTGGATTGACTAATACACATGTAGCATCCATAAATTTGGTGAATCTCGTGTGTAGGCTGTAATTTGATAAATTCATGCTTGTGATCATTAAGGACCATTTGTTTGTATATAAGAATAAGAAGGAGTTAATAATTATTTATGAATTGACCGAACAATGAAAACTTGTACCGTGAATATTTAACATGTGATGAAAGACTTAAACCTTTACATGATTTGACCGTGTGATTAATAAGATAATAGAATCTATATTGACTCTTCAAAATTAGAGCCATTAAGGCTTAGTGTTATACCAAAAAGGAGGTGCAAATATGTTTTGACGAATGTTTTATCAAAAAGAACTTTTGAGGGATTATTCCCTTATACCCAGAACATGTAACTAAACTCCTGTTTAGGGGTAAATGTTCGTGTATACCTCAAGACAACCTAAGAGGGATTGAGGAAACCATTTAAACCATGACTTGAAATTTGAAACGACAATTTTTGCTTTTCAACAAAGAAAATTTTGACCAAAGTATAACCAAAGATTTTTCAAACATTTACGAATCTTATAATTATTTTTGATAAATCAGCAAAATCGTGTTAATTAAATTAAAATTTGTTTTGAACATTTTATTATAATTGGTCGAACTAAGAAATTTAAACTTTTAACGTTTACGTTTCATAAAAACTTAATATTTATTGTTAATTTACGTGCAATAATTATCGACGCTTTAAAACGTCGGATCAAGCAAAATTGATAAAAATAATAGTTGAGACGAAACTAAAACTTAGAAAATATGAGGAAAGAATTTTCGAATAAATAAGGTCATGATATTTATTCCATCTAGGAAAGTGAACGTAATTACTGACACATTATGTAGAAAAGATAAAGAACCAATTAGGACATGTTCCTTAATAATGAAGGTGCAAAATAAATTGTCGAACAATTTAAAAATAACTAATGTTTGTAAGAAGGATAATATAGATAATAAAAGGGGTTCGCGGCTAATGTGAACCATTAGAATTGAGAAGTCGATGGCGTTAGATGTATAAAAGGCCACTTGTGGTTGCCTAAATATTGAGATGTAGTCATGTTGGAATCTCGTAAGTATAAGTATTCTATTCCTGTCATTTCTGATTTAATGTATCTTTATCAGAAAAAGTTGTACTGATTGTAAATTATGAAGGCAGACATCGCCTCGTACATTAGTAAACATCTAGCTATTGCAAAGGTCATCATCTGAATTTGATTCGATTTGGGTCATCATCGACAGACTGACCAAATCTGCTAATATCATTCCTGTTAATGATAGATTCTTGATGAAGAAATAGAGTCTTTTGTATTTAAAGGAGTTATGTAAATATGGTGTACCTGTATCGATCATCTATATCAAGATCCTCGCTTCGCATCGAATTTCTAGAGATTTGCTCAGAAGTCATTGAGAACAAATCTTGATGAGAGTACTGTGTACCACCCCAATAGAAGGGACAAGGTAAAGTAACGATACAAAATACTAGAAGTCTTGTTTTATGTTTGAATGATTGACCTTTGGTAATGAACCGTATAATCGTTTCCTATGGAGAGATTATCATTGAAAACTATCGTATTAGGATCGAGATCGAATCTTGTGAGGATATATATTAGAGCATCTGTAAGCAGGAGTTGGGATGAAGACACCCGACATACACCCATTGTGAGTTGGACATGTCTTTTAGGTTTAAGGTTTCCTATGATGGCGAACCTAACCTTACAAAATACTCGACCCGCGAGACCTGAAAGATTGTTAAAATTAGGATCTGATTATTGACTGCCGGTAGTGGGCAGGAGGTTATGTGAATATGAAATGTAGATCTTGAAGTGCTAAATAGGTAGCGAAGTTATGCCAAAAAAAAATTTAACCATGGAAATATGAATTGATGATCTGAAAGATCATGGGATATAAGTCCCCGTTGTATGGGACCATTGAGATGATGTAAAAGATTGGTTTGAAAGGCATATAAGCTGGATCTACCCTAGGACTCAAGAGCTGCGTGAATTATGTTTCGTATATCGAACTTGATAAAATGTCTATCAAGTGAGAATCTGATCACTTCTTGACAAAGTTTAGATCGCGAAAAGTTGCATTTATCAAAAACCCGTGAACATCATGGATAGAGAAAGTAAGTCAACATTAAGCCTGATCTTATTCCCGTAGTCAAGTTTGATTAAACTCGCGTATTGTAATGAATTGCACTTGTGAGAAAAGACCGAATGTGGAGGAAATACCCACATGGCTTTAACTCTACAAGAAGCGAGTAATAAGGTAAGATGATCTTTGAGGACAAAGATCCTGTTTAGGGGTAAATGCTGTGACAATCCGTCAATTTATGGTTGATATTTTATTCTCAAGTGTTATTTAAAAACATTATTTTAATGTTATATTATGAACTCACTTATTTTTGGGAAGTAATTTGGATTTACGTCTTGAAGTAGCGTCGACTACGTCTAAACCGGAGGATTCAACGTTACGTGCTTACGTTTACATACACTTTTTTGGTGACAGTCCGACATTTCAGGAAATAAATTTATCCGTGAATATTATTTTGGAATTTTAAATTTGTGTTGGTTCATAAACTCACAAATTTACGAGAAGAGATTAGGACTTACATTTTAATTTAACGTCCTTTACGACTAAACCAGAAACCTTAGGATTACGTATTTATGTTTTCGAACTCCGTTTTTGATGAGACAATTTTTATTAGATTCGTTTTGTGCCGTTGATTCATAATTTATAAAAACATTTTTCGTAAAATGACCCGAGGGCACGCAAATCGAGAAAACTAGAATCGAGGAGTACTCGTAAATTAGTGGGATGAGACAAGATAAATCTTGCCCCACCCCACACATGGGACGGCCTAACACCACCAACACATCACTTATGTGTCAACTTGTAAACAACAAGCTAACACTTGTATTTAGCTTAGATTGTCAGCTTAACCAAACCACAAAGCCACCTCAAACTAAACTAGTAGCTCATTTCTCTCATGCAAAACCACACACTTCTCTCTTCCTCCTCTAGATTCCGTCCCATCCTCACCTTAAACACCTCACTTTGATCAAATTAAACCACAAACATTTGTTATAATTAACATATGTTAATCTCCATTCAAAGAGATGAAGATTGGTGCAAGTTTTAACATCTAGAAAGAAGTTTTCAAAGGAGTCAAGGGCTGATTTTCCACAAAGAGTTCTTGAAGAATGGTGGTCTTGAAGATGGTCTTGGTTTATCATAAGTTTCTCCATCAAAATCCATGTCTTGATCATAACCTACATCATCATGGTGGTATAAAGATTGTTCTCCCCATCCTTTTGTTAATTTTTATTATGTAATCATGTATTTTATTCTTAAATGTATATATGTATGATGATATATGATGATAAAAATATTATGTGGGGATTTGGTGTTGATAATCATGGGTAAAAAGATGGAAAACCACATGTAAAATGGTTAAAATCTTGCTAAATATAATGGCTGTATAAAAACAGTAAGTAACCAAAGGTTAAACTGATAAGTATAAGATATCATACACATGTGAGAGTTGGACATGCAATGGAATCATTATAATGGGTGAGATATGATCAAAACAAGTTTAGAGTACCAATTTGAATAGTCATTTTTGGACGGACTGTTAAGGATGTTTAGAGTTGGATTGAGCAGTAGCTAAAACTAAGTTAATTGTAGAACATATCATTTATTTTATGGTGTCCAAAAATGAGCTTCTATCTCCTTGTAGAACTCAAGATATGGTAAAAATGGTGAAAGTGAAAGTAAAAATCAGATTTTGGGAAATTAAAGTATAATAGTATTATATAAGCACTCAAATAAATATAGTATAAAATATGAATTAAAACCCACTAACTTATATATTACATTTATATAAGTATGTACAATGATAAATAAATTATACATTTTATAAAAATGGTAATTTGATAAGTTTTATAAGTTATAAAACTATAAACATGATTTTTACGTCTTTTCGGCTAATACCGTAAAATTAACGTTTTTGCCAAATAAAAATTAGGCGGTCGGACCCGTCTAATGTAAACTTTTATAAACTCACATACTGATATATAAACATATATAACAAGTAAAAACCGATAAAACCCGAACTATAAAACATACGGACATTAACGGGATAAGTTAACGTTATTGGACTAATAATACAACAAAATGGGCTAAAACACTTATAAACTTATTTATTGGGCTTAACCCATTTGGGCCCAACATGTAAAGTATAAATACTGATAATACAAGTATGAAATGGATTAATACAAGTTAATGAACTTATAATAGGCTTATTGGACCTAAAACACGTAAATAGGTAAAACTAGTAAACTAGTAAGAAGTTACCAAAACATAAACACTAAAATGAGTAAAAGAGAATATGTAAACCCACTTGATCATCATATATATATAATCATCATATTTATACATAATTGTTATTTCATAAAGTCATTGGACAAGAGTCTAAGACGAGTATTATTTGTCTAGGTTTCCGTGATTGAAGCACGTACCGTACATCCGAATTGCCGATAACCCGCTTTCCCACATTAACGTGAGTTCATAGCCTCACACTCTTTTAAATGTTTTTATGAAATATTTTATAAACCCGTGAGGGAGATAACATGTTAGTTTTTATGAAATAGGACACTATTTGTCCCGATTGTCTGTTTACTGATTTGGACCCGAATGATTGTATGACCCTATGAATGATTAAATGACCCGATAGATGAAATAAAATGGATTATTAAAGTTATGTTATGTCACTAAAAGTCCCATTAGCATGAATTGTGAACTAGCGGGATTTGGTAGACGCTTATGCATATAATAGTACTATTTGGGGACGATCACCCCAGTTCGCGCCTTGACGGTTGATCCCCATCGTGCCACATTGATTGGTAAGAGAATTTATGTATGAGAAGATTTACACAAGCGTGATTATTGTGAAGACACGCTAATTTAGATGGGCAAATTGAGTTTCGGGATAGCTACCCGTTGTTTTTTATAGTAAGGTAACAATGTCATGCGGCTTATAATAATCCAAATTAATGAAAAACTGGTTTAAGCATTAAATTACGATATATTGCCTGACTAGCAATACGGGGTCTTACTATTGATATTACGTTCGTGTTTTGGTTTTCATAACCATAATCATATAACGGTTTTTATTTAACTCCATACAACGTTATAAAACGTATTGTATGATATTTTTACGACATTGGTTCGTATAATAATTTTCAATGCGAAAGCCTATATTATGATTTTGACAAAGATTTGTATAAAATGATTTTGGCTATTTTATGGCCTACTACATGGAGTTGTACAAAATGATTTTCGGTAATAATTTTATATCGATGTTATATTGATGGATTTTCTTAAACTCTATGAATTCACTCGACGTTATCGCTGACCTTTTCTTTTAACATGTTTTATCTCAGGTACTTGAAGGTAATTCTCGGGAAGACAACAAGAATTCATGGCCCGCACCAAAACAATAATGTCCATTCAAATTCTTTGTAAAACTTGTATGAAATACAATGACTTGGGACCTATCTAAATTTTATACTTATGAATGGAAATGCTTTATTATTAAACGACATGATTTTTATGCGTTGTCTATGATGTGAGTAATGTACTATCCCGTAACACCAACGAGTCTTCCGTTGTATTGAATTATGTAAATTTGGGGGTGTTACATAAACGCTCAATATAACATAAAACTTTGACATTCGTAGGACATTCATATTTTGATAACTAAACGAGGGTTTATAATTATATAAAACATTAACATATTATATAAACGAACGACGCTTAAAGGATTAATGTAAATTACAAAGAATGCTCGTAAAATGAGAAGGTATAACGACGACAATAGAAAGTATTTATATGTCATAACAAGAATATTTACGGTCAATGACAGACATATACTTTTCCTATAAATAATAAATGACACGTATTCGATACATTAAAGCCCTGACCTTGTCGGTTAATAAAGAATTAAATATTTTTCGTAGAACAAACATGACAAATAAAAGTCGGGTAATAAATATTGATCCGACTACTAGGAATAAGATTAGATCTTAGTCTAAATGTTGATTTTAATGTTCAGGTTATTACATCATCTAACCCTTTAGGAAGCGACGTCCCGGCGCTTAATTCGTCTCAAAAGTCTCCAGTTTAATGGAAAAGAGGTGTGGAATATACAAGTCATTGCTGAGGTTTCTAATAGAGGTTAGATGAATAAAAGTCAAAGCAACGAGTATACATAACGGGCACCAGTTAACGTCTTAAATGTATCTTCAATCCTTATAATCAAATAAGAATACATAACTCGAAGGAGAAGCCATTGGAAGCAAAAAATTAACAAGTCATCAATTTTTTGAAGTGCTTCAAGGTATATTACTACTATCTTATCAACTTGCGGTGGTCGATATATGTTTGAAAAATTCGAAATGATACAAGTGAAGAGTTGAAAGAAGTATGCGCATTTGGGAAACTTCCAATACGACAATAAATTTAAAACATCGTTGATCACATCGATCAATTCAAATTACACATCAAGCACGGGTCTTATAAAAACAATTACGTTAGAAAATCGCATGGATCTCACATAAATCCATTGAAAACGTTACAAAATATTCAAGACGAAGTAATTACTACTATTCGTACAAAATCACCCAGTTGCATGATTTCGAACATGCAAACCTATTTTGTCAAAAGCAAATTCATCGACACGGAAATCGTTCTGAGTATACATTACTCTATCAAAAGAACTACGATCTAAATCGGACACGAAAGATGTCACTAAGCACATATAATCACATTATGACATGCTTGCAAAATAGGCAAGCCATGCCAAATCGACCAGTTTAATCATGTTAACTCATGCTTGCTAAATAGTCAAGACATGATAAAATGAATAGTTAATATGATTTTTGGTTAAATCTAATCAAAAGAAAATTTGCTACTTAAAGTACGTTCACGGGCCTGATAGCCATGGATGCATATCAGAGGGTTCTCACACATTGATCCATACCCAAATGATATTACATGGTGCTCACAAATGAATCCATACCCACAAGATATTACAGGGTGCTCACAAAAGGATCCATACACAAAAAGATATTACAGGGTGTTGTCATCAAGAAAAATTCTTTGATGAACCATCGATAATAACAAGCAAAATTTCAAATCTTTTCATTCACGATGAGTTGTCGGTGATAACTTACTCCTCAGTCACTCCATAAGTACATTCTTAAATTCTAGTGTCGATTAAACAAATCATCTATTCTTGGAACGAGTGACGATTCCTAATGGTCAGCTTATCAAGCTTGCAATAGTCGGGACACATTAGAAATGGTCCATAGAAATAAATCATAATTTGAGAGAAGTCTAACGGGTTACTCGTACATAGACGATAATCAACAATGACCATAATGACGACGATAATGAACCATTCATAAAAACGAAACACACATCAAAGGAAATACGTTTGTGTACAACAAAATCACAAACCAAGTCGGGCACACTTAAGCCCACTCATTTATAAATATTTGTTTATATCGAAAGGCGTCTCAATCCATGTAAACAAGAATTATAAATTTATGGTTAGGGAACTTATAACTTTCTTGTTCAAATAAAAAGGCGTCCCAATTTATTTCAACAAGACGATTATAAATCATCCTACTCAGGTAATACTGTAACACCCCCAAATATTCACATATCAATGCAGTAGAAGAGTCGTTGGTGTTACGGGATAGCACATTACTCAAATCATAGACAACGCTTGTAAATCACGTCGTTTAAATATAAAGCATTTTCCATTCATGAACATCAAATTACATAGGTCCTCAGGTCTTAGTTTATCATACAATTTTACAAAACATTTGAATGGAAATTTGTATTTGAATGCGGGCCATAAATTCTTGTCGTCTTCCCGAGAATTACCTTCAAGTACCTGAGATAAAACATGTTAAAAGGTCAGCGAAAACGCCGAGTGAATTCATAGAGGTTAATAAAAACCATTAATACATATCGCCGGTGTATAATCATAACCGAAAATCATTTTCTACAATTCTTTGTTGTAAATCACAATAACAATTCTTTGTTGTAGGCCATAAAATAAGCCAAAGATATTTTATACAAAATTTTGTCATAAATCACAATATAGGCTTTTGCTTCAAAACCATTATACGAACCAATGTCGTAAAAACATCATACAATACGTTTTATAACGTTGTATAGAATTTAATAAAATCCGTTATATGAAAATGGTTATGTAAAACCATAACACGAAAATAATATCAGTAATAAGACCCGTATTGCTATTCAGGCAATATATTATAATTCAATCCGTACATCAATAGTTTCAATATTGGATTATTATAAGATGCATTACATTGCTACCTTACTATAACAAACAACGGGTAGCTAACCCGTAATTCCTTTGCCCATCTAAAATAGCGTGTCGTCACAATAGTCACACTTATATAAATCTTCTCATACATAAATTCGCTTACCACTCAAGGTGGCACGACGGGGATCAACCGTCACAGCGCGAACTGGGGTGATCTTCCCCAAATAGTACTATTATATGCATAAGCGTCTACCAAATCCTGGTAGTTCACAATTCATGCTAATGGGACTTTTAGTAACGTAACCTAACTAATAATAATCCATTTCATTCATTCATCGGGTCATATAATCATTCATTGGGTCATATAATCATTCATCGGGTCATATAATCATTCGGGTCCATATCAATAAGCAAACAATCGGGACAACTGGTGTCCTATTTTATTAAAACTAACATGTTATCTCCCTCGCGGGTTTATAAAAAATTTCATAAACCATTTAAAAGAGTGCAAGGCTATGAACTCACTTTGATTGGGAAAGGCGGGTTATCGGCGATTTGGATGTACGATACGTGCTTCAATCACGGAAACCTAGACAAATAGTACTCGGTCTTAGACTCTTGTCCAATGACTTTATATACATAATGGTCATGTATATATGATGATATCATTAGTATGATGATGATCAAGTGGGATTTTATCTCTTCATACACATTATAGTGTTATGTGTTTGTCAAATTTTAGACTAGTTATACTAGTTTTAACTTATTTATATATTAAGGCCCAATAAGCCCATTAAAAGTTCAATTCATCATATTAGCCCATTTATACTTTTTAATACCAGGCCTATACTCATATGTTAGGCTCAAGTGGGTTAAGCCCACGAGTAAGTCCATTAGTGCTTAGCCAAACTAGTTGGGCTAATGGTCCAATAAGGTTACTTTGGCCCGTTAAGGTCCATAAGTTATAAAGCTCGGGTTTATCGGTTTTTACTTGTCAAATGTACTTACACATCAGTATAGGTGTTATAAAAATGTTACATTAGACGGGTACGACCGTCTAAGTTTTATTTAGCGAAAACGTTAATCTTTCGGTTTTAGCCGAAAAGACGTAAAACTTATATATAGTTTCATAATTTTAGAAAACATTTGAGTCTTTACTTTTATAAAAATGCCATACTTATTTATCATAGTATACCACTCATTTTATAAGTATTATTATTAGTTAGTGGGTTGTATATAGTTATTTTATAATAATATTACTTGAATGGTCATTTTATATTATATATTTTTATTTACAAATCTGATTATCAAAGTCACTTCCATCATTTTTGCCATATCTTGAGTTCTACAAGGAGATAGAAGCTCAAATTTTGGCATCACAAACTAAATGATATGTGCTAAAAATACTTCTTTATAGCTACTGCTGAATCATCCTTTAAGTATTCATAATAATTCGTCCAAAACAGACTATACAGATTTGTACCTCAAAAGTATTTTGATCATATCTTGCTCATTTTAATGATTTCATTGAGTGGCCAACTCTCCTCATATGTAAAAATCCTATATCTAACTGTATATTTTATAATCCAAGCCTTTTACCAAGTGTTCATATGGTTACTTACTGTTTTATACATCCTATAAATTTAATCAAGATTTTAACATCTTTACATGTAGATTTTAGCCTTTTTAACCAAATCTATTAACACAAAATCCCCACATACTACTTTGATCATCATTCATCATCATATACATATACATTTTTGAAGAAAATACATGAATACATATTCAAAACAATAGGGTGATAGAAAGAAGTTGATCTCTATACCAATCTATATGATGGAAAGGATGAGATATTGGATGAACAAGGATTGATCTTGCCACCAAATCTTCAACCTTTCAAGACAACTTCTTGGGTCCTTCAAATGGATGAACACCTCCATGAAATCATCCCTTTAACTCCATGTAAACTCCTTTTTAGATGTTAGAATCACCTCAAATCAACAAGTCTTCAATGGGTTTCCATCTTATGCAAGTTATACACAAGATTTATTGTTTAAATTTTGATCAATGGTGGTGTTGTGGTGGTGTAGGTTGGTCGGCACAAAGAGAGCAAAGAGAGAGATTGAGAGAGTTTTGTTTCTAGTTTGCATGTAAGATATGAAAGAGTTAATGATTTTAGCTAGTTGTTTGATGGTTTTGGTCAAATGAGAAGGACAAGTGTCCTATGTACACTTGAAAATTTGACAACAAAAGGGTGTGTTGTAGCTTGTTTATGCCGCCCATAGTGGGGGTGAGGCAAGTGTAAAATTGTCTCATCCCCATTAATTTACGGGTACTCCTCGATTCTAGTTTCCTCGATTTACGTGCCCTCGGGTCGTTTTACGAAAAACGTTTTTATAAAATATGAATCTACGACACAAAACGATTCTAATAAAAATTGTCTCATAAAAAACGGAGTTCAAAAGCGTAAATACGTAAACCTAGGGTTTCCGGTTTAATCGTAAAAGACGTTAAATTATGTACGTAAGTCCTAATTTCATCTCGTAAATTTGGTGAGTTTATGAACCAACACAAATTAAAATTCCAAAATAATATTCGAGAATAAGTTTATTTCCTGAAATGTCGGACTGTCACAAAAGTGGTGTATGTAAACGTAAGCACATAACGTAGAGTTCTCCGGTTTAGACGTAGTCGATGCTACTTTAAGACATAAACCCTTATTTCATCCCAAAAGTGAGTGAGTTCATGATATAACATTAGAATAATGATTTTAAATAATACTTGAGAATAAAATATCGACGATAAATTGACGAATTGTCACAAATACCATCTCAAAACACGATATAATAATCAATTACATGCCACAACAAGTACAGGGTGTCAATAAACTTACTTCATGATTTCTATATTCAAACGTCCTATTCCATCTGAATAACGAAACCATATACAATCTAAGGTCCAATGGTTTAAAACGTTCTTATTCAAATTTCCCAATCCATTTTAATAAGAGAACCTTAAACATGTTAGCCTCAAAATTATTGAGTCAAACAAGAATGTTCGGTCATAGGTTTATAATGTAATATTTATTAGAACGTTGTAATAGTTAGTTAAAATAGTCGTGACATAACGGGCTTGATGGTTAGCTTAAAAGGCCTCTTTCAAGGTACTAAGTATTTATTCAAGCCCGGCCCAAAACAATATAGTCCAATAGAAAGCCCGCATGTGGGTGGACTATATAAGCACCCTCCTAGCATGTTAGGAGGGTGGCAAGCTTTCATTTCTTAATCTAATTTCACATAGTTAATCACCTCCTTCTCTCTACTTTCTCTCTCTAAAATTCATATCTTTTCCATCTCATTTCATTAATCTATAATCATATTACTAGGGACAACAATTGGTATCAATCGCCATGGGGTAGATTCGTGTTTAGTTTGTGGTTATCATTTTTGATTCGTGTGATTTTCATCTTCAAATCATCTAGTCTCAAAATTTTTTTGTGTTTTCGAGCTCGAAATCTTCATACAAATTGCCTACAAAGTTGTGGTAGGAATTTGTGGTAGGAATTTGTGTTAGTCATTTTGTTGATTTTCACGAAAAAATTGAGACTTTTGGTTTGATTATTAGGCAAAAAGTGTGGAAGAAATCAAGTTTTTGGTTATTCGGAATTTAAGGGTCTTTGATACACGAATTTTCAATGGGTTCAATTTTATTCTCTCGATATCCTCTCGAATTGATCTCGGCCTTAAGTGGAATGATTTGTTCTTGGTTATAAAAAAAGGAGTTGGTTTGTTTATCTATTTTTAAACTAATAACAATTAAATGTAAATGACGTTGAGTAATTTAAAACTTCGGAAAATTAACTAAATTGACAAGTTAAAATTGAGTGCTTGAAAACGTAAAGGCAAGATTAGAAAATTACTTTGAAAACTTAATTGAATTAATGCTTAGAAACTTGTTCTTATCGGAATGTTGAAAATTACTACTATCGGAATGCAGTTAAAATGATCCATCGGAATATCTCACATGAAAGTCCATCGGAATGTTTCTAACAATCACCATCGGAATACTCTAAAATCAAGCTGTCGGAATGAGGCTATCGGAATGTTAGTTCTATCGGAATAAGGAAGACAAAAATTGGCCAGAGTTTCGACTAGAAACTGGACCTAAACCCGTCGGAATGTGCGATCGCAATATGCGATCGCAATCCCAGATCGGAATAGGGGGACTTACACCCTATCGCAAAGTAAAACCCCTTTTGGGTTATTGCGATACCAAACCAATGATGATCCGTCGGAATGAGTTAAAACCCCTCTTTTGCGATGAAAGGAATCTTGTTCCGAAATTGAAGGAAACTTAAAATCTCAATAAGCAAAAGCAATAAGCCAAGTGAGCCGAAACTTTAACACTTCAAAAAGATTAAATTTGATAACTTTTGAAAATAAGAAACTTTAAAACTTAATAAACAAAACTTTTGAATGATTAAAACTTGAAGAAATCCGAAAACAATGAACTTTAACAAACAATAAGCCAAAAAGCATGGAAGGCTTATGGCTTATTTTCGTAGAGCTTAAGAAGAAACAAGAAAAAATTAAACTTTGAACACGAGCTAATCCAATAATCCAAACCGTATGGAATTCAACAATCGGATCAAGGATTTTGACAAATTAAGAAAAGTAGAAAAAGCTTAAAGAACTTAAAAGCTAAACTTGATTAAGTTTAATGAAATCAAAAGTACAAGAAAGCTTGAATTAAAAGATGAAAAACAAATGAAAAGTTTAGTGAGAGAAAGTATGGAACTTCTCTCTCTAAAACTAGAGAGAAAATGAAAACTAAAGACTAGCTAAAACTAAGTGTGTGAAAATTTGTGAGGTGAAGGCTTTATATAGGCGTGTGTATGGTGTTGATGGGCTTTTGATTGGGCTTTGATTTGGGCTTCTTTTTCTTCTTTCTTCTAAAGTCTTCATGCGTCTTTAAATAAACGTTTCCGACTTGGATTTGAGAAGTGTCGGTGAATAATTCCAACTCGTCTTATAATCTTTTATTTAATAGACTCGAGTTCTTCGACATAAATGAATCTTCCATCTTTGGCTCTATTCTTCGATAAATCTTCAAATAGGCACAATGACTTCAAATCTTTTGCACCTTGTGGACAATAAACTTCGTCTTGAGCCCTTTTCTTCGATAAAACCCGTGCAATCCCATGTTTTCTTTAATATTCATCCGGTCGACTCTGAAAACACAATAAACACAAAAACCACGCATAATTCCAAACAAATGATATTAAATACGTGTTTTGGTCTTGTTTTAGCCCGATTTAAGTGGTAAAAGGATGGGTGTTTTCACACCTATCAAATCCCCTACACTTAACCATTGCCATGCCCTCATGCAATGCTTAGTGACAAAGCACAATTACACTTTTCTCATTATTAATTAACCTTGGCCTTATTAAAATACTACTAAACAAAAATTTAAAGTACTAAGAAATTAAAATTTTAATGTAAACAAGAGAATAGAAAGTAACTTATGTGGTAATAACTTGGAAAGAGATCGAGGACTTACATTAGGGCTTCGGTGCTACGAAGATTTATCATCCTCAAGTTTCACGTTCCCCAAACTAAGCTTAAAAACGAGATCATTGTTATTATAAGTTAGTAATTCAAACACTCACACACATGGCTTAATTAAATGCTTAAACTCCCTTATTCCTAGGTGTATCTCTTATATTTTATTTTTGTCTTAGAATGATCATGAAGATGCATTTTTGGACTTATTTCGATAGTTTATTAGGGCTGAAAGCAAAGTAGGACGATTTGATCAATAGTTAGCTAAAGGACAAAATCTTTTAAAACTGCTTCTCGGGATATCAAAAAGTTCATATCTTGGCATAACTTGGTTCACGATTTGAGACCTTTCTCGGGCCGATATTTGGCATGTACTTCATACTTCATATCTTCGAGAGACGTTCTTGAGATAATGGTCTTCTCATCATAATAGAATTTCTTCGCTTGGAGACTTTTGAGGGGTACTCCAACTTTGTTGACCACGACTTCATGATTATTTCTTCAATCTCTAATTGGGATTTTGAGATACAACGATCCGCCTCCTTTTCGGACTTGGATCTATTTATCCTCATACCTTGTTAGGGTCTTTTCGGATAGACTTCTCCATGATCTTTGTGGGAGTTGATTGCTTTTCGTCGTGAGTCTTGATCCTTCATATCGATTTTAGGAATAATGCTTTTCACATCACTTTGGATCTTCAGCAATAAAATTGAATCCTCATGCCTTGTTAGGGCCTTTTCGGACTCGCCAATCTTCGCGCCCCGCTTCATAAGTTATGCCTTGGCTATGAACTCTCGTCATTACCGAGCAACTTTTAAACGATCTTGGGCTAGAAGCTAAGTAACTTTTCAAATCGTAAGACCTTACTCATTGCTGATAAATTATTAGCAAGTGATGGGAGAATAGGCAAATAATTACGCCAAGTGGGCTTGCGCAAGAATACCGACTTATAATTGACTCTATCATTTCTCGTCCTCCACAGTTTAAAATCTCAAGTAATGAGACTCGTGGACACTTAGCCTAATAAACCAATTAAGGTCTATATGGTTAAGGATACTAGCTAGAATAAACTTGGATAAGTCTATTCGGGTTGAGTCAAAATAAACGCAACGGGCCTAATATGTCAAAAATTTCTAAACTAGCCACACCACTTATTAATATTTTTGACTTTATTGTGGAATATATACATATGAAAGCAACGATAAAAATTTAAAAATTACGACTAAATGGCCAAAGTTAATTAAAAATTTGAAAGATGTTGAAAAAGATGATTTTCCGGTTAAATGAAGGCATTTCATGGAAAAGTCCACTTAAAACTTCGATAGAAGTCCCCCCTACACTTAAGATAAACATTGTCCTCAATGTTTAAGCATGTGGGAAAAGTCTCCCCTACACTTATGACATTGTGCACGTTGGTTAACTCGAGTTAAGGAAGAGACGACTAAAGTGATCAATTTCAAATGTGAGTATGAAGAAAATTGAATCACGATAGTTGAGAGATAGAACCGGATTTCGGATAAACTCGGGAACACGGTTCTTCAAAGATTCCAATAGTGCACTTAACCCTGTAATCACATCACCATACAAAAACAAACACCTATGCAGGCCCCCTACACTTAGGAGGATAAAACATTAAAGGATAGATACTCGGGCTGCCTCCCGAGGAGCGCTTGTTTTTGATAACCGAGTCACGAGCCTGACTCGACCCAAATTTAGTTCATGGGGAACGTGGTGAGGGATGGAATCACCTCCTTAGAGGTGTCCTCACCAAAGTACAACTTCACTCGTTGGCCATTCACCTTAAAATTTGGTCCATCAGGTTGAGCGAGCTCGAGAGTACCATATGGAAAAATTTGGGCGATGGTGAATGGGCCGGACCAACGAGATTTCAGCTTGCCCGAAAAGATTTTCAACCGAGAGTTAAAAAGTAAGACTTTGTCTCCAACATGGAACTCTCGGTTTTTGATCTTGGAGTCGTGAATGAGCTTAGTTCGTTCCTTATAGATCAAAGAATTTTCATAAGCCTCATTCCGAAGTTCATTCAGCTCATTGAGTTGGATCTTGCGTAGGTCACCGGCTTTGTTGATATCAAAATTAGCCCACTTCAAGGCCCAGTAAGCCTTGTGCTCCAACTCAATGGGGAGGTGGCACGCTTTCCCGTACACAAGACGATAAGGCGTACAGCCGATCGGGGTCTTGTAAGCAGTACGGAAAGCCCACAAAGCATCATCGAGTTTATCAGCCCATGCGGCACGATGCTCTCCCACGGTCCTTTCAAGAATTCGCTTCAGTCCTCGGTTGGATATTTCAGCCTGGCCATTAGTTTGTGGGTGGTAGGCTGTGGAAAGACGATGATTTACACCGTACTTAGCCATGACTCTAGCAAATTGGTCATTGCAGAAATGAGTCCCACGATCACTAATAATGGCGCGAGGCACACCGAATCTAGCGAATAAAGCTTTCAAAAAGTTACAAACCACCCTTGCGTCATTAGTAGGCAAAGCTTTGGCTTCAACCCACTTTGAAACGTAGTCAACGGCTACAAGGATGTATTTGTTTCCTTTAGACGAAGGGAATGGCCCCATAAAGTCGATACCCCAAACATCAAAAATTTCACACTCTTGAATGAAATTCTGAGGCATCTCGTCTTTATGTGTGATTTTGCCTTGCTTTTGGCAAACATCACATCGTTTGACCATATCGTGAGCGTCACGGTATATGGAGGGCCAATAAAATCCCGAATCAAACACTTTCTTAGCGGTGTAGTTGGGACGAAAGTGACCACCGGTGGGTCCTTTGTGGCAAGCATCAAGGATGTCCGACGCTGCCGGTCCATCAACACATTGACGGATAATCAGGTCGGCACATTGTTTGAATAGGTAAGGGTCGTCCCAAAAGTAAGTCTAGATATCGGTAAAGAACTTCTTCTTTTGCTGGGACGTCAACCCTTCCTTGAGAATTCCACCCGCCAAATAGTTTGCAAAGTCCGCAAACCACGGGGTTTCATTCGGCTTCGAGTTTATAGACATTAAGGTCTCCAAGGGAAAAGAATCATTGATTTCTTTGGTCGGATGATCCCCTTGGTATGGATCCTCAAGTCTACTAAGATGGTCCGCGGCTAGGTTTTCTGCTCCTTTTTTATCGCGAATTTCGATTTTAAATTCCTGGAGCAGCAAAACCCAGCGAAGAAGTCTTGGTTTGGAATCTTGCTTTGTCAACAAGTACTTCAACGCGGAATGATCGGTATACACAATGGTGGTGGAAAGGACAAGATAGGGGCGGAATTTTTCAAAAGCATAGACAACAGCTAAAAGCTCTTTTTCGGTTGTCGTATAATGCAATTGTGCCCCTGTCATTGTCTTGCTAGCGTAATGGATTGGTTGGAAGTGTTTGTTCACTCTTTGTCCAAGAACCGCTCCAATAGCAAAATCACTAGCATCGCACATCAACTCAAAAGGCAGCTCCCAATTGGGGGTGACCAAGATGGGTGCCTTAGTTAGCTTATCCTTAAGCGAGTTGAAGGCTTCAAGGCACTCTTTGGAGAAGATAAAGGGTGTATCTTTTTCCAAGAGGTGGGTCATCGGGCGAGCGATGTGAGAAAAATCTTTGATGAATCGACGATAGAAGCCCGCATGACCCAAGAAACTTCTCACACCCTTCACGGTTGAAGGTGGAGGCAACTTAGCTATAACATCGACTTTAGCACGGTCTACTTCAAGACCGGCTTTCGAAATCTTATGTCCAAGCACGACGCCTTCTTTTACCATAAAATGGCATTTTTCCCAATTTAGAACAAGGCGAGTGTCTTCGCATCGCTTTAGCATTCGTTCTAAATTGGCAAGGCAAGCAGAGAAGGAATCGCCATAGACCGAGAAATCATCCATGAATACTTCCATAGTGTCTTCCACCATGTCATGGAAGATCGCCATCATACACCTTTGGAATGTCCCAGGAGCATTACATAAACCAAAAGGCATGCGTTTGTAAGCAAATGTTCCATAGGGACAAGTGAATGTGGTCTTTTCTTGGTCCTTGGGATCGATGGGAATTTGAAAATACCCGGAGAAACCGTCTAAGAAGCAGTAATAGTCATTACCAGCTAGACGCTCGAGCATTTGATCCATGAAGGGAAGAGGAAATTGGTCTTTTCTCGTGGCATCATTGAGCTTGCGATAATCAATACAAACTCTCCACCCAGTAACGAGACGAGTGGGAATCAACTCGTTGTGGTCATTGGGAACAACAGTTATTCCGCCCTTCTTGGGCACACAATGGACGGGACTTACCCACGGCGAATCCGAAATAGGGTAGATCAAGCCGGCATCTAGAAGTTTGATAACCTCTTGTTTGATGACGTCATGAATTTTAGGATTAACCCTTCTTTAGTTCTGGATTGTGGGTTTGAAATCATCTTCCATGAGAATCTTGTGAGTACAAAAGTTCGGATCAATTCCGCGGATATCGGAAATTTTCCAAGCAATTGCCTTCTTATGAGCTTTAAGCACAGCGATGAGACGAGTTTTCTCTTCTGCTTGCAAGTCCTTAGCGATGATGATGGGTGACTTCTTCTCTGCTTCAAGGAACGCATACTCGAGATGGGGCGGCAACTCCTTAAGTTCCAAATCCGGAGGATTGTCGACGGGAGGCGTTTTCAAAGTCGTGGCATCGATGGCAATAATAGTGGGAGATGGAGGGGAAGGATTGTCTTCTTTGAGGAGGTTTGCAATGAAACTGAGATCGTCATCCCAAGTGGCAGTAGAATCGTCATTGTCTTGCTTCAAATCTTCCAAGGTGGCTTCTAAATCTTTCCAAAGGAAATCACTTTCTCCAAATAGAGATAGTGATGAGTCGATAGAGGAAACGGTCTCAACAATTGGAAGAGAGGTAGGAATGTTTTTACAAGCATCCTTGAAGTGTTCTTCACAAGCCTCATCAAGAACGTCAATACAATTAACATTCTCGTAAGAAGAAGGCTGTTTAGATAACTTTCCCATGTTGAAGACTACTTTATCGTCACCCACTCTCATGATAAGCTCACCGGCTTCAACATCAATGAGAGTGCGACCGGTCCTCAAGAATGGACGACCAACAATGAGTGGCACACGGGGGTCCATCTCGTAGTCGACGACAACAAAATCAGCAGGGAAGGTGAATTTGTCGACTCTTACAATGACGTCTTCGGCTATCCCCACTGGATAAGCAATCGTACGGTTGGCTAATTCCAAAGTCATTTTAGTGGGGACCAGCTCTGGGAGAGATAATTGCTTCCAAACACTTAGAGGCATGAGATTAATACTGGCACCTAGATCCGCTAGGGCCATGCAATTCTCTACTCCCGGGAAATTGCAAGGGATAAGAAAACGACCCGGATCACCAAGCTTGATTGGCAATTTCCTTAAGAGCACTGCAGAGCAGTTCTCATTAAGTTGGGTGTTGGCGAGATCGAGGAGCTTTTCCTTGTCGCTCAGAAGATCTTTAAACATTTTCGCGTACTTAGGCATGTGAGCGAGAGCCTCAGCGAAGGAGATATTGAAATTCAGTTTTTTGAACATTTTAAGGAAGTTCGAAACCTGAATATCGTCATTGCTTTTGAGCTTCTCTTTCCTCAACCTAGATGGATAAGGTATATTGGAAGAAGAGGTAGGCTTTGGTAGAATAGGATCAATCACATCCTTGGGTGGAGGAGGGGTATAGGGAAGAGGTGGAGAAATTGGGGAAGGAGAAGGATGAGGAATAGGAGTAGGTGACTCGTTCTCCTTAGTCACAACCACCGGTGGAGGTATAGGAAGCTCGGGTTCCTTGGTACCTTTACCACTGCGAGTGGTGATTGCTTTCATCTCCCCTCTTGGATTCGCAACGGTATTACTCGGAAGAGTACCCGAAGAAGAGGGTTGATTACTGTTGAAGAAACTAGCCATCATGTTCCTCAAGTCATTCGTTTGACTATCCATAGTGTTCTTCATATCAGCTCTTAGATCATTCCCTTGTTTCATCAGATCTGCTTTCAAGTTGCGCACTTCCTGTTGGAGATTATCCACGATCACATCGTTAGTTCTCATGTAGGTTCCAATGTCTTGATGTGATGCGGGGGTTTGGTTTGAAGGAGCAGTGTATGCGGGTGGTTGATAAGCAGGTTGCTGGTAAACTTGGGTGTTTCATTGTTGTGGTTGTTGCTGCTTGTGAGGAGGGATGTATGGTGTACGAGTTTGTTGTTGTTGAGGAGGGCGGTTAAGGTTTTGTTGTTGGTTTTGGTTGTTAGGATTAAAACCAGGTGGTGAGAGATAGTTGTTGGAACGGTAGCTAAGCAAGTTACGGTCACCTTGAGGTTTTGTTTGATAAGCAGGTTGAGTATAAGTGCCATATGCTGCATTCACATTCTCAGCAGGGTAATCTTGGGTGGCGGTACAAGTTGTGTAAGAGTGGGGACCACCGCATATCTCACAAGGTTGGCTGACAGCGTTCGCTTGTGCGTTTTTGGCGTTGTTGTTGTTGTTGTTGCTGACGGTGTGGGTGACAAGCGATTCAAGAAGCGTGGTGATTTTGTCTAATCGCTTGTCGCTGTCATTAGTGCTAGCACTAGCAACATTGTTCCTAACACTCTTGGTTTGCACACGAGATTTGTTCTCAATGATATCCCAAGCAGCATTGGAAGTCTTAGCCAATAAATTACCCCCTGAGGCACTATTCAGTGAATCTTGGTCATTCATGCTTAAACCATTGTAAAAAGTATTTATTTGATGAACTTTGGTAAAACCATGTTGTGGGCATTTTCTTAAAAGATCTTTAAAGCGATCCCAAGATTCACTGAATGACTCGTCGTACTTTTGTTCAAAGGTTATAATCTCATTCCGCAAAGCGGTAGTACGAGAGGGTGGAAAAAAGTAGTTGATAAACTTTGTTTCCAAATCCGTCCACGAGAGAATACTCTGTGGCGGTTCCTTAGCAAGCCAATGCCGGGCTTGTCCCTCTAAAGAAAAGGAAAAAGTTGTAACCTTATCACTTCTTGTGGAACGCCATTGAACTTGACCGTGTTGGTGAGTTGTAGAAATCTCTTGATATGGTCGTGTGGGTCATCAATGGTTCGTCCCAAGAATGGTTGAGCTGAGACCATCTGGATAAAGCCTGACTTTAGCTCGAAATTGTTGGCGGCAATTGGTGGTATAACAATTGGATCCGTGTTGCCATCAACGTGAGCTTGCAGCAATTCAATCATCGGGCGATTATCCGGAAGGTGCTCATTGTTGTTGTTATTGTTTATGTTGTTGAAAGGCGGGTTGTTGTTGTTATTATTGTTGTTCGGAGGTGGTATGTTATTGTTGTTTTGTACACCAGCCATGTCTAAGTTATCGAGAGGCTCGGGCTCTTGATAAGACATGGATCGAGTGCGCATACACCTGCAAAAGAACGAACAAAGAAAAACAAAGCAAAAATATTTTTGGTTTTTATGTTTTTTACTTTTTAGGATTTTTGAAAATTTTATATTTTTTAGTTGTTTTTGAGAATTTTGATGAAAAAGAACGTTCACGGGGAACGGATCCCAAAATCCAAGTTCTCACAAAAAACTTTTGATCTTAACGAGAAGAGCCGGCAGCGGCGCCATTTGATACACGAATTTTCAATGGGTTCAATTTTATTCTCTCGATATCCTCTCGAATTGATCTCGGCCTTAAGTGGAATGATTTGTTCTTGGTTATAAAAAAAGGAGTTGGTTTGTTTATCTATTTTTAAACTAATAACAATTAAATGTAAATGACGTTGAGTAATTTAAAACTTCGGAAAATTAACTAAATTGACAAGTTAAAATTGAGTGCTTGAAAACGTAAAGGCAAGATTAGAAAATTACTTTGAAAACTTAATTGAATTAATGCTTAGAAACTTGTTCTTATCGGAATGTTGAAAATTACTACTATCGGAATGCAGTTAAAATGATCCATCGGAATATCTCACATGAAAGTCCATCGGAATGTTTCTAACAATCACCATCGGAATACTCTAAAATCAAGCTGTCGGAATGAGGCTATCGGAATGTTAGTTCTATCGGAATAAGGAAGACAAAAATTGGCCAGAGTTTCGACTAGAAACTGGACCTAAACCCGTCGGAATGTGCGATCGCAATATGCGATCGCAATCCCAGATCGGAATAGGGGGACTTACACCCTATCGCAAAGTAAAACCCCTTTTGGGTTATTGCGATACCAAACCAATGATGATCCGTCGGAATGAGTTAAAACCCCTCTTTTGCGATGAAAGGAATCTTGTTCCGAAATTGAAGGAAACTTAAAATCTCAATAAGCAAAAGCAATAAGCCAAGTGAGCCGAAACTTTAACACTTCAAAAAGATTAAATTTGATAACTTTTGAAAATAAGAAACTTTAAAACTTAATAAACAAAACTTTTGAATGATTAAAACTTGAAGAAATCCGAAAACAATGAACTTTAACAAACAATAAGCCAAAAAGCATGGAAGGCTTATGGCTTATTTTCGTAGAGCTTAAGAAGAAACATGAAAAAATTAAACTTTGAACACGAGCTAATCCAATAATCCAAACCGTATGGAATTCAACAATCGGATCAAGGATTTTGACAAATCAAGAAAAGTAGAAAAAGCTTAAAGAACTTAAAAGCTAAACTTGATTAAGATTAATGAAATCAAAAGTACAAGAAAGCTTGAATTAAAAGATGAAAAACAAAGGAAAAGTTTAGTGAGAGAAAGTATGGAACTTTCTCTCTCTAAAACTAGAGAGAAAATGAAAACTAAAGACTAGCTAAAACTAAGTGTGTGAAAATTTGTGAGGTGAAGGCTTTATATAGGCGTGTGTATGGTGTTGATGGGCTTTTGATTGGGCTTTGATTTGGGCTTCTTTTTCTTCTTTCTTCTAAAGTCTTCATGCGTCTTTAAATAAACGTTTCCGACTTGGATTTGAGAAGTGTCGGTGAATAATTCCAACTCGTCTTATAATCTTTTATTTAATAGACTCGAGTTCTTCGACATAAATGAATCTTCCATCTTTGGCTCTATTCTTCGATAAATCTTCAAATAGGCACAATGACTTCAAATCTTTTGCACCTTGTGGACAATAAACTTCGTCTTGAGCCCTTTTCTTCGATAAAACCCGTGCAATCCCATGTTTTCTTTAATATTCATCCGGTCGACTCTGAAAACACAATAAACACAAAAACCACGCATAATTCCAAACAAATGATATTAAATATGTGTTTTGGTCTCGTTTTAGCCCGATTTAAGTGGTAAAAGGATGGGTGTTTTCACACCTATCAGTCTTCTTATTCGGAATAAAAGGGTTTTGTGATATTCCGGATAAGGTACATCTATACACATTCCGGATAAGCTTGTGAAACTACATTCCGAATTAGCAACAACAATATTCCAGATAAGCTGCAGAAGGATTCCGGATTAGCTCTTGATTTATCCTGGATAAGCAACCAAACATTCCGGATAGTGTAAAAGTTTATTTCGGATAACGTATTTAGTTATTCCGGATTAGGCTTTGTCAAAGGATTCCGGATAAGGAAGTTTCACATTCCGGATAAGCATACAAAGGATTCCGGATAAGGAAGCTTCACATTCCGGATAAGGTGGTATTTTTGGTATTCCGAATAAGGTCTAGAAGTCTTCACATTCCGAATAAGGAAAGGTTCACAATATTCCAGATAAGGAGAAGAAAGATTCCAGATTAAGTCTCGAAGAATTCTGGTTCCGGATAAGGTCGGATTCCGAATTAGGTTCAAAGTATTCAGATAAGGTCGGATTCTGGATAAGGTTCAAAGTTTTCCGGATAAGGTCGGATTCCGGATAAGGTTCAAAGTATTCCAGATAAGGTCGGATTCCGGATAAGGTGAAAAAAGTATTTCGGACAAGGTCATAGTTCTTAATTCCGGATTAGGTCAATTTCTTTGTATTCCGAACAAGGTCAAGATCTCATCATTCCGGATAAGATCTCATCATTCCGGATAATATCTAGAAAAATTATTCCAAATTACGTGACAGATCTTGGATTCTGAACTTTTTGCACAACTTAGATTCCGTATAAGGTTCTTCATCTTGATTCCGGATTAGGTAGAAATCATTTATTCCGACTTAAGTTTAACTTCAACATTCCGGATTGTGTTCATTTGGATTCCGACTTATTCTTTGGAGATATATTCCAAATTGTTGAGTTATAAAATTATAAAAAACGTGATTTTGAAGTTTTTTATCGTGTGATTTTTCCCCTACGAATTTTTGGTTTCTTACGAAGACATTGTTTAGGGTTTTCACAGCATTTCTTGAAGTTTCAACCACAATCTACTCACAAGAACATCTACTTAAGATCCTATTCACTTCACTTAATTCTTGAGATGGGTTCTACTAGTGAATATCATGTTACTAATAACAACATCATGGTGGCGGGTATCAAAGAGAGACCACCAATGCTTGTGACTGGTCGATATGCACAATGGCAATCACGATTCCTTCGATATCTTGACACCAAACCCAATGGTGATGTTCTTCGACGTTGCATCAAAGAAGGACCCTATACTCTCACTACAATAACCATTCCTGTAATTCCAGCAACCAACTCGACGACCGGTTCCGATGAACAAAAAATGGAGGAAACATATGAGAACACTTCGAAAGAGAAACGTGCTTGGATTGATGCAGAGAAAGAAGCAATCTATTTGATTCTCAGCGGGATTGGGGATGATATTTACTCAATGGTTGATGCATGCTCTATTGCAAAAGAAATGTGGTTTGCCATTGAACGTTTGCAACAAGAAGAATCACTTAACAAGCAAGATGTCAAAACTAACTTATTCTGGAACTTTGGTAAGTTTACTTCATTGGATGAGTAATCAATTGATTCATTTTACTCAAGGTTCTACAAGATGATGAATGAAATGACAAGAAACAATTTGCAAGTCTCCATACTGCAAGTCAATGTGAAATTTCTACAACAACTTCAGCCAGAGTGGACACGGTTTGTAACTTTGGTGAAACAACAGAGTAAGTTAGACGAGGTCAACTATCACACGCTCTTTGACATTTTGAAACAATTTCAGAATGAGGCGAATGAACTTCGAGCTGAAAGGATAGCAAAGACTGCTAATCCACTTGCTTTGGTGTCTACCACTCAACACGTCCAAGATCATCGCTCTCGTGCTCCAAAGTCATACTCCACTACATCCTCATCACCAAGATACTCCACCACATCCTCTTCACCAAGATACTCCACGTCATCTAAGTATTCAACTCCCACAGGATCACAAGACAAAGAACCAAGAGCACCATCACCATCACCTGAGCCATAATCTGAAGAGGAAAATGATGAAGAACTAGCTCAGAAGGATAGAGAGATGAAGCAACAAATTGCTTTCATAATGAAGACCTACAAGAAAATCTTCAAACCCACCAACAACAATCTTCGAACATCATCAAATACAAGGAACCAATATGTTGAGAGTCCTTGAAGGTATGACACACGTCAACATGATGAATGTCCTCCTAGGTATGATCGACGTAATCCAACACATGTTGCGGGTTCTGTACGGTATGATCGACAAAATGCTAAGTATGTTTCTCAGAGGATTGCAACTGCTGCTGGGAATAGGAAAACCGTTGGTACTCAAGTGGTTCAGCAAAGTGGGATTCAATTCTTTAATTGTCAAGGCTATGGGTATATGGCAAAGGAATGCAGGAAGCCGAAACGGGTTAGGGACTCTGGCTATCATAAGGAAAAGATGCTGCTATGCAAGAAGATGGAAGCTGGGGTTAAATTATCGGCTTAGGAAGCAGCAATGCTTGATGATACGATGATGAAGCCTCCGATCAAGGAATTGAAGCACATTACTCGTACATGGCAAAGGTTGAAGAATTTCTCAATGTCACTAAAGATGACAACGGTCCTATCTTTGATACTGAGCCAATCGATAAGGTACACACTGGAGAGGAATATAATGTGTTTGGTAATATTCATGAGCATTGTGAGCTACCCAAAGCCATTAATGACACATGTATGATGGCAACGGTCGATAGAAATACCACACACGATTCATCAGACATATGCAATAATGAGTCTGAGGATGATCAACATGCAAATGAGTATGATGATGATGAGGAGCGTATTGCGCTTGCTAACTTAATTGCTTCTTTATAAAAAGATGTCAAAGAAACTAGAAAAAGTCAAAAGGAATTAAAGAAGGCAAACGCTACGCTCACTCAAAATTTTGAAGAATGCAAAGTTGCTCTAATTAAATCTAGTGAGACCATTGATAGCTATAGAGATCTGCTTCTTCAAAAGACCAATGAGGTTGAGGGGTACAAAGGGTGTTTAATTAACGTAAAAGAGGACGATTGTCAACAGAAATATAACGAAACTCTTAAGCTTCTAGAACAAGATAAACGTATATAACACCTCTTTGAGTACTAAACGTCACAAAACGTATCTTGCTACCACTAAAGTCAATGAGCTAACTCAAGTAAATGGTTTTCTTCAAGAGGATAAAACTAAACTTGTTAATGAAAAGAAAGCTGTGGTTGAAAAGATGGAAAAGGATTTCAAAACTAAACAAGCGAATGACATCGACAAAATGGTGGAACTTGAAACTCAAATTGATTTTTAAAAGAAAATTGTTTACAAAACGAATCAATCAATTCAAACCATGATAATTTTGGCACCTCGTTTGTTTTTCAAGGATAGACCTAGTTTTGAAAATCCTAAGTACCTTGAGCAAGCTCAATCTGAGAATTAGCAGTTATATCTTGATGAGTCCTAATGGACCGATCTTGATTGCCTTGTTGTTAAGCCCGATAGTGAAGAGACAAACGATTTGGAAGAAGAGAGTAGACCAAAAGTTAATAAAGAATTTCTTAAACCATATAATTATGCTTATGAAAACAGTCTTTTTGGTCTTTTCAAACCGCAAACACAGAAGACTCGTGAGCAAATATCTTTTGAATGTGAACAAATAAGAATTAAATGGAGACAAGCTTTTGCCACTAAGAAAACTAATGTTTTAAAATTTATTGAGTACTTTCCATTTAAAGCTTCTGTAAGCAAGAGTAAGCAAGCACTTAATATTCTCAAGAGTAACATTGAAAATTTCAAAAAGGTTGTTGATGATGACTGGAAAAAACGTGAACTTTCGAAAGGAGACAAAGAAATTCCTCACGATATAACTGTGCTTGTAAAAAGTATTTTGATTCCGCTTGCGGAAAGAACGTAAAAACATATTTTGGAATTTGAAACATTAATTAAGCAAGAAATGTTTGATGATTTGAAATATGTGGAATCTCTTGAACAAGAAGTGAACGGCCATCAACCTGAAAGAGACGAGTTTTCTACAGCATATGATCTAATCTTACACAAATGTCTCTCAAAAGATATTATGTGTGTTTATGTTACATCTTGTGCTGATATTGATGAATATTCTGATGTTGCATGCAAATATCTTGATCAAGTCAAAGAGTGTGAACATCTTGAAACTGAGCTTTAGAATAAAGTTGACCAAAAAGAGTTTTCGTTACTTCAACATAGATATGATTATCATCAAAAACATTGTCACTCACTTGAACTTGCTTTACAAAAGAAAGTTGCCAGCTTTTCAAATGATACACCTTTGAAAGTAAACTTATCTGAGTAATAAGTGTGAAAACACTTATCCTTTTACCACTTATTTCCAATAATAACAAGACCAAAACGTGTGATTTATGTCGTAAAAGTCGGAATTATGCGTGGTTTGTGTTTTTATTGTTTTTTAGGACCAAAATATGAAAAAGGAAGAAAACACGGGTTTTCACGGGCTTTTATCGAAGAAAACGGGAAAAGACGAAGTCAAAAGATCAAGAGTGCAAAAAGAACGAAAGTCCAAGGCCTATTCTGAAGATTTATCGAAGAAAAAGTCTAAAGACGGAAGTTTAACGAAGTCGAAGAACTTAAGTCCAATAGAAGAAGAAAATTAAAAAGACAAGTTCAAATCCCGAGACGACAAAGACAAAGAATTAAAGTCGAGTCGAGAAAACATGAGGAAAGCAAGCAAGAAGATGCAACACATGCACTCCTTCCACCTTCCCTATAAATACCCTCCTAATAGTCATTAGGAGAGTAGTTAGTTAATTAGCTAGTTTTCACTTTTTCTTAGTTTTCTCTAGTTTTTAGAGAGAGAAAGTCTTAAACTTTATCTCACTAAATTTCATCTTCTTTCTTAATCTTTTAAGATTAAACACCTTTGTATTGCTTATTTTTATTAATCAAAGTTCTATTTTAAGCTTTAAATCCTTAATCTCATTCTACTTTTCTTTGATTTAAGATTGATTTTGGTGCGATTATCAATAGATCCGTGTTGTTCTTAATGATTTCGTGCTTAAAAAGTTAATCTTTTGATCATTTTATAAGTTTTCATTTGATTAAGCTTTAAGACTTTTGTGCTTATTGGCTTATTTTTATGATTAGCTTATTTACTTTATAAAAAATCTTCCTTAAAAAGTTTATGTTTTTATTGTTTGATCCAAAAAGTTGCTTAATTTCGAGTTAGATAAGTTGATTAGAGTGCTTATTTGATTCGGCTTAGTTTGATTCGTTCTAGTTTTGGGAATAAGCTTGTCAAAATAGCTTATTTCTTGGCTTTTAACCGAATTCCACAATTTTTAGGAAGGGGTACAACTCCCCTTTCCGATTGGTGATTCCGAACGGCCCCCTTCCCCTTTTTCCGATTGATCCAATCGGAAAAGGGTTTGTAAATTCCGACTGGCACCCCCAAGTATTCCGATCTAGCCACTGTTTCACATTCCGATTGTGGTGCCTTTGATCATTCCGATTGATCTTGTTTCTGGACTTTCCGATTGGATAATCTTGCCATTATTCCTATTAAGTGTGTTTTCTAACATTCCGATTGGTAGCCTAGCTCATATTCCTATTGCTCTCAATTTCACCATATTCCGATTTGGTAGGTATTTCTATATTCCGATCTGACACCTTCCACCCATATTCCGATCAACTGATCGGATAACATTCTGATCGGGGCTTTTTTTGGCTTGTTTTGGTGTACTCCGTTCTTACTTTCTTATAGTACTTTTTAACTAAGTTTTTATTTTTAGAAAGTTTTCCTAGTGTTAATTCTTATTAAGTGTGCTAGTACTTTTCCATTGTTACCTTTAAGTTTTTAAGCTTTTATGTTTACTCGTCATCTGGATATTAATATTTTAACTTCCATTTTACTCATCGACACTTTAATTACTAGCTAATAGTTTAAAATAGACAATCAACCAAACCATTCTCTTGATTCACCAAAAGACGATTGAGTCGCACTTAATACCGGTTTTCAATTCGAAAAGACTTGTGAACAACGAACTTTCATACTTTGGGGTAAAAACCAAGTATTAAATGGCGCCGCTGCCGGCTCTTTTCGTTACGATAAACGGTTTCTAGTGAGAGACGCATTGAATTTTGGGATCCGTTCTTTGAACGTTATTTTCCTTGCTTTAAAAATTTTCAAAAATCCTAAAAAATATAAAACTCTTCAAAAATACAAAAACATTAAAAAATCATTAAAAAGCAATTCTTTTCAAAAGGTTTTGCACCAAAAAGATTGTAGATATTCTCTTTGTGTATATTTTTCTTCTGCAGGTGTATGCGTACTAGCTCTTCCAACTATTCTGAGCCCGAGACTCTTGAAGATTTAGATATGGCTAGTGTTAATAACAACAATAATCACCCACCTCAAACCAATTTGAATAAAAACAACAACAACAACAACAATGTCCTCTTACCTGATTTACGAACCATGGAGGAATTGTGCCAACCCACCATGAACGGACGCGGAGGCCCGATTGCGCCAATGCACGTCACGGCTCAGGAGTTTTCGTTGAAGCATCACATGATCCAGCAAGTGCAAACGAACCCATTTCGTGGAATTCCGGATGATGATGCCAACAAACACCTCGACAAATTCATCACCATGACCCAAAGCATGAAGTGCACCGGTGTTTCTATGGATGACCTTCGCCTCCAACTTTTTCCACACTCGCTTTCTCACCATGCCGAAAAATGGTTTGACCGTCTTCCTAAGAATTCTATTCATACGTGGAATGACATGACTCAACGCTTTTTATCGCGCTACTTTCCCCCATCCATGGTCACTAGCCTTCATAACGAAATCAGTGGATTTATGCAAGAGAATGATGAATCACTCTTCGATGCTTGGGAACGATACAATGATTTGATCGACCGCTGTCCTAATCACAATATGCTCCCCGTCACTCTCATTGACACCTTCTACAATGGTCTCACTTTTCGTGATCGTGACACGATCAATGCCGCCGCCGGTGGTACTTTTATGAAAAGGAGACCGGAGGAGTGTCGAGAGTTGATCGAAAACATGACTACTCACCACAAAAATTGGGATTCATCCGCATCCTCAAGATCTAATCAGAGAGTCAATGTTTCTTCTACTACTTCCAATCCTGAGATATCTGAACTTACCCGACAAATCGCAATGATGCACAAAGATTTCATGTCCATAGCCACAAACAATTTTCAACAAGCTAAATCCGTTGCTATTTCTTGTGACACATGTGGTGGTCCTCATTCTTACAATGATTGTCCTTCTACCCAAGGCAATTATTCTGAAAACGTTAACGCAGCTTACGACACTTATCCCACGGGAGGCTATCAAGCTCGTCCGCAAGGAGACCGTGGCTTGCTAAGTTATCGTTCCAACAATTATCTTGCTCCTCCCGGTTTCCCTCCTTCAAACCAAAACAAACAACAAAGCTATAACCGTAACAACCAATCCCAACCTCGTGCTCAAAATCAATATCAATCCCAAAGAAACCCATACCCAACTCAAGGAAATTCTCAAGCTTACCAAGCTCCACCTCTCAATCAACCGATGGCCGTAAACCAAGACGTCGAGACGTTCATGAAGACTAATCGTGAGATGGTGACGAATCCTCAGAGTCAATTTGTCAACTTGAAGAATGACATGGTGAAACAAGGGAGCGATATTCGAGCCGAGCTACGGAATGATATGGCCAAACACAACAATGAAATTAATGCAAACATGCAAAACTCTTTTAATAATCAAGCTGTTCACCTTCGTGATATGATTGGTTCGCTCATCCAAGGTAATCAACCTTCTTCTTCGGGTACTCTTCCGAGTAATACCGTTGCGAATCCAAGAGGGGAGATGAAAGCAATCACCACTCGTAGTAGAAAAGGTTATATGGAACCCGAGCTTCCTACACCTCCACCCGTGATTGTGAACAAGGAACAAGAGCAACTTTCCCCATCTCCTTCACTTTCTATCCCCATTTCCTCACCACCCGTGGTTGTGAGTGATCCTATTCCATTAAAGCCTTCTTCTTCATCCAATATACCTTATCCTTCAAGGTTGAGGAAAGAGAAGCAAAAGAGCAAGGATGATATTCGGGTTTCAAACTTTCTAAAAATGTTTAAACAATTGAATTTTAACATCTCCTTTGCCGAGGCTCTCGCTCACATGCCCAAATACGCTAAGATCTTCTAAGTGATAAGGAAAAGCTTCTTGACATCGCTCAGACCCAACTTAATGAGAACTGCTCCGCAGTGCTCTTAACGAAATTACCCACCAAACTTGGTGATCCGGGTCGCTTCTTGATTCCTTGCAACTTCCCGGGAGTAGAGAATTGCATGGCCCTAGCCGATCTAGGTGCCAGTATAAACTTAATGCCTTTAAGTGTTTGGAAGAAATTATCTCTCCCCGAGCTAGTCCCCACCAAAATGACTTTCGAATTAGCCAACCGTACGGTTGCTTATCCAGTGGGGATAGCCGAAGATGTCTTTGTTGGCGTTGACAAATTCACCTTCCCGGCGGATTTTGTTGTCGTTGACTACGAGATGGATCCCCGTGTTCCATTAATCGTTGGACGTCCATTCCTGAGGACCGGTTGCACTCTTATTGATGTAGCCGCGGGCGAATTAATCATGAGAGTTGGTGACGATCAAATTGTCTTCAACATGGGTAAGATTTCTAAGCAACCTTATTCGTATGAGAGTGTTAATGCTATTGATGTTCTCGATGAGGCTTGTGAAGAACATTTTCATGATGCTTGAAAAAGTACTCTTTCTTCTCTACCCAATGTTGAGACCGTTGCCTCAATTGCTCCAGCATTGACTCGAAAGTGACTTGGATGACTTCGAAGCTAGCTTGGGTCCTCTCGATATTAAGTATGATAATTTATCCACCAATTGGGATGAAGACATTCGTACTATTGAGAGACTTTTCAATGAGGACCCGTTGTCTCCCCCTTCTCCTAAAGAGGTGATTAATGATGATCCATCGTTAGTTTCACCATCTATTGCGGATCCTCCCACTCTCGAGCTTAAGGACCTACCTCCTCATCTTGAGTACGTTTTCCTGGAAGATAACGAGAAGTTACCGGTCATCATCGTAAAGGATCTGAAAGAAGACGAAAAAGCCCGACTTGTCGCTGTGTTGAAGAAGCATAAACGCGCTATCTCTTGGAAAATCTCCGACATCCGTGGAATTGATCCTCACTTTTGCACACATAAAATTCTCATGGAGGACGACTTTAAGCCCACAATTCAAAGCCAACGAAGGGTGAATCCTAAAATCCATGAAGTCATCAAAAAAGAGGTTATCAAACTTCTTGATGCGGGTATGATTTACCCTATTTCGGATTCACCATGGGTTAGTCCAGTCCATTGTGTGCCTAAGAAAGGCGGAATCACCGTTGTGCCCAATGCAAACAACGAGTTAATTCCTACCCGTCTCGTTACTGGGTGGAGAGTTTGTATAGACTACCGCAAACTCAATGATGCCACGAGAAAGGATCATTTCCCTCTACCTTTTATGGACCAAATGCTTGAACGTTTAGCGGGTAATGAATATTACTGCTTTCTAGATGGTTTCTCGGGTTATTTTCAAATACTCATCGATCCCCAAGATCAAGAGAAGACAACATTCACTTGTCCCTATGGCACCTTTGCTTATAAACGAATGCCTTTTGGCTTATGCAATGCCCCTGGGACTTTCCAAAGGTGCATGTTGGCTATCTTCCATGACATGGTGGAGCAAACCATGGAAGTCTTCATGGATGATTTCTCGGTCTTCGGGGATTCCTTCTCTTCTTGCCTTGCCAATTTGGAACGTATGCTTAAGCGGTGCGAAGACACTCGCCTTGTTCTAAATTGGGAAAAATGCCATTTTATGGTAAAAGAAGGCATTGTGCTAGGACACAAAATCTCTAAAGCCGGTCTTGAAGTCGACCGTGCTAAAGTTGATGTCATAGCCAAATTACCTCCACCTTCAACCGTGAAGGGTGTGAGAAGTTTTCTGGGTCATGCGGGCTTCTATCGTCGATTCATACAAGATTTCTCTAAAATCGCTCGCCGGATGACCCACCTCTTGGAAAAAGATACTCCTTTTATCTTTTCTAAAGAGTGTCTCGAAGCCTTCAATCTTCTAAAGGATAAGCTTACTAAGGCACCGGTCTTGGTCACCCCTAATTGGGAGCTGCCTTTTGAATTGATGTGCGATGCTAGCGACTTTGCTATTGGTGCGGTTTTGGGCCAAAGAGTTAATAAACACTTCCAACCAATCCACTATGCTAGCAAGATAATGACGGGGGCTCAATTGCATTATACGACAACCGAAAAAGAGCTTTTAGCTGTTGTCTATGCTTTTGAGAAATTTCACCCCTATCTTGTTTTGTCTCCCACCATCGTATACACGGACCATTCCGCGTTGAAGTACATGATGACAAAGCATGATGCTAAGCCAAGACTTCTTCGCTGGGTTTTACTCCTTCAAGAATTCAACATTGAAATTCGTGACAAGAAGGGAGCCGAAAACCTGGTCGCGGATCATCTGAGTCGACTTGAGGATCCATATCAAGGGGATCATCCGAACAAAGAGATCAATGACTCTTTCCCCCTTGAGACCTTAATGTCTATAAATCTCAATCTTGATGGCACCCCGTGGTTTGCGGACATTGCAAACTACTTAGCGGGTGGTATTCTCATCCAAGGGTTAACATCCCAACAAAAGAAGAAGTTCTTGAATGATGTTACGACTTACTTTTGGGATGACCCTTATCTATTCAAACAGTGTGCTGATCTGATTATTCGTCGATGTGTTGACGGACCGGCAGCTTTTGACATTCTTCAAGCTTGCCACAAAGGACCCACCAGTGGTCACTTTGGTCCCAACTACACCGCTAAATGGTTAAGCATTGTGATGCTTGCCAACGCCAAGGCAAGATCACACATAAGGATGAGATGCCTCAAAATTTCATACAGGAATGTGAAATCTTTGATGTATGGGGCATCGACTTTATGGGGCCATTTCTATCCTCCAAAGGGAACAAGTACATCCTCGTTGCCGTCGACTACGTTTCTAAATGGGTTGAAGCTAAGGCTCTTCCTACGAATGATGCGAGTGTGGTTGTGAACTTTTTGAAGCAGCTTTTCGCTCGATTTGGCGTTCCTCGTGCTATCATCAGTGACCGCGGGACTCATTTTTGCAACGATCAATTTGCAAGAGTCATGGCTAAGTATGGTGTCAATCACCGTCTTTCCACCGCCTATCATCCCCAAAACAATGGGCAAGCCGAGATTTCCAACCGTGGCTTGAAGAGAATTTTGGAGCGTACTGTGGAAGAGCATCGCGCCGCGTGGGCCGATAAGTTAGATGATGCTCTATGGGCTTTTCGTACTGCTTACAAGACCCCGATCGGTTGTACACCTTATCGTCTTGTGTACGGGAAAGCCTGCCACCTACCCATCGAGCTGGAACATAAGGCGCACTGGGCCTTGAAGTGGGCTAACTTAGACATCAACAAAGTCGGTGATCATCGCAAGGTTCAACTCAACGAGCTCAATGAACTACGGAATGAAGCTTATGAGAACTCGCTGATCTACAAGGAGAAGACCAAGATCATTCATGACGCTAAAATCAAGAACCGAGAGTTCCACGTTGGTGATCACGTCTTACTCTTTAACTCTCGGTTGAAGATCTTCTCTGGCAAGTTGAAGAGCCGCTGGTCTGGTCCATTCACCGTCGCCAACGTCTTTCCATATGGGACCATTGAGCTTTCTCAGCCAAATGGGCCCAACTTCAAGGTGAATGGTCAGCGTCTGAAGCTGTACTTTGGTGAGGACATCTCTCAAGAGATGATTCCATCCCTCACCACGTTCCCCATGAACTAAATTTGGGTCGAGTCAGGCTCATGACTCGGTGAACAAAAACAAGCGCTTCTCGGGAGGCAACCCGTGTTCTATCCTTTACTGCTTTCATTATAAGTGTAGGGGGAGCCCCGCATATGTTTGTTGTCTTGTTTCTTGTGTTGTGCAGGGATTAAAGCTTCAAAGATCCACCTTGATAACTTTTGACGAACCGTGATACCGTGTTTCCATCTTCCTGGTTCTATCCTAAACTCTTGTGATTCAATATTTCATATTCTATATGTTCACATTGAATTCACTTTAGTTGTCCTTTCCTTAGCAAGATTTAAACAAAGTGCACAATGTCCTAAGTGTAGGGGAGTTTTCTCCCACATGCTTAAACATTGAGGACAATGTTTATCTCAAGTGTAGGGGAGACTTCTATCGAAGTAAGTGTTTTTTCCCTGAATTTGCCCTCACTTTAACCGGAAAATTTGATTTTTTGACATTTTTCAAAATTTTTAATCTATTTTGGCCTAGTTGTATAGTTGTATTTGCCTTTGTTATGTTTCCTTTGCTAGAATAAATTTTTAATAAAGTGGTTTTAGATTTTTCTTAGTCGTGATCATTTTGACTCAACCCGAGTTTACTTACCTAAGTTTACTCTATCTAGTATCCTTAACGTGTTTAAGTCAAGTTTTGCTAGGCTTTTATATAGGGATCTATAAAACGCGAAAGTCTTAACTCTCATGGGTTAAGAACAAGAACTTTTCGCAAGTTCCTATAATTGATCCTAAAGAGTCGTTTATCAAGGGAACTTTAAAATGCGATTTCTAAACTTGAAAAAGTCTAAGAATTTGCAAGATCCTATAGGCGACTCGAAAACCCAAAACTTTGATTTAATAGGCTAAGCATCCACGAGTCTCATTCCTTGAGATTTTAAACTGTGGAGAACGAGAGATGATAGAGTCAATTATAAGTTCGGTATTCTTTCGTGAATTTATGTGAGTTAATTATAAGCCTATTCTCCCTCCGCCTGTTAATAAATTTATCTGCAATAAATAAGGTTGTACGATTTAAAAGGTTACTTAGCTTCTAGCCCCAGATCGTTTAAAAGTTGCTCGGTACGGATTAGAGTTCATAGCCAAGGCATAACTTATTGAAGCGGGATGCGAAGATTGGCGAGTCCGAAAAGGTCCTAACAAGGCATGAGGGCTACATTTTGTTGCTAAAGATCCAAAAGTGATGTGAAGAATCATTTATCGAAAATCAATATGAAGGATCGAGACACACGACGAAAAGCAAGAACTCCCCAAAAGTCATGGAGAAGTCTATCCGAAAAGACCCTAACAAGGCATGAGGATAAATAGATCCAAGTCCTAAAAGGAGGCGGATCGTTGTATATCAAATTCCAAAATAAAGATTGGAGAAAAATGAAGAAGTCGTGGTCCAAAGATGAAGAATCTCTCAAAACTTCAAGTGAAGAAATTCCCATTATGAAGAGAAGACCATTATTTCAAGAACGTCTCTCAAAGATTCGAAGTATGAAGTCGCTGCCAAATATCGGTCCGAGAAAGGTCTCAAATCGTGAAGCAAGTTATGCCAAGATATGAACTTTATGAGGTCCCGAGAAGCAGTTTTAAAAGATTTGGTCCTTTAGCTAACTATTGATTTAATCGTTCACCTTATTTTCAGACTAAATAACTATCAAAATAAGTCAAACAATGCATCCTCGTGATCATTCAAGACAAAAATAAAATATAAGAGAAACACCTAGGAATAAGGGAGTTTAAGTGAATAATTGGCCCACATGAGTTTGTGATAGTTTGCTAACTTATAATTACAATGATCTCGTTTCTAAGCTTGGTATTGGGAACGTGAAACTTGAGGATGATAAACGTTCATGGCCGCCAAAACCCCAATGTAAGTTTTTAATTTCTTTACTTATTTCTATCTTTTATGTTTAGTATTTAATAAAGGCCAAGTGGGTTATTTATGATGGAAAATGTAAACCATGCTTTAAAATTAATGCATTGCATGAGGGCATTGCAATGGTCAAGTGTAGGAGATTTAATAAGTGTGAAAACACTTATCCTTTTACCACTTATTTCCAATAATTACAAGACCAAAACGTGTGATTTATGTCGTAAAAGTCGGAATTATGCGTGGTTTGTGTTTTTATTGTGTTTTAGGACCAAAATATGAAAAAGGAAGAAAACACGGGTTTTCACGGGCTTTTATCGAAGAAGACGGGAAAAGACGAAGTCAAAAGATCAAGAGTGCAAAAAGAACGGAAGTCCAAGGCCTATTCTGAAGATTTATCGAAGAAAAAGTCTAAAGACGGAAGTTTAACGAAGTCGAAGAACTTAAGTCTAATAGAAGAAGAAAATTAAAAAGACAAGTTCAAATCCCGAGACGACAAAGACAAAGAATTAAAGTCGAGTCGAGAAAACGTGAAGAAAGCAAGCAAGAAGATGCAACACATGCACTCCTTCCACCTTCCCTATAAATACCATCCTAATAGTCATTAGGAGAGTAGTTAGTTAATTAGCTAGTTTTCACTTTTTCTTAGTTTTCTCTAGTTTTTAGAGAGAGAAAGTCTGAAACTTTCTCTCACTAAATTTCATCTTCTTTCTTAATATTTTAAGATTAAACACCTTTGTATTGCTTATTTTTATTAATCAAAGTTCTATTTTAAGCTTTAAATCCTTAATCTCATTCTACTTTTCTTTGATTTAAGATTGATTTTGGTACGATTATCAATAGATCTTTGTTGTTCTTAATGATTTCGTGCTTAAAAAGTTAATCTTTTGATCATTTTATAAGTTTTCATTTGATTAAGCTTTAAGACTTTTGTGCTTATTGGCTTATTTTTATGATTAACTTATTTACTTTATAAAAAATCTTCCTTAAAAAGTTTATGGTTTTATTGTTTGATCCAAAAAGTTGCTTATTTTCGAGTTAGATAAGTTGATTAGAGTGCTTATTTGATTCGGCTTAGTTTGATTCGTTCTAGTTTTGGGAATAAGCTTGTCAAAATAGCTTATTTCTTGGCTTTTAACCGAATTCCACAATTTTAGGAAGGGGTACAACTCCCCTTTCCGATTGGTGATTCCGAACGGCCCCCTTCCCCTTTTTCCGATTGATCCAATCGGAAAAGGGTTTGTAAATTCCGACTGGCACCCCCAAGTATTCCGATCTAGCCACTGTTTCACATTCCGATTGTGGTGCCTTTGATCATTCCGATTGATCTTGTTTCTGGACTTTCCGATTGGATAATCTTGCCATTATTCCGATTAAGTGTGTTTTCTAACATTCCGATTGGTAGCCTAGCTCATATTCTGATTGCTCTCAATTTCACCATATTCCGATTTGGTAGGTATTGCTATATTCCGATATGACCCCTTCCACCCATAGTCCGATCAACTGATCGGATAACATTCCGATCGGGGCTTTTTTTGGCTTGTTTTGGTGTACTCCGTTCTTACTTTCTTATAGTACTTTTTAACTAAGTTTTTATTTTTAGAAAGTTTTCCTAGTGTTAATTCTTATTAAGTGTGCTAGTACTTTTCCATTGTTACCTTTAAGTTTTTAAGCTTTTATGTTTACTCGTCATCTGGATATTAATACTTTAACTTCCATTTTACTCATCGACACTTTAATTACTAGCTAATAGTTTAAAATAGACAATCAACCAAACCATTCTCTTGATTCACCAAAATACGATTGAGTCGCACTTAAGACCGGTTTTCAATTCGAAAAGACTTGTGAACAACGAACTTTCATACTTTTTGGTAAAAACCAAGTATTACTGAGTCATGTCGATTACTAAACGAAAAAAGTCTTGATATTTCGGATTTGAAAGCTCAGTTACAAGAAAAAGACATAGCAATAGAAGAGTTGAAGAAACTCGTTGCTAAGATGGGTGGGAAAGTTGTGGAACCTAGCGTTAAGAAACCTATTGTTAGACACCCTAATGGCTCTAAAGTGAATAGATCCTCTATCTTGGGAAAACCATCCGCTTTCTAAAATTCCTCATTTGCAAAACCTGTGTTTGGCCCCAAGATGGATGGAAAGGAAAGGTTACCACATGATGAGACTGCTTTTATACATAGTCTCATCGTCCAAATCGGGCTTAAAATGCATAAAATATCATTAAAACTGCCAAATATATGCTCGTGTTTGTTGCTTGTGTATTTTAGGTACGGATATTGAGGAAATGACAAAAAGATCACAAGAATCAATCAAAAACGAACACGGGAAACGAAGCCGCACAATGAACCGGACCCGAATCAGGAATTTCCAAAATGACCTTGAAGAATTGAAGAATGTCAAGTTTGGTCCCTCATTTTTGAAGATTTGGCAAGATAAGCCCTTGAATAAATCATCATTGGCACAAGAAGACCTCCATGTTTGAAGACTATACAAGTTATGCCCTTGAAGAATCCTAAATATGCATTAATAGTCCTTGTTTTAAGTTTGAAAACTATATTGTGCCAAAAGTGACAAGTATGCCAAAGTTGTTATTAAGGGATTCAAAGTTGGCTGTTTTTAGAACATGAACAAAACAAGAGAGATTGGGGACTGAATCTGCCAAACACTCTAACTCACCCCAGCCAATCATCTTGCCAAGTCACCTCCACCAACCAATAGCAACACACCACCTCATTCCCCCCACCCACGTCACCCTTCCACTACTGAGTTTATTTATTAAACTCAGTCAACCAAAGTCAAACCCTCATTTTCCCACTTAACACAATATTTAAAAAACTAAACCCCCATTTCAGATTAAACAAAACTCTAATCCACCCATAAACCCTAAATTTCCCAGGATGAACAAAGAGCAAAACAAAGGGGTTTAAGCTAATCCTTTCCAGATCACTGATTAAACTAAGCCTAAACCCAACACCACTCTTATTTTTGTCCCCACTCAACCCATGTGACCACCCTAGGGGTCCCCTGCACCCGTCCCTTTCCACAAAACCCTAGGAGGGGACATGATAAACGTTCAAGATGGTTTTACTTGTCCTCCACACCATTTGGACGTCTCAAGATGATCCAAAGCAGCTGGCATATCACAATCATCACATGGGAGCATATTTGACCAATATTACAAATTCAAACCAAGGGCATTTCTGGATTTTCATGTATTTAGGGTTTTAGTATCTAGATTGTTGTATCATTTTGTATAAATAGGAGACGCATGTGTCCCTATTCTCTTGTTCCAGATTTTTACTCAAAAAAATTGTAATCCCTTTTTAATCAATATAAAGTTGGTGTTTGTTTAAAGTAATTCCTTTTATGATTTTTTAAAAGTTGGTATATGTTTGACTAGAATCTGAGTTCCATCCATATTTTTCAAACATTTTGTGTTTGAATTTTCAGAAAAAGGTTTCTGAAAATTTGATTTTTTTTGGTGAAATCTTGTTTCCAAATTTGGTTTCCCAAATTTTGTAAGTGGTTTGTTAAGTGTTTGAAAGGAAAGGTATTTGAGAAAAATTATTTGAAAAGATTGTGAAAGAAAGAAAACAGATTATTGGTATTTGTTTCTGCATTGTTCTTAGCAGGAAAAACTTGAGCTCTTTTGATTGTTGTCCAAGGATCTGCACAGGCTCGAGCCTGTTTGGAGATGGCAAAGCAGCCATTGTGGGACCTGGATGTGGGTCCCACAAGGTAGTCCCTTGTGTCCTTATTTTCTAGTTGTCAATTTATGTGATTTATGTGATTATGCGTGAAATCTGTTTACTTGCTTGTTTGATGTTTTGATATCGTTGACATAAGGTGTATGATGCATGTTAGAAGTTTTAAAATCAGTTTGGTTAGGTTTTGATTTGATTTGCTTTGAAAAACTTCAAGATCAGTAGATTAAGGGGTGTTTGGATTAGGGTTTAACATTGGTTAATTGTTATCAATCTTTTGTAGAAACCTGTTTTAAACACTTCTTAGGTGGTTAGTATTTGATTTATGCTTTTGGTTTTCAGTTGGGTGTAGTTTAAATCAAGTTTGCATGTTAAATATTGGAAAATAGCACATAAAACAGCAAGGTCATTTTACTGCCTATTTTATGAAAATTTGTGCATCAAATCTTGATCAATGTTAGATATTGGTTCACCCTAGGATTGTGTATTGTTTATGTGCTATTTGGTGGATGTGTATGCCAGTTATTGAGGTTTGAAATCCGTTTTTGTGCAAGTAATCCAGATCTACTGTTCATCAGAACTTCATTGCTTAATCAGAAACTTTATTGTGCATTTTTGTGTGATTTTTGTGAAAGAGCTTGTGTTTTTTGTGTGTACTTCGACTCCCCAAAACCCAACTGGTGTGGGGGTGCCTTGTTGTCCAAAGAAATCCACTCAAGCAAGCTTTCCTAAGCTCTAAGGTCACCAGACCTGCAATTTACACTAGCAGTGGGAACATACTTCCCACTGGTAGCACAAAAGTTAGTACTGCCAAGCTAAAAGACAAAGTCTGTCAAGTGTCACTATCAGAAACATTGATTTTTTGTCTTTAGTGCCCTTAATTGGGAATTAGGACTTCAAATTTGTTTTAATATTTTTCTTATTTTATTTTTGATTTTTCTGTTTAATTAGAATTTTTATTACTGTTCATTTGGTATTTTTTTAGGATTTATAGCTATTTTAATTAACTTTTAAGATTCTGTTTTTGGCATTTAGTGCCAAAAATCATTATTTTTCAGTTTAAACATTTTTCCTAGATTAAGAAAAACATTTTAAGATTTTTAGTAAAAAAACGTTTTCACTGTTCACTTTTTTTTTATTTTTTAGAATTAAATTAGTATAATTAGGGTTTTAATTCAAACTGTTTTTGTCCTTTAGTGAAAAATTTTATATTTTTCAAACTTGTTCATTTTTCTTCTGTTCATTAGAGTAAATTAGGATTTTTAAAATTGTCCAATTATTTTTGGTATTATTTTATTATTTTTTATAATTATTTTAGTTTAAAAATAGTTTTTAGTGTTTTAAAAAATAGAAAAATAGTTTTTAAAAATTAGGAAAAATACTTTTTAGTCTTTAGATAATATAAGTAAGTTATTTGTTCAATAAAATAATATTTTGGACATTTTGATTAATTATATTTAATTTTAGGGCTTTAATTAGCATTTAAAATTGAATATTTAATTAATAAAAGGTTTTAAAATATTTTTATTGGATTTTTATTCTTATTCATATTATTTTAGACTTAGTTTAGCTTTTAATTAATTTTTAGGTTTAAAATTTTTAATTTATAGGTTTTTACGGTTTTACGTGAACGATCTTTTCGTCTTAGCTCGATCCGTCTTCGTAACCGTCATTCTCTTTCTCACCCCATTTCTATTTTTCTTTTTCTCAATATAATCACAATTCAAAATCAATTCATTACACAACGCACTAGCCTTCTCGAGAACGAACTCACTTTATTTTTGGGTCATAACTTGTGGTTTTCCTAAACTACTCGTTAATACTTACCCTAATTGCCTTGTTTTCCTAAACAAGTGTGATTTTACAACTATCACCACACAATCAACCCATAAGGAATATTGTAGCACCAAGCGTTAAGAAAAATAATGTGATTAAACCAGGGATGTATAAAATGACCACTAAACCCACAAACAAAGTTAGTCAATCGCCTCAGACTTCTAGAAACACTAATACTCGTGTGTTTTCTACTACAGGAGTAGTCTCCACTGCTAGTGTTAGCCGGCCTCAGCTTAAGCGCACTCAAGTGAATGATAAGGTCTGGAAACACAAGAGTCAAGGGAAGATGAAGGAAGTAGAATAACACCCTAGGAGTTTGAATGTTTTATGAACAAAAAGTGTGTAATCGCGTGTAATGACGATTTGAATGCTTTGAATGACTTGAATGCTTTGAATGTTAAATTTGTTTGTGTCAAATGTGGAAAATGTGCTAATGCTAATCATTCTATGTGTGCTATGAATAATGTCAAGGGCGTAGATACTATAACTAAGAAGCAAGTTGCGATGCCTATTAGTGCTAGTAAACCCAAACGCAAAGTGAATCATTCTGGTGCAACCCCCACTAAGCAAAGTATTGCATTAGACTCCACCACTAAGAACCCTAGAAGCAGAATTAGGGAATTATATGAGTCTGCTAGCAAGTCCTGGAAATGGTGGTTTGCTAATCAATGTCCTCCAAGATATAAATGGATGCCTAAAATTAGGGCAGAAAATGTGGCAACGAGTGTTAGTATGCCTTTAAATGTTGCTAAGGACACAAATGATTCTACAATCACAACTACTGTGGTATCTAATTTAGCAAATGCTCCATCATGTTCTAACTCTTCTGCAGGTGATACAAATAAGTCTTTTCATACTGGACTCCGGATGCACGAAGCACATGACGGGGAATCTAAAGCTTCTAATTAACTTCGTGGAGAAGTTCCTGGGTACGGTCCGATTCAGAAATGATCAATTTGCACCGATCCTAGGATATGGATATTTGGTTCAGGGGAATATCACGATCAGAAGGGTATACTACGTCGAAGGGCTCAATCACAATCTTTTCTCGGTTGGTCAATTTTGTGATGCGGATTTGGAGGTTGCTTTCAGGAAAAAAACATGTTTTGTTCGTGATTATGATGGGAATGACTTACTTACCGGTAGACGGGGTACTGATCTATACACTATTTCACTTCAAGAAACAACTTCTACAACTCCAATTTGCTTCATGGATAAAGCTTCAACGACTCAGGCATGGTTATGGCATCAACGTCTATCTCACCTCAACTTTGATACCATCAACTTGATTTCCAAGAAAGATATTGTGAGAGGCCTTCCAAGCTTGAAATTCATCAAAGATCATCTTTGTTCTTCTTGTGAGCTTTGTAAACCTAAACGAAGTAGCTTCAAAACAAATACTACACCAAGCTCTAAAGGACGGTTAGATCTTATTCATATAGATTTGTATGGTCCCATGCGTGTTCATAGTATCAATGGGAAGAAATATGTTATGGTAATTGGCGATGATTACTCAAGGTACACATGGACTCACTTCTTGAGGTCCAAGGGTGAAACACCCGAAGTTCTCATCAGCTTCCTGAAACTAATACAACGTGGTCTTCAAGCTCAAGTAAAAGTGGTTCGTACTGACAAAGGCACATAATTTTTGAATTCAACTCTGAGAAACTATTTTGAAGTTGAAGGAATTGAACATGAAACATCTATTGCTCGAACACCCGAACGAAACGGCGTTGTTGAAAGACGAAACCGTACTTTAGTTGAGGCTGCTCGAACATTATTATCTACTTCAAAACTTCCACTATACTTTTGGGTCGAAGCCGTGTCAACCGCATGCTACACACAAAACCGATCCTTAATTTTCCCAAGACACGAAAAGACACCATATCACATAATCCATGATCAAAAACCTTCACTCAAACACCTTCATGTTTTTGGATGTACTTGTTACATAATTCGAGAAGGTGAAAATTTGGATAAGATGAAAGAGAAGGGTGATGCATGTATTCTAGTGGGATATGCAACCCAGTCTAAGGGATATAGAGTTTACAACAAGAGAACAACATTGATAGTTGCGACTATTCATATCCGATTGGATGAATTACAAGGAATGGCACTTGAACAAGACAGTTTAAGTCCCAATCCACAACGACAAACAACTTCCGTTATCCACCACACGGAACTCGGAACTTAAGACCACAACAATGAACCGTCAAGTTCAATGCTGGTTCAAGGAAATGTTCCAAGAGAAGATATGACAGTATACATGACAATTGAAGAGTTGGAAATGTTATATGGACCAATGTATGATTAATATTTCACGGGGAAGAAACATGTTGTATCGAAGTCTTCCGCTGTCACTCCTGATAAGAATGATGATACCGATCATCGTCAACAAAAGGATACAACTTTATCTACTTCAACACGGGTTGCTGCAGATTTACCTCCTCAGAATATCACATCAACAACCGCTCCTACAACATCCACAACTACTGTCATTGCTCTAGAGAACACAAATCAAGAAGATTATGCATTAAATGACGAAGACGACTCTATCAACCCATTCGGTACACCGGTACACGAAACTGGAGAGTCTTTTACTCACCATGTTGACCCGCCAAATATGCATACGTTCTACCAACGACATCCTTCAACACATCATTAGACCCGAGATCATCCTTTGGTTCAAGTAATTGGAAACCCTTCTCAGCCCGTTCGTACAAGACAACAGCTTGAAACCGATGGCGATGTTTGTATGTTCGCACTCGCCGTGAGTTCAACTGAACCGAAAAACATCAAAGAAGCCATGGCTGATCATGCTTGGATTGAATCAATTTGAAAGACTTAAAGTCTGGGAACTTGTTGACAGACCATACGATGTAATTCCATTAAATCTTCGATGGGTCTGGAAAAACAAGATGGATGAAGAAAACACAATCATCAAGAACAAAGCTAGGCTAGTGGCTAAAGGGTATGGACAGAAAGAGGGTATTGATTTTGAAGAATCATCTGCACCAGTAGCTCGAATGGAAGCGGTCATGATTTTCCTTGCTTATGCTGTACATAAGGGATTCATTTTTATCAAATGCACGTAAAGACGACATTTCTTAACGGTTCTTTTAAGGAAGAAGTCTATGTCACGCAACCGGAAGGATTCGTCAATCCTCATTATCCTGACAAGGTGTATCATCTCCACAAAGCACTTTATGGACTCAAGCAAGCTCCAAGGGTGTGGTACGACGCGCTATCAAAATTTATGGTATCCAAAGGTTTCTCAAAAGGTTCCATTGATCTAACTTTGTTCACTTATAAATATGGTGATGAAATTTTGCTTGTGCAGATTTATGTTGATGACATTATTTTCGGCTCTACAAACCCAAAACTTTTAAAATGGTTTGAAAAAGTCATGCACAACAAATTTGAAATGTCAATGATGGGCGAACTAAATTTTTTTCTAGGAACTCATGTTCACCAATCCCCAAGTGGTATCTTTATCAACCAAGCTAAGTTTTGTCAAGAGATAATCAAAAAGCATGGTATGACCTCATGTGACCCCGTTGGGACATCGTTATCAACCACATCCCTAGATGCTGATTTGGAGGGAGATGCAATAGATCCAACGAGATATCATTACATGATAGGCTCCCTCATGTACTTAACAACAAGCCGACCAGATATATCACATGCTACGTGATATTGTGCACGATATCAAGCACGAACCACTGAAAAGTACCTCAAGGAGGTTAAACGGGTCTTTCGGTACCTTAAGAATACCATTCACATGGGACTCTGGTACCCGAGGGAATCCGGTTTCTTTCTAACGGCCTATTCAGATTCTGATCATACAGGGTGTCTTGATATAAGAAAAAGTACTTCTGGTGGTGTACAATTTCTAGGTCAAGATAAGCTTGTGGGATGGTCTTCCAAGAAGCAGGATTGCACATCATTGTCATCTACCGAAGCGGAGTATGTGTCTCTATCTGCGTGTTGTGCTCAAGTTCTTTGGATGAGAACACAACTCACGGATTATGGCTTCCACTTTGATAAAGTATCTATGTACTGTGACTCAAAGTCCGCTTGGCCATCTCCTGCAATCCGGTACAGCATTTCCGCACAAAGCACATTGATGTCAGATATCACTTCATTAAGGAACAAGTTGAAAAGGGTATTGTTGAACTATACTTTGTTGGAACTGATTACCAATTAACTGACTTGTTTACAAAAGCTCTTTCGAAAGAGAGGTTTACGTATCTAGTTAGGAAAATTGGTATGAGATGTTTGACTCAAGCAGAACTGGAGATTCTGGCAAAGAAGCCTGCTTGATTCATCTATCATACATCTACTTGTAAATATCTTTGAAAAAACCAAAATACAAAAATATAAAACACATAAAAGCAAAACACAAAATTAAAAATCTTTCAAAATCCAAAGAGATTCTTCTCGACATGTCTTTCAGTATCGATAATATTGACGTACCTAGAAATGTCGCTCAATAACGACACAGGTGTGTACATAAATCTTGAATGAAAGTTGTAATTATTCATCAAAACATGTCATTTCTATCTTTTATAAAGTAAATTGTTTATTTTGGACAATCTTTCCAACAACGGGTAGAGCAATCTATCTTGGGTTGAGCTTGTCACAAAACATTCGACGTTTTAAGCTCAAAACAATGGCTTGTAATCACTTTCAGATTGTAACCCGGATCTATATTCACGGGGGAGTGTACGCTTTAGTGCTCTTACCCTCAGCAAAAGAAGAGAAATCTTCTTACACTTGAGTGGATTTGTAAAGACATTCAAAGTCTATGAACTCAAGCTTATGCTTTAGAAAAACTTTTTCGCCAAAAAGAAATATAGTTTTTCAAAAAGCGTTGAACATAATTTTTTCAAGAATCTCTCAATGATTATTTAAAATCTTTCAAAAATTTTGTGTTTAACAACTCCAATCCTCAAAAAAGTGAAATGTGGATCACATCCTCACAATGACAATTCAATTGGATCAATTTTTGAGGGGGAACGTTCCAAATTCTTGCTAAGTTTGACACATTTTTCTCCCGAAAAGTTTCAAGATTATTTTTCAAAATATATTTTAATCAAATTTTGTATCTCTAATATCAAACAATTTTATATATTAGAGATAGGGGAGAAAATGTGATTAAAATGTGATCTAAAGACTCAAGCAATCTTGGTTACGATCAAATACCCACAACATCTTTAATTCACGACGTTATTGGTGTCAAAGGGGTGGTTAGGTTTAAGTCCTATGATCCAACCAGAACCAGAGGGATCTTTCCAAGGACAATCCAACAGATTATTAGAAGTCCTTAGGAAATATGGAGTAGAATGTGAATGTAGCTGAATGTCGACTAAGTACTGATGATAGCACTAGAACAATCACAACAAGGTGCTATTAATGATGTCTTGGTAAGCATTGAAGAGGTTGAAGAATGAAAAAGAAATGTAAGGATAAAGGGTGTAAAGAAATTATCCCTCCATACAACTTAGACAAAAACCGGGTCAACACATCATGAAGACAACGCATCATGGACCCAGTGATGTAATGCACAACCCCTTCTCAGCTGACTCAGGCTTCTCTTAAAAGAAGTTTGTTTTATTGTCACGGAGATCAACACGACTTCTATTGACTTTCTCACTCCGAGATAGTTGATATTGAATAGGTGGCATCTGCTCCAGCCTCCGACCACTAAAAGTGCACAAAATAGAGTCTAGAGCCAAATGATCAATCAAATCTCGTTAGGACACACGGATGACAATCAAGAGAGTCCCATGCTATATCCTTGCGATATTTCTAGAACACTCAGAGTGATACTACATACTATTCACAATGAAGAGTTGAAATCCTTCCAGTCTTAACATCAAACAGCACTACCGTAGGTCATGTGTAAGATTCTTTATGAATTGAACTTATGTAATACTGAAAAGCAACAATGTTTTGTTTCTTTATAGATTCAAACTCGTTTCAGGTTTCTACACATTATCTTTATGGTCTTGACAGAACATTCAAAGTGATATTTGTTAATATTCACAGTGACGAATGGAAATCCTTCTAGCATCAACATTAAACAGCACTACGATAGGTAACTTGCAGATTCTTATGAATCAAGCTTGTGTCAACTGGAAAGCAACAATGGTTAAATACTTAAACTTGTTCCAGGAATTTGAATTGACGACTTTAATCAAGAAGATATCTATCCAATTGATTCACTCTTTATGTTCGTAGTCTTGCTTTGAGACAGTCGAATAAAGAGAGCGGCTAGTACAGCCACGAAACCCTGTCAAGGAGGTTCTTATTTGAATCTACCTAATCACAGGTATGATATTTAATATCGTGTAACGGTCTTCACCGACCGGAGGTAAAACACTATCGATTTAGGACGAATGTCAAAGCTATTCAGTCCGTGTCTATGTTTTGTCTCAAGAAGGTGATGTTACGGTGTACTTACCAAAGTCGAAGATTCATAACCACATACTCATGCCCAAAGACATATTCAACAATCAAGAAAGCTAAAGACGTTCGCAACACTGATGATCAAAATCTTCCTTATCAACTAAACTAGAGGAATGACCTCTCTTCAAAGGAGATTCTTAGCAAGCTTTTAAGATTGTGCAAAGTATGAGCATGTGGATAAAGACACAAGACCGCAAGATGGCGAAGACAAGTCAAGGATAATTTGAAGATCTCAAAATAAAAGACAAAGTCGAAAGACAATGACAAAGGCTCAAAGATCACAACATGAAGGAACAAGACGACTATTACACGTTCAAGACTCATTTATGACAAAATTCATAATCTCCTTTGATTTTCAAAATATCAAAGAGGAATGACCTCACATTGGGGGAGATTGTTAGCCACAAAATTATTGAGTCAAACAAGAATGTTCGGTCATAGGTTTATAATGTAATATTTATTAGAACGTTGTAATAGTTAGTTAAAATAGTCGTGACATTACGGGCTTGATGGTTAGCTTAAAAGTCCTCTTTCAAGGTACTAAGCATTTATTCAAGCCTGACCCAAAACAATGTAGTCCACTAGAAAGCCCGCATGTAGGTGGACTATATAAGCACCCTCCTAGCATGTTAGGAGGGTGGCAAGCCTTCATTTCTTAATCTAATTTCACATTGTTAATCACCTCCTTCTCTCTACTTTCTCTCACTACTTTATCTGTCTAAAATTCATATCTTTTCCATCTCATTTCTTTAATATATCATCATATTATTAGGGACAACAAAACAACATATAGTTGGGCGATTTAAAATCTCTATATTTAAATGTCCCATTCCATTTAAGGTCTTAAGTCACTCAACTAGATAAAATACTATGAGCATATATTTGTTGTACCCAGATCATATATAGTTATTTGGGTATATATATATTTTTGTTCCAATATTGGCATCCTCTTTTTCGCCAATAAAACGTAATCATACACAATCAAATTAAATGTTACATTACATAGAAGATGTCTCGTCGGAGAAAACAATTCTTCAAAATCATAAGGACAAACAGAAATACGAATATCATAATAATCAATTATGTTTCGAAAGGAAATGTCCTAAAATGGCACATCACGATAAGATGACAAAAATAGAGCTTAAATTAGTCGATATATGATAGGTTATGAAACAATATACATGTAACCAAAGTATCAAACGAGTTTCATACTCGTATTAGGATAATAAATTAATATCAAGATCGGTGATTGGCAGTGAGGCCAAACTCTATATAAAACTACATTATCAAAATGTACGATAATCATGCAAAAACCATTGCATCACGTACAATGCTTTTAAATTCCATAGCATACACATACGTATATATACAATCATTCCTACATACACATAGGACACATAATAAAAACCAAGCATTGGTTTCTAGGAGCCATGAGCGCGCGGATATTTTGTAAGGAAACAAAACAATTTTATCAAAGAGCTGTTATAGTCCAGGTTTTGAAAACAACCCAGTTCTCTATAACAAGTGCTCTGATACCAAATTGTAACACTCCCAAATTTCGGATAGCAACGGAAGGGGAATTGGGAGTATTACTTCATAGCACATCACACACAGCCATAGAAAACAACCTCAAAAAGAGACGTTTTATAAAATAAACCATTCGACGAAATCAGAGTTCAATAAAAAGAGGGTCCCAACAACTCATACAAACTTTAATAAAAATATAAATGTTTGTCAAAGTTATCGAATGATAATTGTTTGTTTTGCCTTTACTTTATCCCACGCGACTCCATGCTCCAGCTGTTCTTAAACCTATATACCTGAGAATACATGTTAAAATATCAACACAACGGTTGAGTCAATTCATAGGTTTTCAAATAAACAATAATGGGTTTTTAAATAAACCATGCAGCTTTTGAACACAAGAATCTCATCTACTGTCAATATTGTAACACATACAATACTCAAAGTCCGTGTTATTCGGCTAAGCCATGACACCGAAGCCTTAAGTATAAATAATGCTCTAGTTAGGTATCTTGCCTAATATCCCCTTACTTCTCATACAACACACCTGGCTGAGCCTCCAACCCACAGGTACGACCTGCCCAGGTGGGGGCCATCCGTGATGGATCCATCCGTCTGTATCAGCGCCTACCCATTATAGGTCGTTAATGGTTCATGGGTTTTAGGGACTTTCAAATTTTGGCAATACAGCACTTAGCAAATAGCGCTTCACAATCAATACAATTAACGCTTGTGTTCATCTTTCAAAAGCATTTAATAAACCATCTTACATTCATTTAGAATAACATTTATTCGTTCAAAGCATATAGCCTAATATCGCATGTTTATTCATAAACATGTATTCCTCTCAAAAGCATGTATATAAACAACATATATTTTTATAACAAGAGCATGTATTCCCCCTCACGGGTTTATATAAACATATAAAGCAGTAAAAGCGAGGCTATGAACTCACCTTATCCAAAGCGACATCAATAGATGATAACAATAAAGATGATAATAACGAGAGTGAAACGACCAAATAGGATAATACATGAGGCTGCGAGCTTCTAATGCCGACCTAAAATAAAGATGGCGCGTCTTAAAATATATACGACAATGTATAAAATTTAATGAGTTTTATAAACACAATTAGTTTATAAATAAAATAACTAAGTATTGATCTTAGGACTAGTTTTGAAAGAAATATAGTGAATATGGACTAAAAGTGCTACTTTAGAAATATTTAATATTAGTATCTATATAACCTTATAAATGAGGGACCTAAATGTAATTAGGCAATTTATATGCATGAAAATGAGATTTGACGTCAAGACATGGTCACTGAATTCTCAATTTACTTGTCCATTAAAGACATATAGCAACATTGCTCTATTTCATTCGCATAGTTCGATCAATTATAATCATAATATTAATTCGACAAGTAATACCTTAGCTTGACATCGAGATACGAGTGATTCGGAGTTGCGAGAAACAGGTATGTTTACCGACACAGACATGAATAATAACAAAGTTTAATGTGCCCAAGCTAGAGCCAAAACACAAACTCAAATCTGCGGCTTACGAACCAAATAGGACCGATTAGGAAACCCAACTTCATTTTCTCAGATTCTATTTCGGCTAATTCTCGAACTATAGCCACTTAACCAAGGTCGCGATTGAACCCGCACCAAAAGACAAACTTCGAACCTTGAATATCAATACATAGTCATGAACATGAACGTAAAATAACTCGAACGAATAGGACGCTGTATGCATTATCGAAGATGCGTATCAAAGCGTTCACGTGCTCTCTATTGGTGTAATAAGAGATGTCATGTTGAGACATACCTCCATTCATTGTCACCTTCACCAAGACGCTTTCTATTTACTGCTAAATTTTGTAACCAAGCCCGTAAAGACTCGAGCCGTGAGTACATCTTGACTTGGCTTTTCTAACTTGCATAACAACTTTGAAGTTAAAAAATATTATCTTAAGCCCCATCCTTTTACCAAGCATGAAATAAACATCACAAGGAAATCAAACAAGATATAAATCGGTGTAAAGCATAAGGAGGGAGCAAGATTATCTTCTTTTTTATATATATATATATATATATATGACGAGAGGAGAACAAAGAATAAAAACAGTGATATGAATGGACTCATAGATACACTTGAAAGTATAAATGGTTTCCAAGTAAATTTTAGCCTCATGTGGGTGACTGGCTGCGCGTAAAGTTAGAATCACTCGGTTGCGGCGCGTGTAAGCAAACCATTAAAAGTTACGAGTATATATATGTAGCAGACAAAGAATTATATAGTAATTTAGATCTCTTGCTTCTAAATATAGATTGAAGATATTTAAAGTAAATATTGACGTGAATTAAAATTAGTTGTTTAACTTCTAAAATGATAACGCAACGATTATATTATAACAAATATGGTTTATTATCTTATAATATTTTGAACAAGCGTTTATTATCGAAGTCCGATATTTTAAAAGTTACGTGATTTGAAATATACGCGTAAAACACAAAAAATAAACGCTCAATATAACATAAGAACTTTGACATTCGAAGGACATTAATATTTTGATAATTAAACGAGGGTTTATAATTATATAAAACATTAACGCATTATATAAACGAACGACGCTTAAGGTTTAATGTAAATTACAAAGAATGCTCGTAAAATGAGAAGTTATAACGACGACAATAGAAAATATTTCTATGTTATAACAAGAATATTTACGGTCAATGACAAACATATACTTTGCCGATAAATAGTAAATGACACGTATTCGATACGTTAAATCCCTAACCTTGTTGGTTAATCAAGAATTAAATATTATTCGTAGAACGAATATGACAAATAAAAGTCAGGTAATAAATATTGATCCGACTACTAGGAATAAGATTAGATCTCAGTCTAAATGTTGATTTTAAAGTTCGGGTTATTACAAAGGTAAATGATTAAATGATTAAAACCAAAATGAACAGGACAACATGTTAATCTAGCTAATTTAGCGTAGACATAATCCTAGTTGCATAGAAGCACAAAAAGAAACATGATTAAATGGAATCGAATGATTGACAACCTGAAAACATGGTTAATGAAAACCAACCATGACTATCATGAAAGCAAGATTAAATGCAATCCATTAATATCTAGCATGAAGCAAAGATCAACACGAAGAAACATGGAATAAATAAGTATAAAATATAATCGTCATGAAAATGAAGTTAACCATGATAGTATGACAACACAATGAAGAACATAAAAAAATTAGTGAGGTACATGAAATAGTTACGGCTACAATTAATTTTTTATTTTTTATTTTTTTGAAAATCGTTAGTGTGGAAAACTATGAGTCGGTTCATAAAACAAGATTGACATGAGCAAGGGTGAACGCCTATGGCCGGTTTATAAAACAAAATTGACATGAGCATGGGTGAACTCCTATGGGTCGGTTCACAAAACAAAATTGACATGAGCATGGGTGAACGCCTATGGGTCGGTTCATAAAACAAAATTGACATGAGCATGGGTGAACGCCTATGGGTCAGTTCACAAAACTAAATTTGAATGAAAATCACATGCGACTAAATATGGCCAGTCATGTACCAACCATTACTTAGTCAAAATACCTGCAACAATGATACATGAAAATAAATGTTGAAAATTTACTGTCCAAAACTTAATAGAAAACGTGTGACTAAGTATGAACTACTATGCTTCAGCCCATACTAGTCAAATTTCTCAACAAAACATCATGCATAAAACAATGACATGTAACTAAGTATGGATGACGGTTGTTAAATCCATATAGTAAAACAATTCCTAGGAAAAACATCATGGTTAAACACAACAAGGTTCTGAAAATATCAATATGTGGAATATCAAACGTCGGCTTGGGAAGGTCCTGGTGACTACCCACTAGTCAAGTTTTAGAGCCTACAGGTCGAAACCTTGGTCTCTGATACCATAATTGTAACACCTCACTTTGATAAGTGGACCGTTACATGATAATATGGCGTGTCATCAAAGCATGCAAGGTAAAATGTACTAAAACAATACATGACCAAAGGGATAACCGGAATCAAACATCGATTCCCAAACATAAGCCCAAAACATAGATAAAGTAAATGAAATAAAGGACTAAACAAGCATAAGTATGTGAAGGCAAAAGGAGAAGTCTAAGATAGCTTCCATCCTATGCACGTCCTCCAAAATGCTCAAGTCTGACCTTGGGTACCTGCCATATTAGGACATGGAAGAAAAGTAACGGCTGAGCAATACGCTTAGTGAACGGATATATCACATAGCATGAATGACATAACATAATAACGAACTGTAAAGCATGAATAGCAGCAGAAATGAATAAGTCCTGGAAAACCTGGAACATACTTATAATCTGGTTTATATTCTGAAAAGTTTATGTTTGCTTATGAAATATGTATTTTATGTTATAGCCAAAAGCCCATATAGGTCATGAGGTAATCAACGCGCATGAATACTTAGAGGGGTGACCTCATCATGCAATTAGAGGGGTTGCCTCTAATTATAATGGTCTGGGTAGGAGGTATCAGCTCCAATGTGAAGGATGCAAGGCACATACCACATTCACCATGAAATCCTAACTGAAACATGTAACTAGGATGCACCCATACGCCCCATATGATAAATAATAATAATAACAATGGCCAAATAACTGAAAGGGACACCACGAGCTATCAGTCCACTGTGGTGAAGTCATAACACTGGTGCCTCTAATGTTATAGTTATGGTACCTCCATAACTAGGTGAAACTGGAATGCATGTATATGGCTAAGGCATTTAAATAACATAAGCAATTAAACATGTAAACTACTAGGAAACAGTTGGCTGCATACGGGGAATCCTAATAAAGGAAGAGAATGTCCATACTGAAGGACAGAATATCCGCACCTTATGTCCAGTAGTGAAGCTAGAATGGAAAGCTGAACGATCTACTCCTACTTCACAGATACTACATAAATAAGGGATGTGTATAAGTTGTCTGATTACTGAGTGTTTTACTGGTTCTGAGTGTTCTTAGCTTATTTTATCTGTTCTTGTCATGTTTTATTGTTTTAAGTGTTATGTTCTACTTGTTCATGTTTTACAAGTCTTCTGATTATATATTTCAGGTATGCTTGTATCACTATACTTGTAATATCATAATAAGTAACTTTCTAAAAATAGTAGGGTTCCAAAAATAGAAAGTTTCTAAAAATAATAAGTTTCCAAAAAAAGAAATAATCTTGATTAATAAGTCTAAAAGTATAAGCTAGTGCTTATTAGTCATAAATTGTAAGTCATGATGATTTAATAGTAAAGTTTATTAAATTTAATACTTAGGCTAAAATGATTACTAATTATGTAATAAATATGACATGATAAATTTTATAAAACTTTACCTTATACCAATAATTATATTATAGCATGGTTTTTAATTTAACTGAACCTTGATTTCATGTCATGAATTAATTATGCTAACTTCTTAATTAAACTTATTTAAATGTACATGTACTTATAACATGAATAATTATCTTTAATAATTATTTCAACATATGGTGTATTTAAATAAAATAACCATGTATTATATCATGATAATTATTATAACATAAGCCTTGTTATTAACCAAATAGATTAATCTCATGTATTATTTAATAAAACTAATTAATAAAAATAATATAAATTCTTTTAGCACAAGTTTAGCCAAATTATTCCTTGTGTACCGAGTCATTAAACCGAGCCTACCGAGACCCCGTGTCTCGGTCGCACTTAAACAAAACAAACTAACATCCCCTTTTATGACCATACTTATGTTTTTTTATATAATGAGTTCACTACATAACATAAAGATTGCCTATTAAAATATGCATGAATGAGTATGTTGGGCATACTTTGACGCAGGATACCAACACAAAAACATGCATGATGAAATTCTATTTCTTTTGTGTGAAAAGATTTTTAGATGACAACAGTTCTTGCATAGTTTACGTATAAAAATATAAAAAAACTCTAACTCTTGCGTTCTAGTACATAAAACTTGTTCATAAGTTATACATTTTCGCTTGTTTTGATTCTTTTGCATGGTATATAAACGGTTGAAAGTTTTGAAAACCAGATACATCATTACTAATATTAGTGACTTAATAGTTGTCTTTGTTTTAGTTTATCTATTCTTACTAGTAGTCTTCTCTTGATCCGACCTCATGGTAACATAATTTATATGATAGATGAATTAATATCAAAACAACACTGTGATTGGAGATTACCTCTTAGCAAAAAAATAGACCACGATCAAAATCAAAACATGAACGTCAAGATTAATGAGGCATGATCGAACCGAAATCAAAAACCAATTCTTCTCCTCTTTTGCTCTTGGTAACCGGCGGCTACAAATACACCCAATTAGGGTTTTATTATTTTTCTTGTTTTGTTACAAATGATACAAGGTGTAAATGTTTTGGTTAATATTTCTAATGGGTCGGGCCTTGGGCCCTTATTAATCTTCTGAGTCTAATGAAGCCCATTGTATTTAACTTCGTGGCTTAACTTGTATTTTCGTATATTCGTATATTCATGATTTTTTTATTTCGTAATATAACTTGTCATGTCGGAATTATTATACGTGAACACTTGTCGTGAATTTATTATATACTTTTAGTGCTGTCAATAAAGTATACATTATTACTTGTCGTTAATTAAATTTATTATTAAACTTTTAAATTCTTGTATTTTTATGCGGGTTTTACAGAGGGATTCTTTCTTTTCACCCTTTATCATTACAATTCTTTTTAATTCTTCAACCCCTTCAATGCTTACCAATACGTCATAACTAGCACCTTGTTGTGATTGTTCCAGTTCTAACTTAAGTACTTGGTCGGCATTCAGCTACGTTCACAATCTTTCTCCATCTTTCCTAAGGACTTCTATTTCTAGCAATAGAATGTTCTTGAGAAGATTCCTCCACTTCTAGAAGAATCATTGGACTTTAACCTATCCTACCATCCTTATGTCACCACAATCGTCACCGTCGTGAATAGAGATGTTTTGGGTAAGTGTATGTCACCATGAAATCCATTTTGATGTACAAATCCATTTTACTCCCCCTTAACATATGCCACGATATTTGAAAACATTTCACACATGTCGGGATGAGGCAGCACCTTAAGTAAACCATTATAGATCTCTATATTAAATCACTTTCTCTCTCATATTAAAAATATTAACCCAATTGATGTTTTTAATATCAACTGATTTAATGAAATTTTATGAAAATTTAGGAAGAAAGATGCAAATCCGATTATCTTCATGATTATCACAAGCTCCCCCTCAAATTAATGAGGGTGTACTTGAAACGTAAATTAAATACCTTTTAAACACAAGTGTAAGGTATTTATCATGTGCAAATATCATATATGATAATATATATTTACAAGATTTATAATTTACAAGGTTGGACTTGAATGATGAGAACATCATGTGATAGAATCACGTGGTTCTTCTTCACGAGTGTTGGTCTCCCCGTAATGTTTGAAATTATCTTTTCCTTTTTAAAAAGCGGTAATATTTCATGAAACCACATGTACGTTTGATATCGTTGTCATGACACCAATTTGTGAACTTGGCACTTTCGGCATCTAAGATTCTGAATGCTTGACAATTGCTCCCCCTCAATTGTTGACCCGTGTTCTATTGAAAGAGTTGTAGTCGCCGTTTGAGTAGTCGCATCGTCGAGTATGTAGATATCAATTGTAAATTGCTACGGTATGTGGAGATGATAACTTCATAAGAACAAGATTTCTCTTGTTTTAACAAATAAATGCACTGAAGCGTACATACATCCGTGTTAGATTGTGTTATTACGTAAACACAATCCCTTACATGGTTATAAAATAAACCATGCCCGAGAAAATTAATTCCCGTTGTTGAGTCAAAGCTTTCTAGTGAAATGCTTGACTTGAATATGAAAGGCGGGTTACTATCTGAAATAATAGCAAGCGATATTGAGCATGTTTTAAATCTTTTAAACTTCTGTTCGAACTTTATATACAACCCCGTGTCGTTATTAAACGAAATTTCTAGGATCGTAAATATTATCGATTTCAGAAGACATGCCCTTTTTGAATACCAATTACTTGAGCTTAAGATTTTGAATATCTTACGACACGAGCTCAAGTTCGAGAAGCTGTAAACTTCCCGTTGTGAGGATAAGTTTATCATCGGCGATAAAATTTCCTTTTAACTGAATAACGAGTCCTAAGTTGACATTTACTTAGAAGTCATTTTCATGAACTTGAAAACTTTTGAATGTTTTAACGTAACGCTCATGACCAAGAAAGATGAATTTCTTGTTACGAGGAAAAGTTCTCTTATTTAAAATATGCACTTTCCTTTTGGAGCTTAAAACTTGGATTGTTTTAATAAAAGCTCATGACTGAGAAAAATTAATTTCTCGTTACGAGGATAAGTTATCATGAAAGATAAGCTTTCCTAAAATTGTAGGCCGAGTTACAGTATGATATTTAACTGTAGGTCATTGTGCATGAGCTTAAAAACGTCGAATGTTTTTAATATAAGCTCATACCCAGAAAAAAAATTTCTCGTTTTTAGGATAAGTGCAATTAAATGTACACTTTCCTTTCTTTAAATAGCGTGTCACAGACTGTGATTTTACTATGAGCCAATTACACGAGCTTAAAACTTTTGAATAGTTTTAATGTAAGCTCATGTCCGAGAAAATTTAATTTCTCGTTTGTGAGGATAAGTTTATCATCGGCGATAAACCTTCCTTTCTTTGAAGCGCGGGTTACAATCTATCATGTGACTACAAACTATTGTGCTTGAGCTTAAAAACTTCGAAGGTTTTTAATACAAATCCCCTAAGACACTTGTTTCTTAGATATTAGCTTCTTCAGCAACCAAACTCTGAGAGTGTCCTTAGTTGAACGGTATACAAAGATTGGACCGCTTTGTTCTTGTTGAACGTTGACTTTGGTACTTGCATTCTCATTAGGAATTTGTATGCTTTGATATGGGTTAGCGATGTCTATTTTAGAACCATATAGGGGTTCATAGTTTGGTTTACTTGTGCCAAAGGTGACATGAATATATGATTCATTTGTCAAAGGTTTCCTTTTATAGACGAATTTAATCTCAGGCTTAAGTGATCTATCATCTTTTTCAGTTTCCTCCCTATTAGTCTTAGTATGAGTGGAGACTATCCTAGTTAAAGGGCACTCGCTTCATAAAAGAGTGAAAGTTCTACTAGTGGGGCGCCAAACTTTACCAATGGGTTTGATTCTAGCTAACCATTGGGATTTAACTCTAGCGCGGGAGTTTACCTAATTATGGATTTTCTTGACAAAAGAGTTATTATTTCCCTTAAAGACACATTTCCTACATGTTTTACAAGTAGCATGTTTCAAGTCCGAATAAAACTAGAATTCTTAGGTGATTGATTGATGTTCCTATGATATGACATGCTACAATTAACAATGTTGGGTAATCTAAAAGGCATCTTACTAGGCCCGAATTTCCTATCTCTTACTTGTGTCTTTTGCTTAGCTTCCCTTAGACCAAATTTATGGTGAACGTCATTTGAACTAGTTCGAGACGTATTCTTTGGACTATGTCTAGGGAGGCTAGATGCAATCATGTGATTTGGTCTTGCAAAAGCTGATTTAGTCACATTAGGCCTAGTTGGTGGAGTGACTGGCTTAGAAACATGAACCATTTCAACTTGGGAGGCAAACCGCGGTCTTGAGGATTTTGGTCGCTCGGATCTTAATGCAGTTAGTTATCTAACAGACTGATTTTGAGGCAGTTTCCCCAAGATTAATGGTTTTCAAGCTTAGTGTCCACACTAGTTCCTTTAGTTTCCTCAACTCGTTTTTCAGGGCAACTATTGCAAAAACCTTTTCCTGAATTTGAGCCTTTAAAGTCTCATTCTCTTTGAGCAGTCTATCTTGGGATGCCAACTTAGATTCTAGCAACTTAATTTGTTTCAAAAGATTATCTTTTTCAGCTTTAGAATCTAGAACTTTTTGATCCAATTTTCGTTCAAGAACAACGTTTGACTTTTCGAGTTTTTCAAAATATGTTTCAAATTTGTTCGTTTTCTTAGAAAATTCTAGTTTGGCATCCTCAAGATCTTTTGATTGCTGAGCTACGACCGTTTCGATCTCTTTAACCTTGGAATCAGAAGCAGTTAATGAAGTAGTCATAAGGCAATTATCATGATTGTTAGCATTTTGAACACTTTCTCCCCCATTATGACGCACACCGGATGAATCAGAAATAGTAACGCTATCACTCTTTTCCATCCCATGTTTTTCATAATTAGGTAGCATATATATCATACACAACATTACATTGTACTATGTTCGTAGGCTCTTCATCATAAACGGGTATGGTGTCATCAAAAGAGATGTGTGTAACATTCCCTGACGTGCTCGTACTGCTGATATCATGCTTTGCTGTTGATTCCATGCCCATGCAATCTGTATCAGTCTCTAACTTGTCAATCTTATGACCATTCTCTTCTTGCATCTGCATCGTAGAGACTTACACTCCATTATCATACGCGAGTTGAAGTCGTGATCTTCAATAAATCGAAGATGAAACCGATGTCATGTATTTTAACAGTATACCACGGAAATCTTGAAGCTCGGTATGTGTGTCTCGAAGAAATGACTGACAAACCACTGAACTTTCATACTTGATGATATTGAATTGGAGGAAAGGCGTGAGTTGTGTCATAAGAGCCTTATATGCAAGTGCCGATGCAGAGAGATTAATTTCTTCATTGTGGAGTTGCTCTTCTAGTTGGTTCAAAGTGAGTTACATCGATTCCATGAATATATGACGATCTTGACTAAAGATTGTCACAAATTCGCTCCCTCCTTGAATCCATGAAAGAGTCACTAGATGAGACTGAAGTAGTCGAAATAAAGTTATACCACTTTCTCTAGATTTGTCTTGCATTTGATGCAAGTCTCCCTCTTGAGATGTCGAATTCAACGATTCCATTAAAGTTCGATGAAAAATGACGGTAAGGATTACTTATCGATCGAGAAATGAAAGGAAGTAATTGTGTTTGTGTTGTCGATTAGATCCCTTGATTAGTGAAGAAAAAAGATTAAATCCCTTAAGTATGTGTACTCGAGAAACCAAAAATTCTTAAATTCGGAATATCAAATAAATAGTCACGTCTTTTTGTCACGTCATAAAACGTATCAAAATCAAACTCGGTTCATCCAAAAGACTAGAAACCGGCTAGAAAAAATATAATAGTTTTTATATTTTACCAATCGGCCCTGTTATTAAAAACGAAGTCGAATCTAATTTATACGCGGCTCATAACAATATAGCCCGTTAACCATCCGTCAACCAATTCAACCTAAAATAATGTTGAAAGATTGAGTGGTCAGTCCAATACCCGCAACCCACTTAAACTCTGGTAATAAAATCGCAGCCCATCTGCCCAACAAAACATAACACTCGATCCATACAATTGGGATTTATAAGGCACCAGTTAACCCTAAGTTGACTCACATAGTACCCTAACCACTTTTGCTAATAAAACAACGCAACCTCCATCTATCCTAATCTCATTGTCACACAAATAATCCGCCGCTAATTTATCTTATGTCCTCCTCATAAATCTTGTAAACTCATCCACCATGTTTCATCATCTTTCCATCACCAAAACTTTATCACACCGACTGATCTTAACAGGAATGATTTAACAGCCCCTCATCAACTATGAACGAAAAATCCTTTACTTATAATCCAAAATAGATCCTCTAAGAGCAAGACACAGCTTCAAGATCTTGATAGAGATCTTGGGTAGGTCTGGTTTTTAATTTATTTTGTCTTAATCGAATCAAAGAAAGAATGGCATCCGATTTGTTTTTGTTTTTTTTTTATTAACTCAAATATCAAAGGAGGTGAATCCTTCAAAATTCGATCTATGATGAGTGCTGTTCAAATATAAAATCTGTAAAGATTTTCTTATCTTGAGCGAATATGAGATTTCTTATTTAAGAGCTATTGATTGTATTTAGATTGATTAGATGTCGATTTTACAAATCGAAGATGAACTAAACACACTTGTTTACGTTCTGATTCATAAAGGTTCGAATAACAAAGGAGGTTAACATTGAACAGTGATGCTTTCGTTTATGTGGTAGATCTATAAAGGTCTGTTTGTATGGCCGAGTCGAGTCAGGTTTGAGTCTGTTGGTGTTCGAGTCGAGTCACGTTGTCGAGTCGAGTCTGTGTTGGAGTCGAGTGTGGTCGATTCGGAATATGATGTTTGTTTCGATTCAGAATAAATTTTAACACAACAAAAGATGAAAAGAGAGATTTGGGAAATAAAAAATTGGATTCGGAAAAAGAACAGATAGAATTCGGAATGTTAACAGTTTTATAATTCGGAATATGAAATAGAATGAGATGTCGGAATAAGAAAAATGTAAGAAATTCGGAAAATGAAGAAAGGGAAATGTCGGAATAATAATTTTGGAATGTCTTGACACAAAATTCGGAATAAAGTGTAGAACTGAAATTTGGAATAAATGTTGGGACAAAAAATTCGGAATGATTTTCTGAACAAAATGTCTGAACAAATTCGGTATAATTTTCTGAACAAAATTTCGGAATAAAGCCTTGGATCAAATTCGGAATAAAGCACTTTAACCAAATTCGGAATAATTTGGAATAATGACTTATGCTAAATTCGGAATATAAGACTGGACAGAATTCAGAATAATATACTGGAAAAGAATTCGGAATAATGAACTGGATTACAAAATTCAGAATAATACATTACCAGATTCCAAAATTGACACTTACCAGAATCCGAAATTTTTATCCAAAACTTCCAACTTTTACGTGAAAATCACCAATATGAATATCACAAATCCCTACCACAACTATGTAGGCAATTTGTAAGAAAGATTGAAGGTGAAAAAACACGAAATTTTTTTAAAACACGGATAAATCTTGATTAAAAGAGCACAAAACCAAAACTAACACAACAAAAACCTTATTTCACCCCATGGCTCTTGATACCAATTGTAGGTCCACGTAATCCTTGGATTATCTAATCAATAGATAAGAAATAGAAAGATAGATGATGGTCTTAGAGAGAGAAGCTAAAGAGAGAAAGGAGAGAATGAGAGAAAATGTAAAGTTGTATTATGAAAATGAGAACCAACCCCTCCTAACATGCTAGGAGGGGGTATATATAACCCACCCTACATGTGGGCTTGATGGGTTATATTTTTACATACTAGATCAAGAGCCCATACTAGATGTATGTCATTGGAGTGACCGATCATTTCTAAATACGTAAAAACGTATTTCCAACAAATGTAATCACTCCATCAACTGTTTCAGAACTTGTAGTGTTCCAAAACTGTTTGATGTGTGTGCTAGGAATGAGTGGAGTATGAGTCAAAGCATACCTTAGGTTAGAAGCCAAGAGATACTCAATCATTCCAGTATATTAGGGATGATGATCAGGATCAGCCTCAAGATAGGCAATCATATTGTGTTGATCCTTGAATCCCAAAGTAGCACCAACAGGTTTAAACAATGGAGCCATGGAATTCATAAAGATTTCCATTCGTCACTGTGAATATTAAAGAATATCACTCTGAATGTTCTGGCAAGACCATAAAGATATTGCGTAGAAACCTGAAACGAGTTTGAATCAATTCAGAATCAAACCACTATTGCTTTTCAGTTTTTCATATGTTCAATTCATAAAGAATCTTGCATATGACCTACCGCAGTGCTGCTCGATGTTAACACTGGAAGGATTTCCACTCATCATTGTGAATACTAAGTAGTATCACTCTGAGTGTTCTAGAAATATCGCAAGGATATAGCATAGGACTCTATTGAACTTCATCCGTGTGTCCTAACGAGATTTGATTGATCTCTTGGCTCTAGACTCGATTTGTACACTTTTAGTGGTCGGAGGCTGGAGCAGATGCCACCTATTCAATATCAACTATCTTGGAGTGAGAAAGTCAAAATAAGTCGTGTTGATCTCCGTGACAATAAAACAAACTTCTTTTGAGAGAAGCCTGAGTAGCTAGGAAAGGGTTATGCTTCACATCACTGGGTCCATGATTAGTTTGTCTTCATGATAAGTTGACCCGGTTTCTGCCTAAGTTGTATGGAGGGCTTCTTTCTTTAGACCCTTTATCCTTACATTTCTTTTTCATTGTTCAACCCCTTCAATGCTTACCAAGACATCATTACTAACACCTTGTTGTGATTGTACCAGTGCTAGCATCAGTACTTAGTCGGTATTCAGCTACGTTCACATTCTAATCCATCTTTCCTAAGGACTTCTAATAATCTATTCGATTGTCCCTGGGAAGATCCCTCCAGTTCTGGTTGGGTCATAGGACTTAAACCTAACCACCCTTTTGACACCAATAACGTCGTGAATTAAAGATGTTGTGGGTATTTGATAGTAACCATGAGTGATTGAGTCTTTAGATCACATTTTAATCACATTTTCTCCCCTATCTCTAATATATAAAATCTTTTGATATTAGAGATACCAAATTTCATTAAAATATATTTTGAAAATTAGTCTTGAAAATCTCCAGGAGAAAGATGTGTCAAACTTATCATGAATTTTGGAAAGCTCCCCCTCAAAAATTGATCTAATGGAATTGTCATTACGAGGATTTGATCCAAATTAATATTTTGAGGATAGGAGTTGTTGAACACACAATTTTTGAAAGATTTTGAATATCATTGAGAAATTCTTTAAAAAATTGTGTTCAACGCTTTTTGAAAAATCAATTCTTTTTGACGAAAAGGTTTTTCTAAAGCATAAACTTGAGTTCATAGACTTTGAATGTCTTGACGAATTCACTCAAGTGTAAGAAGATTTAACTTCTTTTGCTAAGGGTGAGAGTACAAAAGCGTAAACTCCCCCGTGAATTTAGATCCGGGTTGCAATCTGAAAATGATTACAAGCCATTGTGTTGAGCTCAAAACGTTGAATGTTTCGTGACAAGCTCAACCCAAGATACATTGCTCTACATGTTGTTGGAAATATTGTCCAAAATAGACAATTTCCTTTAGAAAAAAAATAGAAATGACATGTTTTGAAAGATATTTACAACTTTCATTCGAGCTTTATGTACACACCCGTGTCGTTATTGAGCGACATTTCTAGGTACGTCCATATTATCGATACTGAAAGACATGTCGAGAAGAATATTTTTGGATTATCAAAGATTTTTTTAATTTTGTATTTTTCTTTTTCATGAATATTTACAAATAGATGTTTGATAGATGAGTCAAGCAGGCTTCTTTGCCAGAATCTCCAGTTCTGCTGGAGTCAAACATCTCATACCAATTTGCCTAACAAGATACACAAGCCTCTCTTTCGAAAGAGCTTTTGTAAACAAGTCAGCTAATTGGTAATCAGTTCCAACAGAGTATAATTGAACAATACCATTTTCAACTTGTTCCTTAATGAAGTGATATCTGACATCAATGTGCTTCGTACGGGAATGCTGTACCAGATTGCAGGAGTTGGCTATGGCCGACTTTGAGTCACAGTACATAGGTACTTTATCAAAGTTGAAGCCATAATCCGTGAGTTGTGTTCTCATCCAAAGAACTTGAGCATAACACGCAGATAGAGACACATACTCCACTTCGGCTGATGACAATGATGTGCAATCCTGCTTCTTGGAAGACCATCCCACAAGCTTATCTTGACCTAGAAATTGTGCACCACCATAAGTACTTTTACGTGTATCAAGACACCCTGCATGATCAGAATCTGAATAGGCCGTTAGAAAGAAACCGGTTTCCCTCAGATACCAGAGTCCCATGTGAATGGTATTCTTAAGGTACTGAAAGATCCGTTTAACCTCCTTGAGGTGCTTTTTAGTGGGTCGTGCTTGATATCGTGCACAATAACACGTAGCATGATGAATATCAGTTCTGCTTGTTGTCAAGTACATGAGGGACCCGATCATGGAACGATATCTCGTTTGATCTATGGGTAAACCCTCCAAGTCAGCATCTAGCGATGTGGTTCATAAAGATGTCCCATTGGGGTCACATGATGTCATACCATGCTTTGTGATTATCTCTTGACAATACTTAGCTTGGTTAATGAAGATACCACTTGGGGATTGGTGAACTTGAATTCCTAGAAAAATTTTTAGCTCGCCCATCATAGACATTTCAAATCTGTTGTGCATGACTTTTTCAAACCATTTTGAAAGTTTTGGGTTTGTAGACCCGAAAATAATATCATCAACATAAATCTACACAAGCAAAATGTCATCACCATATTTATAAGTGAACAAAGTTAGATCAATGGAACCTTTTGAGAAACCTTTGGATACCATAAATTTTGATAGCTCGTCGTACCACATCCTTGGAGCTTGCTTGAGTCCATAAAGTGCTTTGTGGAGACGATACACCTTGTCAGGATAATGAGGATTGACGAATCCTTCCGGCTGCGTGACATAGACTTCTTCCTTAAAAGGACCGTTAAGAAATGTCGTCTTTACGTGCATTTGGTAGACAATGAATCCCTTATGTGCAGCATAAGCAAGAAAAATCCTGACCGCTTCCATTCGAGCTACTGGTGCAAATGATTCTTCAAAATCAATACCCTCTTTCTGTCCATACCCTTTAGCCACTAGCCTAGATTTATTCTTGATGATCGTGTTCTCTTCATCCATCTAGTTTTTCCAGATCCATCGAAGATTGAATGGAATTACATCGTATGGTCTGTCAACAAGTTCCCAGACTTTAAGTCTTTCAAATTATTGAAGTTCATCCGTCATCGATTCAATCCAAGCATGATCAGTCATGGCTTCTTTGATGTTTTTCGGTTCAGCTGAACTCACGGCGAGTGCGAACATACAAACATCGCCATCGGTGTTAAGCTATCGTCTTATGCGAACGGGCTGTGAAGGTTTCCAATAACATGAACCAAAGGATGATCTCGGGTCCAATGATGTGTTGAAGGATGTCGTTGATAGAATGTATGCATATTTGACGGATCAACATGGCGAGTAGAAGACTCTCTAGTTTCGTGTACCGGTGTACCGAATGGGTTGATAAATTTGTCTTCGTCAGATAATGCATCGTCTGCTTGACTTGTGTTCTCTGGAGCAATGACATTAGTTGTGGATGTTGTAGGATAGATTGTTGAAGTGATATTCTGAGGAGGTAAATCTGGAGCAACCGGTGTTGAAGTAGATGAAGTTGTATCCGTTTGTAGACGATGATCAGTATCATCATTCTTATCATGAGTGACAGCGGAAGACTTCGATACACCTTGTTTCTCCCCCGTGAAATATTCATCATACATTGGTCCATATAACATTTAAAACTCTTCAATTGTCGTGTCGATTGTCATATCAGCTCTAGGAACATTTTCTGGAACCAGCGTTGAACTTGACGGTTCATTGCTGTGGTCTTGAGTTCGCGGTTGTGAACGGAAGTCGTTTGTCGTTGTGGATCGGGACTTAAACTGTTTTGTTCAAGTGCCATCTCTTGTAATTCATCAAATCGAATGTGAATAGTCTCGACAATCAATTTTGTTCTCTTGTTGTATACTCTATATCCCTTAGACTAAGTTGCATATCCCACAAGAATACATGCATCACCTTTCTCTTTCATCTTATTCAAATTTTGACCATCTCGAATAATGTAACAAGTACATCCAAAAACATGAAGGTGTTTAATTGAAGGTTATCGATCATGAATTATGTAATATGGTGTCTTTTCGTGTCTTGGGATAATTAAGGAACGGTTTTGTGTGTAGCATGCAGTTGACACGGCTTCGGCCCAGAAGTATAGTGGAAGTTTTGAAGCGGATAATAATGTTCGAGCAGCCTAAACTAAAGTACGGTTTCGTCTTTCAACAACACCGTTTTGTCCGGGTGTTTGAGCAATAGATGTTTCATGTTCAATTCCTTCGGCTTCAAAATAGTTTCTCAGTTTTGAATTCAAAAATTTTGTACCTCTGTCAGTACGAACAACTTTGACTTGAGCTTGAAGACCACGTTGTATCAGTTTAAGAAAGCTGATGAGAACTTCGGGTGTTTCATCCTTGTACCTCAAGAAGTGAGTCCATGTGTACCTTGAGTAATCATCGACAATTACCAGAATATATTTCTTTCCATTGATACTATGAACACGCATGGGACCACACAAATCCATATGAAGAAGATCTAACCTCCTTTAGAGCTTGGTGTAGTCTTTGTTTTAAAGCTACTTCGTTTAGCTTTACAAAGCTCACAAGAAGAACAAAGATGATATTTGATGAATTTCAAACTTGGAAGGCCTCTCACAATATCTTTCTTGGAAAGCAAGTTGATGGTATCAAAATTAAGATGAGATAAACGTTGATGCCATAACCATGCCTGAGTCGTTGAAGCTTTATCCATGAAGCAAATTGGAGTTGATGAAGTTGTGTCTTGAAGTGAAATTGTGTAAAGATCAGTACCCCGTGTACTGGTAAGTAAGTCATTCCCATCATAATCACGAACAAAACATTTCTTTTTTCTGAAAGCAACCTCCAAATCCGCATCACAGAATTGACCAAAAGAGAAAAGATTGTGATTGAGCCCTTCGACGTAGTATACCCTTTTGATAGTGATATTTCCCTGAACCAAGTCTCCATATCCTAGGATCGGTGCAAATTGATCATTTCCGAATCGGACCGTACCCAGGAACTTCTCCACGAAGTTAATTAGAAGCTTGAGATTCCTTGTCATGTGCTTCGTGCATCCGGAGTCCAGTATGAAGAGAATTATTTGTATGACCTGCAGAAGAGTTAGAACACGATGGAGCATTTGCGAAATTGGATACCACAGTAGTTGTGATAGTAGAATCATTAGTGTCCTTATCAACATTTAAAGGTAAACTAACACTCGTTTTCACATTTTCTGTCCTAGCTTTCGGCATCCATTTATATCCTGGAGGACATTGTTAACATCATAAGATTTAAGCTAACAAGAGGTGATCCGGAGGTCGGGGAGGATAAAACAAGTGTTTAGACATTTTTAGAGAGAGAAAGATAAACTTGAAAGGAGTGTGTGTATTTAGAGAGATAAAGTGAAATACACAAAGATGAAAAGCCTCACCCCTCCATGGAAGTATGGAGGGGTATATATAGGCTAAACAAGAGATCACTTTGACAACATGTCAATAGTAGTCCCTCCACGTTTTGCCTATCTGAATCAAACGTAATTCCGTAAATGGAGCTCACATTTTAGGGCTAACAATCTTCCCCTAATGTGGAGAGATACGAAATTACTTACAATGTTCCTAACAAGTAAAAATACAACAAAATAAAGTCTTCCAAGGCGCTTCCAATGCTGAGGATGTCTTTTAATTCTTCTTGTCTTCATAACTTGTACCTCAGCTTGAATCCTCTTTGTCTTTGCTTGTTGTGGAACAATTGTAATATGCATGATTTGGATTAACTTCCCCCCAATTCATGCAGCATGTATTAAAAAAATTTCTTCATAGACTTCTTTTTGACGAAGTTTCTGAATCAGCTTCCCCCCAAACCAATATCTGTATCTTAAGCAGATTCTGACACTTTGATGTAGTTTGAACAATCTTCTAGCTCATCGGTTTAGGTGCACAGCGGAAATTTGTAGAAGAACCACACCAAATAACACTGCTTCTATACTGTTTCATGTCATTTAGGTTTTGGTGATAATCCGTTTGGGGTAACATGCAGGAAATCATCAACAATTCTTCTCACGCCTGCAGAATACTTCATAAAAATCATATAAAGTGAAGTAGATACCATTCCATGTACACTACTTCCCACTGGAAGTTGATCTGATTACTTCAAAGTACACGATCTTGCCCCATGATGATTTACAACTCTTGGAAGCATCATTATCGTGGACGTCCATATACTCGAGAAGTTCTTAGTGTAAAGCAAATGTCTTGAAAAGTTTTGAAAGTCATTGAGAAACTTTGAAATATTTTTGCTTAGACTGTGAAGTACCATTGTCGTTATGAGGCTCATGAATATCCCGTGAGAATTGATTGCTAATTCTATCTCTCTCTGTCTGACTTACCAACCTCGAATTCATTCGGCTATTTGTTGTGACCACATGTGAAGTTGACCCGATATTCCAAACTTGAAACTGAAGTACAAGCCCCCAAATTTGTTACTTAAGCTTGCACTTATGTCGACTGAAGAACGGTGCAGAAACAAGTCTCTTATACCTCTTGAAGTTATCCACACAAGCAACGGCGTGTGACACTGAGAACTACAACAAAGCTCCCAAAAATGATAGTAATCCATCTCGTCGATCATCCACCCCTTGACAGTGGAAACTAGATAATTCAAGTCTCAATCATAAATTTTATCGCCCAAGCAAGTCATCAATCAATAGACTGGGTTTGAAGAAAAGGGGTAGAAAAATAGAAGGAAGGCTCGATGATGAAATAGGTAGACGCCTTCATGAAATCCCACTTCAACTTCAAATAAAGAATACCAAATCCACTTCGTGATAACTTGTCTTTTTAGAATCAAAAATAGCCTTGTCGTTAAAGTGAATCTTATATCGGATCGTTTTAGCGTTAAGTGTTTTGTTTGCTTTGGTGTTGTGTTTGTGAATGTTGTTGATAGTTGTATTTTTACCCCTTTAGGAAAAGGAAGGTAAATTAGGGTAAGTATTAACGAGTGATTTAGGAAAACCACAAGTTATGACCCAATGAAGTGAGTTCGTTCTCTAGGAGGCTAGTGTGTTGTGTAATGAGTTGATTTTGATTGATGATTTTATTAAGAGAATAGAAATGAGAGAAAAGAAAGAAAAGACGATTACGAAAACGGATTAAACTAAGACGAAAAAGGCGTAAACGTAAAACCGTAAAACTACAAAAATTAAAATTTTAACCTAAAAATTCCTAAAAATTACTAAAAATCCACAATATAATTCTAAGAGTTTACAAAAAATCAAAACTTGCTAAAACCTTTTAATTAATTAAATAATGACTTTTTAATGCTAATTAAAGCCCTAAAAATCACAATTAATTATTAAAAAGCCCTAAACAAGATTTTATAGTTTGTAAACCTCAAAAATGACCTAATTAAGATAAAAACAATTTTTAAAAATTTTAAAACAAAATTAAACTATTTTTAATTACTTAAAAAGTATTAAAATCTATTAAAACTTAAATTAATTCTAAAAATTAAATGAAAAGCCTAAAAAATATTTGGAAAGTGACAAAACTCCTAAATATTGCTAAGTGATCTAAGAAAAATGAAAAAAGTAGAAAAAACAAACTTTTAATTTTTAATAATAAAATAATATTAAATATTCTAAAAAATAAAAAGTTTATAAATAAATTCTAAAAAATTATCAAAAATCCTAAATATTCTAACTAAGACAAAAATGCAAGTTAAAGTTCCTAAAACCTTTTTATTAATTTTATATTAAATTTTAAAGTTGTCTAAAAACCCTAAAATCAAATAAAATTAAAAATTAGACTTTTTGAAAACTTTTTGTGATGTAAACCTCAAATAACTTAAATAAAAACTAAAAACTATTTTTCTGGATTTTTTAAAATGCTTTTTACTATTTTTAATCTACTTTCTAAAAATTAAACTAAAAATAATCCTAATAAATAAATAAATAAAGGGAAAAGTATACTTTTTGGACAGAAAAGTCCCTAAACCAAATACAATCCTAGGAAAAATGCTAAACAGTCAAAAGCTTAAAGAAATAAGCTTAAATCAGCTTATTAAAAAGCTGATAACTAAATAAGCTCAAAAACAAACACACCTTAAGTAAATTTCAAAAGCCACCCTAGTAGTCAAAGACCCTAGGGCGCAGTGGTGAGTGTGTTGTGTTTTGAGAGGAGTGGCGCAGGTTCGAGTCCTGGCCACGTCCTTTTTGGCAATTTTTTTTTCTTTTTAGCTTTTAAAAACACAACCCAGTTACTCTTTTAAGCACAAAAACACAAACACAATTCCAATATAATCAAGATTAAGCCAATTGGATCAAAAAAACGTGCCCAGGTAGCACTTGGTTTCTGATGAACACAAATGAGTGTTCTTCACTTGTGAAGTTAAACCAAGAGGAGCTTGATTCTTGCTTTTTGTGGTGAATTGTTGGACAAAGGGGGCACCCTTATACTCTTTGGAGTATAAGGAGTCAATAATCACACAAACAATCAAGTACTAACTCACAAAATCAAACAAGAATAAGCAGATTGAGTTTACTGTTTAAGCTTACTTAGGTCTGAGGTATTTTACTGATTCAAATGACACACCAATTGATTTCAAGCCACAAGATCTTGCAAATAAGTTGATAACACTCATATAAGCAAATGCAAAACCCTCAAATGACCTAATACCTAACAGATTATCAATCTTGGTGCACAAACTTCACAAAAACAAGCAGAAAAGATGACTGGCAGATTAATGCTATCTTTTTTTAGTTTTATCATGCAAATTGGTTCAAAATCCCACACAACTGAAAAATAAACTACCAAGCAACCTATTCTACCCTAATAAGTGTATTAAACAGGTTTTCAACACTCAAACTTGTCACAAACTTTGCATAAAACACAAATCCAAACACCCCTTTAATATTGAAAACCAATCTTTTACAAACCAAATCCTTTCAAAACACACTCAAACTGATTTTTATCTATTCTAGCATGCATACAATCCTATCATGAGCTATATTTAACAGCTTAAACAAACAAAAAGCACCTTTCATGCAATAAGCACATAAACACCAAAATTAACTGAAAAATGAAAAATGAGAAAAGGTTTTTACCTCAAGGGACCTACATCCAGGTCCCTAGTGGTTGAAAAACCACCTCCTTATAGGCCCGGGCCTATGCAGACACCTTGAACAAACTAGCAACCTTAGAATCTGCTAAGAGAAAATGGAAAAAGAACAATATAACCAATATACTGATTTTTTCTTTCTTTTGAAACCTTTTTGAAACCTTTTAAAATCTTCTCAAACAAACTTCCTTTCAAAACACTCAAACCAAATAACTTTTAACCCTGAAAATCCAAACTTGAAACAAAAATTACACCACAAATTCACCAATTTCAGAAACTTTCTGAAAAACTTCAAAACACAAGTGTTTTGCACAATTAAGATGGAACTCAGTCAAGCAATCAAACACACACCAACTTTTTAAAATCAATAAAAGTAATTACAATTTATATAAAAAAATACCAAACTTTATAAATTTGTAAAAAAGGGATTACAAGAGTTGATTGCTAAAAACTGGAACAAAGGCTACCAACAGGTTTGGTGCTCCTTAAATAGAGTACAAAAGAACTATCTAGAATAATAAAAACCCTAGTTGTTGAAATGCCAAAAAGCCCTTGATTCTTTGACTGAAATTGGTCAAATTGTGCCTTCATGTGATTGCCAGTTGGAAAAGTTGATCATAGACGTTGAATACTCCTTGGGGACCAAGTAGAACAATCCTGGTCGCTAAAATGGTCGGGTGTAGGGTTTGAGGGAAAGGGACGGGGCAGGGGAGGGTCCCACAAGACACATGGGTGTGTCTTGTGGCGTTTTGTGAAGTGGGTTTGAGTGAGGTTATGGTTAATCAACATTCTGCACAAGAGGAATCAAAACCCCTTTTAATTAAGGTGAAATTATGCTGGGGAAATTTAGGGTTTATCTTGTGGTTAGGGATTGTTTAATCCAAATTTGGGAAAAGATTTATTTAAAAATCTGTTTAAGTGGGAAAGTTAAAGTGTTGACTGGGTGTTTGACCCAGTTTAATTAATAAACTTGGGTGGGTTGTGGGTTATGGGCTACGGGTTTGGGTAGGCAATGGGTATATGGGTGGGTTTGCTGACGTGTAAGGACATGAGTGGTGGTGAGAGTTTGGCTGTCTTGGCAAAATGACCCCCCCCATGTTTCCTCTTTCTTCCATGTTGTAAATAACAGCACCAAACTTCTTTTCCCTTTGTAAATAGTTTGCAATACTTGTCATTTTTGGCACATTCAAATAGCAAACTTTTTCCAAGGGTCTTTAATGCACATTCTTCATTCTTCAAGGATTGATCTTGTAAATACTTGATAATTTAAGGACCCAAATGCAATAATTGAGATTTGCAAGGGTAAAAATTGCCAAGTCTTCAATAATAGAGGGACCAATCTTGACAATCTTCAATTCTTCAAGGGCATTTGTGTAAAATCCAAACTTGGACCCGGTTCATTGTGCGGCTTCGTTTCCCGTGTTCGTTTTTGAATGATTCTTGTGATCTTTTGCCTTTTCCTCAATATCCGTACCTAAAAATACACAAGTAACAAACACGAGCATATATTTGGCAGTTTTAATGATATTTTATGCATTTTAAGCCCGATTTGGACGATGAGACCATGTATAAAAGCAGTCTCATCACTCCCCCATACTAAACCATTGTCGTGCCCTCACGCAATGCTAGAATAAAGTATCGAAGCACTTCCAAAATTCAATTTTATTCACTTTATTGAAATGATAAACTAGCTACATTACTACTATTACTACTACTTGTGTATGATTTTCATCGCAAAATGGGACGTTTAGGTTCATAGAATAAGAACACGTGAATGCTTCGTTAGAAATAATTTCATCGTCCTCGATTTTCACCCTAATTCCATGCCAAGCGTGCAACGAGATCATTGTCATTATAAGTTAGTAATGCTAACACTACTTATATGCCCTAATCATGTACTTATCCTCCCATTATTCCTAAGTTGTATCTCTTATATTTTATTATGTCTTAATGATCACGAGGATACATCATTGACTTATGCGATAATAGAGATTTAGGTCTAAAAATAGAGTCCTAACGGTGTAACTAAGACCATCAAATTAATAACCCCTCCTAATAGACAACGATGTTAAAAAATTAAGTTGACAAGAAGAATCGATAAACACGGTTTTATAACGGTTTTGAACATGAGACTTATTACCAAGACTTTTATACGCCCCCTAACGGAAGGGCCTTATTATCTTTGGTTTACCTCCATCTTTTATTCAACTTCGCCATGAAGCTTTTATTATGACTTCGGTCTTGCCTTGCCTTTTATTATCCGCCATCATCGGTGGTTTTATTAGCCAAAGACGTATATCCTCATGCTAAAGCGAATTTTCGATCTTTAAAGCTTCGAAGATTAAGTCTTGATTCACTTTCAATTTTGCATAGATTTTAGGCCTTGTGGGGCTTCAAATTGTTTGCTAGATTTAGGTGAGCACTTGAAATCTTATTATTAGGTGAAGCTTTCGATTATTGGGGTGCCAATACTTCAAAACCGTGACGCTGGCGATATCTTAATGTCTTCCCAATTTAATTACACGGAAGCTACTAGAAAAGACTAGAAACCCAACAATCCTAACTAAACCGCTAAGTCAATATTTATTAAGCAAAAAAATTTACAAGCGAAGGGAGAATAAGCAAACAACGAGAACACATGAGTTTTTGAAAGAATACGAGTACTCTACGTTTAGCATAGTAACTTATAATTAACTCTATCATTTCTCGTCCTCATGTAAGAGACTTAGCCTAATGTGTAGTTAAGGAATCAAAGCTAAGTGCTCAACACGCACGGTCGAGTCAAAAATTACTCTTATTCTCGCCATCGGAAAATCTACATTCGTGTCTTCAAACACTTATAAAACATGAGAAAATTTTAAATTTTGGCCATTTTTAGCCTTATTTTACAACAAAATGATAAACAAAAAGATAAACTTTGGAAAGCGTGAAGGTTTGGCAAGGCAAGTATCTATTCACCCCCCATACTAAAGTTAAACATTGTCCTCAATGTTTCGAGTCTAGGGGTGCAAACACCCCCATACTTGAGACGTAGTCGAATGCCTAATCTAGCATGGAAAGGGTGTAACCATTAAATTAATAGCCGTTTATGAAGTGTGCTAAAAACCTTAGGTTAGAACATTAAAAGGATATATCATTTGGATATTGGGAAAGGTATCCAAAGCAAACGATCGAGTGCTCCCATAAAACGAACATGAGAGGCTCCAATCGTGAAGATCATGATCTAAAGTTCACAATTCACAAACAACCACGGAACAAAGGTTGGAAGGGCACAAATCCCCTCACATTAAACTAATTAGAAAGCAATAATATGTACATGTATAAGCATGGGTCTCCCCCACGAGGCACCTTGTTTTTGATAACCGAGTCAAAAGCTCGACTCGAATCCCCATGAATGTGATCATTTAGGGATAGTCATCGTATGGTCAATTTTTGGTGGGGCTTACATGATAAACAAGGCCCAAAAACAACCGGTATTAAGGACTAAGTCCTTTGATGGTGCAAAATACCGGGTTCGAAGATGGTGTTCTCGTTTTCATTGAAAAACAAATCAACGCCACTTCATCAATGGTCAACAAAAACTCAAAGATTTTTAAGAAAATAGGAGAGAAGAAATAGAAGGGTGGGACAATGGGTAAGTCTCTAAAAACATGAGCTACTCGAGGTTGACTCGCACCAATCAAATGAAAAGATTTTCCATTTATTGCATCGGTAGAAGACCGAGATTTCCCTATATAAGCAATTCCAGGATCAAATATCTCGTCCTCGGTGGAGAAAGGGTAGGGAACATAAGGGGATTCCCCCACACTAAGTCCACACAAAGCATCGTCAAAAGAAGAGCTTGTAGTACTCAATAAACGCGGTGATGACGGAGTTAGAATTGTAGAAAAATCTTTTAAATTCAAGTTAAAATCTTTTCCTTTTTCATCTTTTACACTCTCCTTGTGAAAACCCGATTTGATTATGTCAAAAATATTTGGTGTATCTAAAGCAATGTTAGTCACACTAAAAATTCTCACATTTTGAAATCTTTTTGGTTTAGGTGGTGGTAAGTTTTCAAATCTTTTGTCAACAAAGAAAACCTCCCCATCGGGATCAACGTATTCATCATCCGAAGAATCACTCGAGATTGGAATCATAGGCTTAACACTCTTAACCTCCACCGGCGGAGGGGACGGAACTTCATTTTTATCAACAACTCCTAAAACTCTATTGGAAATCTTTTTGCAAATGCTTTTGATGGGATTGACATTGTACAAAGATGTGATAGAATACACATGAGAAAGAGTGGAGTTTTGGGTTGCATTAATGACGAGTTCTTCCTCATTGAAACGAAGAGTGATTTTTCTTGCATGCACATCGATAATTGCTCTCGAGGCATCCAAAAAAGATCGACCTAAAATTAACGGAACTTTAGGATCGATGGGAATGTAAACAACAATAAAGTCTACAGGATAGTAGAACTTTCCAACTTTCACAAAGACGTCCTCGGCAACTCCACAAGCTAGAATCGTAGAATGATCGGTCATTTCGATTGACATTCTTGAAGGAGTGATATTTGGAAGATTGAGCGATTTAAAAATCTCAAGAGGCATCAAATTAATACTAGCACCAAGATCGGCCAAGGCGTAGCATTCTTCCATGTCTTGTATAGCACATAGGATTAAAAACTTTCCAGGATCACCGACTTTTTGAGGTATGCGGCTTAGAAAAACCGAAGAACAACTAGACGATTTTTGCAATTTTTCTTTGTTATTCAACATACTTTTGAAGTTCGCGGCAAATCAAGGCATCATGACTAAGGCGTCGACAAAACTTATATTAAAATGCAAGTCACGAAACATTTTCATAAAAAGTTCAAATTGATAATTATTTTGTTCTTGTGCCTTTTCCTTGTCTCGTCTTGAAGGGTAGGGTAAAGGTGGTGTGGGTTGAGGCATAGTAGGCATAGGCATAGGCCTTGGAATCTCGGGTTCCATGATAGGTATTGGTTCAACCGTAGGTGTGGTTTGAGCGGTACTTCGTGGGCTTGTAATTTGCTCCTTTTCAACCACCACCTCGGGTTCTTTCTCATTTTCCTTCTCCATAGAAGTACTTGGACGAGAAATGGGTTCGTTGAAAGTTTTACCACTACGAGTAGTAATAACCTTCAACTCTCCTTTCGGGTTCACGATGGTATCACTAGGAAGACCACCCGAAGAAGAGGGCTTACACATGATAGCTTCAAACATTTTAGCCATACGGTCTTCAAACTTAGATTGCCTAGCATCCGCTTTTAACAATTCTTGCTTAATCTCATGTTGACCTTGCTCCATTTTTTTGATTTTGTTGGAGACGTGTGACATTTCTTTCCATTTTATTAGCATGAGTTTTAAGTTCATTAGCAAGTTCGTTTTTCAACTCGTTTTTCAATTCGGATCTTAAGCTAACCATTTCACGTTGCATATTGTCAAACTTAGCATCATTAGCCTTTGCATAATTCAAAAATTCTCCTTGAAGATTTTTGGTGTGATCGTTTTGAAAACCTTGGGCATTGTTTTGAAAATCACGGTTTTGGTTTTGGTTTGAAATTTGCCAATTTCCACTTTGGTAATTACCCTTGTTGTAATTCCTTTGATTTCCTTGGTAATTTCCACCTTGGTTGTTGTTTCGATAGTTATTAGCATTTTGATTTGGTGGAGCTTGATTTTGGTGGGAACTTTGGCTGATTTGGTTATAAGTTCCCGTGGCTATATAAGCACTCGAAGTGTTACCGTCCGCGGTAATGCACTCGGAAAGATCATGAGCCCCCCCACACGACAAACAACTCTTAGAAACCGCTTTAACCGAAGCGGAATTTGAAGCTTCTTGAGCTTTCCAATGGGTTATAAGGCTAGCAAATCTATCAAAAAATCAGTTTTCCTCATTTGCTTCATCATGTAAAGCATTGATACTACGAGACGATGATGAGCCCAATTTGGCAACACTCGGTGTGTGACGAGGGCTATAAACCTTAGACCTTTCTCAATTATGACCAAAGCTTCTTCAACCGTTTTACACAAAAAATTACCACCCGCGGCGGCATTTAAATAATCTCTTTCATGATCATTAAGTCCATTGTAAAACGTGTCGATTTGATGTAAGTCGGAAAAACCGTGATGAGGACATTCATGTAACATCTCCTTAAACCTATTCCAAGCCGTAGAAAAACTTTCATTTGATTCTTGTGAAAATTTAGAAATCTCATTTTTCAAATGCGTAGTCTTAGAGGGCGGAAAAAATTGGTTCACAAACTTTGAAACGAGATCCTTCCACGTCAATATAGAATTGGGTGGCTCTTTCTCTAACCAAATTTTAGCGGGCCCCGCTAAGGAATACGGAAAAAGCATCATCTTAATCGAGTCATTCGAGACATCCTTGAATTTGCACGTGGCGGTAAGACGATTGAATTGGCGGATATGGTTGTGAGGATTGTCCTTCTCATCACCACGGAATTTGTTGTTTTGGATCATCGACAACAAACCCGTTTTCACCTCAAAATTCTCCGCAAGGATTGCGGGAATCACAATAGCTTCTCCATAACCCTCGGTGGGTGCTTGAAGTAACTCCATCATAGTTTGATTCGCCATGGTAGGTGCTTCTCGTACAATGGGTTCGTCAATAGGAGACTCCTCACTAGAATGAGTTGGAGTGGGAGTTTTGTTCTTTCGTCTACGTGCACGTTTTGCTTGATTACGAGTGAGCATAAATGTCACGTACAACGTGGAGACGAGCAAAGAAGATTCTTTTTGGTATTTTGTGTTTTTTCAATTTTTTTTTGTGGTTTTTGATGGTATTAACTTTTTTGGAAATTGGTGAATGTATTAAGTAGACACAAATCTACAAATCTCCTCCTTAATCAAATCTCTTGATTAAAGAAGCCTCAAGGAATGAAAACGATCACGTGGAGTGAACGCCTTCGATGACTTTAGAACGATGGTGGAACACCAAATCGTTCAAGAGGGTTTAATCAATAGAAACCAAGAAAATATATATGATATGTAATAATACTTTGGGCGGCAAAACCCTCGATTCACTCTCAAAATCAAATACGCACAAGCAAGCGGAGGAAACGAGGCGGCGCGAAGCACTTAAGAGCCTTTTTCCTTTAGGTCGTGAAATACAACCGCCTTATACCCACCTTATAGTTTGTATTATCAAAATCAAGCTTCACGAAAGTATTTATCTATTTTTGCCTTTTTTCTTTGGTTTGAGATTCGAATACAATGATTGGGTAATGACCTCCCAAGTCAAGGTTGTGATTTCTCACGTATTTGGAGTACTTGTGAATTTATTGTTCTACGTATACAATATAGTAATAATATTCACACAAAAACCGAAAAACGATAATACGTATTAGTAGAGTGCTACTAATACAAATACTAATTATGGTTATATAAAAAACAACAATGTTCAATCGAAACACAACACGCCTCCCCGGCAGCGGCGCCAAAATGATAGTCGTAGAAATTCGTCTTTTAGGAAAAAGAGCGTAATTAGGGTAAGTATTAACGAGTGATTTAGGAAAACCACAAGTTATGACCCAATGAAGTGAGTTCGTTCTCGAGGAGGCTAGTGTGTTGTGTAATGAGTTGATTTTGATTGATGATTTTATTAAGAGAATAGAAATGAGAGAAAAGAAAGAAAAGACGGTTACGAAAACGGATTAAACTAAGACGAAAAAGGCGTAAACGTAAAACCGTAAAACTACAAAAATTAAAATTTTAACCTAAAAATTCCGAAAAATTACTAAAAAGCCACAATATAATTCTAAGAGTTTACAAAAAATCAAAACTTGCTAAGACCTTTTAATTAATTAAATAATGACTTTTTAATGCTAATTAAAGCCCTAAAAATCACAATTAATTATTAAAAAGCCCTAAACAAGATTTTATAGTTTGTAAACCTCAAAAATGACCTAATTAAGCTAAAAACTATTTTTAAAAATTTTAGAACCAAATTAAACTATTTTTAATTACTTAAAAACTATTAAAATCTATTAAAACTTAAATTAATTCTAAAAATTAAATGAAAAGCCTAAAAATATTTGGAAAGTGACAAAACTCCTAAATATTGCTAAGTGATCTAAGAAAAATGAAAAAAGTAGAAAAAACAAACTTTGAATTTTTAATAATAAAATAATATTAAAATATTCTAAAAAATAAAAAGTTTATAAATAAATTCTAAAAAATTATCAAAAATCCTAAATATTCTAACTAAGACAAAAATGCAAGTTAAAGTTCCTAAAACCTTTTTATTAATTTTATATTAAATTTTAAAGTTGTCTAAAAACCCTAAAATCAAATAAAATTAAAAATTAGACTTTTTGAAAACTTTTTGTGATGTAAACCTCAAATAACTTAAATAAAAACTAAAAACTATTTTTCTGGATTTTTTAAAATGCTTTTTACTATTTTTAATCTACTTTCTAAAAATTAAACTAAAAATAATCCTAATAAATAAATAAATAAAGGGAAAAGTATACTTTTTGGACAGAAAAGTCCCTAAACCTAATACAATCCTAGGAAAAATGCTAAACAGTCAAAAGCTTAAAGAAATAAGCTTAAATCAGCTTATTAAAAAGCTGATAACTAAATAAGCTCAAAAACAAACACACCTTAAGTAAATTTCAAAAACCACCCTAGCAGTCAAAGACCCTAGGGCGCAGTGGTGAGTGTGTTGTGTTGTGAGAGGAGTGGCACAGGTTCGAGTCCTGGCCACGTCCTTTTTGGCAATTTTTTTTTCTTTTTAGCTTTTAAAAACACAATCCAGTTACTCTTTTAAGCACAAAAACACAAACACAATTCCAATATAATCAAGATTAAGCCAATTGGATCAAAAAACGTGCCCAGGTAGCACTTGGTTTCTGATGAACACAAATGAGTGTTCTTCACTTGTGAAGTTAAACCAAGAGGAGCTTGATTCTTGCTTTTTGTGGTGAATTGTTGGACAAAGGGGGCACCCTTATACTCTTTGGAGTATAAGGAGTCAATAATCACACAAAAAATCAAGTACTAACTCACAAAATCAAACAAGAATAAGCAGATTGAGTTTACTGTTTAAGCTTACTTAGGTCTGAGGTATTTTACTGATTCAAGCCACAAGATCTTGCAAATAAGTTGATAACACTCATATAAGCAAATGCAAAACCCTCAAATGACCTAAGACCTAACAGATTATCAATCTTGCTGCACAAACTTCACAAAAACAAGCAGAAAAGATGACTGGCAGATTAATGCTATCTTTTTTTAGTTTTATCATGCAAATTGGTTCAAAATCCCACACAACTGAAAAATAAACTACCAAGCAACCTATTCTACCCTAATAAGTGTATTAAACAGGTTTTCAACACTCATACTTGTCACAAACTTTGCATAAAACACAAATCCAAACACCCCTTTAATATTGAAAACCAATCTTTTACAAACCAAATCCTTTCAAAACACACTCAAACTGATTTTTATCTATTCTAGCATGCATACAATCCTATCATGAGCTATATTTAACAGCTTAAACAAACAAAAAGCACCTTTCATGCAATAAGCACATAAACACCAAAATTAACTGAAAAATGAAAAATGAGAAAAGGTTTTTACCTCAAGGGACCTACATCCAGGTCCCTAGTGGTTGAAAAACCACCTCCTTATAGGCCCGGGCCTATGCAGACACCTTGAACAAACTAGCAACCTTAGAATCTGCTAAGAGAAAATGGAAAAAGAACAATATAACCAATATACTGATTTTTTCTTTCTTTTGAAACCTTTTTGAAACCTTTTAAAATCTTCTCAAACAAACTTCCTTTCAAAACACTCAAACCAAATAACTTTTAACCCTGAAAATCCAAACTTGAAACAAAACTTACACCACAAATTCACCAATTTCAGAAACTTTCTAAAAAACTTCAAAACACAAGTGTTTTGCACAATTAAGATGGAACTCAGTCAAGCAATCAAACACACACCAACTTTTTAAAATCAATAAAAGTAATTACAATTTATATAAAAAAAATACCAAACTTTATAAATTTGTAAAAAAGGGATTACAAGAGTTGATTGCTAAAAACTGGAACAAGGGCTACCAACAGGTTTGGTGCTCCTTAAATAGAGTACAAAAGAACTATCTAGAATAATAAAAACCCTAGTTGCTGAAATGCCAAAAAGCCCTTGATTCTTTGACTGAAATTGGTCAAATTGTGCCTTCATGTGATTGCCAGTTGGAAAAGTTGATCATAGACGTTGAATACTCCTTGGGGACCAAGTAGAACAATCCTGGTCGCTAAAATGGTCGGGTGTAGGGTTTGAGGGAAAGGGACGGGGCAGGGGAGGGTCCCACAAGACACATGGGTGTGTCTTGTGGCGTTTTGTGAAGTGGGTTTGAGTGAGGTTATGGTTAATCAACATTCTGCACAAGAGGAATCAAAACCCCTTTGAATTAAGGTGAAATTATGCTGGGGAAATTTAGGGTTAATCTTGTGATTAGGGAGTGTTTAATCCAAATTTGGGAAAAGATTTATTTAAAAATCTGTTTGAGTGGGAAAGTTAAAGTGTTGACTGGGTGTTTGACCCAGTTTAATTAATAAACTTGGGTGGGTTGTGGGTTATGGGCTACGGGTTTGGGTAGGCAATGGGTATATGGGTGGGTTTGCTGACGTGTAAAGACATTAGTGGTGGTGAGAGTTTGGCTGTCTTGGCAAAATGACCCCCCCATGTTTCCTCTTTCTTCCATGTTGTAAATAACAGCACCAAACTTCTTTTCCCTTTGTAAATAGTTTGCAATACTTGTCATTTTTGGCACATTCAAATAGCAAACTTTTTCCAAGGGTCTTTAATGCACATTCTTCATTCTTCAAGGACTGATCTTATAAATACTTGATAATTTAAGGACCCAAATGCAATAATTGAGATTTGCAAGGGTAAAAATTGCCAAGTCTTCACTAATAGAGGGACCAATCTTGACAATCTTCAATTCTTCAAGGGCATTTTTGTAAAATCCAAACTTGGGCCCTGTTCATTGTGCGGCTTCGTTTCCCGTGTTAGTTTTTGAATGGTTCTTGTGATCTTTTGCCTTTTCCTCAATATCCATACCTAAAAATACACAAGTAACAAACACGAGCATATATTTGGCAGTTTTAATGATATTTTATGCATTTTAAGCCCGATTTGGACGATGAGACCATGTATAAAAGCAGTCTCGTTAGTTGTTAACTAGAACAAATCATGAAATGAATCATCTTTGAGGGACAAACTTTGTCTAGATAACTTGTCATTTAAGCCAAACGTCAGTCTCATGCCCAATTGATGCGCGGATCGTCGAAATTTTTTTCTAAAATATTAGGTTTAAAACCTAAATATTTCTTTATCGTTTAAGAACTTTTGATCGAAACATAACGAATACTCGACATCGAAAATAACGTCTTCATAGCCAAACTAATAAAGCCCGTTTTATACCAGTCAAATATATGTCCACCATATCCGAATAAGCCATTAGATTATGTGACGTGGCCCATGTCAATTTCTACCACAATATCCCCATAAGTAAATTGTGATAGAAAAATGCTCACGTGATCAATGGTCACAACCATATACTTTGTTTTTCTATCTTGAATTCGGCCACTTTGACATTACTACACATTGCACATACTTGGTCTAATATGACATTACTAACACCCGATGCATCCAAAGAGATAAGGAATAGGAGTATAAACTAGATTAACCCTAATCTTCATAAACCTAATCTCATTCCAATCTCATTTCCTCTACCGCTTTTTCACCTACTATCCCAAACATATATCCACATCCCCAAATCACCAAATCTACATATCTCAAACCAAATCAAACTACGGTTCATCTAATCTCCATCACCAAACGCAGCCACACTAATCTCCATTCATCTCATCTCAACACTGGTTGATCTCCTCGAATCTTTTTATATGAGCCAAAATCCCTCTTGGCCTCATTAAGAGTACGAATCTGATCAAGATACAACTTCAAGATCATATTATTGATCTCGGGTAGGTCTTTTGTTGATTGCATGTCGAGTTTCTGTGATTGATAGAACGAAACAAGGCAAGAGGATAACATAGTTGTTATTACTCTTATCTTATTTTCGGATATAAACGAATATACTTTGTCTTTTATAGATCTATGATGAGCTCTATATTTCGTGTATCTTGATCTAAAAAAGGTCACAGCTTATTTAGTTAATACCACGAAATCATTAATCTGAGATCTGTTAATTGATTTTTTTTTGTTTTACGAGTCTGGTTAGATAAGATGGTGGAATCAGAGTGACGATGGGTTATGATAGATAGAGTTGTTGGTTTTGAGTATTGGTGTTGTCGTGATTTTGGGGTCTCTAAATGTTTTGATAAGACGTGGTATCGCAATGTTTTCTATAAAAAAAATCATTGCAATATGTTCAGTCATCTATCCATCGGAATGTTTTTGAGATACCCCATCGCAATGAATACTCCCCATCGTAATGTCATTGGAAAAATTTAGGCAGCATGACGACTTAAAAACCATTGCGATGAGTCAACCCACCCATCGAAATGTGACCCATCGAAATGAGTCCCATCGCAATAGATAAGGTCGAACCCATCGTAATGTTAAAAAAAAAAACCCATCGTAATAAATCCGAAGAAGAAGCCGTCGCAATGTGTTCATCTTAATGTGGCCATCTAAATAATCATCGTAATGTTCCATCGGAAGAGGGTTTTGTTTTGACCAAGTTTTTTGTAACCCAGAAAAAAATGGATCAAATCCATATTTTGTCCTTTTCTCCCCCCCAAAAAAATTAGATGGATCTGGTAATTTTCATATCTGACACATTTTGATGCATCTATTCATCCCAACATCTAGATAAGTCATTAAAAATGAAGGGAAAATAAAAATAGATGGGACAATTAGTTGACATTGTTATCCAAGCAAAAAGATAAGAGAAAAAAAAACGTGACATGGGAGAAACAGATTTATAAGAGAAAAGAAAATAGAAAATTGACTATGGGACATTTGAAACGAATTATAAGATGGATGGATATTTGGACTTTTTGGACATAAAACTTCAAACACCAAACTGTTTTGGACAGCAGCTTATAAAATAAGCACTAAGAAGTCATGAACAACATATATTAAGCAAACAAAAAACACAAAACACCCCCGGTTAGCTCTGATACCAATTGTTAACATCATAAGATTCAAGCTAACAAGAGGTGATCTGGAGGTCGGGAGGATAAAACAAGTGTTTAGACATTTTTAGAGAGAGAGGGATAAACTTGAAAGGAGTGTGTGTATTTAGAGAGAGAAAGTGAAATACACAAAGATGAAAAGTCTCACCCCTCCATGGAAGTATGGAGGGGTATTTATAGGCTAAACAAGAGGTCACTTTGACAACATGTCAATAGTAGTCCCTCCATGTTTTGCCTTTCTGAATCAAATGTAATTCCGTAAATGGCGCTCACATTTTAGGGCTAACAGACATTGATTAGCAAACCACCATTTCCAAGACTTGCTAGCAGACTCATATAATTCCTTAATTTAGCTTATAGGGTTCTTAGTGGTGGAGTCTGATGCATTACTTTTCTTAGTGAGGGTTGCACCAGAATGGTTCACTTTGCGTTTGGGTTTACTAGCTCTAATAGTCATTGCAACTTGCTTCTTAGTTCTAGTATCTATTCCTTTGACTTTATTCATAGCACACATAGAATGATTAGCATTAGCACACTTTCCACATTTGACACAAACAAATTTTACATTCATAGCAATCAAATCATTCACAGCATTCAATTCGTCATTACATGCGATTACAGACTTTTTATTCTTAAAAACATTCAAATTCCTAGGGTGTTCTTCTACTTCCTTCATCTTCCCTTGATTCTTTTGTTTCCCGACCTTATCATTCACTTGAGTGCGCTTAAGCTGAGGCCGGCTAACACTAGTAGTGGAAACTATTCCTATAGTAGAAGACACACGAATATTAGTGTTTCTAGAAGTCTGAGGCGATTGAGTAACTTTGTATGTGGGCTTAGTAGGCATTCTATACATCGCTGGTTTAATCACATTATTGTGCTTAACGCTTGATGCTATAGTATTCCTTATTGGTTGATTCTGTGGTAACCTTTCCTTTCTATCCATCTTGGGGGCAAACACAGGTTTTGGAAATGAGGAATTTGATAAAGCAGATGGTTTTCCCAAGATGGAGGATCTATTCACTTTAGAGGCATTGGGTTGTCTAACAACAGGTTGCTTAATGCTAGGTTCCACGACTTTCCCACCCATTTTAGCAACGAGTTTCTGTAACTCTGCTATCGCTCTGTCCCTGTCTTGTAACTGAGCTTTCAACCCTTTAATTTCCAAACTCTGTTCATTCATTTCTCGAAACGTTTGAGAAAGTTTTTCTTGCAATTTATTATCATGTGGAAAACTACCAACGTCTTTTTGCAAAGCAAGTTCAAGAGAATGACAATGTTTTTAAAGGAAATCAGTTTTGTGTTGAAGTAACTCAAAAGCCTTTTTATCAAAATTTTCTTTACATTTCGAAAGCTCAATTTCAAGACGTTCACATTCTTTGATCTTATCAAGATATTTGCATGCAACTTCAGAATATTCATCAATATCAGCACAAGATGTAAAATAAGGACACATAACATCTTTAGAAACGCATTCTTGCAAGAGTAAATCATATTCATCTGAAAAATCAGACTTCTCCATTTGAAGATCATCAATGTGTTTCTCAAGAGATTCAACATATTTTAAATCATGATACATTTCAGTCCGAATGAACTCCTCGAGTTGAAGAACAGTTTCTTTAATCAACGCCGTGTTTGGAATTAAGAGTTCTTTCACAAGCAAGGTAATATCTTGAGGAATCGGGCGTTGCCACTCAGCATTTTCATGTTTTGCCCAATCTCTTTCAACAATAGATTTAACATTATCTATGTGGCGTTTAATAATACCTAATGTTTTCCTACTCTTGATTTTATATTCATCTAGAGGGAGGCAGTTTATGTATTTGTAAACATTCGATTTCTTGGGGGCAAATGCTTTCTTCCATTGATTCACTTTTGTTTGCATTCTAGAAACACTTCCTCATGATTTTTCTGAGTTTGTTTGTTGAAAAGACCATAAAGACTATTCTCATAAGCATAATTATATGGTTTTACAAACTCCTTATGGACAAGATGTCGACTATCATCATCCCAAAGGGCAGTCTCTTCACTATCGGCACTACCAGGCATGCAATCAAGATCAGTCCTTTCAGTCTCAACAAGATAAAGACACGGGTTCGTAGCTTGAGCTTTGGCAAGGTACTCAGGACTTGCAAAGCTAGCTTGACCCTTAAACATCGACGGAGGTGCTAGCATTCTTACGGATTGAATAGAATCATGCGCTTTATAAACAACTTTCTTCAAAAATTCCACTTGTTCTTCTAGTTTCGTTACTTTTTCGGTTTCTTTGTCATATCTACTTTTGAAGTCTTGTTTTAACGCATCTACCTCATGTTTTTTATCCTCGAGAATTTTAGCAGAATCGGTAGTGGTCATAGATAGCTTTTGTTCAAGTTCATTAACTTTGGTATTGGCAAGGTACGTTTTTTGACGTTCATCCATTAAGAAAACATTATATTCACGCTTCACTTTGGCTAATAACTCAAGAGTTGTATTATATTTGTTTTCAAAATCATCCTTTTAACTTTTTAACGCACTACCCTTGTACCCCTCAAGCTCTTTGGTTTTCTGAAGGAGCTCATCTCTATAGCTTTCAGTCATCTAAGTAGATTTGATAAGAGCAGCTTTGCATTCTTCAAAATTTTGAGTGAGTGTAGCGTTTTCCTTCTTTAATTGTTTTTGACTCTTTTTATTTTCAGTGACATCTTTTTGTAAAGTGGCAATTAAATTAGCAAGCGCAATACGTTCCTCTTCATCATACTCATTTGCATGTTGATCATCCTCAGACTCATTATTGCACATGTCTGATGAATCGGGTGTGGTATTGCTATCAACCATTTCCATCATACACGTGTCGTTAATGGCATTGGGTAGATCACTATGCTCATGAATATCACCAAACACATTATATTCATCAGTAGTGTGTACCTTATCGATTGGCTCAGTGTCAAAGATAGGACCGTTGTCATCTTCAGTGACTTTGAGAACTTCTTCAACCTTTGCCATGTACGAGTAATGTGCATCAAGTTCTTGATCGGAATCTTCATCATCAGTGTCATCAAGCATTGCTCCTTCCCCAGCTGACAATTTAACCCTTGCTTCCATCTTCTTGCATAGCAGCATCTTTTCCTTGTGATAGCTGGAGTCTCTAACCCTTTTCGACTTCCTGCATTCCTTTGCCATATGCCCATAACCTTGACAATTAAAACATTGAATCCCACTCTGCTGAACCACTTGACTTCCAACAGTTTCCCTATTCCCAGTAGCAGCAGCAATCCTCTGAGTATCATACTTGGCAGTTTGTCGATCATACCTTGCAGAACCCTCAACATGCGTTAGATTATGTCGATCATACCTAGAAGGACTTTCACCACGTCTATGTGTGTCATACCTTTGAGGACTCTCAACATATTGATTCTTTGTGTTAGATGATGTTCGAAGATTGTTGTTGGTGGGTTTGTAGATTTTCTTGTAAGTCTTCATTATGAAAGCAATTTGTTGTTTCATCTCACGATTCTTTTGAGCTTGGTCTTCATCACTATCTTCTTCAGATGATGACTCAGATGGTGGTGATGGTGCTCTTGGCACTTTGCCTCGTGATCTTGTGGATGATAAAGACTTAGATGATGTGGAATATCGTGATGAGGATGATGTAGTGGAGTATGGCTTAGGAGCACGAGAGTGATGGTCTTGAACATGTTGAGTGGTAGTCACTAAAGCAAGTGGATTAGCCGTCTTTGCAACACGTTCAGCTCGAATCTCATTTGCTTCATTCTAAAATTGCTTCAAGATATTAAAGAGTCGATGATATGAGACCTCGTCTAACTTTTCTTGTTGTTTCACTAAAGTGACGAATCGTGTCCACTCGGGTTGAAGTTGTTGAAGAAATTGAACATTGACTTGCATGGTGGAGACTTGCAGGTTATTTCTTGTCATGTCATTCATCATTTTATAAAACCTAGAGTAATATGAATCAATTGATTCTCCATCCCTTGAAGTAAACTTGCCAAAATTCCAAAACAAGTTTGTTTTGACATCTTGTTTGTTGAGTAATTCTCCTTGTTGCAAGCATTCAATAGAAGTCCACATTTCATGTGCTGTCGGGCATGCATCAACCGTGGAGTAAATATCATCTCCAATCCCACATAAAACCATATAGATGGCTTCTTTCTCCGCATCATGCCAAGCACAATTTTCAGGTGTAAGGTCAGCTCTTGTTTCATCACGTTCACTTACGGGTATTGGATCAGTAGTATCTGTGGCTGGTCTTGGAGGAATTGAGATCTTCTTGAATATATATGGTCCATGAGTAATACATTTCCTCAAGGCATCACCATTAGGTCTTGTATCAAGGTATCGTATGAAACGTGATTGCCATTGAGCATACCGACCAGACACAAGCATTGGTGGTCTCTCTTTGTTACCCGCCACCATCATGTTGTTGTTCGACACACGATATTCGACAGTAGAATCCATCTCAATATTCTCTGAAATGATGAAGTGAATATGGATCTTAAGTAGATTTGTTGTGATTGTTGTTGTGGTTAAAATTCCGAAAAGTGCAATTTTTCTTCAGTCCGACAATAAATTCCCCAGTCCGACAAAACGGTAGACCAAAAAATTTTGTAATCGCCAAATTTTGAAATCGAGCTAGAAATGTCCTAAAACTAGTATGGAAAAAATTTGAATTTACTTGACGGAAAAATTTTAACTCTTTTTTTACTAGTCTAGATGGTGGCTAAGTCTAAAAAATACTCGAACAAAATTTAGCAAAAGATAGCATCGGAATGTCCATCGGAATGTGCCCTAATCTGATTAACCTTGTCGGAATGTCCTAATCAGAATACCCAAATCGGAATGTCCCCTAATCGGAATACAATCGGAATCCCTACGTCGGAATGATATCGGAATGTCCTAATCGGAATGCAATCGGAATCCCTTTGTCGGAATGATGTCAGAAAGAACCTTGTCGGAATACCAAATCGGAATGCAATCAGAATACGTTAAGTCTAGTCGGAATGTGATCGAAAAAGCTGGTCGAAATGTGATCGGAAAACTGGTCGGAATGTTTAAACCCTTTTCCGATGCAACTGATCGGAATCACTAAACCCTTTTCCGATGACACTGATCGGAATAATAGTACTGTTTCGAGATTTTTAGGTATAAAGATGAGATTTTCGACAAGAAATCCGTGATTTCAACCAACAAAATACGACCAAATCCCTACCACAACTATGTAGAAGATTTATATCAAGATTTAGAGCAAGGAAAACACAAAAAAAATCTTGAATTCGAGATGATTATAATAGAAAATCACAAGAACCAAGTAATATCAACAACGAATCACAAAACTACCCCATGGTGATTGATACCAATTGTTATCCCATATATTTGTGATGATTAAGCAAGGAAGAAAGAAAGAAAATAGATGAAGAAGATGAATTCTAGAGTGAGAAAGTAGTGAGAGAAAGTAGAGAGAGAGATGATTAACTTGGTGAATATTAGATTAGAATAATGAGAGTACTAATGACCATCCACCCTTCCTAACATGCTAGGAAGGGCTTTATATAGCCGGGCTTACATGTAACCATACTGGGCTATATAGTTTGGACCGGGCTTGTCTTTTGGGCTTTAAGTAGCTTAAATCCAAGCCCGTGAACCACGACTATTTAACTATCTATTACAATGTTCTAATAAATATTACAATAGAAACCTATGACCGAACATTCTTGTTTGACTCAATATTTTGAGGTTAACAAATGCCATTGTCAGCGTTATAAAATATAGTGGAAAATCTAACACATTTACATGGATAAATAACAATGCATATCCTGTACATATTATACAATGAACCAAAAAACACATATTTTATGGATTGATCATTCCAATACTTGTTACCAAGTACTGGAACCTCCCAATATAAAAAGGTTTAGTCAAAAGATCACCCACATTGTTTTCTGTGTCTACTCTATCTGGATGTATTAAACCTTTTTCAAAACAATCCCTTATAAAATGATGTCTAATTTCTATGTGTTTAGTTTTAGAATGATGTACAGGATTTTTAATAATGCAAAGTGTATTGTTATTATCCACAAAAATCTTGGTATGCATAAAATTGTACCCATAATCCAAAAGATGATTTTGAATCCATAGCACTTGCCCACAACATGCAGCAGCAGCTACATACTCAGCCTCAATTATTGAATTGGCCACCACTGCTTGTTTCTTGCATTGCCAAGAGACGAGTCTGCTTCCAAGAAATTGACATCCACCAGTTGTGGATTTCCTATCATGGTTATCACCTCCATAATCACTATCTGAATATCTAATAAGCTCCAAAGGAGAGTCTCTAGGATACCAAATCCCAATGTGGGAAAGCATCTAAGGTACCTAAAGATCCTTTTACCAGTATGAAGGTCACATTCCTTGTGAGTCACTTGATGACATGCACATGCACATACTGCAAACATGATATCAGGTCTTGAAGTTGTAAGATACATCAATGAACCAATCATTAATCTATAATACCTAACATCTACTTCTTTATCATCTCCAATCTTTCCCCATGGATGTTCCCTGTCCATGGGTGTGCTAGCCCGTTTTTCATGTGGTGAAAAACCAAATTTCTTCAAAATCTCAGCCACATACTTATCTTGAGAGATGAAGATACTATCGTCTTTCTGCTAAACTTGTAGACCAAGAAAGAAGGTCATCCCTCCCATAGCACTCATCTGAAACTTATCTGTCATAAGTTTGGAGAAATCATCACTCATTCTTTGGTTAGATGAACCAAAAATGATTTCATCTACATAAACTTGGACAAGAAGAAAGTTCTTCCCTTCTTGCTTTGTGAACAAATTCTGGTCTATGGTACCCCTCTTAAAGCCATTTTCGACCATGTAAGTGGAAAGTGTTTCATACCAAGCTCCAGGGAACTGGTGAAGGCCATACATTGCCTTCTTCACTCTCTATACTTTATCTGGATGCTCAGAATCTTCAAAACCAGGAGGCTACATGACGATAGACTTCTTCTTTGATTGTGCCATACAAAAATGCACTTTTCACGTCCATTTGGTAAACTTTGAAACCCATGCAGGAAGCATAGGCTAGGAAAATCCTTATTGCCTCAATTCTAGCAACAGGTGCAAAAACCTCTTCATAATCAATACCTTCTTTCCGAGTATATCCTTGAGCAACCAGTCTTGCCTTGTTTCTAATAACAATGCCTCTCTCTTCCTTCTTGTTTCTTAGAACCCATCTTGTCCTAATAGGCGTGACATACCTTGGACAGTCTACAAGCTCCCAAACATCTTGAATAGAAAACTGATGAAGCTCATCCTGCATTGCTTCAACCCATCTTTCTTCTTTAAGAGCATCAAAAATCTTCTTTGGTTCTAACTGAGAGATGAAACAGGCAAACAAACATTCTTGAACAAAAGGAGTATCATCCTTCTTGTGTATATTAGCAATGAATCTACCTTGAGTCTTCTTAGCTTGCCTTGTTTGCTCAGGAATCTGAATATCACCAATTATTTCGGTAGGAGGATGAATTTTGGCCACCTTTGTAAGAATTCCTCCCCAAAATAACGCATTGTCATAAACAGTGGATTCCATATTACCAATATCACCTTCATTGCCACTTCCATGCCCACTTGAACTAGGAGATATGTTGTTAGCAGCTGGAACTAGGCCACTGACATCTTCATTGGGTATAGGATCTTCAACAAGTTCAAAAATATTTCTGTTGGAGGAAGAGAATAAATTGCCAAACATATTGTAATAAGTGTGAAAACACTTATCCTTTTACCACTTAAAACAAATAAAAACGAGACCAAAACGTGTGTTCAATGTCGTAAAAGTCAGAATTACGCATGGTTTGTGTTTTTGTTGTGTTTTAGGACCAAGAGATGAAAAAGGAAGAAAACACAGGATTTCACGGGCTTTTATCGAAGAAAAAGACAAAAGACTAGTCAAAAGATCAAAAGTGAAAAAAGAACGGAAGTCAAAGGCCTATTCTGAAGAATTATTGAAGAAAAAGACCAAAGAAGGAAGTTTAACAAGTCTAAGAACCAAATCTAATAAAATAATAAATTAGAAGACGGGTTCAGTTTTATTTATTGATGAATCCCGAGACAAAATCGAGAATGACGAATTTATTGTCAAGACGAGAAGACAAAAGAAAAGAAGGAAGCGACAACAACAACATACTCCTCCACCTATAAATAGACTCCAAGTCCTTCATTTGTATTCATTAGAGTAATTATTAGTTTTAATTAGGAGTAGGTGTAATATTATTTTTCTCTCATCTTTATTAAGCTTTTCATCTTTACAACTTTTAATCTCTATTTAATCTTTCAATTGTTGAATCTTTAATTTCAAGTTTTTTTATTAATCTCATTCTACCTTTCTTGTTGAATTTTTGTTTGAGTTGATTAAATCTTTTAGCTTATTGTGTTTATTGCTTATTTTATGTTTGGCTTATTTTTAATTGAGTGGATTTGATTAGCTTAATGTTTTAGATTAGATTTATTTATTTTGCTTATTTGGTGCTTTTTATAGTTTTTATTAGTGTTGTGTTTGACTTATTTTATAGATTAGTTTGGCTTAATTTTTGCTTATTTGCTTCTATTAATTTGTGCTTATTTTAGCTTATTTTTATTCCCAACTTTTTAGATCTTGTGTAGTCTGCTTACTTTTGAGTTTCAGAAAAAGATTTAGCCTTTTTCCCGAAACTGAGTTTTATTTTATCCGAAACTGAGTTTTTATCTTATCCGAAACTCAGTTTTATTTTAGATTGCGAAACTCATTATTTTTCGCAAAGTTCCGAAACTCAATTCCCTTATATATTGCGAAACTGGTTTTTCTACATACTTTTCTTTCCCGGCTATTTTCATTTCCCGAAAGTGGCTTCATACCACTTTTATCCAAAAGTCAAAGTTTTACTAATATTCCGAAACTCAAAATTATTTATCCGAAAGTCATTTTAGCTTTTATCCTAAACTCATTTTAGCTTTTATCTTAAACTCATTTTTTCTTTTATCCTAAACTCATTTCTGCTTTTATCCTAAACTCATTTTTGCTTTTATCCTAAACTCATTTTTATTTTATCCTAAAATCATTTTTATTTATCCTAAACTCATTTTAGCTTTTATCCTAAACTCATTTTTATTTATCCTAAACTCAATTTATCTTTTATCCTAAACTCATTTTAGCTTTTATCCTAAACTCATTTTTATTTTATCCTAAACTCATTTTAGCTTTTATCCTAAACTCATTTTAGTTTTTATCCTAAACTCATTTTTATTTTATCTTAAACTCATTTTATCTTTTATCCTAAACTCATTTTTGCTTTTATCCTAAACTCATTTTAGCTTTTATCCTAAACTCATTTTTTTTCAGAAACCCATTTTTTTTATCTGAAAGTTTTAGTTGAGTTAAATTTATTGCGAAAGTTTTTAGTTTTATTTTTATTAATTGGATTTTTAATATTTGTCTCGTTTTATTTAAGTAACCTAATATTTGTCTCGTTTCCTTTTTAAGTAGCTATAGAATTGCTTTTATTTTATAAGTAGCAATAGATAACCAATTATCTTTTTATTCACCAAAAACGACTAAGTCCACTTTAACCGAAGATCAATTCGATAAGACGCAAGAGAACAATATTTTTCTTATTAAAATTCAGTTATTAAAAATGGCACCGCTGCCGGATCATTTCCTAAAGATTAACGATTTTTGTGAGACGCGTTGGATTTTAGGATCCGTTCACTCGTGAACGTTATTTTTTTCTTGCAAATTTCAAAATTTTCATAAATGAAAAAAAATAAAAAATTTCAAAAACCCAAAAATATTTAAAAAATCACAAAAACCATTTCTTTTCTAAAGTTTTGCACCAAAAATATTTTTTTTACATTAACCTTATTTCTTCTTCTATTAACTGTCCATATTATTCTTTTGTAGGTGTATGCGTACTCGTGGGCGCAAGAGGAAAACCACTCAAGCCGATATCGAGACTCGTGCTATTGACATCATGGATAACCGACAAATGATCGAGATTTTGAAATCACACGTTGAGGGCAATGATGATGCTATTGTGGTGCCAGATATTGGATCCAACAACTTTGTGCTCAAAACCGGTTTTATTTAGATGGTCTCTGCTACACCTTTCTTGAGCCGTACTCATGATGATACTCACGATCACATCAAGAGGTTTTTCCATTGAACTAATATTGTGAAATACAATGGGGTCTCACAATAGGCAATTCGTTTGCTCCTCTTGCCTTTCTCTCTCGAGGGACAAGCCTGGAGTTGGCTTGATAAGGAACCACCCCAAAGTATTGCCACATGGGCGGACTTAGAGACTAAATTCATTAATTATTTCTTTCCACCCTCACGTACTTCCGCTTTGTGGAATGATATCATCAATTTTGAACAAAAGTACGGTGAGACGTTTAGTGAATCTTGGGAACGTTTTAATGAACTTTTGATAAAGTGTCCACAACACGGTTTTACTAAAGTGCATCAAATTAATACTTTTTATAATGGATTAAGTTTGAATGACCAAGATTCCCTAAATAGTGCTTCAGGGGGTAACATTCTAGTTAAAACAACATAAGTCGCTTGGGATATAATTGAAAACAAGGCCAAAGTGCAAACTAAAAGTGTAAGGGCTATTAGGGCTAGTACTAGTGATGGTGAGACTGACAATCAAATTCAAGCACTTACTTCAATAGTGACTAAACTTGATTTATATGTTTAAAACACTCCCATTCAACATGTGAATGCCCTTAATATGACTTGTGAAACATGTGGTGGGCCACACTCGTACGTTAATTGTGATAAGGCTTATGACCAATCTGAAGGGAAGTGAAACACTGAGAGGGTTCATTTCAAGCCAAATGTAGATGTTAATCATTTGTCTTATAATTCGACTAACTATTTGGCTCCACCCGGTTTTCAACAAAGACAACCCCACCCACCCATCACAACCAAGGTCCACCAAGAGCTAATTTTCAACCAAATGCAAATGTGCGGGGCTACAATGCAAATCAAGGAAATTATCAAATGCACAATCAAGGCTATCCAAACCAAGGTTTTAATCCTCAAGGTTTTCCACCATACAACCAATACCCAAACCAACGTTTTCCACAACAAGGGTTCAATTTACCTAATCCACATATGGATTTAGTTCTTCATAAGATTTTGGAACAAGATAAGAAATTAAAGGAAATGCAAGAGTCCACGTATAGGAAATTCATTCAAATGTTTCAAGCCCTTCGTCCCCAAGGTGCTCTTCCTTCAACAACCAAAACCAACCCTAGAGTTAATGTGAGTGCTCTTACTACACGCAGTGGAGAAACTTTAGTAGGACCTTCTATCCCTCCCCCAGTTACTTCACCTACACCTCCTCCACCCCCATTAATCCCTCCTACTACCACACCTAGTACTAGTTCTCCATTACCGTCTTTACCTCTTCTTGAAGATGTACACAAGAAAAACACTTCACCCTCTCAACCTTCAACCTCTCAACCTTCACCTTCTACACCTTCGCCTTCTCCACCTACACCTCCTAAGCCCAATATTCCTTATCCTTCTCGGTTAGACAAGTGCAAAGTGCTCACTAAGGAGGATACACAAGTTACTTTCTTTTTGAAGATGATCACACAAATGAACTTTAACATTAGCCTTGTTGAAGCACTTGTGCAAATTCCGAAATTTGTTAAAGTGTTCAAGGAGTTGCTTAGTAAGTAGGAGAAGATGGCTGAGTTTGTTAATACTCAATTAAATGAAAATTATTCTATCGTCGTTCTCAAAGAAATTCCAAAGAAACTTGGAGATCCCGGTCGTTTTTTGTTACCTTGTTCATTTTATCTAATCATATATTGTACTGCCTTAGTCGATCTCGGGGCTAGTATCAATTTAATGCCATTAAGTGTTTGGAAGAAGTTATCATTCCCCGATCTTATACCAACCCGTATGACTCTTGAGCTAGCAAATCGAACTCTCGCTTACCCTGTTGGTATTTCTAAAGATGTTTTTGTTAAAGTTTGTACCTTCACTTTTCTGATTTATTTTGTTGTTGTTGATTATGAGATGGATCCTCGTATTTCGTTAGTACTTGGACGCTCATTCTTGCGAACCGGAAAAGCTTTAGTTGATGTTGATGAAGGAGAACTAATTCTTAGGGTCGGGAATGATCAACAAGTGTTTAAAATAGGGAAAATTACAAGCATATCCAATGAAAAATAATCTACGAAAATGATTGATGTGCTTCAAGACGAGCTTGTTACAACTCCTTTGGAAACTAAAAAGCTTGACGTCAATAATTTTATACTACACAACAATCCTCTTTTCGAGCCTTTCTATGATAATCCACTTTTTCAAGAGCATGTGGAAGATTCTGATGCTTCTCTTTCCAATTTGGATGCTCCACCAATTTATGATGATTATGATGATTCTACTTCCGATTATGAAGACATGCCGATTTATGACGATTTTGATGATGATTACACTCTTTCGAGCGATTCTTCAAGTGTTGTGTCTTCTAATGATGTTTTTGCTCCTATTTTTGACGAGGACCCTCCACCAACAACGCTTGATACTACTTTAGAGGATTACTCTTTTGAGGAATATTTCGACACGTTTCTCAATACTTACTTTCCTAATGAGCATGATTCTCCTACTTTAGATTTTGATTATGGCCTTTACCCTCCTTCGGGTTTTAAGAAACCCGTTTCAAAGGAAAAGAAACCGGATGACACCAACATTCAGAGTACTAATGTTTTGACACCTCTCTTTCCACCTTCTTCAGATGAGATTGTGAGGTATATGGGCGAATCTTCTTCAAGGTCCACTGAGTGTCTTTATTATTTTTTCCTAAAGGAAAAGGTGTTCGATCCTGGTATCACAATTTTTGAGCCATCTCAATATCCGTCTGATGCAATAAAAGGAAAGATTTTTGGAATGTTTAGAGTTACGCTTTCACCTTACCACACCTTCTACTATCACCGTGCTCACCATTTGCTTAAGGGAACCTCGCCTACTCTACTTTGGCTTGTGCTCTTCACCTTAGGGTTATGCTACTTGTTGGATGAGAACCATGTATTTGACCCCGACGGATTTTGATTGTGGTATAAAAATACGACTCTTGTTTAGGGAAACAAAAGCGTATAAGCGGTAAGTATTGAATACACGTTTAGGAAAACGAGTATTAATGACCCAATCAAATAAAAAGAGAGAAAGTTCGTTTCCCAAGGAGGTATATGTGTGTGTTTTAACTTGTATTTGTTTGAGATTAATATTGAGAAGATGGAAAGACGGCTATGTGAAAATTACACTACGACGTAGAAAAAACGTAAACGTAAAGTCGTGAAAAACTACCCAAATTAAAATTTTTACTAAAACCAAAAAAAACAAAATAAATAAAAGATTAAAAAGGCTAAAAAGAAGTCTACAATAATATAAATAAAGATAAAAATCCAACAAAGATATTTTAAAACCTTTTATTAATTAAATATTTAATTTTAAATGCTAATTAAAGCCCTAAAATTAAATACAACTAATAAAAATGTCTAAAATATGATTTTATTGAATAATTACTTAACTTATATTATTAGAAGACTAAAAAGTAATTTTCTAAAAATTAAAAGCTATTAAAACTATTTTTAAAACTCTAAAAATGATTTAAAATGATTAAAAACTAATTAAACTTAAAATAATCATAAAAATAAATCTAAAAGCTATAAAATTATTCTAAAAATGGGAAAAGTCTTAATTTATGCTAAAGAACCTAAGAAAAATGAAAAAAGAAATAAAATAAAACTTTTAATTTTTGATAATAAAATAATATTAAAATAATAGGAAAAATAAAAAGTTTATAAAATTAATTCTAAAAAATTTCTAAAATCTTAAAATATTCTAACTAAGATAAAAAAAATAAATTAAAGCTCCTAAAACCTTTTAGTTAATTTTATAAAAATTATTAAAGTTTATAAAAAACCTTAAAATAATATAAAATTAAAAATTAAAGTTATTGAAACCGAAACTAGATGTAAACCTCAAATATATTATTTAAAAACTAAAAATTATTTTTTCTAAAAATTAAAACTCTTTTAACTATTTTTTAATGATTTTATAAAAAACGGCTAATAAATAAATGATAAAAAAGAAATAAATAAAGGGAAAAATCGAAACAAAGTTGAGAAAAATCCTAAGACCTAATTTGAACTTGGGAAAAATAAGCTGGGGCTAAAAAGCTTAAAGAATAAGCTTGAAAGTGGGCTTAATAGCTACGGCTTATTATTATTCAGCTAATCCAAAAACGTGTTAAATAGAATTTGAAATGAGAGTATAACGTAAAAAGTCATCTAGATCACCGGTAAGCACGTTACTCCTCCTTCGAGAGGTCGCGTGTTCGAGTCCGGTGCGGGTGAACGTTTTGCTAATTTTTCTTTTTTTATTTTTTTACTTTTCCAAATCAAACTGTTTCACTCTTATGCTTGCAAATACAAACCAAATCCCTTTTTTATGCAAGATTGCACTAGATTCAAAGGAAAACGTGGTCAGTTCTTAACTTTTGACACAAGCAGATTTGCTTGTGTTCTTTGTTATCTTCACAGATGAAAAAGGCCAAGAGGACTTGGCTGTGATGTAATTTGGTGGTGATTTTTTGGAACAAAGGGGCACCCTTGTGCTCTTTGGAGCACAAGGAGTCAAAAGCAAGTAGGAAACAAGCACTAATAAGCACAAAGTTCACTCAATCAAAGCACACAAGCAATTTCAAGTTGCTGATGAAAAATTATGAGGTCTGGTGGGTTATGAGCTTATAACTTGCACACCAATGAATTTCAATGCTTACAAATTTGCACACAGGTTCACCAAATGACAATCAAGCAGTCACAAGTCCTTTACAATCCTAACTCTAACAGATTATCAAGGATCAAGCATGAATTTCAACAAAAACAGGCATTCAAGGCAGTTTACTGACTTTTTGCTTCCTTTTTCACTTTTAACACTTGCAACTTGTCACAAATCTTTACCAAACTAACACAAAACCTACACACAATCTATATTAATCCTATGAAAACTTTCTAACAGGTTTGAACTACATAAATTTCTCAAGATCTCCCTGCAACACTTAAATCCAAACACCCCTTAAAAATCTTTTTTCAACTTTTTTCAAATCAAATCCTAAAAACTCTTATCCAAACTGATAACAAAGCTTCTAAACATGCATAACATCACTTAAGAACTCACATCAAACCAATTTTAACAACAATTATCAGGAAATCATGCAAATCACTCAAACCACAAATTTTCTGAAAATTTCAAAAGGGAAAAGGACTTCTTACCTAAGAACCTTACATCCAAGGTTCTAGTGGATGTTAATCCACCTCCCAATACACCCGGGTGTATGCAGAACAATGATCAACAATCCTCCAAACCTGCTTAAAGAAAATCAAAGAAAAACAGGCACAATCTATGTATATACTGTTTTCCCTCTTTCTTTCTTAAAAACCTTTATAAAATCTTGAAACCTCAAACACTTTTCAAACAAGAACAGGAACACAAAATCCAAGGATTTGTTCCACTTTCACTTCACAAATCTTGGATTTTCTGGAATTAATAAGAACTTTTCAAAACCTTTTTATGACAAACCTTTTTGAAAATCTTTCACACAAATGATAATTGGAACTCAGAATCAGCAATCAAACATACCAACTTTTTAATAAACATAAAACGAATTACAATTTCTTTTAGAAAATACCAAACTTTATATTAAATTTAAAAAAGGAATTACAAGGATGATTGCCAAAAACTGGAACAAGGGCTTTACACATGTTGTAAGCTCCTTAAATAGGCATCAAAAGAACTATCTAGACTATGAAAATGCAAACCCTAATCAGTGAAAATTCCTAATAAGCCCTTGAATCCTTCTAGACGATTTTGAGGTGTGAGTTGTCATATTTGATCTCAATCGTTCCTTTTTGCGTTGGGAGGAAGCATTAAATCACAGCTGTTGATTCTGGACACGTCATAATACTTGGAGGCCAAGGTGTACTCTGATTGGTGGAAAAGGAATTGGGGGTAGGGTCCATAGTGAGTGGGTTTATAGGTTTTAGGGTTGGGATGGGTTCCTGCGTGTGTGAATCAAACGTGTGCAAAGGGAATTGATTTTTAACCCATGTTTAAGTGAAGTAAAAACTGGGGGTGAAGAGGGTAAATAGTAACTTAGTTTTATCCGATTTTGGGGGAAAAAGGATGTTTGGCGCGTGTTTGTGTTTGAAAGTTTCAAGTGCACAACTTCAGTCCTTGTTCTTTGGGAATTTTGGCAAACAAATTCTTTTAGCCCACAAAACCGTTTTCTCCTTTGTTAACAACTTTCCAATCTTTGCACTTTTGGCACAAACTTTTGGAAAAAGTGTTTCAAGGGTGATATTTGACATTCTTGAATAATTCAAGGACTGGTCTTGGACTTTATTGATATTCAAAGGTCTTCTTTGTATCTTTGATTTCATGAGGGACCATAATTGGCAATTTTGATTTGTTGAGGGACTATTCTTGCCATTTCTTCAAAGTTGAAGGACCTTTTTGCAATTTTGACAAACTTAAGGAACCAAACTTGTAATTATTAATATACAAGGGTTTTAAGTGTCATTTCTTCATTCTTTGAGGATCAATCTTGTTTGTCTTCAAATCTTCAAGGGTATTTGTTGAATATTTCATGATTAGGGCCCGGTTCATTGTGCGTCTTCGTTTCTCGTGTTCGTTTTTTCTTGTATCTTGTGATCTTTTGTCTTTTTCACGATATCCATACCTAAAATACACATAAACACAAAAGCAAGCATATACATGGTATTTTATGACATATTAGTGCATTAAAAGCCCGAAAAGAACGATGAGATCATGTACAAATGCCATCTCATCACTCCCCCATACTAAGCCATTGCCGTGTCCTCACGCAATGCTAGAATCTAATCATCACCAAAGTTCAATTTTATTAACCTTTATTGAAAAGTAAAAGACTTGCAACATACTACGATGATGTGTAAAGACATAATGTATGATTTTCATCACAAAAAGTGACTTTTAGGGTCAAAGAATAGAAACAAGTAAATGTCCCTTAGAGTAAACTTCGTCATCCTTGATTGTCGTACATTCCATGCTAAGTGCAAAAACAAGATCATTGTTGGTACAAGTCACAATGCTAACACTACTCATACGTCCAAATTGTGTAATACTTTTTCTCCCCGCAATCCTAGTTATTATAAAAGGAAATGGGTTACTAGCATTTTTTATCTATTTGTCATGGATCACAAGTGATTCATATTGACTTATTTGAGTAGTTATTAGTCCGAAAGCAAAGTAGGACGATTTGATCAATAGTTAGCCGAAGGACAAAATCTTTTAAAACGGCTTCTCGTGTATCTCCTTAAGTTCATATCTTGGCATAACTTGTTTCACGATTTGAGACCTTTCTCGGACCGATATTTGGCATGTACTTCATACTTCAAATCTTGGGAAGACGTTTTTGAAATTATGGTCTTCTCTTCATATTTTGGAATTTCTTCACTTGACGTTTTTGAGAGATTCTTCATATAGGACCACGACTTCATCATTTTTCTTCAATCTTTTACTTTGGATTTTGATATACAACGATCCGCCTCCTTTTCGGACTTGGATATATTTATCCTCATACCTTGTTACGGTCTTTTTGGATAGACTTTCTCCATTCTTTAGGGGAGTAATTGCTTCTCGTCGTGTGTCTCGATCCTTCATATTGATTTAGGAATAATGATACTTCACATCATCTTGGATCTTTAGCAAAAATAGAGCTCCTCATGCCTTGTTAGGGCCTTTTTGGATAATCGCCAATCTTCGCGTCCCGCTTCAATAAGTTATGCCTTGGCTATGAACTCTATTCAACCCCGAGCAACTTTTAAACGATCTTGTGCTAGAGGCTAAGTAACTTTTCAAATCGTACGACCTTACTTATTGCAATTATGATTTATTCCTAATGCATTGATCTTATGGGAAGAAAAAGCCACAATTAAAAACATATGAGTTTTTGAAAGAACACTTTCATGTTCTACGTTTAGCATGATCACTTGTCTAACTCTATCATTTCTCGTTCTTCACTATATAAAGACCTCTAATTAAAGAGACTCATGAATACTTAGCCATGCAAGTCAAAATTAAGCCAAATTTGGATTAGCTTTCATTAAGACTATATCAAATCAAAGTTTTGGGTTTTCAAGCCACCTATAGGATCTTGCACTTTCTTGGACTTTTTCAAGTTTAGAGAATGCGTTTTATAGTTCCCTTGATAAGTGACTTTCTAGAATCAATTATAGGAACTTGCGAAAAGTTCTTGTTCTTAACCCGAATGAATTAAGACTTTCGCGTTTTAAAGCTCCCTATATAAAAGTCTAGCAAAACTTGAATTGAGCGGGTTAAGGAATGTAAGTGGCTCCAAATGCCCATCAAGTCAAAAATTAACTCTTATTCTACCCATCGGAAAATATACATTCGTGTCTTAAAAACACTTATTAAAACTAAGAAAAAAAATTTAAAATTTGGCCATTTTTAGCCTTATTAGCAAAACAAAACATTGAAAGTTGGAAAACGTGAGGGCGTAGCAAAGCAAGTACCTATTCACCCCCCCATACTAAAAGTAAACATTTTCCTCAATGTTTCGAGTCTAAAGGTGGAGCACCCCCATACTAGAGACGAAGAATCGAATGCTTAGGATCTAGCATGGAAAGGGTGATCAACAATATATCTAAAGCCGTTTATTAATTATGCTAAAAGATAATTGTTAGAACAATAAAGGATATGTCATGGAATCGTGAAAAACTTCTTCAAATGAACGATGGAGGCTCACGTAAACGAACACGAGAGTCTTCAATCGTAGATGATGATGATCTAGATAACACAATCACAAACAACCACGAGACAACGAGTTGAAAGGGTACAAGTCCCCTTATTAGTGAATAGTGAGCATAAAGATAAGCATGGGATCTCCCCCACGAGGCACCTCGTTTTTTATTACCGAGTCATGAGCTCGACTCGATCCCCTCAATGCTAATTATCATTGGGAAAGGTGTCTTGGTCGGGGGCAACCATTGAAGGAATTTCCCCACCAAAGTAGTGCTTAAGCCTATGTCCATTCACCTTGAAATTAGGACCATCATCTTGAGCTAGCTCAATGGTCCCATATGGAAACACTTGTGTAATGGTGAACGGACCCGACCAACGAGATTTCAATTTCCCGGAAAATATCTTAAGACGAGAGTTAAAAAGCAACACTTGATCACCAACGTTAAAAACCCGGTTTTTAATCTTTGAATCATGAAACTTTTTAGTCTTTTCTTTAAAAATTAATGAATTTTCATAAGCATTATCCCTTAATTCATCCAATTCATTCAATTGTATTTTCCGGTGATCTCCCGCGGTCTTCAAGTCAAAATTAGCATGCTTAAGGGCCCAATATGCCTTATGCTCCAATTCAATGGGCAAATGACAATTCTTCCCATAGACTAACTTATAAGGAGTGCAACCGATAGGTGTCTTATAAGCGGTCCTAAAGGCCCACAAAGCGTCATCAAGTTTGTCGGACCACGAAGCACGGTTTTCCCCAATTGACCTCTCTAAAATCCTCTTCAAAGCTCGGTTCGAAACCTCGACTTGCCCACTCGTTTGCGGGTGATAAGCCGTAGAAAGACGATGTGTAACCCCATATTTCTTTAGAACCTTTTCGAATTGGTCATTACAAAAATGGGTTCCACGATCGCTTATAATAGCACGAGGGGTTACAAACCGAGAGAATAGTTGCTTCAAAAACTTCACTACCACACGAGCATCATTAGTAGGCAAAGCCTTAGCTTCCACCCACTTAGAAAGGTAGTCCACCGCGACGAGGATATATTTGTTGCCATGAGACGATGGGAACGGCCCCATAAAGTCTATTCCCCATATGTCGAAAATCTCACACACTTGAATTATATTTTGTGGCATTTCATCACGTTGAGACGATTTTCCTTGACGTTGGCACGAATCACACGACTTCACAAGTACGTGTGCATCACGATAGATAGAAGGCCAAAAGAAACCGGCATCGAACACTTTCTTAGCCGTGAGATTAGCACCGTGGTGACCACCCGTGGGTCCCTCGTGACAAGCTCTAAGGATATTAGAAGCTTCGGCACCAAAAACACAACGTCGAACGAGTTGATCCGCACAAACTCGAAAGAGATAAGGGTCGTCCCAAAAATAGAACTTGACGTCACGAAAGAATTTTCGTTTTTGTTGTGTCGTCATACCCTTGATTATGAAATTGCCCGCATGGTAATTTGCAATGTCGGCAAACCATGGGGTGGTGTCTTTAGAATTCACTACACCGAGAGTCTCAAGAGGAAATGTTTTGGTAATTTCCTTGTTCTCGAAAACATCTTTGTGAGGATCTTCTAGACGAGAGAGATGATCGGCCGCTAGATTCTCGGCTCCTTTTTTGTCAAGCACGGTGACATCAAATTCTTGGAGGAGGAGCATCCAACGAAGCAATCTCGGCTTAGCATCTTGCTTAGCCAAGAGATACTTGATAGCCGAATGGTCGGTATACACGATGCTTTTAGTCAAGACGAGATAAGGTCGGAATTTCTCAAAAGCATAGACCACGGCAAGGAATTCCTTTTCCGTTGTGGTGTACTTTAATTGAGCCTCGGTCATCGTCTTACTAGCATAATGGATAGGACGGAAATGCTTGTCATAACGTTGCCCTAAGACGGCCCCTATAGCATAATCACTTGCATCGCACATGATTTCAAAGGGTAATTCCCAATTAGGAGCAACAAGAATGGGAGCTTCGGTAAGTTTCCTTTTGAGAGTTTCGAAAGCCTTAACACAATCCTCATTGAAGTTAAAAGTAGCATCCTTCTCGAGAAGGTGTGTCATAGGACGAGAAATCTTCGAAAAGTCCTTGATGAAACGACGATAAAAACCCGCATGGCCTAGGAAACTACGAACTCCCTTAACGGTTTTGGGATGAGGTAACTTGGCGATGACGTCTACCTTAGCTTTATCGACCTCAATCCCCTCCTTCGACACCTTATGTCCTAAGACGATTCCTTGTTTACACATGGAATGACATTTCTCCCAATTAAGCACAAGATTGGTTTCTTCACAACGTTTTAACATTTGTTCGAGATTAGATAAACATGACGTGAACGAATTACCAAACACCGAGAAGTCATCCATAAACACTTCCATCGACTTCTCGATCATATCGTGAAAAATCGCCATCATACACCGTTGAAACGTACCGGGTGCATTACAAAGTCCGAAAGGCATCCTACGATAAGCGAACGTTCCATAAGGACACGTAAATGTAGTCTTCTCTTGATCACAAGGGTCGATAGGGATTTGAAAGTAACCGGAAAAACCATCTAAAAAGCAATAGAATTCATTTCCCGCAAGTCGCTCCAACATTTGATCCATGAAGGGCAAAGGAAAGTGGTCTTTACGAGTGGCGTCATTTAACTTTCGGTAGTCAATACACACCCTCCAACCGGTCACAACACGAGTGGGAATTAACTCGTTGTTTTCATTAGGCACAACGGTCATTCCTCCCTTTTTAGGGACACAATGGATTGGGCTCACCCATGGGCTATCGGATATAGGATAAATCATTCCCGCGTCAAGGAGTTTAAGGACCTCCTTTTTAATGACATCGTGAATTTTGGGATTCACCCTTCTTTGACTTTGAATTGCGGGTTTGTGGTCCTCCTCCATTAAAATCTTGTGAGTACAAAATTTTGGGTCAATACCCTTAATGTCGGATATTTTCCACGCAATTGCCCCTTTATGAGCCTTAAGAACTTTCAAGAGCTCGGTTTTTTCATCATTAGCAAGACCTTTTGCAATAATAACCGGCAACTTGTCATCACCTTCCAAGAATGCATATTCAAGGTGAGAAGGAAGATCTTTCAATTCAAGGATAGGTGGTTCCTCGATTGAAGATTTTGGTTCAACACTCATAACTTCCATCGGCGAAAGAAATGGTGGAATAGAAGTATCATCACTAATCAACACCTCATCTTAATTGTCGATTTCATTTGAAGTGAAATCGCCTCCTTGGAATGGAGTGAGATTTGGTGTGGAATTAGCAAGAATCGGATCCAAAATAGTGGGATTGCCACTTGACGAGCTATCGGAAAAACCTAACACTTCTTGTGAAAACTCATCGCAAACCACATCAACGATGTCATTGTGATTGATGGTAGCGATTGCATAAACATGAGAAGGTTTCGAGTTTTGAGTAGCGTTTATAACAAGTTCCTCTTCGTTGAATCTCAAAGTGATAGTTCTCGCATGAACATCGATAAGCGATCTCGAAGTGTCTAAAAATGATCGACCTAAAATTAGAGGAACTTGAGGATCCGCGGGGATGTCAACTACTATAAAATCAACGGGATAGTAGAACTTCCCCACTTTCACGAAAACATCTTCGGCTATTCCACATGCCATAATCGTAGAATGATCGGCCATCTCGATGGACATGTTTGAAGGAATGAGAGCCGGAAGCGAAAGCGATTTCCAAATGGAAAATGGCATCAAATTAATGCTCGCACCAAGATCGGCCAAGGCGAGGCATTCTTTCATATCTTGTATGTCATAAGGAATGAGAAACTTTCCGGGATCACCAACTTTTTTCGGTATGCGGTTAAGATAAACCGAAGAACAATTAGCAAGCTTTGAAAGCTTTTCCTTATCGCTCATCATACTTTTAAAAGTGGAAGCGAAACGAGGCATATATAACAACGCGTCGGCTAAACTCACATCAAAATGCACTTGTTGAAACATTTTTATAAAAAGCTCTATTTGTTGTTTGTTACGTTCTTGCAACTTCTCTTTGTTTCGTCTTGAAGGGTAAGGTAAAGGTGGTGTGGGTTGGTCATTAGGCAACGGCCTTGGAAACTCGGGTTCCACAATTGGTATTGGTTCAACCGTAGGTGTGGTTTGAGCGGTACTTCGTGGGATTGTAATGTGCTCCTTTTCGACCATCACCTCGGGTTCTTTCTCTATTTCTTTCTCCTTAGAAGTACTTGTACGAGAGATTGGTTCCTTGAAAGTTTTACCACTTCGTGTAGTAATAACCTTCATTTCTCCCTTCGGGTTTGCAATGGTATCACTAGGAAGACCACCCGAAGAAGAGGGTTTACACATGATAGCTTCAAACATCTTAGCCATTCGGTCCTCAAATTTTGATTGCCTAGCATCCGCTTTTAATAACTCTTGCTTAATCTCATGTTGTCCTAATTCCATCTTTTGTTGGTTTTGTTGAAGACGTTGGACATTTCCTTCCATTTTGTTTGCATGAGTTTTAAGTTCATTAGCAAGTTCATTTTTAAGCTCGTTTTTCAACTCGGATCTTAAGCTAATCATCTCACGTTGCATGTTATCAAATTTAGCATCATTTGCTTTTGCATAATCTAAAAATTCTCCTTGCAAATTTTTAGTGTGAGCATTTTGAAAACCTTGTGTAGTGTTTTGAAAATCACGGTTTTGGTTTTGATTAGATATTTGTCCATTCCCACTTTGATAATTCCCTTTGTTGTAATTGTGTGTGTTGCCTTGGTAATTACCTTGGTTGTTGTTTCGATAATTATTAACATTTTGGTTTGGTGGAGCTTGATTTTGGCGGGAACCTTGGCCGTTTTGGTTGTAAGTTCCCGTTGCTACATAAGCACTCGAAGTGTTACCATCCGCGGTAATACACTCGGAAAGATCATGAGCTCCCCCACAAGATAAACAACTCTTAGCAACCGCTTTAACCGAAGCGGAATTGGAAGCTTCTTGAGCCTTCCAATGGGACATTAGATTAGCAAATCTATCAAAAAACCGATTTTCCTCATTAGCTTCATCATGTAAGGCGTTAATGCTACGAGACGATTGTGACGACGATGACGAACCCATATTGGCAACACTCGGTGTGTTATGAGGGTTATAAACCTTAGATCGATTCTCAATGATTTGTAAAGCCTCATTTGTCGTTTTGCACAAAAAATTACCACCCGCGGCGGCATTCAAATAATCTCGTTCATGATCATTAAGCCCATTATAAAAAGTATCCACTTGATGCAATTCCGTAAAGTCATGGTGTGGACATTCATGTAACATCTCTTTAAATCGTTCCCATGCCATTGAAAAACTTTCATTATTTCTTTGCACAAATCGTGAAATCTCATTTTTTAAGTGTGTTGTTTTAGATGGTGGAAAAAACTTGTTCACAAACTTAGAAACGAGATCGGTCCATGTCAAAATCGAATTTGGCGGTTCTTTCTCGAGCCAAATTTTTTCGGGTCCATCCAACGAGTATGGAAACAACATCATCTTAATGGCGTCATGTGGAACATCCTTAAATTTGCTAGTGGCGGTGAGACGGTTGAAATTCCTAATGTGGTAATGCGGGTTGTCTTTCTCGTGACCTCTAAACTTATTTGCTTGCAACATAGACATTAAACCCGTCTTAATTTCGAAATTCTCCGCAAGGATAGCGGGAATCACAATAGCCTCTCCAAAACCCTCGGTGGGTGCTTGTAGCAACTCCATCATAGTACGATTAGCCATGACGACTTCTTGTTCTACAATAGGTTCAACAATTGGAGGTTCCTCAACAATCAACGATCCTTGATTTGCTTGCTTTTGAAGACGTTTACGAGCTCGTTTTGCTTGATTACGAGTGATCATAAACTTCACGAAGAATGGGAGGTGAGCAAAGAAGATTCTTTTGGGTGTTTTGTGAATTTTCAATTTTTTTGTGTTTTTGATGATATTTAATTTTTTTTTGGATTTTGGTGTATTTTCGTAGACAACAATCTACAAAATCTCTCCTCGAATCAAACTCTTGATTAAAGAAGCCTCAAAGGAATGAAAACGATCACGTGGAGTGAACGTCTTCCAATGACTTTAGAACTTTGGTGAAAACCAAATTGTTCAAGAGGGTTTAATCACAAAGAAACCAAGCAAATATAGTATACGTAATAATACTTTGGGCGGCAAAACCCTCGATTAGCCTTCAATCTTAAAATACTCATAAGCAAGCGGGGAAACGAGGCGGCGCGAAGCACTTAAGAGCCTTTTTCCTTAGGGTATATTTTATAATACCCGCCTTATAGTTTGTATTTTTCAAAATCGAGCTTCACGAAAGTATTTATCTATTTTTGCCTTTTCTTTTTGTTTGAGATTCGAATACAATAATTAGGAGATCAAATCCCAATTAAGGTTGTGTTTTCACACTTTTGGAGATATTGTATATTGATTGTGATACTTAATACAATATAGTAATATTTATACAAGAAAAAACCAAGAAAACCGATAATACGTGTTAAGGGAGTTCCACTTAACACAAATACTTATTATGGATAATATCAAAATCAAAAGCTTCCAAATTAAAGCACAACACACCTCCCCGGCAGTGGCGCCAAAATGATTGTGGTATAAAAATACGACTCTTGTTTAGGGAAACAAAAGCGTATAAGCGGTAAGTATTGAATACACGTTTAGGAAAACGAGTATTAATGACCCAATCAAATAAAAAGAGAGAAATTTCGTTTCCCAAGGAGGTATATGTGTGTGTTTTAACTTGTATTTGTTTGAGATTAATATTGAGAAGATGGAAAGACGGCTATGTGAAAATTACACTACGACGTAGAAAAAACGTAAACGTAAAGTCGTGAAAAACTACCCAAATTAAAATTTTTACTAAAACCAAAAAAAAAAACAAAATAAATAAAAGATTAAAAAGGCTAAAAAGAAGTCTACAATAATATAAATAAAGATAAAAATCCAACAAAGATATTTTAAAACCTTTTATTAATTAAATATTTAATTTTAAATGCTAATTAAAGCCCTAAAATTAAATACAACTAATAAAAATGTCTAAAATATGATTTTATTGAATAATTACTTAACTTATATTATTAGAAGACTAAAAAGTAATTTTCTAAAAATTAAAAGCTATTAAAACTATTTTTAAAACTCTAAAAATGATTTAAAATGATTAAAAACTAATTAAACTTAAAATAATTATAAAAATAAATCTAAAAGCTATAAAATTATTCTAAAAATGGGAAAAGTCTTAATTTATGCTAAAGAACCTAAGAAAAATGAAAAAAGAAATAAAATAAAACTTTTAATTTTTGATAATAAAATAATATTAAAATAATAGGAAAAATAAAAAGTTTATAAAATTAATTCTAAAAAATTTCTAAAATCTTAAAATATTCTAACTAAGATAAAAAAATAAATTAAAGCTCCTAAAACCTTTTAGTTAAGTTTATAAAAATTATTAAAGTTTATAAAAAACCTTAAAATAATATAAAATTAAAAATTAAAGTTTTTGAAACCAAAACTAGATGTAAACCTCAAATATATTATTTAAAAACTAAAAATTATTTTTTTTAAAAATTAAAACTCTTTTAACTATTTTTTAATGATTTTATAAAAAATGGCTAATAAATAAATGATAAAAAAGTAATAAATAAAGGGAAAAATCGAAACAAAGTTGAGAAAAATCCTAAGACCTAATGTGAACTTGGGAAAAATAAGCTGGGGCTAAAAAGCTTAAAGAATAAGCTTGAAAGTGGGCTTAATAGCTACGGCTTATTATTATTCAGCTAATCCAAAAACGTGTTAAATAGAATTTGAAATGAGAGTATAACGTAAAAAGTCATCTAGATCACCGGTAAGCACGTTACTCCTCCTTCGAGAGGTCGCGTGTTCGAGTCCGGTGCGGGTGAACTTTTTGCTAATTTTTATTTTTTTATTTTTTTACTTTTCCAAATCAAACTGTTTCACTCTTATGCTTGCAAATACAAACCAAATCCCTTTTTTATGCAAGATTGCACTAGATTCAAAGGAAAACGTGGTCAGTTCTTAACTTTTGACACAAGCAGATTTGCTTGTGTTCTTTGTTATCTTCACAGATGAAAAAGGCCAAGAGGACTTGGCTGTGATGTAATTTGGTGGTGATTTTTTGGAACAAAGGGGCACCCTTGTGCTCTTTGGAGCACAAGGAGTCAAAAGCAAGTAGGAAACAAGCACTAATAAGCACAAAGTTCATTCAATCAAAGCACACAAGCAATTTCAAGTTGCTGATGAAAAATTATGAGGTCTGGTGGGTTATGAGCTTATAACTTGCACACCAATGAATTTCAATGCTTACAAATTTGCACACAGGTTCACCAAATGACAATCAAGCAGTCACAAGTCCTTTACAATCCTAACTCTAACAGATTATCAAGGATCAAGCATGAATTTCAACAAAAACAGGCATTCAAGGCAGTTTACTGACTTTTTGCTTCCTTTTTCACTTTTAACACTTGCAACTTGTCACAAATCTTTACCAAACTAACACAAAACCTACACACAATCTATATTAATCCTATGAAAACTTTCTAACAGGTTTGAACTACACAAATTTCTCAAGATCTCCCTGCAACACTTAAATCCAAACACCCCTTAAAAATCTTTTTTCAACTTTTTTCAAATCAAATCCTAAAAACTCTTATCCAAACTGATAACAAAGCTTCTAAACATGCATAACATCACTTAAGAACTCACATCAAACCAATTTTAACAACAATTATCAGGAAATCATGCAAATCACTCAAACCACAAATTTTCTGAAAATTTCAAAAGGGAAAAGGACTTCTTACCTAAGAACCTTACATCCAAGGTTCTAGTGGATGTTAATCCACCTTCCAATACACCCGGGTGTATGCAGAACAATGATCAACAATCCTCCAAACCTGCTTAAAGAAAATCAAAGAAAAACAGGCACAATCTATGTATATACTGTTTTCCCTCTTTCTTTCTTAAAAACCTTTATAAAATCTTGAAACCTCAAACACTTTTCAAACAAGAACAGGAACACAAAATCCAAGGATTTGTTCCACTTTCACTTCACAAATCTTGGATTTTCTGGAATTAATAAGAACTTTTCAAAACCTTTTTATGACAAACCTTTTTGAAAATCTTTCACACAAATGATAATTGGAACTCAGAATTAGCAATCAAACATACCAACTTTTTAATAAACATAAAAGGAATTACAATTTCTTTTAGAAAATACCAAACTTTATATTAAATTTAAAAAAGGAATTACAAGGATGATTGCAAAAAGCTGGAACAAGGGCTTTACACATGTTGTAAGCTCCTTAAATAGGCATCAAAAGAACTATCTAGACTATGAAAATGCAAACCCTAATCAGTGAAAATTCCTAATAAGCCCTTAAATCCTTCTAGACGATTTTGAGGTGTGAGTTGTCATATTTGATCTCAATCGTTCCTTTTTGCGTTGGGAGGAAGCATTAAATCACAGCTGTTGATTCTGGACACGTCACAATACTTGGAGGCCAAGGTGTACTCTGATTGGTGGAAAAGGAATTGGGGGTAGGGTCCATAGTGAGTGGGTTTACAGGTTTTAGGGTTGGGATGGGTTCCTGCGTGTGTGAATCAAACGTGTGCAAAGGGAATTGATTTTTAACCCATGTTTAAGTGAAGTAAAAACTGGGGGTGAAGAGGGTAAACAGTAACTTAGTTTGATCCGATTTTGGGGGAAAAAGGATGTTTGGCGCGTGTTTGTGTTTGAAAGTTTCAAGTGCACAACTTCAGTCCTTGTTCTTTGGGAATTTTGGCAAACAAAGTCTTTTATCCCACAAAACCGTTTTCTCCTTTGTTAACAACTTTCCAATCTTTGCACTTTTGGCACAAACTTTTGGAAAAAGTGTTTCAAGGGTGATATTTGACATTCTTGAATAATTCAAGGACTGGTCTTGGACTTTATTGATCTTCAAAGGTCTTCTTTGTATCTTTGACTTCATGAGGGACCATAATTGGCAATTTTGATTTGTTGAGGGACTATTCTTGCCATTTCTTCAAAGTTGAAGGACCTTTTTGCAATTTTGACAAACTTAAGGAACCAAACTTGTAATTATTAATATACAAGGGTTTTAAGTGTCATTTCTTCATTCTTTGAGGATCAATCTTGTTTGTCTTCAAATCTTCAAGGGTATTTGTTGAATATTTCATGATTAGGGCCCGGTTCATTGTGCGTCTTCGTTTCTCGTGTTCGTTTTTCCTTGTATCTTGTGATCTTTTGTCTTTTTCACGATATCCATACCTAAAATACACATAAACACAAAAGCAAGCATATACATGGTATTTTATGACATATTAGTGCATTAAAAGCCCGAAAAGAACGATGAGATCATGTACAAATGCCATCTCATCAGATTTACTTCAAGATTTTCTATGAACTTTCAACCATAGTATTCAGGGTCGAGTCAGGCTCGTGACTCGGTTAACTAACAAGCACTTCTCGGGAGGGAACCCGACGATCTATCCTTCTTTATCCGTTTTTCATAATAAGTGTAGGGGGAGCCAAGTACGTGTTTGTTGTTTTGTTGTTACTTATAATGTGCAGGGATTTGAGCTTTTAAAGATCCACTTTTGATGAATTTTGACGAACCGTGATTCCGTGTACCCGTCTTCCCGGTTCTATCCTAAACTATTGTGATTCAATATTTTATATCCATAAATGTTGAAATAGGAATCACTTTAGTTGTCTCTTCCTTAGCAAGATTTAAACAACATGCACAATGTCCTATGTGTAGGGAAGTTTACTTCCACATGCTTAAACATTGAGGACAATGTTTATATTAAGTGTAGGGGAGACTTCTATCGAAGTTAAGTGGACTTTTCCATGAATATGTCTTCATTTTATCCGGAAAATTGATTTTTTCGACATTTTTCAAAATTTTGGCCTACTAGTTTTTTTCCTTTGTTATCATTATTTTCTTTCATCGTATGTATTTATTTCATTTCTAGAATAAAGTCAAAATAAATTATTAAATAAAATGGTTTTAACAAGTTTAGATGTCTTTGATATATTAGGCCCGTCATGAATATTTTGACTCAACCCGAGTTCACTTATTTGAGTTTACTCTATCTAGTATCCTTAACCATATGGACCTTAATTGGTTTATTAGGCTAAGCATCCACGAGTCTCATTACTTGAGATTTTAAATTGTGGAGAACGAAAAATGATAAAGTCAATTATAAGTTTTGTATTCTTTCATGAATTTATGTGAGTTAATTATAAGCTTTTTCTCCCATCGCTTGTAAATAAATAAATGCAATAAGTAAGGTCGTACGATTTGAAAAATTACTTAGCTTCTAGCCCATCGCTTAAAATTTGCTCGGGATTAATTAGAGTTCATAGCCAAAGAATAACTTATTGAAACGGGACGCGAAGATTGGCGAGTCCAAAAAGGCCCTAACAAGGCATGACGGCTCCATTTTATTGCTAAAGATCCAAGATGATATGAAGAATGATTATTCCAAAATCAATATGAAGGATCAAGACACACGACGAAAAGCAATTTACTACCATAAAGATCAGGGACCATGGAGAAATATATCCAAAAAGACCCTAACAAGGTATGAGGATAAATAGATTCAAGTTCGAAAAGGAGGCGGATCTTTGTATATCAAAATCCCAAATACAGATTGAAGAAAAATGAAGAAGTCGTGGTCCAAGTTTGAAGAATCTCTAAAAAAACTTAAAGTGAAGAAATTACACATATGAAGAGAAGACCATTATTTCAAGAACGTCTCTCAAGATTCAAAGTATGAAGTAAATGCCAAATATCGGTCCGAGATAGGTCTCAAATCGTGAAACGAGTTATGCCAAGATATGAACTTTATGAGGTTTCGAGAAGCCGTTTTAAAATATTTTTTCCTTTAGCTAACTATTGATTAAATCGTCCTACTTTAATTTCGGCCTTAATAAATTATCTAGATAAGTAAAAAATGCATCCTCGTGATTATTCAAGACAAAAATAAAATATAAGAGATACACCATTGGAATAAAGGGGTCTAAGTGAATAATTGAACCATATGAGTAAGTGTTAGCTTTACTAACTTATAATAACAATGATCTCGTTTTTATGCTTGGTATGGGGAACGTGAAACTTAAGGGTGATAAATATTCATGACACCCAAGCCCTAATTTAAGTCTTAGATTTCTTTACGAGTTTCTTCCGTCGAACAATTTCAAATAAATTAATAAAGTGGAAATTGTTATATCTTTTATTTCTTTCAATAAAGTTTTAACCTTTTTATCGTTTTTAGTTTTGTTTATTGTAGTAGTAATAGTGTATGTAATAATGGCTAATGTGGGTCAATTATGATGGAGAATGTTAATTTTGCTTTGAAATTAATGTATTGCATGAGGTCATTGCAATGGTCAAGTGTAGGGGATTTAATAAGTGTGAAAACAATTATCCTTTTACCACTTAAAACAAATAAAAACGAGACCAAAACGTGTGTTCAATGTCGTAAAAGTCGGAATTACGCGTGGTTTGTGTTTTTGTTATGTTTTAGGACCAAAAGATGAAAAAGGAAGAAAACACGGGATTTCACGGGCTTTTATCGAAGATAAAGACAAAAGACTAGGCAAAAGATCAAAAGTGCAAAAAGAACGGAAGTCAAAGGCCTATTCTAAAGAATTATTGAAGAAAAAGACCAAAGACGGAAGTTTAAAAAGTCGAAGAACCAAATCTAATAAATGTAGAAATTAGAAGACGGGTTCAGTTTTATTTATCGACGAATCCCGAGACAAAATCGAGAGTGACGAATTTATTGTCAAGACGAGAAGACAAAAGAAAAGAAGGAAGCAACAACACCAACATACTCCTCCACCTATAAATAGACTCCAAGTCCTTCATTTGTATTTATTAGAGTAACTATTAGTTTTAATTAGGAGTAGGTGTAATTTTATTTTTCTCTCATCTTTATTAAGCTTTTCATCTTTACAACTTTTAATCTCTCTTTAATCTTTCAATTGTTGAATCTTTAATTTTAATCTTTAATTTCAAGTTTTTTTTTAATCTCATTCTACCTTTCTTGTTTAATTTGTGTTTGAGTTGATTAAATCTTTTAGCTTATTGTGCTTATTGCTTATTTTATGTTTGGCTTATTTTTAGTTGAGTGAATTTGATTAGCTTAATATTTTTAGATTAGATTTATTTATTTTGCTTATTTGGTGCTTTTTATAGTTTTTATTAGTGTTGTGTTTGGCTTATTTTATAGATTAGTTTGGCTTAATTTTTGCTTATTTGCTTTTATTAATTTGTGCTTATTTTAGCTTATTTTTATTCCCAGCTTTTTAGATCTTGCGTAGTCTGCTTACTTTTGAGTTTCGGAAAAGGGTTTAGCCTTTTCCGGAAACTGAGTTTTATTTTATCCGAAACTGAGTTTTTGTCTTATCCGAAACTCAGTTTTATTTTAGATAGCAAAAGTCATTATTTTTCGCAAAGTTCCGAAACTCAATTCCATTATATATTGCAAAACTGGGTTTTCAGCATACTTCTCTTTCCCGCGTATTTTCATTTCCCGAAAGTGGTTTCATACCACTTTTATCCGAAAGTCAAAGTTTAACTAAAATTCCAAAACTCAAAATTATTTATTCGAAAGTCATTTTTTTAGTTTTCCTGAAAGTCATAATTTTTATTTTATCCGAAACTCATTTTAGCTTTTATCCTAAACTCATTTTTTCTTTTATCCTAAAGTCATCTTTGCTTTTATCCTAAACTCATTTTTTCTTTTATCCTAAACTTATTTCTGCTTTTATCCTAAACTCATTTTTATTTTATCCTAAACTCATATTAGCTTTTATCCTAAACTCATTTTTATTTTATCCTAAACTTATTTTAGCTTTTATCCTAAACTCATTTTAGCTTTTATCCTAAACTTATTTTTATTTTATCCTAAACTCATTTTAGCTTTTATCCTAAACTCATTTTAGCTTTTCTCCTAAACTCATTTTTATTTTATCCTAAACTCATTTTAGCCTTTATCCTAAACTCATTTTTGCTTTTATCCTAAACTCATTTTAGCTTTTATCCTAAACTCATTTTTATTTTATCTGAAACCCATTTTTTATATGAAAGTTTTAGTTGAGTTAAATTTATCGCGAAAGTTTTTAGTTTTATTTTTATTAATTGGCTTTTTAATATCTGTCTCGTTTTATTTAAGTAGCCTAATATTTGTCTCGTTTCCTTTTGAAGTAGCTATAGAATTGCTTTTATTTTATAAGTAGCTATAGATAACCAATTATCTTTTTATTCACCAAAAACGACTAAGTCCACTTTAACCCAAGATCAATACGATAAGACGCACAAGAACAATATTTTTCTAATTAAAATTCAATTTAGCGGCTGAATCCCACGTGTCAGCGTCTAGTTTGGATTTGTCAGCGGATGAAGATGTATGCATTGTTTCAACAACTGGTGTCTCTTGTTGCTTTTCTTCCTCCTCTTTGGCAGCAACAGATGCTTGCATGTACTCTTCACTCCATATAGGTATGGTGATATAATCAAATATAGGAGTGGGTTCAACTACATGCGATCCTTCTTCTTTATCAACCTATATACCTGCATTGTTAACAATAGGTGCTTCCAAGACAACTGGATTAGTCACATGCATATAATTCATGGACCTAGATAAAGGCTCTAGATCAAATAACCAATTAGGTCGAGACTCAGGATCACTTGGTTTACTCTCCATGAAGTTAACATGAATGTCTTCTGTTAGTATCTTAGACTTCTTGTTATAAACCCTATACCCCTTGCTATTTATGGAATATCCCATAAAAAACCACTCATCACCTTTTGATTGAAATTTGCCTAGGTTATCAATAGTATTTAGTATTACTATATGACATCCAAAGGGCCTAAAGAAGTCTATATTAGGCTTCCTATTCCAAATCAATTCATAAGGAGTCTTATTATGATACTTATTGACTAAGACTCTATTTTGAACATAGCATGCAATGTTCACAACCTCAACCCAAAAAGCAATGGGTAGATTTGCATATGCCAACATGGTTCTAGCTGCTTTTATAAGAGTCCTATTTCTTCTTTCAGCTACACCATTCTGCCGGGGAGTTCTAGCTATGCTAAACTCCCTAGATATTCCCTTATTGACACAAAAGGTATCTAAAAGGTTGTTCCTAAATTCACCACCATTATCACTTCTAAGAATTTTAACCTCATTACATGTTTTCTTTTCAATCAGAGTAATGAAATTGATTAAATTCTTAGCAGTATCACTCCTTAGTGCCAAAACGAAGGTCCAAGTAAACCTAGACTAATCGTCAGTGATAACAAAACAATAGGATTTACCATTAAGACTTTCTATATTGGTTGGGCCAAACAAATCCATATGTAATAAGTGAAGTGGTTTAGAACTAGTGTGCACCTTCTTACACTTAAATGAGGCCTTATGTTGCTAGCCTTTAAGACATGCAACACAATTATGATCATTGTGGAATGCTTTTGAAGGCGATCCTCTTACAAGATCATGTGTCACAAGTCTATTCATGTTTTTTAAGTTAATATCTCCTAACCTTTTGTGCCATAGCTTATTCTCATCCACTTAAGCCTTAGTATAAAAACACGACAAGTTGTTACTCATTTTAATGACATTTAGATTCACATTATAAACATCTTTATGTCTAGGTGTTCTAAACTCTATAAACTTGTCAGTAGGAATCTCAAAATCCTTACTCAACACTAAACACTCATTGTCAGTAAAAAGAACCTTATTCTTGTTGTCACAAACTTATGACACACTAAACAAATTATAGTCAAGTTCTTTTACCAGGAAGATTTCTCAAACCTTAAGTTGTTGGAGATAAGTGCGCCTTTTCCACAGATGTTTCCATAGGTTCCACCAAAATACACCTTGTCACCATCTTTAATTGGAATGAAATCAGTTAGGTAATCTTCCTTTCCAGTCATGTGTCTAGAGCATCCACTGTCCCAATATCCAAAATCATTGACCTGCTTATGAATGCCCTGCACATGAAGAAAACATATTAGTTTTCCTTGGGAACCAAGCCTTTGCAGACTTGGATTCATTTGGTTGTTCAACAAGAATGGACTTATTCCTTGTAACAGCCCCCTGTTCATCCTTTTGTGCCCTAAATACCCAATATACCCCAATAGGTTTAGTAATGACCTTTTCAAGAAACTTAAATCTTTTGCAGGTCATGGAAATTCCATTTGAATTAGGGTTTTGATCTTGTTTAGGTCTTCATGTTAAACTGGATGAAGCTTTTAGACCCGTGTCCCTTAGGTTTTAAATACATATTACTTGGTTTAACATTAGGTCTGACAAAAGCTAGTTGTAGCATTTTCATACCAAAACTAGATTTGTCAGCGACATGTTTGGTCTTGTCAGCGGGTAAATTGTTCCTGTTAGCGTGTGAATTAGGGTTTCTTACAAGAACCCACTATCTGTTAGACCAAGTATTGGTCTTTTGAAAGGGTCTTTGTTCATGGGTATTAGTCCTTTTAGAAAAGAAAGGAGCTGGTCTAGTGGCCTGAGGACTAGGTTGGACAAAAGGTCTAGGTTTGATCATGGTTGACCTATTGTCAACGGGTAAAGTGTATCCGCTAACACAATTATAGGCCAAATGTGAGAAGCTCCCACATTTGTAACAAGACTTTTTAGACACAAACTTAGGCTTAGATTCATAAAACCCTATCCCATTCACACTTACTTAGCTTTGGGGTGACCTAGGTTTTCAATACATTTTAGCATATTTAACACTAGGTTTACTTTTTGATGTTAAGCCAAGATAAATAGTTTTACTAGTGGTGGGGTTGGTCACATCAATGGGTTTAAGTTCAACTGGGTCATCATTAAGCATTCCTCCCTTAACAAATAGAAAAGGGTTAGCTGCTTTCCATTGTTCTAGGTCAATCACCTTTTTCCTATATTCCTCAACAAGAGTAAGCACACGTGGTGGAGGAATAAATTACTTCTCTTGTAATTCAAGTATGTCTGTCAAGAGAGATCCTTTTTAAGGACACCATAAAAGTTTCCAGCAAGTGGTGGGACAACAACATACTCTTTCATCCCAATCCCAGACATGTCCCCATGCTCTCTTTGCTCACTCACACGTTTTTCTAAGGTTTGGCTAGCTTTTTCAAACTTTTCAATTTTAAGCCCTAAATTTCTTTAGACCTGATGGCTTCATCTAACTTAAGTTGTAAATCTGCTCTAGATTTCAATAAAGAATCCCTAGCCTCATTACTAACTTTTAGATCTCTAGTCAAGACATTAATTTGATCTTTAAGGTCAAATTCCATTTCTTATACTCCTCAACCATCCCATCAGATTGAGAAAGGCCCCTTTTATAGTTTGTTAGCCTGATTTCTACATAAAAAACATCTGATTTATATCTTAAAACTTCTTTGTTAAGATTTTTAGTGTTTAACCTGTAGCCCTTACTACAAAAAGCATCATCATATACCTCATTGTCTGATGAAGTAGAAGACTTGGCCATAAGATCATATTGCACATGTTCTTCTTCCTTGTTAGCTATCAAGGCTTAATTCTGTTCCACTTCATGTGCCATAAAGCTCCAGTCCCATCCAAGTCCATCAAATCCTTGCATGGAAACCATAGCCTTTGATCCAGCATCTTCAACCTTGTAGATCTGACTTGAGATCTTTCCAGCATCAGTCCTACGTGGAGATCTGCATTCCCTCATGAATGTCCCATCCTATGACAATTATAGCATTCAACCTTGGATTTATCAAATCCAGCAGTTTCTTTACATTGAATGTCATTCTCCTTCCAAACCTTTTCTTCCATCTATTGGCCATGCAAGTGCCATACTCCACTTAATGTTCATCTCTTCAAGATCAACATCACTTATTTGCTAAAGATCCTTATAAGTAACTAGAGAACCATTGGGCAAGGCAGCAATGTATGCACACACAGTATCCAAGTTAATACCAGCTGGTTTGAGACTTGAGGAACCAACATTGTAGGTGTCAACGGCTGAAGATGACCAGCTGACATATGTTGATCCAATGACTGGATGTAATTCAAGCCGTTGACATATGAAACATTGTGAGCAGGTTGTGAGTCATTGCGAGAGATGAATGCCATACTTCCAGATGTTGGCTTGCTCCCTTCTTTGAGCATGGCTTCAGGTTCCATACTCCTTAGTTGATTATAAATATCATCAAAGGAAGCATTGTTGTAATCCTTGGTGGCAATGATAGATTTTGCATGAATCTCCCATGCATCACCAAGACCTCTAAAAAAGGTTGATGTGATATCTTGCTCCTCAAGATATGTTCCCATGAAAGCCAACTTGCTAGTGATGTCTTGAAGACAACTTCTTACCTCACTTAGCTTCTCATTAGGACGAGCTTTGAAAACAGTATACTTAATCATTAACTGTTTCTTCCTTTGTTTAACAGTTTCTTCATTACCACCATAGATGGTCTCAAGGGCTGCCCAAAGATCCTTAGCAGATTCATAATTTTTGAATTTGTGTTTCTCCTTAATACCAAGAGCAAGTTTGAGTGTAATCAAAGCTTTCATATCATTCCTTCTTTCTGCTATCTCAGCAGCTAACACAACTCTTCCATCTTTAGGTTTTGGAAGAAGATCATCACCTGACTGTCCAGCTGTTCTTCTTGCTTCTATAGTAGTAGTAATCTTTAAGTCCTTCTTGAATTGATTACCATATTCAATTACTTCCCATAGAACATAGTTATCAACTTTCAAATATTGCTCAAAGTTGAACTTCCAAAGTTTAAAGTTATCAGGATCAAGTATAGGAATTTTGAGATTGTGATTTGATGAGTGTGAAGTTTCAGTTGGGGACAGACATGATGTTTTGATGTTTTCTAGGGTTTGCAACGAATTAGGGGTTTTTGGCGATTTTAGGGTTTATGTTCTTAATGATCAAAAGTTCCTCAACAAGCTTTTATACCACTTGTTGATCCCAAACTTAGATCGATTTAGCTTTGTATTATTGAGATTGAATCAAGTATAATACGTGGAGAAACTTTGTATAATCAATAGTCTAAGTGTTATGCGGAATTAACACTTAGAAAAAAGAACAAAGCAAAACAAAGTATGTATACCAAACTTTCACTTCGATTGATAATAATAACTACGTATAATGAACGTGTTGAAAACGTATATCGATATCAAACCCTAAGACCTCATCTTATAACACAAGGAGTCTTGAACAATAATCTACCTATCAACTATTTTAGGAAAAGATAAATATAAAGAGTACAATGTAGAACATATCTTTTCTAAATATAAAAAATGTGTTGACTAAGTAGTCTGATGTAGCTGGGATTTCCTTGCGCCTTGATATTTCTTGTCAACTTCCAATCTGTCAGCGCCTCAATTACTCTTGTCAGCGTCCAAAATCCCTTTGTCAGCGGCATAGCGACTTAGCTAATTTTATTGACAACAACATAAGCACGCATGTCACACAATAACACATCTATGTCCAAACGTTTATAAATATATAGTACCAAAACATCTTAAGAACACCACAAGTGTCATCTTCATCCCATACTGGAAAAACATTTAAAAACTTAGTTAAAATAGGACTATGAACTCACCTGATAACACAGCAAGCTAGCACTCCTGCAAACCTATAAAATTATACGCGACACCCTAAGCTCAGGTCTTAACACCCAATTTAAGTAAAAATCAAGGAGATGAATCTAATCCCCCCAATCCCCACTATCTAGTTCTCTCACTACAAGCTATTCTATACGTAAAAATCCAGTTTTTCCCCGGTACGGTTTACTAGTCACTAAACGATCACATGAAGTGAACTTATCACCACCCTTGACTCATCCCCTACTATAGTTATGTTGTTGTATGATCTAAGAACTCCAAAAACCAATTTTACTCTCTACTTACATATTTAACCCTTTCGTTTAGTCTCTACGCCAAGAGTCTCTTTCATAAAGCTGATTTTCTGTACATGCTAGATGTTTGACACCAAAAGCCCGACCTAAACACCATAAATTTTATTGAAAACCTACATTACTTTCATATATATTATAAAGAGTTCCCAAATCAAAAACTTTGGCTATCTCATTTGTTTGGTTAGGTTTTGACTCAAATTCCCAAAATCCAAATTTATTCTTGAACAACGTAGTGTTTTTATAAAAATTGTTTGACGACCTTCCCGAACTCCATTTTCGACCAACCTTACATTTTTGAAAACTAGACTCTCTGCACTTAATTTAAAAAAAGAAACTCGACCAAAGGTGATACTTACTGCCCGGAACAGTCAACACAAGACAGCCCTAAAAATCAGATTATTTTACGCCTTTATACACCAACCCACTAAAATCATTAATTATCCCTAAATTCTTAACACAAACCCTAAAATCATGAATGGATCTTAATTTCTATATTTATCCAGAAAATTAATAAAACCCTAATCATCTCAATGATGGTTAATTAACATTACAATTAAGATTAATTAATAAAAACATTAATTGAATAATGGTTTTGAAGGATTTACCTTAGAAACAATTGGAAAATCATGATTTTTGGAACCCTAATTGTCCCCATTAATAAAATCTATAACACCCCCAAATTTACACAATTCGATACGGCGGAAGACTCGTTGGGGTTACGGGATAGCACATTACTCACATCATAGACAACGCTTAAAAATCGCGTCATTTGATAATAAAGCATTTCCATTCATAAATATCAAATTTACATAGGTCCCAAGTCATAATCATTTCATACAATTTTACAAAAGATTTGAATGGAAATTGTTATTTAAGTGCGGGCCATGAATTCTTGTTGTCTTCCCGAGAATTACCTTCAAGTACCTGAGACAAAACATGTTAAAAGAAAAGGTCAGCGATAACGCCGAGTGAATTTATAGAGTTTAATAAAACCATTAATATATCATCGGTATATAATTATTACCGAAAATCATTTTGTACAAATCTTTGTAATAGGCCATAAAATAGCCAAAGTCATTTTATACAAATCCTTGTCAAAAATTATAATATAGGCTTTCGCCTTCAAAATCATTATACGAACCATTGTCGTTAAAAACATCATACAATACGTTTTATAACGTTGTATAGAGTTAAATAAAAACCGTTATATGAATATGGTTATGTATAACCAAAACACGAACATAATATCAATAATAAGACCCCGTATTGCTAGTAAGGCAATATATCGTAATTCAGTGCGTATAGCAGTATTTCGTTATTTGGATTATTATAAGCCGCATGACATTGTTACCTTACTACAACAAACAACGGGTAGCTAGCCCGAAACTCAATTTGCCCATCTAAGTTAGCGTGTCGTCACAATAATCACGCTTGTGTAAATCTTCTCATACATAAATTCGCTTACCAATCAATGTGGCACGACGGGGATCAACCGTCAAGGCGCGAACTGGGGTGATCGTCCCCAAATAGTACTATTATATGCATAAGCGTTTACCAAATCCCGGTAGTTCACAATTCATGCTAATGGGACTTTTAGTGACATAACCTAACTTTAATAATCCATTTCATTTCATTTATCGGGTCATTTAATCATTCATCGGGTCATACAATCATTCGGGTCCAAATCAATAAACAGACAATCGGGACAACTAGTGTCCTATTTCATAAAAACTAACATGTTATCTCCCTCGCGGGTTTATAAAACATTTAAAAGAGTGTGAGGCTATGAACTCACGTTGATGTGGGAAAGCGGGTTATCGGCAATTCGGATGTACGGTACGTGCTTCAATCACGGAAACCTAGACAAATAATACTTGTCTTAGACTCTTGTCCAATGAATTTATAAAAATAGCAATTATGTATACATTTGATGAATTTATATATATGATGATGATCAAGTGGGTTTATACCTTCTCATTTACTCGTTTTAGTGTTATGTATTGGTAACTTTTATACTAGTTTACTATTTTTACCTATTTACATGTTTTAGGTCCAATAAGCCTATTACAAGCCCAATAATTTTCGTTAGCCCTATTATACTTTTAAAATCAGTATTGTTGATAGTTGTATTTTTACCCCTTTAGGAAAAGGAAGGTAATTAGGGTAAGTATTAACGAGTAGTTTAGGAAAACCACAAGTTATGACCCAAATAAGAGTGAGTTCGTTCTCGAGGAGGCACGTGTGTTGTGTAATGAAGTGATTAATGATGATTTTATTGTTATGAGAAAAGAAAGAAATGAGATGAGAAGAAAAAGATGGTTACGAAGACGGATCGAGATAAGACGAAAAAGGCGATCACGTAAAACCGTAAATAGTGCAAAAATAAAAATTTTAGCCTAAAAATTCCTAAAAATTACTAAAAATCCAAAATAATATTCTAAGAGTTTACAAAAAATCCAAACTTGCTAAAACCTTTTAATTAATTAGATAATGACTTTTTAATGCTAATTAAAGCCCTAAAAATCACAATTAATTATTAAAAAGCCCTAAACAAGATTTTAAAGTTTGTAAACCTCAGAATGAACCTAATTAAGCTAAAAAGTATTTTTTTTTAATTTTAAAACCAAATAAAACTATTTTTAAACACTTAAAAACTAATAAAATCAATTAAAACTTAAATTAATTCTAGAGAATAATTGAAAAGCCCCTAAATATATTTAGAAAGTTACAAAACTCCTAATTAAGTGTCTACATGAAAAAAGTAGAAAAAACTAATTTTCAATTTTTAATAATAAAATAATAATAAAATAATCAAAGAAATTCAAAGTTTATAAAATAAATCTAAAAAATTACCAAAAATCTTAAATAATGTAACTAAGACAAAAATGCAATTAAATGTTTCTAAAACCTATTTAATAATTTTATATTAAATTTTAAAGTTGGTAAAAAACCCTAAAATCCTATAAAATCAAAAATAAGACTTTTTGAAAACTTCAAGTGATGTAAACCTCAAATTACTTAAATAAAACCTAAAAACATTTTTTATAAAATTTTAAAACTAATTATACTATTTTTAATCTAATTAACTAATTACGGATAAATAAAAAAGGATAAGAAATAAATAAAGAAAGAGAAAAATCAAAACTTTAGCTAGAAAAATCCCAAACTCAATGACAAACCTAAGAAAAATGTAACTTGGCCAAAAAGCTTAAATAAGCTTATTAAGCTACGGCTTAAATATGAAAAGCTTGTTTCAAAACCCCTTAAGTAACCTTTGAATCCATCCTTGGTCAGTAAAAGACCCAAGGGCGGGATGGTTAAGTCGTTTGTGTGTGGGAGGAGTGGCGCAGGTTCGAGTCCTGGCCACGTCCTTTTTGCCTTTTATTTTGTTTTCTTTTTAAAACTTTAAATACTCAAAACCAGTAACCCTAATTCACTCTAAACAAGCTTTTGATACAATTTAAGCTAGATTAAAAGCTACAAGAATCTAAAACGTGCCCAGTTTGCAATTTTACTGATGAACACAAAGTTAAAACATTCACTTGTGAAAATAAGGACAAGAGGACTTGATCCTTGATTTTGCTGATGATTGTTGGTTTTTTTTATGGAAAAATGGGCACTCTCACAACCAGTTGGGTTGTGGGAAGTCAAGAACAACAAAAACAACAAGTCACTAGCACACAAATCACGCCAACAAAGCACAAAAGTAACTGATGAGTTTTTGATGAACAGTAACAAATTTACTTGCACAAAAGTGAGATTCAAAGCTCAATAACTTGCACCTAAGCTCACCAAATGACAACAAAATGATTACCAACCCTGCTTATAACCTATCTCTAACAGATAATCAAACTTGATGCACAAATTTCTCACAAAACATGAACAAAAAGGGATTGACTGTATTTAGCTAGTTTACCCAATTTTTAGCATGCACAAGTGTTTTATATCTTACCAATCTGAAAACTAAGCACATGTATCACTTACTAACAACCAAAGGAGTGTTTAAAACAGATTTTACACAAGAGTAAAGTCTTTTACCCCAAATTGAACCCTAATCCAAACACCCCTTAAAGTTTCAGAAACCAAATTTTTCAAAGCAAATCTTTTCAAACTCTACTCACACTGATTCCTACTACTTCTAACATGCAATAAACCCTAGAATAAGCAATATCCAACACTCAAACAAACAAGTAAGCAGATTTCATGCATAATCACTCAAGTCACATAAACCTTTGAAAACTGAAAAATGAGACAAGGATTTTACCTTGAGGGACCTACATCCAGGCCCCTCAATGGCTGCTAGCCATCTCCTAACAGGTCCGGACCTGTGCTAAACACTTGGACAACAAGCTTTCAATAAACCTGCTAAGATCAATGCACACACAAAATATCCAATTTCTGATTTTTTCTCCATAAACCTTTTCACAAATTAGTAAACTTAACCAAATATTTTTCTTTCAAAACACCTTAACCTAATAACTTATACTCCTTAAAATCCAAATCTTGAATCAAATTTTCACCAAAAATTTGCCTTTTTCAGAAACCCTTTTTTCTGAACATTCAAACACAAAATGTTTGAATAGATGTTAAATGAAACTCAGATTTCTTTCATAAGTCACTACCAACTTTTAAAACAAGTAAAAAGGAATTATAGTTTCATCACAAGAAAATACCAAACTTTTAATTAATTTAAAAAGGTATTACATAAACTTTGAAAAAAATCTGGAACAAGGGTAATGCACAACCTGCATACTCCTTATATACTGCCTAAGAGAACATTCTAGTGCTAGGAATAAAATAATAAAAAGCTCAAACCCTAATACTAGAAAATCTGAATTTGCCCTTGGTCTTTTGACTGAAAATTGGGTCAAAATGGCAACATGTGATGGCCAGCTGTTGTTGGATGATCTTGGGACGTTCATTGTGCCTTTGGGACCAAGGACTTGCATCCAACCAGTCATTTGGTCTCCTCATTGGGGTTGGGGTGAATAAGACGTTGCAGGGGAGCTCCACAAGACACATGGGTGTGTCTTGAAAAGGAATTTGGGTGTGGGGTTTTAGTGACAAAGACACTAATTAACTATCTCGAAAAACTGAATCAATAGCCCTTTGTATTTAAGTCAATTAGGTCTGGGAAAATTAGGGTTTATGTGGTGGGTTTAATCCATTTTGGGTAATTGGTTTTTTAAATGTGGTGTTTAGAGGGAAATTAAGGAAGGTTGACTGAGTTTGACAAGGTTTATTAAATAAACCTGTTGGTGGAAGGTGACGTGGGAGGGGGTGGTGAGGTGGAGTGATGTGAGTGGAGGAGGAGTGTGAGTTGGCAGGTTGATTGGTGGGGGAAACTTGTGTTGTCTTGGCTGAAATGCCCCCCAAGGTTTCACTTTTCCTTCATTTTGTAAATAATCAGCAACCACTTCATTCCCTTTGAAAATAAGTTTCACCCACTTGTCATTTTTGGCACATCAATTTATTAAACTTGAAACAAGGACTTCTTATGCCAATTCTTCATTCTTCAAGGACTGATCTTGTAATATCTTGATAATTTAGGGACCTCAATGAATTTTATGAGTTTTGTAAGGGTATAAATTGCCAAGTCTTCAAAAATGAGGGACCAATGTTGACAATCTTCAATTCTTCAAGGTCATTTTTGGAAATTCCAGATTTGGGTCCGGTTCATTGTGCGACTTCGTTTCCCGTGTTCGTTTTTGAATGATTCTTGTGATCTTTTTGTCATTTCCTCAATATCCGTACCTAAAATACACAAGCAACAAACACGAGAATACATTTGGCAGTTTTAATGATATTTTATGCATTTTAAGCCCGATTTGGACGATGAGACTATGTATAAAAGCAGTCTCATCACTCCCCCATACTAAACCATTGTCGTGCCCTCACGCAATGCTAGAATAAAGTATCATAGCATCTCCAAAATTCATTTTATTCACTTTATTGGAATGATAAACTAACTACACTACTACTATTACTACTACTTGTGTTTTAGACATAATGTATGATTTTCATCGCAAAATGGGACGTTTAGGTTCATAGAATAAGAACACGTGAATGATTCGTTAGAAATAATTCCATCGTCCTCGATTTTCACCCTAATTCCATGCCAAGCGTGCAACGAGATCATTGTCATTATAAGTTAGTAATGCTAACACTACTCATATGCCCTAATCACGTACTTATCCTCCCATTATTCCTAAGTTGTATCTCTTATATTTTATTTTGTCTTGAATGTTTCACGAGGATATGTTGGAAACTCACTTTATTTGACGACATTTAAGAATTCCCATTAGTTATCATAGTCACACACATTTAGACTAGACTAGGTTCATTGTAAAGTTTATGTTATGTGTGTGGCTATATATACCCCTCCTTAGCTTCCAAGGAGGGGTGTTGATTGTCATTTGTTCATTTTCTAAATACATTTTCTCTTTACATTCAACCTCTCTTCTCTCTCTCTAAACCAACAATGGCTACCACCACCATCTACCACCATGTTAGACCACCGGATCCGATTTAGCATTTCTACATTTGGTATCAGAGCCTCGGTTCTATCCTTGGATCGTGTTCGTGTATTCGATTTGGTGGTCTAATTTTTTCTTTATGTCTCGTTATATCATGTTCTGTCCATTTTGTCACAAATTGTTTGGGTCACGTCTTCTTTATTGTCCATTCTTTCCAAACAGTCGCATGTTTTGGGTCTCAACTTATTAATTTACTCTCTCGGTTTCATCATTATCATGGTCAAAGTCATACAAATCTGGTCACTGTTTCTGGGTTTCTGTATTTCTTGTTTATACAGATAGATAAGGACAAAAGTGTTCAGATCCACCATTTTCTGTCCTTCAAAACCCTTTTCCGATTGGGTTTCCGACAGCCTTTCCGATTGGATATTCAGATTGAACATTCAGATTGAACATTCAGATTGGTTATTCCGATGGGGGTGTTTGTTTGATTCCGATGATACATTCACAAAAACATTCCATAACACCATATTCTTAATCATTCCGATGAGACCAAATTAAAAGACATTCCGATGGAAGCTTAAACATTCCGATTGGACATATTTTTTTGACTTTCCGATGGACTCTGTTTTTTAAAACTTGTGAACTAAATTTGTGACCATAACCATCAACCATCTCAACCGAGTCAACTCGGTAATTACCGAGTTGACTCAGTTAAACTCACTGAGTCTGACTTACTTCCAACCTTTTATCACCTCAACACCATAACTAATCCTAATCCCTTCGTCACCTTATCTCATCTAGACTCAAACCAAAACAAATCAAAACAGTAAAAAAAAAGATCTCAGTTAGCTCTATATCATCTTTTCAGATCTTATAAGATCTTGAGTGATTAGATATTAACATCATAGATCTGTAATTATTGTTCGAATAAAAAGAATGATCTATAACATTTATGTTATTATCAGCTCTTTTTTTTCGATCTTTCAAAAATCAAACATGCATGCCTCGATCTTAACTCACGACTTTAATTCATCTTAGATCTAAAAGACAAACATTTTTAACAAATCTGTTAAAAAAATTTTGTGATTCGATTAATGACACAAAAAGAAAACAACATCCAACCTCAAACCTACCCGAGACCAACTGTTCGATCTTGGAGCCACTTCTTTCTTGGGTTTTTGATTGCAATGATAGAATCAAAAAGAACAGGAGGTTTGTGTACATGATTGTTGATCGTCTTTAGATTGATGATGAGAGATGAGATTGATTTTTCGTTGGTTGAGATGGATGATCTGAGAAGGAAGTATTAGATGAGATTGGGGATAGATTATGATAGAAGGATTTGTGAGGGGCGGAGTAAACGAGATGGGAGAAGGTTGAGAGAGTATCTGAGAGGCGATGGTTTCTATGTGAATTTGATAGGAGTGAGAGAGTGTGAGGGACGGAGCAAACTATGTGTGAGATTTATTAGGATTGAAGATTGTTTTATCTTCAATTTTGATGGACCGGGTTATGTGTTTATAGGGCTGTGGACTCTCAAATGGGCCACGTTTTGCAACACATTTATTGAACATTTCAAAGTGGGCCGAGAATTAAGTTTAATAAACTTGTGACAAAATGTTTTATTAAATTTTTTTTTTCAAAATATCACTTATCATTTTTTTAAATGATGTTATTTTGATTAATGGTTTTAAAATGTGACGAGAAACAAGTGATGTGACAAAAAGACGAGACAACGTGACGAGAATTTATTTTGACGAGACCAAGAAAAAATGGGCGATTTTTTAGTGGCTACAGATTTTGTTTGATCGGGTATTAATTACGTGACGTTGAAGACGGATTTTTTGAAGGCGTGTATTTATTTTATCTTTTAATAGATAACTTGCTCGTGCTTAATCTAGAATGAAGACTTGGTTATCTAGTTTCCGGGTTCGGGGTGGATGGTAGATGACTCGGATAACTATCACTTAAAGGGGTTACGTTGTTGTACTCAGTGTCACGCGCTTAGTCGACGTGGATAATTTCAAGAGGTGTTGTGCTTATAGACTTCTTCAGTGATGCATTGAGTACTTAGAGATTTCTCCACCATTCTTCATTCAACAATAGTGCAAGCTTAAGTCACAAGATCGAAGGATTTTTATTCAGTTTCACGTTTGATGTATCCGGTTCATTCTTTCAGTGGTCACTTCAAATTGCTTTCACGTGGGATGGTAAAGGTGGCCATGGAGAGTTTATGAGAAGAGATTTTCGATCAACAGCTGATTCTCACAAAATATATAATTCAGCTTATTTATTATTCTCACGAGATTTCAGGTTCATGTGCGTACAATTTATTGATGGTTCCGAGTTTCGAAACCATCAAGGGGTAAGAAGAAGACACATTGAACGCACAACGAGTACAAGTGATGAACTTCATACCTTCTTTTGATTTGAAGATATTCCGGGATGACATTTGTCATAGCCGCAGAGAACATCAGTGTTTTAACTCGTGTCGTTATCAATCTCCAAACGGTACACTACTGATTCGAGGTTTAATTGTTTGATTATTGCAATTAAACATCATCATTATCCTATATGCATTCCCGGGACTTAATTGACTCTGGTGCATCTCCGGAAGAAGATATGTGCATTTCCGGGACTTAATTGACTCTGGTGTTAAGATGTCAACTTCATGAATAGGATAAAGTGTCCACTTTAGTATTTGAGCTTCATAATTGGGATTGATTTAGCTTCTTCAACTATGTGGGGGAAGAAGTGTCTTGATTCTTTCTGGTATGCATAACTTGAACTCTCAGGGGAAGAAAAATTCAGAAGAATTATTCAAGCGTGAGAAGAAAAGTTGTTGATCTACTTGGTGTGCCTCAAACTTTCAATCCCTCTTAGCAACATTATCATGTTATATGATGGGATTTGCTTGTTAGATTCCGCTGTGCGCTTAATCATTCTAAGCTTTATTGAAAGCTTTGAATTTGCTTACGAGGATTGTCGGTTTAGGGGGAAGCTGTTTAAAAAAGCTTCTACATCAAGTTTATGTGGCATGAATTAGGGGGAAGCTAATTCAGAAGCTTCTCCTTAACTAGAAGTGTATGGGTTACTTAGCTCGTGCCGTTACAATATTTCTTCTACAAGTTACTTTAAAGATGAGTCGTTTTGAAGACGAAGGCATCAGAAGACTTCATCAGCATTGGATGCTTCATGAAAGCTCTTGTTCTTAATTATTTTGTACTTGTTAGGAAGAATATTGAAAGGAATTCTACACGTCGTCCCATGGGGGAAGATTGTTGGAAACTCACTTTATGTGACGACATTTAAGAATTCCCATTAGTTATCATAGTCACACATATTTAGACTAGACTAGGTTCATTGTAAAGTTTATGTTATGTGTGTGGCTATATATACCCCTCCTTAGCTTCGAAGGAGGGGTGTTGATTGTCATTTTTTCATTTTCTAAATACATTTTCTCTTTACATTCAACCTCTCTTCTCTCTCTCTAAACCAACAATGGCTACCACCACCATCTACCACCATGTTAGACCACCGGATCTGATTTAGCATTTCTATAGGATACATCGTTGACTTATGCGATAATAGAGATTTAGGTCTAAAAATAGAGTCCTAACGGTGTAACTAAGACCATCAAATCAATAACCCCTCCTAATAGACAACGATGTTAAAAAATTAAGTTGACAAGAAGAATCGATAAACACGGTTTTATAACGGTTTTGAACATGAGACTTATTACCAAGACTTTTATACGCCCCCTAACGGAAGGGCCTTATTATCTTTGGTTTACCTTCATCTTTTATTCAACTTCGCCATGAAGCTTTTATTATGACTTCGGTCTTGCCTTGCCTTTTATTATCCGCCTCATCGGTGGTTTTATTAGCCAAAGACGTATATCCTCACGCTAAAGCGAATTTTGGATCTTTAAAGCTTCGAAGATTAAGGCTTGATTCACTTTCAATTTTGCATAGATTTTTCGGCCTTGTGGGGCTTCAAGTTGTTTGCTAGATTTAGGTGAGCACTTGAAATCTTATTATTAGGTGAAGCTTTCGATTATTAGGGTGCCAATACTTCAAAACCGTGACGCTGGCGATACCTTAATGTCTTCCACGGAAGCTACTAGAAAAGACTAGAAACCCAACAATCCTAACTAAACCGCTAAGTCAATATTTATTAAGAAAAAAATATTTACAAGCGAAGGGAGAATAAGCAAACAACGAGAACACATGAGTTTTTGAAAGAATACGAGTACTCTACGTTTAGCATAGTAACTTATAATTAACCCTATCATTTCTCGTCCTCATTTAAGAGACTTAGCCTAATGTGAAGTTAAGGAATCAAAGCTAAGTGCTCAACACGCACGGTCGAGTCAAAAATTACTCTTATTCTCGCCATCAGAAAACCTACATTCGTGTCTTCAAACACTTTATAAAATATGAGAAAATTTTTAAAATTTGGCCATTTTTAGCCTTATTTTGCAACAAAACGATAACAAAAAGATAAACTTTGGAAAGCGTGAAGGTTTGGCAAGGCAAGTATCTATTCACCCCCCATACTAAAGTTAAACATTGTCCTCAATGTTTCGAGTCTAGGGGTGCAAACACCCCCATACTATAGACGTAGTCGAATGCCTAATCTAGCATGGAAAGGGTGTAACCAATAAATTAATAGTCGTTTATGAAGTGTGCTATAAACCTAAGGTTAGAACATCAAAAGGATATATCATTTGGATATTGAGAAAGTCTTCAAAGCGAACGATCGAGTGCTCCCATAAAATGAACACGAGAGGCTCTAATCGTGAAGATCATGATCTAAAAACTACAATGCACAAACAACCACGGAACAAAGGTTGGAAGGGCACAAATCCCCTCACATTAAACTACATTAGAAAGCGATAATATGTACATGGATAAGCATGGGTCTCCCCCACGAGGCACCTTGTTTTTGATAACCGAGTCAAAAGCTCGACTCGAATCCCCATAAATGTGATCATTTAGGGATTATCTTGGTATGGTCAATTTTTAGTGGGGCTTACATGATAAACAAGGCCCCAAAACAACCGGTATTAAGGACTAAGTCCTTTGATGGTGCAAAATACCGGGATCGAAGATGGCGTTCTCGTTTTCATTGGAAAAACTAATCAACGCCATCGTGTGTCAACACAAACCCAAAGGGTTTCAAGAAAATAGATGAGAAGAAATAGAAGGGTGGGACAATAGGTAAGTCATGAAAACATTGAGCTACTCGAGGTAGACTCACACCAATCAAATGAAAAGATTTTCCATTTATTGCATAGGTGGAAGACCGAGATTTCCCTTTATAAGCAATTCCAGGATCAAATATCTCGTCCTCGGTGGAAAAAGGGAAGGGAACATAAGGGGATTCCCCCACACTAAGTCCACACAAAGCATCGTCAAAAGGGGAAGACGAGCTTGTAGTACTCAATACACGTGGTGATGACGGATTTAGAGTTGTAGAAAAATCTTTTAAATTCAATTCAAAATCTTTTCCTTTTTCATCTTTTAAACTCTCCTTGTGAAAACCCGATTTAATTATGTCAAAAATATTTGGTGTTTCTAAAGCAATGTTAGTCACACTAAAAATTCTCACATTTGAAAACCGTTTTGGCATAGGTGGTGGTAAGTTTTCAAAACGTTTGTCAACAAAGAAAACCTCCCCATCGGGATCAACATATTCATCATCCGAAGAATCACTCGAGATTGGAATCGTAGGCTTAACACTCTTAACCTCCACCGGCGGAGGGGACGGAACTTCATTTTTATCAACAACTCCTAAAACTCTATTTGAAATTCTTTTGCAAATGTTTTTGATGGGATTGACATTATACAAAGACGTGATAGAATACACATGAGAAAGTGTGGAGTTTTGAGTTGCATTAATGACGAGTTCTTCCTCATTGAAACGAAGAGTGATTTTCCTTGCATGCACATCGATAAGTGCTCTCGAGGTATCCAAAAAAGATCGACCTAAAATTAACGGAACGTTAGGATCTATAGGAATGTCAACAACAATAAAGTCTACGGGATTGTAGAACTTTCCAACTTTCACAAAGACGTCCTCGGCAACTCCACAAGCTAGAATCGTAGAATGATCGGCCATTTCGATTGACATTCTTGAAGGAGTGAGATTGGGAAGATTGAGCGATTTAAAAATCTCAAGAGGCATCAAATTAATACTAGCACCAAGATCGGCCAAGGCGTAGCATTCTTCCATGTCTTGTATATCACATGGGATTAAAAACTTGCCGGGATCACCGACTTTTTGAGGTATGCGGCTTAGAAAAACCGATGAACAACTAGACGATTTTTGCAATTTTTCTTTGTTATTCAACATACTTTTGAAGTTCGCGGCAAATCGAGGCATCATGACTAAGGCGTCGGCAAAACTTATATTAAAATGCAAGTCACGAAACATTTTCATAAAAAGTTCAAATTGATAGTTATTTCGTTCTTGTACCTTTTCCTTGTCTCGTCTTGAAGGGTAGGGTAAAGGTGGTGTGGGTTGGGGCATAGGCATAGGCAACAGCCTTGGAATCTCGGGTTCCATGATTGGTGTGGGTTCAACCGTAGGTGTGGTTTGAGCGGTACTTCGTGGGCTTTGAACGTGCTCCTTTTCGACCACCACCTCGGGTTCTTTCTCTTTTTCCTTCTCCATAGAAGTACTTGGACGAGAAATGGGTTCTTTGAAAGTTTTACCACTACGAGTAGTAATAACCTTCAATTCTCCTTTCGGGTTCACGATGGTATCACTAGGAATACCACCCGAAGAAGAGGGCTTACACATGATAGCTTCAAACATTTTAGCCATTTGGTCTTCAAATTTAGATTGCCTAGCATCCGCTTTTAACAACTCTTGCTTAATCTCATGTTGTCCTTGCTCCATTTTTAGTTGATTTTGTTGGAGACGTGTGACATTTCCTTCCATTTTATTAGCATGAGTTTTAAGTTCATTAGCAAGTTCGTTTTTAAGCTCGTTTTTCAACTCGGATCTTAAGCTAACCATTTCACGTTGCAAATTATCAAACTTAGCATCATTAGCCTTTGCATAATTCAAAAACTCTCCTTGAAGATTTTTGGTGTGATCATTTTGAAAACCTTGAGTCGTAGTTTGAAAATCACGGTTTTGGTTTTGGTTTGAAATTTGCCCATTTCCACTTTGATAATTACCCTTGTTGTAATTCCTTTGATTGCCTTGATAATTACCACCTTGGTTGTTGTTTCGATAGTTATTAGCATTTTGATTTGGTGGAGCTTGATTTTGGCGGGAACCTTGACCGTTTTGGTTATAAGTTCCCGTGACTACATAAGCACTCGAAGTGTTACCATCCGCGGTAATGCACTCGGAAAGATCATGAGCTCTACCACACGACAAACAACTCTTAGAAACCGCTTTAACCGAAGCGGAATTTGAAGCTTCTTGAGCTTTCCAATGGGACATAAGAGTCGAAAACCTATCGAAAAACCGATTTTCCTCATTAGCTTCATCATGTAAGGCATTGATACTACGAGACGATGACGAGCCCATTTTGGCAACACTCGGTGTGTTACAAGGGCTATAAACCTTAGACCTATTCTTAATTATGACCAAAGCTTCTTCAACCGTTTTACACAAAAAATTACCACCCGCGGCGGCATTCAAATAATCTCTTTCATGATCATTAAGTCCATTGTAAAACGTGTCGATTTGATGTAAGTCAGAAAAACCGTGATGAGGACATTCATGTAACATCTCCTTAAACCTATTCCAAGCCGTTGAAAAACTTTCATTTGATTCTTGTGAAAATTTAGAAATCTCATTTTTCAAATGCGTAGTCTTAGAGGGCGGAAAAAATTGGTTCACGAACTTCGAAACGAGATCCTTCCACGTCAATATAGAATTGGGTGGCTCTTTCTCTAACCAAATTTTAGCGGGCCCCGCTAAGGAATACGAAAAAAGCATCATCTTAATCGAGTCATTCGAGACATCCTTAAATTTGCACGTGGTGGTAAGACGATTGAATTGGCGGATATGGTTGTGGGGATTGTCCTTCTCATCACCACGGAATTTGTTGTTTTGGATCATCGACAACAAACCCGTTTTCACCTCAAAATTCTCCGCAAGGATAGTGAGAATCACAATAGCTTCTCCATAACCCTCGGTGGGTGCTTGAAGTAACTCCATCATAGTTCGATTCGCCATGGTTGGTGCTTCTCGTACAATTGGTTCGTCAATAGGAGACTCCTCACTAGAATGAGTTGGAGTGGGAGTTTTGTTCTTTCGTCTACGTGCACGTTTTGCTTGATTACGAGTTAGCATAAACGTCACGTACAACGTGGAGACGAGCAAAGAAGATTCTTTTTGGTGTTTTGTATTTTTCAATTTTTTGTGGTTTTTGATGGTATTAACTTTTTTTTGGAAATTGGTGAAATGTATTAAGTAGACACAAATCTACAAATCTCCTCCTTAATCAAATCTCTCGATTAAAGAAGCCTCAAGGAATGAAAACGATCACGTGAAGTGAACGCCTTCGATGGCTTTAGAACGATGGTGGAACACCAAATCGTTCAAGAGGGTTTAATCAATAGAAACCAAGAAAATATATATGATATGTAATAATACTTTGGGAGGCAAAACCCTCGATTCACTCTCAAAATCAAATACGCACAAGCAAGCGAAGGAAACGAGGCGGCGCGAAGCACTTAAGAGCCTTTTTCCTTTAGGTCGTGAAATACAACCGCCTTATACCCACCTTATAGTTTGTATTTTCAAAATCGATCTTCACGAAAGTATTTATCTATTTTTTGCCTTTTTTCTTTGGTTTGAGATTCGAATACAATGATTGGGTAATGACCTCCCAAGTCAAGGTTCTGATTTCTCACGTATTTGGAGTACTTGTGATTTTATTGTTCTACGTATACAATATATTAATAATATTCACACAAAAAACCGAAAAACGATAATACGTATTAGTAGAGTGCTACTAATACAAATACTATTATGGCTATATATAAAAACAACAATGGTTCAATCAAATCACACAACACGCCTCCCCGGTAGCGGCGCCAAAATGATAGTTGTATTTTTACCCCTTTCGGAAAAGGAAGGTAATTAGGGTAAGTATTAACGAGTAGTTTAGGAAAACCACAAGTTATGACCCAAATAAGAGTGAGTTCGTTCTCGAGGAGGCACGTGTGTTGTGTAATGAACTGATTAATGATGATTTTATTGTTATGAGAAAAGAAAGAAATGAGATGATAAGAGAAAGATGGTTACGAAGACGGATCGAGATAAGACGAAAAAGGCGATCACGTAAAATCGTAAATAGTGCAAAAATTAAAATTTTAACCTAAAAATTCCTAAAAATTAACCAAAATAATATTCTAAGAGTTTACAAAAAATCCAAACTTGCTAAAACCTTTTAATTAATTAGATAATGACTTTTTAATGCTAATTAAAGCCCTAAAAATCACAATTAATTATTAAAAAGCCCTAAACAAGATTTTAAAGTTTGTAAACCTCAAAATGAACCTAATTAAGCTAAAAAGTATTTTTTTAAAATTTTACAACCAAACTATTTTTAAACACTTAAAAACTAATAAAATCAATTAAAACTTAAATTAATTCTAGAAAATAATTGAAAAGCCCTAAAAATATTTGGAAAGTTACAAAACTCCTAATTAAGTGTCTACAATCTAGGAAAAATGAAAAAAGTAGAAAAAAGTAATTTTCAATTTTTAATAATAAAATAATAATAAAATAATCAAAGAAATTCAAAGTTTATAAAATAAATCTAAAAAATTACCAAAAATCTTAAATAATGTAACTAAGACAAAAATGAAATTAAAAGTTTCTAAAACCTATTTAATAATTTTATATTAAATTTTAAAGTTGGTAAAAAACCCTAAAATCCTATAAAATCAAAAATAAGACTTTTTGAAAATTTAAAGTGATGTAAACCTCAAGTTACTTAAATAAAACCTAAAAACATTTTTTATAAAATTTTTAAACTAATTATACTATTTTTAATCTAATTAACTAATTACGGATAAATAAAAAAGGATAAAAAATAAATAAAGAAAGAGAAAAATCAAAACTTTAGCTAGAAAAATCCCAAACTCAATGACAAACCTAAGAAAAATGTAACTTGGCCAAAAAGCTTATACAATAAGCTTAAATAAGCTTATTAAGCTACGGCTTAAATATGAAAAGCTTGTTTCAAAACCCCTTAAGTAACCTTTGAATCCATCCTTGGTCAGTAAAAGACCCAAGGGCAGGATGGTTAAGTCGTTTGTGTGTGGGAGGAGTGGGGCAGGTTCGAGTCCTGGCCACGTCCTTTTTGCCTTTTATTTTTTTTTCTTTTTAAAACTTTAAATACTCAAAACCAGTAACCCTAATTCACTCTAAACAAGCTTTTGATACAATTTAAGCTAGATTAAAAGCTACAAGAATCTAAAACGTGCCCAGTTTACAATTTTACTGATGAACACAAAGTTAAAACATTCACTTGTGAAAATAAGGACAAGAGGACTTGATCCTTGATTTTGTTGATGATTGTTGGTTTTTTTTATGGACAAATGGGCACTCCCACAACCAGTTGGGTTGTGGGAAGTCAAGAACAAAAAAAACAACAAGTCACTAGCACACAAATCACGCCAACAAAGCACAAAAGTAACTGATGAGTTTCTGATGAACAGTAACAAAATTTACTTGCACAAAAGTGAGATTCAAAGCTTAATAACTTGCACCTAAGCTCACCAAATGACAACAAAATGATTACCAACCCTGCTTATAACCTATCTCTAACAGATAATCAAACTTGATGAACAAATTTCTCACAAAACATGCACAAAAAGGGATTGACTGTATTTAGCTAGTTTACCCAATTTTTAGCATGCACAAGTGTTTTATATCTTACCAATCTGAAAACTAAGCACATGTATCACTTACTAACAACCAAAGGAGTGTTTAAAACAGATTTTACACAAGAGTAAAGTCTTTTACCCCAAATTGAACCCTAATCCAAACACCCCTTGAAGTTTCAGAAACCAAATTTTTCAAAGCAAATCTTTTCAAACTCTAACATGCAATAAACCCTAGAATAAGCAATATCCAACACTCAAACAAACAAGTAAGCAGATTTCATGCATAATCACTCAAGTCACATAAACCTTTGAAAACTGAAAAATGAGACAAGGATTTTACCTTGAGGGACCTACATCCAGGCCCCTCAATGGCTGCTAGCCATCTCCTAACAGGTCCGGACCTGTGCTGAACACTTGGACAACAAGCTTTCAATAAACCTGCTAAGATCAATGCACACACAAAATATCCAATTTCTGATTTTTTCTCCTTAAACCTTTTCACAAATTAGTAAACTTAACCAAATATTTTTCTTTCAAAACACCTTAACCTAATAACTTATACTCCTTAAAATCCAAATCTTGAATCAAATTTTCACCAAAAATTTGCCTTTTTCAGAAACCCTTTTTTCTGAACATTCAAACACAAAATGTTTGAATAGATGTTAAATGGAACTCAGATTTCTTTCACAAGTCACTACCAACTTTTAAAACAAGTAATAAGGAATTACAGTTTCATCACAAGAAAATACCAAACTTTTAATTAATTTAAAAAGGTATTACATAAACTTTGAAAAAAATCTGGAACAAGGGTAATGCACAACCTGCATACTCCTTATATACTGCCTAAGAGAACATTCTAGTGCTAGGAATAAAATAATAAAAAGCTCAAACCCTAATACTAGAAAATCCGAATTTGCCCTTGGTCTTTTGACTGAAAATTGGGTCAAAATGGCAACATGTGATGGCCAGCTGTTGTTGGATGATCTTGGGACGTTCATTGTGCCTTTGGGACCAAGGACTTGCATCCAACCAGTCATTTGGTCTCCTCATTGGGGTTGGGGTGAATAAGACGTTGCAGGGGAGGTCCACAAGACACATGGGTGTGTCTTGAAAGGAATCTGGGTGTGGGGTTTTAGTGACAAAGACACTAATTAACTATCTGGAAAAACTGAATCAAAAGCCCTTTGTATTTAAGTCAATTAGGTCTCAGAAAATTAGGGTTTATGTGGTGGGTTTAATCCATTTTGGGTAATTGGTTTTTTAAATTTGGTGTTTAGAGGGAAATTAAGGAAGGTTGACTGAGTTTGACCAGGTTTATTAAATAAACATGTTGGTGGAAGGTGACGTGGGAGGGGGTGGTGAGGTGGAGTGATGTGAGTGGAGGAGGAGTGTGAGTTGGCAGGTTGATTGGTGGGGGAAACTTGTGTTGTCTGGGCAGAAATGCCCCCCAAGGTTTCACTTTTCCTTTATTTTGTAAATAATCAGCAACCACTTCATTCCCTTTGAAAATAAGTTTCACCCACTTGTCATTTTTGGCACATCAATTTATTAAACTTGAAACAAGGACTTCTTATGCCAATTCTTCATTCTTCAAGGACTGATCTTGTAATATCTTGATAATTTAGGGACCTCAATGCATTTTATGAGTTTTGCAAGGGTATAAATTGCCATGTCTTCAAAAATGAGGGACCAATGTTGACAATCTTCAATTCTTCAAGGTCATTTTTGGAAATTCCAGATTTGGGTCCGGTTCATTAAGCGGCTTCGTTTCCCGTGTTCGTTTTTGAATGATTCTTGGTATCTTTTTGTCATTTACTCAATATCCGTACCTAAAATACACAAGCAACAAACACGAGCATACATTTGGCAGTTTTAATGATATTTTATGCATTTTAAGCCCGGTTTGGACGATGAGACTATGTATAAAAGCAGTCTCATCAATTATATTTTACATGTTGGGCCCAAGTGGGTTAAGCCCAATAATTAAATTTATAAGTGTTTAGCCCATTTAGTTGGATTAATAGACAATAATGCTAATTTAGCCTGTTAATGTCCGTATGTTATATTGTTCGGGTTTTATCGGTTTTGCTTGTATTAAGTACTTATATATCAGTATATGACTTTTAAAAAGTTTACATTAGACGGGTCCGATCGTCTAAGTATTAATTGACGAAAAACGTTAATTTTACGGTACTAACCAAAAAGACGTAAAATCATGTTTATAGTTTTTATAACTTATAAAATTTACCAAACTACCATTTTTTATATATTTTTCATTTATTTATCCTTATGCATATTTATATAAATGAAATATATAAGTTAGTGGGTTTTAATTCACAGTTTATAATATATTTATTTGAGTGCTTATATAATAATATTAAACTTTAATTTCACAAAATCAATCCTAAATTTTAAATTCACTAAAATGTCCATATCTAGAGTTCTATAATGATATAGGACCTCAAATTTTTATCATAGAAACTACATGATATGTGCTGCATTTTATTCCTTATAGCTACTGATGAATCAACTTCTAAATATTTTAATAAATTCGTCCAAAACAGTGTAGGCAGATTTGCACTCTACACTTGTTTTGATCATATCTCACTCATTTTTATGATTCCATTGTATGACCAACTCTCACATGTGTATAACACCTAATACTTACTGTATATTGATTCCACTTCACCATTTTATCAGTTTAACCTTTGGTTACTTACTGTATTTATACAGCCATCATATTTAGCAAGATTTTAACCTTGTTACCTATGGTTTTCCATCTTTTTAACCATATTTATCAACACCAAATCCCCACATAATATTTTTAATCATCATTCATCATCATATACATATACATAAATAAAGAAAATACAAGATTACATAATCAAAATAACAAGAGGATAGGAAGAAACAATCTCTATACCACCAAAGTGATGAAAAGGTTGAGATTTTGGATGAACAAGGCTTGGTTTTGGTAACCAATCTTATGAAATATCAAGACCACCTTAAAGATTACCAAGGATATGAAGACACCTTCAACAAATCATACCTAAACTCCTTCTTGAAAATCAGCCCAAAGACCTCCATGAAAACTCCTTTTTATATGTTAAAATCACCTCCAATCTTCATCCTTTTGTGTAGTTATCAACATATGTTGATTATATATTTTGTTTATGGTCAAAATTTGATGATGATGGTGATATAATGGTGGTGTTGGACGTTCAAGGAGAGAGAGGAAGAGTTGAGAGAGTTTCTTGGTTTGCTTGTGTGAGAAATGGTTTATGGTTAGCTTGTTTTGTGGTTAAGTGGTTTTGCATAGCACTAAGGACATGTGTCCTTAGTGTGTATGTAAACTTGACACCACACTTGGTGTGTTGTCTAAGTGTTGGCCACCCATAGTGGGGGTGAGGCAAGTATAAACTTGTATCATCTCCACTAATTTACGGTTACTCCTCGATTTTAGTTTCCTCGATTTACGTGCGCTCGGGTTGTTTTACGAAAAACATTTTTATAAATTATGAATTAACGGCAGAAAACGAATCTAATAAAAATTGTCTCATCAAAAACGGAGTTCAAAAACGTAAATACGTAAACCTAGGGTTTCCGGTTTAGTCGTTAAGGACGTTAAATTATGCACGTAAGTCCTAATATCTTCTCGTAAATTTGTGAGTTTATTAACCAACACAAATTTAAAATTCCAAAATAATATTCAAGGATAAATTTATTTCCTGAAATGTTGGACTGTCACCAAAACGGTGTATGTAAACGTAAGCACGTAACGTAGAGATCTTCGGTTCAAACGTAGTCGATGCTACTTCAAGACGTAAACCCAAACTTGCTAAAACCTTTTAATTAATTAGATAATGACTTTTTAATGCTAATTAAAGCCCTAAAAATCACAATTAATTATTAAAAAGCCCTAAACAAGATTTTAAAGTTTGTAAACCTCAAAATGAACCTAATTAAGCTAAAAAGTATTTTTTTTAAATTTTACAAACAAATAAAACTATTTTTAAACACTTAAAAACTAATAAAATCAATTAAAACTTAAATTAATTCTAGAAAATAATTGAAAAACCCTAAAAATATTTAGAAAGTTACAAAACTCCTAATTAAGTGTCTACAATCTAGGAAAAATGAAAAAAGTAGAAAAAACTAATTTTCAATTTTTAATAATAAAATAATAATAAAATAATCAAAGAAATTCAAAGTTTATAAAATAAATCTAAAAAATTACAAAAAATCTTAAATAATGTAACTAAGAAAAAATTGCAATTAAAAGTTTCTAAAACCTATTTAATAATTTTATATTAAATTTTAAAGTTGGTAAAAAACCCTAAAATCCTATAAAATCAAAAATAAGACTTTTTGAAAACTTAAAGTATTGTAAACCTCAAGTTACTTAAATAAAACCTAAAAACTTTTTTTATAAAATTTTAAAACTAATTATACTATTTTTAATCTAATTAACTAATTACGAATAAATAAAAAAGGATAAAAAATAAATAAAGAAAGAGAAAAATCAAAACTTTAGCTAGAAAAATCCCAAACTCAATGACAAACCTAAGAAAAATGTAACTTGGCCAAAAAGCTTATACAATAAGCTTAAATAAGCTTATTAAGCTACGGCTTAAATATGAAAAGCTTGTTTCAAAACCCCTTAAGTAACCTTTAAATCCATCCTTGGTCAGTAAAAGACCCAAGGGCAGGATGGTTAAGTCGTTTGTGTGTGGGAGGAGTGGCGCAGGTTCGAGTCCTTGCCACGTCCTTTTTGCCTTTTATTTTTTTTTCTTTTTAAAACTTTAAATACTAAAAACCAGTAACCCTAATTCACTCTAAACAAGCTTTTGATACAATTTAAGCTAGATTAAAAGCTACAAGAATCTAAAACGTCCCCAGTTTGCAATTTTACTGATGAACACAAAGTTAAAACATTCATTTGTGAAAATAAGGACAAGAGGACTTGATCCTTGATTTTGTTGATGATTGTTGGTTTTTTTTTATGGACAAATGGGCACTCCCACAACCAGTTGGGTTGTGGGAAGTCAAGAACAACAAAAACAACAAGTCACTAGCACACAAATCACGCCAACAAAGCACAAAAGTAACTGATGAGTTTCTGATGAACAATAACAAAATTTACTTGCACAAAAGAGAGATTCAAAGCTCAATAACTTGCACCTAAGCTCACCAAATGACAACAAAATGATTACCAACCCTGCTTATAACCTATCTCTAACAGATAATCAAACTTGATGAACAAATTTCTCACAAAACATGCACAAAAAGGGATTGACTGTATTTAGCTAGTTTACCCAATTTTTAGCATGCACAAGTGTTTTATATCTTACCAATCTGAAAACTAAGCACATGTATCACTTACTAACAACCAAAGGAGTGTTTAAAACAGATTTTACACAAGAGTAAAGTCTTTTACCCCAAATTGAACCCTAATCCAAACACCCCTTGAAGTTTCAGAAACCAAATTTTTCAAAGCAAATCTTTTCAAACTCTACTCACACTCATTCCTACTACTTCTAACATGCAATAAACCCTAGAATAAGCAATATCCAACACTCAAACAAACAAGTAAGCAGATTTCATGCATAATCACTCAAGTCACATAAACCTTTGAAAACTGAAAAATGAGACAAGGATTTTACCTTGAGGGACCTACATCCAGGCCCCTCAATGGCTGCTAGCCATCTCCTAACAGGTCCGGACCTATGATGAACACTTGGACAACAAGCTTTCAATAAACCTGCTAAGATCAATGGACACACAAAATATCCAATTTCTGATTTTTTTCTCCATAAACCTTTTCACAAATCAGTAAACTTAACCAAATATTTTTCTTTCAAAACACCTTAACCTAATAACTTATACTCCTTAAAATCCAAATCTTGAATCAAATTTTCACCAAAAATTTGCCTTTTTCAGAAACCCTTTTTTCCGAACATTCAAACACAAAATGTTTGAATAGATGTTAAATGGAACTCAGATTTCTTTCACAAGTCACTACCAACTTTTAAAACAAGTAAAAAGGAATTACAATTTCATCACAAGAAAATACCAAACTTTTAATTAATTTAAAAAGGTATTACATAAACTTTGAAAAAAATCTGGAACAAGGGTAATGCACAACCTGCATACTCCTTATATACTGCCTAAGAGAACATTCTAGTGCTAGGAATAAAATAATAAAAAGCTCAAACCCTAATACTAGAAAATCCGAATTTGCCCTTGGTCTTTTGACTGAAAATTGGGTCAAAATGGCAACATGTGATGGCCAGCTGTTGTTGGATGATCTTGGGACGTTCATTGTGCCTTTGGGACCAAGGACTTGCATCCAACCAGTCATTTGGTCTCCTCATTGGGGTTGGGGTGAATAAGACGTTGCAGGGGAGGTCCACAAGACACATGGGTGTGTCTTGAAAGGAATCTGGGTGTGGGGTTTTAGTGACAAAGACACTAATTAACTATCTGGAAAAACTGAATCAAAAGCCCTTTGTATTTAAGTCAATTAGGTCTCGGAAAATTAGGGTTTATGTGGTGGGTTTAATCCATTTTGGGTAATTGGTTTTTTAAATGTGGTGTTTAGAGGGAAATTAAGGAAGGTTGACTGAGTTTGACCAGGTTTATTAAATAAACCTGTTGGTGGAAGGTGACGTGGGAGGGGGTGGTGAGGTGGAGTGATGTGAGTGGAGGAGGAGTGTGAGTTGGCAGGTTGATTGGTGGGGGAAACTTGTGTTGTCTGGGTAGAAATGCCCCCCAAGGTTTCACTTTTCCTTCATTTTGTAAATAATCAGCAACCACTTCATTCCCTTTGAAAATAAGTTTCACCCACTTGTCATTTTTGGCACATCAATTTATTAAACTTGAAACAAGGACTTCTTATGCCAATTCTTCATTCTTCAAGGACTGATCTTGTAATATCTTGATAATTTAGGGACCTCAATGCATTTTATGAGTTTTGCAAGGGTATAAATTGCCAAGTCTTCAAAAATGAGGGACCAATGTTGACAATCTTCAATTCTTCAAGGTCATTTTTGGAAATTCCAGATTTGGGTCCGGTTCATTGTGCGGCTTCGTTTCCTGTGTTCGTTTTTGAATGATTCTTGTAATCTTTTTGTCATTTCCTCAGTATCCGTACCTAAAATACACAAGCAACAAACACGAGCATACATTTGGCAGTTTTAATGATATTTTATGCATTTTAAGCCCGATTTGGACGATGAGACTATGTATAAAAGCAGTCTCATCAATTATATTTTACATGTTGGACCCAAGTGGGTTAAGCCCAGTAATTAAATTTATAAGTGTTTAGCCCATTTAGTTGGATTAATAGCCCAATAATGCTAATTTAGCCCGTTAATGTCCGTATGTTATATTGTTCGGGTTTTATCGGTTTTGCTTGTATTAAGTACTTATATATCAGTATATGACTTTTAAAAAGTTTACATTAGACGGGTCCGATCGTCTAAGTATTAATTGACGAAAAACGTTAATTTTACGGTACTAGCCGAAAAGACGTAAAATCATGTTTATAGTTTTTATAACTTATAAAATTTACCAAACTACCATTTTTTATATATTTTCCATTTATTTATCGTTATGCATATTTATATAAATGAAATATATAAGTTAGTGGGTTTTAATTTACATTTTATAATATATTTATTTGAGAGCTTATATAATAATATTAAACTTTAATTTCACAAAATCAATCCTAAATTTTAAATTCACTAAAATGTCCATATCTAGAGTTCTATAATGATATAGGACCTCAAATTTTTATCATAGAAACTATATGATATGTGCTTCATTTTATTCCTTATAGCTACTGATGAATCAACTTCTAAATATTTTAATAAATTCGTCCAAAACAGTGTAGGCAGATTTGCACTCTAAACTTGTTTTGATCATATCTCACTCATTTTTATGATTCCATTGTATGACCAACTCTCACATGTGTATAACACCTAATACTTACTGTATATTGATTCCACTTCACCATTTTATCAGTTTAACCTTTGGTTACTTACTGTTTTTATACAGCCATCATATTTAGCAAGATTTTAACCTTGTTACCTATGGTTTTCCATGTTTTTAACCATATTTATCAATACCAAATCCTCACATAATATTTTTAATCATCATTCATCATCATATACATATACATAAATAAAGAAAATACAAGATTACATAATCAAAATAACAAGAGGATAGGAAGAAACAATCTCTATACCACCAAAGTGATGAAAAGGTTGAGATTTTGGATGAACAAGGCTTGGTTTTGGTAACCAATCTTATGAAATATCAAGACCACCTTAAATATTACCAAGGATATGAAGACACCTTCAACAAATCAGACCTAAACTCCTTCTTGAAAATCAGCCCAAAGACCTCCATGAAAACTCCTTTTTATATGTTAAAATCAGCTCCAATCTTCATCTTTTTGTGTAGTTATCAACATATGTTGATTATATATTTTGTTTATGGTCAAAATTTGATGATGATGGTGATATAATGGTGGTGTTGTACGTTCAAGGAGAGAGAGGAAGAGTTGAGAGAGTTTCTTGGTTTGCATGTGTGAGAAATGGTTTATGGTTAGCTTGTTTTGTGGTTAAGTGGTTTTGCATAGCACTAAGGACATGTGTCCTTAGTGTGTATGTAAACTTGACACCACACTTGGTGTGTTGTCTAAGTGTTGGCCACCCATAGTGGGGGTGAGGCAAGTGTAAACTTGTCTCATCTCCACTAATTTACGGTTACTCCTCGATTTTAGTTTCCTCGATTTACGTGCCCTCGGGTCGTTTTACGAAAAACATTTTTATAAATTATGAATCAACGGCAGAAAACGAATCTAATAAAAATTGTCTCATCAAAAACGGAGTTCAAAAACGTAAATACGTAAACCTAGGGTTTCCGGTTTAGTCGTAAAGGACGTTAAATTATGCACGTAAGTCCTAATATCTTCTCGTAAATTTGTGAGTTTATTAACCAACACAAATTTAAAATTCCAAAATAATATTCAAGGATAAATTTATTTCCTGAAATGTTGGACTGTCACCAAAACGGTGTATGTAAACGTAAGCACATAACGTAGAATTCTCCGGTTCAAACGTAGTCGATGCTACTTCAAGACGTAAACCCAAATTTCGTCCCAAAAATGAGTGAGTTCACAATATAACATTTAAATAATTTTTTTTAAATAATACTTGAGAATAAAATATCAACCATAAATTGACGGATTGTCATAGCATTTACCCTAAACAGGATCTTTGTCCTCAAAGATCAACTTATCTTACTACTCTCTTCTTATAGAGTTAAAGCCATGTGGGTAATTCTTCCACATTCGGTCTTTTATCACAAGTGTAATTCATTACAATACGCGAGTCTCATCAAACATAACTACGGGAATAAGATCAGGCTCATTGTTGACTTACTTTCTCTATCCATGATGTTCACGGGTTTTTGATGAATGCAACTTTTCGCCGATCTAAACTTTATCAAGAAGAATTCAGATTTTCACTTGATAGATATTTATCAAGTTCGGTTTGCGAAACATAATTCACGCAACCCTTGAAGTCATAGGGTAGATCCAGCTTATATGCCTTTCAAACCAACTTTTACATCATCTCAATGGTCCCATGCAACAGGGACTTATTTCCCATGATCTTTCAGATCTTCAATTCATTTTTCCAAGGTGAAAATTTTTGGCTTAACTTCGCTACCCATCTGGCACTTCAAGATCTACATTTCATATTCACATAACCTTCTTCCCACTACCGGCAGTCAATAATCAGATCCTAATTTCAACAATCATTTCAGGTCTCGCGAGTCGGGTATTTTGTAACGTTAGGTTTGTCATCAAAGGAAACCTTAAACCTAAAAGACATGTCCAACTCACAATGGGTGTATGTCGGGTGTCTTCATCCCAACTCCTGCTTACAGATGCTATTATATATAGATCCTAACAAGATTTGAATTTGATCCAAAACGATGATTATCAATGCTAATCTCTACAAAGGAAAGCGATTACACGGTTCATTACCAAAGGTCAATCATTCAAACATAAAACAAGACTTCTAGTGTTTTGTATCGTTACTTTACCTCGTCCCTTCGATTTGTGGTGGTAAACAGTACTCTCATCAAGGTTCGTTCCCAATGACTTCTGAGCAAATGATAGGTGTGAAAACACCCATCCTTTTACCACTTATTTCTTGCTAAAGCAAGACCAAAACGCGTATTTAATGTCATTTGTTTGAAATTATACGTGGTTTGTGTGTTTGTTGTGTTTTCAGAGCCAACCGAATAAATATTAAAGAAAACATGGGATTGCGCGGGTTTTATCGAAGAAAAAGACTCAAGACGAAGTCTATTGTCCAAGACATGCAAAAGATTTGAAGTCAATGGGCCTATTTGAAGATTTATCGAAGAAAAGGACCAAAGATGGAAGATTTACATATGTCGAAGAACTCAAGTTTATTAAACGAAGAAATTAAAAGACGAGTTGAATTTATTCGTCGACAAATCCCGAATCGAAATCGAAAACGTCAAATTTTCTGAAAAGACGAGAAGACAAGAAGAAAGGGAGAAAACCTACTCACCAACCAACTTGAAGACCTATAAATAGGACCTTCCTTCACACATTTTGAGCTAGCTTTTATTTTCCAGTTTTCTTTCTTTTCTTTGTTTCATAGGTAACCAACACCATTAAGGTGTTGGTGATTTTTCGTTTTTGTTGAATCTTGTAAGTTTAATCTTCTCTTTAGTTTACATAACCTTTATCAGTCAATACAATCGTTCATTTCATCTTGTTCATCTTCATCTTTTAGATTTAAAGTCTTAAGTTCTTGTTTGGTTGATTTTAATCTTTAAAAGTATGTGGGTATTATGTTTTTAGTGTTTTGGTTTGATGTTTATGATTAGTAGATGAATAATAGTTATTGTGGTTTAAGTTTTGGTTAAAAACTTGGTTGGTTTTGGCAAAAATCGTGCTTTATTGTTCTCCCTGTTCTTCGCATCTTCAAAATTACCCAGATTCCGAATGAAAGCAATTTATTACGGATGAAGGATTAGTTGAAATATTCCGAATGAAGCTGTTGATTTAAATATTCCGAATCAGTGCAAGTATTCCGAACGATGTTTTATTCAAATAATTCCGAATCAAAGTGTTCATCCGGAATAATCAATATTCCGGATGAGTAGTAGTATTCCGAATCCGGGTTTTGCAAAACATTCCGAATCAGTTCTTTTCTTTTATTCCGGATGAGTGATTTCGTTTAATTATTCCGAACCAGTATTTTTCCTTAATTATTCCGCATCAACAAATATTCCGAATCAGTACTTTTTGTTTATTATTCCGAATGAAGAGAATTGTTTAGTTATTCCGACTCGGCATTTATTCCGAATGAAGCTCATGTTTTATATATTCCGGATCAGTGTTATTCCGGATCAAGGGTGTTTATCATCTATTCCGAATCAACTCATATTCCGAACGAAGGTGAATTATTCCGCATGAAGCTTGATATTCCGAATGAAGGATTTTGTATAATATATTCCGAATAAAGTTTTACATTCCGAATCAGCATTTTTCAGTAAGGGGTATTTTATTGATTCTGTTTTATTGTTTAATTGTTAATTTTAATTCAAGCTTTATTTTATTAACTGTTTTTGGCTTAAATTTTTATCACTTTACGCATTTTATCTTTTTAGTAGATTAGAAAACCAATCCCTTTTTAGTAACCAAGAACAACTATTCCACTTTGAACCGTGATCGATTTGAGAAGATACCGAGAATTAAATCGAACCCCAAGCAAAATCTTTGTATCAGCAAATCTCTAGAAATTTGATGCGAAGCGAGGATCTTGATAGAGATGATCGATACAGGCACACTATGTTTACACAACTCCTTTAAATACAAAAGAGTCAATTTCTTCATCAAGAATCTATCATTAACAGGAATGATATTAACAGATTTGGTCAGTATGTCGACGATGACCCAAATCGAATCAAATTCAGATAATGACCTTTGCAATAGCTAGACGTTTACTAATGTATGAGGCAATGTCTGCCTTCATAATTGCCATTAGTACAACTTCTTCAGACAAAGATACTTTTAATCAGAAATGACAGGAATAGAATACTTATACTTACAGGATTCCAACAGAACTAAATCTCAAAATCTCCATATTTAGACAACCACAAGTGGCCTTTAAAACATTCAATGCCATCGGCTTCTCAATTCTAATGATTCATATTAGTCGCGAACCCCTTTTTATTATTTATATTATCCTTCTTATATAATGTGTCAGTAATTACGTTCACTAACCTAGATGGAATAAATATCATGACCGTATTTATTCGAAAATTCTTTCTTCACATTTCCTAAGTCTTAGTTCTATCTCAACTATTGTTTTTATCAGTATTGCTCAATCCGACGTTTAAAGCGTCGATAATTATTTCAAGTAATTAAATAATAAATATTCAATTTTTATGAAACGTAAACGTAAAAAAAAATTAAATTTCTTAGCTCGACCAATTATATAAAAATATTCAAAATAAATTTGCATTTAGTTAACACGATTTTTGGTTGATTTATTGAAAATAATTAATAAGATTTGTAAATGTTCGAAAAATCTTGGGTTATACTTTGGTCAAAATTTTCTTAGTTGAAAAGCAAAAATTGTCGTTCAAATTTTAAGTCATGGTTTAACGGTTTCCTCAATCCCTCTTAGGTTGTCTTGAGGTATACACAAACATTTACCCCTAAACAGGAGTTTAGTTAAATGTTTTGGTTATAAGGGAATGATTCCTTAAAAATTCTTTTGATAAGACGTTTGTCAAAACATATTTGCACTTTCTTTTTGGTAAAACCCAAAGTCTTAAATGGCTCTAATTTTTGAAGAGTCAATATATTCCATTATCTATTAATTACACGGTCATTTAATGTAAAGGATTAAGTCTTAAATCACATGTTAAATATTCAAGGTACAGGTTTTTCATTGTTCGGCCAATTCAGGGCAGTTTATAAATAATTATTAACTCATTCTTATTCTTATAAATAAACAAATGGTCCTTAATGATGACAAGCATGAATTTATCAAATTACAGCCCACAAACGTCATTCACCAAATTTATGAATGCTACATGTGTATTATTTAATCCAAACGACATCACGGGAAACTCATAATGTTCATTACGAGTTCTGGATGTAGTGATTGGAATAGATAATGTTTTTCGCAGATGCGAAGTTGTTGATAACCATGCCATGTCTCAAATCTTCAGAACATACGCTAGAACCTTGTAAATGATCGAACAAATCTATCATCTTGGGTAGTGGATATAGATTTTTAATTGTCAATTTACTTAGTTCACGGTAATCAGTAAAATAAGGAATGATAACACCATAGCTCTTCATGATGACGAGCTTGGTAGAATAAAAGCATTCTCCGACAACTCTTTCAGTTGTACGGTAACACTTTCGATTTAGATGGTGCTGATGTATAGTGCACATGTCACAGGTTCAGCACCAAGAATATAATTAATACCAATTCAACTTGCCTTAATGGCGAAAGTCTAGGTAATTCACCAATAAATACCTCCTAAAGTTTCAGATAACATAAACATCTTTTAATAAATTTATATTAGGTTCTTTCTAGATTACCATGTCTATGATCAGTTTATAACCATTCATGGTATACTTTTAAGTCTAAATGCAGGATATGATCATCCATCAAGAATTATTTAGGTCACTTTTGATAATCAACATCTTACCCTTATAGGGGAATTCTACTCGAGTTCCCATCAATTAAGACAATGTTGTCATGTCATAATCAATCAATCCATTCTATTGGCACTATGAACTTTCCAGTTTTATTGTCGTCGATAAGATGTGAACTTCTCAAAAGACTAATAATAACTCATAATCCTTCACAAATTCAAGGATATATGGAGACATAACTAAACTTAAAAGAGTAAGGTCAACGCATAATCTACGCGAGAGAATTTCAAATCAGATACATACGAAAACATTTAATGAATATGAATATATCCCATGTTTTCATAATTTGAGTATGCATTCGAAAGCTCCTCGGATCATTACCCAGGTCATTCAAATGAAATCTAATCAAAAGAAATGATAGGAACGTCGATACATCCAATCGGGTATCAACACTCGGTAATCAGATACTTTTCCAAAGAATCTCACCACGGGAGAATTGGACAAGAAGGGAATATCAGTTGTCAAATAAGACAATATCCACAGATGAGTAAATTCGGCTCAGAAGAATAAATAGTACGGGCAGATATGTAGGTGTCCCTATTTTTCACTTCTTGCAGATCTCATAAAATTTAATCTTTCACAATATTCAAAGAATATTTAGTGTTTATTAATAATTTCATGGTGCCTACTAATCAGCCTTGCATGGTCACTTCCAAATTGTATGTAGGCGCGCAACTATATACAATTTCAAGATTAACGATGCAATACTCAGTTCGTCAAAATTTTATCATCATGTTTATAATAAAAACATTTTCATGCTTAATTCTTAAATAAGAATCAAAAATAAATTTACAAAGATTTTCTTTGTTATGAAAACAATTAAGTTTTCCAAGGTGTTTTATAAACAACTTCATTTCGATAACGATCTCTTATAAATCTCACTTTAAATAATCCATATGGTGATGAAAATTCAATTTTTCTCAAGGGATACTATTGTATCTTATAAAACAATGAGTGATCTGCAAAAGAGTGATGAAGAGTTGTTCACCAAAAACTAACTATAATATGATAGGAAATGAACTTAGCCAATTAATCATGAGGTTCATGACCTCGATGGCACTCAAAAAGAATAAACCACAACGTAACTCAATTCGAGATGAGTACTTGTTTAGTGGTTGCATCACTAATGCGATCATTAGAAAGAAGCAATAAAAGATAGATAACATCGATACATGTAGGATTTAGCAATCAAAGGTAGTCTTTTCATTAATCACAAACGAGTCTAAATTGTATCGTAACACATTACGTGTCACTATGTCATACAATTCAAAGAACTCATCCTACCAACTGACATCTCAGTTAAGTTAGAGATTTTTAGAAGATACCACAATGAATACTAATCTACAAGGGTCATTAGGTGTTCCACATGTCCCGAAAGATCCATCGGTCCCAATTTAGAAGAAGATTTCTTCAATTTATTTCTTGGACAGTGGGCATCCTCATTAGTGGACAATAGCCTAGGAACAACCCTTAACACGAACCAACAGTCAATTAAAACCTTATAATTCATTCACAGGACTTAACGACTTCCTCTTATCAATCTCGTATTCCATACGGGTTAAATTTTACTTCATTCAAGTTTCAACCAACTTATACTCAATTCGATATCCTACCTCATTCTACAATACTTTCAATCTTATTCATAAACCTGAAAAGGGAAATAAAAGCTCGATATGATCAACACTTAATTTCCAATCCTATAGCTCTTACAACAACAATTATCAAATGAGTCACCAGTATTAAGTGACTCACACATTCAATTAGACTTCTTAGAAAGTTACTAGTGGCATGATGCTTTTGGGTAATGGTTCCAATGACAGCCTCAAGTGCAACATTCACCCCTTTTGATTTCAAATTTAAGAATTAGGTAACACCGAATCAGATGACACCTTTCCAGGTGGTAAGGTTTTGTCAAACTTCACTCTATAAGGAAAGATCGTCATGGCATCAATATCATATATAATATCACGAATTCTTCTTCAGTATCACAATCAACTAATATCTACATTTCTACGAATATCAACCATTTTGTTGGGATCATAAATATCCACAACTTGGTTTAGATCAGGAATAGCTAGAATTCCTACGGGAATAGCTTCAGTTGATTTGCTAGGGGAGTTAGGGTTCCTTGTGACAATTTACGTCGTATAAATATCTCGTATAAGTATTAAAATAATCATCAAACAATCATGTAATCAAATTACATTATATATATATATATATATATATATATATATATATATATATATATATATATATATATATATATATATATATATATATATATATATATATATATATATATATATATATATATAATCCAAGTTATATATATTAAAATAACACTTCTCAGTCTGGCCTTGTCGGTAACTCGGGAATTCTTCGGCACTGTTATAGTAAAAAGATTTTTAGACATTTTGAGAAAAATGTTAATAGTTAAAAGATTTTGAAATGTTTTATTCAAAACCTTGGTTTTAAAAATCTTTCGTTCTCTATAATGAGAGCTATGGTACCAAACTGTAACACCCCCAAATTTACACAATTCGATACGGCGGAAGACTCGTTGGTGTTACGGGATAACACATTACTCACATCATAGACAACGCTTAAAAATTGCGTCGTTTGATAATAAATCATTTCCATTCATAAATATCAAATTTACATAGGTCCCAAGTTATAGTCATTTCATACAATTTTACAAAAGATTTGAATGGAAATTGTTATTTAAGTGCGGGCCATGAATTCTTGTTGTCTTCCCGAGAATTACCTTCAAGTACTTGAGACAAAACATGTTAAAAGAAAAGGTCAGCGATAACGCCGAGTGAATTCATAGAGTTTAATAAAACCATTAATATATCATCGGTATATAATTATTACCGAAAATCATTTTGTACAAATCTTTGTAATAGGCCATAAAATAGCCAAAGTCATTTTATACAAATCCTTGTCAAAAATCATAATATAGGCTTTCGCCTTCAAAATCATTATACGAACCATTGTCGTTAAAAACATCATACAATACGTTTTATAACGTTGTATAGAGTTAAATAAAAACCGTTATATGAATATGGTTATGTATAACCAAAACACGAACATAATATCAATAATAAGACCCCGTATTACTAGTTAGGCAATATATCGTAATTCAGTGCGTGTAGCAGTATTTCGTTATTTGGATTATTATAAGCCGCATGACATTGTTACCATAATACAACAAACAACGGGTAGCTAGCCCGAAAGTCAATTTGCCCATCTAAGTTAGCGTGTCGTCACAATAATCACACTTGTGTAAATCTTCTCATACATAAATTCGCTTACCAATCAATGTGGCACGACGGGGATCAACTGTCAAGGCGCGAACTGGGGTGATCGTCCCCAAATAGTACTATTATATGCATAAGCGTCTACCAAATCCCGGTAGTTCACAATTCATGCTAATGGGACTTTTAGTGACATAACCTAACTTTAATAATCCATTTCCTTTCATTTATCGGGTCATTTAATCATTCATCGGGTCATACAATCATTCGGGTCCAAATCAATAAATAGACAATCGGGACAACTAGTGTCCTATTTCATAAAAACTAACATCTTATCTCCCTCGTGGGTTTATAAAACATTTCATAAAAACATTTAAAAGATTGCGAGGCTATGAACTCACGTTGATGTGGGAAAGCGGGTTATCGGCAATTCGGATGTACGGTACGTGCTTCAATCACGGAAACCTAGACAAATAATACTTGTCTTAGACTCTTGTCCAATGACTTTATAAAAATAGAAATTATGTATACATATGATGATTTTATATATATGATGATGATCAAGTGGGTTTATACCTTCTCATTTACTCGTTTTAGTGTTATGTATTGGTAACTTTTATACTAGTTTACTAGTTTTACCTATTTACATGTTTTAGGTCCAATAAGCCTATTACAAGCCCAATAATTTTCATTAGCCCAATTATACTTTTAAAATCAGTATTATATTTTACATGTTGGGCCCAAGTGGGTTAAGCCCAATAAGTAAATTTATAAGTGTTTAGCCCATTTAGTTAGATTAATAGCCCAATAATGCTAATTTAGCCCGTTAATGTCCGTATGTTATATAGTTTAGGTTTTATCGGTTTTACTTGTATTAAGTACTTATATATCAGTATATGACTTTTAAAAAGTTTACATTAGACGGGTCCGATCGTCTAAGTTTTAATTGACGAAAAACGTTAATTTTACGGTACTAGCTGAAAAGACGTAAAATCATGTTTATAGTTATTATAACTTATAAAACTTACCAAACTACCATTTTTTTATATATTTTCCATTTATCCTTATGCATATTTATATAAATAAAATATATAAGTTAGTGGGTTTTAATTCACATTTTACACTATATTTATTTTAGTGCTTATATAATAATATTAAATTTTAATTTCACAAAATCAGTCCTAAATTTTAAGTTCACTAAAATGTCCATATCTAGTGTTCTATAATGATATAGGACCTCAAATTTTTATCACAGAAACTACATGATATGTGCTTCATTTTATTCCTTATAGCTACTGATGAATCAACCTCTAAATATTTTAATAAATTCGTCCAAAACAGTGTAGGCAGATTTGCACTCTAAACTTGTTTTGATCATATCTCACTCATTTTTATGATTCCATTGTATGGCCTACTCTCACATGTGTATAACACCTAATACTTACTGTATATTGATTCCACTTCACTATTTTATCAGTTTAACCTTTGGTTACTTACTATTTTTATACAGCCATCATATTTAGCAAGATTTTAACCTTGTTACCTATGGTTTTCCATCTTTTTAACCATATTTATCAACACCAAATCCCCACATAATATTTTTAATCATCATTCATCATCATATACATATACATAAATAAAGAAAATACAATATTACATAATCAAAATAACAAGAGGATAGGAAGAAACAATCTCTATACCACCAAAGTGATGAAAAGGTTGAGATTTTGGATGAACAAGGCTTGGTTTTGGTAACCAATCTTATGAAATATCAAGACCACCTTCAAGATTACCAAGGGTATGAAGACACCTTCAACAAATCAGCCCTAAACTCCTTCTTGAAAATCAGCCCAAAGACATCCATGAAAACTCCTTTTTATATGTTAAAATCACCTCCAATCTTCATCTTTTTCTGTAGTTATCAACATATGTTGATTATATATTTTGTTTATGGTTAAAGTTTGATGATGATGGTGATATAATGGTGGTGTTGGACGTTCAAGGGGAGAGAGGAAGAGTTGAGAGAGTTTCTTGGTTTGCATGTGTGAGAAATGGTTTATGGTTAGCTTGTTTTGTGGTTAAGTGGTTTTGCATAGCACTAAGGACACGTGTCCTTAGTGTGTATGTAAACTTGACACCACACTTGGTGTGTTGTCTATGTCTTGGTCACCCATAGTGGGGGTGAGGCAAGTGTAAACTTGTCTTATCTCCACTAATTTACGGGTACTCCTTGATTCTAGTTTCCTCGATTTACGTGCCCGCGGGTTATTTTACGAAAAACCTTTTTATAAATTATGAATCAACTGCGCAAAACGAATCTAATAAAAATTGTCTCATCAAAAACGGAGTTCAAAAACGTAAATACGTAAACCTAGGGTTTCCGGTTTAGTCGTAAAGGACGTTAAATTATGCACGTAAGTCCTAATATCTTCTCGTAAATTTGTGAGCTTATTAACCAACACAAATTTAAAATTTCAAAATAATATTTAAGGATAAATTTATTTCCTGAAATGTCGGACTGTCACCAAAACGGTGTATGTAAACGTAAGCACGTAACGTAGAATTCTTCGGTTTAAACGTAGTCGATGCTACTTCAAGACGTAAACCTAAATTTCATCCCAAAAATGAGCGAGTTCATAATATAACATTTAAATAATATTTTTTAAATAATACTTTAGAATAAAATATCAACCATAAATTAACGGATTGTCACAAAATCTACTGAATAAAGGTTTTGAGAAAAGAGAAATTTATGGTTAAATCCAACCCATAGTCCTACTAGTACTCAAATTGGGCCCCCTTTTCCCTTACTTAAGCATAAGTCGGCCCAAAACCAAGCCCAAACCCCTTAGGCCGACTATTATACCCCATATACTGATATTTAATCATTACTACACTAAATGATAGTCTCGAGTTACTTCCGGACCAAAACCTGAATGCCTTACGTTAATTTTTTAACTTTTTACGTGATTTCCGAACTACCATTCATTTCTAAAAGTTTCTAAATATGGAAAGTAACTCTAAAACTTATGTAATACATATAATATATACTTAATACATACATACAACATAAGATACGCACATGAAACTTTATATAAACGATATCTGAACTTTCCCGCAGTACATTTTTGAACTCATTTCATTTCATTTCATTTCGTTTCCAACTTGTACCATGATTTACACATCTTCCTTGTTCCCTAAATCACTCATAAAAATATATAAAATATATTGTGCACACAACCTAACACATAATTAGCGGTTAACGGGTGACAACTGACTCGCCAAAACCCGAGTTGTCACATCACATTTGTAAGAAATCATTCCAACTTCTCCACTTCATGGCTTCTCATTTTTCTAGGAAAAAAATGGGATGAATTAGTCAGTCTATCGACTATCCCCCAACTCTTATCGTACCTAATCCTCCACCTCAATATATATATCTCCTCTACGGTCAACGTCCTTACACCGTCTTTCCAAGACACTCCTATCTATATCTTATATAGTTCTTCCAAGCCTTCAGTTCCCGCAATGTATAAGCACTCACCTTTCTTCGTCGTCCTCGCCCGCATCCTAGTCCTTGCTTCACCTATCGTCGTTCTTTGCGAATTCGTCCCGTCCTTTTAATAACGCCAAGATCGACTCATCAACTACGCTAGTTCTTTAGCCTCCAAAGCGCGTCCTCATCTTGCTTCGCTTCAACCTTGTTGGTCCCAACTAAGTAACTTCAAACCCAACTCCAAATTCTTCCCACACTCTCGCTCCGACTTCGAGTAGATCAAGATGTCGTTGGTATGTATGATGACAACTTGTCTATATTTGGTCGTGCACACTCGTTAATATTTACCAGGTTACTTATATAATATACATAGTACTATGTACACGCCAACACATAACCATAAGCACTCCCAACATATACTATACACACATTTATTAACCCTTTTTCATGCAATCATACTTAAGAACCCATTGAAGTTGTTGTACTTGTATAACTATGTTGGCCACCATACTTATACAAGTCCCCTTTCACCAATGCACTCCCTTCTATGATGACACTTATAAGAATTAATACTACGCATAACACATCAGTCTACCAATTCAAATAAGCACATTGATCCTACAACTCATATAAGCACATAACCACAACATAAAATAAGGTCCAAAATTCGATGTATTAAACTCGAAATACAGTTGAACCAACGTAGACAAAATTTCAAAATGTATAAGGAACATGAAAACATGATCGAACAAGATCCAACAATGACTAGTGTAGACGAGTATGGTTCAACCCGCAGTAGTCAAAACTCGAAAAGAAAATAACATGCAGCTAAGTATGAACCATAGTAGTTCATAACTTAACAGACATCGCAAAATAACATCCAAAAACATCAATTATTATAAAATGCACACATACTCCTATGACACCTATATGCAGGGACCCTTAAGCTATAGACTAGGCTACGCGACTACGTAACCTAATTCTCTATAACCATTGGCTCTGATACCATTCTGTCACACCCCACCATGGCAGAATATGAGGCGCGACATATGGTATCATCACAACAATAGCGTGTCTATAGAGAGAACTAAATGAAACTAAAATATCATAAATGATGATACGAATGTCATGACAATATGTCAACAATGTAGGAGTCTAAGTAAGTAGGTAAATGTCCTACCTCTTACCAAAAACAAACATACAGATGCCTAAAATGTATCACTAATTCAACAATGAAAAGAAAACTAAGAGGAAAGGGATTCCTCCTAATGCAGTCCTAGCAGCCGCTAAACTCTAGCCACTTCTAACACCATCCTTCATAACTACCTCACCTGAAAATGACACTAAAATTTGTCAACATAAAGTTGGTGAGAGCATAGGTTTAAGTTATCTAGAACATTATAAGAAAACTTGACATCCGCTGAAAATAAGTTGAAGAAAAATAAGTTAAAGCAATGGACTATAAAGTGATATTCATGTTACACACAATTACAAACATAACATACCATAACAATTAAGTACACAAAATAAGAATAAATGCACCTACACCTATCCGGATCTTTCCCATAGCCAGTATAGAAGTTGAACCCATATCCCCGTCGAGATATCTTGCCTCTGGGAAGACGATGTAGATGTACTCAGAACATATGTACTTAGAACGCATGCCAGGACCCATAATAGAACATATAACATATCACATAAGTAGGCTTATCACATAATAGCACATCAAGTCCACACATTTGGAAAACATATTATCAAAATATTTTTAAAAACATATTACTGAAAGAATGCTTTTGCTAGGGTTAAAAGTTATCGTCCGATCTTTTCGAATAGACTACCAGTTTAAGTGCGACTCAGTCGTCTTTTGGTGGAAACAATAGGTTGGTCGTTGTAGTAAAGTAAATGTGCAAAACATAAAAGTAAATGACGGTAATTAAAACTAAAACTAATTAAAACGTAAATGGTGCAATATTAAATATTTAAAAGTAATTAATTAAATGACTTAAAATTAAAGCTTGACGAAAAATTAATTTGACAATGTAATAAAAATGAAAACTTGAAATTTAATAATAAAGAAAAACGATTAAAATAACACTAAGGTAAAATGGCGGAAAAATAAGCTTTAAAAAATTAAACTAAAAATTTCTAGAAAAACACTTGGTAAAAACATAAAATAATGCTAACTTAAAAATTAAACTAAGACAAAAAAAATATTAAAAATCAAACCTGTCGGAATACATTCCGATCGGAATGTACTCGTCGGAATGGTAATCGGAATACACCCCTGTCGGAATTTGGTCGGAATGACAAGTCGGAATGTGACAAAGTAATCCTATCGGAATGTGGGTCGGAATCCGTTATCGGAATAACAAACCTTGGGGATGATCGAAATAAAGGAAACCAACACATAATCGGAATATCAAGATAACTCCATCGGAATGTCAAACTATTACCTTCATCGAAATCCCCAGTCGAAATCCTAATCGGAATCACAAAGCCCTTTTCCGATCCACTGATCGGAATGTAAAACCCCTATCCAACGAGCTTTGATCTGAATATAGTAAACGAAAAATGTAAAAAGCAAGATAAAAATAAGCTATAGACCTAATAAGCACTAGACTAAAAACTTAACATAAACACGTATAAGAAAAAGCTAATAAACTAAAATTTAAAGACTTTTGAAAACACTAAAATGAAAAAGATATACGAAAACAACTTTTATATAAAAATAAATTTTATAAAAACTTTAGTAACTTAAAGATAAACACAAATAAGCTATAAAGTCAATAATCTAAAACAATCAAAAGCATAAAAACATAACACTTAAACAAACAAACATAATAATAAGCACATAAACATAAAGATTAAGCAAAACAAGAAAGGTAGAAGGAGAGATTAAAAATAAGAACTTGATTAAAAGAAAAGATTTAATAACAAAATTAAAAGACTTACTTAAAATTAAAGGCAAGAAATTTAAGGTGCAAGACAAGTAATTAAATGACAATTAAGTAAAGTGCAAGAAATTAAAGGTGGAAGAACTATGTGTCAAATAGCCAACTCCTCCTAATGTGATATTAGGAGGGTATTTATAGTGATTAGGGAGGTACGCATGTATTGGAAGCTTCCTTCTTTCTTTCTCGTCTTTATCGACTTCGTCTTTTGTCTTTTTCTTCGATAAAAGCCAGTGAAAGCCCATGTTTTCTTCCGTTTTCATCTTTTGGTCCTAAAACATAATAAAAACACAAACCACGCATAATTCTGACATTTACGACATAAAATACACGTTTTGGCTTGGTTAATATTATAATTAAGTGGTAAAAGGATGGGTGTTTTCACACCTATCAAATCCCCTACACTTAACCATTGCAATGTCCTCATGCAATGCATTAATTACAAAGCAAGTTTTACATTTTCCATCATAATCAATCCATATTGGCCTTTATTAAAGAGATAGAAAATTACAAAATATTTAAAGGAAGAAAACAAGTAAAGAAATCAAAGACTTACCTTAGGGTTTTGGAATGTCAAGAATGTTTATCACCCTCAAGTTTCAAGTTCCCCATACCAAGCTTAAAAATGAGATCATTGTTATTATAAGTTAGCAAACTATCACAAACTCATGTGGGCCAATTATTTACTTAGACTCCCTTATTCCTAGGTGCATTGTTGACTTATTTTGATAGTTATCTAGGCTGAAAATAAAGTGGGACGATTTAATCAATAGTTAGCTAAAGGACAAAATCTTTTAAAACTGCTTCTCGGGACCTCATAAAGTTCATATCTTGGCATAACTCGCTTCACGATTTGAGACCTTTCTCGGACTGATATTCGGCAGCGACTTCATACTTCAAATCTTGAGAGACTTTCATGAAATAATGGTCTTCTCTTCATAATATGAATTTCTTCACTTGAACTTTTTGAGAGATTCTTCATATTTAGACCAAGACTTCTTCATTTTTCTCCAATCTTTATTTTGGATTTTGATATACAACGATCTGCCTCCTTTTAGGACTTGGATCTATTTATCCTCATACCTTGTTAGGGCCTTTTTGGATAGACTTCTCCATGATCTTTAGGGTAGTATTTGCTTTCGTCATGTGTCTCGATCCTTCATATTGATTTTTGATAAATGATTCTTCACATCGATTGGGATCTTTAGCAACAAAATGTAGCCCTCATGCCTTGTTAGGGCCTTTTCGGACTCGCCAATCTTCGCATCCCGCTTCAATAAGTTATACCTTGGCTATGAACTCTAATCAATACCGAGCAACTTTTTAACGATCTTGGGCTAGAAGCTAAGTAACTTTTCAAATCGTACAACCTTATTTATTGCAATTATATTTATTAACAAGCGATGGGAGAAAAAGCTTATAATTAACTCACATAAATTCATGAAAGAATATCAAACTTATAATTGACTCTATCATCTCTCGTTCTCCATAATTTAAAATCTCAAGGAATGAGACTCGTGGATTCTTAGCCTATTAAATCAAAGTTTTGGGTTTTCAAGTCATCTATAGGATCTTGCAAACTCTTAGACTTTTTTCAAGTTTAGATTTCGCATTTTAAAGTTCCCTTGATAAACGACTCTCTAGGATCAGTTATAGGAACTTGCGAAAAGTTCTTGTTCTTAACCCGTAAGAGTTAAGACTTTCGCGTTTTAAAGCTCCCTATATAAAAGCCTAGCAAAACTTGACTTAAACACGTTAAGGATACTAGCTAGAGTAAACTTAGATAAGTAAAATTGGGTTGAGTCAAAAGATTCACAACATTGAAAAATTAAAACCACTTTATTAAAGTTTATTCTAGCGACAAAATAAAATAACTATAACAAAGGTAAATACTAATAGGCCAAAATAGATTAAAAATTTTGAAAAAAGTCGAAAAATCAATTTTCCGGTTAACATGAGGACAAATACAAGGAAAAGCCCACTTAACTTCGATAGAAGTCCCCCTTACACTTAATATAAACATTGTCCTGAATGTTTAAGCATGTGGGAGTAAACTCCCCTACACTTAGGACATTGTGCACTTTGTTTAAATCTTGCTAAGGAAAGGGCAACTAAAGTGATTCCTATTTTAATATTGAAGAATATAAAATAGAGAATCAAAAGAGTTTAAGATAGAACCAGGAAGATGGGAACACGGAATCACGGGTCGTCAAAAGTCATCAAGAATGGATCTTTGAAAGCTCGAATCCCTGCACATGATAAGAAAGAAAACAACAAACACATACTAGGGTCTCCCCCTACACTTATTATAAAAACAAAAGAAAAAGGATAGATACTGCGGGTTGCCTCCCAAGAAGCGCTTGTTTTTGTTAACCGAGTCGTGAGCCTGACTCGACCTTGATTAGCATAGGAAGAAGCTTGAAACACATCCACCGGGATTAAATACATTGTTTTCGTCCATCAAGTAGCACAAGCTTAAGGCGGACAAGGCAAGCCAAAGAAGAGTAGACAAGGTTCCCTTAAGCAGTTGTTGAGCACGGTGGTAAACAGTATGATGCAGCACAAGCATATCGCCTTGGTTTCCAACAGTCTTTCCTTTTATTTCATTAGATGGATATTGAGATGGCTTAAAAATGGCAATATCGGGATCGACCAACTTTTCCTTTAGGGGAAAATAACACTCAGACTCAGTAGACCTTGAAGAGGATCCGCTCATAAATCGCACAATCTCATCCTCAGAAGGGGGATAGAGAGGTGTCAAGACATATGTACTGCGGATATTAGTGTAGTCCGGCTTCTTCTCCTTTGAAACGGGTTTCTTCATATCCAAAAGAGGGTTAAGACCATAATCATCAAAGTCCAAAGGAAGAGAATCACTCTCATTTGGGAAGTAAGTGTTGAGAAAAGTAGCAAAATCTTCCTCAAATGAGTAGTCATCCAAAGTAGGATCAAGCATTGTTGGCGGAGGATCTTCATCAACAGTAGGTGCAAGGTCATCATGAGAAGAATCACTCGAGAGAGTATCGACATCGTCAAAATCAAAATCATCATATGTTGGCATGTATTTATTCTCAGAAGAAAAATCATCAGAATCATCCATGTCAGAACTAGAATCATCATCATAGTCATCATAGATCGGTGGAGACTCATGAATTCGTGGAGGATCTAAATTGGAGAGAGAATAATCCACATTATCATGGAACAGTGGATTATCATAGCAAGAATCGAGTAGAGGATTGTTGTAGATGAACAAATCATCAAGCACATTAATCATATTTGTGGATTCTCTTCCATTGGGTTTGGTAGTGATCTTTCCCATTTTAAAAACTTGAGCATCATTCCCGACACTTAAGATTAACTCACCTTCGGCAACATCAACTAAGGCTTTTCCGATTCTCAAGAATGGCCGACCAAGTATTAACGGAATACGAGGGTCCATTTCATAATCAACAACAACAAAGTCAACCAGAAAAGTGAAGGTGCCAACTGTAATGAACACATCTTCGGCAATACCAACGGGGTAAGCGAGAGTACGATTTGCAAGCTCAAGAGTCATCTTCGTTGGTGTAAGATCGGGTAGTGATAACTTTTTCCAAACACTTAAAGGCATCAGATTTATACTTGTCCCGAGATCGGCTAAGGCAGTAAATTCTTCGGTTTGGTTAAAAGTACATGGTAGCACAAAACGACCGGGATCTCCAAGTTTCCCCGAAACTTCTTTAAGAAGGACGGCAGAACAATTTTCATTCAATCAAGTATTAACAAACTCGGCCATCTTCTCCTTCTTATTAAGCAATTCCTTAAACATCTTAACAAATTTAGGCATTCGGGAAAGAGCTTCAACAAGGCTAAAGGTGATGGCCAGTCCTGAAATCTTCTTCAAATAGTTCGACACTTGAATGTCATCCTTGGTTTGCAATTTGGCCTTGTCTAAGCGAGAAGGATAAGGTATATTGGGTTTATAGATGGAAGGTGTAGCAGGTAAAGGTTGAGATGTTGAAGGTTTAAAGGTGGAAGGTGGGGTTGGTGAAGGGTTCTTCTTGGGAACTTCTACAGTATGGTGTGGAGACGGTAATGGAGAACTAATACTAGGCGTGGGAGTAGGAGGGATAAATGGTGGTGGAGGAGGTGTAGATGGAATAACTGGGGGAGGGGTAGATGTTCCTACTAAGGTAGCTCCAATGCATGTAGTAATAGCACTCACATTCGCTCTTGGGTTGGTGACGGTAGAGAGCCCAAATTAGAGGGTTGAGTAGTTGGTAAGAAACTAGCCAGCATATTCTTCAAATCATTTGTTTGATTGCTAAAAGAGGTTTGTATATCATGTCGAAGCTCGGATCTAATATCATTACCTTGCTTAGTGATATCTCCTTTCAAATTGATAATTTGGCTTTGTAGATTCTTGATTTGCTCTCCTTGGGTCCTCATGAAAGTTTCCACATCTTGATTAATGGGTGGTGCTTGTTGAGCGGGTGGGTGATAAGGATTAGAAGCTCGTGGTGGGTTTGGGTTGCTTCTATTGTAGTTGTTGGGGTTGTGGTTTTGAGAAGAAAAACCGGGTGCAAGAAAGTTGTTCGAAAGGTAACTTAGCAAGTTACGATCACCTTGAGGTCGGGCTTGGTAGTTTTCCGTTGAGTAGTTACCATAAGCCGCATACACGTTTTACGGATTGTCATGAGTAGAAGGACAATCAGTGTATGAATGAGGACCCCCGCAAATCTCACAAGCAGTTGCTACAGCTTTAACTTGTTATTTTTGATTTGTAGCCAAAAGTTGCATATTTTTGCTCATTTCAACCATTGCGCGGGTCAATTCGGTGATATCAGGGTTTGAAGAAGTAGAAGAAACATTGACTCTCGGGTTTGATCTTGAAGATGCGGATGAATCCCAATTTTTGTAGTGAGTAGTCATGTTGTCTATAAGCTCTCTACACTCCTCGGGTCTCCTTTTCATAAATGTGCCACCGGCGGCTGCATTAATCGTATCACGATCACAAAAAGTTAAACCATTGTAGAAATTATCAATCAAAGTAACGGGGAGCATGTTGTGGTTTGGACATCGATCGATCAAAACATTATATCGTTCCTAAGCATCAAAAAGTGATTCATCGGGTTCTTGAGTAAATCTACTAATTTGATTTCGAAGTCTCGTGACCATGGATGGTGGAAAGTAGCGCGACAAAAAGCGTTAAGTCATCTCGTCCCAAGTATGAAATGAATTCTTCGGAAGACGATCAAACCATTTTTCGGCATGGTGGGCTAAGGTGTGTGGGAAGAGATGTAGGCGAAGGAAATCCATAGTAACACCGGGCAACTTCATGCTTTGAGTAACGGTAATGAACTTGTCGAGGTGTTTATTGGCATCATCATCCGGTAATCCGCGAAATGGACAAGTGTTTTGAACTTGTTGGATCATGTGATGCTTCAACGAAAACTCTGGAGCCGTGATTTGCATTGGCGCAATCGGTCCTCCTCGTCCATTCATCGTGTGTTGAAAAAGCTCCTCCATTGTTCTAAGATCGGGTGGTGGAAGAACATTGTTGTTGTTATTGTTGAGGTGAGGTGGGTTATTATTGTTGTTCAAACCAACCATATCTAAATCTTCACGAGTCTCAGGCTCTGGATAAGTGGAAGATCTAGTATGCATACACCTGCAAAAGCAAAAGAAAAAGATACCAAAGAAATAGAGAATATATATGTACTTGTAAAAATAAAAATAAAATCTTTTTGGATTTTTGAATTTTTTTTTAATTTTTATGGATTTTTAACAATTTTTTAGCAAGAAAAATAACATTCACGAGTGAACGGATCCCAAAATTCAACGCGTCTCTCACAAAAAACCGTTAATCTTCACGAAAAGAGCCGGCAGCGGCGCCATTTGATAACTAAGTTTTCACTCAGTTATAAATATCGTTGTTCCAGTCTTTTCGAAGTGATTACCAGTTTAAGTGCGACTCGGTCGTCTTTTGGTGGAAACAATAGGTTGGTCGTTGTAGTAAAGTAAATGTGCAAAACTTAAAAGTAAATGACAATAATTAAAACTAAAACTAATTAAAACGTAAATGGTGAAATATTAAAACTTTAAAAGTAATTAATTAAATGACTTAAAGTTAAAGCTTGACGAAAAATTAATTTGACAATGTAATAAAAATGAAAACTTGAAATTTAATAATAAAGAAAAATATTAAAATAACACTAAGGTAAAATGGCGGAAAAATAAGCTTTAAAAAATTAAACTAAAAATTTCTAGAAAAACACTTGGTAAAAACAGAGATTTCGGGAAGCACGTGAAAAATTTGAAAACTTGGTAAAAACACTTGGTAAAAATTTCTAGAAAAACACGTGAAAAATTTGAAAACTTAAAATAATGCAAACTTAAAAATTAAACTAAGACAAAAAAAATATTAAAAATCAAACCTGTCGGAATACATTCCGATCAGAATGTAATCGGAATACACCCCTGTCGGAATGTGGTCGGAATGACCAGTCAGAATGTGACAAAGTAATCCTATCGGAATGTGGGTCGGAATCCTTTATCGGAATAACAAACCTTGGGGTTGATCGGTATGAAGGATACCAACACCTAATCGGAATATCAAGATAACTCCATCGGAATGTCAAACTATTACCTTCATCAGAATCCCCAGTCGGAATCCTAATCGGAATCACAAAGCCCTTTTCCGATCCACTGATCGGAATGTAAAACCCCTTTCCGACGAGCTTTGATCGGAATACAGTAAACGAAAAATGTAAAAAGCAAGATAAGAATAAGCTATAGACCTAATAAGCACTAGACTAAAAACTTAACATAAACACGTATAAGAAAAAGCTAATAAACTAAAATTTAAAGACTTTTGAAAACACTAAAAATGAAATGGATATACGAAAACAACTTTTATATAAAAATAACTTTTATAAAAACTTAAGTAACTTAAAGATAAACACAAATAAGCTATAAAGTCAATAATCTAAAACAATCAAAAGCATAAAAACATAACACTTAAACAAACAAGCAAAATAATAAGCACATAAACATAAAGATTAAGCAAAACAAGAAAGGTAGAAGGAGAGATTAAATATAAGAACTTGATTAAAAGAAAAGATTCAATAACAAAATTAAAAGACTTACTTGAAATTAAAGGCAAGAAATTTAAGGTGCAAGACAAGTAATTAAATGACAATTAAGTAAAGTACAAGAAATTAAAGGTGGAAGAACTATGTGTCAAATAGCCAACTCCTCCTAATGTGATATTAGGAGGGTATTTATGGTGATTAGGGAGGTAAGCATGTGTTGGAAGCTTCCTTCTTTCTTTCTTTCTCGTCTTTTCGTCTTCTAAGTTCTTCGACTTTATCGACTTTGTCTCGGGATTAATTAAACTCGTCTTGTAATTTCTTCATAAATTAGACTTGAGTTCTTCGGCTTTATTAAACTTCTGCTTTAGACTTTTCTTCGATAAATCTTCATAATAGGCCTTGGACTTCCATTCTTTTTGCACTCTTGATCTTTTGACTTCGTCTTTTGTCTTTTTCTTCGATAAAAGCCCGTGAAAGCCCATGTTTTCTTCCTTTTTATCTTTTGGTCCTAAAACACAGTAAAAACACAAACCACGCATAATTCTGACATTTACGACATAAAATACACGTTTTGGCTTGGTTAATATTATAATTAAGTGGTAAAAGGATGGGTGTTTTCACACCAATCAAGTACTAAGACATTTAAAAATAGTACAAGTGTCATCTCCATCCGTACTGGAAAAACATTTAAAACTTAGTGAAAATGAGACTATGAACTCACTTGATTGAGCTTCTTCAAATATCCCCCGCACTAGCAAAAGCTAAACAAATAAATACACACTTATCAAGACATGAACCAAATACTAAAATGGCTCATCAACCTATGATGGACATCTAAACTTCTCCCATATATGTACCTTACTTATATGCTATAATAACCCCATTACCCCTCTCTAACAAGTCCTTAACTTAGTTAAGTTCGATACCTTTCCCGTTTACATTTTACCCTAAACAGTCCTGATTTTTAGTCTCCAAACTATTAGTCAAACACCCACCTAACCAAACCCATGATTTCTGTAAAGAGAACCCTATTCCCTTACATGTGTTATCTAACTCTCCTATTTTTCCCCAACCTTAAAGATACTTTTAAGGCCCCAATACACATGTATATACTTTTTCTATCCAGATTTTACTGATTTTGAACATATAAAAAGTTTGATATGATCAGAGGGTCTTCCACTACCCCAATTGATTATCCCTTTTTCATATATTTTATATAACATATAAACTAACTTTCATATTCTTGTTAAGGTCGAATCGTACTCCTAAGTAACCTAACCATCTTAAAACATTAATTTAAACCCGACTGATTTCAAAATTGTTTTGACCTCATACTGTTGTAACCTTTTTTTGACCCACTTCCTCCAATTTAATCCTCGTTTCTTGCATTCAAAATCCAACTCAAATACCTTTTCATAGGTACTTGGATCGCATCATGAATGTTCCTAGAACTCTATATATGATCAAAACATTAGACCCAAAATTATGCCCAGTTTTTAATTACGAATTTAATTAAACTAACCTAATTAATTACCCAATACATGATTAATTACAAGCCCTAATTAATCTAATCAATATAATAACATTAAATCTCCGATTTTAATTTTTTCCCTAACCTTAGATCCATCATAATTTGATGTACACATGATTAAAAACAAATTAAATGAATAGAGTTTACTTGTTTTACCTTAGATTTATGAAAACCCAAATTTTTGATGAAGAAGCCTAATTTTTTTATAGGCCGCGACTTAAAGAACTCCAGTAGAAAAATATTATGATTTTTATCTAGTTGAAAGCCTTATATAATATACATAGAGTCTTAATCCCACAACAAAGCCCACTTTCCCCTTTTTCTTTTCCTTCTTGCGTCTAACCCCCAACTGACTACCCTTTTGTTATTATTTTTTAATTTTTTATTAATACTTTATTAATATTTCCTTAAATTACCTTAATTTATTTCAGCCCCTAAGACCTCCTGAACCTCAAAACCGTAAAACTAGCCAGTTTTACGCGTATACCATAAAAAACGTAAAAATATACATTTTTATAAAAACTTTTGACATATAAAGTAAACTAAATAACTAATTCCTAAATGACTTAAAACAATCCCGAAAATTATTCCCGTGACTTATTACCTTATCCGAGACCTCAAAATGCTAAACCTTAAATCATAAAAATATGATTTACTATAGTACATATACGTACACATAAAATCTTAAAATAACGCCATATACTATCATAGCTACGTCCAAGTGAACTAATGAGAATGAACTAACCCCATCATAAGATCATATAATGTACCATGCACTACATGTACGATGTCTAACATCTAGTCAAAGGCTCAAATATTAACACATTGCACATAAACGCACACTAAGAACAAAATTAAAGTCAAAGAGTCACTAATGGCAAATTCCAAAATCTAGGGTTGTCACACATCTCCCCAAGATGAAGTTTGATAGTCACTTTTGTAATGCTTGCAAAGTTGGGAAGCAAGTTCACTCAAGTAACAAAGCCAAGAATTTGGTTTCGACCTCTCGGTGGCTAGAGCTCCTACATATGGATCTCTTTGGACCTTCCGCCATACGGAGTTATGAAGGTAACCTTTATACCTTAGTGATAATTGATGACTACTTTAGATTCACTTGGACTAGATTTTTGGCTAATAAGAATAAAGCTTTCGATCATTTCGAAGTCGTTAGTCGGAAGATCCAAAATCAACTAGGATGTCCAATTGTCTCTATTAGGACGGATCATAGTAGGGAATTTGATAATGAAGTGCAATTTAATGCCTTTTGTGAAGATCATGGTATTACCCATAACTTATCGGCTCCTCGCACTCCACAATCAAATGGGGTAGTTGAAAGGAGGAATATGACTCTCCAAGAGATGAGTAGGACCATGTTAAGCGAGCAATCTTTGCCTAAAAAATTTTATGCAAAGTCGTGGACACATCAACCTACATTCTCAACCGAATTCTTATTCGACCTTTTCTAGGAAAGACACCCTATCAGATTCTTAAAGTTAAGAAGCCCTCATTATAATATTTTAAGGTGTTTGGAAGCAGGTGCTTCATTCTCAACACTAAAGACTACCTTACCAAGTTCGACCCAAATTCGTGCGAAGGTATCTTTTTAGGATATTTACAAACTAGTAAAGCCTACATAGTTCTCAATAGGACCTCGGGTGTAAACGAAGAAGCACTCAATGTGACATTCGATGAAACTCCACCTTTATCTAAGACACCACCTTTGGTAGATGATGACTTAGATAAATTAGACATAGTTAAAGCCAAAGAGGTTAGAAAACTAGGAGTTGAAGACCTTAATGTTGAAAAGGGAGTAAACATTAAGGAGTCTAAGGATCATGCCATAGATTACGTCATAGGCTACCTTATCTAAAGAACCCTTAGATCTCAAGTCCAAGATCAAAGTAACTTCTTTTGTTTCATCTCCTTAATTGAACCAAAGAATATTAAAGAAGCTTTGATGGATGAGAGTTGGGTCATCGCCATGCAAGAAGAATTGAATCAATTCATTGCTAGTGAAGTTTAATGTATAACCCGAATAAAATACAAGAAGCATTAAATACACGAAAAACACGGATTAATTAAAACTTTATAATTAATTAATACACGACACGTATCATGAATATTTAATGTATAAATACAAGTATTACATATATTATTTATTATTGATGACAAGTATTTACGTATAATAAATAAAGCACGACAAGAATTAAAACAAGTTTAAAACACGAACACATGTCATGAATTTTAACACACGAGAAGTAATTAAAACACGAAAATGAAAAATATACTTAAGGTTGTGTTGATCCCTTTGAATGGATCTATATTCTGTTAAGAATTTTTACAATAGCTTGTAATCAAACTAGAGCACTTGAGAACTCTTACTCAACTAAACAAGTTATACGGAATCTAATTTATAAAGCAAAGAAGAACATAATTACTCTAACTATTCGATCATCTATTAATCGACTTTTTCAATGAGGTACAAGAAACTCATCGTACCTATGTTCCTTTTATAGTGTAAGGAACCCTAGAATATTCTTTTATGATAAGTATATCACACATGATATATTATCAGTATTCTAAACTATTAAGTATATCACATAAGATATACTCTAACTATAACTATGGCATATCTTTACTAAAGATATATTCGTCTTAATCCACTTAGCAGTGCTTACATTAACTCTGACGGTACTTGACATATACCACGTTAACATTAAGGGTACTTGCTAACACTTGCAGTACTTGTACTTGTACTAATGGTACTTGGTACTTTACAATATTTCCCAACAATCCTCCCCTAAACAAGAATGATAACTAGTTGTCTTCTTTTTTCTCTGTGTGTTGACGTATAGTCCCCAACCGGGTAATGGACCCCGCTCACGGGTACTACCCGTATCCGGCCCATCATTGATGGGTTGGGTTAAGTCATTTAAGCCTATGGGCTTAGAATGAATAGTGGATGCATACGATGTGTGCGGCCTACGGCCCGACACGACCAGGACAGGGTTAGACAAGATCACAATCTTATTAGGACTGAGATTTACCTCAAAGTAAATGATATACACTCACCATAATTAGAAGATAACAATCAAACTAATTATGGTCCTTTGCTTGGGACCGAAGTATCAGTGACAGCCCACTAGGGTTTCACTACCTATATAAGGATATCCCAAGGGTTCCACAAAGGGATCATATTCTCTATACTCTCAACCTACAGCCGATTATCTAACCCTAAACCGATTACTTACTCTTACGCCAGAGTCTAATCGTGGGATATGTTCCCATGGTAAGCTTAACGCGTGTTGTTTTAGTGTGCAGGATCTCAGCAAGACATTCACTTGGTTCAAGAGCCGGAGCCCAGCCTACCCGAATTAAGCCTAATTCGGTCAAGCAAGGATCATCCAACTTTTGTATCAACAAATTGGCGCCATCTGTGGGACCCATACACTAAACTAGACTCAATCTTAATCTCAATCTCTCCCAATGACGAAGGGACACCTTCAAGGAAACCCGAGGAACACAAATCCAGGGAATCGAAAGTCCGCGGGTGATGGGATGTTCATCCAAAATCTCAACCTTTTCATCATTTGGTTGGTATAAAGATCATTTTCTTTCTATCATCCTATTGTTTTTGTAAAAGTATTTGTATATTTTCTTCAAAATGTATATGTATGATGATGATGAATGATGATCAATATATTGCATGGGGATTTTGTGTCACTAGATTAGGTTAAAAAAGGCTAAAACTACAAGTAAAAGTTGATGAAATCTTAACCTAATAAGTAGGCTGTAATAAACAGTATCTTTCAATATTTTTACTTGATTGAAATGGGTTAGATTATTTTATATAATGTGTAAAACCCCAAAGTTTGGGCTTTTGACACGTCACCGGCTTCATTATTATTATCGTTCGTCATATAATATATTTTACGAACCACTTTTAAAATACATCACCACAAGACTTATTACGTATAAAAATCATCATTTTAGTATATAAAAAAATAGTGGAACACTTTAAATTCACTATAATACACATCGTCGTATTTAAAATACAACTTATAAGTACACTCATAATTAAATTTATATTTAATTATTCAAAAGTATTTCGATAAAACGATTAATTAAATCGTTCAATATCTCATTGTAAATGTACGAAGAAATTTAATGAAAAGTTATTCTTATTAAAACGATATACTTATTTAAAACGATAAATAATCGACATATAACTAATTGAACACCTTAAAATTTATCCCTTTTGACTTCTAAAATGTGTATAGTTGAAGTTCGTTTTTCTCAGTTCTTAACAAATTGAAAGTCCTAACAAGATCGGGTTTTTAATTGTTTTTGGTTGTTAATGTTTTTTGGATATTCTATTGCTAATTCAAACAAGTCTTGCTAAAATGAAAAATACCGTCTACTTATATGTAAAACAAGATGCACATACCAAGTTTTTATTCAAATAAAATGCCAAATATAAATTCTAAAAACTATAAGGACTGGAAATGTAAATTCTTTGAAATTTAAATGCTAAAAAATGTAAAGCTAAAAAGTATAAGGACTAAATGTGTAAAAACAGTAAACTATATGGACTTAAAATGAAAACTATTCAAACATGTAACTAATTTTCAACTAAATTGAAACTAACTAACTAAATTTGAACAAATCTGAAAATGTAAGGACTAATTACTTGAAAACCCTAAAAAGTAGAAAGATTAGCCTAGTTTTAAAACTGATTAATACTACAAGGACCAAAATGCAATTTTCAAAAACTTTTCAACAAAAACGGGTTCTCAACTTCAATAAGCTTGTTTGAGCTTATTTCTCAACCAAATTTGATCAAACCAATTGCAAACGACTTAAAATCAAAAAGTAGCTAGACCTATCCAAGGATTTTAGCTAAAAGTAGCTAGAACTCTGATAAGCTAAATCTAATAAGCTCAAAATAAGCTACCAATTAAGCTAGACTTGCACAACTAGATTTTAATGAAAATTCTTGTTAATAAGCTCAAAAGAAAGACGGGAAATTAAGTCTCAAGAAAAATGATCAAGTAATAAGCTCTTAATCTGAAAATAAGCCAAATTTGTGCTTATGTTGACTTTCGTTGACCAGAAATTTCAAAAAGCTCAAAATCTCAAAATTTATCCAGGAACACTAATGGAATAGAAATGTGAAAGAAAATCAGCTATTTTATGAAGTGGAAAATCAGATATGAGAAATCAGTTTGGAATTCATTACAGGGAATTGCATTTGCTCTTGATCTTATACTTTTGTTTATTTCTATCTCAATTCTTGATAATGTACAAATTACTTATACAAATTCAAAGTTCATATGTTGACTGAAAGATTAGGACTGGTTTGGAATGATTTCATCAACTAACAAAGAAATGCCTAGCAAATCAAAATCACAACTTTCTGAAATAATGCTTGTTAAAAACTGACCCAAACCTTTTTTATGACCAATTGCCTTTTTGACTAGAACCTTGACTTAAAAGTGACTGAAAACTTATTGTTATGACTTGTTGACTAGAAAGGAACCAAAGTTTGCCAAATTCTAACACTTGAAAATCAAATCAAAGCTAATGCCAAACACTACTTTTCTGATAAATTTGAAACTTTTATGAAGACTTTTTGAGCTAATGATTAAACTGAATTAAGAGTAGTATCACACTAAGTTCTATAGCTGATATAAAGTGTATTAGAACTAGAAACAAGCAGTTACAACAACTAGAACCCAAAATGACTATTAAGACTAAATGACTGGTGAATATTGAAAAACAGGACAAGTACAAAGGCTATAAGCAAGTATAAGCTACTAATAAGCTACACAAACACTAAGATCAGATCTATAACAAGCTAAAACACATTTTATCATGCAATCACTCAAAATTAACTAGGAATGAAGCATGCATTCAACAGTTAAGTGGAACTTGTAACTCAGAAAGTAAAACCTTTAGCTAAGGCCTCCTTTGGGGAGTAGAGGAGCGTTGAGCTCTCTAATCTAGTGTTAACCACCACCTTAGCACTAGAACACACTAATCAGCTACCAATCAACAGCTATCAATCACCAAAAATCACCATAACTGGACTGAATTCTTCAAAATCTGCTAGAACTTGAGCTGGATGAACAAAACAGTTACAACAGCTTAAATCTTCACTAATAGCTCACTATGATCAAGTGGTGATCATAACAAACTAACAGCATCACAAAGTAACAATGAAGTAGGTATGAACAGTAGAGAAGTAATGAGAATTTGGAGGGAAAAATGGAAATTTGTATTGATTGAATTGAAGAAGTAGTTACAAGGCTGGTAATCTGTTACAACTAACTATAACAGACTAAAGAGTTTGTCAGACTCTTGAGTTGTTAAACTAAAACCTAGAAGGATGAGAGAAAAACTAAAAGTGTGTGTGATTTCACGCTTTTCTACTATACAAGAAATGAGCTAATCTATGGTATTTATAGACTGAAGATGTGAATTGGTTGGGGTTGGTGACGTGTTAGAACCAATTAGAAGCTTCCACGTGGAGAAATCTGCTCAATTGAGTTTTGCAGGTGATGAACACATTTGGGGTTTTCTTTGTTGTTGATCTTGAGTGTAATTGATTGTGATCATTGGATTCGTCTCTCAAAAACGAGCAAGTTTCATGTTTATACCAACTTCTGAAATTGCCTCTAGCTCAATAACGATTCTGGGCTGTTGTGTTGAAGAAGATGACATGTGTCATATTATCATTGGTTGTGGGCTAAGCACACGGATCATTATCCTTAGTGGATAATTTGATTATTGCATGTAGCTTTCTAATTGGCTGAGAAGTGAGTAGTGCGCTTGCACTGTTGGGATTTGGCCAATAAATGCTTGGCGGCTGAGTGGGTAATAAATGAGATGAGGTGGTGATCCATGTCACTTGATTCATGCACTCTCATTGGCCAATAGCATATCACACGGATCAAGCTCAGTTTAACTTTCCAAAAATGGCAGAATCAGTCCTCTAACTTGGCAGAATGTAATTTTGAGCTAGTAACTTCATTCTCTTGGCAATTTAAGTCCTTCCACTTGCAAACTTGATTAAAAAGCTCCTTTGACTTGGTTGACTTAAGAGTTGACCAGATTTGACTTTGATCTTGACTTTTTCATATTTACACTTTTGGTCCTTCATCTTTGGCAAATTGTCAAGATAGGTCCTTTGTCTTCAAAGTCTTGTCACTTTTGATCCTTCTTTGTCTTTTTCATCAAATTAAGCTTGATTTTCCTTTGTTTGCTTGAAAATGTATCCTTCTTACCTATTTGAGCACAAACACAAAACATACCACATAATTCCGCTTTATAGCACAAAGTTTAGGTATTTTTATTGTGTTTTAGGGTGATCTGTTGATAAATTGATATGAGTTTTTGCTCATATCAAATCCCCTACACTTGAACATTGTCATGTCCTCATGGAATGCTATATTTTTTAAGCACAAATTTACATTCTCCTCATAATTAATCCACCTTGGCCATTATGAAATGCATCTACACTACTCTAAACTAAATGATGCATGATTTTGATTTTTTAACAATGCAATGAACAAAATACAATTCTATCTATATCTTTTTGGTTTTTCTTGAAATGGTTTTGATGGAAATAACTCATAAAGAATTCAATGACTTTGATTAGGGCTTGGGTACCATGGACATTTATCACCCTCAAGTTTCACTTTCCCCATACCAAGCTTAAAAATAGGATCATTGTATTCACAAGTAAAAAGTGCATCAACTTATTCATGACAATTAAATGTGGAACCAGTTATTATTTGAGCAAATTGCTTGTGGGCAAATTTGTCATTATTTCAAGTGTGAAGTATCAGAAATGTAAAATCCAAAAATTAGGAAGCACGATTTTAATCCTAAGTAATCCTCCCATCCATTACTTGAAAAACCGCTCACAAATAATATAAGTCCGTTTCAAGAGTAATAAGTCATTCGCCTTATGTGTAAAATCCTCATGTCATGCTTTCATAAGTAGCTACACACTCGCTAAGGAAAGAAAAATAAAACTCACGCAATAATTTACATCCGCCATCTTTTTGAGACTTTGGATCTTCAACCCCGCAACCCGTCAAGGTAATATTGGATTGGAGCAATCTATTGAATCCCTGCAACCCGTCAAGGTAATATTGGAACTCAATAGTCACTATAATTGTAACACCCCACCAAATGCTATGCGCAGCGGAACTACAACATTTGGGTGCTACGCAGTTATCATCGCACACAAGATATATCGAACGACTCTAAAGAGACGTCAACTTAAAACTTAAAGTAAAAATTGTTAAAAGATACATGTCTACGGTTTTTCCAACCCCACTTAGTACAACAGAGTTTAGCGTTTTCGGTCCCCCATGAATCTCAACCCAAAAATTACAGTTTCACAACAACATAACATTAAAGTTAAAAATGTTTAAGTAGAAAAGGGAGGAAAAACAAGAAGACTCCAAGCCATACACACAACATCCATCCCATGCACGCTCCATGCTACACTTCAGCGGTTACCTGAAACATATGCTAAATTTGGTCAACGAAAACGTTGAGTGGAATTCATAGGTTTTACAATTCATTTTGAACATATGTGAAATAAAAACCATTCACGATCATTCATAGACTTGTCGATCAAACAATCTATATTCAAGATACTGACAATTGTGTTTAAGCTCATGACACTAAACCGTTAACTCAATCACCCGCGTAATAATTACCAGCGTGATTCAGATGAAACCAAGGCCCCTAATAAGGCATCAGTTGCAATTATACCTTATCTCTTATCACAAATTATCCGTCCGCAGGGGGTATCAACGTACTAGCCCTCGTCTCGGATAGGGTAGTCAACCCCATAGTACTATCACTTTGTATAAGCGGCTATTTCTAATCCACGCTAGGACTAAACAATAGTTAATAGTTCATGAAATTAGGGACTTTTGCAACTAGGTACTCAACACAATTTCAAAGGCAACATTCGGGACCAACAATCATTCATGACATATGTTCATTTTAAAAACTAGCATGCATTTCCCTCGCGGGAAAAACAGTTTGAAATAATAATAAGCGAGGCTATAAATTCACACCTTATATATCAAGTAGTCGATAGTTCGAGAGACGGTCACTGACGACGATACGGATGCCCGGGTAAATCAACACCTATCAACCAAATAACGCGTAATGAGTAATCTCATTTTAAAACCTTATGGTACTGTATAAAATACATAAATACTAGTCACTTATGACAATTACAACTCACGCCAAAACAAAACAACGAGCGTTACTCGTTTTACACCATTCGTCCTTATTATTAACGTTATCCATTTTTATTCATTTTTGCCGATACTTACCAAAAGTACGGACTATTTTACTATACTTAACCATCCTTATAAAATTTGACAAAATTCTCAAAAATACTATAAGACCTGTAGATAACACATATTTAATCCCAACAAAAAATTTTACTTCTACGACCCGTTACTCAACGCTTTTCCAAAAACTACGTTTTTCGGACTGAAATTGTACTTTGACCAAGTCGGACCCGTTTGACCCGTTTAAAATACTCCATTGACCCATTTGACACCTAAGTCCTATAGTAGACTCAAATGTGCAGGTTTGACACCAAAATTCAGTCCTTGACCATTTACTAAACTAGACTTATAGTCCCCGGGATCTGACCTAAAACCAATCATAACTTCGGATTATGACGGTTTTCATCTCCCGGTACACGAATTTCAAAACGTCGTAACTTTTGACTCGTTAGGAGTCGTAAGCTCTACCTTATACCAAATAGAAGCTAAGAGAATGCTCTACAAGTCTATCCTATCCACAAGACCTGTTTTCAAAATGATTTTTACGAAAATGCCTTAAACTTTCTGCCTAAATTTAACCATACCAAAATCACACTTACGCTCGATTCCAAACCTATTTATCACCACTAGGCATCATCCTAGGCTTCCCTAATCACAACCAAACCATATTTTCAGTTCCTAACCCCTATTGGTCATCAACCTCATAAGCTAAAATCCTAAAAACAAACATGCAAACACTTGTATCCATCTAAAACACCTATGAACACAAGATTAAACACAAAACCAATGCTCAAAACATCAATCACCATGGCTCCCCAAACACCCCCCTTAGCCGTGGGGTTTGGGTGACAAAAACACCACAACCAAATCAATTTTGGTGGGTTTGTTTAGTGATTATACCCCCATTACACATGAATTTAACATGCATTTATCCAATTAACATCAAAAACGAGTTTGAAAAATTCCTTTGATTCTTGAAAAAAAAATTTGAATGCATGTTGGATTTGATTACATAGAAAGGTAGGGAATGATTAGATTAGAGGTGGTCTAACCTTAGTTTTAATCAAAACCAAGTAGAAAAAAAATTAATGGTGGTGTTTGGTGGTTTGGGGTGACCGTCGGCCTAAAGAGGGAGAGAGGGAGAGAACAAATTTTTTTCCAAGTGTTTTTGTTAAGTGTGTGTTTAGATTTCCCCTTTTTGTAAAATTGGAAGGACCCCTTGTGCAATTTAGGCTTTCTTTTGGCCTCAAGTAAAAACGACACTAAAACTTAGCGGGATTGACTCACTAGTCATTTTAGAAAATTTTACGGGAGTCGGAAACTATCCCAAACACTCCAAAATACTTTTGGGATACTTTAAATGTACCCGGAAAGCTATAAAACTCACCCGACTCGACTTAACACGAACCGTAAGTAAAATTCTCGAAAAATTACATTATCGATAAAACGTCAATAATTATAGAAATTTGGGCATCCATCGGGATCGTATTCGTCATCGTCCTTCTTGAATCGTCAATCGTAAAAATTATAACCTCGAACATCGGTTTCAACCAAAATACTAATATATATAGCAATTAATATTTATTAAAAATTTCAAAAATTAGCGTAAATTAGGGTAATGTTAGTGACCTCGGTTCTAGGGTATCACATCCACCCCTCCTTAAAGAGAGCGACGTCCCGGCGCTCGCCTTTTCTTATACTCACATTTCGTACCGCTGGAACAGATGAGGATACCTTTCCTTGAAAAAGTCCTCACGTTCCCAAGTGTATTCCGGTCCACGCTTAGAATTCCATCGAACCTTCACAATAGGAATTCTACTACGCTTCAGCCTCTTGACCTCTCGGTCCATAATTTCCACAGGTTCTTCCACGAAATGCATTTTGTCGTCCAGTTGAATCTCGTCCAAAGGAAGCACCAATTCCTTATCCGCCAAACTCTTCTTCAAGTTCGATACGTGAAACGTGTCGTGAATAGCACTAAGCTCGCTCGGCAACTCTAACTTGTACGTTACTGGTCCAATTCGTTTTACGATCTTAAATGGTCCAATATACCTCGGACTCAACTTTCCTTTCTTCCCAAAACGAATTACACCCTTCCACGGCGATACCTTGAGCATAACCATATCTCCGACTTCAAATTCCAACGGTTTCCTTCTGTTATCGGCATAAGTCTTCTGTCGGCTTCTCGTTGCAAGTAGTCGGTTCTTGATTTGCACAATCTTCTCGGTCGTCTCTAAAACCATTTCGGGTCCAGTCAATTGACTTTCTCCTACTTCACTCCAACACACCGGCGATCTACACTTCCTTCCATACAACGCTTCGAACGGTGCTGCCTTGATACTCGTATGGTAACTATTATTATACGAAAACTCCACTAGAGGCAAGTGGCGTTCCCAACTTCCTCCAAAATCAATCACGCATGCTCGGAGCATGTCCTCCATCGTCTGTATAGTTCTTTCACTCTGGCCGTCAGTTTCCGGGTGATAAGCCGTACTTAAATTCAATTCAGTGCCCATCCCACGTTGAAGCGATTTCCAAAATTCCGAAGTAAATCTACTATCACGATCCGAAATGATCGATAACGGCACTCCATGTCTGCAAACGATCTCCTTCACGTACACACTGGCCAGCTTTTCCATACTGTCCGTCTTCTTCATAGGTAAGAAATGAGCAGATTTCGTTAACCTATCCACTATTACCCATATCATATCACATCCACTAGGAGTTCTAGGTAAACCCGTCACGAAATCCATAGCGATTTTCTCCCATTTCCATTCTGGGATCTCTGGTTGTACCAACAACCCAGACGGTCTCTTATGTTCTGCTTGAACCTTCGCGCAAGTCAAACACTTACTAACGTAACGAGCAATATCCGCCTTCATATTCGGCCACCAGTAGACTTTCTTCAGGTCGTGATACATTTTATCCGATCCAGGATGTATCGAATACTTCGACTTATGAGACTCGTTCATAACCAATTCTCGTACTCCCAGCTTTCCTTCCTCAGATGAACACAATGGTAACCAAATCCGATTCTCGAAATATCTCAATCCGTCTGACCTAATCACAAAAAGAGGTTTCAACATTCTTCCCAAGTTCTCAGCTTCAACATTCCCTTTCATTAGTCCCCTCTCTTGAGCCTTCAGTATAGTTTCGGTTAAGTCAACGCTCTCAGTCATCACCAAAGCTCTGACTCTCAAAGGTTTCTCTCGTTCCTTCCTACTCAGTGCATCTGCTATAACATTCGCCTTGCCAGGATGGTAGCGAATTTCACAGTCATAGTCACTCAGTAGTTCTACCCATCGTCTTTGTCGCATGTTCAACTCCTTTTGATCTAAAATGTGTTGCAAACTCTTGTGGTCAGTGAATACAACACACTTCGTCCCATACAAATAGTGTCTCCACAACTTCAACGCAAAGACTACCGCTCCTAATTCCAAATCGTGCGTCGTGTAGTTCTCCTCATTCTTCCTCAGTTGTCTCGACGCGTAAGCTATCACCTTTTCACGCTGCATCAATACCGCTCCATAACCCTTACGAGATGCGTCACAATATACTACAAAGTCTTCGGTTCCTTCAAGCAATGACAATATCGGTGCGGAACATAACTTGTCCTTGAGCGTTTTGAAAGCGAATTCTTCCTCATTTCCCCATTCATACACCCTATTCTTTTCGGTAAGCTTTGTCAATGGCTTTGCTATCAACGAGAATCCTTCAATGAACCTCCGATAATACCCAGCTAAACCAAGGAATTGTCGAACTTCAGTCGGCGTTGTCGGTGCCGACCATTCCCTGATCGCTTCGACCTTGGCAGGATCCACGCGAACTCCCTTGCTATCAATCACGTGACCAAGGAATTGCGCGGATTCTAACCAAAACTCACACTTCGAGAACTTCGCATACAGCTTCTCCTTCTTTAGCAGATCCAAAATCTTTCTCAGGTGCTTCTCGTGCTCCTCCTTACTCTTAGAGTAAATAAGAATATCATCGATGAAAACGATAACAAACTTATCTAGATACGGCTTGCATACGCGATTCATAAGGTCCATGAATACAGCAGGCGCGTTTGTCAACCCAAACGGCATCACTCGAAATTCAAAGTGTCCATACCGCGTACGAAAGGCAGTTACAGGAATATCCTCCTCTCTTACACGTAGTTGATGATACCCTGATCTTAAATCGATCTTTGAGTATACACTGGAACCTTGCAATTGATCAAACAAATCGTCAATCCTCGGCAATGGATACCGATTCATAACCGTCAGCTTGTTGAGTTCTCTATAGTCAATACACATCCGAAATGACCCATCTTTCTTCTTCACAAACAACACTGGCGCTCCCCATGGTGATGAGCTCGGCCTAATAAATCCCTTGTCCATCAACTCCTTCAGTTGATCCGATAACTCCTTTAACTAGGATGGTGCTAAGCAATAGGGTGCACGCGTAGCCGGCGCAGCTCCTGGCACCAAATCAATTCGAAACTCGACCTCACGGGTGGGTGGTAAACCCGGCAGCTCGTCTGGAAAAACTTCCGGATATTCGCAGATAACAGGTACCTCTTCAATCCTCGCCTCTAAATCACCATCACTCGAAACTTGTGCCAAAAACACATCGCATCCGCTCTCTACATACTTCATCAATTTCAAACAGGAAATCACTTTCAAACGAGAAGTGCATTCGTCTCCCTTCACAGTCAAGACTTTATTCCTTAACGGAATCTGAACTAATCTCTCGCCACAGACGATCATAGCACTGTGCACCATTAGCCAATCCATTCCCACAATCACGTCAAACGATCCTAGCTCTATAGGCATCAAGTCGATTTTAAAAGCGTAATTTCCTAACTTCAAGGTACACCCTTTCAGTATAGAACTCGTACTAACAATTTTCCCATCGGCTAACTCAACGTTATAACTAGTCGCTAACAACACCGGTTTTCTATCGATATGACGACTAAATTTAACATCTACAAAACTCTTGTCGGAGCCAGAATCAAACAAAATACTAGCATAACAAGCGTCTAGCAAAAACGTACCGGTAACCACGTTAGGACCCTGTGTTTATCAGTCGTCCCTACTTGATACACGGCAGCAGCATTGTTACCTCCCTGCTTGTTTCCTGCCTTCGGGCAATTCCCTTGCATATGGCCTCTCTCTCCACATCCAAAACATCCCCTCATTCTGATAGCATTCGCCCCAGTGGCTACCCCTTTCGTTCGGCAATCAGACATCCTGTGACCCGCTTTTCCACATTTGCCGCATGCAGGCGGGCAATTCCCTACATGGTACAAGTTGCACCTACCACAGTAGGGATTCACTTTTACTCCTCTGGGGTTTGTCACAGCTCTCATCCCTTCATTCCTTCGCTGGTTAAACTGCTGATTGCGGTTTTGACATGTTGTTTCGATTTCCACCTCGGCTTTGACCCTGAGATTGATTGCTCTGTGCCGCTTCCCATTTCCTCTTATTTCCTTCAGCAATGAAGTTCTTCTTGTCCTGGAGTTTGACATCCATCAATGCGTGAGCCATCTGGACCGCTTCATCAAATGACCCAGGTTTAGACGAAGTCGTCTCACCCTTGATATTACTGGATAAACCTTTGATGTACTGTTTCATCTTCTTGTTACCATCGGCAAAGGTGTCTGGACACAAAAGGCTTAGTTCATTAAACCTCCTGGTGTAAGCAGCGATATCATTGTTTTTCAAAGTCAGGTGCCTCAACTCATCTTCCAATTGACCCAACTCCTCTTCCGGGCAGAACTTCTTAGTCAAAAGAGCTTTAGTTGCAGTCTATGTTCTTGCATTCGCTACTGCCAATCCAACAGTGGCTACTTGGGTGTTCCACCAACTTAATGCATCGTCAAGAAACGTAGCAGCCGCAAACTTGACCTTGTTCGCTTCTGAACAACCACTAATCTCGAAAGTACTTTCAACCTTTTCCAACCATCTCCTAAGTTCTAGAGCTCCACCAGTTCCACGAAATTGCGTGGGACCACATTTTATGAAACTAGAGTAAGTACATTCTCTTGGGGCTTGCTGTCTCCCCGCATTTCTACCCTGGTCTGGATTCCTTCCTGCTCGGTCTTCTTCTAGCGCATTCGCAATGGCTTCCTGAATCATCGTGTTCACACGATCGGCGGTTAGCTTTGGAGGCATGGTGCGTTATCAAATATCTCTTTCTGCAAGACAGGGAAAATAGATAAACAATGTAAGTACACACATCAAGATTAAGATGGATTTCTCTTTCAAGACATAATATAAATACAACGACACATCACTACAGAGTTACTAATATTCATCAATTCACATCACAAAAGATCAAATTTAAGACATATCACAGATCATGAAAGGTAAACATGGATTGTATTGATAATCAACCAAAATTGTGACAAGTATTGCCACTACAATCATTCACCATAAAACTTAAGTCCTCAAGTTTCTCGTCATAATGCCATCATACAAAAGTCTAAAACAGTTCTATTACAACGATCAAAGATAAAATACAAGACAAGCAACTAGGCATGTGGTGATCCACATGGCCTCTTGGATGGCGGTTCGTCATCATCTTCCTCGGGTTCCTCATCGCTATCATCCTTGTCCACATCATCCATTTTTCTCTTTCCTTTATCATCCGGCCCACATTTAGTCTCCTTTTTCGTCCCTGACGTAGACCCACACTCAATCGCTACCTGATTTCCCACAGTGATACAAGCACCTCTGGTAGGTGGCTGGATCATGAAGTCATTAGCTTCCATTTCCAAATCGTCCACAAATCTCCAATCTGGGGGCAATGATGCTCTCACTCGATGCTCCCAACTCTGCATCCTAGACAATCTCACTTGATCTTCCCTAACACGGTCAAGACTAGCGCTCAAATTCGCGATCATCGATCTTAGACTGTTGATATCACTTTTGTTTGCATTTCCATCGTACTCAATTCTTGCAGTCCTTTCCAACAGTCTTTGGTCTGCCCTTTCATTCTCGTCGAATATGTCGATCACCCTTGATTCCACTATGTACCGCATGAACATCGATTCATCCAAACTTCTCACAACACGCCGTACGTCATGATAAGCTCTTGGTCCGGGGCAACAAACTCTTGAGATGCCTTGATGAAGAAAATTTGCGCTCGCTGAACCTTCGGATCTTCTGGGGATACCTGGTGCACCAACCAGACGAGAAGTACGCATAGGCCTGGGGCAAGTAGTCCTCCTTTGGTCGGGGTCCTGGGCTTGCACATCGTTCGTCTCAGCTTGTCCTTCAGCAGCTGTTCCAACACTCCCCCCTTCGTGACCTATGACGTAATCGTTTCCATTATCATTAGGCGGTACCTCGGCCATTCCTGCAATAACAACGAATTTCGGAGGGTACGTAAGTAACTATACAATATTTATAAATACATGCATGCAAATGCAATGCAAAGGTGGTACATATGCCCAAAATGTAATAATATGATGCTCATGCATGATTAATACAAAAATTACGGTGTCGGATATTCCACGTATAATTTCAACGTCTACATATAGTAATTTCCATACTTACGTAATAATTACCCACATATATACTTCAACTCAAAAGTATACGTCAAATGCCATGAATACAAAAATAAATCTTACCGGATCCATGCATGATAGTTGTGTGTGCTTGGACGATTTCATACGACACCAAAAGTTATAGTTTAGGATTTTTAAAAACGACCTAGTTCTCTATAACTCATGGCTCTGATTACCAATCTGTAACACCCCACCAAATGCTATGCGCAGCGGAACTACAACATTTGGGTGCTACGCAGTTATCATCGCACACAAGATATATCGAACGACTCTAAAGAGACGTCAACTTAAAACTTAAAGTAAAAATTGTTAAAAGATACATGTCTACGGTTTTTCCAACCCCACTTGGTACAACAGAGTTTAGCGTTTTCGGTCCCCCATGAATCTCAACCCAAAAATTACAGTTTCACAACAACATAACATTAAAGTTAAAAATGTTTAAGTAGAAAAGGGAGGAAAAACAAGCAGACTCCAAGCCATACACACAACATCCATCCCATGCACGCTCCATGCTACACTTCAGCGGTTACCTGAAACACATGCTAAATTTGGTCAACGAAAACGTTGAGTGGAATTCATAGGTTTTACAATTCATTTTGAACATATGTGAAATAAAAACCATTCACGATCATTCATAGACTTGTCGATCAAACAATCTATATTCAAGATACTGACAATTGTGTTTAAGCTCATGACACTAAACCGTTAACTCAATCACCCTCGTAATAATTACTGGCGTGATTCAGATGAAACCAAGGCCCCTAATAAGGCATCAGTTGCAATTATACCTTATCTCTTATCACAAATTATCCGTCCGCAGGGGGTATCAACGTACTAGCCCTCGTCTCGGATAGGGTAGTCAACCCCATAGTACTATCACTTTGTATAAGCGGCTATTTCTAATCCACGCTAAGACTAAACAATAGTTAATAGTTCATGAAATTAGGGACTTTTGCAACTAGGTACTCAACACAATTTCAAAGGCAACATTCGGGACCAACAATCATTCATGACATATGTTCATTTTAAAAACTAGCATGCATTTCCCTCGCGGGTAAAACAGTTTGAAATAATAATAAGCGAGGCTATAAATTCACACCTTATATATCAAGTAGTCGATAGTTCGAGAGACGGTCACTGACGACGATACGGATGCCCGGGTAAATCAACACCTATCAACCAAATAACGCGTAATGAGTAATCTCATTTTAAAACCTTATGGTACTGTATAAAATACATAAATACTAGTCACTTATGACAATTACAACTCACGCCAAAACAAAACAACGAGCGTTACTCATTTTACACCATTCGTCCTTATTATTAACGTTATCCATTTTTATTCATTTTTGCCGATACTTACCAAAAGTACGGACTATTTTACTATACTTAACCATCCTTATAAAATTTGACAAAATTCTCAAAAATACTATAAGACCTGTAGATAATGTAACACTCTCATTTTTCGTATCGGTACAGCGGAAGGGTCTTTCAGAGTGTTACGGGATAGCACAATAACTCCAATCATAGACAACACATAAAAATGGTTGTACAAGGTTTAACAAACATTCATTCGATAAAAAGGTTTAAAAGTGTACAACAGGTCCCAAATTATACAGGTCATTAAGTTTACAAAACACAGATCGAATGAACATTTTTAATATTAAGTGTGGGCCATCAGAGTCGATCTCCATCCGGATTACCTTCAAGCACCTGAGATAGAAAACATGCAAAAATCATATCAGCGAATGCCGAGTGAATTCATAGAGTTTAATGAAAACCATTATATAAAACAATCATTTACAATCATTAAAATCAGAACACAAGTATAATATCGGAAGTAAGTCCACATATTGCTAGTCAGGCAATATATAAATCAAGCATACATCTGAAACCGTCCATGAGACCGTAGTCTCTATATTACCATGATAGGTAATATATTCATCGTAATAGCGTCGTTATCGTTTATTTATGTCTTATATTGTATTATTTGTATAGGATTATTATTAGCCGCATGACATTGTTACCTTACTGTGAAAACAGCGGGCCGCGAACCCGACAAACAATTTGCCCATCTAAGTTAGCGTGTCGTCACAAAAATCACGCTATGGAATCTTCTCATACATAAATTCGCTTACCAATCAATGTGGTACGACGGGGATCAACCGTCAAGGCGCGAACTGGGGTGATCGTCCCCAAATAGTACTATCAAATGCATAAGCGTCTACCAAAACCCGGTAGTTCACAATTCATGCTAATGGGACTTTAAGTGACATAACCTAACTACTAATAATCCTTTTAGTCTCGAATATAGGGTCATAGCATCATTCGGGTCCATCTCATTAAGCATACAATCGGGACTACTTGTGTTCTATTTTTATAAAAATCTAGCATGTTATCTCCCTCGCGGGTTTACAAATCATTTTATAAAACATTTAAAAGAGTGCGAGGCTATGAACTCACGTTGTTAATGAAAGGCGGATTATCGGCTACGGGCGTGCTTCGGTCACGGAAACCTATATAAATAATAATCGGTCTTAGACTCGGTCCAATGACTTTTGTCAAAATAACAATATACATATATATGATTATTGTACATATGATGATGATCAAGTGGGTTTATAAATCCTTATTTACTCATTTTAGTGTTTACGTTTTTGTATCGTCTTACTAGTTCACTAGTTTTACCGATTTTACCTATTTTAAGTTCATTAAGTCTTTTATAAGTTCTTTTACTTGTTTTTACCCATTTTATACTTATATGATCAGTATATATACTTTTCATGTTGGGTCCTATTGGGTTAAGCCCAAATAATTCTTTTTACAAGCATTTATCTTATTAAGTCCAATTATTAGTCTAATAGGTTTAGTTAGCTCGTAATTGTCCGTAATTCTTATAGTTCGGGTTTTATCGGTTTTTACTTGTCTTAGTTACTTATACATCAGTATATATCTTTTATAAACTTTACATTAGACGGGTTTGGTCGTCTAAGTTTTTATTTGATGAAAAACGTTAATTTCACGGCGATAGCCGAAAAAGTCGTAAAAATAAAGTTTATAGTTTTTATTACTTATAAATATTACTTTTACCACCATTTATACATTTTACCCATTTAATTAACCTTTTATACATTTATATAATTAAGTTTTACAAGTTAGTGGGTTTATACTTTACATTTTATAAATTATAAAGTGAGTGCTTATATAATAATAATAAACATTATTTCCAAAAATCTGATTTTTAACTTCACATTCACCATTTTTATCATATCTAGAGTTCTATAATGACTTAGAAGCTCATTTTTAAATGACAACTTCTTCATGATATGTGCTAAATATAACTTAGTTATAGCTACTGTCCATTTTAAACTTAAGTTGCCTTAACAGTCCCTACAAAACTGCTTATTCAGATTGTACCACCTAACTTGTTTTGATCATATCTCACTCATTATTTTGATTCCATTGCATGGCCAACTCTCACATGTGTATAACATCATCTACTTTACTGTAAATAGATTAAACCATGCATTTTTATCAGTTCTTTATTTAGTTATCTACTGTTTTTATACAGCCAACTATTTAGACATGATTTTAGCTTCATTTCTTATGGTTATCATCATTTTTAAGCATGTTTATCAACACTTGATCCCCACACAACATTTTTATCATCATATATACATCATATACATATACAAAATGAAAGAAAATACATTTGTTCTTTACAAAATAATAAGAGAAAAATGTAGAGGATGATCTTCTTTACCAATCCAAGTGGATTTCTTGTTTTAAGAAGGCAAGAACTTGATGAACACAACAAGTATCTCCAAGACCATCAAATAGCAAGATCATATGTTGGAAAATCAGCCCTAGGACACAAGCAAATCACCTCCAAGTTGGTTATATGGCCACCAAATGATCAAGGTTTCAAGGAAACACCTTAATATGACTAGTAAACATGTGGTTTGTAGTTGGAAGAGATCAAAAATGGTGTTTATGGCTTGATATGGGACGGCATATAGGGTGAAGTAGAGAGAGTTTGAGAGTGAAATGCATGGATGAAAATGGTTAAGTGAAACCATTTGTTGGTTTTGATAAGTTTGGTGGTAGTTTAGCCTAAAGTGTAAGCTAAGGCTTACACTTGTTACTAAACAAGTTAAGTTAGTGCCACCTATGGTGGTGAGGTGTTTTTGGCCGTCCCTTAGTAGCTAGTGGGATGGGGCAATGTGTTTTGTCCCATCTCACTAGTTTACGGGTATTTCTCGATTCTAGTTTTCTCGATTTGCGTGCCCTCGGGTCGTTTTACGAAAAACGTTTTTATAAATTATGAATCACCGTCACAAAACGAATCCAATAAAAATTGTCTCATCAAAAACGGAGTTCAAAAACGTAAATACGTAATCCTAAGGTTTCCGGTTTAGTCGTAAAAGACGCCAAATTATGCACGTAAGCCCAAATTTAAATCCGTAAATTGTGAGTTCGTCAACCAACATCAAAATAAGTTTCAAAATATTATACGAGAAAATATTTAACTACCTGAAAATGTTAGATTTGTCACAGCTTTTCCTCCTAAAAGGGATCAACGTCCTCGTGATCCATTTCATTTGGATGTCCGTTTCTTATTGAAATCGAAGAGGTGCGGATATTTCTTCCACATTTCATCCTCTCGTTCCCAAGTATACTCCGGTCCATGTTTTGAATTCCATCGGATCTTGACAATAGGTATCCGACTTTGTTTCAGTTGCTTTACCTCACGGTCCATGACTTCTACGGGCTCTTCGATAAAATGCAACTTCCCATCTATTCGAACCTTACCTAACGGAATTTTCTCATCACTCACTGCTAAACATTTCTTCAGATTAGATACATGGAATGTGTTGTGAACACCATGAAGTTCTGGGGGTAACTCTAGTTTGTAAGCCACCGGACCTACTCTAGATAGAATCTTAAAGGGTCCAATATAACGGGGATTCAATTTTCCTCGTTTTCCAAATCTTATAACGCCTTTCCATGGCGATACTTTCAACATTACTCGGTCACCCACTTCAAACTCCATTGGCTTCCGCCGCACATCCGCGTAACTTTTCTGTCTACTACGGGCAGTCAACAACCTCTTCTTAATTTGAACTATCATCTCCGTAGTCTCCCGGATCAATTCCGGTCCCGTGAGCTGGGTATCCCCAACTTCACTCCAACATACAGGAGATCTACACTTCCTACCATACAAAGCTTCAAACGGTGCAGCCTTAATACTAGAATGGTAACTATTGTTATACGAAAACTCTGCTAACGACAAATGTTTATCCCAATTCTTACCAAAATCTAACACACAAGCTCTCAACATATCTTCCAGTGTTTGTATCGTCCTTTCACTCTGCCCATCAGTCTGGGGGTGATAAGCAGTGCTCATATCGAGATTCGTTCCCAAAGATCTTTGGAGAGATTTCCAAAAATTCGATGCGAATCTAGGATCTCGATCTGAAATGATCGATACAGGCACTCCATGCTTGCATACAACATTATCCATGTATATTCGAGTCAGCTTCTCCAGTGAGAACTGCTCCTTAACCGGAATGAAGTGTGCTGATTTGGTCAGTCTATCGACAATAACCCAAATCGAATTGTTTCCAGATGATGTTCTAGGAAGCTTGGTGATAAAGTCCATCGTAATTCGCTCCCACTTCCATTCAGGAATCTTTGGTTGTTGAAGTAGTCCTGATGGCTTTTGATGTTCAGCTTTAACTCTAGCACAAGTCAAGCATTGAAGAACATACATAGCTATGTCAGCTTTCATATTCGGCCACCAATACAACTTCTTCAAATCATGGTACATCTTATCAGATCCTGGATGAATGGAATACTTAGATTTATGGGATTCCAACATAATCAAATCTCTTAAGCCTCCAAACTTAGGTATCCACATACGACCTCTTAAACATTTCACTCCATCAGCTCTAACCTCTAAAGGATCTCCTTCTCCTCGGAACCCTTCATTAACAAAATTCTCCTTCTTACTAGCTTCTATTTGCGCATTTCTAATTTGCTCAGGCAAATTATTGTGCACGGTCAAGACTAGAGAACGCACCCTGATAGGCTCTCTATCTTTCCTACTCAACGCATCAGCAACAACGTTGGCTTTTCCTGGGTGATACTTTATATCACAATCATAATCACTTAACAACTCTATCCATCTTCGTTGCCTCATGTTCAACTCTTTCTGGTCGAGAATATACTGTAGGCTTTTGTGATCGGTGAATACCGTACACTTGGTGCCATACAGATAATGCCTCCACAACCTAAGAGCAAAGACCACAGCTCCTAACTCAAGATCATGAGTAGTATAATTCTCCTCATTCTTCCTTAATTGCCTAGAAGCATAAGCTATCACTTTCTCTCTCTGCATCAACACAGCTCCATAACCTCTAAGAGATGCATCACAATACACTACAAAATCTTCACTCCCTTCGGGTAATGATAAGATTGGCGCACTACATAATTTTTGCTTCAATGTCTGAAATGCTCCATCTTCATCACTTCCCCAAACGAAAGGTTTATTCTTCTGAGTAAGCTTAGTCAAGGGTTTAGCTATTAAAGAAAATTCTTTAATGAATCGCCTATAATAGCCAGCTAATCCTAAGAACTGTCGCACTTCCGTTGGCGTTGTCGGTGCAGACCAATTCTTAATAGCTTCAACCTTTGCAGGATCAACATGAATTCCATCTTTGTTAATCACATGACCAAGAAATTGCACAGAATCTAACCAGAAATCACACTTCGAAAACTTAGCATACAACCTTTCATCCTTCAGCAACTTCAAAACAATCCTCAAATGTTCTCTATGCTCATCTTCATTCTTAGAATAGATTAGAATATCGTCAATAAACACAATCACAAATTTATCCAAGTAGGGCTTGCACACTCGATTCATTAAATCCATGAAAACCGCAGGTGCGTTAGTTAACCCAAATGGCATTACTTGAAATTCATAGTGTCCATAACGAGTTCTAAATGCAGTTATAGGAATATCTTCTTCACGGACGCGAAGTTGGTGATATCCTGACCGCAAATCTATCTTAGAATACACACTAGATCCTTGCAGTTGATCAAACAAATCATCAATCCTAGGTAAAGGATATCGATTCTTAATTGTCAACTTATTCAGTTCCCTATAATCAATGCACATACGAAAAGATCCATCCTTCTTCTTAACGAACAAGACTGGAGCTCCCCAAGGCGACGAGCTCGGTCGAATAAAACCTTTATCAGACAACTCCTTAAGTTGCTCAGATAACTCCTTTAATTCAGAAGGGGCTAATCGGTAAGGCGCACGTGCCACCGGTGCAGCACCAGGAATTAAATCGATTCGAAACTCTACTTGCCTTATCGGTGGAAGTCCCGGTAAATCTTTAGGAAATACCTCAGGAAATTCACAAATAATAGGTACATCTTCCAATCGTTTCTCCCTAGACTCATTCCCGGTCACTTGAGCTAAGAATAACTCACAACCGTTCCTGATGTACTTTTGGACTTTAATACATGAAACGATTTTCAAACGGGATTCACCTCGACTACCATCAATTACTAACGTTCTATTCCTAAGAGGAATCTTAACCTTCTTCTCTCCACATAAAATAGTAGCATTATTCAACGACAACCAATCCATGCCAATAATAATATCGAAACTACCTAATTCTATCAACATCAAATCAATCGGAAAGGAATGATTCAAGAGATTTAGAGAGCATCCTTCTAATAGCTTATTAGTTTTCACTAATTTACCATCAGCCAATTCCACCTCGTAACTGGTACTTATCTCAACAGGTTCAATATCAATAAGGGCACTAAATTTAGTGGATACAAAGCTCCTATCGGCACCCGAATCGAATAAAGCAACAGCATAATGATTGTTGAGTAAAAACGTACCGGTAACGACATTCGGATCCTCTTTCTTCACCTCAATTGTTCCAAGTTGGTAGATACCACCCTGGGGGTTTCTTCCAGGTACAATCGCTTTCAACTTGGGGCATTCCGATTTCCTATGACCTTCTTCACTACAGTTGAAGCAAATCGTTCCCTTCTTACACCTTTCAACCTTGTGTCCAAGCTTTCCGCAATTTCGGCACTTCCAGCAGTCGCCAGGATGCCTCTTGTTGCCACACTTAGGACATCTATCATCGTTGCGCGGTGCATTGTTGGTAATAGCATTTGCATTCCCCTTTCTCTGGTTCTGACGGCGATTGAAATTCTTCCTATTATCACCTCTATCTACACGATCACCGTCTCCCTTTCTTTTCTCACCAACACGGGCTTCATCTTCCTTATCCTGAATTATCTGTCCAATGAGTTGGTAAGCCATTCGAACAGCATCATCAATGGTCAGTGGTTTCGATGATGTCACGTCCCCCCGGATATTCCTGGTCAACCCTTTCACATATTGTTCAATTCGGATCTCTTCGGGTTCAACCAATCGAGGACATAGCAAGGCCAACTCATGGAATCGATTCGTGTAACTATCAATGTCCACACCTTTCATTCTCAGATGAATCAACTCCTGTTCTAACCTAATTATCACACTACGAGGACAAAACTCCAAAGTCATCCACTTCTTAATTTCAGCCCAAGGAGTAGCATTAGCAGCATCAAGACCCATGAAAGCAATTCTCCCGTTCCACCAAGTCAACGCACGACCTTTAAGAGTAGCCATAGCAAAAGTCACCTTATCTTCCTCCTTACACTTACTAATCCTAAACACCGATTCAATCTTTTCAATCCACTGACTTAATCCTACAGCACCTTCAGTTCCATTAAAAGGTAGAGGTTCACACTTCATGAACGTCACATAAGTACAACCACCAACTTCAGGTGCATTAGTTCCAAGTCCTCCTACATTTCCTCCAGCATTAGCATTCACATTATTAGCATTCACATTCACATTAGTACCGCCAATTCCACTACCGCCAGCTCCACTACCGCCAGCTCCACTACCGCCAGCTCCACTACCGCCAGCTTCATTTCTAGCATTTGCCATGAATTCAGTCATAGATGCGGTAACTTGCTCCGTAATAATCCTACGTACATCATCCTCAGTCACAGCCTTCTTGGGCGGCATAGTTCTATAATTCCACAATTTCAAAGCATTAAGCATTCATCCAACAAAGGATTCATATAATATGGATCGAATTCATAATCAAGATACAAATAAGGCACAATATGGAATTCAAGACAAGATACATATTTCATTCGATCTGAAACAAAAGTATTGTCTTAGTACATCCATATCAAAGTTCTAACACTATATACACTCAAAATTCGTGCCAAATCTACTACTAACAAGTCGGTTCAGTCAAAGCTATAAACACAAAAGATCTAAAGGTCACTACTAAATACAGACTGGTTTACTGAGAACCGCCAGATGGTCCATCATCCATCGTCTTCTGAATCTTCGCCGGACGATCACTAGACTCATCTTCAGCTGGGCGCTTACGGATTACTCCTCTTTCAACCATGTCGGCATAAAATCTACTGTTCCAACCCACGGATACATTCAACTCCTTTTCGGCTTTCTCACGCATCGCACGAGCCACACTCAACTGAATCTCCAAAGAATTCACCTTTCTCTTCATAGCAGCATACTCACCACTTTCCAATACCGATAACCTCCTAAAAGCCTCATTCAAACCACGTTCTACATCACTCAAATCCAAACTAAGCAATTCTCGCTCTTTCTCTCCAATCTTTGCCTTCGACTCCAAATAAGCAACCTGAGTCCGAACAACACCTAATCCAACCTCTGTCACACAACTCTTAACACGGGAAGCATCTAGATCACGTCTCAAGGCCCATGGTGCAAGACCATCAATATGAGTAGCCTCTCGAGTACTAGACGACTCTCCTATCTCACGTCTACGAGCAGCAATACCGTCGGTACCGTCAGGTGCATCGTCATCCTCATCCTCCTCTGATTCAGAATCAGATTCAGACGATTCAGACATTTCATCCCTAGGTAACTCATCCTCGGAATCAGACAAACAAACTGGTGGGGGCAAAGGCTCGCCCTCTGGAACATCATACGGATATATAAGCTCAGCTTCCTCATCGTCATCAACCTCAACATCTATACCTACATCCTCCTCGACATCCTCGTCGTCTATCTCATCATCTAACTCATCTAACCCAATCTCATTCTCATTCTCAATATCAGCATTCTCAATATCCACGTCCTCATTACCCACATTCTCAATATCCACATTCTCTACTAAGTCTTCCTGAGGGGCAATCTGATCTCCTAGTCCTAACTCGGGCTCGGGATCCTCAAATGGTTCCTCCTCGTCATCAATATCAAAATCTACTAAGTCTAAATAAGGATCATCTTCTATATTAGGTTCGGGAATAGCATGGTTTTCTACAGGAATATTAGGGTCAGCCATGACAATCTGCATTTATATATATTTATCTCGTATTAGGATAACATACTAGTTAAACAATTACATAATGAAATCACGATATATACATATATATAAATTAAATTATATATATCAAAATATATATCTTCTCAATAAGGCTTGTTGGTAACGTCGGAGATCTCTGGCACCGTTATAGTCAAAAGATTTTTCAAATATTTTCTCAAATGTTCATTGTCAAAAGATTTTGAAAAGTTTTGTTCAAAACCTTGGTTTTTTTTTTTAAAAATCTTTTGTTCTCTACAACGAGAGCTCTGATACCAAACTGTAACACTCTCATTTTTCGTATCGGTACAGCGGAAGGGTCTTTCAGAGTGTTACGGGATAGCACAATAACTCCAATCATAGACAACACATAAAAATGGTTGTACAAGGTTTAACAAACATTCATTCGATAAAAAGGTTTAAAAGTGTACAACAGGTCCCAAATTATACAGGTCATTAAGTTTACAAAACACAGATCGAATGAACATTTTTAATATTAAGTGTGGGCCATCAGAGTCGATCTCCATCCGGATTACCTTCAAGCACCTGAGATAGAAAACATGCAAAAATCATATCAGCGAATGCCGAGTGAATTCATAGAGTTTAATGAAAACCATTATATAAAACAATCATTTACAATCATTAAAATCAGAACACAAGTATAATATCGGAAGTAAGTCCACATATTGCTAGTCAGGCAATATATAAATCAAGCATACATCTGAAACCGTCCATGAGACCGTAGTCTCTATATTACCATGATAGGTAATATATTCATCGTAATAGCGTCGTTATCGTTTATTTATGTCTTATATTGTATTATTTGTATAGGATTATTATTAGCCGCATGACATTGTTACCTTACTGTGAAAACAGCGGGCCGCGAACCCGACAAACAATTTGCCCATCTAAGTTAGCGTGTCGTCACAAAAATCACGCTATGGAATCTTCTCATACATAAATTCGCTTACCAATCAATGTGGTACGACGGGGATCAACCGTCAAGGCGCGAACTGGGGTGATCGTCCCCAAATAGTACTATCAAATGCATAAGCGTCTACCAAAACCCGGTAGTTCACAATTCATGCTAATGGGACTTTAAGTGACATAACCTAACTACTAATAATCCTTTTAGTCTCGAATATAGGGTCATAGCATCATTCGGGTCCATCTCATTAAGCATACAATCGGGACTACTTGTGTTCTATTTTTATAAAAATCTAGCATGTTATCTCCCTCGCGGGTTTACAAATCATTTTATAAAACATTTAAAAGAGTGCGAGGCTATGAACTCACGTTGTTAATGAAAGGCGGATTATCGGCTACGGGCGTGCTTCGGTCACGGAAACCTATATAAATAATAATCGGTCTTAGACTCGGTCCAATGACTTTTGTCAAAATAACAATATACATATATATGATTATTGTACATATGATGATGATCAAGTGGGTTTATAAATCCTTATTTACTCATTTTAGTGTTTACGTTTTTGTATCGTCTTACTAGTTCACTAGTTTTACCGATTTTACCTATTTTAAGTTCATTAAGTCTTTTATAAGTTCTTTTACTTGTTTTTACCCATTTTATACTTATATGATCAGTATATATACTTTTCATGTTGGGTCCTATTGGGTTAAGCCCAAATAATTCTTTTTACAAGCATTTATCTTATTAAGTCCAATTATTAGTCTAATAGGTTTAGTTAGCTCGTAATTGTCCGTAATTCTTATAGTTCGGGTTTTATCGGTTTTTACTTGTCTTAGTTACTTATACATCAGTATATATCTTTTATAAACTTTACATTAGACGGGTTTGGTCGTCTAAGTTTTTATTTGATGAAAAACGTTAATTTCACGGCGATAGCCGAAAAAGTCGTAAAAATAAAGTTTATAGTTTTTATTACTTATAAATATTACTTTTACCACCATTTATACATTTTACCCATTTAATTAACCTTTTATACATTTATATAATTAAGTTTTACAAGTTAGTGGGTTTATACTTTACATTTTATAAATTATAAAGTGAGTGCTTATATAATAATAATAAACATTATTTCCAAAAATCTGATTTTTAACTTCACATTCACCATTTTTATCATATCTAGAGTTCTATAATGACTTAGAAGCTCATTTTTAAATGACAACTTCTTCATGATATGTGCTAAATATAACTTAGTTATAGCTACTGTCCATTTTAAACTTAAGTTGCCTTAACAGTCCCTACAAAACTGCTTATTCAGATTGTACCACCTAACTTGTTTTGATCATATCTCACTCATTATTTTGATTCCATTGCATGGCCAACTCTCACATGTGTATAACATCATCTACTTTACTGTAAATAGATTAAACCATGCATTTTTATCAGTTCTTTATTTAGTTATCTACTGTTTTTATACAGCCAACTATTTAGACATGATTTTAGCTTCATTTCTTATGGTTATCATCATTTTTAAGCATGTTTATCAACACTTGATCCCCACACAACATTTTTATCATCATATATACATCATATACATATACAAAATGAAAGAAAATACATTTGTTCTTTACAAAATAATAAGAGAAAAATGTAGAGGATGATCTTCTTTACCAATCCAAGTGGATTTCTTGTTTTAAGAAGGCAAGAACTTGATGAACACAACAAGTATCTCCAAGACCATCAAATAGCAAGATCATATGTTGGAAAATCAGCCCTAGGACACAAGCAAATCACCTCCAAGTTGGTTATATGGCCACCAAATGATCAAGGTTTCAAGGAAACACCTTAATATGACTAGTAAACATGTGGTTTGTAGTTGGAAGAGATCAAAAATGGTGTTTATGGCTTGATATGGGACGGCATATAGGGTGAAGTAGAGAGAGTTTGAGAGTGAAATGCATGGATGAAAATGGTTAAGTGAAACCATTTGTTGGTTTTGATAAGTTTGGTGGTAGTTTAGCCTAAAGTGTAAGCTAAGGCTTACACTTGTTACTAAACAAGTTAAGTTAGTGCCACCTATGGTGGTGAGGTGTTTTTGGCCGTCCCTTAGTAGCTAGTGGGATGGGGCAATGTGTTTTGTCCCATCTCACTAGTTTACGGGTATTTCTCGATTCTAGTTTTCTCGATTTGCGTGCCCTCGGGTCGTTTTACGAAAAACGTTTTTATAAATTATGAATCACCGTCACAAAACGAATCCAATAAAAATTGTCTCATCAAAAACGGAGTTCAAAAACGTAAATACGTAATCCTAAGGTTTCCGGTTTAGTCGTAAAAGACGCCAAATTATGCACGTAAGCCCAAATTTAAATCCGTAAATTGTGAGTTCGTCAACCAACATCAAAATAAGTTTCAAAATATTATACGAGAAAATATTTAACTACCTGAAAATGTTAGATTTGTCACAGATAACACATATTTAATCCCAACAAAAATTTTTACTTCTACGACCCGTTACTCAACGCTTTTCCAAAAACTACGTTTTTCGGACTGAAATTGTACTTTGACCAAGTCGGACCCGTTTGACCCGTTTAAAATACTCCATTTGCCCATTTGACACCTAAGTCCTATAGTAGACTCAAATGTGCAGGTTTGACACCAAAATTCAGTCCTTGACCATTTACTAAACTAGACTTATAGTCCCCGGGATTTGACCTAAAACCAATCATAACTTCGGATTATGACGGTTTTCATCTCCCGGTACACGAATTTCAAAACGTCGTAACTTTTGACTCGTTAGGAGTCGTAAGCTCTACATTATACCAAATCGAAGCTAAGAGAATGCTCTACAAGTCTATCCTATCCACAAGACCTGTTTTCAAAATGATTTTTACGAAAATGCCTTAAACTTTCTGCCTAAATTTAACCATACCAAAATCACACTTACGCTCGATTCCAAACCTATTTATCACCACTAGGCATCATCCTAAGCTTCCCTAATCACAACCAAACCATATTTTCAGTTCCTAACCCCTATTGATCATCAACCTCATAAGCTAAAATCCTAAAAACAAACATGCAAACACTTGTGTCCATCTAAAACACCTATGAACACAAGATTAAACACAAAACCAATGCTCAAAACATCAATCACCATGGCTCCCCAAACACCCCCCTTAGCCGTGGGGTTTGGGTGACCAAAATACCACAACCAAATCAATTTTGGTGGGTTTGTTTAGTGATTATACCCCCATTACACATGAATTTAACATGCATTTATCCAATTAACATCAAAAACGAGTTTGAAAAATTCCTTTGATTCTTGAAAAAAAAATTTGAATGCATGTTGGATTTGATTACATAGAAAGGTAGGGAATGATTAGATTAGAGGTGGTCTAACCTTAGTTTTAATCAAAACTAAGTAGAAAAAAAATTAATGGTGGTTTTTGGTGGTTTGGTGTGACCGTCGGCCTAAAGAGGGAGAGAGGGAGAGAACAAATTTTTTTCCAAGTGTTTTTGTTAAGTGTGTGTTTAGATTTCCCCTTTTTGTAAAATTGGAAGGACCCCTTGTGCAATTTAGGCTTTCTTTTGGCCTCAAGTAAAAACGACACTAAAACTTCGCCGGATTGACTCACTAGTCATTTTAGAAAATTTTACGGGAGTCGGAAACTATCCCAAACACTCCAAAATACTTTTGGGATACTTTAAATGTACCCGGAAAGCTATAAAACTCACCCGACTCGACTTAACACGAACCGTAAGTAAAATTCTCGAAAAATTACATTATCGATAAAACGTCAATAATTATAGAAATTTGGGCATCCATCGGGATCGTATTCGTCATCGTCCTTCTTGAATCGTCAATCGTAAAAATTATAACCTCGAACATCGGTTTCAACCAAAATACTAATATATATAGAAATTAATATTTATTAAAAATTTCAAAAATTAGCGTAAATTAGGGTAATGTTAGTGACCTCGGTTCTAGGGTATCACAATAATTAACACCACACTGCCCCTCTTGGGAGTCTTGTATATATATTTATTTTCTTTTTCTTTTTTCTTTTTTTTTCTAGCCACTCATTTTTTTTGTAAGCCGCTCTTATTTTTCTTTATTCCTCACTAAGAGAGTTTAAAAGAATAAAAGGAAAAACACCCGCTAAATATTGAGCATGACATAAGTCTAGTACACATAAAACGTTCCAACTTAGAATCTTAAGACGTACTTATATCAACCATGAATGATTAGTCAAAAATGCATAAGAGATTACAAACCAATTAAAACCGTTCTTCATTATTTATTAACAATTATATACATGCGAAGAAAATAGAGGCAAAGAAGAGAAGGGTTTAGCCACAAGTAACTATCATGAAGTTTATCTAGCCCTTTTATACTTGCTTCAACTCTATCATTTCCATTCTCCACAAATTTAAAATCTCAAATAATGAGATTGGTGGATGCTTAGCCTAATAGACCTATGAAGGACTACATGGTTAAGGATACTAGCTAGAAAATGCTAAGATAAGCAAACTCGGGTTGAGTCAAAATATCCATGGCGGGCCTAATATGTCAAAGAAGTCTAAATTTGTTAAACCATGTTTTTATTATGCATTTTTTCTCTTTATATATTTTTGATGAAAAGTAAAAGAAGAAATATATACAATGCAAATGTGTTATGCAAATGAAAAATGATTAATGCAAAAATTATGAATGCATATATTTTTTTTGTATGGCCAACGTAGATCAAAAATTTGAAAAATGTTTGAAAAATTAATTTTCCAAGTTATCATGAAAGACAATGACAAGTACTAGGTAAGGTCACTTCGATAGAAGACCCCCCTACACTTAAGCTAAACATTGTCCTCAATGTTAAGAGCATGGAAGTATAAAAACTTCCCCTACACTTATGACAATGAATAGACTTTGCTTAACCCAAGTTAAGGAAAGGACAACTATTAGTGAATTCATGTTTAAGCACAAGGTGTCAATGAAAGATCACAATAGTAACGAAGTGAACTGGATACAAGGGTCTCCTCCATAAGCTCCAAAGCATGAAATGAGTGAGCAACCCTACAAACAATCATGAAGACAAAAGAAGGTCTCCCCTACACTTATCTCCAAGTCTATACCCTTATTGCTAACCTACAACACTCTAAACCTAGTTATACGATGCTTGAGTTAAGGAGTCTCTAGCTCGACTCGTCCCACACTCAAAAGTGTCTAAAACCTATCATGGAGAAGAAAAATTTTTGCCCTTTGTTAAGAAAAAAAAATCTCCATGATGAGGTAAAACAAGTTTTCCATGATCAAAACTCCATAAATGTCCCCCAGGATCAAATACATAATTACCATCCCACTTACAACACAATTCAACAATTAACTTCCCAAGAAATGGTGAAAAGAGTGACGTGTTGTTCTCCAAAATGGTTTCCCAAATGTTCTTCACAAGGTGATATAGTAAAACTCTCAAATCTTTCACAAATTTTCCTTTTGTTGCATCAGGCGGATACTGAGATGATTTAGCAAGCTCTATGCCAGGATCAAAAATCCGTTCCTTGATGGGAAAACAACAAGTGTTGGTTGCCTTAGAAGATTCTCCCTTGTAGGTCACATGGTGAGAGAAAAAGTGTGGAGGCATGGGTAACAACAAGCTCTTAGAAGGAACCATCATGACTTGTTTTCCTTTATCACTTTGAAAAGTTGAGGTGTGCAAGAAAGAAGGTAAAGGATCTTCATGCAATAGAGATTCTAAATAGAGTATGTCCCCTTCCTCATCAAAATAACCAAGAGTGTACTCAAAAGATATATCCTCCGCTAAAAACTCATCACTCTCATCCATTATAGAATCCGCCTCATCACCATAAACATCATAGATAGGTCTATCAAAGATTGATGATTCCTCAAAACCCAAAGAAGTATGATCATCAACAAATGGAGAATCACAAATAGAAAGCTCATCATCACTATAGTCATCATATGTTGGTGTATCACAAAGAAAAGAATCTCCATCACTAAAATCCACATGAATATCATCATTATCATGGAAAAGTGGATTCTCATATGGGGTTTTACCAAAGTTTCGCTCTTGATGTTCATGAAAATCAAAATATGAAGTAATGGAAGCAATGCTCTCAACATGAGGTAAATCATAATCTCCACTTGAGCAAGCTTCATAAAAGTATTCATCACAAACTTCATCAAGGATATCATCTTGTGTTTCCTCCTCATGCACCACATCAATATGTTTTACCGCTTCGGGCTCATTAGACTTTTTAGACAACTACCCCATGTTAAACACAACTCTCTCATCTCCTACCCGCATTGTAAGTTCTCCTTCCGCCACATCTATTAAAGTACGACCCGTTCTCAAAAATGGCCTACCAACAATCAAAGGAACTCTAGGATCCATATCATAATCAACCACCACAAAATCCGCAGGAAATGTAACTCTATCAACCCCAACAAAAACATCTTCCGCAATTCCCACCGGATAAGCTATAGTACGGTTGGCCAACTCAAGAGTCATCTTAGTAGGAGTGAGCTCGGGAAGTGAAAGTTTCTTCCAAACCGATAATGGCATGAGGTTTATGCTTGCTCCTAAATCCGCTAAAGCCATACACTTTTCCACCCCCAGGAAATTACACGGAATCAAAAACCTCCCCGGATCTCCAAGCTTAGTAGGCAACTTCTTAAGCAAAACCGCGGAGCAATTTTTCATTCAAGGAAGCATTAGGCAAATCCACCAATCTCTCCTTGTTAGAAAGTAAGTCCTTAATCATCTTAGCAAACTTTGGCATATTGGCTAAAGCTTCCGCAAAGGAGATATTGATGTTAAGTTGCTTGAACATCCTCAAAAAGTTTGAAACTTGGATATCATCCTTGTTCTTAAGCTTTTCTTTTCTCAATCTTGATGGACAAAGAAGACTTGGTTTTGGTTGTGGTTGAGTGGTTGATGAAGGAATTTCCTTATTGAGTACTTCATGAGTAGGTGTTGAAGTGGGAGAAATGGGAGCATTTTGAGGTGGTGAAGTAGATGTAGAAGGCTTGTCACAAGTAGGAACAAAAGTGGGTAGAACCAAAGGAGTTTTAGGAGGTGAAGGATCCTTTGTTGTCTTTCCACTTCTCGTTGTAATAGCATTGACATTTGCCCTTGGATTTTTTTGTGTGTTAGATGGTAAAGCCCCTTGTGGTCTTTGATTGAATGTCATTAAAAGCCTATTGGTTTGTGTATCCATTGCAAGTTTCATTTGGTCATTCATTCTCTTTTCACTTTCACGAATTCTCTTGTCAACATACTCATGAGTCTCTTGTATCCCATATCCTTGATTTTGAAGTTGAGGGTAAGCTTGATTCGGTATTTGAGAATATCCTTGATTTGGGAAAGGTGGAAGTGGTTGATTAAATCCTTGATGTGGTGGATAAAAGTTATTTCCTTGATGTTGAAAATTGTTGGGTGCCTTGTAGTTATTTCCTTGGTAATGTGGTATTGTACCTTGATTCCTTTGTAACACTTCACGAGGATTTTGTTGATGTTGGGTGGGCGGTTGGGGTGGGAATCCCGGTGGAGTAAGGTAATTTTGGGACTTGTAAGAAAGGTTATTGGGATTGATATTTGGCTTGAAGTGTTCACGATGTTCCTCTTGGTAAGCATAACATTCCCCTTGATAACCTTGCACCTTATCACATTCTTCATAGGAATGGGGACCTCCACAAGTTACACAAGAAAGAGTAATGGCATTCACATCATTTGAAGAATTGTTCAATGAAAGGCTCTTAATACTTGAATCATCTCTTGTTGTGCCTTAAAACTCCTCTCATTATCTCTATCCATCTTTTGAATGATCTCTTGTTGATACTTGAGGAATTGGTTATCACAAGGTGTTTGAGAATTTTTTTGGATAACATGAACCCTTTCTTCACATTGAGTGTTTGTTTGAACCATTGCTTTGGTCTCAATGATGTCCAAAGCCTCTTGAATGGATTTACGAAGAATATTCCCTCCCGCTGAAGCATTGAGTGAATCTTGGTGATGAGGTTTAAGGCCATCATAGAAAGTATTGATTTGGTGAACTTCATCCAATCCATGGTTAGGGCATCGCCTCAATAACTCTCTAAACTCCTCCCAAGCATCACTAAAGGATTGACTAGGTTTTTGTTGAAAGCCTATAATTAAGTTACTCAAAGCCGTGGTCTTAGATGGGGGAAAGAACTTGTTCAAAAACTTAGTGGTGAAACCATCCCATGTGGTGATACTATCAGGTGGTTGGGTGTCTAACAATGCTTAGCAGGTCCCTCTAGTGAAAATGGCACCAATATCAACTTAATAGCATCATGTGGAACTACATTGTACTTAATGGTATTGCAAAGAGTAAGCAATCTCTTAAGGTGATCATGAGGATTATCATTCTTGTGACCATAGAAAGGTGTGTTTGAAACCAAGGTAATCATAGCCGTTTTTAGCTCAAATGAATTTGCGGGAATGTCGGGAATCTTGATAGCATCGGCATATCCGTGAACATTGGATTGCAAACGTTCCATCAAAGAACGATTATCAACAGCCATGGCTTCTTGTTGTGGATGAATCAAAGCACGATTCTCGTGATCGGCTTGATGGACGGTGGTGGTCTTACTCTTTCTCTTTTTCTTCCTTTTCGGAGGAAGAGGTTGTACACCAATCGGTATTTGTGCACGCCCGCGAGTGAGCATGCAACTCAATACAAGGAATGAGAGAGAAGCTCTCGTGTGACTTTGAAGAGAAAAGGATTATCCTCTTCGAGTTTCAATATGAAATATCCACACGAAAATAATAATATACGTATGTACTACTTGGGTGCAAGATCCCCAATGAAGCCTTCCTTCTTAGAATACTCACAAGTGAACGGGGGGTTAGGTGGCGCGAAGCACTTAAGTACCTATTGACCCTTAGATGGCATTTTATAACACATCGCCTTTCTATTCACTTAATTGTTTGTATTCTTCGAATTGTTGCTTATTGGAAGTATTTATCTATTCTTGCTTTATTTTGTTTGATCGATACACGTTTCAAGGACCGGAACGCCCCTCAACACGGTGTATTGCCTTGGCAATACTTATGGAGAATATGTAAATTGGTTGTTCTTATACGTATACGTATTTACTTATAATAATATATGGAAAATATTTTTGTATTTATGAGTTTTAAGAGAAAATACTATATGTACATAAAAACCGAGAGAATCCAATAATATATATTTTTGGGTGCAATCTCTTAGGAAAAAGGAAAATAATTTTTTTGTTAATTTTTTAGTTTTTATATATTTTTATATTTTTGATTTTGAGAAAAACGAACTTCAATTATACACATTTTAAATGAAAATTCTTGTTAATAAGCTCAAAAGAAAGACGGGAAATCATGTCTCAAGAAAAATGATCAAGTAATAAGCTCTTAATCTGAAAATAAGCCAAATTTGTGCTTATGTTGACTTTCGTTGACCAGAAATTTCAAAAAGCTCAAAATCTCAAAATTTATCCAGGAACACTAATGGAATAGAAATGTGAAAGAAAATCAGCTATTTTATGAAGTGGAAAATCAGATATGAGAAATCAGTTTGGAATTCATTACAGGGAATTGCATTTGCTCTTGATCTTATACTTTTGCTTATTTCTAGCTCAATTCTTGATACTGTACAAATTCCTTATACAAATTCAAAGTTCATATGTTGACTGAAAGATTAGGACTGGTTTGGAATGATTTCATCAACTAACAAAGAAATGCCAAGCAAATCAAAATCACAACTTTCTGAAATAATGCTTGTTAAAAACTGACCCAAACCTTTTTTTATGACCAATTGCCTTTTTGACAAGAACCTTGACTTAAAAGTGACTGAAAACTTATTGTTATGACTTGTTGACTAGAAATGAAGCATGCATTCAACAGTTAAGTGGAACTTGTAACTCAGAAAGTAAAACCTTTAGCTAAGGCCTCCTTTGGGGAGTAGAGGAGTGCTGAGCTCTCTAATCTAGTGCTAACCACCACCTTAGCACTAGAACACACTAATCAGCAACCAATCAACAGCTATTAATCACCAAAAATCACCATAACTAGACTGAATTCTTCAAAATCTGCTAGAACTTGAACTGGATGAACAAAACAGGTACAACAGCTTCAATCTTCACTAATAGCTCACTATGATCAAGTGGTTATCATAACAAACTAACAGCATCACAAAGTAACAATGAAGCAGGTATGAACAGTAGAGAAGTAATGAGAATTTGGAGGGAAAAATAGAAATTTGTATTGATTGAATTGAAGAAGTAGTTACAAGGCTGGTAATCTGTTACAACTAACTATAACAGACTCAAGAGTTTGTCAGACTCTTGAGTTGTTAAGCTAAAACCTAGAAGGATGAGAGAAAAACTAAAAGTGTGTGTGATTTCACGCTTTTCTACTATACAAGAAATGAGCTAACCTATGGTATTTATAGACTGAAGATGTGAATTTGTTGGGGTTGGTGACATGTTAGAACCAATTAGAAGCTTCCACGTGGAGAAATCTGCTCAATTAAGTTTTGCAGGTGATGAACACATTTGGGATTTTCTTTGTTGTTGATCTTGAGTGTAATTGGTTGTGATCATTGGATTCGTCTCTCAAAAACGAGCAAGTTTCATGTTTATACCAACTTCTGAAATTGCCTCTAGCTCAATAACGATCCTGGGCTGTTGTGTTGAAGAAGATGACACGTGTCATATTATCATTGGTTGTGGGCTAAGCACACGGATCATTATCCTTAGTGGATAATTTGATTATTGCATGTAGCTTTCTAATTGGCTGAGAAGTGAGTAGTGCGATTGCACTGTTGGGATTTGGCCAATAAATGCTTGGCGGCTGAGTGGGTAATAAATGAGATGAGGTGGTGATCCATGTCACTTGATTCATGCACTCTCATTGGCCAATAGCATATCAAACGGATCAAGCTCAGTTTAACTTTCCAAAAATGGCAGAATCAGTCCTCTAACTTGGCAGAATGTAATTTTGAGCTAGTAACTTCATTCTCTTGGCAATTTAAGTCCTTCCACTTGCAAACTTGATCAAAAATCTCCTTTGACTTGGTTGACTTAAGAGTTGACCAGATTTGACTTTGATCTTGACTTTGTCATATTTACACTTTTGGTCCTTCATCTTTGGCAAATTGTCAAGATAGGTCCTTTGTCTTCAAAGTCTTGTCACTTTTGGTCCTTCTTTGTCTTTTTCATCAAATTAAGCTTGATTTTCCTTTGTTTGCTTGAAAATGTATCCTTCTTACCTATTTGAGCACAAACACAAAACATACCACATAATTCCGCTTTATAGCACAAAGTTTAGGTATTTTTATTATGTTTTAGGGTGATTTATTGTTAAATTGATATGCGTTTTTGCTCATATCAACTTCCCTTGTACACGACATGATATAGAAAACAAGGATACACCATACTTTGCTAGTTTAGGCCACATGCTTAAATATCTAAAACAATCTAGCAAAATCCTAGCCAAGATCTTGTGGAATCTCCATTTGATCTCCTATATCTAGATAAGTTCTTATAAAATCCAATGTTATCATTCTCTTCCTTTATTTTCGGATGGTATTAGCAATTCTCAAACACTAGCACTTATCTCTTGATTCCTTTTTCACACGTTTCTTATTAATCTAACAAGATCAAACCGAATCAAAATAAAATCCTACTAGTACAAGTAAGATCCTAAGATATCAAAATAAATCTACCCTAAGTACATAGAAATCTAACCAAATCTAACCCTACCCAACCTTATCCCTCTCTCGTCTACACATACCCACACACATTTCACATTGTATACACTGCATCTTCTACAATCTCACTCCCATGGTTAAAGTACGCCATTGCTTTGCCATACTCATATATACCTCACATACGCATGAATTACAAACCACAACCGAAACTATCACCATTCATGGAAGCTAGTTGGTGGGACGAACAAAGCATGAAATTTTTGATTCTTCGCTTACGTAATCACGAGGAACCATGCATCCGTGTGGGCTATGTTCTTGGTTTTGGTACGCGATGCGGTTGAAAAGGGCACAAGATTCTCGCTGCCTTATTTTGTCATTCGTCCCAATTCACTGTAAGCTTCGATAACTTCATCATTCGCATGTTATTCTCATCCAATCCTAGTGTTGTGCTTGTGAAATTTTGTTACAAAGGTTTATTAAACAAGAAACATGTAATACAAGTATTTGCAACTGATTTCTTTACGATCCTAGTGTAAACGATGCAAAACATAACGCATGAATCTTTGGAAATAACCACTACTTAACTATATACATTATAGTAGTCCTCACGTCCAAATAAAACAGAGACATGAAAATAGTGCAAGCTCACTCTAGGCAATTGATAGTTGTGAAACGTTATCTTTAGACCCCTAAACGAGCCACCTAGGATCGAATGCCCACAAGTTCTATAGGGACAAATGGTAGACGAGCTAGTTAAGAATCTATAGTAACTTGAATCACTTAAAATGGTTAAGAAACGAACAAGGAATCACTTACCGAAACACGTCGAACATGCCTTACTTTTAGTCGAAATATATAAGTTATTTATTGTTTCAACACTACCTTTTACGACCTACTTTCGACCCACTAAACGACCTTTCCCTAAGTAGAGTAAACAATGAAAGTTGTAGACGGCCATGCCGTCTACACGAGCCTATTTTTAGTTTTAACCAAAAGTCTTTATCGAAAACCGTAGACTAGATCGAAAGTGACTCGACAAACACTTGTCTCTTAAAATAGTTCTCGATACCTATTTCGATCATGATTTAATCCTATCAAACAATCTCAATTTATAAAACTAAACATACGGGTCTATAGACGACCCGGCTAGCTCTCCAACGATGCTTTTAGTTTGTACCACGAATCACTATTAAACTCGCTACTTGCTTTCGAAAACAACCACAACGACAAGTATTATCCAGATCTTGCCACTATTACTTTGAAATTTGCGATTGTAGGTTTAAACATTGCCACTGTTAGCTTTTGATTCAACCCTCTGTTGGTTTCGACGTGCTAAATAAATACATACTATGGACATTTAGTACACTTGTTCCCTTGTTTCCCCAACACCAACAACTTTGTCTTATGTTTCCCCAACCTCGACATGTTTTGTTTCGTTAAAACAAACATGTCTCATTTTTACAAACTATTTTATATTAAATATTTCATATATTTAATTATTTATTTTTATAATAAATATTTAGGATATTTGACTCGTTAAATGACAAAAATAAATAAACTGGCCCGACAATAAAATATTTAGTATTTCTAAATATATCCCGATTGAACGACTACATTATTACTAAAACGCTAAACTTTCGCAATTGTTAAAAACTATCGATTTATTTAAATAAACTCAAGCACATACTAGGGGATTAAATGCTACGTTTATTATCATATTTCCTGATAGTGATACGAATCTTATTTAATATAGACTATGGATTGCTTCGAGCTATTATTTCTCCATGCCTACATTGTGCTATTATACCGTTGCTATTATTCAGGTGAGTTCATAGGCTCGCCTTTCACAACTATTTATGTTTTTACTAACCCGCGATGGGGAGACATGCTATAACTTGTTTTGACTATATGATTTTAATATCATGAGATCATGGCCCGATACTTATATTTAATAAACTATTGATTAAATACTTTGGGAGAAAACTGGTAATATATTTTATAGGACGTAAACTGAACTGTCAGCCTTGATTACATTTGCCTATTGTAGATGAACCCGCATGACCCGTGCATCTGAAACTGTTAGAATTTATGAATTGCCTGAATGCTATAAATAGATCTATTTGGGATTTACCATCCCCATCTGGGTGAGTCATGCTCACTGTGCCTCGGCCAGGACAACAGATGTTTCACATGTCAGAACTTATTATTATTGGGTGCCTTTTAATAAGGTGAAGCGTCCTCATTTGTCGAGGACTTAACTGTCAAGTCTCAGTTTCGGGCAATATGGGAATGTAATTACCTTATAGTATTTGTCTTTGTGTGATACTAGTTTTGTAATGTTTGCGGTTCTAAAACTTGACTTTATATTTTTTGGCACATTAATACATGGAACATACTGATATATCTGAACTTGATTTTTATCAAACCTTATGAAATACTATATGGGATATTTGAGATCCTACACTTGATTTTTATATCAATCTATGTGCAACACTATGTAGGATAATTTACAGTCCTGAACTTTGATTTTACAAAACTCTATGAATTCACCAACTTTATGTTGACTGTTTTAAGCATATTTTTCTCAGGAAATTAAGCTGGATTATTTGAGCATGGACTGAGCATCATTTAGGGGCATCATAATAATTGGGGGATCTGTTTTCACTAGGATATTTGTAACAACTGATATTTAACATTTCAACTAATTGTACTAAACCATATTTGTATCAATTGTATTTCAAATCATGTAATTATGATCAATGCTTTGTATGCCATTTGTTCTGTGATCCACCTACGTGACATCCAATTAGTATTCCACTGCAAACCTGATTTGGGGGTGTCACAGAATGGTATCAGAGCAATGGTTATAGAGAATCAGATCGAAAATAAAATTGTTTTTCTATTTTATTAAATGAACTATAACCGGAGCTTTATCCTAAAGATGTTCCATCTCGATATTACGTTTTAACTGGGTGGTTGGGTTTACGATTTAAAGTGCCCTCGCTCCTCAAACGCTTATAGAATGGCTTCTGAAGTATGATGGCGTGAACAATGCATTGTAACCACAAACGACTTTGTACATAACAACCCTTAGAAATATCTAAATACAATCTAACCAAATCTTTGGAATCTTGAAAAATCTAAAATAGATTTTGGAAAATCTTAGAAAATCAAAAATAGATTTTTGAAAACCTTAGAAAAATCTAAAATAGATTTTGGAAAATCTTGAAAAATCTAAAATAGATTTTGGAAAATCTTGAAAAATTTGGAATAGATAAAAAGGATTTTGGAAATCTTTTCTTGAATAATTGTATTTTGGAAGAACTTAATTAAATTTTGGAAAAATTTAAATTAGATTTTTTTTATCTTTAGAAATCTTAATGTATCTTTGAAAATCCTTACCATGTCTTTGGTAAACTTAACTAGACTTTTATATATATTGGAAAAATCTAAAATTAGATTTTCTTTTTTTTGAGATCTTGATTAAATCCTGTTGAACTTATAACAAACTTTTAAAAACCTAGATCTTATGTATGGACTTTAAAATTTACTTTTAAAGTAATAAACCTAGATTTCATAACGAAAACACATGGAAAAGAAATATAGCTTGGGCTATCTGATTCATTTTAGAACTTATAATAAACTTGTGAACTTATAATAAACCCTAAATCTAAAAATTTTAGGACCTCGTAAATGAAATGTAAACATAAAACAAGATTGGACTTTATCTTGAAATACTGTAAATAATATTAGCTGTGGGTTATAAGCTCCTCTTAAAGCTTATAATTAATATACAAACTTGTAACTAACTTCGATTTCATTTAAAACCCGGAAATAAAACACACCGTGGGTTTTTACTCTCTATTTAGAGATCTAGACTTAATCTTTATAAACCATTAATAAGCTTGTAAGGTTTCATAAACTTCACACCTAGATAAATGGTTAAGTATTATTAATGGACTACTTAAGCCCATGCAACAATAGCCCAAAACTTGAATAGGCCCTATAGGCCTAATGCAATATAACTGAACCATTAGGAAGCCCATTAGGCCCATTTATGTCCTATGAACTTATGTAGTAAAACTTGTAATATTAATGGATCTAAAAATGTAATTAGGCCCATTAAGAAATCCTCAGCTCACAAAAATTGTTAATGGATCTTGTAAGCTCAATAAGGGTTTGGGAAGCCCATTAGCTCTTTTGGCACATTTAATAAGCCCACTTAGTGATATTATACTTAAACAAAGTTTTTATACCAAAAATATATCTTATAAAAACTTTTGGACTAAAAATGTCAATTCATTAAACTCATGGATTAAAACCTTGACATTGAAACTTGTCTTGATAAAACAGTAATTACAAGGACTAATATTGTAAATATTTGAATGTCTAGGGAGTAATAAATGCCATTCGTGACTTATTAAACCCTAAGGGCCACTTAAATAAATTCTTGAAGGTTAAATTGTCATTTTATGACTCTAAGGACTAATCGTGTAATTAGCCGAAGCATTTAGAAGCCCTAGGGACAATTCTCACCACTTAATGGAAGTTATAAAACCTAATTTTAACTAGAGGGACTACACTTGCCGTATCCAAAAATGCTAAAGCCCTAAGGACTAAAACTGTTAAGAAGCAAAAAGTGTACATCTAGTAAAACATGGAGGGACTTTTTTTACCAATAATCGAAACTTATGCAAACCCTAGACCCCTTATTTCATTTAATGTATTAAAACTTGAGGGAATCCTAAATTAAATTGACTAGAACCATCATTTTCTAAAACTTGTAAACCAAGGGTTATTATTTAACTTGCGAAAAATTTGGGGACATTAAATTAAATGTAATAAAGTGTTATTACTTTTATAACTGTTCATAAAAATTATGAAATTTAATGTACGTAGATTATAAAAGTAAAATACAACAATGGTAAGTAAAATACTTTTACTTAAATGATATTGTTAATAACAAATTTAAATGGAAGTTATTAATACTTGTACAACGATGTATTTAACCAAAATACAGTAACATAAATGAATTGCCTAAAAACGAGTTGGTATTATAATGAAATCCAAATAAATCCTAAAAATCTTAAACTAAGATTTTTAAAATCCTCCATGATTGATTGTGTATCAAGCTTAAGCTTATACGCTAATCATTTCATATACACTAATTATTGCTTATAATTAATTGATAACTATAAACCGGGTAGTCTATTTTGACTACTTGGAAAACTGAATAGCCACATAATAGGAACGTATTTACAACAACCGTACATACTGGAATATTTAAAAACAGACTAGGGAGCATTATCCCGTGTACTACATTTTATTAGACGTTTGAACTTGCTATTATGTGTATATAGGTATATATACCTTACTAGAAGGAACTATATGATACAATGCCTATGCTTATGATTGTAATATATCATTATATTGTATATATGAGTTCCTTGTTTGATACGTATTCTTGCGTACGTTATCGCACGCCAACATTTATTTTCTCTCACTTATAATTTTGTACGTATATCTACGGAACACGACTTATTAACGACATATACACGTTTGATTTTAGTATTTTGACGTGGTATTATTTGGATAAGTTTGCATCTTTAAATGATGCGATGGAACCCAAAATCAAGGTACTTATGATCCTATATTTTACATATGGGACCTGAGTCTCTTGATCCTAAGTTAATGATGATTTCCTCTCAAGACGTTTTGGGACGTCTAAGAGTGAAATCTTAAGCCACCAGACCAGAAGTTTATTTATAATTTCGTATTAAGATGTTATAGGACGTCCGAAAACGAAGGTTATAAGCAAACGGGCTGTAAAGTATCTTAATAATACCTATTATCTGAGATATTATTTTTATTCTAAATAAGCCTTGACGGAAATATTTAGGTAAGGTGGGCTATGAAATCCTTACTGAAACCAATTGGGACGCTTTTTCGTTTGAATAAAGAAATCATAGGTCACCAAATGGAGTTATAAATTTTACCTTACATGGATGAGGACGCTTATTGATGTATATAGAAATTTATAATCACATGAGCTTAAATATATTTGACATGACTCATAATTGATGATATTTTATTTATCCAGTTATGGAATGTAATCCTTTTTGAATCGCGATTTCCCCCAGTAATATCTTACCATTAAGATAACTTATATTTGATGTCATTACATCCTCACCCAGAGACATAGGAAGATTCGTGTTCATCTCTTTTAGATCAAAGCATTGTGCTCTTGAATTTTGGCTTATCATTAACCCAAATACCACTTCCGCTTCATTCGACCCCATTTGGGGGTGTCCACTTCTGTTTCATTCGACCCCTTGGGGGTGTCATAGAAAATAAAGCTGGTTCATCTGCCATGAGGAAATGAAACCTCGATCATTCGAGGCGACGGTAACACAGACTTTATCGACACTAGACTTAGTGTCATTTCTTGTATCGAAGCCCAGAAATACTTGGTAAGAGGATTCCTTATCTTCTAAGCTCGCATTTCTCAAATCGACGGGGAAAACAAACCCAAGCATAAAAGACATGCCCAACTCACAATGGATGTATTTTGTAAGGTTATGTTTTTCACCCTACAGAATGAGATAATTGATGTCCCATACTTTTGGACAATCTTCTTCCTCTTCGGATCCAATTAGTTCGACAATACCGTTGTCTAACAAGCCTTGAAATGAATGACTTCCTCCTTTTAGAAGTCGAAATTTGTGCAAATTTTGAACCACCAACAGTAGATGCATGACCCTTTCAGCATCTCACCAGGGATGCACACTACTTTATTCTTGGTCTCTTCTTTGATTTCCATCATTGGAAGTACTTCTTCTCTACGCAACTTATGCCCCAACTCAGCCACAAATGAAGCAGATTCTTTGCAACTTCCTACCTAATCACTATCAACAATAATCTTAGCCATTTCGCTGAGTGAAGCTTTGGTGTCAAACTAATGTTTGCTTTCTACAGGATAGAAGTATATCGGGAAGCCCTTCACGTAAAAATTGTTGATGCAAGAGCGGTACCATGCAAAACTATATTTCTAACTCGTCATCACATAAGCTTATTGAAGCTTAATAGACTTAAAAATCTCTTTAAAAATTATTAAAAAAGTTAATAAGCCATATCTGTGACAATTCGTCAATTTATGGTTGATATTTTATTCGCAAATATTATTTAAAAACATTATTTTAATGCTATATATTGAACTCACTTATTTTTGGGATGAAATTTGGATTTACTTCTTGAAGTAGCATCGACTACGTCTAAACCGGAGGATTCTAAGTTACGTGCTTACGTTTACATACACCGTTTTGGTGACAGTCCGACATTTCAGGAAATAAAGTTATCCGTGAATATTATTTTGGGATTTTAAATTTGTGTTGGTTCATAAACTCACAAATTTACGAGAAGATATTAGGACATACGTGAATAATTTAGCGTCCTTTACGACTAAACCAGGAACCTTAGGATTACGTATTTACATTTTCGTACTCCGTTTTTTATGAGACAATTTTTATTAGATTTGTTTTGTGTCGTTGATTCATAATTTATAAAAACGTTTTTCGTAAAGCGACCCGATGGCACGCAAATTGAGGAAACTAGAATCGAGGAATACCCGTAAATTAGCGGGATGGGACAAAACAAGTTTATCCCACCCCACTAATATGGGACGGCCCAAGCATGCTACACCTCACCTCATATGTGTCAAAGCTTCACTTAGAAGCTAAAGACACTTGTATATATTCCTTAATACCACTCTTGCTAAACCATTTCCTCACAAACTTCACATGCAAAACAAATAAAATCTCTCATCTCTCTCTCTACATTCCGTCCCAAATCAAAGAACAAACACCCCTTTTGATTAATTCTAGCCATAAAATTGTGTTATATGCATATATAATGAAGCTCCTTTGAAACCTTGTTGATTGGTGATCCTTATAACCTCCAAGAAGATGATTTGATGATGTCCAAGGGCTGATTTCTATATAAAGTTTACAAGTATTAGTTGTCTTGAAAGTTGGTGTTGATTTATCACAAGTTGTGTGATCAAAATCAATGTTTTGATCATCACCTTCTTCATCTTGGCTGGTAACAAGATTCATTCTTCCATTCTCTTGATTATTTTGTAAATGTAAATGTATATTTTCTTCTTAATGTATATATGTATGATGATATATGATGATAAAAACATTTTGTGGGGATCTTGTGTTGATTAATATGATCAAAATAATTAATAGTTATATAAAAGGATGATGAAATCTAGCCTAAACAAGTAGGCTGTATAAAACAGAATGTGACACTATGATAACTTGTAAAAATGGCATATATTAAAGAATATAAAGTAAGTAATATGTCTTTTACACATGTGGGAGTTTACCATACAATGGAAACCTAAAAATGAGTAAGATATGATCAATACAAGATTAGAGTGCAAATCTGAGTACACTGTTTTGGACGAATTTTATAAAATACTTAGAGGTTGATTCATCAGTAGCTATAAAGGAATAAAATGAGTCACATATCATGTAGAATATGTCATAAAAATTTGGAGTTATATCGCCATGTAGAACTCTAGATATGACCATTTTAGTAAACTAGATTTTTAGGACTGATTTTGTATAAATAATATATAATATAAGCAGTCAAAATTTATTTAAAATATATATATATATATATGTATATAAAACCCACTAGTTGATAATAATTATAATAAAAAAGTTATATAAATATTGATATTAAAATGGGATATGTTATATAAATTTTAAATATAAATATTTTTCCCAAGTTATAAAACTATATACTAAGTTTTACGTCTTCTCGGCTAAAACCGAAAGATTAACGTTTTTGTCAAATAAAACTTTACGGTCGGACCCGTCTAATGTAAACTTTTATAAACACACATACTGATATATAAACTTATATAACAAGTAAAAACCGATAAAACCCGAGCTTTACAAAATGTAAACATTAACGGGTCAAAGTAGCCTTATTGGACTATTAACCCGACTAGTTTGGTAAAACACTTATAAACTTACTTATTGGGCTTAACCCATTTGGGCCCAACATGTAAAGTATAATACTGATATTAAAAAGTATAATTGGGCTAATGAAAAGTATTGGGCTTGTAATAAGCTTATTGGGCCTCAAAATGTAATTAAATTGAACTAGTATAACTAGTATAAAAATGTTACCAACACATAAACACAATAATGAATGAGTAAAGATGTATAAACCCACTTTATCATCATAATATTTATAAAATAATCATATATATACATAGTTATGGTCTTTATAAAGTCATTGGATAAGAGTCCAAATCGCCGATAACCGCCTTCCCACATCAACGTGAGTTCATAGCCTCGCACTCTTTTAAATGTTTTTATGAAATGTTTTATAAACCCGTGAGGGAGATAACATGTTAGTTTTTATAAAATAGGACACTAGTTGTCCCGATTGTTTGTTTATTGATTTGGACCCGAATGATTGTATGACCCGATAAATGATTAGATGACCCGATAAATGAAATGAAATGGATTATTAAAGTTAGCTTATGTCACTAAAAGTACCATTAGCATGAATTGTTAACTACCGGGATGTGATAGACGCTTGTGCATATAATAGTACTATTTGGGGACGATCACCCCAGTTCGCGCCTTGACGGTTGATCCCCGTCGTGCCACTTTGATTGGTAAGCGAATTTATGTATGAGAAGATTTACATAGCGTGATGTTTGTGACGACATGCTAAATTAGATGGGCAAATTGAGTTTCGGGTTAGCTACCCGTTGTTTGTTGGAGTAAGGTAACAATGTCATGCGGCTTATAATAATCCAAAATAACGAAATACTGCTATGCGCACTAAATTACGATATATTGTCTGACTAGCAATACGGGGTCTTATTATTGATATTATGTTCGTGTTTTGGTTTTACATAACCATATTCATATAACGGTTTTTATTTAACTCTATACAACGTTATAAAACGTATTGTATGATGTTTTTACGATAATGGTTCGTATAATGATTTTGAAGGCAAACGCCTATATCATGATTTTTGATAAGGATTTGTATAAAATGACTTTGGCTATTTTATGGCCTATTACGAAGATTTGTACAAAATTATTTTCGGTAATAATTATATACCGATGATATATTAATGGTTTTATTAAACTCTATGAATTCACTCGGCGTTTTCGCTGACCTTTTATTTTAACATGTTTTATCTCAGGTACTTGAAGGTAATTCTCGGGAAGACAACAAGAATTCATGGCCCGTATAAAAATAATAATTTCCATTCAAATGCTTTTTAAAACTTGTATGATATACAATGACTTGAGACCTATGTAAAATTTGATCTTTATGAATGGAGATGCTTTATTATTAAACAACACGATTTTTAAGTGTTGTCTATGATGTGAGTAATGTGTTATCCCGTAACACCAACGAGTCTTCTGCTATATTGAATTGTGTAAATTTGGGGGTGTTACAGTTTGGTACCAGATGTCTCATTATAGAGAACGAAAGATTTTTAAAACCAAGGTTTTGAATAAAACATTTCAAAATTTTTTAACTATAAACATTTTTCTCAAAATGTCAAAAAATCTTTTGACTATAACGGTGCCGAAGAAATCCCGAGTTACCGACAAGGCCAGACTAAGAAGTGTTATTTTAATATATATATAACTTGGACTATATATATACATATAATGTAATTTGATTACATGATTGTTTGATGATTATTTCTATATTTATACGAGGTATTTATACGACGTAGATTGTCACAAGAAACCATAACTCCCCTAGTAAATCAGTCGAAGCCATTCCCGTAGGAATTCTAGCTATTCCAGATCTAAACCAAGTTGTGGACATTTATGATCCCAACAAAATGGTTGATATTTGTAGAAATGTAGATATTAGTTGATTGTGATATTGAGGAAGAATTGGCGAGATTAAATATGATATCGATGTCATGACGATCTTTCCATATAGAGTGGAGTTTTATAAAACCTTACCACCTAGAAAGGTGTCATCTGATTTGTTGTCACACAATTCTTAAATTGAAATCGAAAGGGTGAATGTCGCACTTGAGGCTGTCATTGGAACCATTACCCAAAAGCCTCATGCCACTAGTACCTTTCCGAAAAGTCTAATTGAATGTGTGAGTCATTTCATACTAGTGAATCATTTGATAACTATTGATAAAGGAGTTATAGGATTGGAAATTAAGTTTTGTTCATATCGAGCTTTTATTGCCCTATTAAGGTCTAAGAATAAAGTTGAAAGTATTGGAGAATGAGGTAGGATATCAAATTGAGTATAAGTTGATTGAAAACTTGAATGAAGTAAAAATTTAACTCGTATGGAATATGAGATTGATAAGAGGAATTCGTTAAGTCCTGTGATTGAATTATAAGGTTTTAAATGATTGTTGGTTCGTGTTAAGGGTTGTTCCTAGGTCATTGACCACTGACAAGGATGCCCAGTGTCCAAGAAATAAATTGAAGAAATCTTCTTCTGAATTGGGACCGATGGATCTTTCGGGACATGTGGAACACCTAATGACTCATGTAGATTAGTATTCATTATGGTATCTTTTAAAAATAATCCCTAACTTAACTGAGACATCAGTTGGTAGGATGAGTTCTTGGAATTGTATGACATAGTGACACATAATGTGTTACGGTACAATTTTGACTTGTTTGTGATTAATGAAAAGACTACCATTGATTGCTAAATCCTACATGTATTGATGTTATCTATCCTTTATTGCTTCATCCTAATGCTCGCATTAGTTATGTAACCATTGAACAAGTACTCATCTCGAATTGAGTTACGTTGTGGATTATTCTCTTTGTATTCCTGAGTGCCATCGATGTTATGAACCTCATGATTATTTGGCTAAAGCTCATTTCCTAGCATATTGTAGTTAGTTCTTGGTGAACGACTTTTCATTACTCTTTTGCAGATCACTCATTGTTTTTATAAGATAAAACAGTATCCCTTGAGAAAAATTGAGTTTTCATCACTATAAGGATTATTCAAAGTGAGATTTATAAGTGATCATTATCGAAATGAAGTTGTTTATAAAACACCTTGGAAACTTAATTGTTTTCATAACAAAGAAAATCTTTGTAATTTTATTTTTGATTCTTATTTAAGAATTAAGCATGAAAATATTTTTATTTTAAACATGATGAAAAAGTTTTGACGAACTGAGTATTGCATCGTTAATCTTGAAATTGTATATAGTTGCGCGCCTACATACAATTTGGAATGGACCCATGCAGGATTGATTAGTAGTCACCATGAAATTATTAATAAACACTAAATTTTCTATAAAGATTGTGAAATATTAAATTTTATGAGATCTGCCAGAAGTGAAAAATAGGGACATATTGATAGGGACACCTACATATCTGCCCGTACCATTTATTCTTCTAAATCAAATTTACTCATCTGTAGATATTGTCTTCATTGACAATTGATATTCCTTCCTTGTCCAATTCTTCCGTGGTGAGATTCTTTGGAAAAGTATTTGATTACCGAGTGTTGATACCCGATTGGATGTATCGACGTTCCTATCATTTCTTCTGATTAGATTTCATTTGAATGACCTAGGTAACGACCCGAGGAGCTTTCAAATGTGTACTCGAATCATGAAAACATGGGATATACTCATATTCGTTAATGTTTTCGTTTGTATCTGATTTGAAATTCTCTCGCGTAGATTATGCGTTGACCTTACTCTTTTAAGGTTAGTTATGTCTCCAGATATCCTTGAATTGTGAAGGATTATGAGTTATTATTAGTCTTTTGAGAAGTTCACATCTTATCGACGGCAATAAAACTGAAAAGTTGATAGTGCCAGTAGAATGGATTGATTGATTATGACATGACGACATTGTCTTAATTGATGGGAACTCGAACAGAATTCCCCTAAATGATAAGATGTTGAATATCAAAAGCGATCTAAATAATTCTTGATGGATGACCATATCCTGTATTTAGACTTGAAATTATACCATGAATGGTTGTGAACTAGTCATACACCTTGTAATCTAGAAAGAACTTAAATTAAATTTATTAAAAGATGTTTCTATTATCTGAAACTTTAGGAGGTATTTGTTGGTGAATTACCTAGACTTTTGTCATTAAGGCAAGTTGAAATTGGTATTGATTATATAACCGGTGCTGCACCTGTGGCATGTGCACTGTACGTCAGCAACATTTGAATTTATAGAATTACCGTACAACTGAGAGATTTTTCGGAGAAAGCTTTTATTTTACCAAGCTCGTCATCATGAAGAGCTATGGTGTTATTATTTCTTATGTTTATTGATTACCGTGAACTAAATAAATTGACGATTAAAATCTATATCCACTACCCAAGATGATAGATTGTTCGATCATTTACAAGGTTCTAGCGTATGTTCTAAAGATTTGATCCACGGCATGGTTATCATCAACTTCGCATCTACGAAAAAGATTATCTATTCCGATTACTACATCCAGAACTTGTAATGAACATTATGAGTTTCACGTGATGTCGTTTGTATTGGTTAATACACATGTAGCATCCATAAATTTGGTGAATCACGTGTGTAGGCTGTAGTTTGATAAATTCATTCTTGTGATCATTAAGAACCATTTGTTTGTTTATAAGAATAAGAATGAGTTAATAATTATTTATAGACTACCCTTAGTTGGCCGAGTAGTAAAAACTTGTACCTTGAATATTTAACATGTGATGAAAGACTTAATCCTTTACATTATTTGACCGTGTGATTAAAAGATAATGGAATCTATATTGACTCTTCAAAAATTACGAGCCCTGTTAAGACTTTGGGTTTTACCAAAAAGAAAGTGCAAATATGTTTTGACAAATAATTTATCAAAGGATTTTTAAGAAATTATTGCCTTATACAAAAATCATTTAACTAAACTCCTGTTTAGGGGTAAATGTTTGTGTATACCTCAAGACAACCTAAAAGGGATTGAGGAAAACATTTAAACCATGACTTGAGATTTGAAACGACAGTTTTTGCTTTTCAACTAAGAAAATTTTGACCAAAGAATAAACAAAGGTTTTTCGAACATTTACGGATCTTATTAATTATTTTAATTATTTTCGATAAATCAACAAAAATCTTGTTAATTAAATTCAATTTATTTTGAACATTTTTATAAAATTGGACGAACTGAGAAATTTAAAATTTTGACGTTGACTGTCATGAAAATTAAATATTTATTATTTAATTACTTTTAATATTTATCGACGCTTTAGACGTCGGATTGAGCAAACCCAATGAAGATAATAGTAAAGACGAAACTAAAACATAGAAGTTATGAAGAAAGAATTTTTGAATCAATACGGTCATGATATTTATTTCATCAGGGAAGGTAAACGTAATTACTAACACATAATAAAGAATCAATTAGGATGTGTTACTTAATAATGATTGTGCAAAATAAATTGCTGAGTAATTTAAAATATAGCTGATGCTTGTAAAAAGGATAATATAAATAATAAAAGGGGTTCACGACTAATGTGAACCATTAGAATTGAGAAGCCGATAGCGTTAAATGCTTAAAAGGCCACTTGTGGTTGCCTAAATATGGAGGTTTGTGAGATATAGTCATGTTGGAATCCCGTAAGTATAAGTATTCTATTCCTGTCATTTCTGACTAAATGTATCCTTATCGGAAGAAGTTGTACTAATGGCAAATTATGAAGGCAGACATCGCCTCATACATTAGTAAACGTCTAACTATTGCAAAGGTCATCATCTGAATTTAATTCGATTTGGGTCATCGTCGACAGACTGACCAAATCTACTAATATCATTTCCGTTAATGATAGATTCTCGATGAAGAAATTGACTCTTTTGTATTTAAAGGAGTTGTGTAAACATAGTGTGCCTGTATCGATCATCTCTATCAAGATCCTCGCTTCGCATTGAATTTCTAGAGATTTGCTCAGAAGTCATTGGGAACGAACCTTGATGAGAGTACCGTTTACCACCCCAATCGAAGGGACAATGTAAAGTAATGATACCAAACACTAGCAGTGTTGTTTTATGCTTGACTAATTGACCTTTGGTAATAAAACATATAATCGCTTTCCTTTGGAGAGACTATCATTGAAAATTATCGTATTAGGATCGAGATCGAATCTTGTTAGGATCTAAATATAAGAGCATCTGTAAACAGGAGTTGGGATGAAGACACCCGACATACACCCATTGTGAGTTGGACAAGTCTTTTAGGTTTAAGGTTTCCTATGATGAAAAACCTAACCTTACAAAATACCCGACCCGCGAAACCTGAAATGATTGTTGAAATTAGGATCTGATTATTGACTGCCAGTAGTGGGCAGGAGGTTATGTGAATATGAAGTGTATATCTTGAAGTGCCGGATGGGTAGCGAAGTTATGCCATAAATTTTCACCATAGAAAGATGAATTGAAGATATGAAAGATCATGGGAAATAAGTCCCCGTTGTATGGGACCATTGAGATGATATAAAAGTTGGTTTGAAAGGCATATAAGCTGGATCTACCCTATGACTTCAAGGGCTGCGTGAATTATGTTTCGTATATCTAACTTGATGAAATGTCTATCAAGTGAAAATCTAATTACTTCTTGATGAAGTATAGATCGGCGAAAAGTTGCATTCATCAAAAACCCGTGAACATCATGGATAGAGAAAGTAAGTCAACATTAAGCCTGATCGTATTCCTGTAGTTATGTTTGATGAAACTCGCGCATTGTAATGAATTACACTTGAGAGAAAAGACCGAATGTGGAGGAGATACCCACATGGCTTTAACTCTATAAGAAGCGAGTAGTAAGGTAAAATGATCTTTGAGGACAAAGATCCTGTTTAGGGGTAAATGCTGTGACAATCCGTCAATTTATGGTTGATATTTTATTCGCAAATATTACTTAAAAACATTATTTTAATGTTATATATTGAACTCACTTATTTTTGGGAAGAAATTTGGATTTACGTCTTGAAGTAGCATCGACTACGTCTAAACCGGAGGATTCTACGTTACGTGCTTACGTTTACATACACCGTTTTGGTGACAGTCTGACATTTCAGGAAATAAATTTATCCGTGAATATTATTTTGGGATTTTAAATTTGTGTTGGTTCATAAACTCACAAATTTACGAGAAGATATTAGGACTTACGTGAATAATTTAGCGTCCTTTACGACTAAACCGGAAACCTTAGGATTACGTATTTACGTTTTCAAACTCCATTTTTGATGAGACAATTTTTATTAGATTCGGCAATTCATAATTTATAAAAACGTTTTTCGTAAAACGACCCGAGGGTACGCAAATCGGGGAAATTAGAATCGAGGAATACCCGTAAATTAGCGGGATGGGACAAAACAAGTTTATCCCACCCCACTAATATGGGACGGCCCAAGCATGCTACACCTCACCTCATATGTGTCAAAGCTTCACTTAGAAGCTAAGGAAACTTGTATACATTCCTTAATACCACTCTTGCTAAACAATTTCCTCACAAACTTCACATGCAAAACAACTAAAATCTCTCATCTCTCTCTCTCTACATTCCGTCCCAAATCAAAGAACAAACACCCCTTTTGATTAATTCTAGCCATAAAACTTGTGTTATATGCACATATAATGAAGCTCCTTTGAAACCTTGTTGATTGGTGATCCTTATAACCTCCAAGAAGATGATTGATGAAGTCCAAGGGATGATTTCTATATAAATTTTACAAGTATTGGTGGTATTGAAAGTTGGTGTTGATTTATCACAAGTTGTGTGATCAAAATCAGTGTTTTGATCATCACCTTCATAATCTTGGTTGGCAACAAGATTCATTCTTCCATTCTCTTGATTATTTTGTAAATGTAAATGTATATTTTCTTCTTAATGTATATATGTATGATGATATATGATGATAAAAACATTTTGTGGGGATCTTGTGTTGATTAATATGATCAAAATAATTAATAGTTGTATAAAAGGATGATGAAATCTAGCCTAAACAAGCAGGCTGTATAAAACAGAATGTTACACTATGATAACTTGTAAAAATAGCATAGATTAATGAATATACAGTAAGTAATATGTCTTGTACACATGTGGGAGTTGACCATACAATGGACACCTAAAAATGAGTAAGATATGATCAAAACAAGATTAGAGTGCAAATCTGAGTACACTGTTTTTGACGAATTTTATAAAATACTTAGTGGTTGATTCATCAGTAGCTATAAAAGAATAAAATGAAGCACATATCATGTAGATTATTCCATAAAAACATGGGGTTCTATCTCCATGTAGAACTCTAGATATTACCATTTTAGTAAACTAGATTTTTAGGACTGATTTTGTATAAATAATATATAATATAAGCACTCAAAATTTATATAATATATATATATATATATATATATATATATATATATATAACCCACTAGTTGATAATAATTATAATTAAAGAGTTATGTAAATATTTATATTAAAATTGGATATGTTATATAAATCCTAAATATAAATGTTTTTCCAAAGTTATAAAACTATATACTAAGTTTTACGTCTTTTCGGCTAAAACCGAAAGATTAACGTTTTTGTCAAATAAAACTTAGACGGTCGTACCCGTCTATTGTAAAATTTTATAAACTCACATACTGATATATAAACTTATATAACAAGTAAAAACCGATAAAACCCGAGCTTTACAAAATGTAAACATTAACGGGTCAAAGTAGCCTTATTGGACTATTAACCCGACTAGTTTGGTAAAACACTTATAAACTTACTTATTGGGCTTAAACCATTTGGGCCCAACATGTAAAGTATAATACTGTTATTAAAAAGTATAATTGGGCTAGTGAAAAGTATTGGGCTTGTAATAAGCTTATTTGGCCTCAAAATGTTATTAAACTGAACTAGTATAACTAGTATAAAAATGTTACCAACACATAAACACTATAATAAATGAGTAAAGATGTATAATTTCACACCCCACCATGGCGGAATATGGGGCGCGACGTATGGATATCATCACAACATGGCGTGTCTATAGAGATAACTATATGAAATAAGAAATGTCAAAAAATTGTGACACAAAAGTTATGACAATATCTCAACAAATGCAGGAGTCTAGGTAAGTAGGTAACAGTCCTACCTCTTACCCAAGACAAACAAATAACATAACCAAAACAAACATATGTGTGCCAAAAGTATCACTTATTAAATGAACAAATAAAACTAAGAAGGAAACGGGGATCTCCTTCTAAATTCATTCCTACGCTCTCCAAATCCTAGCCACTTATGTTCTCATGCTTAACCATAGTATCACCCTGAAAGAGACACCAAAACACGTCAACATAAATTTGGTGAGAGTCATAGGTTTAGACTCAAACGCCAAAATCATACCAAAAGCTGTGAGTAACAACCAAAAGTTAAAAACATATGGATAATGTGATACTAATATGCATTAACAAACTAACATTCAAGATTTGAGCAGCAATCAAAGCAGCCAAATCAGGATTTCTGTCACCACCACTTCCCCCAACACCATTTCGCGTATTCACCATGCTATAGTAAAAACATGACACCCGTTAACAACTACCAAAATACTCCATATAGTACTTACCTCCATACACACGCCTAACATAACCATACGTACTACCAACATATACTATACAAGCATGTATCAACTCTCTTTCATGCAATCATACTTGAAAGTCCAGTGGTTTTGTGGCACATATATAATTATGTAGGCCTCCATAATTGTACATGTTCCCTTTCACCAATGTACTCCCTCCTATGATGACACTTACAAGAAATTAATACTACACATAACACATAAATCCATCAATCTCACAAGCACATAAGCACACAAAATAAGATCCAAAACTCCATTTATTAAAATAACATAGTCAAATACTTGAAACATCCCAAATGCATGGTGTAGCTAAACTAGCGTAGACATAATCCAAACGAAAACATAAATAATTCTAAGGCATGCCGCCCATAAGTGTCGGAAACGGTTTAAAACAAATAACTATTGGATGCAGTGGATTCGGTATCAGATTCTTCTCCTTCATTATTGTTACTATCTAGGTAAACTGGTCTTGTCTTGACAGTCCTCAATAGTACTTCCTTATTCCCTTCCTTAGCCGTTACCGTTAGGACTGTCTTATAGACCCACACATTGTTCACTTTCACCTTAGACATGCGTTCTATCGCCTCACATGGATCCCACTCCTCTGGAATTCTCCTCCTATAGTTTGTACGTCTGTAGCATCCTAACCTCGTAATTCCTATGGCTTGCACCACCACTACTTGGGTCTTAAGGGGCATGATGTATTAATTCTTATTTTTTTGTTCAATATTAATAACCTGGCCTTTATTTAAAATGTTTGTTTTTATAAAATAAATATATAATGAATTCTCCGACAAAGTTACGGCTTTAAATAAAGTATAATTATTATTTATCTATGAAGTATATGTCCGTCATCGACCGTAAATAATAGAAATATTCTCTATTGTCATCGTAATTATTTTTTTTTTAGCGTTTATTTTTCGTGTTTGACGTGTAACTTTCAAATCGTTTAACTTTTAAAATATCAGGTTTCAATAATACCCGCTTATTCAGTATTTCTCTAAAATAGAATATAGTAGTGCACATTAGATGTCAAATGAGCTTATTTGCTATCCATTTCACACGTATGATCTTCCAAAATAAAATACGTCTTTTCATATTATATAAGGATCAACATATTAGCTATTAATATTCAATGTGCATTTGTAGCTTTACACCGTACCTTATATGTTAAGGAACTAAGCCTCCTATCTGATTACATTTTGCGTCACTCAAGCATGACATGTGACTATAATAGACAATTCCATCTGTTTGACGCAATGATGGACACATTTTATCGCAAACTTGCATCTATTCAAAAACAATATATACATAGCCCATCTGCTTATTATTTGTATGTTGCTAAAGATAATAGTAAAAGTTTGAACACACATCTCCTTGGTGTTTTATTTTTGACGAGAAAACCTCAACGACAAGGATAAATATCATCAACTTATAATTTTACTAGTTTTTACGAGTAGATGTTGAAGCGTTATGATGTAAGAAAAATGAACTAGTTGGTTTCACGATGGCACTCTTGTATACTAGTTGTGTTCGTGCTCCTATATATATAGGACTCCGGTTTCATATGTTTAGTTCGAGTTCGGTTTCGGTTGGTGTTCCTATTTGGTTTTGGTTTCGATTCACGAGAGGGTTATAGTTTGTGACGCGGCTGATTTGGATCACGCCTAGCTTTTATGCACCTCCGAGTTTATGGTTCGTAAGTCGTGGATCCAAGTTTGTGTTTTGCTTAGATTCTCGGGCAGATTTATCTTTGTTAGTACTCGTGTTCATGTCGACATATATACTCGTATATACTCGTGCATGATGATTCCTATTCAACTCGTATTCAGGCGATCGATGAACTAAGGTACTACTATCGACTCGATATTACGATTTGTTGTTAAAATAGCTAAAATGAAGAACAATGGCGTTGAACATTCAAATGAACAATATGCTTCACTCTAACATGAAATAGTTAAAATGACAATGAAGATAGATACATCCTCACGTCACATTCATGAATTGCAAATGCATAATTACATATTTGGTCCATGATTTATAAAGCTATGTACAAATAAATAGTATAGATTTTCAAAACAACATTTTTGGTCCTTGTTCATTTTATGCCTTTCAAATCTAGTCCAAACTATATTTTTAGAAAACTTTTATAAAAGTCATTTATTCATTTATTTTCGTTTATATCTCTAAGACGCGCAACTTTATTTAGGTCATCGTTAAAAGCTCGTGGTTTCTCGGCATATCTTATTTCATTGTTTCACCCCATCACTATTATCTTGATCATTATCCTCGTTCGATATCGCTATCGCTAAGGTGAGTTCATAGCCTCTCTTTTACTACTTTATTGTTTTATTAAACCCGCGAGGGGGATACATGCTACTTTTTACGAATGGACGCAAGTGCTTGAACTGTATGCTTATTTTATCCCTTTTAGTCATGAACCGTTAATTACTTAGACCGACTGTACTGGTCGAGTAAACGTGAATGCTGTGAATAGATCTATTGGGATTGACCTCTCCGTCTGGGTTTAACGGAAAACCGACTGGACGCACTGTATTTGAAACTTGAACGGAATAACGGATGTTAATGTTCGGTTTCATGAGCTAAATGCGATAACTGATGCTATCTGACTTTTGTAATCTGAATACTGAAATCTTGTGGTCCACTGCTTTTACTTGCAAACCTATGAATTCACTCAACCGTTGTGTTGATGTTTTAGCATGTATTTATCAGGTACTCAGGTTTAATAGCAGCTGGAGCATGGAGTCGCACTGGATATTTTAAAGGCAATAAAATAATGATTACCATTCGATAAACTGTTTGAAACTCTTTATTATTACAATATTGTTGGGACCTGTTTCTGTTTGTAAACTCTGATGTTTTATTAGTCGAATGGATTAAACTTTTAAAACGCCTCTTTTTGAGTCATTTTCTGTAACTTGTATGTTGTGCTATGAAGTAATACTCCCAATGACCCTTCCGCTGCCTATCTTGCATTTGGGAGTGTTACAGATTGGTATCAGAGCACTTGTTATAGAGAATTAGGTAATTTTTAAAACCTAGACTATAACAGCTCTTTCACTAAAACGATTTTATTGCCTTGAACATCATCCATGCGCTCGTGCTGCCCGAAAGCTTATAAAATATGTATATTGATATATATATATTTTGTTTCTCGTTAGTATGTTTATGAAGGAATTATTTATATAAACATTGTGCTCTTCAAGACACTGCGGGTGAAGCATTGGTCTTGATTTTTTTTTCCATAACTTTTATGACACTATTTTATATGAACGTGAACTCACCGTCAAGTGTCGATTCTGCTGGTTAATTTTCCGCCTGCTTTTGGGTTTGAATACTCATCTTGTTCTTTGGAATCATATAAGTTGTTTCATATCCCGTCGTGTAAAGTCTTCCAGTTGATTGGTGTACGACTTTGACTTATCACCTCGTGGGGTGCTAATTTGAGGAACCTATTTCTTTTGAAGCACGATTTATTGTGTTCCTTGATAAATTTATCATTCCGATTGATTTTGAAGAATTATGTCGTAAAAGAGATTATTTCTTTTTCTATGAAACAGTTAATTTGGTCTTGATCTCGTGCTTTTTGCAACGATGGTTAGGTAGGCTAATTTATAATAATCTTGTTGAAACGACCTCGTCACTCGCTTGAACAAGAAAATTATAAATCACCGAACCATTAATTTATAAATATTAATTAGATGGACCTGACGAACCTATTTAATTAATGATTTGTAAATGAGTGGGCTTAAGCATGTGGCATTCTCACAAACTGTTTCATCTTGATTCATACTTCGATTGTACGATTCAGCCGTTCTCTATCGCTATTCTAATTCTTATCGTTATTATCTTGTACGAATAAGTATTTAATCTTTTTATATTTTTGATACATTTGAATGGATTATTCTGAGCGTGTATCGACTTTTGTGAACTTAAAAGTATTCTCACATTTTTTCGAACGTATCATGAACATTTAAAACAACTGAAATCTGGGACAGAGTTCTTTTAAGGTGGTTAGACTGTAGTAATTCTTAATTTTCTGTTCAATATTAATAACCTGGCCTTTATTTAAAATGTTTGTTTTTATAAAATAAATATATATTGAATTCTCCGACAAAGTTACGGCTTTAAATAAAGTATAATTATTATTTATCTACGAAGTATATGTCCGTCATCGACCGTAAATAATAGAAATATTCTCTATTGTTGTCGTAATTATTTTTTTTTTAGCGTTTATTTTTCGTGTTTGACGTGTAACTTTCAAATCGTTTAACTTTTAAATATCAGGTTTCAATAATACCCGCTTATTCAGTATTTATCTAAAATAGAATATAGTAGTGCACATTAGATGTCAAATGAGCTTATTTGCTATCCATTTCACACGTATGATCTTCCAAAATAAAATACGTCTTTTCATATTATATAAGGATCAACATATTAGCTATTAATATTCAATGTGCATTTGTAGCTTTACACCGTACCTTATATGTTAAGGAACTAAGCCTCCTATATTATTACATTTTGCGTCACTCAAGCATGACATGTGACTATAATAGACAATTCCATCTGTTTGACGCAATGATGGACACGTTTTATCGCAAACTTGCATCTATTCAAAAACAATATATACATAACCCATCTGCTTATTATTTGTATGTTGCTAAAGATAATAGTAAAAGTTTGAACACACATCTCCTTGGTGTTTTATTTTTGACGAGAAAACCTCAACGACAAGGATAAATATCATCAACTTATAATTTTACTAGTTCTTACGAGTAGATGTTGAAGCGTTATGATGTAAGAAAAATGAACTAGTTGGTTTCACGATGGAACTCTTGTATACTAGTTGTGTTCGTGCTCCTATATATATATAGGACTCCGGTTTCATATGTTTAGTTCGAGTTCGGTTTCGGTTGGTGTTCCTATTTGGTTTTGGTTTCGATTCACGAGAGGGTTATTGTTTGTGACGCGGCTGATTTGGATCACGCCTATCTTTTATGCACCTCCGAGTTTATGGTTCGTAAGTCGTGTATCCAAGTTTGTGTTTTGCTTAGATTCTCGGGCAGATTTATCTTTGTTAGTACTCGTGTTCATGTCGACATATATACTCGTATATACTCGTGCATGATGATTCCTATTCAACACGTATTCAGGCGATCGATGAACAAAGGTACTACTATCGACTCGATATTACGATTTGTTGTTAAAATAGCTAAAATGAAGAACAATGGCGTTGAACATTCAAATGAACAATATGCTTCACTCTAACATGAAATAGTTAAAATGAGAATGAAGATAGATACATCCTCACGTCACATTCATGAATTGCAAATGCATAATTACATATTTGGTCCATGATTTATAAAGCTATGTACAAATAAATAGTATAGATTTTCAAAACAACATTTTTGGTCCTTGTTCATTTTATGCCTTTCAAATCTAGTCCAAACTATATTTTTAGAAAACTTTTATAAAAGTCATTTATTCATTTATTTTCGTTTATATCTCTAAGACGCGCAACTTTATTTAGGTCATCGTTAAAAGCTCATGGTTTCTCGGCATATCTTATTTCATTGTTTCACCCCATCACTATTATCTTGATCATTACCCTCGTTTGATATCGCTATCGCTAAGGTGAGTTCATAGCCTCTCTTTTACTACTTTATTGTTTTATTAAACCCGCGAGGGGGATACATGCTACTTTTTACGAATGGACGCAAGTGCTTGAACTGTATGCTTAATTTATCCCTTTTAGTCATGAACCGTTAATTACTTAGACCGACTGTACTGGTCGAGTAAACGTGAATGCTGTGAATAGATCTATTGGGATTGACCTCTCCGTCCGGGTTTAACGGAAAACCGACTGGACGCACTGTATTTGAAACTTGAACGGAATAACGGATGTTAATGTTCGGTTTCATGAGCTAAATGCGATAACTGATGCTATCTGACTTTTGTAATCTGAATACTGAAATCTTGTGGTCCACTGCTTTTACTTGCAAACCTATGAATTCACTCAACCGTTGTGTTGATGTTTTAGCATGTATTTCTCAGGTACTCAGGTTTAATAGCAGCTGGAGCATGGAGTCGCACTGGATATTTTAAAGGCAATAAAATAATGATTACCATTCGATAAACTGTTTGAAACTCTTTATTATTACAATATTGTTGGGACCTGTTTCTGTTTGTAAACTCTGATGTTTTATTAGTCGAATGGATTAAACTTTTAAAACGCCTCTTTTTGAGTCATTTTCTGTAACTTGTGTGTTGTGCTATGAAGTAATACTCCCAATGACCCTTCCGCTGCCTATCCTGAATTTGGGAGTGTTACACATGACTTAAATATCAAAAGAAAATATCACTCATCAGATACATAGTATAACATAACAAAAATCAGATGCTATCATGCACCAAATTATATACTATAACATACATTTCTAGCAAAGTACAAAAATGACTAGTGTGGACGATGGTAGTTAAACCCGCACTAGTCAAAACCCTAAAAGTAAAATAATATGTGGCCAAGTATGAACCATATTAGTTCCTAACTTAAAAACATCACAAAATAACATCCAAACACATCAATTATTATAAAATGCACACATACTCTTATGACGCCTATATGTAGGGACCCTTAAGCTATAGACTAGCCTACACGACTAGGCAACCTAATTCTCTATAACCATTGTCTCTGATACCATTCTGTCACACCCCACCATGGCGGAATATGGGTCGCAACGTATCGATATCATCACAACATGGCGTGTCTATAGAGATAACTATATGAAATAAGAAATGTCATAAAAAGGTGACACAAAAGTCATGACAATATCTCAACAAATGCAGGAGTCTAGGTAAGTAGGTAACAGTCCTACCTCTTACCCAAGACAAACAAATAACATAACAAAAACAAACATATGTGTGCCAACAGTATCACTTATTAAATGAACAAATAAAAACTAAGAAGGAAACGGGGATCTCCTTCTAAATGCATTCCTACGCTCTCCAAATCCTAGCCACTTATGTTCTCATGCTTAACCATAGTATCACCTGAAAGAGACACTAAAACACATCAACATAAAGTTGGTGAGAGTCATAGGTTTAGACTCAAACGCCAAAATCATACCAAAAGCTGTGAGTAACAACCAAAAGTTAAAAACATATGGACAATGTGATACTAATATGCATTAGCAAACTAACATTCAAGATTTAACTAATCAAACCAAAACCCAGGCTCCCAGCCATACCAAACACCATACTCCCATAGGCATCCAAACACCTATGAACCAAATCCTAAGGCCCCGCCTTGTCAACATCCCCTTGGTACCAAGTCAAAACATAAAAAATCAAGAATTAACTAGCAGTTAATGACATAAGTATGCACACATAAGTCCATTACCAACGCCAAACATTCACAGCATAATTTATAAATAACATAACAGTGTCTCTTCCATCCCATATAGAAGTTATAAACATTAGTAAACATGGGACTATGAAACTCACCTAATTGAGCTTCTCCAAAAGTCCTCGCACAAGCAAAAAGCTAACAAACCAAAAACACATAATCAAAGCATGAACCAATCACTAAGATGGCTCATCAACCTATGATGGATATCTAGCCTACTCCCATATATGACCCTCATTAATATGCTCTAAAAACCCCATTACCCTTCCCTAAAAAGCCCTTAACTTGTTTAAGTTTGATAACTATCCCGTTCATATTTTACACAAAACAGTCCCAACTTTTAGGTCTCCAAACTATCAGCCAAACGCCCACCTAAACATACCCATACTCTCTGTAAAGGGAATATTTATGGCCTTACATATGTTAGCTAACACCTTCCATTTGCCCCAACCTTAAAGCTACTGTTAAGGCCCCGATATATATATATATATATATATATATATATATATATATATATATATATATATATATATATATATATATATATATATATATATATATATATATATATATATATATATATATATATATATATATATATATATATATATATATATATATATATATTCCAGATTTACTGATTTGAAACATACAAAAGGTTTGTTATGATTAGGGGGTCTTACCCTAAATCACAACCTTAGCCCCAATGCAGATACTTACTATAATATATAAACCATCTCTCATGTTCGTTAGAAGATCCCAATGCAACCCTAAGTACCCCAAACAACCCAAAACTTAAAAAGAAAACAGGCTGACTTCAAAACTGTTTTGACCTCCGACTGTTGTAACCTGTTTTTGACCCACTTCCCGACCTCCAATTTAGTTCTCGTTTCTTGCATTAGAAATCCACTTCAATTACCTTTTCAGGGATACTTGGATCGCAAAATAATAGTTTATAGAACCCCCGAGATGATCAAAACAATTGACTCAAAATTCTGCCCAGTTTTTAAAAACGGGTTTAATTAAATTAACCTCATTAATTACCCCTAACCCCACTAATTACAATCCATAATTTATGTAATCATCATATTATCATTAATATAACATTAATATACTGTTTTTAAATTAAATCCTAACCTAATTCCATCATAAGATGATTAAAGAAAATATTAAAACAATTTAATTGAAAAGGGTTATGAAGGTTTACCTTTAAATTAATGGAAGATGAAAAAAACTATGAAACCCTAAAAACACCCCTTTTGCCGCCGACTTCAACTTCAGGAGAAAAATAATATGGCTTTTGATTTTGTTAAAAACTTTATATAGGGTATGGGTGAATCCAAGTCCAACCCATAGCCCACTTACCTTAAATTTTTTTTTGTTCCAATCGGCCTAAACCGACCCTTAACCCCTTTTTTTTATTTTTTTTCTTTTTATTTATTTATTATACACTACTAATTTTACCTTAATTTTCCTTAATTTATTACAACTCGTAAAACCTCTAAAACTTTAAAACCGTAAAACTAGTCAAATTTACGCGTTTTACCGTAAAAGACGTAAAATATACACTTTTATAAAAAATCTCAAATTTTGAAATAAACTTTATAACTAAGTCCTAAATGACTTAAAAATATCCCGAAAAATACTCATATGACTAATTACCTCATCTGAGACCTCTAAATGCTAAACCGTAAATCCTATAAAAATACAGTTACTATAATACTTATATGTATACGTAAGCACCAAAATATCACCATTTCATTTCATAGTCACTAATTGTGAGCTCATGAACATGAAACATCCGTTCCTCGATTTACTTATGAGTAATCTATACTCATAAACGATAACCACACCAACCTCGTTCACACAAAATAAACCCGTAAACACACAAATCAAGTAGTCACACATAAAATAACCTAAAAATAGGACCAAGTGACGAACCTCAAAACCACGGTTGTCACATCACTCCCTCCTAATAGAAATCTCGTCCCGAGATTTACACCTTAGGATCGTCATTAACAAAAATCTGAGGATACTTATTCCTCATAAACTCTTCCCGTTTCCACGTGAACTCCAGTCCACGTTTTGAATTCCACCTAACCTTAACTAATGGTATCTTACTTCTTTTCAATGTTTTAACTTCCCGGTCCATAATCTCTATCGGCTCTTCAACAAAACGAAGACTCGCATCTATACTAATATCATCCACCGATACTTGCAAGTCAGTTCTTGCTAAGCACTTCCTCAAGTTTGAGACATAAAACACATCATGTACACTACTCAACCTTCTGGTAATCTCAACCTATACGCCACTAGCCCAATCCTTTCAAGGATTTCAAATGGACCCACAAATCTAGGCACTAACTTCCCTTTCTTCCTGAACCGCATCACCCCTTTCCATGGTGAAACCTTTAGCATAACCTTGTCCCCAACCTCAAATTCCAACGGCTTACGCCTCTTGTTCGCGTAGCTCTTTTGTCGATCCCTAGCCGCCTTTAATTTCTCCTTAAGCACAGTTATCACATCCGTAGTCTCCTGTACCATCTCCGGTCCAATTAGTTGACTACTTCCTACTTCAGCCTATAGCAACGGTGACCTAAACTTCCTACCATAAAGTGCTTCAAACGGTGCACACTCTATACTAGCATGGTAACTATTATTGTATGAAAATTTTGCCAACGCTAGATGATTCTCCCAACTTCCTCCAAAGTCTATCATACACGCCCTCAACATATCCTCTAGCGTTTGTATAGTCCTCTCACTCTGTCCATCCGTCTGCGGATGATAAGCTGTGCTCATATCAAGTCTCGTTCCCAAGGCTTTCTACAATAGTCCCCAAAACCTAGACATAAACCTACTATCCCTATCCGATATGATCGACACCGGCACCCCATGTTTTGCCACCACATGTTCCAAGTATTTCTTGGCAAACCTTTCCATCTTAGCATCCTTCTTTATTGCCACAAATTGGGTAGACTTAGTCAGTCTGTCCACTATTACCCAAATCATGTCATTACCACTGTTAGACCTTGGTAGTTTTGTAATGAAGTCCATGGCAATATTCTTCCACTTCCACTTAGGAACCTCTGGTTGTTGTAGTAATCCTGATGGTCTTTGATGTTCAGCCTTCACCATGGCGTAAGTCAAACACTCACTAACGTACAAAGCTACATCTTTCTTCATTCCTAGCAACCAATACATATCTCTCATGTCCCGATACATCTTATCATCTCCTGGGTGTATCGAATACCTCGACGTATGAGCTTCATCCAATATAACCTTCCTTGTATCGCCAAACAACGGAACCTAGATTATATCCAAGTAATACTTGCAACCATCTCCTCTTTCTTCCATGTACTGATCCATAGTATGTAGATTTTCTTCAACCTGCCTCTCCTCCTTAACGGCCTCTACTTGTGATGCTCAAAATCTATCTCTAAGGGTTGTCTAAATAGTTATGCTCATTTCCCTTACTCTTTTAGGTTTTAGCCTCTCCTTCCTACTTAGAGCATCCGCCACCACATTGGCCTTTCCAGGGTGATACTTAATCTCACAATCATAATCACTAAATAGCTCCAACCATCGCCTCTGCCTCATGTTCAAATCTTTCTGATCAAAGATGTGGTGTAAGCTTTTGTGATCCGTATAGATCATACTTTTTGTCCCATACAAGTAATGTCTCCATATCTTAAGAGCAAAGACTACAGCTCCTAGTTCCAAGTCGTGTGTGGTGTAATTCTTCTCATATTTTTTCAATTGTCGTGATGCATAAGCTATGGCCTTATCTCGTTGCATAAGAACACATTTTAACCCCTGGTTGGACGCATCACAATAAACCACCAAATCTTCCACCCCTTCTGGTAAGGACAAGATCGGTGCATTACACAACCTATCCTTTAGTGCCTGAAACGCCTGCTCTTGCTCTTCGCCCCATTCATACTTCTAATTCTTTTGGGTCAACAATGTCAAAGGCTTTGATATTCTAGAGAAATTCTCTATAAATCTTTTGTAATATCCTGCCAAACCTAAGAATGACCTTATTTCTGACGGTGTAGTAGGTGCCTTCTAATCCTTCACGGCTTCAATCTTCTTTGGGTCTATATGTATGCCATCATTGTCGATTACATGCCCTAGAAATTGTACTTCTTGCAGCCAAAATTCACACTTGGAGAACTTCCCATAAAGTTTCTCCTTCCTGAGCAGTTCCAATACCGACCAAAAATGTTGGTTGTGCTCCTCCTCCGTCTTAGAGTAGATAAGTATGTCATCAATGAAGACTATGACAAACTTATCCAGATATGGCTTGCACACTCGGTTCATTAGGTCCATGAACACTGCTGGCGCGTTTGTCAATCCAAATGGCATAACGGTGAATTCAAAGTGTCCATATCTTGTTCTGAACGCGGTCTTTTGTATGTCCTCCTCACAGACCCTTAGTTGGTGATAACCAGACCTAAGGTCAATTTTTGAGAAGTATCTTGCTCCTTGTAGCTGATCAAATAAATCGTCAATCCTTGGGAGAGGATAACGGTTCTTAATGGTCAGCTTGTTCAGCTCCCGATAGTCGATACACATCCGGAATGTTCCATCCTTCTTCTTAATGAATAGCACCGGCGCTCCCCATGGAGAAGAACTTGGTCGAATGAAACCCTTATCCTGCAACTCCTTGAGTTGCTCGGCTAATTCTTGCATCTCTGACGGTGCTAGACGATATGGTGACTTCGCTACGGGTGTTGCCCCGGGTACTAAGTCAATCTTAAACTCTACTTGTCTCACCGGTGGTAACCCCATCAAGTCATCCGGGAATACATCGATGAACTCTCTTACTACTCAAATCTTATTTATTTGTGGGTCATCATCCTTGGCATTCATAAGGGACCTGTCTTCTTCACCTTCCTTTCTCCGTACACATATAACACCTTATTATCAACTATGGGTATCTTAACAATCTTTTCCTTACACATTAGCTCAGCCCTATGCTTGGATAACCAATCCATCCCAATAATAACATCAAAGCTCCCATGTCCTAGAGGGATTAAATCTATGGTGAACTTAAATTCTCCTAACTCTAATTTGCAGTTTAAAAATATCTCATCTACGTCTTCTTGCTTACCACTAGCTATCTCAATCACATACCCTGGTTTTGCTACACTAGGGTTCATATTTAACAAAGGCACGAATTGAGAAGACACAAAACTAGAATCTGCCCCAGAGTAAAAAAGAATCGTAGTGAGGTGATTGTTAACAGAAAACGTACCTGTTACTACATTCGGGTCCTGCATCGCTTCTACTGCATTTTCAAGATAAACCCTGCCTCCATTCTGATTTCCTTTATTCTGATTTCCTTCGTTCTTGTTCCAGTTCTGATTCCCAGTGTTTCCATTTTTGCGGTTGGCATTGTTCCGGTTCCCACAGCCTTGTTTTCCTCGATTTCCTTCCAAAGCTAGCTGGCCTCTGCCCTGGTTGGTTGCTCCAACCAATCTAGGACACTCCCTCTTGAAATGCCCGGGTTGTCCACACTCAAAGCAGTTTCCCCCGGTGACATTCATCCTCATAGACTGGATTGGTGTTGCGTTCCTGTTAGGTGCTTCACAGTTCCTAGCAAAGTGTCCCGGTTTCTGGCAATTGAAGCATATCTGGCATGGTGTACCTCTTGGATGGAACCTAGAGCAGGTTCGGCAAGCTGCATTGTTGTTGTTTGAATTTCCAGAACCTTGAGGTACTCTCATGGCAAAATTTCTTCCATCTTTTGCCTTCTTTTATCCCCCGCCTTTACCAAGGTTCCACTAGATACCGCCTCCTCAACAAGTATTCATGCTGTAAGTATAGCTTGCTGTATCGTGTTAGGTTGAGTAGCCTTGATCATTACCCTAATCTGAGTAGGCAATCCAGCAATGTACCGCTTGATTTTGTTTGCCTCAGGGGTAACCAAATGGGGAACCAACTTTGCCAATTCATGGAAGCGATCCGTGTAATCTGCATGAGCCGCTCCAACCATAGCATGTCCTCAAAACTCATTTTTCCAGCTTCTCCATCTCATTGCTTGGACAAAATTCCGTAGTCATAAGAGCCTTAAAATCGGCCCAAGCCATAGCATTTGCAGCAACTCTCCCTCTTGCTTGAACTTGAGTATTTCACCAAGTTAAAGCCTTCCCTACCAGTGAACCAGTTACATACATGACCCTTTGATTGGGTAAACAACCACTCATCTGAATCACATTTTCCATCTTCTCATTCCATTGGGCAAGTACTACCGCGCCACCCTTCCCATCATACTCTTTTGCACCACAAGAAGTGAATGCCTTATAGCTACAACCATTGTTTCCACCTCCTTCTTGACCATTGTTGTTGTTGTTGTTCAGGTTATTAGTCACCTGCTGAACAATGGTTGGTATTATGTTGGCCATTTGAGCAGCAATCAAAGCAGCCAAATCAGGATTTCTGTCACCACCACTTCCCCCAGCACCATTTCGCGTATTCACCATGCTATAGTAAAAACATGACACCCGTTAACAACTACCAAAATACTCCATATAGTACTTACCACCATACACACTCCTAACATAACCATACGTACTACCAACATATACTATACAAGCATGTATCAACTCTTTTCCATGCAATCATACTTGAGAGTCCACTAGTGTTGTGGCACATATATAATTTTGTAGGCCTCCATAATTGTACATGTTCCCTTTCACCAATGTACTCCCTCCTATGCTAACACTTACAAGAAATCAATACTACACATAACACATAAATCCATCAACTCACAAGCACATAACCATACAAAATAAGATCCAAAACTCCATTTATTAAAATAACATAGTCAAATACTTGAAACATCCCAAATACATGGTCTAGCTAAACTAGCGTAGACATAATCCAAACGAAAACATAAATAATTCTAAGGCATGCCGCCCATAAGTGTCGGAAAAGGTTTAAAACAAATAACTATTGGATGTAGTGGATTCGGTATCGGATTATTCTCCTTCATTATTGTTACTATCTGGGTAAACTGGTCTAGTCTAGACAGTCCTCAATAGTACTTCCTTATTCCCTTCCTTAGCCGTTATCGTTAGGACAGACTTATAGACCCACACATTGTTCACTTTCACCTTATACATGTGTTCTATCGCCTCACATGGATCCCACTCCTCTGGAATTTTCCTCCTATAGTTTGTACGTCTGTGGCATCCTAACCTCGTAATTCATGTGGCTTGCACCACCACTACTTGGATCTTAAGGGGCATGACTTAAATATCAAAAGAAAATATCACTCATCAGATACATAGTATAACATAACAAAAAGCAGATGCTATCATGCACAAAATTATATACTATAACATACATTTCTAGCAAAGTACAAAAATGACTAGCGTGGACGATGGTAGTTAAACCCGCACTAGTCAAAAACTCGAAAAGGAAAATAATATGTGGCCAAGTATGAACCATATTAGTTCCTAACTTAACAACATCACAAAATAAGATCCAAACACATCAATTATTATAAAATGCACACATACTCCTATGATGCCTATATGCAGGGACCCTTAAGCTATTGACTAGGCTACGCGACTAGGCAACCTAATTCTTTATAACCATTGTCTCTGATACCATTCTGTGACACCCCACCATGGCGGAATATAGGGCGCGACGTATGGATATCATCACAACATGGCGTGTCTATATGTGACAATCCGTCAATTTATAGTTGATATTTTATTCTCAATATTTATTTGAAAATATTATTTTAATGTTATATTATGAATTCACTTATTTTTGGGAAGAAATTTGGATTTACGTCTTGAAGTAGCATCGACTACGTCTAAACCGGAGGATTCTACGTTACGTGCTTACGTTTACATACACCGTCTTTGGTGACAGTCCGACATTTCAGGAAATAAATTTATCCGTGAATATTATTTTGAGATTTTAAATTTGTGTTGGTTCATAAACTCACAAATTTACGAGAAGAGATTAGGACTTACGATTTTATTTTAACGTCCTTTACGACTAAACCGAAAACCTTAGGACTATGTATTTACGTTTTCGAACTCCGTTTTTGATGAGACAATTTTTATTAGATTGGTTTTGTGCCGTTGATTCATAATTTATAAAAACGTTTTTCGTAAAACGACCCGAGGGCACGCAAATTGAGGAAACTAGAATCGAGGAGTACCCCTAATTAAATGGGGATGAGACAAGAATAAACTTGCCCCACCCCCACATGGGACGGAATGTGTAAGCAACCAACACTCCATGATGTGTCAATTTACAACACACTACAACAACACTTGTCCTAAGCTTACTATGTAAGCTAAACTTACCTCAAAACTACTTTCACATACCATTAGCTCTCATTTTATAACATGCAAAACCACACATTTTCTCTCATCTCCTCCCTTGTTGCCGTCCACCATCACCCTTAAACACCATCATCATACAATTTTTAACCATAAACATTTGTTATAATTAACATATGTTAATCTCCATTCAAAAAGATGAAGATTGGTGCAAGTTTTAACATCCAAGGAGGAGTTTCTATGGAGTCTTGGTGTTGATTTTCCACAAGGAGTTCTTGAATAATGTCGGTCTTGAAGATGGTCTTGGTATATCACAAGTTTCTCCATCAAAATCCATGTTTTGATCACAACCTACATCATCATGGTGGTATAAAGATAGTTCTTCCCATCCTCTTTTTATTTTGATTATGTAATCATGTATTTTATTTCCTATTGTATATGTATATGATGAATATATGATGATAAAAATATTGTGTGGGGATTTGGTGTTGATAATCATGGGTAAAAAGATGAAAAACTATAAGAAACAAGGCTAAAATCTTGCTTAATTTAGTAGGCTGTATAAAACAGTATAGAACCATGTGATGAACTGATAAAATGGCATAGATTAATGGATATACAGTAAGTAATATGTCTTTTACACATGTGAGAGTTGGCCATGCAATGGAATCATTAGGATGAGTGAGATATGATCAAAACAAGTTTATAGTACAAATCTGAGTTCACTGTTTTGGACGATTTTTAGAAAATACTTAGAAGCTGACTCTGTGACACCCTAGAATCGAGGTCATTAACGATACCCTAAATTACGCTAATTTTTGAAATTTTTGATAAATTTTAATTTCTATAATTATAAGTATTTTGGTTAGAGCCGATGTTCGAGGTTATAATTTTTACGGTTGACGTTTTGAGAAGGACGATGACGATTACGATCCCGAGAGATGCCCAATTTTATATAATTTTTGACGATTTATCGATAATGTAATTTTTCGAGAATTTTATTTACGGTTCGTGTTAAGTTGAGTCGTGTGAGTTTTATAGCCTTCCAAGTACATTTAAAGTATCCCAAAAATATTTTGGAGCATTCGGGAAGATTTCCGACTCCCGTAAAATTTTCAAAATTGACAAATGAGTCAAACCCGCAAAGTTTTGAGGTTGTTTTCTATTTAAGGACAAAAGAAGCCCAATATTGCACTTAGGTCCCTCCTAACTAACAAAAAGGGGCAAAGTGGACAAACACACAAACACATACAACATTTCACAAGAAAAATCAAACACTCCCTCCCTTGTCTCTCTCTAAACTCACGGCACACCCAAGAACACACAAAAATCCACCAAAAATCTTTTCTACTTGATTTTTCAAAAATCTAAGGTTAGACCACGCTTAGTTTGGTCATTACCCACCTATTCATGTAATCAAATCCAACATGCATTGATAAAAATTTTTCAAGATTTTTCATATGATCCAAAATTCGTTTTTGTGGCTATTTGAGCTAATGCATGTTAATTTTGAGTGTTATGGAAGTATAAACACCATGAAAACCCACCAAAATTAATTTGGTTGTGGTGATTTGGTCACCCAAACCCCACGGCAATGGGGGTGTTTGGGGAGCCATGGTGGTTGTTGATCATGCATGTTATTATTGTGTTTGGTTATTTGTTTTATGATGATTTACATAGGTGTTACTACTTGCATGTGTATTTTTCTTTGATTTTGATATTGAGATTGGTTGATCAATAGGGGTAGGATGGAAGTTTGATGTTAGGATATGTTTGGGAAGTCTTAGGATGATGTTTAGTGTTGGTTAGAAGTCTTGGAATCGAGTCTAAGCATGTTTTTAGTATAGTCATTTTTAGGCAGAAACATTTGGTCTATTTTGGAAAAATGATTTTTGTTTCAAGTCTTGAAAACTAAATATAGTGATAGAGGGTTTTTCTAGCTTTAATTTGGTATAAGGTAGAGCCCGTGACTCAAAACGAGCTAAAAGTTATGACATTTTAAAGATCGGGTACCGGGAGACGAGGACTTTCACAATCCGGATTTGTGCAAAGTTTTAGTCAAATCCCGAGGGTCACAAGTATAATTTGGTGAATGATCAAGGGTCAAAACTTGGTCCCTAACCTGTACAAATGAGTCTATATGTTGACTTATGAGTCAAGAAAGTCAAAGGTATTTTTCATATAGGTCAAAGTGGTCAAAATTGGTCGAAGCGCAATTTCAGCCCGTAAAATGTAGTCGTGGAAATGAGTTGCGTAACGGGTCGTAAAAGTGAAAACTTTTGTTGGACTTAAAAACATGTTATCTACAGGTCATATAGGATTTTTGGAAATTTTATCAAATTTTATAAGCATGGTTTAATAAGGTAAAACAGCCCGTACTTTAGTCAAGTACCGGCGAGAACGTGTAAAAATGGACAACGTAGGTTATAAGAATGGATGGTATAAAATGAATGATACTTGTTGTTTTTGTTTTTGGCGTGAGTTATATTGGTCTTAAGTGACTTATATATATGTATTTTATACAGTACCGTAAGTATTTAAATGAGATTACTCATTACGCGTTATTTGTGATAGGTGTTGAATTACCCGGGCATCCGTAACATCGTCAGTGAACACTCCTCGAACTACCGACTACTTAATATCTAAGGTGTGAATTTATAGCCTCGCTTATATTATTTCAAATTGTTTTACCCGCGAGGGAAATGCATGCTAGTTTTTAAAAGGAACGTATATCATGAATGATTGTTAGACCCGAAAGTTGCCTTAGAAATTGTGTTGAGTACCAAAGTTGCAAAAGTCCCTAAATTCATGAACTATTAACTATTGTCTTGCCCTTGCGAAGGGGGAAATAGCCGCTTATGCAATTTGTAGTACTACGGGGTTAACGACCCAATGCTAGCCGAGAAGCTGTACTTATAGTAAGTTCTGCGGTAGATTATTTTGTATGAGAAATAAGGTATAATTGCAACTGATGCCTTTAGAGGGGCACTGGTTTCATCTGAATCATGCCGGTATATTTACGCGGGTGATTGAGTTAACGGATTAGTGTCATGAGCTTAAACACAATTGTCAGTATCCTGATTATAGTTTGTTTGATCGACAAGACTATAAATGATCACGAATGGTTTTTATTATATATACGTTCAAATGGATTGAAAAACCTATGAATTCCACTCAACGTTTTCGTTGACCAAATTTTTGGCATGTATTTCAGGTAACCGCTGAGCAGTAGGATGGAGCATGCATGGGATGGATGTTGTGTGATCGGCTTGGTGTCCGCTTGTTTTTCCCTCCTTTTCTACTTAAACAATTTTTATGTTTAATGTCATTGTAAAACTAAAGTTTTTGGGGTTGAGATTCATGGGGACCGAAAACGCTAAACTCTGTGCACTATTTGGGGTTGGAAAAACTGTGGACATGTATCATCTAACAATTTTAAATGTTGAATTTTTAAGTCGACGTCTTTTTAGCGTCGTTTGATATCTCTTGTGTGCAATGAATACTGTGTAGCACCCATTGTTGTAGTTCCGCTGCGCATAACAATTGTGGGGGTGTTACAGATTGGTAATCAGAGCCACGAGTTATAGAGAACTAGGTCGTTTTTGAAAATCCTAAACTATAACTTTTGGTGTTGTAAGAAAGGGTCCAAGCATACACAACTATCCTGCATGGCTCCGGTAAGATTTATTGTTGTATTTATGGCATTTGACGTATACTTTTGAGTAAAGTATATATGTGGGTAATTATTATATAAGTATGGAATTACTATATGTAGACGTTAAATTTTACGTGAAATATCCGACATCGTAATTTTCATATTAATCATGCATGAGCATCATATTATTACATTTCGGGCATATGTACCACCTTTGCATTGCATTTGCATGCATATATTTATAATTATCGTATAATTACTTATGTACCCTCCGAAATTCGCTGTTATTGCAGGAATGGCCGAGGTACCGCCCAACGATAACGGGAACGATTACGTCGTAGGTCACGAAGGGGGACCGTTACCTCCGAACCCGCCGGACAATAATAATGGATGGATCGCTCCAGAAGACGAAATAGGACCGGAAAACGACAATGGCGAAAGTGAGGTGGATAACTTCAGCATGAGTAGTGACGACAATGAGGATTCCGAAGAAGAGCCCGAGGAGCTATTGGATGATGGCATTCCTGAGGATGCCGTAGGCCAGACCGAACCCGATTTGTTTCAATCTCCGAATTCGCCGAAGGGTTATGAGGTACCACCGACCGGTCGCTATGAGCAGCAACCCTTTGATCGCCCGATGGACAATAGTAATGGGAGCAGTGGAGAGTCATCCAAGTCGCCATCAATTCACGAGAACATTACGAGGGTCTATTTTCCGAGACCGAGTCACTACTGGGATCCCGCAGGTCGTTTGGGGAGGATGGAAAGGTTAATGTATGAGCGGTTTGTAGTTGAGACTAGGGTGATTAAAAAGTTTGATAAGACTGAGAGGGAGCATCAAAGATTGTTGGAAAGGACTTCAAGAATTGCGTATGATGGGATGATGAACACAAGTGCCATCAACAGTTTGAAATCAATGGTTGCGAATTTGAGTGCTAGTCTTGATCGTGTGAGGGAAGATCAGATGAGGTTGTCGAGGATGCAGAGTTGGGAGCATCGTGTGAGGGATTCATTGCCCCCGGATTGGAGATTCGTGGACGATGTGGAGATGGAGGCGAATGACTTCATGGTTCAGCCGCCTACTGGAGGTGCTTGTATTTCGGTGGGAAGTCAAGGAGCGATTGAGCATGGATCCACATCAGGGACGAAAAAGGAAACAGAATGTGGGCCAGATGAGAAAGGAAAGGGAAAAGTGGATGATGTGGACGAGGACGTGAGTGATGAGGAAACCGAGGACGACGATGAGCCGCCATCCAAGAGGCCGTGTGGATCACCACATGCCTAGTTACTTGTTTTGTATTTTTCTTTGATCATTGTAATAGAACTATTTTAGACCTTTGTATGATGGTATTATGACGAGAAACTCAAGTACTTGATGTTTTGTGGTGAATGATTGTAGTGGCATTACTTGTCACGATTTTGGTTAACTATCAATACAATCTATGTTACCTTTCATGATCTGTGATATGTCTTAAATTTGATCTTTTGTGGTGTGAATTGATGAATATTAGTAACTCCGTAGTGATGTGTCGTTGTATGTATTTTATGTCTGGGAAACTTGATATGAATACTTACATTGTTTTTCTATTTTTCTTGTCTTGCAGAAAGAGATATTCGATAAAACAATGCCTCCAAAGTTGACTGCCGATCGTGTTAACAACATGATTCAGGAAGCGATAGCTAATGCGTTGGAAGCAGACCGAGCTGGGAGAAATCAGGATCCAGGAAGGAACGCGGGGAGACAACCAGCCCCGAGAGTGTGTACCTATTCAAGCTTTATGAAGTGCGGTCATACGCAGTTCCGTGGATCGGGTGGAGCACTAGAACTTAGGCGATGGTTGGAAAAAGTTGAGAGTACGTTTGAAATCAGTGGTTGTGCAGAGGCGGATAAAGTAAAGTTTGCAGCAGCTACGTTTCTGGATGATGCGTTAAGCTGGTGGAACACCCAGGTAGCTACGGTGGGATTGGCTGTGGCGAATGCGAGAACGTGGAATGCGACCAAAGCCTTGTTGACCAAGAAGTTTTGCCCAGAGGAGGAATTGGGGCAATTGGAGGACGAATTGAGGCATTTGACCTTAAGGAACAACGATATAGCTGCTTACACCAGGAGATTCAATGAGTTAAGTCTTTTGTGTCCGGACATATTTGCCAATGATGCCAAGAAAATGAAGCAGTATATTAAGGGTTTATCTAGCAACATCAAGGGTGAAACAACTTCGTCGAAACCTGGAACGTTTGACGAGGCGGTTCAAATGGCTCACGCTTTGATGGACGTTAAGCTTCAGGATAAGCAGAATTACATTGCTGAGGGCAACAAAAGGAAATGGGAAGCAGCACAAGGTAATCAATCCCAAGGCCAGAACCGAGGAGGAAACCGAAACAACCAAGGGCCGAACCGTAATCAGCAGTTTAATCAGAGAAGGAACGAAGGAATGAGGGCCGTGACAAACCCTAGAGGTGTGAAAGTGAACCCCCATTGTGGAAAGTGCAACTTGTATCATGTTGGAAACTGCCCGCAGGCATGCGGCAAGTGTGGAAAGGCAGGTCATAGGACTGCTAGTTGTCGAATGGGAGGAGTAGCCACTGGGGCTAATGCTATCAGGATGAGAGGATGTTATAGCTGTGGAGAAAGGGGGCATGTGCAAGCAAATTGCCCGAAGACAGGGAACAGACGGGGAGGAAATAATGCGGCAGCTGTGTATCAAGTGGGAACTGCTGATAAACCACAAGGTCCCAATGTGGTTACCGGTACGTTTTTGCTAGACGCTTGTTATGCTAGTATTTTATTTGATTCTGGCTCCGACAAGAGTTTTGTAGACGTTAGATTTAGTCGTCATATCGATAGAGAACCGGTATTGTTAACGACTAGTTATAATGTTGAATTAGCCGATGGAAAAATTGTTAGTACGAATTCTATACTGAAAGGGTGTACCTTGAAGTTAGGAAACTACGCTTTTAAAATCGACTTGATGCCTATAGAGCAAGGATCGTTTGACGTGATTGTGGGAATGGATTGGCTAATGGCGCATAGTGCTACGATCGTCTGTGGTGAGAGATTGGTGCAGGTTCCGCTGAGGAATAGGGTTTTGACGGTAAAGGGAGACGAATGCACTTCTCGTTTGAAGGTGATTTCGTGTTTGAAGATGATGAAGTACGTAGAGAGCGGATGCGATGTGTTTTTGGCACAGGTTTCGAGCGATGGTGATGTAGAGGCGAGGATTGAAGAGGTACCAATTATTCGCGAGTATCCGGACGTTTTTCCAGACGAGTTGCCAGGTTTACCGCCTAATCGTGAGGTCGAGTTTCGAATTGATTTAGTGCCAGGAGCTGCGCCGGTTGCACGTGCACCTTATCGTTTAGCACCATCTGAGTTAAAGGAGTTAGCAGATCAATTGAAGGAATTGATGGACAAAGGATTTATTAGGCCGAGCTCATCACCTTGGGGAGCGCCAGTGTTGTTCGTAAAGAAGAAGGATGGTTCGTTTAGAATGTGTATCGACTATAGGGAACTCAATAAGCTGACGGTTAAGAATCGGTACCCATTACCGAGGATTGATGATTTGTTCGATCAATTGCAAGGGTCCAGTGTATACTCAAAGATCGATTTAAGATCAGGGTATCATCAACTGCGTGTAAGAGAGGAGGATATTCCTGTAACTGCCTTTCGTACGCGGTATGGACACTTTGAATTTCGAGTGATGCCGTTTGGGTTGACTAACGCGCCTGCTGTATTCATGGATCTTATGAATCGCGTGTGCAAGCCGTATCTAGATAAGTTTGTTATTGTTTTCATCGACGACATACTTATTTACTCTAAGAGTAAGGAGGAGCACGAGAAGCACCTGAGAAAGATTTTGGAGTTGTTAAGGAAGGAGAAGCTGTATGCAAAATTCTCTAAGTGTGAGTTTTGGTTGGAATCAGTGCAGTTTCTAGGTCATGTGATTGATAGTGAGGGAGTTCGTGTAGATCCTGCTAAGATCGTAGCAAACAGGGAATGGTCAGCACCGACGACGCCGACTGAAGTTCGACAATTTTTGGGTTTAGCTGGGTACTATAGAAGGTTTATTGAAGGATTTTCGTTGATTGCGAAACCATTGGCGCGGCTTACCGAGAAGAATAGGGTGTATGAATGGGGAAATGAGGAAGAGCTTGCTTTCGAAACGCTCAAGGATAAGTTATGTTCCGCGCCGATTTTATCATTGCCTGAAGGAACCGAAGATTTCGTAGTGTATTGTGATGCGTCTCGTAAGGGTTACGGAGCAGTGTTAATGCAACGTGAGAAGGTGATAGCTTACGCGTCGAGGCAATTAAGGAAGAACGAGGAGAACTACACGACGCACGATTTGGAATTAGGAGCGGTAGTTTTTGCGTTGAAGCTGTGGAGACACTATCTGTATGGGACAAAGTGTGTTGTATTCACTGATCACAAGAGTTTGCAGCACATTTTAGATCAAAAGGAGTTGAATATGCGACAGAGACGAGGGGTTGAACTACTAAGTGATTATGACTGTGAAATTCGCTATCACCCTGGGAAGGCGAATATTGTAGCGAATGCTTTGAGTAGGAAGGAGCGGGAGAAACCTTTGAGGGTTAGAGCTTTAGTGATGAGTGAGAGCGTTGACTTAACCGAAACCATACTGAAGGCTCAGGAGAGAGGATTGATGAAAGGGAATGTTGAAGCCGAGAATTTGGGACGAATGTTGAAACCTATTTTCGTGATTAGGTCTGACGGACTAAGATATTTTGAGAATCGAATTTGGTTACCATTGTGTCCATCTGAGGAAGGAAAGCCTGGAGTTCGAGAATTGGTTATGAATGAGTCGCATAAGTCGAAGTATTCGATACATCCCGGATCGGATAAGATGTACCACGACCTGAAGAAAGTCTATTGGTGGCCGAATATGAAGGCAGATATTGCTCGTTACGTTAGTAAGTGTTTGACTTGCGCGAAGGTTCAGGCAGAACATAAGAAACCATCTGGATTGTTGGTACAACCGGAGATCCCAGAATGGAAATGGGAGAAAATCGCAATGGATTTTGTGACGGGTTTACCTAGGACTCCTAGTGGAAGCGATATGATATGGGTAATTGTGGACAGGTTGACGAAGTCTGCTCATTTCTTACCTATGAAGAAGACGGACAGCATGGAAAGACTCGCCAGCGTGTACGTGAAAGAGATCGTCTGTAGACATGGAGTGCCGTTATCGATCATTTCGGATCGTGACAGTAGATTTACGTCGGAATTTTGGAGATCGCTTCAACGTGCGATGGGCACTGAACTGAGTTTAAGCACGGCTTATCACCCGGAAACTGACGGCCAGAGTGAACGAACGATTCAAACGATGGAGGACATGCTCCGAGCGTGCGTGATTGATTTTGGAGGAAGTTGGGAACGCCACTTGCCTCTAGTGGAATTTTCGTACAATAATAGTTATCATGCGAGTATCAAAGCAGCACCGTTCGAAGCATTGTATGGAAGGAAGTGTAGATCGCCTGTGTGTTGGAGTGAAGTAGGGGAAAGTCAATTGACTGGACCCGAAATGGTATTAGAAACGACAGAGAAGATCGTGCAGATCAAGAACCGACTACTTGCTGCGAGAAGCCGACAGAAAAGTTATGCTGATAACCGAAGGAAACCGTTGGAGTTTGAAGTTGGAGATATGGTTATGCTCAAGGTATCGCCATGGAAGGGTGTAATTCGTTTTGGAAAGAAAGGAAAGTTGAGTCCGAGGTATATTGGACCGTTTAAGATCGTTGAACGAATTGGACCAGTAGCGTACAAGTTAGAATTGCCGACCGAGCTTAGTGCTATTCATGACACGTTCCACGTATCGAACCTGAAGAAGAGTTTGGCGGACAAGGAATTGGTGATTCCTTTGGACGAGATTCGACTAGACGACAAAATGCACTTTGTGGAAGAACCTGTGGAAATCATGGACCGGGAGGTCAAGCGGTTGAAGCATAGTAGGATTCCTATTGTGAAGGTCCGATGGAATTCTAAGCGTGGACCGGAATACACCTGGGAACGTGAGGACTTTTTCAAGGAAAGGTATCCTCATTTGTTCCAGTAGCACGAAATGTGAGTACAAGAAGAGGCGAGCGCCGGGACGTCGCTCTCTTTAAGGAGGGGTGGATGTGACACCCTAGAATCGAGGTCATTAACGATACCCTAAATTACGCTAATTTTTGAAATTTTTGATAAATTTTAATTTCTATAATTATAAGTATTTTGGTTAGAGCCGATGTTCGAGGTTATAATTTTTACGGTTGACGTTTTGAGAAGGACGATGACGATTACGATCCCGAGAGATGCCCAATTTTATATAATTTTTGACGATTTATCGATAATGTAATTTTTCGAGAATTTTATTTACGGTTCGTGTTAAGTTGAGTCGTGTGAGTTTTATAGCCTTCCAAGTACATTTAAAGTATCCCAAAAATATTTTGGAGCATTCGGGAAGATTTCCGACTCCCGTAAAATTTTCAAAATTGACAAATGAGTCAAACCCGCAAAGTTTTGAGGTTGTTTTCTATTTAAGGACAAAAGAAGCCCAATATTGCACTTAGGTCCCTCCTAACTAACAAAAAGGGGCAAAGTGGACAAACACACAAACACATACAACATTTCACAAGAAAAATCAAACACTCCCTCCCTTGTCTCTCTCTAAACTCACGGCACACCCAAGAACACACAAAAATCCACCAAAAATCTTTTCTACTTGATTTTTCAAAAATCTAAGGTTAGACCACGCTTAGTTTGGTCATTACCCACCTATTCATGTAATCAAATCCAACATGCATTGATAAAAATTTTTCAAGATTTTTCATATGATCCAAAATTCGTTTTTGTGGCTATTTGAGCTAATGCATGTTAATTTTGAGTGTTATGGAAGTATAAACACCATGAAAACCCACCAAAATTAATTTGGTTGTGGTGATTTGGTCACCCAAACCCCACGGCAATGGGGGTGTTTGGGGAGCCATGGTGGTTGTTGATCATGCATGTTATTATTGTGTTTGGTTATTTGTTTTATGATGATTTACATAGGTGTTACTACTTGCATGTGTATTTTTCTTTGATTTTGATATTGAGATTGGTTGATCAATAGGGGTAGGATGGAAGTTTGATGTTAGGATATGTTTGGGAAGTCTTAGGATGATGTTTAGTGTTGGTTAGAAGTCTTGGAATCGAGTCTAAGCATGTTTTTGGTATAGTCATTTTTAGGCAGAAACATTTGGTCTATTTTGGAAAAATGATTTTTGTTTCAAGTCTTGAAAACTAAATATAGTGATAGAGGGTTTTTCTAGCTTTAATTTGGTATAAGGTAGAGCCCGTGACTCAAAACGAGCTAAAAGTTATGACATTTTAAAGATCGGGTACCGGGAGACGAGGACTTTCACAATCCGGATTTGTGCAAAGTTTTAGTCAAATCCCGAGGGTCACAAGTATAATTTGGTGAATGATCAAGGGTCAAAACTTGGTCCCTAACCTGTACAAATGAGTCTATATGTTGACTTATGAGTCAAGAAAGTCAAAGGTATTTTTCATATAGGTCAAAGTGGTCAAAATTGGTCGAAGCGCAATTTCAGCCCGTAAAATGTAGTCGTGGAAATGAGTTGCGTAACGGGTCGTAAAAGTGAAAACTTTTGTTGGACTTAAAAACATGTTATCTACAGGTCATATAGGATTTTTGGAAATTTTATCAAATTTTATAAGCATGGTTTAATAAGGTAAAACAGCCCGTACTTTAGTCAAGTACCGGCGAGAACGTGTAAAAATGGACAACGTAGGTTATAAGAATGGATGGTATAAAATGAATGATACTTGTTGTTTTTGTTTTTGGCGTGAGTTATATTGGTCTTAAGTGACTTATATATATGTATTTTATACAGTACCGTAAGTATTTAAATGAGATTACTCATTACGCGTTATTTGTGATAGGTGTTGAATTACCCGGGCATCCGTAACATCGTCAGTGAACACTCCTCGAACTACCGACTACTTAATATCTAAGGTGTGAATTTATAGCCTCGCTTATATTATTTCAAATTGTTTTACCCGCGAGGGAAATGCATGCTAGTTTTTAAAAGGAACGTATATCATGAATGATTGTTAGACCCGAAAGTTGCCTTAGAAATTGTGTTGAGTACCAAAGTTGCAAAAGTCCCTAAATTCATGAACTATTAACTATTGTCTTGCCCTTGCGAAGGGGGAAATAGCCGCTTATGCAATTTGTAGTACTACGGGGTTAACGACCCAATGCTAGCCGAGAAGCTGTACTTATAGTAAGTTCTGCGGTAGATTATTTTGTATGAGAAATAAGGTATAATTGCAACTGATGCCTTTAGAGGGGCACTGGTTTCATCTGAATCATGCCGGTATATTTACGCGGGTGATTGAGTTAACGGATTAGTGTCATGAGCTTAAACACAATTGTCAGTATCCTGATTATAGTTTGTTTGATCGACAAGACTATAAATGATCACGAATGGTTTTTATTATATATACGTTCAAATGGATTGAAAAACCTATGAATTCCACTCAACGTTTTCGTTGACCAAATTTTTGGCATGTATTTCAGGTAACCGCTGAGCAGTAGGATGGAGCATGCATGGGATGGATGTTGTGTGATCGGCTTGGTGTCCGCTTGTTTTTCCCTCCTTTTCTACTTAAACAATTTTTATGTTTAATGTCATTGTAAAACTGAAGTTTTTGGGGTTGAGATTCATGGGGACCGAAAACGCTAAACTCTGTGCACTATTTGGGGTTGGAAAAACTGTGGACATGTATCATCTAACAATTTTAAATGTTGAATTTTTAAGTCGACGTCTTTTTAGCGTCGTTTGATATCTCTTGTGTGCAATGAATACTGTGTAGCACCCATTGTTGTAGTTCCGCTGCGCATAACAATTGTGGGGGTGTTACAGACTCAACAGTAGCTATAGAAGAGTTAAATGGAGCACATATCATGTAGTTTATGTCATAAAAATTTGAGCTTCTATCTCTATATAGAATTCTAGATATGGCAGTTTTGGTGAACATGAAAATAAAAATCAGATTTTGGGAAATTAAAGTATAATAGTATTATATAAGCACTCAAATAAAAATAGTATAAAATGTAAATTAAAACCCACTAACTTATATAATACATTTATATAAATATGTATAAGGATAAATAAATGGACATTTTATAAAAATGGTAGTTTGATAAGTTTTATAAGTTATAAAACTATAAACATGATTTTTACGACTTTTTCGGCTATTACCGTAAAATTAACGTTTTTGCTAAATAAAACTTAGACGGTTGGACCCGTCTAATGTGAACATTATAAAACTCATATACTGATATATAAACATATATAACAAGTAAAAACCGATAAAACCCGAACTATAAAACATACGGACATTAACGAGCTAAGTTAACGTTATTGGACTAATGATACAACAAAATGGGCTAAAACACTTATAAACTTATTTATTGGGATTAAACCATTTGGGCCCAACATGTAAAGTATAAATACTGATAATACAAGTATGAAATGGATTAATACAAGTTAATGAACTTATAATAGGCTTATTGGACCTAAAACACGTAAATAAGTAAAACTAGTAAACTAGTAAGAAGTTATCAATACATGAACACTAAAATGAGTAAAAGAGAATATGTAAATCCACTTGATCATCATATATATAAAATCATCATATGTATACATAATTGTTATTTTTATAAATTCATTGGACAAGAGTCTAAGACGAGTATTATTTGTCTAGGTTTCCGTGATTGAAGCACGTACCGTACGTCCGAATTGCCGATAACCCGCCTTCCCACATCAACGTGAGTTCATAGCCTCGCACTCTTTTAATTGTTTTTATGAAATGTTTGATAAACCCCCGAGGGAGATAACATGTTAGTTTTTATGAAATAGGACACTAGTTGTCCCGATTGTTTGTTTACTGATTTGGACCCGAATGATTGTATGACCCGATGAATGATTAAATAACCCGATAGATGAGATAAAATGGATTATTAAAGTTAGGTTATGTCACTAAAAGTCCCATTAGCATGAACTGTGAACTACCGGGATTTGGTAGACGCTTATGCCTATAATAGTACTATTTGGGGACGATCACCCCAATTCGCGCCTTGACGGTTGATCCCCGTCGTGCCACATTGATTGGTAAACGAATTTATGTATGAGAAGATTTACATAGCGTGACCTTTGTGACGACACGCTAATTTAGATGGGCAAATGAGTTTCGGCCTAGCTACCCGTTGTTTGTTGTAGTAAGGTAACAATGTCATGCGGCTTATAATAATCCAATTAACGAAATACTGCTTTAAGCATTAAATTACGATATATTGCCTGACTAGCAATACGGGGTCTTACTATTGATATTATGTTCATGTTTTAGTTTTCATAACCATAATCATATAACGGTTTTTATTTAACTCCATACAACGTTATAAAACGTATTGTATGATATTTTTACGACATTGGTTCGTATAATGATTTTGAAGGCGAAAGCCTATATTATGATTTTGATAAGGATTTGTATAAAATGACTTTGGCTATTTTATGGCCTATTACAATGAATTGTACAAAATGATTTTCGGTAATAATTTTATACCGATGTTATATTGATGGATTTTATTAAACTCTATGAATTCACTCGGCGTTATCGCTGACCTTTTCTTTTAACATGTTTTATCTCAGGTACTTGAAGGTAATTCTCGGGAACACGACAAGAATTCATGGCCCGCACATAAATAATAATTTCAATTCAAATTCTTTGTAAAACTTGTATGAAATACAATGACTTGGGACCTATGTAAATTTTGATATTTATGAATGGAAATGCTTTATTATTAAACGACGCGATTTTTATGCGTTGTCTATGATGTGAGTAATGTGCTATCCCGTAACACCAATGAGTCTTCCGCTGTATTGAGTTGTATAAATTTGGGGGTGTTACAGTTTGGTATCAGAGCTCTCGTTATAGAGAACGATAGACTTTTAAAACCAATGTTTTGAATAAAACATTTCAAAATCTTTTAACTATAAACATTTTTCTTAAAATGTCTAAAAATCTTTTGACTATAACGGTGCCGAAGAATTCCCGAGTTACCGACAAGGCCAGACTGAGAAGTGTTATTTTAATATATATATGACTTGGATTATATATATATATATATATATATATATATATATATATATATATATATATATATATATATATATATATATATATATATATATATATATATATATATATATATATATATATATATATATATATATATATATATATATATATATATATATATATATATATATATATATATATATATATGATGTAATTTTATTACATGATTGTTTGATGATTATTTTGATATTTATACGAGATATTTATACGACGTAGATTGTCACAAGGAACCCTAAAATCCCCTAGTAAATTAATCGAAGTTATTCTCGTAGGAATTCTAGCTATCCTAGATTTAAACCAAGTTGTGGATATTTATGATCCCAACAAATGGTTGATATTCATTGAAATGTTGATATTAGTTGATTGTGATATTGAAAAAGAATTGGCGAGATTAAAACTGATATCGATGTCATGACGATCTTTCCTTATAGAGTGGAGTTTGACAAAACGTTACCACCTAGAAAGATGTCATCTGATTCGTTGTCATCCAATTCTTAAATTGAAATCGAAAGGGTGAATTTTGCACTTGAGGCTATCAATGGAACCATTACCTAAAGGCCTCATGCCACTAGTACCTTTCCGAGAAGTCTAATTGAATGATCGAGTCATTTCATACTAGTGACTCATTTGATAACTATTGTTGTAAGAGCTATAGGATTGGAAATTAAGTGTTGATCATAGCGAGCTTTTATTGCCCTATTAAGGTTTATAAATAAGGTTGAAAGTATGGGAGAATAAGGTAGGATATCGAATTGAGTATAAAATTGGTTAAAACTTGAATAAAGTGAAACTTAACATGTATGGAATATGAGATTGTTAAGAGGAAGTTGTTAAGTCTTGTAATTGAATTATAAGGTTATAATTGATTGTTAGTTTGTGATAAGTGTTATTCCTAGGCCATTGTCCACTAACGAGGATGCCCAGTGTCCAACAAATAAATTGAAGAAATCTTCTTCTAAATTGAGACCTGGATCTTCTGGGACAACTGGAACAGCTATTGACTCTTGTAGATTAGTATTCATTGTGGTATCTTTTAAAAATCCCTAACTAAACTGAGACATCAGTTGGTAGGATGAGTTCTTGGAATTGTATGACATAGTGACACGTAATGTGTTACGGTACAATTTTGACTTGTTTGTGATTAATGAAAAAGAATACCTTTGATTGCTAAATCTTACATGTATCGATGTTATCTATATTTTATTGCTTCATCCTAATGTTCGCATTAGTGATGCAACCATTGAACAAGTACTCATCTTGATTTGAGTTACATTGTAGATTATTCTTATAGAGTGCCATCGAGGTCATGAACCTCATGATTATTGGCTAAGCTCAATTCCTGATATATTGTAGTTAGTTCTTGGTGAACCACTCCTCATCACTCTTTTACAGATCACTCATTGTTTTTATAAGATACAATAGTATCCCTTGGGAAAAATTGAATTTTCATCACCATATGAATTATTTAAAGTGAGATTTATAAATAATCGTTATCGAAATGAGGTTGTTTATAAAACACCTTGGAAAACTTAATTGTTTTCATAATAAAGAAAATCTTTATAAATTTATTCTTGATTCTTATTTAAGAATTAAGCATAAAAATGTTTTTATTATAAATATGATGATAAAATTTTGACGAACTGAGTATTGCATCGTTAATCTTGAAATTGTATATAGTTGCGTGCCTACATACAATTTGGAATGGACCATGCAAGGCTGATTAGTAGTCACCATAAAACTGATTAACAAACACTACATTTTCTTTGAAGATTGTGAAAGATTAAATTTTATGAGATCTGCAAGAAGTGAAAAATAGGGACATATTGTTAGGAACACCTACATATGTGCCCAAACCATTTATTCTTCTGAGTCGAATTTACTCATCTGTGGAACTTGTCTTATTTATTGATATTCCCTTCTTGTCCAATTCTCCCGTGGTGAGATTCTTAGGAAAAGTATTTCATTATCGAGTGTTGTTACCCGACTGGATGTATCGACGTTCTTATCATTTATTTTGATTAAATTTCATTTGAATGACCTGGGTAACGATCTGAGGAGCTTTCGAACGCATACTCAAATTATGAAAACATGGGATATATTCATATTTGTTAAATGTTTTCGTCTGTATCTGATTTGAAATTCTCTCGCATAGAATATGCTTTGACCTTACTCTTTTAATGGTAGTTGTGTCTCCATATATCCTTGAATTTGTGGAGGATTATGAGTTATTATTAGTCTTTTGAGAAGTTCACATCTTATCGACGGTAATGAAACTGGAAAGTTGATAGTGCCAGTAGAATGGATTGATTGATTATGACATGACGACATTGTCTTAATTGATGGGAACTCGAATAGAATTCCCCTAAAAGATAAGATGTTGATTATCAAAAGTGATCTAAATAATTCTTGATTGATGACCATATCCTGCATTTAGACTTGAATTTATACCATGTATGACTATAAACTGATCATAGATCTTGTAATCTAGAAAGAACTTAAAAGTAAATATATAAAAAGATGTTCATATTATCTGAAATTTAGGAGGTATTTGTTGGTGAATTACCTAGACTTTCACCATTAAGGCAAGTTGAATTTGGTATTGATTATATTCCCGGTGCTGCACCTGTGGCATGTGCACTGTACGTCAGCACCATCTGCATTAAAAAATTACCCTATAACTGAGAGAGTTGTATGAGAAGACTTTTATTCTACCGAGCTCGTCATCATGAAGAGCTATGGTGTTATCATTCCTTATATTTATAGATTATTGTGAACTGAGTGAATTGACAATCGAAAACGATATCCATAACTCGAAATGGAAGATTTGTTCGATCATTTACAAGGTTCTAGCGTATGTTCTAAGGATTTGATCCACGGCATGGTTATTATCAACTTCGCGTCCGCGAAGAAGATTATCTATTCCAATCACTACATCCGGTACATGTAATGATCATTATGAGTTTCACGTGATGTCGTTTGGATTGACTAATACACATGTAGCATTCATAAATTTGGTGAATCACGTGTGTAGGCTGTAATTTGATAAATTCATGCTTGGGATCATTAAGGACCATTTGTTTGTTTATAAGAATAAGAATGAGTTAATAATTATTTATAGATTGCCCTGAATTGGCCGAACAATAAAAATATGTACCTCGAATAATTAACATGAGATTAAAGACTTAATCATTTACATTATTTGACCGTGTGATTAAAAGATAATGGAATCTATATTGACTCTTCAAAAATTAAGAGCCCTTTTAAGATTTTGGATTTTTCCAAAAAGAAAGTGCAAATGTGTTTTGACAAATGTTTTAACAAATGTTTTAACAAAGGATTTTTAAGGGATTATTCCCCTATGCACAAATCATTTAACTAAACTCCTGTTTAGGGGTAAATGTTTTTGCATACCTTAAGACAACTTAAGAAGGATTGAGTAAAACCATTTATACCATGACCTGAAAATTTGAAACGACACTTTTTGCTTTTCAACTAAGGAAATTTTGACCAAAGATTTTTCAAACATTTACGAATCTTATTAATTATTTTCGATAAATCAACAAAAATCGTGATAATTAAATTCAAATTTTATTTTTGAACATTTTATATAATTGGTCGAACTAGGAAATTTAAAATTATTACGTTTACGCTTCATAGAAATTAACTAGTTATTACTTAATTACTTGTAGTAATTATCGACGCTTTAAACGTCGGATTGAGCAAAACTGATGAAAATAATAGTTGAGATAGAACTAAGACTTAGAAAATGTGAAGAAAGAATTTTCGAATAAATACGGTCATGATAATTATTCCATCTAGGAAAGTGAACGTAATTACTGACACATTATGTATAAAAGATAAAGAACCAATAAGGACACGTTCCTTAATAATGAAGGTGCAAAATAAATTGCCGAACAATATAAAATAGCTGATACTTATAAAAAGGATAATATAAATAATAAAAGGTGTTCGCGGCTAACATGAACCATTAGAATTGAGAAGCCAATGGCGTTAAATTGTTTTAAAAGGCCGTTTATGGTTGCCTAAATATGAAGGATTGTGAGATGTAGTTATATTGGAATCTTGTAAGTATAAGTATTTTATTCCTGTCATTTCTGATTTAAAGTATCTTTATCTGAAGAAGTTATACTGATGGCAAATTATGAAGGCAGACATCGCCTCATACATTAGTAAACGTCTAGCTATTGCAAAGGTCATCATCTGAATTTGATTCGATTTGGGTCATCGTCGACAGACTGACCAAATCTACTAATATCATTCCTGTTAATGATAGATTCTTGATGAAGAAATTGACTCTTTTTGTATTTAAAGGAGTTATGTAAACATGGTGTGCCTGTATCGATCATCTCTATCAAGATCCTCGCTTCGCGTTGAATTTCTAGAGATTTGCTCAGAAGTCATTAAGAACGAATCTTGATGAGAGTAATGTGTACCACCCCAATCGAAGGGACGAGGTAAAGTAACGATACAAAATACTAGAAATCTTGTTTTATGTTTGAATGATTGACCTTTGGTAATGAACCGTATAATCGTTTCCCTTTGGAGAGATTATACTTGATAATTATCGTATTAGGATCGAGATCTAATCTTGTTAGGATCTATATATTAGAGCATCTGTAAGCAGGAGTTGGGATGAAGACACCTGACATATACCCATTGTGAGTTGGACATGTCTTTTAGGTTTAAGGTTTCCTATGATGGTGAACCTAACCTCGCAAAATACCCAACCCGCGAGACCTGAAATGATTGTTGAGATTAGGATCTGATTATTGACTGCCGATAGTGGGAAGGAAGTTATGTGAATATGAAATGTAGATCTTGAAGTGCTAGATGGGTAGCGAAGTTATGCCAAAAATTTTAACCATGGAAAAATGAATTGATGATCTGAAAGATCATGGGATATAATTCCCGTTGTATGGGACCATTGAGATGATGTAAAGATTGGTTTGAAAGGCATATAAGCTGGATCTACCCTAGGACTACAAGGGCTGCGTGAATTATGTTTCGTATATTGAACTTGATAAAATGCCTATCAAGTGAAAATCTGACTATTCCTTAATGAAGTTTAGATCGGCGAAAAGTTTCATTCATCAAAAACCCGTGAACATCAGGGATAGAGAAAGTAAGTCAACAATAAGCCTGATCTTATTCCTGTAGATAAGTTTGATGAAACTCGCGTATTGTAATGAATTACACTTGTGAGAAAAGACCGAATGTGGAGGAAATACCCACATGGCTTTAACTCTATAAGAAGCGAGTAGTAAGATGATCTTTGAGGATAAAGATTCTGTTTAGGGGTAAATGCTGTGACAATCCGTCAATTTATGGTTGATATTTTATTCTCAATATTTATTTGAAAAAATTATTTTAATGTTATATTATGAACTCACTTATTTTTGGGAAGAAATTTGGATTTACGTCTTGAAGTAGCATCGACTACGTCTAAACCGGAGGATCCTACGTTACGTGCTTACGTTTACATACACCGTCTTTGGTGACAGACCGATTTCAGGAAATAAATATATCCGTGAATATTATTTTGAGATTTTAAATTTGTGTTGGTTCATAAACTCACAAATTTATGAGAAGAGATTAGGACTTACGATTTTATTTTAACGTCCTTTACGACTAAACCGGAAACCTTAGGACAACGTATTTACGTTTTCGAACTCCGTTTTTGATGAGACAATTTTTATTAGATTCGTTTTGTGCCGTTGATTCATAATTTATAAAAATGTTTTTCGTAAAACGACCCGAGGGCACGCAAATCGAGGAAACTAGAATCGAGGAGTACCCGTAATTAAATTGGGATGAGACAAGAATAAACTTGCCCCACCTCCACATGGGACGGCGAGTGTATACGACCAACACTCCATGATGTGTCAATTTTCAACACACTACAACAACACTTGTCCTAAGCTTACTATGTAAGCTAAGCTTACCTCAAAACTACTTTACATACCATTAGCTCTCATTTTATAACATGTAAAACCACACATTTTCTCTCATCTCCTCCCTTGTTGCCGTCCACCATCACCCTTAAACACCATCATCATACAATTTTTAAGCACAAACATTTGTTATAATTAACATATGTTAATCTCCATTAAAAAAGATGAAGATTGGTGCAAGTTTTAACATCCAAGGAGGAGTTTCTATGGAGTCTTGGGGATGATTTTCCACAAGGAGTTCTTGAAGAATGGTGGTCTTGAAGATGGTCTTGGTTTATCACAAGTTTCTCCATCAAAATCCATGTTTTGATCACAACCTACATCATCATGGTGGTATAAAGATAGTTCTTCCCATCCTCTTGTTATTTTGATTATGTAATCATGTATTTTATTTCCTATTTTATATGTATATTATGAATATATGATGATAAAAATATTGTGTGGGGATTTGGTGTTGATAATCATGGGTAAAAAGATGAAAAACTATAAGAAACAAGGCTAAAATCTTGCTTAATTTAGTAGGCTGTATAAAACAGTAAATAACCATGTGATGAACTGATAAAATGGCATAGATTAATGGATATACACTAAGTAATATGTCTTGTACACATATGAGAGTTGGCCATGCAATGGAATCATTAGGATGAGTGAGATATGATCAAAACAAGTTTATAGTACAAATCTGAGTTCACTGTTTTGAACGATTTTTAGAAAATACTTAGAGGCTGATTCAACAGTATCTATAGCAGAGTTAAATAGAGCACATATCATGTAGTTTATGTCATAAACATTTGATCTTCTATCTCCATATAGAAGTCTAGATATGGCAGTTTTGGTGAACATGAAAATAAAAATCAGATTTTGGGAAATTAAAGTATAATAGTATTATATAAGCACTCAAATAAAAATAGTATAAAATGTGAATTAAAACCCACTAAATTATATAATACATTTATATAAATATGTTTAAGGATAAATAAATGGAAATTTTATAAAAATGGTAGTTTGATAAGTTTTATAAGTTATAAAACTATAAACATGATTTTTACGACTTTTTCGGCTATTACCTTAAAATTAACGTTTTTGCTAAATAAAACTTAGACGGTTGGACCCGTCTAATGTGAACTTTATTAAACTCATATACTGATATATAAACATATATAACAAGTAAAAACCGATAAAACCAGAACTATAAAACATACGGACATTAACGAGCTAAGTTAACGTTATTGGACTAATGATACAACAAAATGGGCTAAAACACTTATAAACTTATTTATTGGGCTTAAACCATTTGGGCCCAACATGTAAAGTATAAATACTGATAATACAAGTATGAAATGGATTAATACAAGTTAATGAACTTATAATAGGCTTATTGGACCTAAAACACGTAAATAGGTAAAACTAGTAAACTAGTAAGAAGTTATCAATACATGAACACTAAAATGAGTAAAAGAGAATATGTAAACCCACTTGATCATCATATATATAAAATCATCATATGTATACATAATTGTTATTTTTATAAAGTCATTGGACAAGGGAGTCTAAGACGAGTATTATTTGTCTAGGTTTCCGTGATTGAAGCACGTACCGTACGTCCGAATTGCCGATAACCCGCCTTCCCACATCAACGTGAGTTCATAGCCTCGCACTATTTTAAATGTTTTTATGAAATGTTTTATAAACCCGTGAGGGAGATAACATGTTAGTTTTTATGAAATAGGACACTAGTTGTCCCTATTGTTTGTTTATTGATTTGGACCCGAATGATTGTATGACCTGATGAATGATTAAATGACCCGATAGATGAGATAAAATGGATTATTAAATTTAGGTTATGTCACTAAAAGTCCCATTAGCATGAATTGTGAACTACCGGGATTTGGTAGACGCTTATGCATATAATAGTACTATTTGGGGACTATCACCCCAGTTCGCCCCTTGACGGTTGATCCCCGTCGTGCCACATTGATTGGTAAGCGAATTTATGTATGAGAAGATTTACATAGCGTGACCTTTGTGACGACACACTAATTTAGATGGGCAAATGAGTTTCGGGCTAGCTACCCGTTGTTTGTTGTAGTAAGGTAACAATGTCATGCGGCTAATAATAATCCAATTAACGAAACACTGCTTTAAGCATTAAATTACGATATATTGCCTGACTAGCAATACAGGGTCTTACTATTGATATTATGTTCGTGTTTTGGTTTTCATAACCATAATAACGGTTTTTATTTAACTCCATACAACGTTATAAAACGTATTGTATGATATTTTTACGACATTGGTTCGTATAATGATTTTGAAGGCGAAAGCCTATATTATGATTTTGATAAGGATTTGTATAAAATGACTTTGGCTATTTTATGGCCTATTACAATGAATTTACAAAATGATTTTCGGTAATAATTTTATACCGATGTTATATTGATGGATTTTATTAAACTCTATGAATTCACTCGGCGTTATCGCTGACCTTTTCTTTTAACATGTTTTATCTCAGGTACTTGAAGGAAATTCTCGGGAAGACGACAAGAATTCATGGCCCGCACCTAAATAACAATTTCCATTCAAATTCTTTGTAAAACTTGTATGAAATACAGTGACTTGGGACCTATGTAAATTTTGATATTTATGAATGAAAATGCTTTATTATTAAACGACGCGATTTTTAAGCGTTGTCTATGATGTGAGTAATGTGCTATCCCATAACACCAACGAGTCTTCCGCTGTATTGAGTTCTATAAATTTGGGGGTGTTACACTATAGAGAGAACTATATGAAATAAGAAATGTCATAAAATGGTGACACAAAAGAAACAAATAAGTAGGTAACAGTCCTACCTCTTACCCAAGAGAAACAAATAACATAACCAAAACAAACATATGTGTGCCAACAGTATCACTTATTAAATGAACAAATAAAAACTAAGAAGGAAACGTGGATCTCCTTCTAAATGCATTCCTACGCTCTCCAAATCCTAGCCACTTATGTTCTCATGCTTAACCATAGTATCACCTGAAAGAGACACTAAAACAGTTCAAGATAAAGTTGGTGAGAGTCATAGGTTTAGATTCAAACGCCAAAATCATACCAAAAGCTGTGAGTAACAACCAAAAGTTAAAAACATATGGACAATGTGATACTAATATGCATTAACAAACTAACATTCAAGATTTAACTAATCAAACCAAAACCCAGGCTCCCAGCCATACCAAACACCATACTCCCATAGGCATCCAAACACCTATGAACCAAATCCCAAGGCCCCGCCTTGTCAACACCCCCTTGGTACCAAGTCAAAACATAAACAGTCAAGAATTAACTAGCAGTTAATCACATAAGTATGCACACATAAGTCCATTACCAACGCCAAACATTCACATCATAATTTATAAATAACATAACAGTGTCTCTTCCATCCCATCTGGAAGTCATAAACATTAGTAAACATGGGACTATGAAACTCACCTGATTGAGCTTCTCCAAAAGTCCTCGCACTAGCAAAAAGCTAACAAACCAAAAACACATAATCAAAACATGAACCAATCACTAAGATGGCTCATCAACCTATGATGGACATCTAGCCTACTCCCATATATGACCCTCATTAATATGCTCTAAACACCCCATTACCCTTCCCTAACAAGCCCTTAACTTGTTTAAGTTTGATAACTATCCCGTTCATATTTTACACAAAACAGTCCCAACTTTTAGTTCTCCAAACTATAAGTCAAACGCCCACCTAAACATACCCATGCTCTCTTTAAAGGGAATATTTATTCCCTTACATATGTTAGCTAACACCTCCCATTTGACCCAACCTTAAAGCTACTGTTAAGGTCCCGATATATATATATATATACTTTTGTCATTCCAGATTTACTGATTTTAAACATACAAAACGTTTGTTATGATTAGGGGGTCTTACCCTAAATCACAACCTTGTCCCCAATGCAGATACTTACTATAATATATAAACCATCTCTCATGTTCGTTAGAAGATCCTAATGCAACCCTAAGTACCACAAACAACCCAAAACTTAAAAAGAAAAGAGGCTGACTTCAAAACTGTTTTGACCTCCGACTGTTGTAACCTGTTTTTGACCCACTTCCCTACCCCCAATTTAGTTCTCGTTTCTTGCATTGGAAACCACTTCAAATACCTTTTCAGGTATACTTGGATCGCAAAATAAGAGTTTATAGAACTCCCGATATGATCAAAACAATTGACTCAAAATTCTGCCCAGTTTTTAAAAACGGGTTTAAATAAATTAACCTCATTAATTACCCCTAACCCCACTAATTACAAGCCCTAATTTATGTAATCATCATATTATCATTAATATAACATTAATATACTATTTTTAAATTAAACCCTAACCTAATTCCATCATAAGATGATTAAATAAAACATTAAAACAATTTAATTGAAAAGGGTTATGAAGGTTTACCTTTAAATTAATGGAAGATGATAAAAAAACTATGAAACCCTAAAAATACCCCTTTTTTCGTCGACTTCAACTCCAGGAGAAAAATAATATGGCTTTTGATTTTGTTAAAAACTTTATATAGGGTATGGGTGAATCCAAGTCCAACCCATAGCCCACTTACCTTAAATCTTTTTTTTTTGTTCCAATCGGCCTAAACCGACCCTTAACCCCTTTTTTTTATTTTTTTTTTATTTTTATTTATTTATTATACACTCATAATATTACCTTAATTTTTATTAATTTATTACAACTCCTAAAGCCTCCAAAACCTTAAAATCATAAAACTAGTCAAATTTACGCGTTTTACCATAAAAGACGTAAAATATACACTTTTATAAAAAAACTCAAATTTTGAAATAAAACTTTATAACTAAGTCCTAAATGACTTAAAACCATCCCGAAAAATACTCATATGACTAATTACCTCATCCGAGACCTCTAAATGCTAAACTGTAAATCCTATAAAAATACAATTACTATAATACTTATATGTATACGTAATCACCAAAATATCACCATTTCATTTCATAGTCACTAATTGTGAGCTCATGAACATGAAACATCCGTTCCTCGATTTACTTATGAGTAATCTATACTCATAAACGATAACCACACCAACCTCGTTCACACAAAATAAACACGTAAACACACAAATCAAGTAGTCACACATAAAATAACCTAAAATAGGACCAAGGGACGAACCTCAAAACCACGGTTGTCACATATAAACCCACTGGATAAGAGTCTAAGATGAGTATTATTTGTCTAGGTTTCCGTGATTGATGCACGTACAGTACATCCAAATCGCTGATAACCGCCTTCCCACATCAACGTGAGTTCATAGCCTCGCACTCTTTTAAATGTTTTTATGAACTGTTTTATAAACCCGCGAGGGAGATAACATGTTAGTTTTTATAAAATAGGACACTAGTTGTCCCGATTGTTTGTTTATTGATTTGGACCCGAATGATTGTATGACCCGATAAATGATTATATGACTCGATAGATGAAATGAAATGGATTATTAAAGTTAGGTTATGTCACTAAAAGTCCCATTAGCATGAATTGTGAAATACCGGGATTTGGTAGACGCTTGTGCATATAATAGTACTATTTGGGGACGATCACCCCAGTTCGCGCCTTGACGGTTGATCCCCGTCGTGCCACATTGATTGGTAAGCGAATTTATGTATGAGAAGATTTACATAGCGTGATCTTTGTGACGACACGCTAACTTAGATGGGCAAATTGAGTTTCGGGTTAGCTACCCGTTGTTTGTTGTAGTAAGGTAACAATGTCATGCGGCTTATAATAATCAAAAATAACAAAATACTGCTATACGCACTGAATTACGATATATTGCCTGACTAGCAATACGGGGTCTTATTATTGATATTATGTTCATGTTTTAGTTTAACATAACCATATTCATATGACGGTTTTTATTTAACTCTATACAACGTTATAAAACGTATTGTATGATGTTTTTACCACAATGGTTCGTATAATGATTTTGAAGGCAAACGCCTATATCATGATTTTTGATAAGGATTTGTATAAAATGACTTTGGCTATTTTATGGCCTATTACGAAGATTTGTACAAAATGATGTTCGGTAATAATTATATACCGATGATATATTAATGGTATTATTAAACTCTATGAATTTACTCGGCGTTTTCGCTGACCTTTTATTTTAGCATGTTTTATCCCAGGTACTTGAAGGTAATTCTCGGGAAGACAACAAGAAGTCATGGCCCGCACTTAAATAATAATTTCCATTCAAATGATTTGTAAAACTTGTATGATATACAATGACTTGGGACCTATGTAAATATTGATCTTTATGAATGGAGATGCTTTATTATTAAACAACGCGATTTTTAAGCATTGTCTATGATGTGAGTAATGTGTTATCCCGTAACACCTACGAGTCTTCCGCTGTATTGAATTGTGTAAATTTGGGGGTGTTACAGTTTGGTACCAGAGCTCTCGTTATAGAGAACGGAAGATTTTTAAAACCATGGTTTTGAATAAAACATTTCAAAATCTTTTAACTATAAACATTTTTCTCAAAATATCAAAAAATCATGGAGGCATACGATCAATAACTACATTCTAAATATCACATATGAGTCTAACTTGAGTTCACAAGATTACGTCTTCAACAAAAAGTGTCCTCACTTGTTCCCTGGACGAGTAACTTCATCTTAAGCTCTGAGGACAAAGCTAAAATAACGGGTAGGTGCTGTAAAACCCCAAAATTTGGGCTTTTGACACGTCACCGGCTTCATTATTATTATCGTTCGTCATATAATATATTTTAAGAACCACTTTTACAATACATCACCACAAGACTTATTACGCTTGGTTTAAAATTGCGCTTTGCGATCCGATGCGTTAAAGGTAAAAAAGACCGATGCGTGATGCGTGTTGCGAATGCGATCGCAATTTGGACGCGATGCGTTTTATATTAAAACAATTTAAACATGTATTTCTACGTAGTAATTTAAACAAACTAGCAAGTAAATGCAATATATTTACAAATAAGGCACTAAGATATGTAGAAAAGGTAAATACTCTATTACAAATAAGTCGCTAAGTCATGACAAAAAAAAATACTTAGAAACAACATTATAGACTCTAACTAATTTTTGTTTTAAACGAGACTTCCTGCCTTAGTTACTATTAAAGAACACGAACACATTTCTTTTGAATTTTGGATTTTGAATTCCATAATTTCTACATGATCCATGTTATTGTTACCACTGAATGTGGTTGCACGTGAAGTCATGAATGATTAGAGTTCGTCCTATATATACATGAAAAAGTAATCTTATAATGTACTGAAGGTATACTTATAAGTTATATAAGTGGCTAATAAATCTTAATTCATTCATAATTAAATCAATAAAAAAGTCAAAATGGAAATTATTTGTCAAATTTGAATCACAATATGATTCCTAGCTTTATTATTTAACATATATAATTATGCATGATCAAATAAAAATATAACATCTTACACAACATGAAGAGGTAATAAAAAGATTATTTGCGAGATGTTAATGGTGCATAATCATGAATAAAGGGTATTTTGGATGTTCGTGTTATGTTTGTTTTGGAAGTTTTTAGAAAATTCTATTTTTGAAAGTCTATTATGATACTTTAGCTTCTTTCAAATGGTTTATTCTTTACAAAATGACATAAAAACCATATTGCGACAATTGCGACTGTTGCTAGCATTACAAAAATGCGACAAGTTGCGATCTAATGCGAGCGCATTTTGGGATGGCCTAGCATCAGGCACCTTGATGCGAAATCCTAAAAGCAATGCAATGATGCGCGCAATTTGCGCAATGATGCGCGCATTTTTAAACCAAGTTATTACGTATAAAAATCATCATTTCAGAATATAAAAAAAATAGTGGAACACTTTAAATTCAATATAATACACATCATCGTAATTAAAATACAACTTATAAGTACACTCATAATTAAATTTATATTTAATTATTCAAAAGTATTTCGATAAAACGATTAATTAAATCGTTCAATATGTCATTGTAAATGTACGAAGAAATTTAATGAAAAGTTATTCTTATTAAAACGATATACTTATTTAAAACGATAAATAATTGACATTTAACTAATTGAACACCTTAAAATTTATCCCTTTTGACTTCCCTTGTACACGGCATGATATAGAAAACAAGGATACACCATACTTTGCTAGTTTAGGCCACATGCTTAAATATCTAAAATAATCTAGCAAAATCCTAGCCAAGATCTTGTGGAATCTCCATTTGATCTCCTAAATCTAGATAAGTTCTTATAAAATCCAATGTTATCATTCTCTTCCTTTATTTTCATATGGTATTAGCAATTCTCAAACACTAGCACTTATCTCTTGATTCCTTTTTCACACGTTTCTTATTAATCTAACGAGATCAAACAGAATAAAAATAAAATCCTACTAGTACAAGTAAGATCCTAAGATATCAAAATAAATCTACCCTAAGTACATAGAAATCTAACCAAATCTAACCCTACCCAACCTTATCCCTCTCTCATCTACACATACACACACACATTTCACATTGTATACACTGCATCTTCTTCAATTTCACTCCCATGGTTAAACTACGCCATTGCTTTGCCATACTCATATATACCTCACATACGCATGAATTACAAACGATAACCGAAACTATCACCGACGAACAAAGCATGAAATCTTTGATTCTTTGCTTACGTAATCACGAGGAACCTATTGAATAACAATATTGGTAGGATAAGAATGTGTGTTTTGTATTCACGTCTGCTATTACAAGGGAGGGGTTACACATATATATAGTTACAATACATGGCTATTTTGGGTAAACATTAAGCACCCACAAATCAAGCTATTTACAGTGAATATACAACTCACTGATTTGTAATTATCCACTAATGTACACACTTGGAACTTATCCATTTAATACTCTCCCGTAGTTGGAGCGGGAGGAAGCCGAACGCTCAAACTAGATCTAAAATCTTCAAATAAGGCCGAAGGAAGTCCTTTGGTGAAAATGTCTGCGTATTGATAACGGGAGGGTACATGGAGTACACGAACATGACCAGCAGTAACCATGTCACGGACAAAATGTATATCAATCTCGATATGTTTGGTCCGTTGATGTTGAACAGGGTTGGCAGATAAATAGATCGCACTAACATTATCACAGTAAACAAGAGTGGCAGTAGAAAGAGGAGAATGCAACTCACGGAGAAGATTACGAAGCCATGCAGTCTCAGCTACAACATTAGCAACACCACGATACTCGGCTTCAGCACTAGAACGGGAGATGGTGTGCTGTCGTTTGGAAGACCAAGAAAGTAGATTATCGCCCAAAAAGACACAGTATCCCGAAGTAGACCGTCGTGTGGATGGGCAACCCGCCCAATCTGCATCTGTATATCCAACAAGAGAGGTGGTATTGGATGAATATAGGTGTAGACCAAAATCCAAAGTCCCTTGAACGTATCGTAAAATACGTTTAAGGGCAGCTAAATGTGGCTCGCGAGGATCATGCATGTAAAGACAAATCTGTTGAACAGCATAGGAGATATCTGGTCTGGTAAATGTGAGATATTGAAGACCACCTGCAAGACTACGATATAAAGTAGGATCCTGAACTGGAACACCTTCGGGACCCAGTTTGGATTCTGTATCAACCGGTGTTCGAGAAGGGTTACAGTTGGTCATGTGAGCACGCTCAATAAGCTCAGTCGCATACTTTCGCTGAGATAAAAAGAGACCTGTAGAATGCCGAGTAGCCGAAATGCCCAAAAAATAGTTAAGTGGCCCAAGATCAGTCATATCAAACTCATCGTGTAAGGAAGCAATGATTTGCTGAAGGAGGGCAGTAGAGGATGCTGTAAGGATAATGTCATCCACATAGATAAGTAAATAAGCTACTTGGGAGCCCTGTCGAAGAATAAATAATGAAGAGTCACAACGACTATGATAAAATCCAACTCTAGTAGCATAACCTGCAAATCTCTGAAACCAAGCACGAGGTGCCTGCTTGAGCCCATATAAGGATTTCTGCAGAAGGCATACATGATGAGGGTACCGAGAGTCCACAAATCCCGGTGGTTGGTGCATATATACGGTCTCAGATAAATCCCCATTAAGGAATGCATTCTTAACATCAAGCTGATGAATAGGCCACTTGCGGGATACCGCAAGACTAAGAACTGTGCGAATGGTTGCTGGTTTGACAACCGGACTAAAGGTCTCATCACAATCAATACCAAGTTGCTGACTGCTTCCATTGGCAACCAAACGAGCCTTATAACGGCTCAAACTCCCGTCAGCATGGAATTTATGCTTAAACAACCACATAGATCTCACCAAATTAACACCAGATGGCCGTGGTACAAGAATCCAAGTACCATTTTTAACTAACGCGTTATATTCATCATACATAGCATTATTCCAGTGAGGGTTTTGTAAAGCGAGGAAAGGAGATTTAGGTAAGGGTGAGATAGAAGAAGTATGAAGCGAGAGGCGTTCAATGGTTTTGACAATGCCTGATTGAGACCGAGTGACCATGTGGTGAGTACGGGTGGGTTCGATGAGAGGTTGTGTAGGTTGGGTTGAGGTGTGTGGGTTGGTTGTATGCGTAGGAGGTTCTTCGTTTGGTGATGATTGATTTTGGGCTATGGGTGATGGGCTATTGGCTAGCTGTTGAGATGCATGTAGTGGGTTGTTTGGTATATTTGTTTGACTATTGGGTGTAGTGGGCTCACGATGGGTATTAGGGAGTTCTTGTAGTGGATTTGGTGTTGTGGAGTTGGTAAGTATTTGGGTAAGTAGAGGGGATGGTGTAGAGTCTAAAAAGGTGTAGGAAGGTGGAGATTCGGGTGTCATTGAGCGGTAAGGAAATTGGGTTTCATCAAAGGTAACATGGCGAGAAAGTAAAATTTTGCCGGTTTCAAGGTTTAGGCATCGAAAGCCACGGTGATAGGCGGGATAGCCCAAGAATATACATGGTGTTGCGCGTGGAGCAAGTTTGTGAGGGGAGTGAAGGTGAGGGTAGCAAAGACACCCGAATATACGTAGGTTAGAGTAGTCAGGTGTTTTGTGAAAAAGTCTTGTGTAGGGTATTTCATTGTTTATGGCAGTAGAGGGTAAAAGGTTAAGAAGATAAGTGGCCATATGTAAGGCCACAACCCAAAAGGTGGGGGGTAGGTGAGCCTGAAATAAAAGTGTACGAATGGCATTGTTGATGGTTCGAATCATTCGTTCCGCCTTACCATTTTGTTGAGAAGTTTTTGGGCAAGAAAATCGAAATTGTATGCCATGGTTAGCAAAAAGGTTATGTAAGCGGTTATTATCAAACTCACCACCATGATCACATTGGAAGTTTTTAATTTCGCATTTAAATTGGTTCTTAACATAAGAGCGAAAATGCAAGAATTTACTAAGCATGTCAGATTTATTGCGAAGAGGGTAAATCCATAAATAATGAGAGAAATGATCTAGAAATAAGACGTAATATTTAAAACCACTTTTACTCACAGTGGGAGATGTCCATAAATCGGAATGAATAATATCAAAACAGTGTTCAACAATAGAATTAGAACTATGAAAAGGAAGCTTCACATGTTTGCCAAGTTGGCATGCATGACACACATGTGGAGATTTTTCTTTATTACACGAAATAAATTGACGAGAAATAAGAGACCGAAGCACTTCGTCACCTGGATGACCGAGGCGTTGATGCCACGTAGAGGAGCTTGTGGAGAGAAGAGCGGTTGGTGTAAATGAAGGCTTGGTGACAGGATAGAGATCTCCCGAACTATCACATCGAAGGAGGATATGGCGAGTCAAGAAGTCCTTCACAGAAAAACCAAAAGCGTCAAATTCGACAGTGCAATTATTATCTCTAGTGAATTGACGCACAGAAATGAGATTTTTAATAATATTAGGGGTGACGAGAACGTTATGAAGGTGAAGTGGGCGATGAGCAGATGGAATAATGCTATGTCCGGTGTTAGTAACGGGAATAGAATTTCCGTCACCAACATGCACAGATGGAAATAAGCGTTTATTAAAAATAGTACTTAAATTATTTGCTTTAGAGTTTAAATGAGAAGAGGCACCTGTGTCCATGTTCCATGTCGGGTCTTGTAACGTCATAGTGCTAAATGCACTAGGAAGCGAGGTAGCTTGAGGCGGGTACAAAGCAGGTGCGGGTCCAAGAATTCCATTGGAGATAGGCTGCTGTTGGAAGTGTGCACTATAATGGGCCTGCTGTGGTTGTTGTGTGACATTGGAAGGGTGTTGGGCTTGAGCATTTTGGGGTTGGTTGTTTTGGTTAGCTAGCCTTTGGGCCTGAAACATTTGCTGTTGGGCTCCACGAGCATGGTGTAAACCAGGAGGAGTCCACGACAAATAGTTTGGTGAATTATAAGTGGTACGATAAATATTACTAGTATTCCCCCCATTCTGTTTTGATGTCAAACCAACTCGGTTTCGGTGGTCGTGTATAAATTTACATCGATCGCCGAATTTGCACATTCCCTTATTAAAGTGGTTACATAACTGTAGTAGGCTATGAGACTTATTAAAAGTTGTGGAATGATTACCTTTAGGATTAGCTTTGGTAGACATAAGAACAGTAGGAGACGAACTACTACTATCATAGGCTGTGGTATTGGAAACAGCTTCAAGCAAAGTGGACTCCTCAAGTAACAACATATTACGTGTAGTTTCAAACGTCGGTAGAGGCTCACGGTGCCGAATAATTTTAACAATTGTGGCAAACCGAGAGTCTAAACCATTAACCGCATAGATCACCAAATTTTTTTCACTTACCGAGGAGCCGAGATTTTTGAGCCTATCTGCCATGGATTGGATTTTTGTGCAATACTCGTTGATGGACATGTTCCCGATCTTGATAGAACGAAGTTCATTATCAAGATTTATTGCCCGAGCATCCTTATTATCGTGAAAAAGGTTTTGAAGGTGGTCCCATAAATTCTTTGCGTTACCCGGTGTAGACACGACTTGCTCTTGGAGAGACTCACATAAAGATCCAAGGATCCACATTTTGATGAGATCATCAAGTTTGCACCATTCCGGGTCAGGATCACTAGACGAGGTCTCGGTCGGTTTTGTTTCGATGTGTGATTTAAGGCCAAGACTTCCAAGGTGTATTTTGAAGAAAGAACTCCAAGAATTATAATTGTGTTTTTCAAGGTTTAATTTAACAGGGACTTTGTTTGTTATGCTAAAAGGGATTAGTTTATCGGCAGTGGTAGATGGAGGAATAGGTGGAGGAGTTATATCGTCAACGGCCATTGATGCCGATTTGGAAACTGCTGTGGTTAAGGTACGACAGAAAGAAAGAAAAAAAAATGTGGGGAGGATGGGAGAGAGTTAAAGGCCTGATACCATATTGAATAACAATATTGGTAGGATAAGAATGTGTGTTTTGTATTCACGTCTGCTATTACAAGGGAGGGGTTACACATATATATAGTTACAATACATGGCTATTTTGGGTAAACATTAAGCACCCACAAATCAAGCTATTTACAGTGAATATACAACTCACTGATTTGTAATTATCCACTAATGTACACACTTGTAACTTATCCATTTAATAGAACCATGCATCCGTGTGGGCTATGTTCTTGGTTTTGGTACGCGATGCGGTTGAAAAGGGCACAAGATTCTCGCTGCCTTATTTTGTCATTCGTCCCAATTCACTGTAAGCTTCGATAACTTCATCATTCGCATGTTATTCTCATCCAATCCTAGTGTTGTGCTTGTGAAATTTTATTACAAAGGTTTATTAAACAAGAAACATGGAATACAAGTATTTGCAACTGATTTCTTTACGATCCTAGTGTAAACGATGCAAAACATAACGCATGAATCTTTGGAAATAATCATTGTTTAACTATATACATTATAGTAGTCTTCACGTCCAAATAAAACAGAGACATGAAAATAGTGCAAGCTCACTTTAGGCAATTGATAATTGTGAAACGTTATCTTTAGACCCCTAAACGAGCCACCTAGGATCGAATGCCCACAAGTTCTATAGGGACAAATGGTAGATGAGCTAGTTAAGAATCCATAGTAACTCGAATCACTTAAAATGGTTAAGAAACGAACTAGGAATCACTTACCGAAACACGTCGAACATGCCTTACTTTTAGTCGAAATATATAAGTTATTTATTGTTTCAACACTACCTTTTACGACCTACTTTCGACCCTCTAAACGACCTTGCCCAAGTCGAGTAAACAATGAAAGTTGTAGACGGCCATGCCGTCTACACGAGCCTATTTTTAGTTTAAACCAAAAGTCTTTATCGAAAACCGTAGACTAGATCGAAATTGACTCGACAAACACTTGTCTCTTAAAATAGTTCTCGGCACCTATTTCGATCATGATTTAACCCTATCAAACAATCTCGATTTATAAAACTAAACATACGGGTCTCTAGACGACCCGGCTAGCTGTCCAACGATGCTTTTAGTTTGTACCACGAATCACTATTAAACTCGCTACTTGCTTTCGAAAACAACCACAACGACAAGTATTATCCAGATCTTGCCACTATTACTTTGAAATTTGCCACTGTAGGTTTAAACATTGCCACTGTTAGCTTTTGATTCTACCCTCTGTTGGTTTCGACGTGCTATATAAATACATACTATGGACATTTAATACACTTGTTCCGTTGTTTCCCCAACACCAACAACTTTGTCTTATGTTTCCGCAACCTCGACATGTTTTGTTTCCTTAAAACAAACATGTCTCATTTTTACAAACTATTTTATATTAAATATTTCATATAATTAATTATTAATTTTTATAATAAATATTTAGGTTATTTGACTCGTTAAATGACAAAAATAAATAAACTGGTCCGACAATAAAATATTTAGTATTTCCAAATATGTCCCGATTGAAAGACTACACTATTACTAAAACGCTAAACTTTCACAATTGTTAAAAACTATAGATTTATTTAAATAAACTCAAGCACATACTAGGGGATTAAATGCTATGTTTATTATCATATTTTCTGTATAGTGATACGAATCTTATTTAATATAGACTGTGGATTGTTTTGAGCTATTATTTCTCCATGCCTACATTGTGCTATAATACCGTTGCTATTATTCAGGTGAGTTCATAGCCTCGCCTTTCACAACTATTTATGTTTTTACTAACCCGCGAGGGGGAGACATGCTATAACTTGTTTTGACTATATGATTTTAATATCATGAGATCATGGCCCGATACTTATATTTAATAAACTATTGATTAAATACTATGACAATCCGTCAATTTATGGTTGATATTTTATTCTCAAGTATTGTTTAAAAACATTATTTTTAATGTTATATTATGAACTCACTTATTTTTGGGAAGAAATTTGGGTTTACATCTTGAAGTAGCATCGACTACGTCTAAACTGGAGGATTCTATGTTACGTGCTTACGTTTACATACACCGTTTTGGTGACAGTCCGACATTTCAGGAAATAAATTTATCCGTGAATATTATTTTGGAATTTTAAATTTGTGTTGGTTCATAAACTCACAAATTTACGAGAAGAGATTAGGACTTACGTGTATAATTTAACGTGCTTTACGACTAAACCGGAAACCCTAGGTTTACGTATTTACGTTTTTGAACTCCGTTTTTTATGAGACAATTTTTATTAGATTGGTTTTGTGCCGTTGATTCATAATTTATAAAAACGTTTTTCGTAAAACGACCCGAGGGCACGCAAATCGAGGAAACTAGAATCGAGGAGTACCCGTAAATAATTGGGGATGAGACAAAACATGTTTTGCCCCACCCCCAATATGGGATGGTTTAAGCTTCAACAACACACCTCATGTGTGTCAAATTGTTAAGCTAACTAAGGACACATGTCCTTAGTCTTGCACCAAAACCATCCACACCTTAAAACTACTAACTAAAACCATTCTCTCACATAACACTCATGAAAACCACGATTTTCTCTCAACTCTCTCCCTATGAACGTCCACTCTTCACCGAAAACAACCCCCATTTGATCTTTATTCAACCATGAATCATATGTTATTTACACATATGATGAAAACCCATTCAAGATATATTGGTTGGAGGTGATTTTAACAACTAGCAAGGAGTTTCCATGGAGATCAAGGGCTGACTTTTGGAGAAGTCTACAAATATTTGGTGATCCTAGAAGTGGTGTTGATATCTCATAAGATTGGTTACCCAAAACCAAGTCTTGTTCATCACCAACCTCATCTTTTCATCACTTTGGTGGTATAGAGATTGTTCTTCCTATCCTCTTGTTATTTTGAATATGTAACAATGTATTTTCTTTCTTAATGTATATATATATGATGAAATATGATGATAAAAATATTATGTGGGGATCATGTGTTGATAAACTTGGATAAAAAGATTGAAAACTACATGTAAAATGGTTAAATCATGCTTAAAATAGTTGTCTGTATAAAAACAGTAAGCACCATATGATAAACTGATAAAATGGTATAGTGGAATCAATATACAATAAGTATTAAGTCTTGTACACATGTGAGAGTTGGCCATGCAATGGAATCATTATAATGAGTGAGATATGATCAAAACAAAATTGATGTATCAATCTGAAAAGTCTGTTTTGTGAGGAATGTTAGGGATACTTAGACTTGGATTTAGCAGTATCCAAAACTAAGTTATTTGTAAAACATAATATGAAGTTTATGTCATAAAAAAATGAGCTTCTATCTCCTTGTAAAACTTAAGATATGGTAAAAATGGTGAAAGTGAAAGTAAAAATCAAATTTGTGAAAATTAAAGTATATAGTATTATAATAGCACTCAAGTAAATAATATATGATATGTAAACTTAAAACCCACTAACTTATATATAACATTTATATAAGTATGTAAAATAATAAATAAATGAGACATTTTATAAAAATGGCAATTTGATATGTTTTATAAGTTATAAAACTATAAACATGATTTTTACGTCTTTTCGGCTAAAACCGTAAAATTAACGTTTTCGTCAATTAAAACTTAGATGGTCGGAACCGTCTAATGTGAACTTTTTATAACTCATATTATGATATATAAGTACATATTACAAGTAAAAACCGATAAAACCCGAACTTTATAACATACGGACATTAACGGGCCAAATTAGCCTTATTGGACTATTAATCCAACTAATTTGGCTAAACACTAATAAACTTGCTTAATTGGGCTTAACCCACTTGGGCCCAACATGTAAGCATAGGACTGATAATAAAAGTGTAATTGGGATAATATAATATATTGGGCTTGTAATGGGCCCATTGGGCCTCAAAATGTAAATAAATTGAACTAGTATAACTAGTCTAGAAATGTACCAACACATGACATTTTAATGTGTATAAAGATATAAACTACCACATGATCATCATCATACTCATGATATCATCATATATATATATATATATATATATATATATATATATATATATATATATATATATATATATATATATATATATATATATATATATATATATATATATATATATATATATATATATATATATATATATATATATATATATATATATATATATATATATATATATATATATATATATATATATATATATATATACATAGTTATCATTTTTATAAAGTCATTGGACAAGAGTCTAAGACGAGTATTATTTGTCTAGGTTTCCGTGATTGAAGCACGTACGGTACATCCGAATCGCCGATAACTGCCTTTCCCAATCAACGTGAATTCATAGCCTCGCACGCTTTTAAATATTTTTATGGAATGTTTTATAAACCCGCGAGGGAGATAACATGTTAATATTAATAAAATAGGACACCATTTGTCCCGATTGTTTGTTTATTGATTTGGACCCGAATGATTGTATGACCCGACGAATGATTATATGACCCGATGTATGAAATAAAATGGATTATTAAAGTTAGGTTATGTCAGTAAAAGTCCCATTAGCATGAATTGTGAACTGCCAGGATTTGGTAGACGCTTATGCATATAATAGTACTATTTGGGGACGATCACCCCAGTTCGCGCCTTGACGGTTGATCCTCGTCGTGCCACATTGATTGGTAAGCAAATTTATGTATGAGAAGATTTCCATAGCATGATTTTTGTGATGACACGCTAAATTATATGGGCAAATTGAGTTTCAGGCTAGCTACCCGTTGTTTGTTGTAGTAAGGTAACAATGTCATGCGGCTTATAATAATCCAAATAACGAAATACTACTCTACGCACTGAATTACGATATATTGCCTGACTAGCAATACGGGGTCTTATTATTGATATTATGTTCGTGTTTTGGTTTTACATAACCGTATTCATATAACGGTTTTTATTTAACTTTATATAACGTTATAAAACGTATTGTATGATATTTTTACGACAATGGTTCGTATAATGGTTTTGAAGCCAAAAGCCTATATTATGATTTGCCAAGGATTTGTATAAAATGTTTTTGGCCTATTTTATGGCCTACTACAAGGATTTGTACAAAATGATTTTTGGTAATAAATATATACCAATGATATAATAATGATTTCATTAAACTCTATGCATTCACTCGGCATTTTCGCTGACCTTTTGCTTTTAACATGTTTTATCTAAGGTACTTGAAGGTAATTCTCGGGAAGACGACAAGGATTCATGGCCCGCACTTAAATAACAATTTCCATTCAAATGCTTTGTAAAATTTGTATGAAATAATATGACTTGGGACCTATGTAAATTTGATATTTATGAAAGGAAATGCGTTATTATTAAACGACACGATTTTTAAGCATTGTCTATGATGTGAGTAATGTGCTATCCCGTAACACCAACGAGTCTTCCCCTGTATTGAATTGTGTATATTTGGGGGTGTTACAGTTTGGTACCAGAGCTCTCGTTATAGAGAACGAAAGACTTTTAAAACCAAGGTTTTGAATAAAACATTTCAAAATCTTTTAACTATAAACATTTTTCTAAAAATGTCTAAAAATCTTTGGACTATAACGGTGCCGAAGAATTCCTGAGTTACCGACAAGGCCAAACTGAGAAGTGTTATTTTAATATATATATAACATATATTATATATATATATATGATGTAATTTGATTACATGATTGTTTGATGATTATTTTAATATTTATACGAGGTATTTATACGACGTAGATTGTCACAAGGAACCCTAACTTCCCTAGCAAATTAATCGAAGCTATTCCCGTAGGAATTCTAGCTATTCTAGATCTAAACCAAGTTGTGGATATTTATGATCCCAAAAAAATGTTTGATATTCGTAGAAATGTAGATATTAGTTGATTGTGATATTGAAGAAGAATTGGCGAGATTAAATCTGATATCAATGTCATGACGATCTTTCCTTATAGAGTGGAGTTTGACAAAACCTTACCACCTGGAAAGGTGTCATCTGATTCAGTGTTACCCAATTCTTAAACTTGAAATCGAAAAGGTGAATGTTGCACTTGAGGCTGTCACTAGAACCGTTACCCAAAAGCCTCATGCCACTTGTACCTTTCCGAGAACTCTAATGGAATGTGTGAGTCATTTCATACTAGTGACTCATTTGATAACTATTGTTGAAAGATCTATAGGATTGGAAATTAAGTGTTGTTCATATCGAGCTTTTATTGCCCTATTAAGGTCTAAGAATAAGGTTGAAAGTATTGGAGAATGAGGTCGGATGTTACATTGAGTATAAGTTGATTGAAACTTGAATGAAGTTAAATTTAACTTGTATGGAATAAGAAATTGTTAAGAGGAAGTTGTTGAGTCTTGTGATTGAATTATAAGGTTTTAAATTGTAACACCCCCAAATTTATACAACTCAATACAGCGGAAGACTCGTTGGTGTTACGGGATAGCACATTACTCACATCATAGACAACGCTTAAAAATCGCGTCATTTATTAATAAAGCATTTCCATTCATAAATATCAGATTTACATAGGTCCCAAGTCATATTATTTCATACAAAGTTTTACAAAGTATTTGAATGGAAAATATTGTTTAAGTGCGTGCCATGAATTCTTGTTGTCTTCCCGAGAATTACCTTCAAGTACCTGAGACAAAACATGTTAAAAGAAAAGGTCAGCGATAACGCCGAGCGAATTCATAGAGTTTAATAAATTCCATCAATATAACATCACTATAAGATTATTACCAAAAATCATTTTGTACAAATCTTTGTAATAGGCCATAAAATAGCCAAAGTAATTTTATACAAATCCTCATCAAAATCATAATATAGGCATTTGCCTTAAAAATAATTATACGAACCAATGTCGTAAAAATATCATACAATACGTTTTATAACGTTGTATGGAGTTAAATAAAAACCGTGATATGATTATGGTTATGAAAACCAAAACAAGAACATAATATCAATAGTAAGACCCTATATTGCTAGTCAGGAAATATATCGTAATTCGGTGCGTATAGCAGTATTTTGTTAATTGGATTATTATAAGCCGCATGACATTGTTACCTTACTACAACAAACAACGGGTAGCTAGCTCGAAACTCATTTGCCCATCTAAATTAGCGTGTCGTCACAAAGGTCACGCTATATAAATCTTCTCATACATAAATTCGCTTACCAATCAATGTGGCACGATGGGGATCAACCGTCAAGGCGCGAACTGGGGTGATCGTCCCCAAATAGTACTATTATATGCATAAGCTTCTACCAAATCCCGGTAGTTCACAATTCATGCTAATGGGACTTTTAGTGACATAACCTAACTTTAATAATCTATTTTATTTCATCTATCGGGTCATTTAATCATTCATAGGGTCATACAATCATCCGGGTCCAAATCAATAAACAAACAATCGGGACAACTAGTGTCCTATTTTATAAAAACTAACATGTTATCTCCCTCGCGGGTTTATAAAACATTTCATAAAAACATTTAAAAGAGTGCGAGGCTATGAACTCCCGTTGATGTGGGAAGGCGGTTATCGGCAATTCGAATGTACGGTACATGCTTCAATCACGGAAACCTAGACAAATAATACTCGTCTTAGACTTTTGTCCAATGACTTTATAAAAATAACAATTATGTATACATATTATGATTTTATATATATGATGATCAAGTGGGTTTATATATTCTCATTCACTCATTTTTGTGTTTATGTATTGGTAACCTTTTACTAGTTTACTAGTTTTACCTATTTACATGTTTTAGGTTCAATAAGCCTATTATAAGTTCATTAACTTGTATTAATACAATTCATACTTGTATTATCAGTATTTATACTTTACATGTTGGGCCCAAATAGGTTAAGCCCAATAAATAAGTTTATAAGTGTTTTCGCCCATTTTGTTGTATTATTAGTCCAATAACGTTAACTTAGCCCGTTAATGTCCGTATGTTATATAGTTCGGGTTTTATCTGTTTTTACTTGTTATATATGTTTATATATCAGTATATGAGTTTATAAAAGTTTACATTAGACGGGTCCAACCGTCTAAGTTTTATTTAACAAAAACGTTAATTTTACGGTAATAGCCGAAAAAGTCGTAAAAATCATGTTTATAGTTTTATAACTTATAAAACTTATCAAACTACCATTTTTATAAAATGTACATTTATTTATCCTTATACATATTTATATAAATGTAGTATATGAGTTAGTGGATTTTAATTCACATTTTATACTATATTTATTTGAGTGCTTATATAATACTATTATACTTTAATTTCCAAAATCTGATTTTTACCCTCATGTTCACCAAAACAGACATATCTAGAGTTCTAGATGGAGATAGAAGATCAAATTTTTATGACATAAACTACATGATATGTGCTCCATTTAACTCTTCTATAGCTACTGTTGAATCAGCCTCTAAGTATTTTCTAAACTTGTTTTGATCATATCTCACTCATCCTAATGATTCCATTGCATGGCCAACTCCCACATGTGTTCAAGACATATTACTTACTGTATATCCATTAATATATGCCATTTTATCAGTTCATCACATGGTTCTTTACTGTTTTATACAGCCAACAATTTAAACAAGATTTTAGCCTTGTTTCTTATAGTTTTTCATCTTTTTAACCATGTTTATCAACACCAAATCCCCACACAATATTTTTAATCATCATTCATCATCATATACATATACATAAGTAAAAGAAATACAAGATTACATAATCAAAAATAACAAGAGGATGAGGAGAACAATCTTTATACCACCATGATGATGTAGGTTATGATCAAGACATGGATTTTGATGGAGAAACTTGTGATAAACCAAGACCATCTTCAACACCACCATTCTTCAAGAACTCCTTGTGTAAAATCAGCCCCAAGACTCCATAGTAACTCCTCCTTGGATGTTATAATCACCACCAATCAATAGGGTTTCAAAAGGGCTCCATCATGTGTGTAAATAACATGAGATTTCATGTTTAATTTTGATCAATGATGGTGGTTTAAGGTGTAAATGGGACGGCATACATGGAGGTTAGAGAGAGAGATGAGAGTGTTTGCATGGATGAAAATGGGAGAGTGGTTTGAGTGCTAGTTGTTTTGAGGTGGAGTAGTAGAATATTTAGCTTACAGGTTAAGCTTGTTACATGTGTACAAGCTTCCTTGTGAAGCTTTGACAACACATGGGTATGTGGCTAAGTCTAGCCGTGGGTTTGTGGGAGTGGGGCAAGTGTCCCACTTGTCTCATCCCCATTTAATCATGGGTACTCCTCGATTCTAGTTTCCTCGATTTGCGTGCCCTCGGGTCATTTTACGAAAAAACGTTTTTATAAATTATGAATCAACGGCACAAAACGAATCTAATAAAAATTGTCTCATAAAAAACGGAGTTCGAAAACGTAAATACGTAATCCTAAAGGTTTCCAGTTTAGTCGTAAAGGACGTTAAATTAAATCGTAAGTCCTAATCGCTTCTCGTAAATTTGTTAGTTTATGAACCAACACAAATTTAAAACTCCAAAATAATATTCACGGATAAATTTATTTTCTGAAATGTCGGACTGTCACCAAAGAAGGTGTATGTAAACGTAAGCACGTAACGTTGAATCCTCCGGTTTAGACGTAGTCGACGCTACTTCAAGACGTAAATCCAAATTACTTCGCAAAAATAAGTGAGTTCATAATATAACATTAAAATAATATTTCAATTAAATATTGAGAATAAAAATATCAATCATAAATTGACGGATTGTCACAGCATTTACCCCTAAACAGGATCTTTGTCCTCAAAGATCATCTTACCTTACTACTCGCTTCTTATAGAGTTAAGGCCATGTGGGTATTTCCTCCACATTCGGTCTTTTCTCACAAGTGTAATTCATTACAATACGCGAGTTTCATCAGACATAACTACGGGAATAAGATCAGGCTTATTGTTGACTTACTTTCTCTATCCATGATGTTCATGGGTTTCTGATGAATGCAACTTTTCGCCGATCTAAACTTCATTAAGGAATAGTAAGATTTTCACTTAATAGGAATTTTATCAAGTTCGATATACGATACATAATTCATGCAGCTCTTGAAGTCCTAGGGTAGATCCAGCTTATATGCCTTTCAAACCAATCTCTTTCGTCATCTCAATGGTCCCATACAACGGGGACTTATATCCCATGATCTTTTAGATCATCAATTCATTTTTCCATGGTTAAAATTTTTGGCATAACTTCGCTACCCATCTGGCAATTCAATATCTACATTTCATATTTACATAACCTCCTGCCCACTTCTGGCAGTCAATAATCAAATACTAATTTCAACAATCATTTCAGGTCTCGCGGGTCGAGTATTTTGTAAGGTTAGGTTCGCCATCATAGGAAACCTTAAACCTAAAAGACATGTCCAACTCACAATGGATGTATGTCGGGTGTCTTCGTCTCAACTCCTACTTATAGATTCTCTAATTTTTAAATCTTAACAAGATTCGATCTCGATCCTAACACGATAATTTTCAATGATAATCTTTCCAAAGGAAAGCGATTATACAGTTTACTACCAAAGGTCAATCATTCAAACATAGAACATCACTTATAGTATTTTGTATCGTTACTTTACCTCGTCCCTTCGATTGGGGTGGTACACAGTACTCTCATCAAGATTCGTACTTAATGACTTCTGAGCAAATCTCTAGAAATTCAATGCGAAACGAGGATCTTGATAGAGATGATTGATACAGGCACACCATGTTTACACAACTCCTTTAAATATAAAAGAGTCAATTTCTTCATCAAGAATCTATCATTAACGAGAATGATATTATCAGATTTGGTCAGTCTCTCGATGATGACCCAAATCGAATCAAATGCAGATGATGACCTTTGCGATATCTAGACGTTTACTAATGTATGAGGCAATGTATGCCTTCATAATTTTTAATTACTACAACTTCTTCAGACAAAGATACATTTAGTGAAAAATATCATGAATAGAATACGTATACTTACGAGATGACTACATCTCAAAATCTCCATACTTAGGCAACCACAAGTGCTCTTTTATACATCTAACGCCATCGGCTTCTCAATTCTAATGATTCATATTAGCTGCGAACCCCTTTTATTATCTATATTATCCTTTTTATAAACATTGTTTATTTTTGTAACACCCCATTTTTGAAATGGAAATATCACAGAAATTATGGCGTGTCATCAAAGCATACAAGGAAAAATGTATAAACATTACTTGACCATAAAAGGAAAATACCGGAATCAAACATCGGTAGTCCAAAAGTAAAGCTCATCACACACAAACATAGTATAATAAAGGAAAGGACTAAACAATGTCCAAAGCATAAGTATCATAAGAAAGGAAATGTATAATGTAAAGAAGGCTAGACAGCTTCCAGTCCATATGCACGTACTCTTAGTGTCTACGAGCGTCCCTGAGTACCTGCCGTTTTGGGAACATAGAAAAGGAAAACGGCTGAGCAATACGCTCAGTGCACGGATGTACAATAAAGCATGATAAGGATAAGCATATAACATAATAACAGCGGAAGAAAAACTAAGTCCCGAGTAACCTGGTTAAGTCTTGATAAAGTTGGTTTTAATAGTTTGAAAGTCTTATGTTTATCTTATAAAAACTGTTTGTCATATTTTACCATTAGCCAATATAGGTCATGAAAATCCACCGTGCATGAATACTTGGAGGGGTGACCTCATCATGCAAATTAGAGGGGCTGCCTCTAATTTAATATACTGGTTTTTGGGTAGGAGGGATCAGCTCCTTGTGAAGTATGCAAGGCACACACCACATTCACCATGAATCCTGAATAAAAACATGTAACTAGGATGCACCCATATGCCCCACATGATAAATATAATATAAATGGCCAAAAGCTGAAGGGACGCCACGAGCAATCACTCCGCCGTGGTGAAGTCATAACATCAGTGCCTCTAATGTTATGGTTATGGTACCTCCATAACTAGGTGAAACTGGTCATGCATGTATATGGCTATAGGTAATCTTAATTAAACATAAGCAATCAAACACGTAACTTATACTACGGGAAAACAGTTGGCTGCATACGGGGAATGCTAATAAGGAAAGAATGTCCATACTGAAAGGACGGGAATCCGTACCTTATGTCCAGTGAACGAGAAAGACGAACTGAGAGGAATCTTACTTCCGAATCACTAGTGCTACATAAATACATACATGAATAAGTATCTGCTTACTAAATACGTAGCTGGTTTTATGTCATGTCTTAGCTAATTTTATGTGTTCTTATCATGTTTTAATGTTTTAAAGCCTTAAACTGTGTTTTATCTTATATTCTGTTTAATCTGATTAAGTATTTCTAGTATTTCATGTGTTATTATACTTACTGTGTAATAATAAGTAACTTTCCAAAAATAGCAGGTTTCCTAAAATAGAAAGTTTCCAAAAATAGAAAGTTTCCAAATATAGAAAGTTTCCAAAAATAGAAAGTTTCCAAAAATTGAAAGTTTCCAAAAATAGAAAGTTACCAAAAATAGAAAGTTTCCAAAAATAGAAAGTTTCCAAAAATAGAGAGTTTCCCAAAAATAGAAAGTTTCCAAAAATAGATTTACTGCTTAAAATAGATAAGTTTCTAAAAATAGAAAGTTTCCACAAATAGATTAGCTGCCTTATTTAAATAAGTTTCCATAAATAGATTAGCTGCTTGAAATAAATAAGTTCCTAAAAATAGATGGTTTCCATAAATAGATTAGCTGCCTTATTTAATTAAGTTTCTAAAAATAGAAAGTTTCCATAATTAGAAATAAGCTGGTTAAATAAGCTAAGTATATAAACCTAAGTGTTTACATGATTATTTTCTAAGTCATATGATATAATGTATAGTTTAATAATTATTTCATGTAATTAAATTAAACTATATGTTAAAAAATATTTAATTAAAGTATAACATGGTTTTATTTAGATAAGTTAAATACTTAGGTTAAAATATGTATTATTATATATTAATAATATAACCTAAGTCATGTTAATTAATTAATTATATCCATGGTTTTAAAATAATTAATTAATTATAAGTCTTAAATATATAAATACTTAGGTTAAAATAATTTCATCATTATTAATAATTAAATAACCTAAGTCATGTCATTAAATTAATCACATAATTTTATTAATTTAATTTTAACATAAGATCATAAACATAAAAAAAACTAAACATAAACCATGAACCAGATCTGGACTAAAAAGCATGAACCGGATATGAAATCGACACCGTACCCCGAACTAACTCGGGGTACCACGTGTTTCACTGCTGCCGTCGGACCCACACGCACCAACCAAGACCATATGGTCTTGGTGGTGGTCGGCTTGGCAAACCGAAACCCATTCGGGTTCGGTTGCAGCCTGCGGCCAAAACAAACACCCCTTAAAAACACCCTTTTGATTTTATTTAACACCAATTCATGTTAGATCCATGTTTAACTATTATGTTTTTATAAAAACAACACATGTTCTTGATTTATAAAAAGATTAATTTAAAAGAAAAGATTTAAAAAGGGTTTACCGAATTCGTGGATCAAGAGAATGAAGAACAAACACGATCAATCACCAAAACTTCAAGATCCAAGATGAAAAATCACCCCTTATGGTGGTTGTAGGGTGGCGGCACAAAGGAGAAAGGAGGAAGGAGGTTTTTAGGTTTTCTTAAAAATCTTCTGTAAAGTTTAATTGAGTAGTAAAAAAATATAAACCCCCTTTAGTAAATTTGACAAATGGGCTTGGCCCATTTGTCCTTGTTGGCCGCGGGTAGGGACCCCACTTGGGGTACCCGTACCTTTCTGTGTCTCGTTATTAAGTTAAACGTTTGTGATTATTTGTGTTCGTGTTTTAAATGTTCTCGTTACGTAAATACCGTGATCTAATATATTTAATTACGCTCGTAATAAATATATATACGTAATTAATAATAGTTCATGTTTTAATTACGTTCATGATTTCATGATCGCATGTTCGTGATTAATTATCGTCAAATAATTATTACGTGATCGTTCATAGTAAATACTTATCATGTTCTAACACGTACGTAATACGTAAACTCCTAACACGTAATCGTAATCATGCTATATTAGGAATGTTTTAATCTAGTACGTATGATTCTAAGGGTACTATGCATGGTAAAAGCATGCGGGTTTTACAACTCTTCCCCCTAAAAAGAATAATTCGTCCCCGAATTATAGATAAAGTGAACTGGAAAAGAAGAACATACCCGAATTGAAAATATGAAATGAGGGTAAGAACCCCGGATAGACTCCTCTGTTTCCCAAGTGGCTTCCCGCTCGGTATGACCCCTCCATAGAATTTTGACGAATGGAATCGTCTTCTTTCTCATGACTCGTTCTTGTCTGTCAAGAACTTGTTCGGGTTCTTCTATAAAAGTGAGATCTTCACGTATCTGTTCCAGTAGATATTGAACCATGTGAAGGGGATGATACTGGTACCCTCTGAGTAAGGACACATGAAACACATTGTGCACATGGCGGAGGTAACGCCAATCGGTAAGATACTTCACCGACTCGTTCAATGATATCAAACGGTCCGATGAAACGAGGACTGAGCTTCCCTTTAATCCTGAAGCGTCTAACACCACGTGCCGACGAAACCTTAAGGAAGACATGATCTCCTACATTAAAGTGTATATCCCTACGATGCTTATCGGCGTAACTCTTATGACGTGACCGTGCCTCCTGAATTTTCTGCTTAGCTACTGCGATCTTCTCATTGGTCATCTCTATGATTTCTGGTCCTTCAAGTGTTTGCTCGCCCACCTGATCCCAGCAGATTGGGGCGCGACACTTTCTGCCATACAACATCTCAAATGGAGCACACTTGATGCTTGCGTGCCAACTGTTGTTGTATGCAAACTCAACCAAACAGATGTATTCCTCCCAATCACCCGTCCATTCCAACGCACATGACCTCAACATATCCTCCAATGTTTGAATGGTTCACTACCACTGTCCGTCCGTTTGAGGATGAAAAGCCGTGCTAAGCTTAAGTTGTGTACCCCAAGCTTTCTACAGACTCTTCCAAAAGCGCGAAGTGAATCGAGGATCTCTATCTGAGATGATGCTGGATGGTGCACCGTGGAGTCTCATGATCTCTCGCCTGTACGTATCTGCGAGTTTACTTACCGAATCTTCCTTGCGGATCGGTAAGAAATGAGCTGATTTGGTAAGTCGATCAACGATAACCCAAATTGCATCGTGCTTCCTTTTCGTAGGCGGAAGACCCGTAACAAAATCCATGGTGATTTTGTCCCTACTTCCACTCTGGAATATCTAACGGTTGAAGGAGACCGCCAGATCGTTGATGCTTGATCTTAACCTGCTGGCAGGTAAGATATTTGGAGACGTAAGTGGCCACATCCTGTTTCATACCAGTCCACCAAAAGTACTGCTTGATGTCATGGTACATCTTAGTCGAACCAGGATGTATAGAGAATGGGGAGCTATGAGCTTCAGCTAACAAAGCTTCCCGGAGTTCTTGGTCATCAGGAACACAAAGTCTTGTGCCCTACCATACGATACCATCTACATCTACTCTGAATTCTGTCTACTTCTCCAAATTCTGTACTATCGCCCAGATTTCTCCGTCGTCCTTCTGAGCTTCCTTGATCTTAGATAGTAACTCGGGTTCTACTCTAAGATTAGCCCAGTAACCGTGTTGTCCACGTACCATGATCTTGATGTCTAGTCGCTCCAAGTCTCTGATGATTTCCTCTTCGATTCTAATGCCGTTGATCATTCCGGACTTCCTGCTAAGGGCATCTGCTACTACATTTGCCTTTTCGGGATGATACTGTAGATTAATGTCATAACCCTTCAACAGCTCTAACCATCTCCTCTGCCTCATGTTCAATTCACGCTGAGTGAAGATATACTTCAAGCTCTCGTGGTCTGTGAAAATGTCACATGATTCTCCATATAAGTAGTGCCTCCATATCTTCAATGCAAACACTACTGAGCAAGTTCCAGATCGTGCGTGGGGTAATTTTCTTCATAAGGCTTAAGCTGTCGTGAAGCGTACGTGATCACTTTCCCATGTTGCATGAGAACACAGCCAAGTCCCTTCCCCGATGCATTGCTGTAGATTTGAAATCCACCCATACCAGATGGTAGAGTAAGAATAGGTGCAGATACTAACTTATGCTTCAGGTCTTCAAAGCTCTTCTCTCGATCTTAGTCCAGACGAATTTCTCCCCTTTCCGCATCAGTTTGGTCAATGGTAGTGCTAGGCGGAAAAAGTTCTCCACGAACCTACGGTAATAGCCAGCTAAGCCTAAGAAACTGCGGACTTCTATCGCTGATGTCGGCCTTGGCCACTTAGTAATGGCCTCAACCTTCGCTGGATCCATAGTTATTCCTTCTGCTGATACAATGTGACCTAAGAATGCCACCTTTTCTAACCAGAACTCACACTTGGAGGATTTAGCATACAGCTGCTTCTGGCGAAGAATCTGTAGCATTGTACGAAGATGGTCTTCGTGTTCCTCCTTGGACTTTGAGAAAATCAGGATGTCATCGATGAAGACAATGACGAACTTGTCCAGAAATTCATGGAAGATTCTGTTCATCAAATCCACGAACACTGCTGGAGCATTTGTCAGGCCAAATGGCATAACTATAAACTCGTAGTGGCCATAGCGGGTACGAAAAGCAGTCTTAGCGATGTCCTGCTCCTTGACCCGTAGCTGATGATAGCCTGACCTAAGATCAATCTTGGAGAAGTGTTTGGCCCCTTGGAGTTGGTCAAACAGATCGTCAATGCGTGGCAGTGGATACCTATTCCGGATGGTAATCTTGTTGAGCTCGCGATAGTCTATGCAAAGACGCATACTGCCGTCCTTCTTCTTAACAAACAGGACCGGTGCGCCCCTTGGAGATGCGCTCGGTCGAATGAAACCTCGTTCAAGAAGTTCTTGCAGTTGATCCTTCAGCTCCTTCAGCTCTATGGGAGCCATGCGATAAGGAGCCTTGGAGATTGATTCAGCACCTGGAACCAGTTCGATACTGAATTCCACTTCTCGTGCAGGTAGTATGCCCGGAAGTTCTGCTGGAAACACATCTTGGAATTCCGACACTATAGGTTGATCCTGAATCGATGGAGATTCAGCATCCATGTCGTGAACCGTAGCTAGATAACCCTCGTAGCTATGTGACAGTAGTGCACGCGCTTGCAGGCGGATATGACTTGTACATACCGTCCGGGTATGAACCCATTATGAATGTACTCTGGTGCATTGACATCAACGAAGATAACTCGATATGAATGGCAGTCTATGGTAGCATGATACTTGGATAGCCAATCCATGCCCAAAATCATGTCGAAGTCATTCATGTCTAGCGGAAGTGCGTCGACAGGTCGAACCTTATCATCAAATTCTAAGGGAAGACTCTTGTATACATGGGTGATTAATACAAAGTCCCTCAAAGGCGTGGAAATAGTAAGCCTATTTTCTAGTGGCAAGGGAGGCATCCTAATATTCTTAGCATAAGCAGTAGAAATAACCGAGTGAGTAGCACCCGTTTCGAAAAGAACACATGTGGCTTGACCATACATATACAAGATTCCAGTGATGGTACCTGTAGACTTGTTGGCCTGGTCTCGAGATGTCGTGTAGACACGCCCGGCAGTAGGAGGCGGCTTGGTATCAGCATGTCCTGATGTACCCTCCATCTCGCCCTTACGGCAATCCTTCATAATATGGCCAGGAAGACCACACTTGAAGCACACATCAGTATTACGGCGACATGGTCCTGGGTGCCTACGGTGGCAAGTAGAGCAAAGAGGATGAGTGTATCCTCCAGCAGGTGCTCTGGCTGGCTGAGAACCAGTGATAGCTGGACGGCTAGGCTGCGAACCTCTCTGGTTCTGGTCCCTACCGTTTCCATGGTTCCTGCTGCTGTTGGAGTGCCCAGCGTTGTTACGGTAATTGTCATTACCGCCACGCCTATCCGTAGCAGAACGGTCGTTAGTCTGACCGTTTCCCTTAGGCTGATGAGGCTGCTGCTGAGTAGCCGGCTGAGACCGGTCCCCAGTTTTCTGTCTCTTGTCGGGTCTTTCAGCTTCCCCGAACTCATCTCTCTCCTGCAGCATCTCCAGTTTTCGTGTTGCATCGGCCACTTGTGCTACGGTATTGAACGTAGCACACACCAGATTGTTTGCGACCGATGTGTGAAGAGTCCATCTAAAGTGATGTGCCTGCTCTTCAGGAGTACCTGCTGCCGCACCAAGGAAACCAGCCAAGCGAAGAAAGCGCTGTATAAACTCGTTGCTATTCTCCCCAGCTCTCTGTCGGATCCCATGGTACTCTCTCTTGAGCTTGTCCTGCTCAGCCTTGGGAAAGAACTGCTCCATCACCCTGTCCTTGAACTGAGCCCAAGTCAGACCAGCAACCCACTCATCACCACCTTCAGATTGCATCAATGCTAACCACCAGTTGAGTACATCTCCTTCGAACCGATAGCATGCCAACCTCGCCTTGTATGCGGGGTCACAGCCTATAGCGTTGAAAATCTTCTCGATGTGAGCCAACCAGCTTTCAGCATCGCTGGGGCTATCCGTCTTCTCAAAAGCTCGAGGGCAGAGCTTGTTGAATCTCTCCAGCCATACTGCTAATGTCACTGGAGGAGGAGGAGGAGGTGGCTGATTGTGCTGCTGATTGTTGGCAGCTTGAACTTCAGCCATGATGTCGTTCCTCAGTTGAGGAAGCAAGGCTTGCATGGCAGCATTGAGCTGCTCCTGTTCGCGTGTGAGAACCATCTGACAGTATAACATAAAACATATGATTAAACAGATCAAAACATAAAATATAAATATATACATGAAAAAAAATTTATACTAAAATTTCACGAGAAAAATTTTATGCAAGAAAATTTTGTGTATGAATGCATGATGCAGTTTTATGAAAACTTTTGTATGCTCGAGAGTGAACGCCTCTTGTCAGTTCACCTAAAACAAAAACATAGCGAGGGACGCGTATGGGTCGGTCCCAAATCTAAAAGTTTCGATAAAACACATGCGACTAAATAGGGCCAGTCCTGTACTAACCATTACTTAGTCAAAAACCCTGCAACAATGACATGTATATGTATGCTTAAAAATGATGAATGCATGAAAACGACTGTCAGTTCTAGGAAGACCGTAGTGACTACTGATGGAAATGTAAATCTTGCTTATGTTTTTAGAGAGAGAAAGAGATGGTGGATTTCACACTTTTAGAGAGAGAAAGTTAAGAGAACTATATGTAAATTATGAAAACCACACACCCTCTCCATCAAAGGAGAGGGTTTATATACCCAAGCCTTGTAATGGGCTTGGGCTTACACGTTTGGGCCGGCCTACACATGTTGTAGGCTAGGCTTGGACGTGTTTGATAAATAAAGAAGGTTAACTAAACTACTAGCTATTACATGGACTATCGTTGGAGTGACCGATCCTTCTTAATACGTAAAACGTATTTCCAAAAATCTCCCCCTAAGGGAGGTCACTCCAAACAAGGGCGTTACCCAAGTTACAATAATAAAATAAACCTAGCATACTATGCTTGTCTTGAGCTCGTAGTCTTCGTCTTTCTTTTTCTTTTTCTTTTCTGGTGAACATGCTGATGTGATCTTTGATATCAATCTTGAGAATTAATCTCTTGCCTTGATCTCGTGCATCCATCATTTGTGATCTTCGCCTCTTCGTGACGCCACATACTTATGCCTTAGTAATTCTTGAAAGCTTCAGAGTTTAATACAGCGGAAGACTTAACTTTTAGGCTTTCTTGAATTACATGAGATATTAAGTGCATAAAGTATAAGCATGCAGGGACGACTTCTTCTCGGATTCCGCAACGCCACCGTCTTTAAATGCCGCAACATAAGTAGACACGAACAAAATGGCTTTGAACATTTCATTCTAAATCGATAGCATTTTACCTCCGGTCGGTGAAGACCTTTGGAAGATATTAGATATCGTACCCGTGACGGATAGTTTCAATTAAGTAACTTCCTGACAGGATTTCGCGGGTAAACCCGTTCTCTTTATTCGACCGTCCAAAGCTGACTGCGAACATAAAGAGTGAATCATTTGGATAATAATATCCCCATGATTTGAAGCCGTCAATTCATGTTCCTGGAACAAGTGAAATTCAATTAAGAACCGCACCATCGTTGCTTTCCAGTTGTCACGAGCTTGATTCGTATAGAATCTTGCAAGTTACCTACCAAGTGCTGTTTGAGGTTAACACTAGAAGGATTTCCACTCATCAATGTGAACTCTAAGGTATCACTCTAAGTGTTCTGGCAAGATCACTAAGATATTGCGTAGAGGCCTGGAACGTGTTTAAATTCAGTTAAGAATTAAACCACTGTTGCTTTCCAGTTATCACAAGTTTGATTCATAAAGAATCGCACAAGTCACCTACCATGAGCTTTTTGATATTCGATCAAGAAGGATTTCCATCTTCATTGTAAATACTTTCGTATTACTCGGATGTTCAGGCAAGATCATGAAGATTTTGCATAGGACTCTTAAGATCTTTCTTACTTTTCACAGTGTGTGAAGAAGCAAGGAAATATGAAAGTGTGTCCTAATGAGATATTTGATGATCTCAAATGGCTCTAGACTCGATCGTGCATATTGGATTTTTAGTGATTGGAGGCTGGAGAGGAGTGCCACCATTTCAATACCAATTTATTCGGAGTGGATAAATCGATAGATAACGTGTTGTCTCCGTGTGATTAAAATAAATACCTTTTGAGAGATATATGAGTTAGCTGGGATGGGTTGTGCATTGCATCACTGGGTCCATGATTTCTGTCTTCTTTATCGAGAATCATTAAAATGATCTCAATAGCATATGTGTTGAACCAGTTTCTGCCTAAAGTTGTAAGGAGGGCTTCTTTCTTTACACCCTTTATCTTTACAATTCTTTTTCATTCTTCAACCCCTTCAATGCTTACCAATACGTCATAACTAGCACCTTGTTGTGATTGTTCCAGTGCTAACTTAAGTACTTGGTCGGCATTCAGCTACGTTCACAATCTTACTCCATCTTTCCTAAGGACTACTATTTCTAGCTATGGAATGTCCTTGGGAAGATTCCTCCGGTTCTAGAAGAATCATTGGACTTAACCTATCCTACCATCCTTATGTCACCACAATCTTCTTCGTCGTGAAATAAATGGGTTTTGGGTAAGTATATGTCACCATGAAAATCTATTTTGATATGCAAATCCGTTTTGCTCCCCCTTAACATATGTCACGATATTCGAAAACATTTCGCACATGTCGGGATGAGCCAGCACATTAAGTCAAACCATTTGTGATAATATCCTATATCAAATCACATTTTCTCCCCCATATTAAAAATATTAACCCAATCGATGTTTTTAATATCAATTGATTTAATGAAGTTTTAACAAAGGTTTTGGGAAGAAAAATGCAAGTCCGTTTTATCTTCATGATATCAAACGTATGAGATATGATACCGATTTGTAACATGATCACATATTCACCATATTAGAAAAGAATTGACAAGGTTGGACCTGATAGATGAGAACATAATTTGATAAGATCAAATGGTTCTTGTCAGCATATGTTGGTCGCCTCGTCACGTCTGAAGTCATCTCTTGACACCACGTGTACGATTGGTATTGTTGTCTTGACACCAGTTAGTGAGCTTGGCACGTTCGGCATCGAAGATTCTGAATGCTTGACAATTGCTCCTCCTCAATTGTTGACCCGTGTTCTATCAAAAGAGCTGTAGTCGTCGGTTGAGTAGTCGCATTGTTGAGTATGTAGATACCAATTGTAGATAGCATGGTTATAGAGATGATAGCTTCATAAAAACAAGACTTCTCTTGTTTTAATCAAATAAATGCACTGAGGCGTACATATATTTGTGTTAGACCAAGTTATAAAGTAAACTTGATCCCTTACAAGGTTTTAAAGTAAACCTTGCCCGAGAAAATTAATTCCCGTTGTGAGCCAAAGCTTTCATAAGAAATACTTGACTTTAATGTGAAAACCGGGTTGCAGTCTGAAATAACTACAAGCCATAAGGCATGTTTTATGAAATATTTACAACTTTTGTACGAACTCTATTTATGGCGCCGTGTCGATATTAATCAACATTTCTAAGGCCGTAAATATTATCGTACCAAAAGACATGCCTTTGAAAAATAAAGTAAAAATATTTTTGGATTTTTATGAATTTTTCAATTTTTATGGTTTTTATATGGTTTTATATTTTTGTATTTTGCTTTTGTGGATAAAGATATAAACAATATATACAAATGATCACCAAGGATACGGAGAATAGTTTACCATCACTATTCTTTCGCTTCATCTGCCAATTCCTTTAGAGTCTCAGGCGAGAAGGTTCTCATTCCTAGCTTGTCGGCCAAAAATTCAATTCGAGCGCGATCTAAAGCCTTCGTGAAAATATCCGCCAATTGATACTCAGATCGGACAAAGTAAAGCTCGATTACTCCATTTTCCACTTGCTCCTTGATGAAGTGGTAGCGAATGTCAATATGCTTCGACCGGGAGAATTGAACGTTGTTGCAGCATAAGGCAATTGCACTTTTGTTGTCGCAGTACATCGGAATCTTGTTGAAACCTAGACCATAGTCGGTTAATTGCGATCTCATCCAAAGAATTTGAGCACAGCAACCGGACATAGCTATGTATTCTGCTTCCGTACTTGAAATTGCAGCACTTACTGATTAGTCGATCTCCTAGTAGTTGCAAAGTTCCACTCGTGCTACGCCTTGTATCTTGACAACCCGCGTGATCCGCATCTGCATATGCCATTAGTGCAATAGAAGATTCCTTCGAATACCAAAGTCCCCGATTAATGGTTCCTTTAAGATATCGAAAGATCCTTTTAACAGTAGCTAAGTGTAACTCAGTAGGCCTAGTTTGATACCTGGCACACATACATATAGCAAACTGAAGATCAGGTCGACTGGCTGTGATATACAGAAGAGTACCGATCATTCCACGATAAAGTTTCGGATCAACGGCAACTCCTTGTGGATCTGCATCAAGCTTAGTTCGTTCCACCATTGGATTATCCACGGGGTCGTAAGATTCCATCTTATACTTCTTAAGCGATTCAAGGGCATACTTGGATTGATTGATAAAGATGCCTCTGGGACTCTAAGATATCTGAAGACCTAAGAAGAATGATACCTTGCCCATTATTGACATCTTAAACTTGGAAGACATGAGTGTCCCAAACTCATCCGATAAGGTTTGGGTTGAGGCTGCAAATATATTATCATCAACATATATTTGTACCATAATCATATCTTTACCTCGTTTCTGAATGAACAGCGTGGGATCCACCTTGCCTTTAGCGAAGCCTTGCGCAATGAGGAATTGTGACAAAAGATCATACCATGCGCGAGGAGCTTGCTTCAACCCATAGAGAGCCTTCTTAAGCTTGTACACATGATTAGGATAATTAGGATTCACAAAACCATCCGGTTGTTGAACATAGACCTCTTCCTTGAGTTCACCATTAAGAAATGCCTTCTTTACATCCATCTGATAGACGATCATATTCATATGGGCTGCATAAGCGAGGAATAGTCGAATAGCTTCTAAACGGGCAACAGGTGCAAAGGATTCCTGATAGTTTACGTCTTTTAGGAAAAAGAACGTAAATAGGGAAGCGAGCATGACGATTTAGGAAAACCGTGTGTGAATGACCCTAAGAGTGAGTTCGTTCTCGAGGAGGCTAGTGTGTTGTGTGATGAGTTGATTTTGATTGGTGATTTTATTAAGAAGAAAAGAAAAGAAAATAAGAAATGAGAAAGAAAAGACGGTTACGAAGACGGATTAAACTAAGACGAAAAAGGCGATAACGTAAAACCGTAAATAGTACAAAAATTAAAATTTTAACCTAAAAATTCCTAAAAATTACTAAAAATCCACAATAAAATTCTAAGAGTTTAGAAAAAAATCCAAACTTGCTAAAACCTTTTAATTAATTAGATAATGACTTTTTAATGCTAATTAAAGCCCTAAAAATAACAATTAATTATTAAAAAGCCCTAAACAAGATTTAATAGTTTGTAAACCTCAAAAATAACCTAATTAAGCTAAAAAGTATTTTGTAAAATTTTAAAACCAAATTAAACTATTTTTAAACACTTAAAAACTATTAAAATCAATTAAATCTTAAATTAATTCTAGAAAATAAATGAAAAGTCTAAAAAATATTTGAAAAGTTACAAAATTCCTAATTATGTGTCTATAATCTAGGAAAAATGAAAAAAGTTAAAAAATTAAACTTTCAATTTTTAATAATAAAATAATAATAATATAATCAAAATAAATTCAAAGTTTATAAAATAATTCTAAAAAATTACCAAAAATCCTAAATAATGTAGCTAGAACAGAAATGAAATTAAAAGTTCCTAAAACCTATTTAATAATTTTATATTAAATTTTAAAATTAGCTAAAAACCCTAAAATCCAATAAAATCAAAAATAAGACTTTTTGAAAACTTTTTGTGCTGTAAACCTCAAGAATATAAATAAAACCTAAAAACTATTTTTTGGATTTTTAAAATGCTTTTTGCTATTTTTAATTCACTTTCTAAAAATTAAACTAAAAATAATCCTAAAAAATTAATTAAAAACGGGAAAAATAATCTTTTAACACCAAAAAGTCCTAAAACCTAATAAAAACAAAAGAAAAATGATAAATGGAAACAAACTTAAAGGAATAAGCTGGAAACAGATTATTAGTAAGCTGTTAGTTAAATAAGTCACAACTTATATTTCAAATGTTGCAAAGAGATGACAGTTAAAGACCCTAGGGCATGATGGTTAAGGCGTTTGTGTGTGGGAGGAGTGGCGCAGGTTCGAGTCCTGGCCACGTCCTTTTTGCTTCTTTTATTTTTTTTTCTTTTTAACTTTAAAAACACAAACCAGTAACTTAATTAAACACAAAAACACAAGAACAAATCAATGTTAACAAGATTGAGACGATTTGGAATCAAAAACGTGCCCAGGTCTGCACTTATAACTGATGAACAAAAAGTGGTTTCTTCACTTGTGCAGTTAAGGATCAAGAGGCCTTGATCTTGGTATTGTGGTGTTGTTTGTTGGACAATAGGCACCCCTACACTCAGTTGGAGTGTAGGGAGTCAATAATGCAAAAACAAGCAAGATCAAACACAAAATCAAACCAAATGCACAAAAACAAGTTACTGATCTAGCTATGCAGGTCTGAGGTGTTTTTGCTGATTCAAAGTGCTTAAAAACGAATTTCAACAAGGCAAATCTTGCATATAAGCCAACCAAATAGCATGTAACCAGTATACAATCTTACTTAAACCTATTATCTATCAACTAGCAAGATTTGGTGGTCAAATAAACACAAAAGCATGAACAAAATGCAGTTTCTGATTTTAGACCATATTATCCACTTTTTAGCAGGCACAAGTGTTCAATGTCCTACCAATCTGACATACAAGCCAACAAACATCCTAACAACAACCTAATAAGTGCATTAAAACAGATTTCAAGCCAAGAATCTTGTTAAAAACCTGCCTAAAACACAAATCCAAACACCCCTTAAGGTTTCTGAAAATTCAATTTTCAAGGCAAATCTATACAACACTCAATCAAACTGATTATAAATGATCCTAGCATGCATATAATCAACTAGTGAACAATTTCAAACACTTAAACTATCACTTAACAACTTAACATGAAGAATCAAATTCATTCCAAAACCACATAAAGCATAAAACTTGAAAACTAAAAATGGGAACAAGGAAGTACCTTGTTGGACCTACATCCAGGCCCAACCAAGGCTGCTTTGCCTTCTCCAATAGGCCCGGGCCTATGCAGAACTTGGGACAACAATCCTTCAACAAACCAGCTAAGAAAATGAAGAACACACAAATATCCAAAAAAATCTGATTTTTCTGAAAAACTCTCTTTTAAAACCTTGAAACTTAGACCTTGGAACACGTTTCAAAACAGATTCAAATTCACAAGTTCAAAACTCCAAATCCACTTTCACTTCTAAGGAGTCTTGGGTTTCTGAAATATGAACCAACTTGAAACCTTTTTGAAAAACTGAAACTTCAAACACACAAATGTTAACAAAATATTTTATGGAACTCAGAATTTTAGCTAAAACAATACCAAACTTTTACCAATCATAAAAGGAAAACTGTTTCTCAAACAAATACCACTTTATATTGCATAAAAAGGAATTACAAAATTTTACTAAAAATTCTGGAACAAGCTTATAGGGACACATACGTCTCCTATATATACTAAATGATAGAAGGTCCTAGAAACTAAAAACCTTAGTTTATGAATTGCCAAGTATGCCCTTTGAATGTTGACTTAAATTTTGGTCTTCTATGGCGTCATGTGATCTTTCTGCTATATCATGTGCTTCCAGCTGTTGTGAGGTGATCATAGACGTCCATTTTGAACTTGGGGACTAAGGACTACCATCCAGTCATTGATTTGGTCGGGTATTGGGTTTGGGGACGAAAGTGATGGGCAGGGGAGGGTCCCACAACCACATGGGTGTGTTGTGGATGGTATTGATCCCAAACTTAGATCGATTAGCTTTGTGTATACGAGATTAGATCAAGTATAACACGTAGAGAAACCTTTGTTATATGCTTTGTGAATCTAAGTGTTATGCGTAATTTAACACTTAAACAAGAACACAAGATGTAAACAAAACTTTCACTTTGATTATGAATGTCGACCTTGCTTACAATGAAAGATGTTTACGAATGAAAACTTATATAAAACTTGATACTAAACATTAACCTAAAGGCCTTCTTTTATAGACTAAGAAGCCTTGTACAATAAGCTACGTATCAACTATTCTAGGTAAAGATAAACATAGAAAATACATTGTCGTTTCTATCTTTACTAGAAGTATTCTAGAATATAATAAACGTGTAACTTATATCTTCCATCAGTGCTTGTCTTCAATCTGTCAACGCTTGACTTTAACTTGTCAATGCTTGAGCTGTCAACGCTTGCTTTGTTCCTGTCAACTCTTGTTTTGTTCTTGTCAGCGCTCAAGTGATCTGACCTTAATTTATTCCCAACAATCCTCCCCTAAACTTGATATCCACTCTTATGATCAAGTTTCTGAATAAGCATTAAGAACTTGGAGGAGTCTGACAAACCTTCTCATATTGGTAATGAATAAATCTGATCAAATTCTTTGCCACGTCACTTGAATAATCTATCTCCAACTAGGTGTCCTTCATCTTTTCCAAAACAGCCTTGGATATGAATTATTGAGCATCCACAAGTAGATACTCAGCAAACTTTGTAGAACTCAAATGGTATACACCAGCAGCTGAATATAACCTCCATTGAAGACCACTGAGGTCATCTTCAAGATCCTTCCATATTTCAAGATCTTCCTCATTTGTCCCACACATTCTTTTGAATGTGGTCCAAAGTTTTATTCCATTAGCTGAAGTTGGTGCTTCAGCCTCATACTTGGTCTCTAGCAACCTCCAAAGGTCCACCAAGTCTTCTCTATCACAACTTGCAAATAAAGATATGAGAGTGGTAAAAGTGTGTACCTCCTTGCCAAATCTGCCAATCTTCCAGAATCCACATTCATCCTCATCATAACTCACAATTGGATTCCTGGAATCTAATGGTAACACCTGCACCATATCTGAAGCTTCTAATGGGGAGAGCTTGAGGCTCTTTCTTATAACTGCTTCACTTGGATATAGTGGATTCATATCTTTTGGAAACTCAAGTGTAAATCCCTTCTTCAATGGCCTAGGAACTATCATAGCTTTCTTGATTTCCATCTCTTCTGCAAGTTGCTCATTTCTTTCATCTGAAAGAAGTCTGAAAGTGTTTTCTTCCTGCACTTTCACCCAAATAGGATAAGCCCTATGTTCCAACTCATCAAATGTCAAAGCCTTCAACTTCTGATGTGTCCATCCAACTCCATGACATCTGAGCAACATAAAATAGAGCTCCCTTCTATCCCTTTTTAACTCAGAGAGAATATTGCTTGCCTTGTGCTTCAAAATCACCTTACAATCCTTCTGAACTCTAAGAAGAAGCTCCAAACCCCATATTTGATCTGAAATGGTCAAGTCTGGATTATCCATGCAGCTTTCTTCCCAAGAATTGTACATCTGAACCACCTCTGGCATGTCAAAGTCAACCTGCAATTTTAAGTCTCTCAACTTTTCCCTAGCAAGCTCATCACCATACTCAAATCTTTCTGGTTCTATAATCATCACACTTGAGTCTGAGCTAGCTCCATCACTTTCTTCTTCAGAAGTCACAACAAATGGTGACTTTTCCTTTTCACCTTGTTCCATCATTTGTTCAGCCAATCTTCTATCAAATTCAACTTGGGCTGCATTCTTTGGAACAATTTCTTCTACCAATTTACCCTTACCCTTATCTGATGGTGCAATAGTTGGTAAGGTAGATGGTAATACCTGAGTAGAAACTTCTTTGATGATAGATGATGACTGGAATACATCACCTTCATGTGCAGGTCTGTGAACGCCCAAATTTCCTCTATCAGCGCCCAAAATACTTCTATCAACGTCCAAATTTGTCTTGTCAACGCTCAAATATTTTCCCTCAGCGCCTTGTGTAACCTCTCTCAACATAGCTGTAAATGATAAATTTAGATTGGTTGGAGAGATTAAGGACATATCAAAACCTGTTTGTTCCTTCAAGGTTGTAAGGGCTTCAGCAACATCCATTGATTGACCATCTTGGCTGCCCTTATCACTCAGATTTCTTTGATCTTCCTCCCCTTTGGAAGACTTCTCCATACCCTTCCTAGCATGATCACTCTCCAAAACAACAATCCTCTCCCTCAATTGCTTGAGTTCAAGGCCTTGTGAGCTGACAATTTGTACTAAGTCTGCATTTTGCTTTTGCAAGCTAATGCAGACTGCCGTCAATTCCAAAAGAGTCATTGGTTCCAGACTGCCCTCTTCTGAAATGGGGATTTGACCTCCCAAGTCAGGTTCATTGGGCAAGGATGAGGACTTAATGATGGTGGGACTGCCTTGGCCAGGATCTAAGCCAGAACCCATAGTCCCATCCTCATCCAGGTCACCAGCTACACTTGTGGTGGTGGTTCTCTCTGCTTCATGGCTAGGACCACCAGAGGAGAACACTCCAGTAGTCCTTTGGCGTTTTATCAACCTATATTCAGGTGGTGTGGAAGATGGTGTGGAAGAATGGGTAGATGTAGGTTGGTTAAGGGGTGTTTGGGATTGTGATGGTTGTGTGTCAGCATTGGAAATAGGCACATCAACGCCAACATTAGATGTGTCAGCGTCAAAGGGTTCTTGGTCAAGTTGCATTTGTTCAGGTGAGGGTAAAGGTTTAGGAATAGGTCCAAGTTGTGGTTGAGGGTCAATTTGAGGGTGGGGGTCTGGTTGGGGTTGTGCTGCTGCAATAACAGCAAGCATGGCTGGGGTTAAAGGTAAGTCTCTATGAGGTGGTGAATCCATCTTCGTAAAAATAGCTTTCTTTTGTTCAGGGATCTTATAAAAATCATTGTGATCCCTTGAACAATAACCTTGATCATCAAAAATCATTTACAGAAAACAGGGATAAGCTAAAGTCATTTTTGTCCCTTTGTTTTTACACATTCCTTCAAAAATCATTTTAGAATAGTTATATTTTTGCCTTGTTGCAATGCACACAATAGCACTGGCAATGGATCTATTGATCTCATTGTGTGCAGTACATTTAGGACTCAAACATTGAAGGAGAATGTGAATGAGGTACTTCCAGGCTGGGGGAAATTCCTGCTTATGATACTTATTAAGAGTACCTTCATCAGGAATAGGATATCCCAAAGCCCTAAGCCCTTGTTCTATTTCATTTATGGGAAGGATGGTTATACCATCAGCATCATCAAGATGCAAGGCCTGGCGTACCAAGGCCTTAGTAACCACCCAAGATCTCCCATGAACAATAGAAGTCAATGTGGTCACTCCATTAACTGTTGAGGAACTAACAGTGTTCCAAAACTGCTTAATGTGTGTGGCTGGAATGAGTGGTGCATGAGAAAGAGCATACCTTAAGGGGGATGCGTTCAAATACGCCACCATTTGTGTGTATTGAGGAAACAAATCATTATCAGCAACAAGATAAGCAATCATGTTGTGTTGAGACTTGAACCCCAAATCCAATTCTGCTGAGTTAAACTTTGGTGCCATTGATGAAAGCTGTTAATTTGAAGTGTAGAAGATGAAGGTTGATAAGAGAAAAGTGTTAGACAAGATTTATAGATACCCTGTTTTAAAAATAGGAGCCAAATTTATAGGAGATAAAGAATGCATGTGATTGGCCCAAAAATAGGCAAAGATTTTCAAAAACTAATCATGAAAATATTGAAAAAGTTATAAGTTATCTCATGCATTTAATGAAAGTAACAACTCCTAAAATTACGGCTTGAAAATATGTCAAAAAGTAACAACTGGGTAGGTCCCATTGAGTGTCAACGGTCAAAGATTACCCATCAACGCCCAACGGCTATAATCTTGTCAACGTTCGCCTAAAGCCATGTCAGCGTCCAATTTGGTCACAACAACGCTTGGAAAAATTTTGTCAGCGTCCAAAAATAAAATTGTTTTAAAAAGTGAAAAATGACCTTAACAAGTAATTTATCCTAGAGAAAATAACCAAAAGCTGATAATTATTATAGGGCGGCAAGCACTGTCCAGTTATGCACACTTGCATAAGCAAGATAGACATAACAGTCCTCTAGTGTCCCTTGCTAACCAAAATTCTTAACAACCAAGTTACCTTATAAAATCCTTGTTACTCCCAGGTAAATCACATATCAAAATCATTCCCAAGTCTCCCAACAGACCACAACCAATTCAAGGCCAAAAATGTCTTGGCAGCATGCAAAGTTGATATACTATACATGCTACAGTGCCTCATGGTTTAGTAAAACTAACCCATACTCACCTGTGGACACAATCTAGAATTGTGATAAGAGTATCATATGGATACCCAAAAATCCTAAAGGTTCCTAAAACCTCCCCTTAAACTATGATACAAAAAGTTTGCTAAAACCATGCATGAACATAAAAAATTTATGTCAAGATAGGAATGAAACATTCCAACCATCATCCATAAATAAAAACTTGTCCAAATGCTTCTCCTTTGATCCATAAGCAACTCTGTATCCAATGGTATACTGCTAACACCATCTGCACATTTAGATTGAAAACCACAAAACTAACATTGTTGCTGACAACGCCCCGATAACACATAACAGCGTTGAAGGAAGCTTTGTCAGCGTTAGACAATTATATTGCTGACAACGTTGCAAAAACACTTATCAGTGTTCAAACAACCTTTGTCAGTGTTAGAAAAATATAGTGGAAAATCTAAATCATCAATAAGACCAATAATAATAATGCATCATCCTGTACATACTTTTACAAAAAGAATCCAAAACACATATTAAGTGAGATTAACCATTCCAATACTTGTTACCAAGTATTGAAATCTTCCAGTATCAAAAGGTTTAGTTAGTAAATCTGACACATTTTCCTCAGTGTCAACCCTATCTGGTTGTATTAAACCTTTCTCAAAGCAATCTCTTATAAAATGGTGTCTAATTTCTATGTGTTTAGTTTTAGAATGATGTACAGGATTCTTAATGATGCATAAATTACTATTATTGTCAACAAATATCTTAGTATGCATGAAGTTATACCCATAATCCAACAGCTGGTTCTGAATCCACAACACTTGACCACAACATGCTGCTGCAGCCACATACTCTGCTTCAGTTGTAGAATTAGCCACCACTGTTTGTTTCTTGCATTGCCAAGATATTAATCTGCTCCCAAGAAATTGACATCCACCAGTTGTGGATTTCCTATCAAACTTATCACCTCCATAATCACTATCTGAATATGCAATTAGCTCCAATGGTGAATCCTTTGGGTACCACAAACCAAGACTTGGGAAGCATCTTAGGTACCTAAAGATCCTCTTCACAGCATAAAGGTGACATTCTTTGGGAGTCACTTGATGGCGTGCACAAGCACACACAGCAAACATGATATCAGGTCTGGAAGTAGTAAGATACATCAAGGATCCAATCATGGATCTATAATGCCTGACATCAACATATTTCCCATCTCCAATCTTTCCCCAAGGGTGTTCTCTATCCATAGGAGTAGTAGCCCTCTTTTCATGTGGAGAAAAGCCAAACTTCTTCAAGATTTCAGCAACATATTTGTCCTGAGAGATGAAGATACCATCTTCTTTCTGCTGAACTTGTAAACCAAGAAAGAAGTTCATCTCCCCCATAGCACTCATCTTGAATTTGTCTGTCATAAGCTTGGAGAAATCCTCTCTCATCTTTGGATCAGTAGACCCAAAAATGATATCATCAACATAGACCTGCACAAGCAACACATCTTTGCCTTTCTTCTTTGTAAATAGTGTCTGATCTATGGTGCCCCTTTTGAATCCATTGTCCACCAAATAGGTAGACAAAGTACCATACCATGCTCTAGGGGCTTGATGAAGACCATACATAGCCTTTTTGACGCTATACACTTTATCTGGATGCTCTGGATCCTCAAAACCAGGAGGTTGCATGACATAAACTTCCTCAACAATGGTGCCATACAAGAATGCACTTTTGACATGCATTTGATAGACTGTGAAGCCCATGCAAGATGCATAGGCTAGAAAAATCCTAATAGCTTCAATCCTTGCAACTGGTGCAAAGACTTCCTCATAGTCTATCCCCTCCTCTTGTGTATAACCTTGAGCCACTAACCTTGCCTTGTTTCTGACCACAATACCTCTTTCATCTCTTTTGTTCCTGAGAACCCATCTTGTCCCTATAGGTCTGACATATCTAGGACAATCAACCAGCTTCCAAACATCCTGAATTGCAAATTGGTGAAGCTCATCCTGCATTGCTTCCACCCAACTTGGTTCTTTAAGAGCATCAAATATCTTCTTGGGTTCTTCTTGTGACAGAAAACATGCAAACAAACATGCTTGCACAAGAGGGGTATCAACCTTCTTGTGTATATTGGCAATAAATCCACCAAGTCCTTGATGAGATCTTCTTGTCTGAACTGGAGTCATAACATCACCAATGATCTGAGATGTGGGGTGATTCTTCATTGTGGAGGTGAGAACCCCTCCTTCAAAAAGTCTGGTATCCTCAACCTCATGCTCCATGTTGCCAATATCTTCTTCATCAGACTCTCTTTGAGCAACAAGAATCTCTTCATGAACATTAGAAGGTCCAACTTATTCAAAACTGGAAGAGAAAAGATGCCCATAAGTGTTGTCAACGTTTGAATCTTGGTTGTCAGCGTCTGGGCTAACAGTGCTTGAAATGTTGTTGTCAACGTCTAAATTGGTCTTGTCAGCGCTAGATTTGCCTTTGTCAGCGCCTGAAGAGCCATGCATGTTTGTATCTGGTGGTATTTGGAGACCACCATTATCTTGTCCAGCAGCAGCAAAAGCATCTGTCCAAATGGGAATTGTGACATATTCAAATGTAGGAGATGCCTTTTCTGCTTGTGATCCAACCCTCTCATTAACCTGTGTACCTGAAACATCAACAATTTGTTCCTCCACAACATTTGAAGTTACCTTCACAATGTCTGGATTAGTGACAGGCATATAATTTAAAGTTCTAGATAAGGGTTCCAAATCAAACAACCAATTAGGACCACTCTCAGGATCACTAGGTTTATTCTCTAAGAACCTAACATGTACTCTCTCAACTATCCGTTTGTCCTCTTTAAGATAAACCCTATAACCCTTGCTCTGGACTGAATACCCCATGAAGTAACCTTCATCACCTTTTGCACTAAATTTCCCTAAGGCATCACTAGTGTCCAATACTACTACATGACATCCAAAAGGTCTGAGAAAACCAATATTAGGTTTTCTACCCCAAAGTAACTCATAAGGTGTTTTGTTCTGAATTTTGTTAACCAATGCTCTATTTTGCACATAGCATGCTGTATTAACAGCCTCAGCCCAAAAGGCTATAGGAAAGTGAGCATCAGCGAACATTGTTCTGGCTGCTTCAATTAGGGTTCTATTCTTCCTTTCAGCAACCCCATTTTGTTGTGGGGTTCTAGCAATACTGAATTACCTAGTAATTCCCTTCCTGGCACAAAAATCATCTAGCTTCGTGTTCCTAAATTCTCCACCATTATCACTCCTAAGCATTTTGACCTCATTGCCAGACCTTTTCTCAATTTGAGTGATAAATTCAATAAGAACATCAGTTGTGTCACTCTTCATAGCTAGAAAGAATGTCAAAGTAAACCTAGAAAAGTCATCAGTGACAACAAAACAATATGACTTGCCATTCAAACTCTCTATATTTGTTGGACCAAAGAGGTCCATGTGTAGCATATGAAGAGGTCTGGAACTAGTATGCACCTATTTGGACTTGAATGAGACCTTGTGCTGCTTGCCTTTAAGACATGCAACACAAGAGTGGTCATTGTGGAAGGCCTTCTCAGGCAAACCATCAACTAAACCAAGCCTCACAAGTCTATTTATATTTTTAAAATTTATGTGCCCTAGTCTCCTGTGCCACAAATTACTTTCATCTACTGAGGCCTTAGCATAAAAACAAGACATATTTGTATTCACTTTAATCCCATTTAAATTCACATTATATATGTCCTTATGCCTAGGTGTTCTATACTCAATATACTTCTCATCAGGGATCTTAAAATCCTTGCTTAACACCAAACACTCAGTATCAGTGAAAAGAACCTTATTTTTGTTATCACACACTTGTGATACACTAAACAGATTATAATCCAGTTCTTTTACCAGGAAGACGTTCTCAAAATGCAGATTATTGGTGAGAAGGGTTCCTTTGCCTATAATGGTGCCATAGCCCCCTCCAAAGTATACCTTATCACCATCTTTAATAGGAGTGAAGTTCGTCAGATAGTCTTCCTTTCCTGTCATGTGCCTTGAGCATCCACTATCCCAATATCCATAGTCATTGATCTGTCTTTGAATGCCCTGCACATAAAGAAAACAAATTAGTTTTCTTTGGGAACCCAAGTCTCAGAAGACTTGGATTCATCTGGTTGTTCTATAAGAACAGACTTAGTTCTCACAACAACCCCATTCTCATCCCTTTTAGGATGAAATACCCAGTTAACCCCAATTGGTTTTGTAATGACCTTAGAAATGTAATTAAATATATTGCAAGTCATTGAAATTCCATTATTATTAGGGTTTTGATCTTTCTTGGGTCTCCATGTTAAGCTTGAAGAAGCTTTAGACCCCTTACCTTGTGGCTGCATATATTTTGGTCTGGTCACGTTTCTGTCAGCGTTGGATTTAGTCCTGTCAACGCTGAAATTACCCTTGTCAGCGTTGAACCTAGGGTTTGCTACAGGAACCCATTGCCTATTAGACCAGGTGTTTGTCTTTGTCCATGAGTGTTAGACCTTCTAGAGAAGAATGGGGCATGTCTAATCACTTGTGGACTTTGATGCACACAAGGCTTGAGTCTGAAAACGTTTGACTTCCTAACAACGTTGACTTTCTTCCTATCAGCGCTGAAATTGTTCCTATCAGCGCTGGCTTTGGGAGCGTTGACACACTTGTATGCCAAATGTGAAAAGCTACCACAAGTATAACAGGCTTTCTTAGACACACTCTTAGGTCTAGAAGAGAAGAAACCTGTTCCATGATTGTTAACTTGGCTCTTGGGTGACCTATTATTCCTATACATCTCTGCATATTTAATGGTAGGTCTTCTAACAGTGTTGGAGCCTAGGTCAACAGCTTTACCAGTGACTGGATGAGTAACCTTAATGGGTGGTGATTCATTAGGACTTTCACATAGCAAACCTCCCTTAACAAACAAAGTAGGGTTAGCTTTCTTCCACTCATTTAGGTCAGTCAGTTTTTGTTGATACTCTTCCACTGGAGTGACAACTCTTGGTGGAGGAGAGAACTCCTCTTCTTGGCATTCTGGGATACCAGTCCAAGCTAAATCCTTTCTAAGGACACCATAGAAGTCACCAGCTGGTGGTGGAACCAGAGAGTAATCATTCATCCCAATCCCAGTCATGTCCTTAGGATCCCTTTGTTTAGCTACACAGTCTCCTAGGGTTTGGGTGGCTCTATCAAATCTATGAATCTTGAGGTCAACATTATCTTTATTCTTAATGGCCTCATCTAACTTAGCCTGTAGGTCTCTATTGACCTTTGTCATGATATTTCTAATATCCATACTACCCTCTAGCTCATGTTTTAAGATATTTATCTTATCTTTTAAATCAAATTCCATTTTCTTGTATTCAGAAATGGTTTTCTCAGTTTTAGTAAGAGCCAGTTGGTAATTGGACAATTTACACCTTTCAGTGCTCATATCATCTTTTAGTTTTAACACCTCTTTGTTAAGTCTATCAGTGTTTAACCTACAACCTTTGCTACAAAAAGCATCATCATATACCTCATTGTCAGATGAAGAGGAGGAGTGTGCCATGAGAGCATATTCAACATGCTCTTCTTCTTGAATATCAACAACCAAAGCTTTGTCCTCTTCAACATTCTTAGCTAGATAGCTCCAATCCCATCCAGTACCATCAATTCCTTGAACTGCAACCATGGCTTTGGAATCCTGAGCTTTAACAACCTGACTTGAGGGTTTACCAGCATCAGATCTTCTAGGAGATCTGCATTCCCTCATGAAGTGCCCCATACGATGACAGTTGTAGCATTCAACTTTGGATTTATCAAATCCAGCAGTGTCTTTAGCGTTGAAGGTCATCTTCTTCTTGAACCTTCTATTCCACCTATTTGCTCTTATACTAGCAAGAGCCATGTTCCACTTGATGTCCATCTCTTCCAAGTGTTCATCACTTATCTGCTCAAGGTCCTCATATGTAATCACTGAACCATTGGGCAAAGAAGCAATGTAAGCACACACAGTATCCAAATCCAAACCAGCAGGTTTAACTCTTGGGCAGTCATTCATGAATGTGTCAGCGTCTGAAAAGGAGACGTTGACAGGACTTGCTCCAGCGTTGACAAATGATGATCCAGTAACTGGATGCATAAAAGAGTCCTTCTGATTGAATTGACCTTCACTATGAGAGAAGAAGGCCATGTTGCTGGTGCTAGGTTTGCTTCCATGTGCTAAAAGAGTTTCATCTTCCAATAGTCTAAGTTTGTTGTAGATGTCATCAAACGAGGAGCTCTTGTAAGTATTATTGGCAAGAATAGATCTTGCCTCAATCTTCCATGCCTCACCAAGACTTTTAAGAAAGGTAGCATTGGTGTCAACATCACCAACTTGTGTCCCCATGAAAGACAACTTGCTTGTGATGTCAAGCAATCTGCTTCTCACACTACTCAGTTTCTCATTGGGTTGAGCTTTGAAGACAGCATAATCATGCAGAAGTTGCTTTTTCTTTTCTTCCTTAGTGTCTGCATTGCCACCATATGCAACTTCAATAGCTTCCCAAAGATCCTTAGCAGATTCATAGCCTCTATATTTGTGCTGGTTTTCTTGTCCCAAAGAGACTTTAAGAATATTTAGGGCTTTCATTTCAACCCTTTTCTTTGCAATATCTTCAGCACCTACAGCTCTACCATCTCCAGGTTTTTCTCTCTTATCTTCATCAGGACATCCTTCAACAGCTGATCTTTGAGTAATGGCATCCTGAATCTTTTGAGCCTTATTGAATGAGTTTCCATATTCAATAATCTCCCAGAGTGTGTAATCATAGATCCCCAGATATTGTTCAAAGTTGAACTTCCATAAGTCAAAGTTGGTTGCATCAAGCATGGGAATCTTGATGTTTGGTAAGGGTGAATTGGAGGTGGTTATTGCTTCAGACATGATGTTGTTAGGGTTTTTGAGAAAATTAGGGTTTTGGTGTTCGTCAAAGATCAAAAGTTCCTCAACAAGCTCTGATACCACTTGTTGATCCCAAACTTAGATCGATTAGCTTTGTGTATACGAGATTAGATCAAGTATAACACGTAGAGAAACCTTTGTTATATGCTTTGTGAATCTAAGTGTTATGCGGAATTTAACACTTAAACAAGAACACAAGATGTAAACAAAACTTTCACTTTGATTATGAATGTCGACCTTGCTTACAATGAAAGATGTTTACGAATGAAAACTTATATAAAACTTGATACTAAACATTAACCTAAAGGCCTTCTTTTATAGACTAAGAAGCCTTGTACAATAAGCTACGTATCAACTATTCTAGGTAAAGATAAACATAGAAAATACATTGTCGTTTCTATCCTTACTAGAAGTATTCTAGAATATAATAAACGTGTAACTTATATCTTCCATCAGTGCTTGTCTTCAATCTGTCAACGCTTGACTTTAACTTGTCAACGCTTGAGCTGTCAGCGCTTGCTTTTTTCCTGTCAACTCTTGTTTTGTTCTTGTCAGCGCTAAAGTGATCTGACCTTAATTTATTCCCAACAGATGGAATTTGGGTTGTGGGTTGGGTTTGTATTATGGTTAATCAAGGATCTGGAGTTAATTAACAAAAACCCTTTTGGTTTGATGGATGTTTAGGATTAGGGTTTATGGGTTTAGGAAGATGGGTTTGATCTGTTTTGTGGGAAATCGTTTTTAAATAAGTGTTTAAGAGGGAAATTAGGGAGAGTTGACTGAATGTTTTGACCAGGTTTATTTAATAAACCTGGTATTGGGTGGGTTACGGGTTTGGACTGGGTAGGGTATGGGTAAATGGGTAGATGGGTGGGTATTGATGAGGTGTCAAAGTCTGGTTGGGTGAGGAGGTTTGGTTGTTTGGCAGTTTGGCCCCCTGGACTCCTTTCCTTTGTTCACTTTGTGAAAAACAGCCAACAACGCCCATTTTCCCTTTAACAACTTTTGCTCTCTTGTCAAAAATGGCACAAATACTTCCAAACTTTTTTGAAGGGCTTCAAATGAGATTCTTGGATTCTTCAAGGACTGAACTTGTAATGTCTTTAAACTTTAGGGACCCTATTCAAAATTTTGAATATTTGAGGGGTATAAAGTGTTAATCTTCAAAAGTTGAGGGACTAAAGTTGCCAATCTTCAATTCTTCAAGGGCATTTTTGTAAAATCCAAACTTGGGCCCGGTTCATTGTGCGGCTTCGTTTCCCGTGTTTGTTTTTGAATGATTCTTGTGATATTTTGCCATTTCCTTAATATCCGTACCTAAAAATACACAAGTAACAAACACGAGCATATATTTGGTAGTTTTAATGATATTTTATGCATTTTAAGCCCGATTTGGACGATGAGACCATGTATAAAAGCAGTCTCATCACTCCCCCATACTAAACCATTCCCGTGCACTCACGCAATGCTAGAATAAAGTATCGTAGCACCTCCAAAATTTAATTTTATTCACTTTATTGGAATGATAAACTAGCTACACTACTACTATTACTACTACTTGTGTTTTAGACATAATGTATGTTTTTCATCGCAAAATAGGACGTTTAGGTTCATAGAATAAGAACACGTGAATGCTTCGTTAGAAATAACTTCGTCGTCCTCGATTTTCACCCTAATTCCATGCCAAGCGTGTAACGAGATCATTGCCATTATAAGTTAGTAATGCTAACACTACTCATATACCCTAATCACGTACTTATCCTCCCATTATTCCTAAGTTGTATCTCTTATATTTTATTTTGTCTTAATGGTCACGAGGATACATTGTTGACTTATGCGATAATAGAGATTTAGGTCTATAAATAAAGTCCTAACGGTGTAACTAAGACCATCAAATCAATAACCCCTCCTAATAGACAACGATGTTAAAAAATTAAGTCGACAAGAAGAATCGATAAACACGGTTTTTTAACTGTTTTGAACATAAGACTTATTACCAAGACGTTTATAAGCCCCCTAACGGAAGGGCCTTATTATCTTTGGTTTACCTCCATCTTTTATTCAACTTCGCCATGAAGCTTTTATTATGACTTCGGTCTTGCCTTGCCTTTTATTATCCGCCTCATCGGTGGTTTTATTAGCCAAAGACGTATATCCTCACGCTAAAGCGAATTTTGGATCTTTAAAGCTTCGAAGATTAAGGCTTGATTCACTTTCAATTTTGCATAGATTTTAGGCCTTGTGGGGCTTCAAATTGTTTGCTAGATTTAGGTGAGCACTTGAAATCTTATTATTGGGTGAAGCTTTCGATTATTAGGGTGCCAATACTTCAAAACCGTGACGCTGGCGATACCTTAATGTCTTCCCAATTTAATTACACGGAAGCTACTAGAAAAGACTAGAAACCCAACAATCCTAACTAAACCGCTAAGTCAATATTTATTAAGCAAAAAATATTTACATGCGAAGGGAGAATAAGCAAACAATGAGAACACATGAGTTTTTGAAAGAATACGAGTACTCTACGTTTAGCATAGTAACTTATAATTAACTCTATCATTTCTCGTCCTCATTTAAGAGACTTAGCCTAATGTGTAGTTAAGGAATCAAAGCTAAGTGCTCAACACGCACGGCCGAGTCAAAAATTACTCTTATTCTCGCCATCGGAAAATCTACATTCGTGTCTTCAAACACTTATGAAACATGAGAAAAATTTAAAATTTGGCCATTTTTAGCCTTATTTTGCAACAAAACTACAAAACGATAAACTTTGGAAAGCGTGACGGTTTGGCAAGGCAAGTATCTATTCACCCCCCCCCCCCCATACTAAAGTTATACATTGTCCTCAATGTTTCGAGTCTAGGGGTGCAAACACCCCCATACTAGAGACGTAGTCGAATGCCTAATCTAGCATGGAAAGGGGTGTAACCAATAAATTAATAGCCGTTTATGAAGTGTGCTATAAACCTAAGGTTAGAACATAAAAGGATATATCATATGGATATTGAGAAATGTCTCCAAAGCAAACGATCGAGTGCTCCCATAAAACAAACACGAGAGGCTCCAATCGTGAAGATCGTGATCAAAAAACCACAATGCACAAACAACCACGGAACAAAGGTTGGAAGGGTACAAATCCCCTCACATTAAACTAATTAGAAAGCAATAATATGTACATGGATAAGCATGGGTCTCCCCCACGAGGCACCTTGTTTTTGATAACCGAGTCAAAAGCTCGACTCGAATCCCCATAAATGTGATCATTTAGGGATAATCATGGTGTGGTCAATTTTTGGTGGGGCTTACATGATAAACAAGGCCCAAAAACAACCGGTATAAAGGACTAAGTCCTTTGATGGTGCAAAATACCGGGATCGAAGATGGCGTTTTCGTTTTCATTGGAAAAACAAATCAACACCACTTCATCAATAGTCAACAAAAACTCAAAGAGTTTCAAGAAAATAGGAGAGAAGAAATAGAAGGGTGGGACAATGGGTAAGTCATGAAAACATTGAGCTACTCGACGTAGACTCGCACCAATCAAATAAAAAGATTTTCCATTTATTGCATCGGTGGAAGACCGAGATTTCCCTATATAAGCAATTCCAGGATCAAATATCTCGTCCTCGGTGGAGAAAGGGAAGGGAACATAAGGGGTTTCCCCCACACTAAGTCCACAAAAAGCATCGTCAAAAGGAGAAGACGAGCTTGTAGTACTCAATAAACGTGGTGATGACGGAATTACAGTTGTAGAAAAATCTTTTAAATTCAATTCAAAATCTTTTCCTTTTTCATCTTTTAAACTCTCCTTGTGAAAACCCGATTTAATTATGTCAAAAATAGTTGGCGTTTCTAAAGCAATGTTAGTCACACTAAAAATTCTCACATTTTGAAACCGTTTAGGCAAAGGTGGTGGTAAGTTTTCAAATCTTTTGTCAACAAAGAAAACTCCCCCATCGGGATCAACGTATTCATCATCCGAAGAATCACTCGAGATTGGAATCGTAGGCTTAACACTCTTAACCTCCACCGGCGGAGGGGACGGAACTTCATTTTCTCAACAACTCCTAAAACTCTATTTGAAATCTTTTTGCAAATGTTTTTGATGGGATTGACATTGTACAAAGACGTGATAGAATACACATGAGAAAGAGTGGAGTTTTGGGTTGCATTAATGACGAGTTCTTCCTCATTGAAACGAAGAGTGATTTTCCTTGCATGCACATCGATAAGTGCTCTCGAGGTGTCCAAAAAAGATCGACCTAAAATTAACGGAACTTTAGGATTGATAGGAATGTCAACAACAATAAAGTCTACGGGATAGTAGAACTTTCCAACTTTCACAAAGACGTCCTCGGCAACTCCACAAGCTAGAATCGTAGAATGATCGGCCATTTCGATTGACATTCTTGAAGGAGTGAGATTGGGAAGATTGAGCGATTTAAAAATCTCAAGAGGCATCAAATTAATACTAGCACCAAGATCGGCCAAGGCGTAGCATTCTTCCATGTCTTGTATAGCACATGGGATTAAAAACTTTCCAGGATCACCGACTTTTTGAGGTATGCGGCTTAGAAAAACCGATGAACAACTAGACGATTTTTGCAATTTCTCTTTGTTATTCAACATACTTTTGAAGTTCGCGGCAAATCGAGGCATCATGACTAAGGCGTCGGCAAAACTTATATTAAAATGCAAGTCACGAAACATTTTCATAAAAAGTTCAAATTGATAATTATTTCATTCTTGTGCCTTTTCCTTGTCTCGTCTTGAAGGGTAGGGTAAAGGTGGTGTGGGTTGGGGCATAGTAGGCAAAGGCCTTGGAATCTCGGGTTCCATGATTGGTATAGGTTCAACCGTAGGTGTGGTTTGAGTGGTACTTCGTGGGCTTGTAATTTGCTCCTTTTCAACCAACACCTCGGGTTCTTTCTCTTTTTCCTTCTCCATAGAAGTACTTGGACGAGAAATGGGTTCTTTGAAAGTTTTACCACTACGAGTAGTAATAACCTTCAATTCTCCTTTCGGGTTCACGATGGTATCACTAGGAAGACCACCCGAAGAAGAGGGCTTACACATGATAGCTTCAAACATCTTAGCCATACGGTCCTCAAATTTAGATTGCCTAGCATCCGCTTTTAACAACTCTTGCTTAATCTCATGTTGTCCTTGCTCCATTTTTTGTTGATTTTGTTGGAGACGTGTGACATTTCCTTCCATTTTATTAGCATGAGTTTTAAGTTCATTAGCAAGTTCGTTTTTAAGCTCGTTTTTCAACTCGGATCTTAAGCTAACCATTTCACGTTGCATATTGTCAAACTTAGCATCATTAGCCTTAGCATAATTCAAAAATTCTCCTTGAAGATTTTTGGTGTGATCATTTTGAAAACCTTGAGTAGAAGTTTGAAAATCACGGTTTTGGTTTTGGTTTCAAATTTGCCCATTTCCACTTTGATAATTACCCTTATTATAGTTTCTTTGATTTCCTTGGTAATTTCCACCTTGGTTGTTGTTGCGATAATTATTAGCATTTTGATTTGGTGGAGCTTGATTTTGGCGAGAACCTTGACCGATTTGGTTATAAGTTCCCGTGGCTACATAAGCACTCGAAGTGTTACCATCCGCGGTAATGCACTCGGAAAGATCATGAGCTCCACCACACGACAAACAACTCTTAGAAACCGCTTTAACCGAAGCGGAATTTGAAGCTTCTTGAGCTTTCCAATGGGACATAAGGCTAGCAAATCTATCAAAAAATCAATTTTCTTCATTTGCCTCATCATGTAAAGCATTAATGCTACGAGACGATGACGAGCCTAATTTGGCAACACTCGGTGTGTTACAAGGGATATAAACCTTAGACCTATTCTCAATTATGACCAAAGCTTCTTCAACCATTTTACACAAAAAATTACCACCCGCGGCGGCATTTAAATAATCTCTTTCATGATCATTAAGTCCATTGTAAAACGTGTCAATTTGGTGCAAATCGTAAAAACCGTGATGAGGACATTCATGCAACATATCCTTAAACCTATTCCAAGCCGTAGAAAAACTTTCATTTGATTCTTGTGAAAATTTAGAAATCTCATTTTTCAAATGCGTAGTCTTAGAGGGCGGAAAAATTGGTTCACAAATTTTGAAACGAGATCCTTCCACGTCAATATAGAATTGGGTGGCTCTTTCTCTAACCAAATTTTAGCGAGCCCCGCTAAGGAATACGGAAAAAGCATCATCTTAATCGAGTCATTCGAGACATCCTTAAATTTGCACGTGGCGGTAAGACGATTGAATTGGCGGATATGGTTGTGGGGATTGTCCTTCTCATCACCGCGGAATTTGTTGTTTTGGATCATCGACAACAAACCCGTTTTCACCTCAAAATTCTCCGCAAGGATTGCGGGAATCACAATAGCTTCTCCATAACCCTCGGTGGGTGCTTGAAGTAACTCCATCATAGTTCGATTCGCCATGGTTGGTGCTTCTCGTACAATGGGTTCGTCAATAGGAGACTCCTCACTAGAATGAGTTGGAGTGGGAGTTTTGTTCTTTCGTCTACGTGCACGTTTTGCTTGATTACGAGTTAGCATAAACGTCACGTACAACGAGGAGACGAGCAAAGAAGATTCTTTTTGGTATTTTGTGTTTTTTAATTTTTTTGTGGTTTTTGATGGTATTAACCTTTTTTGGAAATTGGTGAATGTATTAAGTAGACACAAATCTACAAATCTCCTCCTTAATCAAATCTCTCGATTAAAGAAGCCTCAAAGAATGAAAACGATCACGTGGACTGAACGCCTTCGATGACTTTAGAACGATGGTGGAACACCAAATCGTTCAAGAGGGTTTAATCAATAGAAACCAAGAAAATATATATGATATGTAATAATACTTTGGGCGGCAAAACCCTCGATTCACTCTCAAAATCAAATACGCACAAGCAAGCGGAGGAAACGAGGCGGCGCGAAGCACTTAAGAGCCTTTTTCCTTTAGGTCGTGAAATACAACCGCCTTATACCCACCTTATAGTTTGTATTTTTCAAAATCGAGCTTCACGAAAGTATTTATCTATTTTTGCCTTTTTTCTTTGGTTTGAGATTCGAATACAATGATTGGGTAATGACCTCCCAAGTCAAGGTTGTGATTTCTCACGTATTTGGAGAACTTGTGAATTTATTGTTCTACGTATACAATATAGTAATAGTATTCACACAAAAACCGAAAAACGATAATACGTATTAGTAGAGTGCTACTAATACAAATACTAATTATGGCTAGTATAAAAAACAACAATGTTCAATCAAAACACAACACGCCTCCCCGGCAGCGGCGCCAAAATGATAGTTGTAGAAATACGTCTTTTAGGAAAAAGAACGTAAATAGGGAAGCGAGCACGACGATTTAGGAAAACCGTGTGTGAATGACCCTAAGAGTGAGTTCTTTCTCGAGGAGGCTAGTGTGTTGTGTGATGAGTTTATTTTTATTGATGATTTTATGAAGAAGAAAAGAAAAGAAAATAAGAAATGAGAAAGAAAAGACGGTTACGAAGACGGATTAAACTAAGACGAAAAAGGCGATAACGTAAAACCGTAAATAGTACAAAAATTAAAATTTTAACCTAAAAATTCCTAAAAATTACTAAAAATCCACAATAAAATTCTAAGAGTTTACAAAAAATCCAAACTTGCTAAAACCTTTTAATTAATTAGATAATGACTTTTTAATGCTAATTAAAGCCCTAAAAATCAGAATTAATTATTATAAAGCCCTAAACAAGATTTAATAGTTTGTAAACCTCAAAAATAACCTAATTAAGCTAAAAAGTATTTTTTTAAAATTTTAAAACCAAATTAAACTATTTTTAAACACTTAAAAACTATTAAAATCAATTCAATCTTAAATTATTTCTAGAAAATAAATGAAAAGTCCTAAAAATATTTGGAAAGTTACAAAATTCCTAATTATGTGTCTATAATCTAGGAAAAATTAAAAAAGTTAAAAAATTAAACTTTCAATTTTTAATAATAAAATAATAATAAAATAATCAAAATAAATTCAAAGTTTATAAAATAATTCTAAAAAATTACCAAAAATCCTAAATAATGTAACTAGAACAGAAATGAAATTAAAAGTTCCTAAAACCTATTTCATAATTTTATATTAAATTTTAAAGTTAGCTAAAAACCATAAAATCCAATAAAATCAAAAATAAGACTTTTTGAAAACTTTTTGTGCTGTAAACCTCAAGAATATAAATAAAAACCTAAAAACTATTTTTTGGATTTTTAAAATGCTTTTTGCTATTTTTAATTCACTTTCTAAAAATTAAACTAAAAATAATCCTAAAAAATTAATTAAAAACGGGAAAAATAATCTTTTAACACCAAAAAGTCCTAAAACCTAATAAAAACAAAAGAAAAATGATAAATGGAAACAAACTTAAAGGAATAAGCTGGAAACAGCTTATTAGTAAGCTGTTAGTTAAATAAGTCACAAAACAAACACCACTTATATTTCAAATGTTGCAAAGAGATGACAGTCAAAGACCCTAGGGCATGATGGTTAAGGCGTTTGTGTGTGGGAGGAGTGGCGCAGGTTCGAGTCCTGGCCACGTCCTTTTTGCTTCATTTATTTTTTTTCTTTTTAACTTTAAAAACACAAACTAGTAACTTAATTAAACACAAAAACACAAGAACAAATCAATGTTAACAAGATTGAGACGATTTGGAATAAAAAACGTGCCCAGGTCTGCACTTATAACTGATGAACAAAAAGTGGTTTCTTCACTTGTGCAGTTAAGGATCAAGAGGCCTTGATCTTGGTATTGTGGTGTTGTTTGTTGGAGAATAGGCACCCCTACACTCAGTTGGAGTGTAGGGAGTCAATAATGCAAAAACAAGCAAGATCAAACACAAAATCAAACCAAATGCACAAAAACAAGTTACTGATCTAGCTATGCAGGTCTGAGGTGTTTTTGCTGATTCAAAGTGCTTAAAAACGAATTTCAACAAGGCAAATCTTGCATATAAGCCAACCAAATAGCATGTAACCAGTATACAATCTTACTTAAACCTATTATCTATCAACTAGCAAGATTTGGTGGTCAAATAAACACAAAAGCATGAACAAAATGCAGTTTCTGATTTTAGACCATATTATCCACTTTTTAGCATGCACAAGTGTTCAATGTCCTACCAAACTGACATACAAGCCAAGAAACATCCTAACAACAACCTAATAAGTGCATTAAAACAGATTTCAAGCCAAGAATCTTGTTAAAAACCTGCCTAAAAAACAAATCAAAACACCCCTTAAGGTTTCTGAAAATCCAATTTTTCAAGGCAAATCTATACAACACTCAATCAAACTGATTATAAATGATCCTAGCATGCATATAATCAACTAGTGAACAATTTCAAACACTTAAACTATCACTTAACAACTTAACATGAAGAATCAAATTCATTCCAAAACCACATAAAGCGTAAAACTTGAAAACTAAAAATGGGAACAAGGAAGTACCTTGTTGGACCTACATCCAGGCCCAACCAAGGCTGCTTTGCCTTCTCCAATAGGCCCGGGCCTATGCAGAACTTGGGACAACAATCCTTCAACAAACCTGCTAAGAAAATGAAGAACACACAAATATCCAAAAAAATCTGATTTTTCTGAAAAACTCTCTTTTAAAACCTTGAAACTTAGACCTTGGAACACGTTTCAAAACAGATTCAAATTCACAAGTCCAAAACTCCAAATCCACTTTCACTTCTAAGGAGTCTTGGGTTTCTGAAATATGAACCAACTTGAAACCTTTTTGAAAAACTGAAACTTCAAACACACAAATGTTAACAAAATATTTTATGGAACTCAGAATTTTAGCTAAAACAATACCAAACTTTTACCAATCATAAAAGGAAAACTGTTTCTCAAACAAATACCACTTTATATTGCATAAAACGGAATTACAAAGTTTTACTAAAAATTCTGGAACAAGCTTATAGGGACACATACGTCTCCTATATATACTAAATGATGGAAGGTCCTAGAAACTAAAAACCCTAGTTTATGAATTGCCAAGTATGCCCTTTGAATGTTGACTTAAATTTTGGTCTTCTATGGCTTCATGTGATCTTTCTGCTATATCATGTGCTTCCAGCTGTTGTGAGGTGATCACAGACGTCCATTTTGAACTTGGGGACCAAGGACTACCATCCAGTCATTGGTTTGGTCGGGTATTGGGTTTAGGGACGAAAGTGATGGGCAGGGGAGGGTCCCACAACCACATGGGTGTGTTGTGGATGGAATCTGGGTTGTGGGTTGGGTTTGTATTATGGTTAATGAAGGATCTGGAGTTAATTAACAAAAACCCCTTTGGTTTGATGGATGATTAGGATTAGGGTTTATGGGTTTAGGAAGGTGGGTTTGATCTGTTTTGTGGGCAATCGTTTTTAAATAAGTGTTTAAGAGGGAAATTAGGGAGAGTTGACTGAATGTTTTGACCAGGTTTATTTAATAAACCTGGTATTGGGTGGGTTACGGTTTTGGACTGGGTAGGGTATGGGTAAATGGGTAGATGGGTAGGTATTGATGAGGTGTCAAAGTCTGGTTGGGTGAGGAGGTTTGGTTGTTTGGCAGTTTGGCCCCCTGGACTCCTTTCCTTTGTTCACTTTGTGAAAAATAGCCAACAACGCCCATTTTCCCTTTAACAACTTTTGCTCTCTTGTCAAAAATGGCACAAATACTTCCAAGCTTTTTCCAAGGGCTTCAAATGCAATTCTTGGATTCTTCAAGGACTGAACTTGTAATGTCTTCAAACTTTAGGGACCCTATTCATAATTTTGAATATTTGAGGGGTATAAAGTGTTAATCTTCAAAAGTTGAGGGACTAAAGTTGCCAATCTTCAATTCTTCAAGGGAATTTTTGTAAAATCCAAACTTGGGCCCGTTTCATTGTGCGGCTTCGTTTCCCGTGTTCGTTTTTGAATGACTCTTGTGATCTTTTGCCATTTCCTCAATATCCGTACCTAAAAATACACAAGTAACAAACACGAGCATATATTTGGTAGTTTTAATGATATTTTAAGTATTTTAAGCCCGATTTGGACGATGAGACCATGTATAAAAGCAGTCTCATCAATTCCATAAAGTCGATGCCCAATAATTGCTTGTATCCACGAGCTACTAGACGAGTTTTGTTCTTCAATATTCCGCCTAACTCATCGAGTTTCACCTTGTAAACCCATTTCAATGTGAGTAACTGCACTTGATCCGGGCATAGGACAAGTTCCCATACTTCAAGACATATAAATTCATTAAGTTCTTATTGCACAGCTTCTATCCAACATGATTGAGTAAAAGCTTATTGCCATGTCTTAGGTTCAACTTCAGTGAGAAAAGCATCAAAGTGACAAAACATTGCACTTTCTTGTAACTGACTTTGTGTGGATACCGGACGATTAGGGTCACCAATAATAGAATCTATAGGATGATCCTTTGTCCACTTGCTGTCATGTTCACGAATCCGTGGATTGGAGTAAACTGTGGATGGAGCTTCCTCTGAGGGGGACGACCCGGCTTGATTAGGGTCGGGAATTGGAACACCAAAGAATTGAAGTTCACGCATTTTAGCGAATTCCAAATCGTGATCATCATCATCCTCTTCATCATCAATAGGCATGACATGGGTAGTTGATTCGGGTGTTGGTTGAGAATTACTAGTTGATGGTATATCTAGACCAAATGTAGGTGCAGACATATCTGATTGTTCAACGGTTGCTAGAGCAACAACTTCGGTTACCGGAGCTATTACCTCAGGTTCTGGAGCAACAATAATTGGAGGAGTAAAGAATTCATCAAAGAACGGTTGAAACAACGTATCCCATTCATTCCTAGTAGGTGGTGTAAATGATGATGAAGTAGGGTTGTTTGGGACAAGACCAGAACTAATATTACTGGGTCCCATATCATGAAGTGCCGGTTCAGAGCTGCTTTGCTCAGAAGCCATTGTTGTCAGCTCATCAAAATTAACATTCATAGTTTCGATGATCTTGCGAGAGTTACGGTTGTAGATTCGGTATGCCTTCTTTGCGGGGGCGTAGCCAATGAAAATACCAATATCAGCCTTTGGTTGAAGTTTTCCTAAATTGTCACCATCATTATTTGGATAGCAAAGAGAACCAAATACATGAAGATATGATAAATCTGGTACTTTTCCATGGAGAAGCTCATAAGGTGTTTTACCATGGCGTTTACGAATTAGTGACCGGTTTTGGGTGTACACTGCTGTAGATACTGCTTCTGCCCATAAGAACAATGGAGCCTTTGCGTAAATTAACATCGTTCGAGCAACTTCCATAAGTGTGCGATTTTGCCTTTCAACGACACCGTTTTGTTGTGGAGTGCGAGCAACGGATGTTTCATGAGAAATGACAACTTCTTCATAATAATCACGCAAAATTTGATTCACAAATTCGGTTCCATTATCTGTACGAATGCGTCGGACAGTAGTGTTGAGACGCACTTGAATCATCTTGAGAAATCCGATGATGAATTTAGGTGCCTCATTTTTTTCTTTAAGAAATTTCACCCATGTAAACCGAGAGTAATCATCGACAATGACGAGGATGTACTTTTTGCCACTAAGACTTTCAACACGCATTGGCCCACAAATATCCATATGCAACAGATAAAGTTTCTCTTGGTTGGTGTCTTTAGTCTTGGGTTTGTAAGACTTCTTAGTGCTTTTCCCCATTGTACACGTGGAACACAAATGATCCTTATGAAATGATAGTTTAGGAAGACCACGAACAAGTTCATTTTTCGCCAAGTGATTAATAGCGTCAAAGTTAAGATGAGATAACTGTCGATGCCATAACCATGACTTAGTCTTCGAAGCTTTGGAGAGAAGACATACGGGAGAAGCGGCCATCATATCTTGTAGAGACAAAGTGTACAAATTATTCCCTTGAGTACCTTTCAATAAATCAACCCCTTCCAAATTACGAATGAAGCAGGTATGCTCTCGAAAAGCAACTTCTAGGTTTGCATCACAAAATTGTCCCACAGAAAATAAGTTGTGACCAAGACCTTCCACGTAATACACTCTTGAAATTATAACATTCCCAATATGATATTCACCATAACCCATTATCTTTGCAATATGATCGTTTCCAAATCGAACCGTACCAAGAAACTTGCTGACGAAATTTCTGAGCTGAGAGCGATCTCCGGTCATATGCTTGAAGCAACCAGAGTCCAAATACCAGAGAACAATTTGGACCACCTGTTTTCAACAACAACAGTAGACAATGCATTGGAAACTATTGGTTCCGGAGTGTTAGCAGATACAGATAAAATATCATCAGAATTGCTAACATTTTTGTGACCCTTAGATTTCCTGTGTTTTCTAATGTAAGTTTTAGCACTAACAGGTTTTACAGTTCCAACTTTCTTAGGTTTTGGAGTATCCGCGGCGACTACAGTGGGAGTAGACCTAGTTAAAGGGCACTTTGTTCCTACAGTAGTGTTGGTGTTCCTAGTTAAAGGACAGGCTTGTGTTTTGGTAGCCTTGGTACTCCTAGTTAAAGGGCACGCTTTCTTCGCTTTAGTGGGAGTGATCCTAGTCAAAGGGCATGTATTTCCTACTATAGTGAAAGTTCTACCAGTGGGGCGCCACATCCAACCAACTTGGGTTAACACTTTCCCAGTCGGTTTCCATTCTAATCCATTTTTCCAGGCATGCATCTCATTCACATGGTCAATAAGGCAAGAATCATGACGACTAGAAAACATACATTCATTGCAGTTCCAACATTTCAAATTAGAATTCACAGTGGGCTTAGAATGCTGCACAACCGCAGAGCCTTTAGGTTTAGCTACATGATTCTTTTTATTCAAAACAGAAATAACATTCCTAGGATGGGCTTCTACTTTCTTCTTCACTTGACTACTAGATGGGGCAAGATCCTATCATTCTTCTTGTTTCGTTTAAGCTTAGATCTTTGAGCCTTAGTAGTGGTGCTTACTCCTGTAGAAGGCAACACGAGAATATTAGAAGCTGGTTTTGATTCCGCCTTATCTTTAGTGACCAAAGTTTGAGGTGGTTTAGTCCTAGGGCCCTTGTTAAGTGGTGTGACGGCAATTAGGTTCCTTTTGATTGCACTAGAGGACGATGCTGAGATAGTGGCTGCATTATCCACAACATTCTTACCTTTTAGAGTACGAAGTGTTTCCTTTAACTCAGCCAAGACCAGATTCTTATCACAAATTTGTTCCATCAAATCAGATATTTCCATCGACTTTCGATTCAATTGTTCAATCAATGATAGATTCTGTGCAGTGGTATCAACACATGCGGGCTGTACTGAATCGAAGAGTCGTGTATTTTTCTGTTTTAAGTTATCAACTTTGGACAAAATCTTGGAAACTCGATTATCTAGATCAAGTCTAAAATTCTCAGCAGCCTCAAGTACGTTCACACAGTTAATCTCCTTAGATTTCTCTATTTCTATCGGCAAAGAGTTAGCAACTTTGTCACTTGGCTGACGCTGTTTTGATTGTAAATTCAATCGAAAATTCTTTTCAAAATTTGCATCATCGATATTAACACCTTCGAATGATGTTTCAAAGATTTCTTAAATAAATTGTTGCTTGCATTCAAGCGAAATACAATGTGTTTGAATCTCATCAAAACGTTTTGAAAGCGATGAATATGAATCTTGAAGCTTTAAAAATTCAGCGTCAGATTTGTGACAAGTACTATCTACCACAGTATCCACAGATTCAACATTATGCACAATAGAATCATTATCAACACTTGTATTCACACAGACAGAAACTATATCATGAGACATCACTTGATTCAGAAGCAGATCATTATGGCATGAAACCCGTTCTATTTCAAGTAAACTGTTTTCATAAGCATTATCCATTTCATTGAAAACACGTCTAAATTCTTCTATTTCCAAAAACAAATCTTGATCAAGATTATTAAGACAAGCCTTAACATTGTCTACAAACGGAACAATTTCATTTCGGAACGCAGCTCTAGTGTGCTTAAAGTTCCATTCACCTTCCTTTATGGCTGAAGCCGTCGTACGTTCTAAAATGACCTTGTCAAAATCGGCTAAGTGTTGGTGAACCGCATTTAAGTTAACGGACGCCTTTCTTACCGGTGGAATTAACTTTGTTAAATCCGTTTTGACAAGTGTAGGAGACGTACTAGGAAGGTTTTCATTTGACAAACTTTGGGGCCCAAAAACTGTCAATTCTGCTAATTCCTTTTGTAAACGAATGCGTGTCTTTTTCAAAAATTGATCTTTGTTATGTTGATCATAATCAATTGTATGGAATTTTGAAAGCATTTTAGAATGAGTTTCATCCCCAAGTGATTGTGTCTCCTCAGTACTACGAACAAAATGTGCTTCTTTCGATTTTCCAATTATGGTCATATCATAAAGACCGGGAATATATTCCTGAGATTGTTTTGCATAACCGGGATTAGGTGGTAAATCTTGAATACGTTTAAGTTCGAGTTCTTTAAATGATTTAGTTAAAAGATGAACCTTTTCTATGGAAGAGTATTGTTTTAAAAGATGTTGTTCTTTGAATTTAAGAAGTTTGGTAGCATTAATTTCTGATTCAACCTTTTTAGACTCGAGAGTTTCGAAATCCAGTTTAAGTTTCTGAAAATCATTGACAACCGACTCCTTTTCTTTTAATTCGTTAGAAAGATTAGCTTTTGATGATTCTATTTCTTTCAAGTGTTCAATCTTTTCAAAACGAAATTGGTCAAATTCAGAACATGTTATTTTCTCTGCTTGAGGGACCATTTCAAAAGTTTTGATCTTTTCTTTATGCAACGCAAGCTCAGAAGTTAGGTTGGAATTGGTATCTACGGATTGTCTGAGGGCCATATGCATTTGATCAATTATATGTTTAGGCACCATTACCAAATCATGTTGAGCATAAGATTCCATACCCGTCGTAACATTTGGTTGAGGTTCACTCAAATGTGTAGAATTGGGTACCACATCATTTGAGTTACTAGTTCCCGAATGCTGTTCAAGGTTGTCATTTTCATGCCCAACTTGATGTTGGTTATCATCAATATTATTAGATGTGGTTGGTACCTCACTGATGACATCAGAACCATAGTGAGAGAGATTAGCAACGAGAGCAGCTTGGGTAGAGTGAATGTCATCACAATCCGAATTGTATGCATCAAGATCATCCGCTTGATAAGCTGCATTAGAAGTGGAAACAACTGCAATGCCTTCAGTATCTGCTGCCCCTGGGTCTGCAAGAAATGCTAACTCCTCTGAATCCAAAATCTTCCCCTTAGACTGAGCATCAACCAAATATATCTTCTCACGAAACCATGCATCATCCCTTCTCCTTTTCGGCTGAGTGCATTCCCTAGCCATATGACCTTGTCCTCGGCAATTGTAGGAAGTCACAACCTTCTTAGGACCAATAGGACTCCCATTTTCACTAGCTTGAGAAAATTACAGCTTGATTGTTCCCAGTCCTTGTAGGAGGTCCATATAAATTTTGCCTTCCCTGAATAGGTTGCACCGTCACTTGACCATCTTGAACAGTGGCTTGTTGTCGAGGATTTGATGACGTGCGGAGCTGATTGTTTGTTGGTGGAAATCCTCTAGTTGCAACAAGTTTTGACAAGTAGGCGGTGAGATGGTTTAGGACATCACCTGGCGTATCATTTAGAGTAAAGACCGGTGCTTGGATTGGTGGAAGTTCATTAGAGTAGAAAGCTTGTGCTGGTTGTGCTTCTATTAGAAAATATCCTTGCTGAGGATTATAGCCCAATGGAGAAGTGTTGGCTTGTGATGGTGATGTTTGATATGGTGGTTGCTGTTGATGAACACTTTGTTGATATTCTTGTTGTGGCATCATTGGTGGTTGATAAGATGGTTGCTGTGGTTGCTGATAGATGTGTGGTGGTAGCTGCTGCAAGTATGATGGTTGTTGATAAGTATAAGCCATGTTTTGTTGAGAAGCATAAATTGCAAAGGGATCATGAACTTGAGGTGTAGACAACCGAGCCTCGATCACATGGCATTCGTGTTGTTGAAGAAAAGCTTGAAGTTGATCCACATTGGTGTTATGCAAGTCCTTAGCCAATTTAACATCCATCACGTATTTTTTCCATTCTAGAGGAAGAGTGTTCAAATACTTGGTGTTCAATTGAAAGGTAGGGATTGCCATGCCATAGATATTAAGCTCATTCAATAATAGGGTAAATCTCAGATAGTAATCATTGAGAGTCTCCCCTGGCACATAGGCAAACTTATCAAAAGTATCATAAAGCTTACACTCTCGTTCTTGTTTAGTTAACGAGGTGCCTTGCATTAGAACCCGAATTCTATCCCATAACTCTTTGGCAACTTTATGTTTGCTGACGAGTTTGTAGACATCTGGAGGAAGGGCTTGGAGAATGATGTTTGTAGCATACTTATCACATTTATCTTGAATGTTCATATCTCTAGTCAACTCACCCGTTGTGCGAGGACGAGTAGTCGTACCTTCCGTCACTGTACCATAATCTAATGGTCCATTGAGCACCGATGCCCAAATTAGATGTCCATTCTCCTTGTTCAACATATAAAGTTCCATTCGGGAAGCCCATTCCTCATACATAGTCTTCACCAACATTGGTGGACGATTATCCGTACCCGAGAGGATGGACTTATCCGTAAGAGATGTGTACTCCATTTCAATAAGTGAAGATTTACAAAGTTGATCGATCAATGAAATAAGGTTAAGTATTTTTGTGTTGTTGTGAGTTAAAATCGAGAAACAATGTTAAAATCCCCTAAAATATGTTCTAGATCGGAATGCCAGATCGGGATGTCAGATCGGAATGCCAGATCGGAATGTCAGATTGGAATGTCCAGATCGTAATATAACCCTGTCGAAATGTTGTTGGTATCAAAATGCCTAGATCACAATGCAAAGCTGTCGAAATGATTCAGATCGCAAAGTCCTATCGGAATGTTCAGATCGCAAAGAGCTGTCGGAATGATTCAGATCGGAATGCTCAGATCGCAATGTAGCTGACAAAATTTAAGCAGAGTAACGACTTAAAAACTTCCTTATAGCCGTCGGAATCCCAGATCGCAAAGAACGATCAGAATGTCCAGATCGGAATAAGTAATAAAATCCAAGTATCGCAATGTGGAACCAAACACTTTCCGATGGTGATGGTTATTGCGATGGAAACCCCTTTGCACTTGTACTTTCCGATGGTGAAGTTTGCATGAATTTCGGAATGAAGAACACAAGGACTTTTTGCACTTTTGATCCAAGAATGATCGTGTTTTAACCAAAACCAAGATACCAAAAACACTATAACATGAATCACTACGTTATACTACTTGAAATCACGATCAAACACAAAAAAAAATTGAGGATTCGGCAAGAAATACTCAACAACCTACGAAATGTTTATAAAACATACGCAACACTAAAAACAAACCTATATTTCATCCCAAGCTCTTGATACCATTTGATGGAAATGTAAATCTTGCTTAAGTTTTTAGAGAGAGAAAGAGATGGTGGATTTCACACTTTTAGAGAGAGAAAGTTAAGAGAACTATGTGTAAATTATGAAAACCACACACCCTCTCTATCAAAGGAGAGGGTTTATATACCCAAGCCTTGTAATGGGCTTGGGCTTACACGTTTGGGCCGTCCTACACATGTTGTAGGCTAGGCTTGGACTTGTTTGATAAATAAAGAAGGTTAACTAAACTACGAGCTACATGGACTATCGTTGGAGTGACCGATCCTTCTTAATACGTAAAACATATTTCCAACAACTACCCACTAATCACAGGTCATATTTGAGAGCCTACAGTTCGAAGCCTTGGCTCTGATACCATAATTGTAACACCCCATTTTGGAAATGGAAATATCACAGAAATTATGGCGTGTCATCAAAGGATACAAGGAAAAATGTCTAAACATTACTTGACCATAAAAGGAAAATACCGGAATCAAACATCAGTAGTCCAAAAGTAAAGCTCATCACACACAAACATAGTATAATAAAGGAAAGGACTAAACAATGTCTAAAGCATAAGTATCATAAGAAAGGAAATGCATAATGTAAAGAAGGCTAGACAGCTTCCAGTCCATATGCACGTACTCTTAGTGTCTACGAGCGTCCCTGAGTACCTGCCGTTTTGGGAACATAGAAAAGGAAAACGGCTGAGCAATACGCTCAGTGCACGGATGTACAATAAAGCATGAATAGGATAAGCATATAACATAATAACAGCGGAAGAAAAAACTATGTCCCGAGTAACCTGGTTAAGTCTTGATAAAACTGGTTTTAATAGTTTGAAAGTCTTATGTTTATCTTATAAAAACTGTTTGTCATATTTTACCATTAGCCAATATAGGTCATGAAAATCCACCGTGCATGAATACTTGGAGGGGTGACCTCATCATGCAAATTAGAGGGGCTGCCTCTAATTTAATATACTGGTTTTTGGGTAGGTGGGATCAGCTCCTTCTGAAGGATGCAAGGCACACACCACATTCACCATGAATCCTGAATAAAAACATGTAACTAGGATGCACCCATACGCCCCACATGATAAATATAATATAAATGGCCAAAAGCTGAAGGGACGCCATGAGAAATCACTCCGCCGTGGTGAAGTCATAACATCAGTGCCTCTAATGTTATGGTTATGGTACCTCCATAACTAGGTGAAACTGGTCATGCATGTATATGGCTATAGGTAATCTTAATTAAACATAAGCAATCAAACACGTAACATATACTACGGGAAAACAGTTGGCTGCATACGGGGAATCCTAATAAGGAAAGAATGTCCATACTGAAAGGACGGGAATCCGTACCTTATGTCTAGTGAACGAGAAAGACGAACTGAGAGGAATCCTACTTCTGAATCACTAGTGCTACATAAATACATACATGAATAAGTATCTGCTTACTAAATACGTAGCTGGTTTTATGTCATGTCTTAGCTTATTTTATGTGTTCTTATCATGTTTTACTGTTTTAATGCCTTAAACTGTGTTTTATCTTATATTCTGTTTAATCTGATTAAGTATTTCTGGTATTTCATGTGTTATTATACTTACTGTGTAATAATAAGTAACTTTCCAAAAATAGCAGGTTTCCTAAAATAGGAAGTTTCCAAAAATAGAAAGTTTCCAAAAATAGAAAGTTTCCAAAAATAGAAAGTTACCAAAAATAGAAAGTTTCCAAAAATAGAAAGTTTCCAAAAATAGAGAGTTCCCCAAAAATAGAAAGTTTCCAAAAATAGATTTACTGCTTAAAATAGATAAGTTTCTAAAAATAGGAAGTTTCCATAAATAGATTAGCTGCCTTAATTAAATAAGTTTCCATAAATAGATTAGCTGCCTGAAATAAATAAGTTCCTAAAAATAGATGGTTTCCATAAATAGATTAGCTGCCTTATTTAATTAAGTTTCTAAAAATAGAAAGTTTCCATAATTAGAAATAAGCTGGTTAAATAAGCTAAGTATATAAACCTAAGTGTTTACATGATTATTTTCTAAGTCATATGATATAATGTATTGTTTAATAATTATTTCATGTAATTAAATTAAACTATAGATTAAAATATTTAATTAAAGTATAACATGTTTTTAATTAAATAAGTTAAATACTTAGGTTAAAATATGTATTATTATATATTAATAATATAACCTAAGTCATGTTAATTAATTATTTATATCCATGGGTTTAAAATATTTTATTAATTATAAGTCTTAAATATATAAATACTTAGGTTAAAATAATTTCATGATTATTAATAATTAAATAACCTAGTCATGTCATTAAATTAATCACGTCATTTTATTAATTTAATTTTAACATAAGATCATAAACATAAAAAAAACTAAACATAAACCATGAACCGAATCTGGACTAAAAAGAATGAACCGGACATGAAATCGACACCGTACCCCGAACCAACTCGGGGTACCCAGTGTTTCACTGCTGCCGTGGGACCCACACGCACCAACCAGGACCATATGGTGTTGGTGGTGGTCGGCTTGGCAAACCGAAACCCATTCGGGTTCGGTTGCAGCCTGCGGCTAAAACAAACACCCCTTAAAAACACCCTTTTGATTTTATTTAACACCAATTCATGTTAGATCCATGTTTAATTATTATGTTTTTATAAAAACAACACATGTTCTTGATTTATAAAAAGACTAAATCAAAAGAAAAGATTTAAAAATGGTTTACCGAATTCGTGGATCAAGAGAATGAAGAACAAACACGATCAATCACCAAAACTTCAAGATCCAAGATCAAAAATCACCCCTTATGGTGGTTGTAGGGTGGCGGCACAAAGGAGAAAGGAGGAAGGAGGTTTTTAGGCTTGGCCCATTTGTCCTTGTTGGCCACGGGTAGGGAGCCCACTTGGGGTACCCGTACCTTTTTCCGTGTCTCGTTATTAAGTTAAACGTTTGTGATTATTTGTGTTCGTGTTTTAAATGTTCTCGTTACGTAAATACCGTGATCTAATATATTTAATTACGCTTGTAATAAATATATATATGTAATTAATAATAGTTCGTGTTTTAATTACGTTCATGATTTCATGATCGCATGTTCGTGATTAATTATTGTCAAATAATTATTACGTAATCGTGCATAGTAAATACTTATCGTGTTCTAACACGTACGTAATACGTAAACTCCTAACACGTAATCGTAATCATGCTATATTAGGAAAGTTTTAATCTAGTACGTACGACCCTAAGGGTACTATGCATGGTAAAAACATGCGGGTTTTACAATTTTTATATTGTTTGGCAATTTATTTTGCACAATCATTATTAAGGAACACGTCCTAATTGATTCTTTATCCTTTCTGTATAATGCGTCAGTATTAACATTCATCTTTCCTAGATGGAATAAATATCATGACCATATTTATTCAAAAATTCTTTCTTCACATTTTCTAAGTTTTAACTTCGTCTCAACTATCATTTTTATCCGTTTTACTCAATCCGACGTTTAAGGCGTCGATAGTTATTACAAGTAATTAAATAATAGATATTTAATTTTTATGAAACGTAAACGCAAAAAGTTTTTAAATTTTCTTAGTTTGTCCAATTATATAAAAATGTTCAAAATAAACTTGAATTTAATTAACAAAATATTTGTTGATTTATCGGAAATAATTAGCAAGATCCGTAAATGTTCGAAAAACCTTCGTTTATTCTTTGGTAAATTTTTCTTAATTGAAAAGCAAAAATTGTCGTTTCAAATTTTAAGTCATAGTTTAAATGGTTTTCTCAATCCCTCTTAGGTTGTCTTGAGGTATACACAAACATTTACCCCTAAACAGGAGTTTAGTTAAATGATTTGTGTATAAGGGAATAATCTCTTAAAAATCCTTTGTTGAAACATTTGTCAAAACATATTTGCACTTTTCTTTTTAGTAATACTCGAAGTCTTAAAAGGGCTCTTAATTTTTGGAGAGTCAATATAGATTCCATTATCTTATTAGTCACACAGTTAAATAATATAAAGGATATATTCTTAAATCTCATGTTAAATATTCAAGGTACAAATTTTCACTACTCGGCCGACTCAGGGCATTCTTACAAATAATTATTAACTCATTCTTATTCTTATAAACAAACAGATGGTTCTTAATGATCACAAGCATGAATTTATCAAATTACATCCTACACACGTGATTCATCAAATTTATGAATGCTACATGTGCATTGGTCAATCCAAACGTCATAACATGAAACTCATAATGGTCACTACAAGTTCTGGATGTAGTGATTGGAATAGATAATCTTTTTCGCAGATGCGAAGTTGATGATAACCATGCTGTGGATCAAATTTTTAGAACATACGCTAGAACCTTGTAAATGATCGAACAAATCTTCCAATTCGAGTTATGGATATCGTTTTCGATTGTCAATTTACTCAGTTCACAGTAATCCATAAATATAAGGAATGATAACACCATAGCCCTTCATGATGACGAGCTCGGTAGAATAATATCTATGACTAATTTACAACCATTTACGGTATAATTTCAAGTCTAAGTGCAGGATATGGTCATCCATCAAGAATTATTTAGATCACTTTCGATAATCAACATCTTATCTTTTAGGGGATTTCTATTCGAGTTCCCATCAATTAAGACAATGTCGTCATGTCATAATCAATCAATCCATTCTATTGGCACTATCAACTTTCCAGTTTCATTGCCGTCGATAAGATGTGAACTTCTCAAAAGACTAATAATAACTCATAATCCTTCACAAATTCAAGGATATCAGGAGACATAACTACCATTAAAAGAGTAAGGTCAAATCATAATCTATGCGAGAGAATTTCAAATCAGATACATACGAAAACATTTAACGAATATGAACATAACCCATGTTTTCATAATTTGAGTACGCATTCGAAAGCTCCTCGGATCGTTACCCAGGTCATTCAAATGAAACGAAATCATAAGAAATGATAAGAACGTCAATACATCCAGTCGGGTATCAACACTCGGTAATCAGATACTTTTCCTAAGAATCTCACTACAGGAGAATTGGACAAGAAGGGAATATCAATTGTCAAATAAGACAATTTCAAAGATGAGTAAATTCAACTCAGAAGAATAAATGGTACGGGCACATATGTAGATGTCTCTAACAATATGTCCCTGTTTTGCACTTCTTGCAGATCTCATAAAATTTAATATTTCACAATCTTCAAAGAAAATGTAGTGTTTATTCATTAGTTTTATGGTGACTACTAATCAGTCTTGCATGGTCCATTCCAAATTGTTTGTAGGCGCGAAACTATATACAATTTCAAGATTAACGATGCAATACTCAGTTCGTCAAAATTTTATCATCATGTTTATAATAAAAACATTTTCATGCTTAATTCTTAAATAAAAATCAAAAATAAATTTACAAAGATTTTCTTTGTTATGAAAACAATTAAGTTTTCCAAAGTGTTTCATAAACAACCTTATTTCGATAATGATTACTCATAAATCTCACTTTAAATAATCCATATAGTGATGAAAATCCAATTTTTCTCAATGGATACGGTTTTATCTTATAAAAACAATGACTGATCTGCAAAAGAGTGATGAAAGCTTGTTCACCAAGAACTAACTACAATATGATAGGAAATGAGCTTTAGCCAAATAATCATGAGGTTCATGATCTCGATGGCACTGAAAAGAATAATCCACAACGTAACTCAATTCGAGATGAGTACTTGTTCAATGGTTGCATCACTAATGCAAGCATTAGGAAGAAGCAAGAAAAGATAGATATCACCAATACATGTAGAATTTAGCAATCAAAGGTAGTCTTTTCATCAATCACAAACAAGTCTAAATTGTACCGTAACACATTACGTGTCACTATGTCATACAATTCCAAGAACTCATCCTACCAACTGATGTCTCAGTTAAGTTAGGGATTATTTTTAAAAGATACCACAATGAATACTAATCTACAAGAGTCATTAGGTGTCCCACCTGTCCCGGAAGATCCATCGGTCCCAATTCAGAAGAAGATTTCTTCAATTTATTTATTGGACACTGGGCATCCTCGTCAGTGGACAATGGCCTAGGAACAACACTTAACACGAATCAACAATCAATTAAAACCTTCTAATTCAATCACAGGACTCAACAACTTCCTCTTTAAAATTTCATATTCCATACCAGTTAAATTTTACTTCATTCAAGTTTCAATCAACTTATACTCAATGCGATATCCTACCTCATTTTCCAATACTTTCAACCTTATTCTTACACCTTAATAGGGCAATAAAAGATCGATATGATCAACACTTAATTTCCAATCCTATAGCTCTTACAACAATAGTTATCAAATGAGTCACTAGTATGAAATGACTCGATCATTCAATTAGACTTCTCGAAAAGGTACTAGTAGCATGAGGCTTTTGGGTAATGGTTCCATTGACAGCCTCAAGTGCAACATTCACCCCTTTGGATTCTCAATTTTAAGAATTGGGTGACAACGAATCAGATGACATCTTTCTAGGTGGTAACGTTTTGTCAAATTCCACTCTATAAGAAAAGATCATCATGACATCGATATCAGTTTTAATCTCGCCAATTCTTCTTCAATATCACAATCATCTAATATCTACATTTTCTACGAATATCAACCATTTGTTGGGATCATAAATATCCACAACTTGGTTTAGATCTGGAATAGCGAGAATTCTTATGGGAATAGCTTCGATTATTTTACTAGGGGATTTAGGGTTCCTTGTGACAATCTACGTTGTATAAATACCTCGTATAAATATAGAAATAATCATCAAACAATCATGTAATCAAATTACATTATATGTGTATATATAATCCAAGTTATATATATATTAAAATAATACTTCTCAGTCTGGCCTTGTCGGTAACTCGGGAATTCTTCGGCACCGTTATAGTCAAAAGATTTTTAGACATTTTGAGAAAAATGTTTATAGTTAAAAGATTTTGAAATGTTTTATTCAAAACCTTGGTTTTAAAAATCTTTCGTTCTCTATAACGAGAGCTCTGGTACCAAACTGTAACACCCCCAAATTTATACAACTCAATACAGCGGAAGACTCGTTGGTGTTACGGGATAGCACATTACTCACATCATAGACAACGCTTAAAAATCGCGTCATTTATTAATAAAGTATTTCCATTCATAATATCAGATTTACATAGGTCCCAAGTCATATTATTTCATACAAAGTTTTACAAAGTATTTGAATGGAAAATTGTTTAAGTGCGGGCCATGAATTCTTGTTGTCTTCCCGAGAATTACCTTCAAGTACCTGAGACAAAACAGGTTAAAAGAAAAGGTCAGCGATAACGCCGAGTGAATTCATAGAGTTTAATAAATTCCATCAATATAACATCGGTATAAGATTATTACCAAAAATCATTTTGTACAAATCTTTGTAATAGGCCATAAAATAGCCAAAGTCATTTTATACAAATCCTCATCAAAATCATAATATAGGCATTTGCCTTAAAAATAATTATACGAACCAATGTCGTAAAAATATCATACAATACGTTTTATAACGTTGTATGGAGTTAAATAAAAACCGTTATATGATTATGGTTATGAAAACCAAAACACGAACATAATATCAATAGTAAGACCCCATATTGCTAGTCAGGCAATATATCGTAATTCGGTGCGTATAGCAGTATTTTGTTAATTGGATTATTATAAGCCGCATGACATTGTTACCTTACTAAAACAAATAACGGGTAGCTAGCCCGAAACTCATTTGCCCATCTAAATTAGCGTGTCGTCACAAAGGTCACGTTATGTAAATCTTCTCGTACATAAATTCGCTTACCAATCAATGTGGCACGACGGGGATCAACCGTCAAGGCGTGAACTGGGGTGATCGTCCCCAAATAGTATTATTATATGCATAAGCGTCTACCAAATCCCGGTAGTTCACAATTCATGCTAATGGGACTTTTAGTGACATAACCTAACTTTAATAATCCATTTTATTTCATCTATCGGGTCATTTAATCATTCATAGGGTCATACAATCATCCGGGTCCAAATCAATAAACAAACAATCGGGACAACTAGTGTCCTATTTTATAAAAACTAACATTTTATCTCCCTGGCGGGTTTATAAAACATTTCATAAAAACATTTAAAAGAGTGCGAGGCTATGAACTCACGTTGATGTGGGAAGGCGGTTATCGGCGATTCGGATGTACGGTACGTGCTTCAATCACGGAAACCTAGACAAATAATACTCGTCTTAGACTTTTGTCCAATGACTTTATAAAAATAACAATTATGTATACATATGATGATTTTATATATATGATGATCAAGTGGGTTTATATATTCTCATTCACTCATTTTGTGTTTATGTATTGGTAACCTTTTACTAGTTTACTAGTTTTACCTATTTACATGTTTTAGGTTCAATAAGCCTATTATAAGTTCATTAACTTGTATTAATCCAATTCATACTTGTATTATCAGTATTTATACTTTACATGTTGGGCCCAAATGGGTTAAGCCCAATAAATAAGTTTATAAGTGTTTTCGCCCATTTTGTTGTATTATTATCCAATAACGTTGATACAATGTTTTTGTATGGTTTTTAGTATGGGTTCTAATTCTCTCACAGTCCTCTCGAATTGATCTCGGCCTTAAGTGGAATGATTGTTCTTGGTTACTAAATAAAAGGGTTTGGTTTTTTAATCTAATAAAAAGTGTAAATGAAAATTTAAATCAAAGACAATTACTTTAATGACAATTAATAAAGACTTGAATTAAAATTGAAATTAAGATTAAAATTAAAATTAAAGTTGAAGTTGAAGTATAAAATATAAATTGTGAAATAAAAGTAAAGAAACAGATAAACAGTAAAACAGTAACAATAACAGAAAATTGATTCGGAAGTTTTAACCTTCATTCGGAACTTTACTCATTCGGAAGTTTTCACTCGGAACTTGTGGTTCATTCGGAACTTTGGACTGATTCGGAAGTTCTTGGTTCATCCGGAACTTTGTGGTTCATTCGGAAGTTTGGACTGATTCGGAAGTTTTTGGAAAATAAACCTTCATTCGGAACTTTTCATTTCATTCAGAACTTTCTACTGATTCGGAAGTTTTTGGTTAATCCGGAACTTACTGTTCATTCGGAAGTTTTGCTTCGTCCGGAACTTTGTGGTTCATTCGGAAGTTTTACTCATTCGTAACATCTAGACTCATTCGGAACTTTTTAGAAATAAACTCATTCGGAACTTACTGTTCATCCGGAACTTTTGCTTCGTTCGGAAGTCTGGGGATTCAAGAACAGTAGTTTACCCGAAGAACAAGGAAAATCAGTTTTAATCCAAAAATCACCAAATTTTTAACCAAATCTTAAATCAAACTACACACAAAGCATCTACTAACCATAAACTACAAATCCCATTAACAAAAACACAAATCCCAACAACTTTTGAAGATCAAATCAAGAAAATAAGAACTTAAGAACTTGAAAAGAAAAATGATGATGAACAAGATAAAATGGAAAGATTAAACAAGAACTTGTATTAAATGATTAATGTTTTAACAAGATGAAACAAGGATTAAAATAACAAGATTGGAAGAACAAAGATCAAAATCACCAATCACCCTAGTGGTGATGGTGATGATACGAAACAGAAAAAGAGAAAAGTGGGGGAGAAGAAAACTAAAAAACTCCCTAAAATGTGTCAGGGGTGAGCTTTATATAGGCTTGTCCTTTGGTTGGTGAGTGGGCTTTCTCCCGTTCTTCTTGTCTTTTCGTCTTTTCAGAAAAGTTTCCGTTTTCGATTCTGATTCGGGATTTGTCGTCGATTAAATTTAACTCGTCTTTTAATTTCTTCGTTTAATAGACTTGAGTTTCTTCGACTTGTGTAAATCTTCCATCTTTGGTCCTTTTCTTCAATAAATCTTCGAATAGGCCCAGTGACTTCAAATCTTTCGCATCTCTTGGACAATAGACTTTATCTTGAGTCCTTTTCTTCAGTAAAACCCGTGCAATCCCATGTTTTCTTCAATAATCATCCGGATGGCTCTGAAAACACAATAAACACAAAAACCACGCATAATTCCAAACAAATGATATTAAATACGTGTTTTGGTCTCGTTTTAGCCCGAATTAAGTGGTAAAAGGATGGGTGTTTACACACCTATCAAATCCCCTACACTTAACCATTGCCATGCCCTCATGCAATGCTTAGTGATGAAGCAAATTTACACTTTTCTCATAATTAATCAACCTTGGCCTTATTAAAATACTACTAAACAAAAATAAAAGTACTAAAAGAAATTAAAACTTAAAAGGATAGAAAACCATTTTCACTTGAAAATAGCTACACGGAAATAACTTGCAAAGAGATCAATGACTTACATTAGGGCTTTTGTGCTGCGAAGATTTATCACCCTCAAGTTTCACGTTCCCCAAACTAAGCTTAAAAACGAGATCATTGTTATTATAAGTTAGCAATTCAAACACTTACACACATGGCTTAATTAAATGCTTAAACTCCCTTATTCCTAGGTGTATCTCTTATATCTTATTTTTGTCTTAGAATGATCATGAAGATGCATTTTTGGACTTATTTCGATAGTTTATTTAGGCTGAAAGTAAAGTAGGACGATTTGATCAATAGTTAGCTAAAGGACAAAATCTCTTAAAACTGCTTCTCGGGATATCAAAAAGTTCATATCTTGGCATAACTTGGTTCACGATTTGAGACCTTTCTCGGGCCGATATTTGGCATGTACTTCATACTTCATATCTTCGAGAGACGTTCTTGAGATAATGGTCTTCTCATCATAATAGAGTTTCTTCACTTGGAGACTTTTGAGGGGTACTCCAACTTTGTTGACCACGACTTCATGATTATTTCTTCAATCTTTAATTGGGATTTTGAGATACAACGATCCGCCTCCTTTTCGGACTTGGATCTATTTATCCTTATACCTTGTTAGGGTCTTTTCGGATAGACTTCTCCATGATCTTTATGGGAGTTGATTGCTTTTCGTCGTGAGTCTTGATCCTTCATATTGATTTTAGGAATAATGCTTTTCACATCACTTGGGATTTCAGCAATAAAATTGAATCCTCATGCCTTGTTAGGGCCTTTTCGGACTCGCCAATCTTCGCGCCCCGCTTCATAAGTTATGCCTTGGCTATGAACTCTTATCATTACCGAGCAACTTTTAAACGATCTTGGGCTAGAAGCTAAGTAACTTTTCAAATCGTACGACCTTACTTATTGCAGATAAATTATTAGCAAGTGATGGGAGAATAGGCAAATAATTACACCAAGTGAGCTTGTGCAAGAATACCGACTTATAATTGACTCTATCATTTCTCGTCCTCCACAATTTAAAATCTCAAGAAATGAGACTCTTGGACACTTAGCCTAATAAACCAATTAAGGTCTACATGGTTAAGGATACTAGCTAGAATAAACTTGGATAAGTCTATTCGGGTTGAGTCAAAATAAACGCAACGGGCCTAATATGTCAAAGACTTCTAAACTAGCTACACCACTTTATTAATATTTTACTTTATTGCGGGATATATACATATGAAGGAAACGATAAAAATTTAAAAATTACGACTAAATGGCCAAAGTTAATAAAAAATTTGAAAAATGTTGAAAAATATGATTTTCCGGTTAATTGAAGGCATTTTCATGGAAAAGTCCACTTAAAACTTCGATAGAAGTCCCCCCTACACTTAAGATAAACATTGTCCTCAATGTTTAAGCATGTGGGAAAAATCTCCCCTACACTTATGACATTGAGCACGTTGGTTAACTCAAGTTAAGGAAGAGACGACTAAAGTGATCAATTTCAAATGTGAGTATGAAGAAAATTGAATCACGATAGTTGAGAGATAGAATCGGATTTTGGATAACACGGGAGCACGGTTCTTCAAAGTTTCCAAGAGTGCACTTATCCCTGTAATCACATCACCACACAAAAACAAACGCGTATAGAAGTCCCCCCTACACTTAGGGGATTAAATCATAAAAAGATAGATACTCGGGCTGCCTCCCGAGGAGCGCTTGTTTTTGATAACCGAGTCACGAGCCTGACTCGACCCAAAATTAGTTCATGGGGAATGTGGTGAGGGATGGAATCACCTCCTGAGAGGTGTCCTCACCAAAGTACAACTTCACTCGTTGGACATTCACCTTAAAATTAGGTCCATTAGGTTGAGCGAGCTCGAGAGTACCACACGGAAAAATTTGGGCAATGGTGAATGGGCCGGACCAACGAGATTTCAGCTTGCCCGAAAAGATTTTCAACCGGGAGTTAAAAAGTAAGACTTTGTCTCCAACATGGAACTCTCGGTTTTTGATCTTGGAGTCGTGAATGAGCTTAGTTCTTTCCTTATAGATCAAAGAATTTTCATAAGCCTCATTCCGAAGTTCATTCAGCTCATTGAGTTGGATCTTGCGTAGGTCACCGGCTTTGTTTATATCAAAATTAGCCCACTTCAAGGCCCAGTAAGCCTTGTGCTCCAACTCAATGGGGAGGTGGCACGCTTTCCCGTACACAAGACGATAAGGCGTACAGCCGTTCGGGGTCTTGTAAGCAGTACGGAAAGCCCACAAAGCATCATCAAGTTTATCAGCCCATGAGGCACGATGCTCTCCCACGGTTCTTTCCAGAATTCGCTTAAGTCCTCGGTTGGATATTTCAGCCTGGCCATTAGTTTGTGGGTGGTAGGCTGTGGAAAGACGATGATTTACACCGTACTTAGCCATGACTCTTGCGAATTGGTCGTTGCAAAAATGAGTCCCACGATCACTAATAATGGCACGAGGCACACCGAATCTAGCGAATAGAGCTTTCAAAAAGTTACAAACCACCCGTGCGTCATTAGTGGGTAAAGCTTTGGCTTCAACCCATTTGGAGACGTAGTCAACGGCTACAAGGATGTATTTGTTTCCTTTAGAAGAAGGGAATGGCCCCATAAAGTCTATACCCCAAACATCAAAGATTTCACATTCTTGAATGAAATTCTGAGGCATCTCGTCTTTATGTGTGATGTTGCCTTGTTTTTGGCAAACATCACATCGTTTAACCATATCGTGAGCGTCACGATATATGGAGGGCCAATAAAATCCCGAATCAAACACTTTTTTGGCGGTGTAGTTGGGACCAAAGTGACCACCGGTGGGTCCTTTGTGGCAAGCATCAAGGATTTCCGACTGCCGGTCCGTCAACACATCGGCGGATAATCAGGTCGACACATTGTTTGAATAGGTAAGGGTCGTCCCAAAAGTAAGTCTTGATGTCGGTGAAGAACTTTTTCTTTTGTTGGGACGTCAACCCTTCCTTGAGAATTCCACCCGCCAAATAGTTTGCAAAGTCCGCAAACCACGGGGTTTCATTTGGCTTCGAGTTTATAGACATTAAGGTCTCCAAGGGAAAAGAATCATTGATTTCTTTATTTGGATGATCCCCTTGGTATGGATCCTCAAGTCTGCTGAGATGATCCGCGGCTAGGTTTTCAGCTCCTTTTTTATCGCGAATTTCGATTTTAAATTCCTGGAGCAGCAAAACCCAGCAAAGAAGTCTTGGTTTGGAATCTTGCTTTGTCAACAAGTACTTCAGCGCGGAATGATCGGTGTACACAATTGTTGTAGAAAGGACAAGATAGGGGCGGAATTTTTCAAAAGCATAGACAACAGCTAAAAGCTCTTTTTCGGTTGTCGTATAATGCAATTGTGCCCCCGTCATTGTCTTGCTAGCGTAATGGATTGGTTGGAAGTGTTTGTTCACTCTTTTTCCAAGAACCGCTCCAATAGCAAAATCACTAGCATCGCACATCAACTCAAAAGGCAGCTCCCAATTAGGGGTAACTAAGACCGGTGCCTTAGTAAGCTTATCCTTAAGCGAGTTGAAGGCTTCAAGACACTCTTTGGAGAAGATAAAAGGAGTATCTTTTTCCAAGAGGTGGGTCATCGGGCGAGCGATTTGAGAAAAATCTTTGATGAATCGACGGTAGAAGCCCGCATGACCCAGGAAACTTCTCACACCCTTCACGGTTGAAGGTGGAGGCAACTTTGCGATAACATCGACTTTAGCACGGTCTACTTCAAGACCGGCTTTCGAGATCTTATGTCCAAGCACGATGCCTTCTTTTACCATAAAATGGCATTTTTCCCAATTCAGAACTAGGCGAGTGTCTTCGCACCGCTTGAGCATACGTTCCAAATTGGCAAGGCAAGAAGAGAATGAATCCCCGAAGACCGAGAAATCGTCCATGAAGACTTCCATGGTGTGTTCCACCATGTCATGGAAGATAGCTAACATGCACCTTTGGAAAGTCCCGGGCGCATTACATAGGCCAAAAGGCATTCTTTTGTAAGCAAATGTGCCATAGGGACAAGTGAATGTAGTCTTTTCTTGATCTTGGGGGTCGATGGGTATTTGAAAATAACCCGAGAAACCATCAAGAAAGCAGTAATATTCATTACCCGCTAACCGTTCAAGCATTTGGTCCATAAAAGGTAGAGGGAAATGATCCTTTCTCGTTGCATCATTGAGTTTGCGGTAGTCTATACAAACTCTCCACCCAGTAACGAGACGAGTGGAAATCAACTCGTTGTGTTCATTGGAAACAACGGTTATTCCGCCCTTCTTGGGCACACAATGGATTGGACTAACCCATGGTGAATCCGAAATAGGGTAAATCATACCTGCATCAAGAAGTTTGATAACCTCTGTTTTGATGACTTCATGTATCTTTGGATTCACCCTTCGTTGGCTTTGAATTGTGGGCTTAAAGTCGTCCTCCATGAGAATTTTGTGTGTGAAGAAGTGAGGATCAATTCCACGAATATCCGAAATCTTCCAAGCAATAGCCTTCTTATGATCTTTCAACACGGCGACAAGTCGGGCTTTCTCTTCATCCTTCAAATCCTTAGCAATGATGACTGGCGACTTCGTCTCTTCTTCAAGAATACATACTCAAGATGGGGCGGCAACTCCTTAAGTTCTAGATCCGTAGGATTGTCAACTGGAGGCGTATTCGAAGTCGGAGTATCGATAGCAATAACCGTGGGAGATGGAGGAGAAGGATTGTCTTCTTTGAGAAGGTTTTCAATGAAGCTGAGATCTTCATCCCAATTGGTAGTAGAATTGTCATTGTCTAAATTCACATCTCCCATGGTGGCTTCCAAATCTTTCCAAAGGAAATCACTTTCTCCAAATAGAGATAGTGATGAGTCGATAGAGGAAACGGTCTCAACATTGGGAAGAGAGGTAGGAATACTTTTACAAGCATCTTTGAAGTGTTCTTCACAAGCCTCATCAAGAACGTCAATACAATTAACACTCTCGTATGAATAAGGCTGTTTAGAAAGCTTTCCCATGTTGAAGACTACTTTATCGTCACCAACTCTCATAATAAGCTCACCAGCTTCAACATCGATGAGAGTGCGACCGGTCCTCAAGAATGGACGACCAACAATTAGTGGCACACGGGGGTCCATCTCGTAGTCGACGACAACGAAATCAGCAGGGAAGGTGAATTTGTCGACTCCTACAATGACGTCTTCGGCTATCCCCACTGGATAAGCACCCGTACGGTTAGCTAATTCCAAAGTCATTTTGGTGGGGACTAGCTCTGGGAGAGATAATTGCTTCCAAACACTTAGAGGCATGAGATTAATACTGGCACCTAGATCGGCTAGGGCCATGCAATTCTCTACTCCCGAGAAATTGCAAGGGATAAGGAAACGACCCGGATCACCAAGCTTGGTTGGCCATTTCCTTAAGAGTACTGCAGAGCAATTCTCATTAAGTTGGGTGTTGGCAATATCGAGGAGCTTTTCCTTGTCGCTCAGAAGATCTTTAAACATTTTCGCGTATTTGGGCATGTGAGCGAGAGCCTCAGCGAAGGAGATGTTAAAATTCAATTGTTTGAACATTTTAAGGAAGTTCAAAACCTGAATATCATCCTTGCTCTTTTGCTTCTCTTTCCTCAACCTAGATGGATAAGGTATATTGGAAGAAGAGGAAGGCTTTGGGAGAATAGGATCACTCACAACCACGGGTGGAGGAGGGGTAGAAGGAAGAGGTGGAGAAATTGGGGAAGGAGAAGGATGAGGAATAGGAGCAGGTGACTCGTTCTCCTTAGTCACAACCACCGGTGGAGGTATAGGAAGCTCGGGTTCCTTGGTACCTTTACCACTTCGAGTGGTGATTGCTTTCATCTCCCCTCTTGGGTTCGCAACGGTGTTACTCGGAAGAGTACCCGAAGAAGAGGGTTGATTACCATTGAAGAAACTAGCCATCATGTTCCTTAGATCATTAGTTTGGGTATCCAACGTGTTTCTCATGTCGGCTCTCAAATCATTTCCTTGCTTTACCAAGTCTGCCTTCAAGTTTCGCACTTCCTGTTGGAGATTTTCGACAATCACATCATTGGTCCTCATGTAGGTTGCAACCTCTTGGTGTAATGCAGTGGTGGTTTGGTTGGGAGGAGCATTATATGCGGGTGGTTGATAAGCAGGTTGTTGGTAAACTTGGTTGTTACGTTGAGGTGGTTGTTGCTGCTTGTGAGGAGGTATGTATGGTTGTCGAGGTTGTTGTTGTTGTTGAGGAGGGCGATTAAGGTTTTGTTGTTGGGTTGGGTTGGTAGTAGGAAAGCCAGGTGGGGAAAGATAATTGTTGGAGCGGTAGCTAAGCAAGTTACGGTCACCTTGAGGTCTGGCTTGATAAGCAGGTTGAGGATAGGTGCCATATGCCACATTCACATTCTCAGCAGGGTATTCTTGGGTGGCAGTACAAGTTGTGTAAGAGTGAGGACCACCGCATATCTCACAAGGTTGGCTGACAGCGTTCACTTGAGCGTTTTTGGCGTTGTTGCTGTTGTTGTTGCTGACGGTGTGGGTGACAAGCGATTCAAGAAGCGTAGTGATTTTGTCCAATCGCTTGTCGCTGTCACTTGTGCTAGCACTAGCGACATTGGTCCGAACACTCTTGGTTTGCACACGAGATTTATTCTCAATGATGTCCCAAGCAGCATTGGAAGTCTTAGCCAATAGATTACCCCCCGAGGCACTGTTCAGTGAATCTTGGTCACTCATGCTTAAACCATTGTAAAAAGTATTAATTTGATGTACTTTGGTAAAACCATGTTGTGGGCATTTTCTTAAAAGATCTTTAAAACGATCCCAAGATTCACTGAATGACTCATCGTACTTTTGTTCAAAATTTCTGATTTCATTCCGCAAAGCGGTAGTACGAGAGGGTGGGAAAAAGTAATTTATAAACTTTGTTTCCAAATCCGTCCACGAGAGAATACTCTGTGGCGGTTCCTTAGCAAGCCAATGCCGGGCTTGTCCCTCTAAAGAAAAGGGAAAAAGCTGTAACCTTATAACCTCTTGTGGAACGCCATTGAACTTGACCGTGTTGGTGAGTTGCAAGAATCTCTTAATATGGTCATGTGGGTCATCAATGGTACGTCCCAAGAATGGTTGAGCGGAGACCATCTGGATAAAGCCTGATTTTAGCTCAAAGTTGTTGGCGGCAATTGGAGGTATGACAATTGGATTCGTGTTGCCATCTACATGAGCTTGCAGCAGTTCAATCATCGGGCGATTATCCGGAAGGTGCTCATTGTTGTTGTTATTGTTCATGTTGTTGAAAGGTGGGTTGTTGTTGTTATTATGTACACCATCCATGTCTAGGTTATCGAGAGGCTCGGGCTCTTGATAAGACGTGGATCGAGTGCGCATACACCTGCAAAAGAACGAACAAAGAAAAACAAAACAAAAATATTTTTGGTTTTTATGTTTTTTAATTTTTTTGTATTTTTGAAAATTTTAAATTTTTTAGTGTTTTTGAAATATTTTATGAAAAAGTAACGTTCACGGGGAACGGATCCCAAAATCCAAGTTCTCACAAAAAAACTTTTGATCTTAACGAGAAGAGCCGGCAGCGGCGCCATTTGATACAAGGATTTTAGTATGGTTTTTAGTATGGGTTCTAATTCTCTCACAGTCCTCTCGAATTGATCTCGGCCTTAAGTGGAATGATTGTTCTTGGTTACTAAATAAAAGGGTTTGGTTTTTTAATCTAATAAAAAGTGTAAATGAAAATTTAAATCAAAGACAATTACTTTAATGACAATTAATAAAGACTTGAATTAAAATTGAAATTAAGATTAAAATTAAAATTAAAGTTGAAGTTGAAGTATAAAATATAAATTGTGAAATAAAAGTAAAGAAACAGATAAACAGTAAAACAGTAACACTAACAGAAAATTGATTCGGAAGTTTTAACCTTCATTCGGAACTTTACTCATTCGGAAGTTTTCACTCGGAACTTGTGGTTCATTCGGAACTTTGGACTGATTCGGAAGTTCTTGGTTCATCCGGAACTTTGTGGTTCATTCGGAAGTTTGGACTGATCGGAAGTTTTTGGAAAATAAACCTTCATTCGGAACATTTCATTTCATTCGGAACTTTCTACTGATTCGGAAGTTTTTGGTTCATCCGGAACTTACTGTTCATTCGGAAGTTTTGCTTCGTCCGGAACTTTGTGGTTCATTCGGAAGTTTTACTCATTCGGAACATCTAGACTCATTCGGAACTTTTTAGAAATAAACTCATTCGGAACTTACTGTTCATCCGGAACTTTTGCTTCGTTCGGAAGTCTGGGGATTCAAGAACAGTAGTTTACCCGAAGAACAAGGAAAATCAGTTTTAATCCAAAAATCACCAAATTTTTAACCAAATCTTAAATAAAACTACACACAAAGCATCTACTAACCATAAACTACAAATCCCATTAACAAAAACACAAATCCCAACAACTTTTGAAGATCAAATCAAGAAAATAAGAACTTAAGAACTTGAAAAGAAAAATGATGATGAACAAGATAAAATGCAAAGATTAAACAAGAACTTGTATTAAATGATTAATGTTTTAACAAGATGAAACAAGGATTAAAATAACAAGATTGGAAGAACAAAGATCAAAATCACCAATCACCCTAGTGGTGATGGTGATGATACGAAACAGAAAAAGAGAAAAGTGGGGGAGAAGAAAACTAAAAAACTCCCTAAAATGTGTGAGGGGTGAGCTTTATATAGGCTTGTTCTTTGGTTGGTGAGTGGGCTTTCTCCCGTTTTTCTTGTCTTTTCGTCTTTTCAGAAAAGTTTCCGTTTTCGATTCTGATTCGGGATTTGTCGTCGATTAAATTTAACTTGTCTTTTAATTTCTTCGTTTAATAGACTTGAGTTTCTTCGACTTGTGTAAATCTTCCATCTTTGGTCCTTTTCTTCGATAAATCTTCGAATAGGCCCAGTGACTTCAAATCTTTCGCATCTCTTGGATAATAGACTTTATCTTGAGTCCTTTTCTTCAGTAAAACCCGTGCAATCCCATGTTTTCTTCAATAATCATCCGGATGGCTCTGAAAACACAATAAACACTAAAACCACGCATAATTCCAAACAAATTATATTAAATACGTGTTTTGGTCTCGTTTTAGCCCGAATTAAGTGGTAAAAGGATGGGTGTTTACACACCTATCAAACGTTAACTTAGCCCGTTAATGTCCGTATGTTATATAGTTCGGGTTTTATCGGTTTTTACTTGTTATATATGTTTACATATCAGTATATGAGTTTATAAAAGTTTACATTAGACGGGTCCAACCGTCTAAGTTTTATTTAACAAAAACGTTAATTTTACGATAATAGCCGAAAAAGTCGTAAAAATCATGTTTATAGTTTTATAACTTATAAAACTTATCAAACTACCATTTTTATAAAATGTCCATTTATTTATCCTTATACATATTTATATAAATGTATTATATGAGTTAGTGGATTTTAATTCACATTTTATACTATTTTTATTTGAGTGCTTATATAATACTATTATACTTTAATTTCCAAAATCTGATTTTTACTTTCATGTTCACCAAAACAGCCATATCTAGAGTTCTACATGGAGATAGAAGCTCAAATTTTTATGAAATAAACTACATGATATGTGATCCATTTAACTCTACTATAGCTACTGTTGAATCAGCCTCTATGTATTTTCTAAAAATCGTCCAAAACAGTGAACTCAGATTTATACTCTAAACTTGTTTTGATCATATCTCACTCATCCTAATGATTCCATTGCATGGCCAACTCTCACATGTGTACAAGACATATTACTTACTGTATATCCATTAATCTATGCTATTTTATCAGTTCATCACATGGTTATTTACTGTTTTATACAGCCAACAATTTAAACAAGATTTTAGCCTTGTTTCTTATAGTTTTTCATCTTTTTAACCATGTTTATCAACACCAAATCCCCACACAATATTTTTAATCATCATTCATCATCATATACATATACATAAGTAAAAGAAATACAAGATTACATAATCAAAAATAACAAGATGATGTGGAGAACAATCTTTATACCACCATGATGATGTAGTTTATGATCAAGACATGGATTTTGATGGAGAAACTTGTGATAAACCAAGACCATCTTCAAGAGCACCATTCTTCAAGAACTCCTTGTGGAAAATCATCCCCAAGACTCCATAGTAACTCCTCCTTGGATGTTATAATCACCACCAATCAATAGGGTTAAAAGGGCTCCATCATGTGTGTAAATAACATGAGATTTCATGGTTAATTTTGATCAATGATGGTGGTTTAAGGTGTAAATGGGATGGCATACATGGAGGTTAGAGAGAGAGATGAGAGTGTTTGCATGGATGAAAATGGGAGAGTGGTTTGATTGCTAGTTGTTTTGAGGTGGAGTAGTAGTATATTTAGCTTAAAGATTAAGCTTGTTACATGTGTACAAGCTTCCTTGTGAAGCTTTGACAACACATGGGTATGTGGCTAAGTCTAGCTGTGGGTTTGTGGGGGTGGGGCAAGTGTCCCACTTGTCTCATCCCCATTTAATTACGGGTACTCCTCGATTCTAGTTTCCTCGATTTGCGTGCCCTCGGGTCGTTTTACGAAAAAAGTTTTTATAAATTATGAATCAACGGCACAAAACGAATCTAATAAAAATTGTATCATCAAAAACGGAGTTCGAAAACGTAAATACGTAATCCTGAAGGTTTCCAGTTTAGTCGTAAAGGACGTTAAATTAAAATCGTAAGTCCTAATCTCTTCTCGTAAATTTGTGAGTTTATGAACCAACACAAATTTAAAACTCCAAAATAATATTCACGGATAAATTTATTTTCTGAAATGTCGGACTGTCACCAAAGACGGTGTATGTAAACGTAAGCACGTAACGTTGAATCCTCCGGTTTAGACGTAGTCGACGTTACTTCAAGACGTAAATCCAAATTACTTCCCAAAAATAAGTGAGTTCATAATATAACATTAAAATAATATTTCAATTAAATATTGAGAATAAAAATATCAATCATAAATTGACGGATTGTCACATAAATGATTGTTGGTTCGTGTTAAGGGTTGTTCCTAGGCCATTGTCTAATGACGAGGATGCCCAGTGTCCAAGAAATAAATCGAAGAAATCTTCTTCTGAAATTGGGACTGATGGATCTTTCGAGACATGTGGAACACCTAATGACTCTTCTAGATTAGTATTCATTGTGGTATCTTTTAAAAATCCCTAACTTAACTGAGACATCAGTTGGTAGGATGAGTTCTTGTAATTGTATGACATAGTGACACGTAATGTGTTACGGTACAATTTTGACTTGTTTGTGATTAATGAAAAGACTAGCTTTGATTGATAAATCCAACATGTATCTATGTTATCTATCTTTTATTACTTCATCCTAATGTTCGCATTAGTGATGCAACCATTGAACAAGCACTCATCTCGGTTTGAGTTGCGTTGTAAATTTTTCTCTTTGTATTCCTGAGTGCCATCAAGGTCATGAACCTCATGATTATTTGGCTAAGCTCATTTCCTATCATATTGTAGTTAGTTCTTGGTGAAAAACTTTTTATCAATCCTTTGTAGATCACTCATTGTTTTTATAAGATACAATAGTATCCCTTGATAAAGATTGAATTTTTATTACCATATGGATTATTTAAAGTGGGACTTATAAAAACTCGTTATCGAAATCAAGTTGTTTATGAAACACCTTGGAAAACTTAATTGTTTTTATAACAAAGAACATCTCTGTAAATTCATTTTGAATTAAGCATGAGTATATATATTTTAAACATAATGACAAAGTTTTGACGAACTGAGTATTGCATCGTTAATCCTGAAATTGTATATAGTTGCGCGCCTACATACAATTTGGAAGGGACCATGCAAGGCTGATTAGTAGTCACCATGAAATTATTAATAAACGCTACATTTTCTTTGAAGTTGTGAAAGATTGAATGTTTATGAGGTCTGAAAGAAGTTCAAAATAGGGACATATTGTTAGAAACATCTACATATGTGCCCGTACAATTTATTCTTCTGAATTGAATTTACTCATCTGTGGATATTGTCTTAATTGACAATTGATATTCTCTTTCTGTCCAATTCTCTCATAGTTAGATTCTTTGGAAAAGTATTTGATTACCGAATGTTGATACCCGACTGGATGTATCGACGTTCCTATCATTTCTTTTGATTAAGATTTCATTTGAATGACCTGGGTAACGATCCTAGGAGCTTTCGAATGCGTACTCAATCATGAAAACATAGGATATATTCATATTCGTTAATGTTCTCATCTGTATCTGATTTGAAATTCTCTCGCGTAGATATTGCGTTGACCTTACTCTTTTAAGGTTAGTTATGTCTCCTGATATCCTTGAATACGTGAAAGGATTATGAGTTATTATTAGTCATTTGAGAAGTTCACAGCTTATCAACGGTAATGAAACTGGAAAAGTTGATTGTGCCAGTGGAATGGATTGATTGATTAGGACATAATGTCATTGTCTAAATTGATGGGAACTCTAGTAGAAGTCCCCTAAAAGATAAGATGTTGATTATCAAAAGTGATCTAAATAATTCTTGATGGATGACCACATCCTACATTTATATTGAAATTATACCGTGAATGGTTGCGAATTAGTCATAGATATTATAATATATAAAGAACCTAATATGAATGTATTAAAAGATGTTTCTATTATATGAAACTTTAGGAGGTATTTGTTGGTGAATTACCTAGACTTTCGCCAATAAGGAAAGTTGAATTTGGTATTGATTATATTCCTTGTGCTGCACCTGTGGCATGTGCACTGTTCGTCAACACCATCTGAATTAAAAGACTAACCGTACAATTGAGAGATTTGTCAGAGAAAGCATTTCTTCTACGAAGCTCGTCATTATGAAGAGCTATGGTGTTATTATTCCTTATATTTGTTGAATTACAGTGAACTAAGTAAATTGACAATCGAAATCGATATCTATTACCCAAGATGAAAGATTTGTTCGATCATTTACAAGGTTCTAGCGTATGTTCTAAAGATTTGATCCACGACATGGTTATCATCATCTTCGCGTCCGCAAAGAAGATTATCTATTCCAATCACTACATCCAGAACTTGCAATGAACATTATGAGTTTCATGTGATGTCGCTTGGATTGACCAATGCACATGTAGTATCCATAAATTTGGTGAATCACGTGTGTAGGCTGTAATTTGATAAATTCATGCTTGTGATCATTAAGGATCATTTGTTTGTTTCTAGGAATCAGAAAAGGAGTTAATAATTATTTTATAGATTGCCCTGAATTGGCCGAACAATGAAAACCTGTACCTTGAATATTTAACAAGTGATTTAAGGCTTGATCCTTTACATAAAATGACCGTTTGATTAATGATGGTAAGATATATATATATATATATATATATATATATATATATATATATATATTGACTCTTCAAAAATTAGAAGTCATTTAAGACTTTGGGTTTTACCAAAAAGAAAGTGCAAATATGTTTTGACAGATGTTTTATCAAAAAGAACTTTTAAGGGATCATTCGCTTATACCCAAATCATTTAACTAAACTCTTGTTTAGGGGTAAATGTTTGTGCATACCTCAATACAACTTAAGAGGGATTGATGAAACCATTTAAACAATGACTTGAAATTTGAAACGATAATTTTTGCTTCAACTAAGAAAATTTTTACCAAAGTATAACCAAAGATTTTTCAAACATTTACGAATCTTATTAATTATTTTCAATAAATCAACAAAAATCGTGTTAACTAAATTTAAATTTATTTTGAACATTTCTTTATAATTGGTCGAACTGAGAAAATTTAAAACTTTTTACGTTTACGTTTCATGAAATTTAATATTTATTATTTAATTACTTGTAATAATTATCGACGCTTTAGACGTCGGATTGAGCAAAACTGATAAAAATGATAGTTGAGACGAAACTAAAACTTAGAAAATGTGAAGAAAGAATTTCTGAATGAATACGGTGATGATATTTATTTCATCAAGGAAGGTGAATGTAGATACTGACACATAATATAGAATGGATAAAGAATTAATTAGGATGTGTTCCTTAATAATGATTGTGCAAAATAAATTGCCGAACATTTTAGAAATAACTAATGCTTTTAAAAAGGATAATATAGATAATAAAAAGGGGTTCACGGCTAATGTGAACCATTAGAATTGAGAAGCCGATAGCGTTAAATGTTTTAAAGGCCACTTGTGGTTGCCTAAATATGGAGATTTAGAGATTTAGTCATGTTGGAATCTCATAAGATTAAGTATTCTATTCATTCCATTTCTGATTTAGTGTACCTTTATCTGAAGAAGTTGTACTGATGGCAATTTATGAAGGCAGACACCACCTCATACATTAGTAAACGTGTAACTATTGCAAAGGTCGTCATCTGAATTTGATTCAATTTGGGTCATCGTCGACAGACTGACCAAATATGCTAATATCATTCCCGTTAATGATAGATTCTCGATGAAGAAATTGACTCTTTGTATTTAAAAGAGTTGTGTAAACATAGTGTGCATGTATCGATCATCTCTATCAAGATCCTCGCTTTGCATCGAATTTCTAGAGATTTGCTCAGAAGTCACTGGAAACGACCATAGTGTGCATGTATCAATCATCTCTAAAATTTTTACTACCCCAAATAGAAGGGACGAGGTAAAGTAATGATACAAAACACTAAAAGTGTTGTTTTATGTTTGAATGATTGACCTTTGGTAATAAACCGTATAATCGTTTTCCTTTGGAGAGATCATCATTGATAATTATCGTATTAGGATCGAGACTGATTCTTGTAAGGATCTATATGATAGCATCTGTAAGCCGGAGTTGGGATGAAGACACCCGACATACACCCACTGTGAGTTGGACATGTCTTTTAGGTTTATGGTTGCCTATGATGACAAACCTAACCTTACAAAATACCCGACCCGCGAGACCTGAAATGATTGTTGAATTTAGGATCTGACTATTGACTTCCGGTAGTGGGCAGGAGGTTATGTGAATATGAAGTGTAGATCTTGAAGTGCCGGATGGGTAGCAAAGTTATGCCAAAAATTTTAACCATGGAGAAGTGAATTGATGATCTGAAAGATCATGGGAAATAAGTGTTGCATGGGACCATTGAGATGATATAAAAGTTGGTTTGAAAGGCATATGAGCTGGATCTACCCTAGGACTTCAAGGGCTGCATGAATTATGTTTCGTATATCGAACTTGATGACATGTCTATCAAGTGAAAATCAGATTACTTCTTGATAAAGTTTAGATCGGCGAAAAGTTGCATTCATCAAAAACCCGTGAACATCATGGATAGAGAAAGTAAGTCAACATTAAGCCTGATCGTATTCCCGTAGTTATGTTTGATGAAACTCGCATATTGTAATAAATTACACTTGAGAGAAAAGACCGAATGTGGAGGAAATACCCACATGGCTCTAACTCTATAATAAGCGAGTAGTAAGATAAATCGATCTTTGAGGACAAAGATCCTGTTTAGGGGTAAATGCTGTGACAATCCGTCAATTTATGGTTGATATTTTATTCTCAAGTATTGTTTAAAAACATTATTTTTAATGTTATATTATGAACTCACTTATTTTTGGGAAGAAATTTGGGTTTACATCTTGAAGTAGCATCGACTACGTCTAAACCGGAGGATTCTACGTTACGTGCTTACGTTTACATACACCTTTTTGGTGACAGTCCGACATTTCAGGAAATAAATTTATCCGTGAATATTATTTTGGAATTTTAAATTTGTGTTGGTTCATAAACTCACAAATTTACGAGAAGATATTAGGACTTATGTGAATAATTTAACGTCCGTTACGACTAAACCGGAAACCCTAGGTTTACGTATTTTCGTTTTTGAACTCCATTTTTTATGAGACAATTTTTATTAGATTCGTTTTGTGCCGTTGATTCATAATTTATAAAAACGTTTTTCGTAAAACGACCCGAGGGCACACAAATCAAGGAAACTGGAATCGAGGAGTACCCGTAAATAATTGGGGATGAGACAAAACAAGTTTTGCCCCACCCCCAATATGGGATGGTTTAAGCTTCAACAACACACCTCATGTGTGTCAAATTGTTAAGCTAACTAAGGACACATGTCCTTAGTCTTGCACCAAAACCATCCACACCTTAAAACTACTAACTAAAACCATTCTCTCACATAACACTGATGGAAACCACCATTTTTCTCTCAACTCTCTCCCTATGAACGTCCACTCTTCACCTAAAACAACCCCCATTTGATCTTTATTCAACCATAAATCATATGTTATTTACACATATGATGAAAACCCATTGAAGATATATTGATTAGAGGTGATTTTAACAACTAGCAATGAGTTTCCATGGAGATCAAGGGCTCATTTTTGGAGTAGTCGATAAATATTTGGTGATCCTAGAAGTGGTGTTGATATCTCATAAGATTGGTTACCCAAAACCAAGTCTTGTTCATCACCAACCTCATCTTTTCATCACTTTGGTGGTATAGAGATTGTTCTTCCTATCCTCTTGTTATTTTGAATATGTAACCATGTATTTTCTTTCTTAATGTATATGTATATGATGATATATGATGATAAAAATATTGTGTGTGGATCATGTGTTGATAAACTTGGATAAAAAGATTGAAAACTACATGTAAAATGGTTAAATCATGCTTAAAATAGTTGTCTGTATAAAAAAAGTAAGCAACCATATGATAAACTGATAAAATGGTATAGTGGAATCAGTATACAATAATTATTTAGTCTTGTACACATGTGAGAGTTGGCCATGCAATGGAATCGTTATAATGAGTGAGATATGATCAAAACAAAATTGATGTATCAATTTGAATAGTCTGTTTTGTGAGGACTGTTAGGGATACTTAGACATGGATTTAGCAGTAGCTAAAACTACGTTATTTGTAACACATAATATTAAGTTTATGTCATCTAAAAATGAGCTTCTATCTCCTTGTAGAACTCAAGATATGGTAAAAATGGTGAAAGTGAAAGTAAAAATCAAATTTGTGAAAATTAAAGTATATAGTATTATAATAGCACTTTAGTAAATAATATATAAAATGTAAACTTAAAACCCACTAACTTATATATAACATTTATATAAGTATGTACAATAATAAATAAATGAGACATTTTATAAAAATGGCAATTTGATATGTTTTATAAGTTATAAAACTATAAACATGATTTTTACGTCTTTTCGGCTAAAACCGTAAAATTAACGTTTTCGTCAATTAAAATTTAGATGGTCGGAACCGTCTAACGTGAAATTTTTATAACTCATATTATGATATATAAGTACATATTACAAGTAAAAACCGATAAAACCCGAATTTTATAACATACGGACATTAACGGGCCAAATTAGCCTTATTGGACTATTAATCCAACTAATTTGGCTAAACACTAATAAACTTGGTTAATTGGGCTTAACCCACTTGGGTCCAACATGTAAGCATAGGACTGATAATAAAAGTGTAATTGGGATAATATAATATATTGGGCTTGTAATGGGCCCATTGGGCCTCAAAATGTAAATAAATTAAACTAGTATAACTAGTCTAAAAATGTACCAACACATGACATTTTAATGTGTATAAAGATATAAACTCCCACATGATCATCATCATACTCATGATATCATATATATATATATATATATATATATATATATATATATATATATATATATATATATATATATATATATATATATATATATATATATATATATATATATATATATATACATAGTTATCGTTTTTATAAAGTCATTGGACAAGAGTCTAAGACGAGTATTATTTTTCTAGGTTTCCGTGATTGAAGCACGTACCGTACATCCGAATCGCTGATAACAGCCTTTCCCAATCAACGTGAGTTCATAGCCTCGCACTCTTTTAAATGTTTTTATGGAATGTTTTATAAACCCGCGAGGGAGATAACATGTTAATATTAATAAAATAGGACACCATTTGTCCCGATTATTTGTTTATTGATTTGGACCCGAATGATTGTATGACCCGACGAATGATTATATGAACCGATGTATGAAATAAAATGGATTATTAAAGTTAGGTTATGTCACTAAAAGTCCTATTAGCATGAATTGTGAACTACTGGGATTTGGTAGACGCTTATGCATATAATCGTACTATTTGGGGACGATCACCCCAGTTCGCGCCTTGACAGTTGATCCCCGTCGTGCCACATTGATTGGTAAGCGAATTTATGTATGAGAAGATTTCCATAGCGTGATTTTTGTGACGACACGCTAACTTAGATGGGTAAATTGAGTTTCGGGCTAGCTACCCGTTGTTTGTTGTAGTAAGGTAACAATGTCATGCGGCTTATAATAATCCAAATAATGAAATACTGCTATACGCACTGAATTATGATATATTACCTGACTAGCAATACGGGGTCTTATTATTGATATTATTGATTGGAGTGTTTTTACCCCTTTAGGAAAAGGAAGGCAAAAGTGGCAAGTATTAAGTGTCGGTTTAGGAAAACCGAGCACTAATGACCAAATAAGTCCAAGTTCGTTTCCCAAGGAGGCAAGTGCGTTGTGTTAAGAAATGATTAACTTTTGTGATTATATGATTGAAAAAGAAAGAAAGAAATGAGATTAGAAGAGAATGACGGTTACGACGACGGATTAAACTAAGACGAAAAAGTCGATCACGTAAAACCGTAAAAAGCTACAAATTAAAAATTTAAACCTAAAAATTAATCAAAAACTTAAAGTAAGTCTAAAATAGTATAAATAGGAATAAAAATCCAATAAAAATATTTTAAAACCTTTTATTAATTAAATATTCAATTTTAAATGCTAATTAAAGCCCTAAAATTAAAATATAATTAATCAAAATGTCCAAAATATGATTTTATTGAACAAATAAGTTACTTATATTATTTAAAGACTAAAAAGTATTTTTCCTAGTTTTTAAAAACTATTTTTCTATTTTTAAAACACTAAAAACTATGTTTAAACCAAAATAATTATAAAAAATAATAAAATAATGCAAAAAATAATTTAACAATTTTAAAAATCCTAATTTACTCTAATGAACAGAAGAAAAATGAAAAAGTTTGAAAAATATTAAATTTTTCACTAAAAGACAAAACTGATTTAAATTAAACCCTAATTAAACCAAATTAATTCTAAGAAATAAATAAAAAGTGAACAGTAAAATAATTTTTGACTAAAAATCTTTAAATATTTTTCTAACTCTAATAAAATTATTAAAACTGAAAAATAACAATTTTTGGCACTAAATGCCAAAAACAGAAACTTAAAAAGTATTAAAAATAGCTAAATAATGTAAAAAATACTAAATGAACAGTAATAAAAATTCTAATTAAAAAGAAAAATCAAAAATAAAATAAGAAAAATATTGCAATTTGTTTCAATGTCTAACCCTTAAATAAGTGCACTAAAGACAAAAATTCCAAATTCTGATAGTGACATGCACAGGACTTTTGTCCTCTTTCTTAGCAGTGGTAACAACAAAGCTAGCAGTGGGAAATTTGTTCCCACTGATAGTGTAATTTTTTGGTCAGATTAGCAATAAGCTTGGGAAAGCTTATTGTGAGTGGTTATGTTGGACAATAAGGCACCCCTATACTCAGTTGAGTATAGGGAGTCAATATGTGCAAGAAAAACACCAGGTCTAACACACTAAAATCACAAAAATAGCACTGAATGTTACTGATGAATGGCAACTTAGGTCTATGATTAGTTTGCTGGTTCAATTGGCACACAAATGAGATTCAAACCTTCAAATCAAGCACACCAATCCACCAAATAACAATAAACTGATACACAATCCTATATGAGCCTATGATTTAACAATGAACAAGCTTTGATGAACAAATTCAACAAGAACAGTCAACACAAGGCACTTTGCTGATTTTTATACTTCTCACCAATTTTAACATGCAAACTGCTATTAAACCCTATCAAATTGAAAACCAAACTAACATACAACCTAACAATACCCTATTGAGTATATTTAGACAGGTTATAACCCAAATGCTTTTCACCAATCCTAGTTAAATACCTAATCCAAACACCCCTTTAATACTGAAACTAAAAATTTATCAAAGTAAACCTATCAAAACTGACACAAATCTGCTTAAATAAGCTCAAAACATGCATACCATCCTAACATGAGCATAATCAAACAAATGAACAACACTTAACAACTTTCATGCATTTTCATACAAATCCACAAATCACAAACCTTGAACACTGAAAACTAAGAACAAGAATGCTACCTTGTGGGACCCACATCCAGGTCCCACAGTGACTGAAAAGTCACCTCCCACAAGCTCGGGCTTGTGCTGAACCTTGAACAACAAGCTTCTAATTAAAACCTGCTAAGATCAACAAATGGAAGCAATATATCCAACTTTTCTGATTTTAGAAACTTTTCACAATCTTATCAAATAATTTTCTCTAACATCCTTTCTTTCAAAACACTTAAAAAATCAACTTAAAAACCTGGAAAACAAAACTTTGGAACAAGATTTTACCAAAAATCTATTTTTCAGAAACATGCAAACAAGACTGAATTTTTGAAAACTCAAAAATAAAACAAATAATAAATGGGACACAATCAAACAGTAGTAATTAAAAGTGGAGCCTGAATCTTTTTCATCAACAACACTCAACCAAGTTTCATTCATAAATAAAACGGGCATTACAAGTTTGTGACTAAGGAAAAAAAATCAGGAACAAGAAAAAATGAAGTGCTAAGCTGCCTTATATAATGGCTACAAGAAGATACTAGAATGCTGAAACCCTATTACATGAATTTCCTATCATGCCCTTGGACGAATTTTGAATTTTTGGTCAAAATGTGCTCATGTGAAGGATGTTGACATGCCAGCTGCAATCTTCAATCTTGGACCCTTCATTTGGTGTGGAGGACAAGTAAAATCATGTGGGATGTTGATCATGTCCCCTGCTTTGGTTTTGAGGGAAAGGGACGTGAAGGGGAATCTTGGGGTGTCACATGGGTTGAGTGGGGACAAAAGTGAGAGTGGGTTTGTGTTTAGGCTTAGGTTAATCATTGATCTGGAGCAGCTTATCAAAAACCCCTTTGATTTGTGTTTAATCCGACCTGGGGAGTTCTAGGGTTCTTGGGTGATTAAGGGTGGGTTTTAATCTGATTTGGGGGATTAAGAGATTTAAATAAGTGTTTTGGTGGGAAGTGTATAAATAACTGATTAAGTTATTTAATTGGTGTGGGTGGAAAGCAGACGTGGAGTGAGAGAGTGAGGTGGAGGCTTATGAGTGGATGGTGGGGGTGATGTGGAGTGGTGATTGGCTGGGGAGCGTTTGATGGTCTGGGAAAAAACAGTCCCCCAACTCCATTGCTTTGTTTACTTTGAAATAAATAATAACTTCAATTCCTTTGGTAACAACTTTGGTAGCTTGGCATTTTTGGCACAATATTTTTACAAACTTGTTTCAAGGACATTTTATGCACTTTTCTCATTCTTCAAGGGTTGTTCTTGTATAATGCTCAAACTTTAGGGATTTTTCTTGTACAAATGACTATTGGAGGGTCATTTGTGACAAGTCTTCAAAGATGAGGGACCAAACTTGACGTTCTTCAATTCTTCAAGGTCATTTTTGGAAATTCCAGATTTGGGCCCGGTTCATTGTGTGGCTTCGTTTCCCGTGTTCATTTTTTGATTGATTCTTGTGATCTTTTGTCATTTTTTCAATATCCGTGCCTAAAATACACAAGCAACAAAAACGAGCATATATTTGGCAGTTTTAATGATATTTTATGCATTTTAAGCCCGATTTGGACGATGAGACTATGTATAAAAGCAGTCTCATCACTCCCTCATACTAAACCATTGCGGTGCCCTCACGCAATGCTAGAAAAAGTATCGTAGCATCTCCAAAATTCATTTTTATTCACTTTTATTGAATGATAAAATAGCTACAATACTACTATTACTACTACTTGCGTTTTAGACATAATGTATGATTTTCATCGCAAAATGGGACGTTTAGGTTCATAGAATAAGAACACGTGAATTCTTCGTTAGAAATAATTTCGTCGTCCTCGATTTTCACCCTAATTCCATGCCAAGCGTGCAACGAGATCATTGTCATTATAAGTTAGTAATGCTAACACTACTCATATGCCCTAATCACGTACTTATCCTCCCATTATTACTAAGTTGTATCTCTTATATTTTATTTTGTCTTGAATGTTTCACGGGGATACATTGTTTGACTTATGCGATAATAGAGATTTAGGTCTAAAAATAGAGTCATAACGGTGTAACTAAGACCATCAAATCAATAACCCCTCCTAATAGACAACGATGTTAAAAAATTAAGTTGACAAGAAGAATCGATAAACACGATTTTATAACGGTTTTGAACATGAGACTTATTACCAAGACTTTTATATGCCCCCTAACGGAAGGGCCTTATTATCTTTGGTTTACCTCCATCTTTTATTCAACTTCGCCATGAAGCTTTTATTATGACTTCGGTCTTGCCTTGCCTTTTATTATCCGCCTCACCGGTGGTTTTATTAGCCAAAGACGTATATCCTCATGCTAAAGCGAATTTTGGATCTATAAAGCTTCGAAGATTAAGGCTTGATTCACTTTCAATTTTGCATAGATTTTTCGGCCTTGTGGGACTTCAAATTGTTTGCTTGATTTAGGTGAGCACTTAAAATCTTATTATTGGGTGAAGCTTTTGATTATTCGGGTGCCAATACTTCAAACCGGTGACGCTGGCGATACCTTAATGCCTTCCTAATTTAATTACACGGAAGCTACTAGAAAAGACTAGAAACCCAACAATCCTAACTAAACCGCTAAGTCAATATTTATTAAGCAAAAAATATTTACATGCGAAGGGAGAATAAGCAAACAACGAGAACACATGAGTTTTTGAAAGAATACGAGTACTCTACGTTTAGCATAGTAACTTATAATTAACCCTATCATTTCTCGTCCTCATTTAAGAGACTTAGCCTAATGTGTAGTTAAGGAATCAAAGCTAAGTGCTCAACACGCACGGTCGAGTCAAAAATTACTCTTATTCTCGCCATCGGAAAATCTACATTCGTGTCTTCAAACACTTATAAAACATGAGAAAAAATTTAAAATTTGGCCATTTTTAGCCTTATTTTGCAACAAAACGGTAAACAAAACGATAAACTTTGGAAAGCATGAAGGTTTGGCAAGACAAGTATCTATTCACCCCCCATACTAAAGTTAAACATTGTCCTCAATGTTTCGAGTCTAGGAGTGCAAACACCCCCATACTAGAGACGTAGTCGAATGCCTAATCTAGCATGGAAAGGGTGTAACCAATAAACTAATAGTCGTTTATGAAGTGTGCTAATAACCTAATGTTAGAACATCAAAAGGATAAATCATGGATATTGAGAAAGTCTTCAAAGCAAACGATCGAGTGCTCCCATAAAACGAACACGAGAGGCTCCAATCGTGAAGATCATGATCATCTAAAAACCACAATTCACAAACAACCACAGAACAAAGGTTGGAAGGGCACAAATCCACACACATAAGCTACATTAGAAAGCGATAATATATACACAGGATAAGCATGGGACTCCCCCACGAGGCACCTCGTTTTTGATTACCGAGTCATGAGCTCGACTCGATCCCCTCAATACTAATTATCATTGGGGAAGGTGACTTGGTCGAGGTAGTTCAAGGATGGAACTTCCGCGCCAAAGTAGTGCTTCAACCTATGTCCATTCACCTTGAAGTTAGGACCATCATCTTGAGCTAGCTCGATGGTCCCATACGGAAACACTTGAGTCACGGTGAATGGACCGGACCAACGGGATTTTAACTTACCGGAAAAGATTTTTAATCTTGAATTAAAAAGCAAAACTTGATCCCCAATGTTAAAAACCCGGTTTTTAATTTTAGAATCATGCAACTTTTTAGTTTTTTTCTTTATAAATCAATGAATTTTCATAAGCAATGTCCCTCAATTCATCTAATTCATTTAATTGCATTTTCCGGTGTTTTCCCGCGGTCTCCATATCATCATTACAATGCTTTAGGGCCCAATAAGCCTTGTGTTCTAATTCGATAGGAAAATGACAATTCTTTCCATACACAAGCTTATAGGGATGCACCCAATGGGCGTCTTATGAGCGGTCCTAAAGGCCCATAAAGCATCGTCCAACTTATCCGACCAAGATTGTCGGTTTTCCTCAACGGATCTCTCCAAGATCCTCTTCAAAGCTCGGTTTGAAACCTCGACTTGCCCACTCGTTTGTGGGTGATAAGCCGTAGAAAGCCGATGTGTAACCCCATATTTCCTTAAGACTCTTTCGAATTGGTCGTTACAAAAATGGGTTCCACGATCGCTTATGATCGCACGAGGGGTTCCAAACCGAGAAAACAAGCTTTTAAAAAACTTAACTACCACATGAGCATCATTAGTGGGCAAGGCCTTGGCCTCCACCCACTTAGATAGATAGTCAACCGCAACGAGAATGTACTTATTACCACGAGATGATGGGAACGGCCCCATAAAGTCTATACCCCAAACCTCAAAGATCTCACACACTTGGATGATATTTTGTGGCATTTTATCTTTTTGTGAGGCTTGTCCTTGTCGTTGGCATGCATCACATGACTTCACAAGATCTTGTGCATCTCGGTAAATAGTAGGCCAAAAGAAGCCGGCATCAAACACCTTCTTATCCGCGAGATTAGCACCGTGGTGACCACCCGTGGGTCCCTCATGGCAAGCTCTAAGGATGTTAGAAGCTTCGGTGCCATATACACAACGTCGGATGATTTGATCCGCACAAGTTCGAAACAAGTAAGGGTCGTTCCAAAAGTAGAACTTGACGTCACGAAAGAATTTTCGTTTTTCTTGAGTCGTCATACCCTTAATGATGAAGTTACCCGCATGGTAATTTGCAAAATCCGCAAACCATGGGGTGGAAGAATCAAGCTTAGAATTCACTACACCAAGTGTCTCGAGCAGAAATGTTTCGGTGATTTCCTTGGGCTCGTAAACACTTTGGTGAGGATCTTCCAAACGAGAAAGATGATCGGCCGCTAGATTCTCGGCTCCTTTTTTGTCAACAATGGTTTGATCAAATTCTTGAAGGAGGAGAATCCAACGAAGTAATCTAGGCTTAGCATCTTGCTTTGCCATGAGATACTTAATAGCCGAATGGTCCGTATACACTATGCATTTCGTCAAGACGAGATAAGGTCGAAATTTCTCAAATGCATACACCACGGCAAGGAACTTCTTTTCCGTTGTAGTGTATTTAAGGTGAGCCTCGGTCATCGTCTTGCTAGAATAGTGAATAGGCAAGAAGTGCTTATCATGACGTTGCCCCAAAACGGCCCCTATAGCGTAATCACTAGCATCACACATAAGCTCAAAGGGGAGGTTCCAATTAGGAGCAACATGAATGGGAGCTTCGGTAAGTTTCCTCTTAAGGATTTCAAAGGCTCGTAAACAATCTTCGTCAAAGACAAAACGTGCCTCTTTTTCAAGAAGATGTGTAATGGGTCGAGAAATCTTTGAACAATCCTTGATGAATCGATGATAAAAGCCCGCATGGCCTAGGAAACTCCTAACTCCCTTAACGGTTTTGGATGAGGTAATTTGGCGATGACGTCTACCTTAGCTTGATCTACCTCAATCCCCGCTTTCGAGACCTTGTGCCCTAAGACGATTCCACTTTTAACCATAAAATGACATTTTTCCCAATTGAGCACAAGGTTGGTTTCCTCACAACGTTTTAACATTCTCTCAAGGTTCGACAAACACGAAGTGAACAAATTACCAAACACGGAAAAGTCATCCATGAAGACTTCCATCGTCTTCTCGATCATGTCATGAAAAATAGCCATCATGCACCGTTGAAAAGTTCCCGGTGCATTGCAAAGTCCGAATGGCATTCTACGATAGGCAAACGTTCCATATGGACACGTAAACGTAGTTTTTTCTTGATCACGAGGATCGATGGGAATTTGGAAGTAACCGGAAAAACCATCTAAAAAGCAATAGAAATCGTTTCTCGCAAGACGCTCCAACATTTGGTCCATGAAGGGCAAGGGAAAATGGTCTTTTCGAGTGGCTTCATTCAACTTTCGATAGTCAATGCACACTCTCCATCCGGTCACGAGTCTAGTGGGAATTAACTCGTTGGCATCGTTTTGCACAACGGTCATCCCTCCCTTTTTAGGGACACAATGAATAGGACTCACCCAAGGGCTATCGAAAATAGGGTAAATCATTCCCGCGTCAAGGAGTTTAAGGACCTCCTTTTTGATGACGTCGTGAATTTTGGGGTTTACCCGCCTTTGACTTTGGATTGTGGGCTTGAAATCCTCCTCCATTAAGATTTTCTGGGTACAAAACTTGGGATCGATTCCCTTAATGTCGGATAACATCCACGCAATCACCCCTTTGTGATCCTTTAGAACATCGACAAGTGCGGTTTTTTCATCATTCGAAAGTTCCTTCGCAGTAATAACCGGCAACTTGTCGTCCTACTCCAAATAGACATATTCGAGGTGAGGAGGTAAATCTTTCAACTCAAGGATAGGTTGTTCCTCAAGTGAAGATTTGGGCTCGATACTCATAACCTCCTCGGGTGGAGGAAATGGGAAATCGTTAAGAAAATCTTTGATAATAGAGAAGTCCTCATCGTTGTCGAGGTCTTCGTCACAAGTACGTGGAACATTGCATTCTTCCAACGTAAAACCACCACCTTCAAAAGGAGTGAAGGTTGGTGTCGAATTATCAAGAATTGGATCTAACATAGTGGGATTGCCACTAGTTTCTTCATCACCAAACCCTAAAACTTCTTGTGAAAATTCCTCGCAAACCACGTCGATCATATCAACGAGGTTTATGGTAGCAACAGAATAAACATGAGAAAGTTGAGAATTTTGAGTTGCGTTTATAACAAGTTCCTCGTCGTTGAAACGTAAGGTGATCTTTCTAGCATGAACATCAATTAAAGCCATAGACGTATCTAAAAACAAACGACCTAAAATGAGAGGAACTTGAGTATCCGTGGGGATATCAACGACGATAAAGTCTACGGGATAGTAGAACTTCCCCACTTTCACAAGAACGTCTTCCGCCAAACCACATGCACGAATCGTGGAATGGTCGGCCATCTCGATAGACATTAGTGAAGGAGTAAGATTAGGAAGATTGAGCGTCTTGAAGATTGCAAGTGGCATCAAATTAATGCTAGCACCAAGATCGGCCAAGGCATAACATTCTTCCATATCTTGGATTGCACAAGGGATCAAAAATTTACCGGGATCACCGACTTTTTGAGGTATGCGATCAAGATAAACCGACGAACAACTAGACAATTGATGCAATTTCTCCTTGTTGTTCAACATACTCTTAAAGTTAGCGGCAAATCGAGGCATCATGACCAAAGCATCGGCGAAACTCACATTAAGGTGCAACTCACGAAACATTTTCATAAAAAGCTCAAATTGATAATCGTCGCGCTCTTGTCGTTTCTCCTTCCTAAGTCTCGATGGGTAAGGTAAGGGTGGTGTGGGTTGGGGCATAGGCATAGCCTTTGGAATCTCGGGTTCCAATGTTGGTAATGGGTCAACCGTAGGTGTGGCATGAGCGGTACTTTGTGGGCTTGAGATATGCTCCTTTTCGACCACCACCTCGGGTTCTTCCTCAATTTCCTCCACCGTTGGAGTAATTGGTTGAGGAGTCGGTTCTTTAAGTGTCTTACCACTTCGTGTGGTAATCACTTTCATCTCTCCCTTCGGGTTTGATACGGTGTTGCTAGGTAGACTACCCGAAGTAGAGGATTTGTTTCCCATGACGGCTTCTAAAATAGCATTAAGCTTAACATCTTGACTAGCGGCTTTTTCGTCAATTCTTTGTTCAAGCCTAGCATGACTTTGTTCAATTTTATTGTTTTGACCTCTAATTTGATTAGCAAAATAATATTTCAACTCATTTCTCATGTTAAGATTTTCCTTCACAAAATTAGCTAATTCCTTGGTGTTTTTAGCCGTGTCCCTAGCTTGACTAGCCAATTGCTCTTGAATGTTTTCCAAAATCTTATCATTTGCCGTAGCGTAATTCAGAAAGTCCATTGGAAGTTCTTTAGTGTAAACATTTTGAAGACCTTGACTTGTGTTTTGAAAATTACGGTTTTGGTTTTGATTTTGCAATTGGCTACTAATTCCTTGATTCCCATAGTTGTTATTACCCTTGTAATTGTTCCTTTGATTGTTTTGGTAACCAACTTGATTGTTTCGATAATTGTTAGCATTGTGATTTGGTGGAAAACCCGGTGGAGTCAATTGATTAGTGCGGGGAACTTGACCGTTTTGGTTATAAGTTCCCGCCGCCGCGAAGGCACTCAAAGTGTTACCACCGTTGGTAATGCACTCGGAGTAATCGTGAGCTCCACCACAATACATACAAGAAACCTCCACTGCTTTAGCCGTAGCGGGAGTGGGTTGTTCACCAACTTTAAACTCAATTAACAATCCTTTAAGCTTATCAAAAATCTTGTTCTCCAAATTAGCCTCGATTTGGAAAGCATCAACGGTATGTGACAATGAAGGCGAAGGTGAAGACGAAGTCTTACGAACACTCGATGTGCTACGAGGACTATAGACCTTAGACCTAATCTCAATGATTAACAATGCTTCCTCGACCGTCTTACACAAAAAATTACCACCCGCGGCGGCATTAAGATAATCACGCTCATGATCGTTCAAGCCATTGTAAAATGTGTCAATTTGATGCAAGTCGGAAAAACCATGATGAGGACATTCGTGCAACATTTCTTTAAACCTATTCCAAGCCGTTGAAAAACTCTCATTATACTCTTGTGAAAACTTTGAAATATCGTTTTTCAAATGCGTAGTCTTAGAGGGCGGAAAAAATTGGTTCACGAATTTTGAAACGAGATCCTTCCACGTCAATATAGAATTGGGTGGCTCTTTCTCTAACCAAATTTTTGCGGGCCCCGCTAAGGAATACAGAAAAAGCATCATCTTAATCGAGTCGTTAGAGACGTCCTTAAACTTTCAAGTGGCGGTGAGACGATTAAATTGGCGAATGTGGTTATGAGGGTTGTCCTTTTCGTCACCTCGAAACTTGTTGTTTTGAATCATGGACAACAAACCCGTCTTAACCTCAAAATTCTCCGCAAGGATAGCGGGAATCACAATCGCTTCTCCATAACCCTCGGTGGGTGTTTGAAGCAACTCCATCATAGTTCGATTAGCCATGGGTGCTTCTTTCACTACGATGGGTTCGTCAATAGGAGACTCCTCACTAGAAGGAGTGGTTGATTTGTTTCTTCTTTTACGTGCACGTCTTGCTTTGGAGCGAGTTTGCATAAACGTCACGTACAACGAGAGGGTGAGCAAAGAAGATTCTTTTTGGTGTTTTTACTTTTTCAATTTTTTTGTGGTTTTTGATTGTTTTTACTTTTTTTGGATTTTGGGAATGTATTAAGTAGACAATAATATACAAATCTCCTCCTTAATCAAATCTCTCGATTAAAGAAGCCTCAAGGAATGAAAATGATCACGTGAAGTGAACGCCTTCGATGACTTTAGAACGTTGGTGGAACACCAAAACGTTCAAGAGGGTTTAATCAATGAAACCAAGAAAATATATATGATACTTAGTATTACTTTGGGCGGCAAAACCCTCGATTAGCTTTCAATCTCAAAATACGCACAAGCAAGCGGAGGAAACGAGGCGGCGCGAAGCACTTAAGAGCCTTTTTCTTTTAGGTCGTGAAATACAACCGCCTTATACCCACCTTATAGTTTGTATTTTACAAAATCGAGCTTCACGAAAGTGTTCATCTATTTTTGCCTTTTTCTTTGGTTTGAGATTCGAATACAATGATTGGGTAATGACCTCCCAAGTCAAGGTTGTGCTTTCTCACGTATTTGGAGTACTTGTGAATTTATTGTTCTACGTATACAATATAGTAATAGTATTCACAAAAAAACGAAAAACCGATAATACGTATTAGTAGAGTGCTACTAATACAATTAGCTATTATGGCTATATATAAAAACAACAATGTTCAAATCAAATCACAACACGCCTCCCCGGCAGTGGCGCCAAAATGATTGGAGTGTTTTTACCCCTTTAGGAAAAGGAAGGCAAAAGTGGCAAGTATTTAGTGTCGGTTTAGGAAAACCGAGCACTAATGACAAAATAAGTCCAAGTTCGTTTCCCAAGGAGGGAAGTGCGTTGTGTTAAGAAATGATTAACTTTTGTGATTATATGATTGAAAAAGAAAGAAAGAAATGAGATTAGAAGAGAATGACGGTTACGACGACGGATTAAACTAAGATGAAAAAGTCGATCACATAAAACCGTAAAAAGCTACAAATTAAAAATTTAAACCTAAAAATTAGTCAAAAACTAAAAGTAAGTCTAAAATAATATAAATAGGAATAAAAATCCAATAAAAATATTTTAAAACCTTTTATTAATTAAATATTCAATTTTAAATGCTAATTAAAGCCCTAAAATTAAATATAATTAATCAAAATGTCCAAAATATGATTTTATTGAACAAATAAGTTACTTATATTATTAAAGACTAAAAAGTAATTTTCCTAATTTTTAAAAATTATTTTTCTATTTTTAAAACACTAAAAACTATTTTTAAACCAAGACAATTATAAAAAATAATAAAATAATGCCAAAAATAATTTAACAATTTTAAAAATCCTAATTTACTCTAATGAGAAGAAGAAAAATGAAAAAGTTTGAAAAATATTAAATTTTTCACTAAAAGACAAAACTGATTTAAATTAAACCCTAGTTAAACCAAATTAATTCTAAGAAATAAATAAAAAGTGAACAGTAAAAATAATTTTTGACTAAAAATCTTAAAATGTTTTTCTAAGTCTAATAAAATTATTAAAACTGAAAAATAACAATTTTTGGCACTAAATGCCAAAAATAGAAACTTAAAAAGTATTAAAAATAGCTAAATAATGTAAAAAATACTAAATGAATAGTAATAAAAATTCTAATTAAACAGAAAAATCAAAAATAAAATAAGAAAAATATTGCAATTTGTTTCAATGTCTAACCCTTAAATAAGTGCACTAAAGACAAAAATTCCAAATTCTGATAGTGACATGCACATGACTTTTGTCCTCTTGCTTAGTAGTGGTAACAACAAAGCTAGCAGTGGGAAATTTGTTCCCACTGATAGTGTAATTTTTTGGTCAGATTAACAATAAGCTTAGGAAAGCTTATTGTGAGTGTTTATGTTGGACAATAAGGCACCCCTATACTCAGTTGAGTATAGGGAGTCAATATATGCAAGAAAAACACCAGGTCTAACACACTAAAATCACAAAAATAGCACTGAATGTTACTGATGAATGGCAACTTAGGTCTGTGATTAGTTTGCTGGTTCAATTGGCACACAAATGAGATTCAAACCTTCAAATCAAGCACACCAATCCACCAAATGACAATAAACTGATACACAATCCTATATGAGCCTATGATTTAACAATGAACAAGCTTTGATGAACAAATTCAACAAGAACAGTCAACACAAGGCACTTTGCTGATTTTTATACTTCTCACCAACTTTAACATGCAAACTGCTATTAAACCCTATCAAATTGAAAACCAAACTAACATACAACCTAACAATACCCTATTGAGTATATTTAGACAGGTTATAACCCAAAAGCTTTTCACTAATCCTAGTTAAATACCTAATCGAAACACCCCTTTAATACTGAAACTAAAAATTTATCAAAGTAAACCTATCAAAACTGACACAAATCTGCTTAAACAAGCTCAAAACATGCATACCATCCTAACATGAGCATAATCAAACAAATAAACAACACTTAACAACTTTCATGCATTTTCATACAAATCCACAAATCACAAACCTTGAACACTGAAAAATAAGAACAAGAATGCTACCTTGTGGGACCCACATCCAGGTCCTACTGTGACTGAAAAGTCACCTCCCACAAGCTCGGGCTTGTGCTGAACCTTGAACAACAAGCTTCTAATTAAAACCTGCTAAGATCAACAAATGGAAGCAATATATCCAACTTTTCTGATTTTAGAAACTTTTCACAATCTTATCAAATAATTTTCTCAAACATCCTTTCTTTCAAAACACTTAAACAATCAACTTAAAAACCTGGAAAACAAAACTTTGGAACAAGATTTTACCAAAAATCAATTTTTCAGAAACTTGCAAACAAGACTGAATTTTTGAAAACTCAAAAAGAAAACAAATAATAAATGGGACACAATCAAACAGCAGTAATTAAAAGTGGAGCCTGAATCTTTTCATCAACAACACTCAACCAAGTTTCATTCATAAATAAAACGGGCATTACAAGTTTGTGACTAAGGAAAAAAAAATCAGGAACAAGAAAAAATGAAGTGCTAAGCTGCCTTATATAATGGCTACAAGAAGATACTAGAATGCTGAAACCCTATTACATGAATTTCCTATCATGCCCTTTGACGAATTTTGAATTTTTGGTCAAAATGTGCTCATGTGAAGGATGTTGACATGCCAGCTGCAATCTTCAATCTTGGACCCTTCATTTGGTGTGGAGGACAAGTAAAATCATGTGGGACGTTGATCATGTCCCCTGCTTTGGTTTTGAGGGAAAAGGGACGTGAAGGGGAATCTTGGGGGTGTCACATGGGTTGAGTGGGGACAAAAGTGAGAGTGGGTTTGTGTTTAGGCTTAGGTTAATCATTGATCTGGAGCAGCTTATCAAAAACCCCTTTGATTTGTGTTTAATCCGACCTGGGGAGTTCTAGGGTTCTTGGGTGATTAAGGGTGGGTTTTAATCTGATTTGGGGGATTAAGAGATTTAAATAAGTGTTTTGGTGGGAAGTGTATAAATAACTAATTAAGTTATTTAATTGGTGTGGGTGGAAAGCAGACGTGGAGTGGGAGAGTGAGGTGGAGGCTTGTGAGTGGATGGTAGGGGTGATGTGGAGTGGTGATTGGCTGGGGAGGGTTTGATGGTCTGGGCAAAAACAGTCCCCCAACTCCATTGCTTTGTTTACATTGAAATAAATACCTAATAACTTCAATTCCTTTGATAACAACTTTGGCAGCTTGGCATTTTTGGCACAATATTTTACAAACTTGTTTCAAAGACATTTTATGCACTGGCAGCTTGGCATTTTTGGCACAATATTTTTACAAACTTGTTTCAAGGACATTATATGCACTTTTCTCATTCTTCAAGGGTTGTTCTTTTATAATGCTCAAACTTTAGGGATTTTTCTTGTACAAATGACTATTGGAGGGTCATTTGTGACAAGTCTTCAAAGATGAGGGACCAAACTTGATGTTCTTTAATTCTTCAAGGTCATCTTTGGAAATTCCAGATTTGGGCCCGGTTCATTGTGCGGCTTCGTTTCCCGTGTTCGTTTTTTGATTGATTCTTGTGATCTTTTGTCATTTTCTCAATATCCGTACCTAAAATACACAAGCAACAAACACGAGCATATATTTGGCAGTTTTAATGATATTTTATGCATTTTAAGCCCGATTTGGACGATGAGACTATGTATAAAAGCAGTCTCATCAATTATGTTCGTGTTTTGGTTTTACATTCTAACACCCCCAATTTACATTGCGCAGCGGAAATACACAATTGGGTGCTAGACACAAGCATCATCACACAAGGTATATTGAACGACTCAAAAGTGAGACGTTTACACAAAATATAAACATGATTTTCATAAATGGTCTAAAACATAGATTTCAACCCAAATTGTACTGACATGATACCAGAGTAAAGTGTTTTGTCCCCATGGATCTCGACCAACAACCAACATGTTTAATACAGTACATTAACATAAAGTAAATTGTTCGACATTAAAAGGTAGAAACAGTTTAGACCAACATTCTTCCAAAAGCCAAGCCACAACCTCCACAGCAAAGCTCCATGCTCCATCACTTCCTATTACCTGAAATACATGCATAAAACGAGTCAACAATAATGTTGAGCGAGACTATAGGTTTATCAAATCACATTTGAACACAAGAATAAAATCAATCATAATCATTTATAGAATTTTCGTACACACAATCTATATTCAAGGCAGTAATAATAATGATATTAAACAAACATTGTATTTAAGCTCATGACACCGACCCCTTAACCAAATAGTCACCCACGCCAAATGCCGGCATGACTAGAATAAAACCATTGCCCCTCTAGGGTATCAATTGCTAGAATACCACAATCTTATTCACGTAAAATTATCCTTTCCAGCTGGTTACTCAACGTAATGCCCTGGTCTTGGATAGGATGGTCAACCCAATAGTACTACCATTAGAATAAGCGGCTCTTCCCGACTCACAACATCAAGTCAAAAGATAGTTAACGGCTCATGAATTTAGGGTCTTTAGCAACAAGTTACTCAATACAATGAAATCAACTTTAGGCAACATTCGGGTCTAACAATTACTCATGACTTGTGTTCATTTATTTTCAAATAGCATGTATCCCCCTCGCAGGTATTAAAATCATTAAAACGAGTAGAAAGCGAGGCTATAGACTCACCATAGTATAAGAGATCTAGAAAGATGATCGTCGATGATAATGGATGCCTTTCAAACACGAAAACCGCTACCTATCAAATAAGACGCGTTCGTTAAATAATGACTCGAGAAATAAATCATACATAACAAAATCAAACTTAAACTCATAAAGTCACGATAAACTCGAGAGAAAACGATATAAATAACTTCATTATACTTTACTACACATTTACTTAACCATTTTATACTTTTTACAAAGTCCGCCGGTACATACTACATGTACTAGCTTATTTACCCCTTTTAAACTCGTCAACCGTTTATGAAACGACTCGATAAACTAACTTACTATATATAGAAAGTCCTCTTACAATTTTATCAAATAAAATTACTTCTAAAGTACTTTACCCGACTCATTTTCAAACAACAAAATCCGGACAGATTTACGTTAATTTTTCATACAACCGTTTTAACTTATTTAAACGACTCTGTTTACAAAACCAACACTCGAGTTTTAAAGTAAAATCAACCTATAAAATAAACACCTAATTATCAGTAGGTTACATTTTTCAAAACATCCATTTAGAGTCTGTAAAACCCACAAAATAAGGTCATTACTTAATCTTACTTTTCAAATATTTTTGAAGTATTTTATAATATTAAATATTATTATGTTTAACGGTTTAAGTTGAAACCGATATTAAATATTTTATTTTAATATTTTGACGAGCAACGAGGACTACTAGTGATCGCGATACCGACGGATGCCCATAATTTTATATTTTGTTATCAATCGTTTCGATATTTAATATTTTCGACGATATCGTTTTAATTACGTATCGAGTCGTTATATTATTATTTTTCGTGTGTGTTTAAACTTTTAAGTATTTTTACGAAACCCGAGTCCCGTAAATATTTGTAAAATTTACTTTTAGTCATTTCCCGCTTTCTAACTAATATTTACATTTTGGACCAAAACTATCACAAATTGGCAAAAACTACCCTAACTCCACACTATATATAACATTTCCACTAGCACTTTTCCTTTAAAAAAATTCATTTAACAAACACAACCATCTTTCTTCCTCTCCCTTTGTTTTTGCCGAACACCCTCATCAACAAAAGACCTCCAAAATTTTGATTTTCAACATTGAATCTTCCAAAATCAAGCAAAGTCCCATCCTAGATTTTCAAAGGGCTACAATTTGGTATAAAAATTTCATACATGCATCTACTTTTTATGTTTTTGAATTTTTGATTAATTAATCCATGGAATGATCACATTAGTGGCATATAAATGGGTAAATTGTGTTGAAAAATTGATTTTGTATGGTTTTTAAATGATCAATTTTGGGCAGTAGGTTCGAGACCAATTTCGGGGGTCTTAAGTCTGAATATAGGTTGTTATTATGGGATTATGTCGTAGAGAATTTTGTTAGCTTCGATTTGATATAAAGTAGGCCTTCCAACTCCAAACGAGGTGGAAGATACACTACTTTGATTTTCGTGTACCGGGAGACGAGTGTCGACACAATCCAAAAATTGTTGTCGTTATTTGGATCGAATCTCGGGGACTATAAAATAAGTTTCAAAATGATTCAAGGGCTGTTCTCAGGCTCCAAGTTTAGTATTTTGAGTCTATTTTTAGAATCAAGTGGCGGTTTTACAAATGGAGTTGTTTAGAATGGTCTAAATGGTTTCGTAAGTCAAGGTCGCTAATCTGTCCGGATTTTGTGATTCAAAGATGAGTCGGGCAGGGAACATTAGAAGTAAAATCTTTTAATGGGCTTTTGAGAGGACTTTCTATATATAGTAAGTAAGTTCTCTGAGTAGTATCATAAAAATTTGATATGTTTAAGTATGGGAAAACGGCTTGGACATTCGGTATGTTCCGACAGATTTTTATTAAAGGCATATAATAATAAAATGAATATATAGGAGAGTATAATAGAACCACTTGCATCGTTTTCTCTCGAGTTGTCGTGATTTTATACTTGAGTTTGATTTTATTAAGTATCATTTATTTCTCGAGTCTATTATCAAAGTACGCACCTTATTTACTAGGTTGCGGGTATCGTGATTACCGGGCATCTACTATCGTCGGCGATTGTCTTCAACTACTATAAGTACTAAGTTGAGTCTATAGCCTCGTTTGAGCTCATTCAAATATTTTAAAACCCGCGAGGGGGAATACATGTTTTGTAAACTTAGAACACAAGATTTTTATGGAATGCGTGTCCCTTTATGAATGGACCCGTGGTTGCCTTTAAATTGCATTAAGTGATTGCCTTAGTTAAAGCCTCAATTATGGACCGTTAATTAACCTATGATGGGTTAACCGCTAGTACAATTAATAGATCTATGGGGGAAGCCGCCCCGGTTCAGTTTTTGTGGACTTGTCATAGAAGCTTAGGCCCGACCTCCACACTGTTTGAACATATTGTATTGAGAAGTCAGGTATACGGCAATGTACCAATAATCTGGAGGTAACCGACAATTAATAAATCTCCTGTCTTATCAGACCTCTAAAGGAAGTGTCTAAGGGCTCGGTTCCATGAGCTTATTGCAATTTATTCTATATACAATTATTATTGTTGATGCAAATTATTATTTGATGCTTGTTGCCTTTAAGCATGCCACAAACTTATAATCTTTGCTTGTGTTCAAAATGATTATATAAACCTATAGATTCACTCGGCATTTTTGCTGATGATTTTCTCACATGTATTTCAGGTAATCAGGAAGGGTGAAGCTTGGAAGCCACGGTAATAAATGTTGTGCACTACTTTGCAATATAATCTCTTTGAATATTTGTCGTTCCTTTTGTTAAAAAAAAATTAAATCTTTTGTTTTGGTTGTACTTTGGTTACGATGTCTTGGGACTACGCTACTCTGACAAATGTTTTATGAACGATAAATCTAAAACGTCTCTTTTTGAGTCGTTCTTTATAAATTATGTGTTGTAGTATCATTGTTTAACACCCAAAGATGTATTCCGTTGCGTGTAAATTTGGGGGTGTTGAAGATTGGTACCAGAGCCATGAGTTATAGAGAACTAGGTCTTTTTCTAAAACCTAAACTATAACTGTCGGTTTTATTTTTCAAAGAGTCGGTGCACATGATTTCGCGTGACTTCAGGTTCAAGCTACTTCTAGGATTACAACTTTAGTATACATTATTATGTATGCCTTATTGCTAAGTATTTCTAAATAAATACTATAATCCTTTATCGATATATATATTGATATCGTTAAACTTTTCGATAAGAGTTATCATTTATTAATGATTTACTTAAATAAATTTTTGGAATTTTTCCTGCAATTATTTTGAAGGATTCTCTACATTTATTTAAATTATTGGAAATTATCCTATTTCATTTTGTTATGACCTTATACCTATTTTGTGAAATTTAACACCGTCAAATTACGTCTTCGATGAGGAGGAAGCAGGTTTCACTACTGCAAGCGAGACACAGTCAATTAAGCCATGTGGACCCCACGTGACTAGTGTTTATTATTTTGTGTCGTTGTACTCTATTTGTCTTTAAGATCATTCCTTGTTGATCGATGATAATAGTTTCCTTTGATCCTTATAATGATTGTGAATCCTTGTATTGATAATGTGTATGAATTTGATGATTGATTTTGTACATGATATGACTATACCATGAATATAATTAACTCATTCATTTTATCTTCTCTTTGTGATGTGACAGAATCATGCCACCTAGGAGAATGACAAATGATGCTATTGCAAGGCTAGTTGCTGAAGAGGTTGCGAAAGCATTAGCTGCGGATAGAGCTGCGCGTGTTAACACTGAAGGAGAAGGTGGCTCTGGAGGTGCGGGTGCTGAAGGTGAAGGTGAACCTGCTGGACCAGAAGCTACTGGGGCAGGTGTAGCTGAGAATCCTGCAGATGAGGTTGCTCCGGCTGCTGCTACGGTTAAAGAATGTACTTTTGCTGGATACATGAAATGTGGACCCACTACATTTCAAGGAACTGGTGGAGCACTGGAATTATTCAGGTGGATTGAGAAAACAGAAACAACATTTGAGATTAGTGATTGCTCAGAAAGGAACAAGGTTAAGTTCGCAGTTGCTACTTTCAGGGATCGAGCTTTAAGCTGGTGGAAGACTCAAGTTGCTACTGTTGGTTTAGAAGCTGCAAACAGGAAACCTTGGGATGAAATTAAAAGGTTGCTGAAAGAAGAGTTCTGTCCAGAAGAAGAGTTATCTGCTTTGGAGGATGAGTTGAGGCATCTGAAGCTGAAAGATAACAACATTGCTTCATATACTAGCCGATTTAATGAGTTGGTTTTCTTGTGTCCAGATGCTTTTGTTACTGAGAAAAAGAAGATGGATCAATACATCAAAGGGCTGCCTGGGTACATTAAAGGTGAGACAACTTCATCTCGACCGAAGAACTTTGTTGAAACTGTAAGAATGGCTCATACACTCATGGGGCAGAAAGTTCAAGATAGGGCTGAGAAAGCTGCTGAGGGTAATAAAAGGAAATGGGAGAATTTGAAGAGTGGTAATCAAGGTAGTAACCGCCATAGGCAGTACAATCAGACGAGAAATGATGGGGCTAGAGCTGCAACTAACAAGAATGATAATGTTGACCAAGGGGGACCAGCTCAGAAATGTAAGAGTTGTGGTGCTTGTCACTTTGGTAATTGTCCACCAAGGTGCACTAAATGTGGAAAGGTTTGTCATGTTGTGGAGAATGTAAGACAAGGGTCCCTGCTACTGGAGCGAATACTATTCCGATCAGGACTTGTTTTGAATGTGGAGAACGTGATCATCTTCGTCCTCAATGTCCGAAGTGGAAGAACAAGAAGGCAGGTGAAGCTGTTGGGGCAGTTTATGTTGTTAAGGATGCTGATCAGGCACAAGGTCCAAATGTGGTGACGGATACGTTCTTACTCAACCATCGTTATGCTAGTGTGTTGTTTGACTCAGGATCTGATAGGAGCTTTATAAGCACTTCCTTTAGTCGTTTAATTAATGTTGAGCCAACAAGCCTAAATGCTAGTTATGAGGTCGAGTTAGCTGATGGACAATTAGTTAGTACTACCACTATATTTAAGAAGTGTCCTTTGAAATTAGCAAATCATTTGTTTGAAATTGATTTGATGCCGATAGAGTTGGGTTCATTTGATGTGATTGTTGGTATGGATTGGTTGGTTGCTCATGAGGCGGTAATTGTATGTGGGGAGAAAGTTGTCCACATACCGGTTAAGGGTAAGGTGTTAGTAGTTAAAGGTGATGTCGGTAGATCTCGTCTGACGGTGATATCTTGTATCAAGGCGAAGAAATATGTAGAAAGAGGTTGTCACCTGTTCTTGGCTCAAGTAGTGGAGAAAGAACTACCGGTTAGGCGTGTGGAAGATGTTCCGGTTATTCGTGATTTTCCTGAAGTATTTCCCGATGACTTGCCAGGGCTTCCGCCTCAGCGAGAAGTCGAATTCAAGATTGATCTAGTGCCAGGAGCTGCACTGGTGGCGCGTGCACCTTATTGTTTGGAACCGTCTGAGATGAAGGAGTTGGCAGATCAGTTGAAGGAGTTAATAGAGAAGGGGTTCATTAGACCAAGTTCCTCACCTTGGGGAGCTCCAGTATTGTTCGTGAAGAAGAAGGACGGATCGTTCAGAATGTGCATAGACTACCGAGAGTTGAACAAGTTAACTATTAAAAATCGTTATCCACTTCCTAGGATCGATGATTTGTTCGATCAACTTCAAGGTTCGTGTGTGTACTCGAAGATCGACTTGAGATCGGGTTATCATCAACTTCGTGTTAAAGAGGAGGACATACCTATTACAGCTTTTCGGACGCGTTATGGACACTTTGAATTTCAAGTAATGTCGTTTGGGTTAACTAACGCACCTGCGGTATTCATGGACTTAATTAATCGTGTGTGTAAACCATACCTCGACAAGTTTGTGATTGTATTTATCGACGATATCCTAATTTATTCCAAAAGTCGGGAGGAGCATGAAGGTCATTTGAAGATTATTTTGGAGTTGTTGAAGAGGGAGAAGTTGTATGCGAAATTCTCCAAGTGTGATTTTTGGTTGGATTCAGTCCAATTCCTTGGGCAAGTGATCGATAGTAGCGGTGTTCATGTTGATCCTTCCAAAATTGAATCTATTAGAGATTGGGCTAGGCCTACGACCCCGACCGAAGTTAGACAATTCCTGGGATTAGCTGGATACTACCGGCGATTTATTGAAGGGTTCTCTTTAATTTCTAAACCTCTTACTAAACTTACGCAGAAAAACAAGAAGTATGAATGGGGTTCAGAAGAAGAAGAAGCATTCCAAACTTTGAGCAGAATCTGTGTTCTGCACCAATTTTGGCTTTGCCCGACGGAGCTGAAGACTTTGTGGTATATTGTGACGCATCACGTAAGGGTTTTGGTGCTGTGTTGATGCAAAGGTAGAAAGTGATCGCGTATGCATCTTGTCAATTGAGGAAGCATGAGGAGAACTATACTACACATGATTTGGAATTAGGAGCTGTTGTCTTTGCTCTTAGACTTTGGAGACACTATCTCTACGGTACAAAGAGTGTGGTATATACCGATCATAAAAGCCTGCAACATATTTTAGATCAGAAGGAGCTCAATATGAGGCAGAGAAGATGGGTAGAATTGTTGAGTGATTACGACATTCAAAATTGCTACCATCCCGGCAAGGCGAATGTAGTTGCCGATGCACTTAGTAGGAAGGATAGAGAAATAACCAAAAGGGTTAGAGATTTAGCCATGAAAACTTATTCTGATTTATCTAATCGAATACTTAAAGCTCAAACTAAGGCGATGGAGGAAGAGAATGTGAGAGATGAAGACTTGGGTAGAAGGATGACACCTATATTCGAAATTCGTTATGACGGAATTCGATATTTCGAGAATCGTGTATGGTTACCGGTGTTGGGTCAATTCAGTGCCTGATTTGTCCCTTGCACAGGATTTGGATGTAAAGTATCCTAAGTAGTGTTAGTCACTGAACTTACGTATGTTATAAGTTCAGTGTGTCATTCTTTAGAGTTCTTTAGAGTCTACGAGATAGACTCGTCATTAGCTGGGGCGGATCTTAGTAAGTGTGCAAAGAATCAAGGATGATGGAGTTAGTAAGTGATGACATAATAGCTTACTAACTCCTCAAGACTATTACTGATTACAAGACCTGAAGATGTTAAGAAGACCTGAATAAGTGTCTTATGTATTAGTGGGCACATGTCTTATTAGCAATGAAGACAAAGGTTCAAGAGGAAGGCTTACTTTGTCAAAGGTGCAAAAGATGAAGACAACAAAGTACAAGGTGGTTACTTGTACTTTAGTAAAGCTTCTCTAGGAAGCTTCACACTCCCACTATATATATGTGGTCTTTGTAATAGAATAGTTATTGATTCCTACCCACAGAAACAAACATGTAATACTTTAGTGGTTTAGGGTTTCATCCTCCCATTGTTGCATAAGCTTAGCTAGCTATGAACATGGGAGTTTAGTTTGTCATTCATCGCCCGGTTGTTGTTCCGCAAACAACCGGGCAAGTCATGAATATTTGTTGATTCATTATTAATAATATATACATACGATGAAAAGTACAAGCTTGTGTTATTAGTTAGTCAATTGGTTATTTGTGTACATTGTTCTTTATTGTTCTTCACAGATTCATTATGTGCACAAGATTCGTGGACCAACAATTGGTATCAGAGCAGGTTGGATTTTCTCTATCCAGATCCGTTCGTATGGCTGTTAATAACATGTTTTTCAGCATCGTCAATTTCATCAGTGTGTTCAAAAAAAAAACTGCACAGCAGTAGCAGTTTTCTGAGGGGGAGAGAAACACTGATATTGACTTATGCTAGATTATCCACCAAAAACCTTATCCAATACCCCCACCAAATCCCACCACCGACACAATTAATTATCCCTTTCTTACCCCCACCACCGTCAACCTTAAACAATTTCATATCATCATTCTACCCCACCGTCACTTTCAATATCCAAAATAAAGAACAAAAAAACCAAATCTGGTTACCATCTATCCTAAATCCACCGAGCTATTTCCCATATCCAAAACGAATCCAAAAAAAAAAAAAATCGTCTCACAAACAGATCCAAAATCCTTCCTATTCGGATCTGTTCATAACATCATCATAAATCAACAAACCCAGAAAACAAATCGAAAATAAAGTTTGAACTCGTTTATTGTGGCCACATAAATGGATTCTATTAATTCTTTGCTTTTCTGAGATAGGAATCGAATGCGTGATGTTATTGTATTGGGATTTTGATGATTTCATGGATATCGAGGGGTCGATATGAAGATCTAAAGCGGGGATCTTCTTGGTAGAGGTGTATGCTAGTGTGGTTCTGGTATTAGTTGAATGCGTTCGTACATATAATGAAGGACGACGTAATGATTGAAGATCATTTGTGTTATGGAAGATATAGGGATGGGATTAAAAGAGTGATTTCTGAAGTTACGGTGAAGGGAGAAACCCCAAAAACGCTGGTGGGCTGATATCGTAGAAGAAACGTCAGAATCTTTGGGAGTTGATGAAAAATCAGTTTGTTGAATCCCGCTGAGCTCGACCAAGATAAAAGTGGTTTGGGAGATGATGTGGAAAGACGAATTCGGCTGATATGTTGGATTAAAGACACTCACGATGAAGTGTTTCGTTCGTTTTAATGGGAAGTCAGATGTTTGTGTTGGTGTTTGATAGAAATCGAATGGAGCTGATAAAATTATCAGCAATGGTGTTTGAGTAAATACACAAAGGTCGTTGACATGAACAGAGGTCGCTGGCAGATATCCTATCCCAAGTCGCTGGATTAACAGTAAGCTGACCCCCCAGAGGTTTCTGAACCCCCAGCTGAATGAACCCCCTGGTCAGCGAATCTGGTCAACAGTACCTGTCAACAGATGTCCCTGAACCCCCAGGTCGCTGAACCCCCAGGTGAACACCAAGGTCGCTGAACCTTTCTGTAGCTGTGAACTTTCCAGCAACACTAAAACCATGTCCCCAACTTCTCTCTCTGTCCCCAACTTCTCTCTTTGGACCCCTGTTCCCAAGTCCATAATTCCCCTGTCTCTTAACCCACAGCTAAATATCCCACAGTCATTTCTCATAATCACAGCCGAAACTCTTCGCTGATATAAAACCCTGTCAACAGCGAACCCCTGTCAACAGCGAACCCCTGTCAAAAGATGCTGCTAAAGCTGCATATTTTGAGGGGGAGAGAACCACGGACATACACACCGCTGTGATATTGATGCCGCTGTGATCCACATGCAACTGTGATATACCCACCCAAACCATACACAAAACACAAAAAATAAAAAAAAATTAAAAAAAAAATTTTAAAAAAAATAATAATAAAAAAAAAAAATTCAGTTTAACAGGTATTCGCTGGCAAGATGACCAGCTGATCAACATGCTATCTTCAGAGCCTTCAGCTGTTGAAGGACTTGGTCACTCAGAAATATTTTTTCTCACACCAAGATAAAGAAAGAAGATATGTTCAAAGCCCCCCTCCCCTCCCCAGCAGTTGTCAGCCTCCCCTACCCCGCTGTAACCCCAGCCACAGAGTTTTTGAGAGACCAGGTTGTGTTACAGGGGTTTGATGAAACATTTATTATACAGGGGTTTGATAACATCAGGTGGTTGATAGGAGATGAAATTCAGGGGGAGTTGTATTTCAGGTGAGATGAAGACCATCACGCTATGATTGTGTACTAGTATGTAGCCGGTCAAAAGTTGCTTGGTTCCCTAGCAAATTTTGAGGGGGAGAGAAGCGAGGACAGAGGTAAACTTGTGTTTATGTGAAGAAACATCAAGTTTAATCAAGCTACATACATACTATCATACACAACACATAACCTTCAGGGACTTAGAATGTTTACACTTGGCTTATTGAGCAAAGTCACTGAAGATGGGTTGCTGAACAAGTTGCATTGTCTGATCTTTTATGGTTGCTGCGTCAACCATTGACCACACTTCTCTGATTGAAGGTAAATGAACTCGTGATCTACATTGATATAATATGCTACTTTAATATATGCTAGGGTGAAGCATATGGTCTTTATGGCAAAGCATATAATATACTTCACTGATGACCTAAGGTGAAGTTACCTGTATGAGTTCTATATAAGCATCAGGGAATGGGTTCAAGTGTTTCTCAAAGTACAAGATCAGACATTGCAGTTCAGTAACAACTACAACAGGTACAAGACGATACAAGTTAGCGGATGACTTGAACTAGTAAAGCTAGTTATTCTTGGTATTCATTGTTGTAACATAGCAGGTAAGAAGAAGCCTTTATGCTCACTTACTGCTATTTAACTTAGGCTACTTTTCTATCCAAATAGGGGGAGATTGTTGGGTCAATTCAGTGCCTGATTTGTCCCTTGCACAGGATTTGGATGTAAAGTATCCTAAGTAGTGTTAGTCACTGAACTTACGTATGTTATAAGTTCAGTGTGTCATTCTTTAGAGTTCTTTAGAGTCTACGAGATAGACTCGTCATTAGCTGGGGCGGATCTCAGTAAGTGTGCAAAGAATCAAGGATGATGGAGTTAGTAAGTGATGACATAATAGCTTACTAACTCCTCAAGACTATTACTGATTACAAGACCTGAAGATGTTAAGAAGACCTGAAGAAGTGTCTTATGTATTAGTGGGCACATGTCTTATTAGCAATGAAGACAAAGGTTCAAGAGGAAGGCTTACTTTGTCAAAGGTGCAAAAGATGAAGACAACAAAGTACAAGGTGGTTACTTGTACTTTAGTAAAGCTTCTCTAGGAAGCTTCACACTCCCACTATATATATGTGGTCTTTGTAATAGAATAGTTATTGATTCCTACCCATAGAAACAAACATGTAATACTTTAGTGGTTTAGGGTTTCATCCTCCCATTGTTGCATAAGCTTAGCTAGCTATGAACATGGGAGTTTAGTTTGTCATTCATCGCCCAGTTGTTGTTCCGCAAACAACCGGGCAAGTCATGTATATTTGTTGATTCATTATTAATAATATATACATACGAGGAAAAGTACAAGCTTGTGTTATTAGTTAGTCAATTGGTTATTTGTGTACATTGTTCTTCATTGTTCTTCACAGATTCATTATGTGCACAAGATTCATGGACCAACAATTGGTATCAGAAAAATGTACAAGATTCGTGTACATTGTTCTTCATTGTTCTTCACAGATTTATAGTGTTACGAGTTTGACTTAAACAGTACTTGATGTCCACTACACAAGCTTTTACAAGTTCCCACATCAGTCACATGATGTCCTTCTATTCTTGGTAGTCTTCCATTATGCTTTAAGGAACAGTTGTCAAAAACAGTTTCCTTATTCTTCATAGTCTCGAACACACAAATGGCATGTCCAAAGTGTGCTGAGAGTTATCAGGGTATTGCCACCCCTGTTAACTCTCAACCCCTCAGAGTCCCTGATACATCTTGGCTGTTATCCATCACAGCCAATGAGTATGTCTTCAGGTAATCTTCGACTTCCCTGACAATGTCTCTGACATGGACTCCTCTGAGGTTGCTCACAGAGACTTGGATCTCTGTGAGTCTTGCGAAACTTGCCTGCCTCCTAGGCACATGCAAGGGACTATCTATCAGCCTAATTATGTTTAAATCAATGATCAGGGAATCTAATAAGTTTAGATTCCCAACAATCTCCCCCTATTTAAACATAAATAATGCTAGATCTAACTAAGTTAAGGTAAGTGAGTTTAACAGCTTCTTCTTACACATAACAGTTTAACAGTTTGAATATATATTGTCTTCTTTCTCTTCTCACCCACCACCATTCTAAAATCTACTTCTCTCTCTAAGTTCTTATCTCTCTCAACCATCCGCCATTTTCATTCACCTTTAACCTCAAATCCATGGCGTTTTCAGTTCCAAAAGCCTCCAATGTTAACTTCGAGATCAACGAGAGCATCCTCGCCTCCAACAACGCCATTGGATGGATTAAGGCACCAAACAGCACCTATTCAGATCTGGTAAATTTCATGCAGAATTGTGACCTAAATGAAGCCTTCACCAAATCTCCATCCACCTTTTACCAAGAATACCTTAGGGAATTCTGGTATTATGCTGAAGTGGTAGAAGATACCATTACATTTAGCCTTTCATGCAATGAACATCCTTTTGCCTTCTCCCTTAAAGACTTTTCTAGTGTGGCCGGATTAAAACATGGAGATGAGTGCCTGAAGGCAGTTGACAAAAAGGCTGTCAAGGAAGCCCTAGCCACACTCAACCCTTGCCATGACGTTAACCCTGCCCTTACACCAGCTGAGGTCCTCGCCAAATCCCCTCTGAAGATTAAGTATTTCACTCCTATGTGGCGTGTCCTCTTCACCCACATTGTGAAGTCCCTGGGAGGAATGCAGGGATCACAGGATCAGATGTCGTTCAATCATCAGGCTATTGCGTATGGATTAATATGGGGAGCTGATGTTGACGTTGGAAGCATCCTATTCTCAAACCTGGTAGAACAACTGAAGGGAAGGAATCAGGTCAGGGAAAAGAACATCTGTTATGTGCGCTTCCTGTCCCTGATCTTTGAAAGTTTGCTGGGAGATAACTACCACAACAAGGCCTTGACTGCTCTTAAGCCCTATCGCATCATAGGCGCCATCTACAAGGAAATAGGAGCTGAGGATATCCCTGTCACCGCACATATGCTGAACGTGGCCAACCAGGTACCAAACGCTGAGAAGCCCTTGCTCCCTTCCTCTGAGAAGGTGAATACTTCTAGTGTTGCTGGCAAGTCTATGTCTTTGACCTCTGGGCATCACACTACTAAGTCTAAGGCTTCATCTGGCCAACAGCCTAAGAAGAAGAAAATCCCCTCTTCTTCCCACTCCAAAGCTATTATTAAGACCAAGGGAAAGAAGACTGACACCGCCTCTGGTCAAGATACTCTTGTGGATTCAGACTCTTTGGCTGACAAACAACAGGCGTCTAGTGTCTCTAAGTCAGCTGAGACAACAGGAAACCAGCCTGATCAAGCTGATATCTCACAAGTAATCAGTGTACATTTTTAGAGGTTCACAAGCAGCCACTCTCATTTGTCTGTAGGAGAGAGTGGTGAAGTTAGGGTAATCATCGACCCACAGAAGTCTGTCATTACACTTAGAATACTTTAAGACTTCTGTACACCCTGTCTTTGCACCAGGGAATGATTCATTTGTGTTTATAAAGCACCCCGATGACCCTGAACCCTCTAGACAGTATTCAGGCTAACAACAACCTGAATATACTAATGTCTCAACCTTGATCAGCTGTACTTCACACAGCCTCTTGGTTCCCTCCTTAAAAGAGTCCCAAAGGATTTATCCTTTCAGGGGGAGCTGAATCATCACCCTCAGCTTTCCTACGGGCAGCGTAACAGGCGACCTACAACAACATATGTTTCACTCTTAAAAGAGTCCCAAAGGTTTTAACCTTTTGGGGGGGGCTGAATAATCACACTCAGCTTTCCTAGGGGTAGCGAATGGCGATCATTAACCACACTTTATTCACACTTAAAAGAATCCCAAGGATTTATCCTTTGGAGTGGCTGAGTAATCACCCTCAGCCTCTCTTGGACAGCGAAATGGCGACCATTCCCCTTATATTTTTCCCTGTTACTAATTACAACAAACTTGCAGGCTGAAATTGTACAACCAGTCATCGAATCTCAGGTACAACAAGAAAAGGAGACTGCAACTATGACTCAGGACAAACCAACTGATGAAGAGCCTGTGTTAAATACTGATGAAGAAATGCTCTTATTAGAAGATTATGTCTCTGATATTGAGCCACTGCCTGAGGATGAATTCCCTGAGGGAATGTTCGATGAAGAGGATGAAGAAGATGAGGAAGACCAGTTGTCTGACTCTCCTCCTAAAGAAATAGCTGTATCTACACCAGCTGGTGACAAGACTTCTCCTCTCAAGGAAGCTGTTGATACTCCAAACTCTGCTACCTCCGCAACAACAGTCTTACAAAGACCAACTTATGATCCAACAGCAGAATTTCTCATGTTTGATCATCCTGCCCAGACCAACTTTGACTTAATACCAAGGGGGGATGACTATGCTCAGCAAAGCCTCAATATCAAGAATCTTCAGCCAGTCCATCATCAATCTGATATTGAGCGCTTATCAAGGAAGCTGGATGTGATCAAGTCAGAGATGCACAACTTCACTGTGACATTTCCAGGCATCATCAAAAAGGCTGTGACTGAGGCTGTCACTGAGCCAATTCATGATGGTGCAAGACGAGGGGTAGCCTAGGGACTCGGTCATCTTTCAACAAGAATAAAGGATGCCATTGACTCAGTTGTCCCTGCTATGTTCCATGAACATGAACACACCATGCACAGGCACTTTAATGCTGTTCGCAACAGGCAATACAACCATGCTAACTTTATTGTCAGGCGTGTTCAGGCAAATACTAATGCAAATGCCAACCTCCTGCTAAAGATTTCCAGGGCCTCAAGAAAAAGACAACGTGCTATGGCTGCCTCTGTGGAGCAGATTGCAAGACGTTTTCAGGCACGTTCATCCAAGCATCTGCGAAGCAAGGATAAACGTGAGGGGGAGAAGAATACTACACTCAGCCTTGCATCTGCTGAACAAGGCTCATCATCAGCTAATCCCTCAACTACACCTGTTCCTCTCCAAGTCATCACACCAGTTATAATACCTGATGATGAGGATGATACTCAGGGGGAGCAACAAACTCAAGATGGAGCTGACTCATCAAAATCTCTGATCTTAGTTAACATCAGCAAGCCTGAGGATGATGATGAGCCAACGGCCAAGAAATTAACATTCACTGTTAGCTCTCTCCCCAAAGCTATTAAAACTCAGGCTCAGACAGCGTTTATCAAAAGAGCTGATGTTTTGAAAAACATAAGTGTGGAGTCCTTTGTCTCGAAGAAAGGAAAGGAGATAGTTTTGGTTGATACTGACACCAAACTTAAGAAGATAGCTGCGATGCTAGAGACAGGAGGATCCACCACAGACCTTTCACAATTCTCAACCTTTACACCTTCCGATGAGATTCCTTTGACCCCTGAAGAAATTGAGCAACAGGCTAAAGAATTCAAAAGATTAAGTGAACTCAAGACAGCCAAATAATTAAATGAAGCGACTCTGAGGAAGATGACACCACCTGAAAGAGAAAAACAAAAACAAAGGTTGAGGGAAATGGAAGTAAAACGCGCTGAGGCCTTAAAGAAAGTCAAAGCTGACTATGATGCCTGCGTGAACAACAGGTATGCTGCTAGCAAGATAACCAAGTTCAAATACACCATTCATAAATCCACAAACACCCCACAGATGATCTTATGGAGGGAAAACCAACAGAGAAATATGGATGTGTTTGACAACTTCAGGTTAAAGACACTTGGGTTATCAGAATGGTTCGAACTCGAAGCTCTAGCTGCCAAAAAGTCTGGACAAGCAAATTTCCTTCTGCTTAAAACTCTTAAGGCCAAGTTTAACTGGATCAAGGAAACAACAGCAAAACTCAAGATTGATCCCCCACCACAGCTTTTTGAACAAGAACCCCCAAAGACAGGCAACAAAAGGAGAAGAATTTCACAAATTGTTAATGAAACTTTTGTTACTGAAGATGTTCATGTGGATGGTATGCACAGGGATTTGATTCTTCCAAATGGTATTGTTGGCCCTGTTGATGGTCAGACATACACAGAGCCTGAAAGAGGAATGGCATTCATGAACAAGGCTTGCCAGTATGCTTTTCAGAGGGAAGATGAGCTGTGCTTGGCTTCAACTATTCAGCTACTTTGTCACAAGAAGTGTCTCAAGATCAACACAGAGTATTCCAAGAAGTTTGCAAAGACTTTGCAGGATGAAATTGATAATAGATTAGACTTGGCTGAAGCTAAAGAAATAATCAAAATGATGATTATTGAAGATGTTCACAGCCCTTTTACCTTCATCTTTTATTTTACTTATGTAATGAGGTATGTTTGTTTAGATCTGTTATGTGTAAGAAGAAGCTGTTAAACTCACTTACCTTAACTTAGTTAGATCTAGCATTATTTATGTTTAAATAGGGGGAGATTGTTGGGAATCTAAACTTATTAGATTCCCTGATCATTGATTTAAACATAATTAGGCTGATAGACAGTCCCTTGCCTGTGCCTAGGAGGCAGGCAAGTTTCGCAAGACTCACAGAGATCCAAGTCTCTGTGAGCAACCTCAGAGGAGTCCATGTCAGAGACATTGTCAGGGAAGTCGAAGATTACCTGAAGACATACTCAATGGCTGTGATGGATAACAGCCAAGATGTATCAGGGACTCTGAGGGGTTGAGAGTTAACAGGGGTGGCAATACCCTGATAACTCTCAGCACACTTTGGACATGCCATTTGTGTGTGCGAGACTATGAAGAATAAGGAAACTGGTTTTGACAACTGTTCCTTAAAGCATAATGGAAGACTACCAAGAATAGAAGGACATCATGTGACTGATGTGGGGACTTGTAAAAGCTTGTGTAGTCGACATCAAGTACTGTTTAAGTCAAACTCGTAACACTATAAAACTGAGAACGATGTTTCTTGAAGGTTTTAATATCAAACACCGCTCTGATACCAATTGAAAGTCCCTAATCAATGCAAGAAACCCTAATCTTAGCTTAATCAACCCAAGGTATTACTTTTCAAACGTAATCTTATTATTGTATAATAAGATTACGTTTGAAAAGTAATACCTTGTGTTAATTAAGCTAAGATTAGGGTTTCTTGCATTGATTAGGGACTTTCAACCGGTGTATGGAGGACTGAGAGATCTAATTATGCACGAATCTCATAAGTCTAAATATTCGATTCACCCAGGATTGGATAAAATGTACCAAGACTTGAAGAAATGTTACTGGTGGCCCGAATATGAAGGCTAACATTGCTACTTATGTTAGTAAATGCTTGACGTGTGCTAAGGTGAAGTTTGAGCACAAGAAACCTTCGGGTTTACTGCAATAACCTGAAATTCCAGAATGGAAATGGGAGAAGATCACTATGGACTTTGTTTCGGGACTTCCGAGGACTTCTAGTGGTTATGATACGATTTGGGTGATTGTTGATCGGTTGACTAAGTCGGCTCATTTCTTGCCGATAAAGAAAACTGATGACTTAGACAAACTTACTCGGTTGTATTTGAAGGAAGTTGTTTGTAGACATGGGGTTCCTTTGTCAATTATTTCTGATCGAGATAGTCGGTTCACATCTGAGTTTTGGAAATCGCTTCAGCGAGCTCTGGGGACTCAGTTGGATATGAGCACTGCGTATCATCCGGAAACGGACGGACAAAGTGAGAGGACTATTCAGACCTTGGAGGATATGTTACGAGCGTGTGTAATGGACTTTGGAGGTAGTTGGGATCGACACTTACCTTTGGTGGAATTCTCATACAACAACAGTTATCATGCAAGTATTAAGGCTGCGCCTTTTGAAGCACTTTACGGGCGAAAGTGTAGATCACCAGTTGGTTGGTGTGAGATTGGAGAAAGTCAGTTGACGGGTCCTGAATTGATTAGAGAAATGACTGAGAAGATCAGGCAAATCAAGAATCGTTTATTGACAGCTCGTAGTAGACAGAAGAGCTATGCGGATAAGAGGAGAAAACCATTGGAGTTTGATATTGGCGACATGGTTATGCTGAAAGTATCACCTTGGAAAGGAGTAATTCGATTTGGCAAGCGAGGAAAGCTTAGTCCGCGCTATATAGGTCCAATCAAGATTATTGATCGAGTTGGTCCTGTGGCATATAAGTTGGAATTACCAGAAAAGTTAAGTGCTATTCACAATACTTTTCACGTTTCTAATCTTAAGAGGTGTTTGGCGGACGAGAATTTGATAATTCCACTTGAGGAGATTCAACTGGACGACAAGCTGCATTTTATTGAAGAACCGGTGGAGATTATGGATCGAGAGGTGAAACGGCTTAAGCAAAGTCGGATCCCGATAGTGAAAGTGCGATGGAATTCCCGACGTGGACCCGAATACACTTGGGAGCGAGAGGACTACTTCAAGAGCAAGTATCTGCATTTATTCGTAGACGGACCTAAGGAGAAGTAAGCCCCGGGACGGTGCTCTCCTAAGGTGGTGAGGATGTAAAACCCACAAAATAAGGTCATTACTTAATCTTACTTTTCAAATATTTTTGAAGTATTTTATAATATTAAATATTATTATGTTTAACGGTTTAAGTTGAAACCGATATTAAATATTTTATTTTAATATTTTGACGAGCAACGAGGACTACTAGTGATCGCGATACCGACGGATGCCCACAATTTTATATTTTATTATCAATCGTTTCGATATTTAATATTTTCGCCGATATCGTTTTAATTACGTATCGAGTCGTTATATTATTATTTTTCGTGTGCGTTTAAACTTTTAAGTATTTTTACGAAACCCGAGTCCCGTAAATATTTGTAAAATTTACTATTAGTCATTTCCCGCTTTCTAACTAATATTTACATTTTGGACCAAAACTATCACAAATTGGCGAAAACTACCCTAACTCCACACTATATATAACATTTCCACTAGCACTTTTCCTTTAAAAAAATTCATTTAACAAACACAACCATCTTTCTTCCTCTCCCTTTGTTTTTGCCGAACACCCTCATCAACAAAAGACCTCCAAAATTTTGATTTTCAACATTGAATCTTCCAAATTCAAGCAAAGTCCCATCCTAGATTTTCAAAGGGCTACAATTTGGTATAAAATTTTCATACATGCATCTACTTTTTATGTTTTTGAATTTTTGATTAATTAATCCATGGAATGATCACATTAGTGGCATATAAATGGGTAAATTGTGTTGAAAATTTGATTTTGTATGGTTTTTAAATGATCAATTTTGGGCAGTAGGTTCGAGACCAATTTCGGGGGTCTTAAGTCTGAATATAGGTTGTTATTATAGGATTATGTCGTAGAGAATTTCGTTAGCTTCGATTTGATATAAAGTAGGCCTTCCAACTCCAAACGAGGTGGAAGATACACTAGTTTGATTTTCGTGTACCGGGAGACGAGTGTCGACACAATCCAAAAATTGTTGTCGATATTTGGATCGAATCTCGGGGACTATAAAATGAGTTTCAAAATGATTCAAGGGCTGTTCTCAGGCTCCAAGTTTAGTATTTTGAGTCTATTTTTAGAATCAAGTGGCGGTTTTACAAATGGAGTTGTTTAGAATGGACAAAATGGTTTTGTAAGTCAAGGTCGCTAAACTGTCCGGATTTTATGATTCAAAGATGAGTCGGGCAGGGAAGTGTAGAAGTAAAATCTTTTAATGGGCTTTTGAGAGGACTTTCTATATATAGTAAGTAAGTTATCTGAGTAGTATCATAAAAATTTGATATGTTTAAGTATGGGAAACAGCTTGGACATTCGGTATGTTCCGGCAGATTTTTATTAAAGGCATATAATAATAAAATGAATATATAGGAGAGTATAATAGAACCACTTGCATCGTTTTCTCTCGAGTTGTCGTGATTTTATACTTGAGTTTGATTTTATTAAGTATCATTTATTTCTCGAGTCTATTATCAAAGTACGCACCTTATTTGCTAGGTTGCGGGTATCGTGATTACCGGGCATCTACTATCGTCGGGATTGTCTTCAACTACTATAAGTACTAAGGTGAGTCTATAGCCTCGTTTGAGCTCATTCAAATATTTTAAAACCCGCGAGGGGGAATACATGTTTTGTAAACTTAGAACACAAGATTTTTATGGTATGCTTGTCCCTTTATGAATGGACCCGTGGTTGCCTTTAAATTGCATTAAGTGATTGCTTAGTTAAAGCCTCAATTATGGACCGTTAATTAACCTATGATGGGTTAACCGCTAGTACAATTAATAGATCTATGGGGGAAGCCGCCCCGGTTCAGTTTTTGTAGACTTGTCATAGAAGCTTAGGCCCGACCTCCACACTGTTTGAACATATTGTATTGAGAAGTCAGGTATACGGCAATGTACCAATAATCTGGAGGTAACCGACAATTAATAAATCTCCTGTCTTATCAGACCTCTAAAGAGAGTGTCTAAGGGCTCGGTTCCATGAGCTTATTGCAATTTATGCTATATACAATTATTATTGTTGATGCAAATTATTATTTGATGCTTGTTGCCTTTAAGCATGCCACAAACTTATAATCTTTGCTTTTGTTCAAAATGATTATATAAACCTATAGATTCACTCGGCATTTTTGCTGATGATTTTATCACATGTATTTCAGGTAATCAGGATGGGTGAAGCTTGGAAGCCACGGGAATGAATGTTGTGCACTACTTTGAAATATAAACTCTTTGAATATTTGTCGTTCCTTTTGTTCCAAACAAATTAAATCTTTTGTTTTGGTTGTACTTTGGTTACGATGTCTTGGGACTACGCTACTCTGACAAATGTTTTAGGAACGATAAATCTAAAACGTCTCTTTTTGAGTCGTTCTTTATAAATTATGTGTTGTAGTATCATTGTTTAGCACCCAAAGATGTATTCTGCTGCGTGTAAATTTGGGGGTGTTAAAGAGTCCCCGAGATTCGATCCAAATATCGACAACAACTATTTGTAGTGCGGATACTCGTCTCCCGGTACACGATCATTCAAAACATCATAACTTCGCGCTCGTTTTAAGCTAGAAGCTCTACCTTATATCAAATCGAAGCTAAGAAATTTATCTTCAACCCTAGGCTATAATTTAAGCCATTTTCAAAACATAAAAATTAGGATTTTACCTTTTACTTACTGTTATAAAATGACTACTCAAAACTTGTACAAAATCAACTTTTTGATAAAAACAACCCATGAAAATGATCATGACTATGCCCTAATATCATCATACATTAAACTTAACATCAAAATCATAATCAAAATAAAAATCATAAGATCAAAATGAAGTTTCTAACAAGATTTTTAGCACAAACCACCATGGATCATCATGATAATGCCATGCATGATCATAGCTCCTACCTACCAACATCAAGAAAAAAAAGTTGCTTGCATGTGTAAAAATCTTACACCAATGTGATCCTTGATCAAAAATAAGGTTGGGTCTAGTGTTAGTTTAGCTTGATTCAACCTAAAACTCAAGAAAAATTGAAGTTTGATTGTGTTTGGGGATGGTGGTGGTGTTTCGGCAATTCAAGAGAGAGAGAGAGTGGAAGTGAAAAATTTTTAAATGAAAAATATGAGAGTGTGTGTGTGTTTGATGTTTATATATAGTGGGGTAGGGACCAAGTTGCAATTTAGTGGCTAGAAATGTAAATAGTTAGCTAAAAAGCGGGAAATAACTATTATTCAATTTTCAAAATATTTACGGGGCTCGGGTTTCATAAAGATAATTTTAAAAATTTAAAACGTACCTTAAAAGTAATAATATCGACTCTCGACTCGACTTAACACGTCATTTAAAATAAAACCTCAAAAATAATAAAAATCGAACAACCGACAATAAAACGTAAAATATTTGGCATCCATCGACATCACGCTTGCTAATACTCCTTATACTTAATAAATATTAAATATAGACCTTCCAACATCGGTTTAAACTTAAACCTCCAAAAATAACTATCGTTCAAACTCATCAAAAAATTTCAAAAATAATCGTAAAATAAGATTAAGCAATGACCTCGATTTTGGGTTGTCACATCCCCCCCTTCTTAAAAGAAGCGACGTCCGCGGCGCTTAATCCTTCCTAAACAAATGATGATACTTGTCCTTAAAGAAATCCTCACGTTCCCACGTAAACTCTGGCCCACGTCTAGTGTTCCATCTCACCTTCACAATCGGAATTCTACTATGCTTTAACTTCTTAACTTCCCTATCCATTATCTCTACAGGTTCCTCTATAAAATGCAACTTATCATCAAGTTGAATCTCCTCCAATGGAATCACCACATCCCTTTCAGCTAAACACTTCTTCAAATTAGACACATGAAAAGTATTATGAATAGCCTTAAGCTCATCAGGAAATTCTAACTTATAAGCCACCAATCCAATCCTTTGGATAATCTTAAATGGTCCAATATATCTCGGGCTCAACTTTCCTCTCTTCCCAAAACGTATTACTCCTTTCCATGGAGATACTTTCAACATAACCATGTCTCCTACTTCAAACTCCAACGGTTTCCTTCTGTTATCAGCATAACTCTTTTGTCTACTTCTGGCAGATAACAAACGCTTCTTAATTTGCACAATCTTTTCAGTCGTCTCAAATATCATTTCAGGACCAGTCAATTGACTTTCTCCTACCTCACTCCAACACACTGGAGATCTACACTTACGTCCATACAAAGCTTCAAATTGAGCGGCTTTAATACTTGAATGATAACTATTATTGTACGAAAATTCAACCAATGGCAAGTGCTTATCCCAACAATTTCCAAAATCAATCACACATGCACGAAGCATATCCTATAACGTTTGAATCGGTCTTTCACTTTATCCATCAGTTTCTGGATGATATGCTGTACTCAAACATAACTCCGTTCCCATCGCTTTCTGCAAAGACTTCCAAAATTCTGAAGTAAACCTACTATCACGATCAGAAATTATCGACAAAGGCACACCATGTCGACAAACAATCCCCTTCACATACAACGTTGTTAACCTCTCTATACTATCTGTCTTCTTCATTGGCAAAAAGTGAGCAGACTTAGTCAATCTATCTACTATCACCCATATCATATCACTACCATTTGCAGTCCTTGGCAAACCTGTCACAAAATCCATTGTAATCTTCTCCCATTTCCACTTAGGAATCTCAGGTTGCACTAATAATCTCGACGATTTCTTATGTTCAGCCTTCACCTTCGCACAAGTTAAACACTTATTAACATATTGTGCTATATATGCCTTCATATTCGGCCACCAATAAACTTTCTTAAGATCTTGATACATCTTGTCCGATCCAGGATGTATTTAATACTTCGACTTATGAGATTCATTCATCACCAAATCTCGCACCCCTAACGAACCTTCCGTAGACGGACACAACGGTAACCAAATCCTATTCTTAAAATACCTCAATCCATTCGGCCTTACTTCAAACAATGGTTTCAACATTCTACCCAATTTTTCTGCCTCAACGTTCTCTTCCTTCAAACCATTAGTTTGGGCTTTCAATATCGCTTCTGTCAAATCAACACTTTCCAACATCATCAAAGCTCTAACTCTTATAGACTTATCTCTTTCCTTTCTACTAAGTGCATCAGCTACTACATTCGCTTTACCAGGATGGTAACGAATCTCGCAGTCATAATCACTCAGCAACTCAACCCATCTCCTTTGCCTCATATTCAATTCCTTTTGATCCAAAATATACTGCAAACTCTTATGATCAGTGAAAACCACACACTTGGTTCCATACAAGTAGTGTCTCCACAGCTTCAAAGCAAAAATAACAGCCCCAAGTTCTAAATCATGCGTAGTGTAATTCTCTTCATGCTTCCTTAATTGTCTCGACGCATACGCTATTACTTTCTCCCTTTGCATCAGTACAGCTCCAAATCCTTTATGAGACGCGTCACAGTACACTACAAAATCCTCAGATCCTTCTGGCAAAGACAATATCGGCGCAGAACACAACTTATCCTTCAACATACTAAATGCAGATTCCTCTACCAATCCCCATTCAAACACTCGATTCTTTTCCGTAAGCTTAGTCAACGGCTTAGTAATTAGAGAAAACTTCTCAATAAACCTTCTATAATACCCAGCCAAACCAAGAAATTGGCGAACTTCAGTCGGTGTCTTCGGCACTGACCAATCCTTAATTGCTTCAATCTTAGTAGGATCCACACGAACACCTTCACTATCAATCACGTGCCCCAAAAATTGCAATGATTTCAACCAAAATACACACTTAGAGAATTTCGCATATAGCTTCTCCTTCTTCAACAATTCCAAAATTGTTCTCAAATGCTTCTCATGTTCCTCTTCACTCTTGGAATAAACGAGAATATCATCAACGAATACGATAACAAACTCATCCAAATACGGCTTACATACACGATTCATTAAATCTATTAATACAGCAAGCGCATTTGTTAATCCAAAAGGCATCACTTGAAATTCGAAATGTCCATATCGAGTACGGAAAGCTGTTATAGGAATATCTTCTTCCCTAACTCTCAGTTGATGATACCCAGATCTCAAATCGATCTTCGAGTATACACATGACCCTTGCAACTGATCGAACAAATCATCAATCCTCGACAGTGGATACCGATTCTTGATAGTCAATTTGTTAAACTCTCTGTAATCAATACACATTCTAAAAGAACCATCTTTCTTCCTAACAAACAAAACAGGCGCACCCCACGACGACGAACTTGGTCTAATAAATCCCTTATCCATCAATTCCTTCAATTGATCAGATAATTCTTTCATCTCAGATGGAGCTAAACGATACGGTGCACGAGCAACTGACGCAGCACCCGACACTAAATCAATACGAAACTCAACTTCACGATGCGGCGGTAATCCTGGAAATTCCTCAGGAAAAACCTGAGGATACTCTCTAATCACAGGCACATCCTCCAATTTCCTTTCATTCACATCATCATTACTTATCTGTGCAAGAAACACATCACAACCTGCTTCTATGTACCTCATCATCTTTAAACAAGAAACAACTCTCAAACGAGACTTACATTCATCACCTTTCACAGTCAATACCCTATTCCTCAGCGGTATTTGAACTAATCTTTCTCCACAAACAATTACTGCACCATTACCAACTAACCAATCCATTCCAACAATCACGTCAAAAGATCCTAATTCTATGGGCATCAAATCAATACTAAACACATAATTACCTAACTTCAAGGAACAACCTTTCAGTACAGAACTAGTGCTTACAACCTTACCATCAGCTAACTCCACATTATAACTAGTTGTCAATCTCACTGGTTCTCTATCTAATAGCTGACTGAATCTAATGTCTACGAAACTTCTATCGGATCCAGAATCAAATAACACACTAGCATAACAAGCATCAAGTAAGAACGTACCAGTCACCACGTTCGGCCCTTGAGGTTTGTTAGCATCTCCCACGACATAGGATGGAGCAGCAATCCCAGCAGCAACAGCAGCAACATTGCCTCCCTGTCGTATGCCAACCCTCGGACAGTTCCCTTGCTTATGTCCACGGCCTCAACCTCCAGAACAGTAAACTACCTTCACAGCATTAGCCCCAGTAGCTACACCCTTGTTTCTACAATCTGCCATCTTATGTCCGGCCTTCCCACACTTGTTGCAAGCAGGTGGACAATTTCTAACATGATACAGATTACACCGATCACACTTCGGATTCACATTGTTACCTTGATTTCCTGTGGCAGCACGAACACCATCATTCCTCTTCAAATTGTACTGCTGATTCCTATTCGGTCCTTGGTTATTTTTATTACGATAACCACCTCGATTCTGCCCTTGACTTGAGTGTGCAGCTTCCCACTTTCTCTTATTTCCTTCAGCAATACTATCCTTTCGATCCTGCAGGTTTACATCCATTAAAGCATGAGCCATTTGAACAGCTTCATCAAATGACTTGGGTTTCGACGAAGTATTTTCTCCCTTGATATTACTAGATAAACCCCTAATATACTGATTCATCTTCTTTCGGTCATCAGCAAACGCATCAGGACGCAACAAACACAAATCAGAAAACCTCCTTGTATAAGATACAATATCATTATTCCTCAACACCAAATGCCTCAATTAATCTTCCAACTGACCTAACTCTTTCTCAGGACAAAACTTAGCAGTCAACAGTCCCTTAGTCACAGTCCATGTTCTAGCGTTAGCTTCAACCAACCCTACAGTAGCTACTTGACTATTCCACCGACTCAACGCATCATCCTGAAAAGTAGCTGCAACAAATTTCACCTTACTGGCTTCTGAACATCCACTGATTTCAAAAGTACTTTCAATCTTCTCAATCCACCTCCTTAATTCCAATGCACCACCAGTACCACGAAATTGGGTAGGTCCATATTTCATGAAACTAGCATAAGAACATTCCTTTTGAATCTGCTGAACAACAACATTTCCCCTAACTTGTCCCTCAGCATTTCCTTCTGCCTGCTCATCAGCATTACCTCCAGCCTGATTTACAGCATTCCCTCCAACCTGACCATCAGCGATCCTATTCTCAGCCTCTTGGTTCCTCGCAGCACGTGCAGCTTCCAAAGCTCTATCGATAGCTTGATCAATCATGGTATTAACAGTAGCAGTCGTCAATTTATGCGGCATGTTTACAGGAAACTAACCAAACAATAATTTAGTAAAGTCAGAAAAATGCCTCCCAACTCCTTCCTGTCACCATAACAGAAAAAGAACAAGTAAGTATTCATATCAAGATAAGAAGAAGGATTTCTCTATCAAGATTTAACATGGATACTAGATGCACCAACAACACAATTCACAATGAATCATTAACCAATCACACAAGAGAACTAATAAGACAAATCATAAGTCATGAAGGTAATTTTGGATTGCTTTGGAAAATCTCCACAAAATTATGACAAGTAATGTCACTACAATCCTTCATCACAACAACTTAAAGTCATTAAGTTTCATCACAAGCTAGAGTACGAGTCTACATAAGTTCTATTACAACAAAGCCAAATAAAACAACAATAGAAAAGACTAAACATCACATCCCCGCAGCTTCTTGTACACCGACTCGTCGTCACTACTGCTATCATCATCCTCAGATTCTTCCTCCACTTTTTCATTCCCTTTACGACTACCTCCTTCACTCGGCTTCACCGACACTTGAGCTTCAACCTGATTCGGCACATCACGAATCACAACACCATGACTAGGAAAGGATCTCACCGGCAAACCCAACGCACTCAACCTAGCATTCCTTTCTTGCTCCCTATGCAACCTTTCAACTTGCCCACTCAAATTCAACACCATAGATCTCAATCTAACAACCTCATCCATTTCCCTCGCCCTAACAAACTCTGATCTCCTCACACTACTAACAAACCTTTCAAACGTTTTCTCATTCATCTCAAACCTCCTAATCACACGATTCTCAACCAAATACCTCTCAAACAAAGACCTATCAAACTTCTTAAGAAACCAGAAAATGTCATCATAAGACCTAGGACCTGGACAATAGACCTTAGGAATACCATCACGAATAGATCGAGCACTAGCAGCCCTACACGGCTCAACCGGAACATCACCCCTAGCAAATGCAATCCCAGGCAAACTACTAATATAAGCATCACAAGTAGGAGTCTAAGAACGAACAACCGGTCGCTGACAATCTGGAACAGTCTATGCCACAACATTGACCCTTGGAACATAACTACCTTGTATCAACTCAGGCTCTGTCTGACCAACTACAGTAAGTGGAATTCCATCATCTAAAAACTCAAAAGGCTCCTCATCATCACTAGCACCAAAGTTATCTACTTCCTCACCATCCACTACATTAGTCAAATCAATCCATCCATCCTCACGAGATAAACCAGCCATTTTCTACAATTATAAGGGTTAAGGATACTTAAGGTCATCGTTAATAAAATAATAATTAGTATGCAATGCTCATGCAAATGTCATACATTATCCATGCTATGCAACACAATGCAAATGATGTTTATGCAATGCTCGTAAAAAAAATTAAAAAAAATATGATACTGACAAGCACTCAGCGTACTTTCAATAATTCCAATACAATATCGTAGTATTTACTTAATAAATACTCGGGAAATCATTTCGGTTATGAGGGATACATCTATAATGCAAAACAAAACTAAAAGTGATCTTACCGGTGCGTTGCAGAGGAGTTGTGTGCTTTTGAAGAATAAATACTTTCGACACCAAAGTTATAGTTTAGGACAATTTTTAAAATCGACCCAGTTCTCTATAACTTGCAGCTCTGATTACCAATCTTTAACACCCCCAATTTACATTGCGCAACGGAAATACACAATTGGGTGCTAGACACAAGCATCATCACACAAGGTATATTGAACGACTCAAAAGTAAGACGTTTACACAAAATATAAACATGATTTTCATAAATGGTCTAAAACATAGATTTCAACCCAAATTGTACTGACACGATACCAGAGTAAAGCGTTTTGTCCCCATGGATCTCGACCAACAACCAACAAGTTTAATACAGTACATTAACATAAAGTAAATTGTTCGACATTAAAAGGTAGAAATAGTTTAGACCAACATTCTTCCAAAAGCCAAGCCACAACCTCCACAGCAAAGCTACATGCTCCATCACTTCCTATTACCTGAAATAAATGCATAAAACGAGTTAACAATAATGTTGAGCGAGACTATAGGTTTATCAAATCACATTTGAACATAAGAAGAAAATCAATCATAATCATTTAACAAATTGTCGTACACACAATCTATATTCAAGGCAGTAATAATAATGATATTAAACAAACATTGTATTTAAGCTCATGACACCGACCCCTTAACCAAATAGTCACCCACGCCAAATGCCGGCATGACTAGAATAAAACCATTTCCCCTCTAGGGTATCAGTTGCTAGAATACCACAATCTTATTCACGTAAAATTATCCTTCCCAGCGGGTTACTCAACGCAATGCCCTGGTCTCGGATAGGGTGGTCAACCCAATAGTACTACCCTTAGAATAAGCGGTTATTCTCGACTCACAACATCAAGTCAGAAGATAGTTAACGGCTCATGAATTTAAGGTCTTTAGCAGCAAGTTATTCAATACAATGAAATCAACTTTAGGCAACATTCGGGTCTAACAATTACTCATGACTTGTGTTCATTTATTTTCAAATAGCATGTATCCCCCTCGCGGGTATTAAAATCATTAAAACGAGTAGAAAGTGAGGCTATAGACTCACCTTAGTATAAGAGATCTAGCGAGATGATCGTCGATGATAATGGATGCCTTTCAAACACGAGAACCGCTACCTATCAAATAAGGCGCGTTCGTTAAATAATGACTCGAGAAATAAATCATACATAACAACATCAAACTCAAACTCATAAAGTCACGATAAACTCGAGAGAAAACGATATAAATAACTTCATTATACTTTACTACACATTTACTTAACCATTTTATACTTTTTACAAAGTCCGGCGGTACATACTACATGTACTAGCTTATTTACCCCTTTTAAACTCGTCAACCGTTTATGAAACGACTCGATAAAATAACTTACTATATATAGGAAGTCCTCTTAAAAGTTTATCAAATGAAATTACTTCTAAAGTACTTTACCCGACTCATTTTCAAACTACAAAATCCGGACAGATTTACGTTAATTTTTCATACAACCGTTTTAACTTATTTAAACGACTCCGTTTACAAAACCGACACTCGGGTTTTAAAGTAAACTCAACCTATAAAATAAACACCTCATTATCAGTAGGTTACATTTTTCAAAACATCCATTTAGAGTCCCCAAGATTCGATCCAAATATCGACAACAACTATTTGTAGTGCCGATACTCGTCTCCCAGTACACGATCATTCAAAACATCATAACTTCGCGCTCGTTTTGAGCTAGAAGCTCTACCTTATATCAGATCGAAGCTAAGAAAATTATCTACAACCCTAGGCTATAAGTTAAGCCATTTTCAAAACATAAAAATTCGGATTTTACCTTTTACTTACTGTTATAAAATGACTACTCAAAACTTGTACAAAATCAACTTTTTGATAAAAACCAACCATGAAAATGATCATGACTATGCCTTAATATCATCATACATTAACCATAACATCAAAATCATAATCAAAATAAAAATCATAAGATCAAAATGAAGTTTCTAACTAGATTTTTAGCACAAACCACCATGGATCATCATGATAATGCCATGCATGATCATAGCTCCTACCTACCAACATCAAGAAAAAAAAAATTGCTTGCATATGTAAAATTCTTACACCAATGTGATCCTTGATCAATAATAAGGTTGGGTATAGTGTTAGTTTAGCTTGATTCAACCTAAAACTCAAGAAAAATTGAAGTTTGATTGTGTTTGGGGATGGTGGTGGTGTTTCGGCAATTCAAGAGAGAGAGAGAGAGTGGAAGTGAAAAAATTTTAAATGAAAAATATGAGAGTGTGTGTGTGTTTGATGTATATATATAGTGGGGTAGGGACCAAGTTGCAATTTATTGGAAGTTATGGCTAGAAATGTAAATAGTTAGCTAAAAAGCTAGAAATAACTATTAGTCAATTTTCAAAATATTTGCGGGCTCGGGTTTCATAAAGATACTTTTAAAAATTTAAAACGTACCTTAAAAATAATAATATGGACTCTCGACTCGACTTAACACGTCATTTAAAATAAAACCTCGAAAATAATAAAAACCGAACAACTGACAATAAAACGTAAAATATTTGGCACCATCGACATCACGCTTGCTAATACTCCTTATACTTAATAAATATTAAATATAGACCTTCCAACATCGGTTTAAACTCAAACCTCCAAAAATAAATATCGTTCAAACTCATCCAAAAATTTCAAAAATAATCGTAAAATAAGATTAAGCAATGACCTCGATTTTGGGTTGTCACATACATAGCCATATTCATATAACGGTTTTTTATTTAACTTTATATAACGTTATAAAACGTATTGTATGATATTTTTACGACAATGGTTCGTATAATGGTTTTGAAGTCAAAAGCCTATATTATGTTTTGACAAGGATTTGTATAAAATGTTTTTGGCCTATTTTATGGCCTACTACAAGGATTTGTACAAAATGATGTTCAGTAATAAATATATACCGATGATATAATAATTATTTCATTAAACTCTTTCAATTCACTCGGCGTTTTCGCTGACCTTTTCTTTTAACATGTTTTATCTCAGGTACTTGAAGGTAATTCTCGGGAAGACGACAAGAATTCATTGCCCGCACTTAAGTAACAATTTCCATTCAAATGCTTTGTAAAATTTGTATGAAATAATATGACTTGGGACCTATGTAAATTTGATATTTATGAATAGAAATGATTTATTATTAAACGACGCGATTTTTAAGCGTTGTCTATGATGTGAGTAATGTGCTATCTCGTAACACCAACGAGTCTTCCGCTGTATTGAATTGTGTATATTTAGGGGTGTTTCAAATACTGTGGGAGAAAACTGGTAATTGTAGATGAACCCGCATGACCCGTGCATCTGAAACTGTTAGAATTTTTGAAATGCCTGAATGTTATAAATAGATCTATTTGGGATTGACCATCCCTATCTGGGTGAGTCATGCTCATTGTGCCTCGGCCAGGACAACAGATGTTTCACATGTCAGAACTTATTATTATTGGGTGCCTTTTAATAAGGCGAAGGGTCCTCATTTGTCGAGGACTTAACTGTCAAGTCTCAGTTTCGGGCAATATGGGAATGTAATTAACTTATAGTATTTGGCTTTGTGTGATACTAGTTTTGTGATGTTTGCGGTTCTAAAACTTGACTTTATATTATTTGGCACATTAATACATGGAACATACTAAAATTTCTGAACTTGATTTTTATCAAACCTTATGAAATACTATATGGGATATTTGAGATCCTACACTTGATTTTTATATCAAACTATGTGCAACACTATGTAGGATAATTTACAGTCCTGAACTATGATTTTACAAAACTATATAAATTCACCAACTTTATGTTGACTGTTTTAAGCATGTTTTTCTCAGGAAATTAAGTTAGATTATTTGAGCATCGACTGAACATCATAATAATTGGGGGATCTGTATTCACTGGGATATTTCTAACAACTGATATTTTGTAAAACCCGTAAAAATAAGGTCATAATTTAATTATATTTTTCAATTATTTTGAAGTATTTTATAACGTTAAATATTATTATGTTTAACGGTTTAAGTTGAAACCGATATTAAATATTATATTTTAATATTTTGACGAGTAACGAGGACTACTAGTGATCGCGATACCGACGGATGCCAAAAATTTTATATTTTATTATCGATCGTTTCGATATTTAATATTTTCGACGATATCGTTTTAATTACGTATCGAGTCGTTATATTATTATTTTTCGTGTGCGTTTAAACTTTTAAAAAAGTATTTTTACGAAACCCGAATCCCGTAAATATTTGTAAAATTTACTTTTAGTCATTTCCCGCTTTTTAACTTAAATGTTGCATTTTGGTCCATAACTATCCAATATTTGCAAACTACACCCTACCCCACTATATAAAAACCTAAACCAAACACACACAACTCATTTTTCACTTCCAAAATTTCACCCACCATCTCTTTCTCTCTCTTGTTTGCCGAAACATCAACCACCATCCCAAATCCATACAATTTTTAATTTAACTCAAGATTTAGGATGATTTGAGCTAATCCAAAATAAGACCCATCTTAGTTTTGATCTTGTGATCACATTGGTATGATTTTCTTCAACATGCATTAACATTTTTTTTTCAAAATTTATTTTCTTGATGAACTCTACTTGTTTGATCTATTTTGAAGGAATAAATGGGTGTTAATATTATTATATTACATAGTGGAGTGTTTGCATGTTTGCATTTTTGAGTTTGATTTATTAGATTTATACATGCAAGTGTGTTAGAGGTTTGATCATAGTGTAGGAGTGTTAGAATGATCATATTAGTGGTATAGAAATGGGTAAAATGTGTTGAAAAATTGATTTTGTATGGTTTTTAAAAGGTCAATTTTGGGCAGTAGGTTTAAGGCCATTTTCGAGGGTCTTAAGTCTGAATATAGGATGATATTATGGGATTATGTCGTAGAGAATTTCGTTAGCTTCGATTTGATATAAGGTAGGCCTTCCAACTCCAAACGAGGTGGAAGATACACTAGTTTGATTTTCGTGTACCGGGAAACGAGTGTCGACACAATCCGAAAATTGTTGTCGATATTTGGATCGAATCCCGGGGACTCTAAATGGATGTTTTAAAATGTGTAACCTACTGATAATGAGGTATTTATTTATTAGGTTGAGTTTACTTTAAAACCCGAGTGTCGGTTTGTAAACGGAGTCGTTTAAATAAGTTAAAACGGTTGTATGAAAAATTAACGTAAATCTGTCCGGATTTTGTAGTTTGAAAATGAGTCGACTAAAGGACTTTAAAAGTAATTTCATTTGATGAACTTGTAGGAGGACTTTCTATATATAGTAAGTTAGTTTATCGAGTCGTTTCATAAACGGTTGACAAGTTTAAAAGGGGTAAATAAGCTAGTACATGTAGTATGTACCGGCGGATTTTGTTAAAAGTATAAAATGGTAAAGTAAATGCGTAGTAAAGTATAATGAAGTTATTTATATCGTTTACTCTCGAGTGTATTGTGGTTTTATGAGTTCGAGTTTGATTTTATTAAGTATCATTTATTTCTCGAGTCTATTATTATTGAACGCACCTCATTTGATAGGTTGCGGTTCTCGTGTTTGAAAGGCATCATCTATCGTCGGCGATCGTCTCATTACCACTATTGGCTAAGGTGAGTCTATAGCCTCGCTTTATACTAGTTATTAAATGATTTTAAACCCGCGAGGGGGAATACATGTTTTATAAACTTAGAACACAAGATTTTTATGGTATGGTTTGTCCCTCTATGAATGGACCCGTGGTTGCCTTTAAATTGCATTAAGTGATTGCCTTTGTTAAAGCCTCAATTATGGACCGTTAACTAGATTATGATGGGCTAGCCGCTAGTACAATTAATAGATCTATGGGGGAAGCCGCCCCGGTTCAGTTTGTGTGGACTTGTAATAGAAGCTTAGGCCCGACCTCCACACTGTTTGGACATATTGTATTGAGAAGTCAAGTATACGACAATGTACCAAAAATCTAGAGGTAACCGACAATTAATAAATCTATCGTCTTATTAGACTGATATGGGAGTGTTTAAGGGCTCGGTTCCATGAGCTTATTGCAATTTATGCTATATACAATTATCATTGTTGATGCAAATTATTATTTGATGCTTATAAGCATGTCACAAACTTATAATCTTTTCTTGTGTTCAAATTGATTACATAAACCTATAGATTCACTCGGCATTTTTGCTGATTGTTTTACTCACATGTATTTCAGGTAATTAAGAAGTGGAAGCTTGGAGGTCACAGGAATGAAGTTGTGCACTGCTTTTGTTGTTCAAACTCTTTGATTTATTTATCGTTCCATTTTTAAAACAAACCAATATGTTGTTTTAACTTATCTTTTGGTAACGATTACTTGGGACTACGCTACTCTGATGAATGTTTTGGGAACGATAAATCTAAAACGTCTCTTTTCGAGTCGTTCTTTATAAATTATGTGTTGTCGTATCATTGATTAGCACCCAAAGATGTATTCCGATGCGTGTAAATTTGGGGGTGTTAAAGATTGGTACCAGAGCCATGAGTTATAGAGAACTAGGTCTTTATTTTAAAAACCTAAACTATAACTGTCAATTTTTTTTTTCAAAGAGTCATGTGCACCGGACTTCGCGTGACTTCAGGTTCAAGCTACTTCTGAGATTACAACTTTAGTATACGTTATTACGTATACCTTATTGGTAAGTATTTATAAATAAATACTATGATCCATTTATTGATATATATTTATATCTAGGATTTCTTTATCGATATATATTTATGTCGTTTAACTTTTCGATAAAAGTTTATCATTTATTAATGATTAACTTAAATAAATACAATGAATTTTCAAGATCTTTCTGTATTTATTTTTGAAGTATTTAAATTGCTTTTATTGCAAATTTTATATTATGACCTTACATACCTTCATCTGCGCACGTTACTTTTATTGTTTAACCCTTTGAGATATCTATATAGATATTCAAATCGTCTTCCGGCTATTTGTGCTTGGACGTCTTTTAACGTAATCTCTAGACCATTGTGTAGCACAATGTGTCCTTGGGATAGACTGATCGCCATCATGTGAGTCATACATCTAGAAACACCTCCTATAATCGTGTTGAATAATATCATGGTTTTTCATAATATTTTGTTGATTTTTATTATCGTTTTACACGACATGCGAAGATTTAATTCATTGACATTTATATGTATCGACTCCGAAGTGTATTGTTCGCTTATATCTCGGTAACGTCATCGTCATTTTATAAATCATCGTCTAGATTATGGCGCTAGATTGGGATACGATTTTACTTATATAAAATTGTATCATTTGTTTTTCATTAACCTTCTCGCTCCCGGAGTGTAGCATGTTAATGTTCCATTCTTTTCTTGTTATGTGTTGTGTTTTTGACAATCGTGGCACCAAGGAGATTTGCCTACATTGCATTTTGAAATCTAAATTACGAACGTCTTTCACCGTTTTGCTTCCTAAATTTCGTGTTGAATACCTTGAAGCATTTTATGTCATTCATCATGCTATATTTTATTTGATGCTCATTACGAGATTTATTTTTCGTTGCTGTAAAATCCACAAGACATGTGTGTGTATATGTATATATATTTTGAGCCGTTAAGAAGTGTAAAAAAAAATACACTTTATGCAGAAACTGTAGGGGCAGTATAAACAGGTCAAAACCTAACAGTAAAACCTGCGTTTATAAAATAAAATAGTCAAACCTGCACAGAACTTGCAGGGGTATTTTAGTCATTTATTATTGGATTTCAGGTCTCGGGTAAAACTAGAAAGTCGTCTGAAACGTCGTTTTGCATCAAAATGCTTTAGACTCCGAGTCTTGGAGATGTCGTTTATCGGGTCAATTAATCGGCTCATATTTAAAAGTCAAATCTGATAGAAAATTCAGAACATGAGTTTTAAACGTTTCTAAGCAGTGTTGATTTCATTTGAGATCGTAAAATTTTAACGAATATTATTTTACAACTAACTAATACTAGTTGCATGTGAAAATGTTTAAAAATAGAAACATTACAGGATTAGCAATTACCAGATTAATGGTGTAATTTGAAAACGAATAATATATTTTCTTAAAAGCATGTTGTGTTGAGTATCTTACATAAAATACACATATGGATTGATTTATTATTTTTATATATATGACTCATTTGTCCTTTGATGTTATTTTATTTTATTTTCTTCTAACCTTCCATTGACTTGGGTCGAGTTTTAAAGTTTTGTCTTCACATTCTTCGTCTATATTTTATCGCGTGTCTCATGGCGTTTTCGTCTAAACCTTATACCCTTTTGAAACCTTAACAACTTGTAACCATATCATTGGTTGTTTATTGAGCTACTATTTGCTACTTTTTGCAAACCTTTGGCTACTTTATACGTTGTCATAATGTCACCTTATAAATAAATCTGATATTGTTTTACGATAATTTTCACCAATTGTTTTTACTTTGGTCTTATAAAATACTTTTCGAACATTAAAAGTTGCTTATTAAGTATCTCACAATTTACTTGTATCCTATAAATTTATAAACTATTTATAAATTCCATTTTACAAATGGCATGGTTTATACAAACATAAGAAACGTAATACTTTTCGACGAAATGAAGCACTGCATTGCTAGCCCTAAATTATACATGGCCTGATCACCTATATCTAATTTAGAAGGAGCCATGCTAGGCTGAATAGTAGTCACCTTAAAAATCTTGATAATAAAGAAATTTTTACTTATATTTATGATAAAGATAAATAAAAGGAAATAAAGTGAAAAGAAGTTTTGAAAACCTTTATATTTTATGCAAGTAGCACAATTTCTATGCATCCGCATACGTTTTCTTACCTTTCTTGAACGAATTACGTGATTTTAAGTACATTTTTACTCGATGATTGTTTTTCTACTTGTTACTTCATTTTGTCTTATAACTGATTTCTTTTGACTGTTCGTCTAATTACTGACTGTTGATAAATGACTTGAAAGTCTCGATATTTTATCCTTCCTTCTTGTCCAATCTTCTTTATGCGAATGGGTAGATCTTTGGAATGTCTCCGCACGTGAATAATGAATTATCACTAGAGTGATTTCCGTATATCCGGGATGACGTCCGTCACTCTCGTTTGTCTTGAAATCTACTTCTGTGAACCGTGCTTTGACTTCTCTCTTTAAACGCTAACATCGTTCATTTGATTTGTTTTAATTACAAGTGATTATTAGGAATTTTCTTTGATTAAAATTTTTGTATGGATCTTATTTTCGATCATGTATCGACCACCGCTAAGTTAACAAACTGATATTGGTGAACCATCGACCGCACTAACAAAATTGACAACTTGTTTAATCTATTATTTCTTATCGTCTTACCATCGACGCCTTTATTTTATTATTCTCTTTAAGAATTCATACGACATTTGTTTCGTCCCCTTTTTGTACCGTTGATTTCGTACTAATTGTTGACCCTTATTTCCATTCGTATTCGTTTGTTATCTTGTCACATTTTGAAACCTGAATATATCCCATGTTTATTTTGAAATAATAAACACCTTTATGTATTTCTACAACATATTATAATAATTTTATGGGACTTGTCTATATTTTCTAATGATTTTCAATTAATGAAATAACTATCATAAGAAAAAGGTCAAATTTATACATCATATTTTGTATAACTAAAACTAATGTTTAAAATGAAATTATGTTCTATCTATTGAACTAATTGACTTATCGTACTTTACTTTTAATGTAATGAAATTACTGGTTTAATTTATATTCCTAATAATGATTTAATTTGAAAATTACATTTTCTAATTGTAACCATCAATACGAATTTAATTAATAAATTCATGTCATTGTTTCAAAGTTTCTTAAGACAACCAAAATAAATTATGAAGCTATTTAACTTCTATTTTTAATATCATCTTTATCAAGAAAGTACCTCAATTGAATTTTAAGGTAATACCAAATCCGGGATGGATAATTGTGACAAATGTTACTTTAATGTTAATATATAATTCTTTCATCGCTCTCATTTTTTTTCTAGTATTGTGAATTATTATGTTTTACAGTCACGTGAGTCGAGATCCCTCGTCGATCGTCAACCTTAAATCATTTTACCACATCTTGTCCGTTTATGTGTTTATTGAATTAATTTTTATCTCGTTCTATTCCTCGTATTGAAGATCACTATTTTATTCTGAGTTTACAATGAATCTCGGGAAGCAGTGTATAAGAAGAAATGATAAGTGTCACCAGGATTTATGCGTGTACTTGTGGAAGGATAGAGGACCGAATCTCTTAATGAATGGAGTTAATAAATTCGTTACGACCTCGAGGAGTATGTTGAAGCCGACAACACAAGTGGAAAGACTCTTGAGATCAATTGGTTATTATCAAGGGTTCGTTCAAGGTTTTCTCAATGATTAACAATGGAGATCTATACTCGATGTTTATGTTCGACCTTTTATTTTTATGTACTTATGTGGTGTGTGATCTAGTCAAATGATCGTAAGTTGTGAGAACTTGAGATGGCATCATCCGATGACGTCCGATCATATAGAACACATATTATGTAATATCTTTTTGACTTTCAACGACGATATTTATTGAGACTTTAATGCGCGTTGGCGAAAGTGAGATGGTGTCTTTGTATTATCGTTTTGAGTAGGGACCCGCGTGTGAGCACCCTCCGATGACGAAAATGTTTTTCTTGTTAGTTATTTTTTATGTGTGTCCATGACTATCCGACCGATGGATATCCTTTAATTTGCAACATTCTTTTTAACTCGACTTACCCGAAAATCCTGTCACCTATTCTTGTCGTCGAATGAGCTTCGTGTGATTCATAAAAATTTTCATGTGTCGAGCTTGACGGATGACTTGTGGATAAGGATTTATTTATTCCTTTTTGGTGAGATACAACTTGACGACAAGTTGCGTTTTGTAAAACAACCAGTGGAGATCGTGGATCGAGATTCACGTGGGAACGTGAAGACTTCTTTAGAAGGAATGTCGTCATCCTTCCGGGTAGTGAACAACTCGTGTATGAGGCGAGTTGAGCGTCGGGACGTCGCTCCCTTAAGGTGGTGAGGATGTAAAACCCATAAAAATAAGGTCATAATTTAATTATATTTTTCAAGTATTTTGAAGTATTTTATAACGTTAAATATTATTATGTTTAACGGTTTAAGTTGAAACCGATATTAAATATTATATTTTAATATTTTGACGAGTAACGAGGACTACTAGTGATCGCGATACCGACGGATGCCAAAAATTTTATATTTTATTATCGATCGTTTCGATATTTAATATTTTCGACGATATCGTTTTAATTACGTATCGAGTCGTTATATTATTATTTTTCGTGTGCGTTTAAACTTTTAAAAAAGTATATTTACGAAACCCGAATCCCGTAAATATTTGTAAAATTTACTTTTAGTCATTTCTCGCTTTTTAACTTAAATGTTGTATTTTGGTCCATAACTATCCAATATTTGCAAACTACACCCTACCCCACTATATAAAAACCTAAACCAAACACACACAACTCATTTTTCACTTCCAAAATTTCACCCACCATCTCTTTCTCTCTCTTGTTTACCGAAACATCAACCACCATCCCAAATCCATACAATTTTTAATTTAACTCAAGATTTAGGATGATTTGAGCTAATCCAAAATAAGACCCATCTTAGTTTTGATCTTGTGATCAGATTGGTATGATTTTCTTCAACATGCATTAACATTTTTTTTTCAAAATTTATTTTCTTAATGAACTATACTTGTTTGATCTATTTTGAAGTAATAAATGGGTGTTAATATTATTATATTACATAGTGGAGTGTTTGCATGTTTGCATTTTTGAGTTTGATTTATTAGATTTATACATGCAAGTGTGTTAGAGGTTTGATCATAGTGTAGGAGTGTTAGAATGATCATATTAGTGGTATAGAAATGGGTAAAATGTGTTGAAAATTGATTTTGTATGGTTTTTAAAAGGTCAATTTTGGGCAGTAGGTTTAAGGCCATTTTCGAGGGTCTTAAGTCTGAATATAGGATGATATTATTGCATTATGTCGGAGAGAATTTCGTTAGCTTCGATTTGATATAAGGTAGGCCTTCCAACTCCAAACGAGGTGGAAGATACACTAGTTTGATTTTCGTGTACCGGGAAACGAGTGTCGACACAATCCGAAAATTGTTGTCGATATTTGGATCGAATCCCGGGGAATCTAAATGGATGTTTTAAAATGTGTAACCTACTGATAATGAGGTATTTATTTATTAGTTTGAGTTTACTTTAAAACCCGAGTGTCGGTTTTGTAAACGGAGTCGTTTAAATAAGTTAAAACGGTTGTATGAAAAATTAACGTAAATCTGTCCGGATTTTGTAGTTTGAAAATGAGTCGAGTAAAGGACTTTAAAAGTAATTTCATTTGATGAACTTTTAGGAGGACTTTCTATATATAGTAAGTTAGATTATCGAGTCGTTTCATAAACGGTTGACAAGTTTAAAAGGGGTAAATAAGCTAGTACATGTAGTATGTACCGGCGGATTTTGTTATAAGTATAAAATGGTAAAGTAAATGAGTAGTAAAGCATAATGAAGTTATTTATATCGTTTACTCTCGAGTGTATTGTGGTTTTATGAGTTCGAGTTTGATTTTATTAAGTATCATTTATTTCTCGAGTCTATTATTATTGAACGCACCTCATTTGATAGGTTGCGGTTCTCGTGTTTGAAAGGCATCATCTATCGTCGGCGATTGTCTCATTACCACTATTGGCTAAGGTGAGTCTATAGCCTCGCTTTATACTAGTTATTAAATGATTTTAAACCCGCGAGGGGGAATACATGTTTTATAAACTTAGAACACAAGATTTTTATGGTATGCTTTGTCCCTCTATGAATGGACCCGTGGTTGCCTTTAAATTGCATTAAGTGATTGCCTTTGTTAAAGACTCAATTATGGACCGTTAACTAGCTTATGATGGCCTAGCCGCTAGTACAATTAATAGATCTATGGGGGAAGCCGCCCCGGTTCAGTTTGTGTGGACTTGTCATAGAAGCTTAGGCCCGACCTCCACACTGTTTGGACATATTGTATTGAGAAGTCAGGTATACGGCAATGTACCAAAAATCTAGAGGTAACCGACAGTTAATAAATCTCTCGTCTTATTAGACTGATATGGGAGTGTTTAAGGGCTCGGTTCCATGAGCTTATTGCAATTTATGCTATATACAATTATCATTGTTGATGCAAATTATTATTTGATGCTTATAAGCATGCCACAAACTTATAATCTTTGCTTGTGTTCAAATTGATTAAATAAACCTATAGATTCACTCGGCATTTTTGCTGATTGTTTTACTCACATGTATTTCAGGTAATCAAGAAGTGGAAGCTTGGAGGTCACGGGAATGAAGTTGTGCACTGCTTTTGTTGTTCAAACTCTTTGATTTATTTATCGTTCCATTTTTAAAACAAACGAATATGTTGTTTTAACTTATCTTTTGGTAACGATTACTTGGGACTACGCTACTCTGATGAATGTTTTAGGAACGATAAATCTAAAACGTCTCTTTTCGAGTCGTTCTTTATAAATTATGTGTTGTTGTATCATTGATTAGCACCCAAAGATGTATTCTGCTGCGTGTAAATTTGGGGGTGTTAAATATTTAACATTTCAACTGATTGTACTAAAACCATATTTGTATCAATTGTATTTCAAATCATGTAATTATGATCAATGCTTTGTATGCCATTTGTTCTGTGATCCACTTACGTGACACCCAATTACTATTCCGCTGCAAACCTGATTTGGGGTTGTCACATAATGGTAGATAAATGATTTAGATAAGTGGTGAAGTAGCCACACAATGGAATGTTAAAAATGAGCAAGATATGGTCAAAACACTTTTGTGGTACTAATCTGACTAATCTGTTTTGGACGAATTAAAACTAATATTTAGAGGCTGTTTGAGAAGGATCCATAGAAGAGTTATTTGTAGAGTATATCATATAGTTTATAAAGTAAAAACTTGAGGTTCCAACTCCTTGCAGAACTCAAGATATGGTAAAAATGGTGAACATGAGATTTTACATCAGATTTGACTATAAGGTATATAATATTAAAAGGCCACTTGAAGTAAAATACTATATAAAATAAGTATATAAACGTAAATAAATGTAAATAACAACTATATAATATGTTTATATACTATAATAAATAAATATTACATTTTATATAAACAAAACTCAAATGTTTTATAACTACAAACTATACATATGATTTTTACGTCTTTTCGGCTAAAACCGAAAGGATGGCGTTTTCGCCAAATAAAACTTAGATGGTTGGACCCATCTAATGTAACATTTTTATAGAACATATACTGATATGTAAACATATTTGACAAGTAAAAATCGACAAACCCGAGCTTTGTAACATATGGACCCATAATGGACCAAAATTAGCTATATTGGACCTCTAGGCCCAACTAGTTTGGCTTAACACTATTGGACTTACTCATGGGCTTAACCCACTTGGCCCTAACATATGAGTATAGGCCTGGTCTTAAATGAATAAATGGACTAATAAAAAGATATTGGACTCTTAGTGGGCCTATTGGGCCCAAACATATACATGGGCTAAAACTAGTATAATAAGACTAAGTTAACTAATACTTAACAACTAATAATGTTGTATAAAGTAATAAAACCCCACTTGATCATCATGTTATGACATCATTACATATACATAACAACTTTTTATAAATATAATTCGACATAGACCGTGATCGAGGCACGTACTGTACATCCTAATTGCCGATAACACGCCTTTCCCAACCAACGTGAGTTCATAGCCTCGCACTCTTTTAAATGTTTTATGAAATGTTTTGTAAACCACGAGGGAGATAACATGCGAGTTTTAATAAAAATATAAAACATGTAGTCTTGATTGTATGCTTATTGATATGGACTCGATTGATTGTATGACCCAATGAATGATTGAAATGGATTATTAAAAGTTAGGTTATGTCACTCTAAGTCCCATTAGCATGAATTGTGAATTACTGGTAGTTGGTAGACGCTTATGTATATAATAGTACTATTTGGGGAAGAACACCCAGTTCGCGCGACGTGCCACATTAATTGGTATGCGAATTTATGTATGAGAGGATTTATATAGCGTGATATTAGTGACGACACGCTGATTTAGATGGGCACATATTTGTTTGGCTCGTGACCCGTTGTATATTATAGAAAGGCAACAATGTCACGCGGCTTATAATAATACAGATAATGGTAAATACTGATGCTACGGTCTCATAAATAACGTATGCTATATAATTTGAATTATAATATATTACCTGAATAGCAATATGGGGTCTTATTACTGATATTATGCTTGTGTTTCTGATTTACATAACTATTTTATATATCAGTTTTTACTAAACTCTATGAATTCACTCGGCATTCGCTGATTAATTTTTCGCATGTTTTATCTCAAGTGCTTGAAGGTAACTTGGATGGAGATCGACTCCTATGGCCCACTTAATAATAATATTCATTCGAACCATGTTTTGTAAACATTATGACTGTGAAATTAGGGGACCTTGTGTAAAACTTCATACTTTTATTCGAATGAATGTATGTTTAACTTTGTACAACCCTTTTAATGCGTTGTCTATGATTTGAGTTATTGTGCTATCCCGTAACACTCTATTGACCCTTCCGCTGTACCAATACCAAATTTGAGAGTGTTACAGTTTGGTACTAGAGCTCTCGTTATAGAGAACGAAAGATTTTTAAAACCAAGGTTTTGAATAAAACATTTCAAAAATATTTTAACCATAAATATTTTTAAATAAATATTTTGAGAAAAATGTTTAAATATCTTTTGACTATAACGGTACCGAAGATCTCCGATGTTACCAACAAGCCTTATTGAGAAGATATATATTTTGATATATAATCTAATATATATATATATATATATATATATATATATATATATATATATATATATATATATATATATATATATATATATATATATATATATATATATATATATATATATCGTGATTTTAGTATGTAACTGGTTAATAATTATTTTATGATAATACGAGATATATTATATAATGCAGATTTGTCATGGCAGACCCTAACATTCTCGTAGAGAACCCTGCTATTCATGAACCTAACCTAGATGATAACCCTTACTTAGACTTACTGGATTATAATGTAGAAGATGATATGGATGATGAAGAGGAGGAACCATTTGAGGATCCTGAGCCTGAAATAGGACTAGGAGGTCAGATTGCCCCACAGGTTGATATAGTAGAGGATGGTAATGTTGATGTCGAGGAAGATGATGAGGTTGGTATAGATGATGTAGGTAATGAGGATGACGATGAGGATGTCGAGGAGGAGGTAGATATAGGTGATGATATTGATGATGATGAGGCGGAGCTTATTTTTCCTTATGATGTAGAGGATGGTGAGCTTTTACCCCCTCTAGTTGACTGGTCTCATTCTGATTCTGAGTTACCTAGTGATGAATTCGTTGAATTTGATTAAGAGGATGAGGAGGATGATGATGATGCACCTGATGGCACTAATGAGATTACTACTCGTAGGCGGATTGATAGGGATGACTTACATAGGAGTGTTCATGTGATAGGAGAGTCGTCGAGAGTTCGAGAGGCTACTCATATTGATGGACATGCACATTTGGGCCTTAAGACGTGATTTAGATGCTTCCCGAGTCCAACGTAGTATGACAGAGATTGGTTTAGGTGTTGTTCAGACTCGTGTTGCTTTATTAGAGTCGAAGACAAAGATGTAACACCCCCAATTTCATAAGGCAGCGGAATATCAACTTTGGGTGTTACTTCATAGCACATCACACACAGTCATAGAAAACGACCTCAAAAGTTACGTTTTATAGAATAAACCATTTGATAATTTTATTAAATCATAGTTAACTAAAAAGAGGTACCACCAGTTTATACAAACCTTAAGAAATAATAAAGATTTGTCAAATGTATCGAATGGAAAGTGTTTGTTTTGCCTTTACTTTATCCCGCGCGACTCCATGCTCTAGCTGCTCTTAAACCTACACACCTGAGAATACATGCTAAACTGTCAACACAACGGTTGAGTGAATCCATAGGTTTTTAAATAAACAATAATGGGTTTTTAAATAAACCATAAAGCTTTTGAAAACAAGAATCTCATCTATTGGCGGCATTGCAACACATACAATACCTATATCCACACTATTATGCTAAGCTCATGACACCGATGCCTTAATCAATAAATTTTCCCTAGTCAGGTATCTTGCCAAATACCCCATACCTCACGTACAACACACCCAACTGAGCCTCCAATTCACAGGTGCGACCTGCCCGGGTGGGGGTCATCATTCCCAATGGATCCATTCGTCTGTACGAGCGCCTACCCATCATAGGTAGTTAACAGTTCACAATTTAAAGGGACTTTTCACTGGCAATAAGCAAACTTAGCCTTACTAATAGTGGCTCATTACCTATACAATATACGCTTGTGTTCATTTGCCAAAAGCATTCAATTAAACGTCTTTACGTTTATTTACAACAACTTCTATTCGTTCAAAGCATATATTCAAACAACGAATGTTTATTCACAAACATGTATCCTTTTAAAGGATATATATAATCTCATATGATTATTTACCAAGAGCATGTATTCCCCTCGCGGGTTTATAAACACATATAAAGCAGTAAAAGCAAGGCTATGAACTCACCTGATATAGCTATTACACGTAAATCAAGAAAAAATGTCTAATAGTCGATACACGACTTCACGAGATATCAATCGCTCATTGATCGAGAACGAGATGCCCAACGGTCGAATATGACCGAACGAGACCTAAAATGACGAGACACGTCTTAGGCTCGAGACTATACATAAGTCATATATATGCAAATAGTTCACTTTAATAAGTTTGGACATTGTATAAGCTTTATAAAACTTTTTATAAAACTTTTGATAACAATTTACCATATATTTCCTTATTTTGACAGTTAAGCCAATTCTAACCCATTAGTGGCCCATTACACATTCATATAACCTAAGTTAATTTCAAAATCAATATTGATCTCCAAATATATTACTAATCTCATGTCGAATAATGGCCCAATAGCCATTATAACTGTAAGTTGCGCTTTTGCGGCCATGGTCCACTTTATATGCTTTTCGGGTTCTAAAACGCCCCAAAATGATGTGGACTTAATATTTCATGATGGTCGGGTCTTGGTTATTCTAACTGTCAGTATATAAATTAGTTTATATTTCCCGATAAGTGGGTCCTACCACTTTGGTTTTTATAAAAATCGTCACGGTAAATATTAATTTAATATAGTCCAATTCTTACAATTTCCCGACATCCCTCGTAGATTAGGTCGCTTCTCCTAAACCGTAAATAATATAGATGAGTTATTTTTTTACCCAAGTAATTATTAACTTATTTAGTTTACTTATTATAAGTTCAACTTCCCCTAATTTATATTTATCATAGCCTATTTGCCCATTTTCTCACTTAGAATAATTGGCTATTTTTAGCTGTCAATCTCGTTTTCACCCTTTCGGCCGCCATTTCCAATCCATAATGAACTGGTGGACTATCCAATTGATTCTAATTCTTCATAAATTTATCTACAACCTATAGTTTTACCTTTTTTAATGGTTCGGATTTCTTATAAGAGTTTTCAGTCCGTCAATACAGTATGTTCAGATTTTACACTTTTTATCGTTTCGGCCATAGCCAAATCATCGGGTATCGTCACGAGATGAGAGACCCGGCCAATCACCACAAAACACAGGTCTAACTCCCTATATTTTCACCTAAGGTTCAAAATTTATTGTTTTGCTTGTAACCACGTTTATGCCACTGATCAAATTATCACAGCCTCAAATCATCATAAGGGCTTGTTTTAGCTAGTTTTCTTTAATTTAAATCCATATATAATGTCTAAATATTACAAGATAATACATGTAAATATAAGTATAGAGATAAATTAAAATATAGATAACTAAATCATTACAAAACTAATATACGAATGAATTAAATAAGAATCTTACATAAATGAAGATATTCATAATAATGTCATAACACTTGACTCTTCAAAATGAGCATATGATTTAGCTAGAAAATAAAGTAAGTAGTGATATGATGGACTTTTGGTTTCACGGCAGCATTTGAAAATGAAGAGTTTAGTGTACTAGTTTCTCTAATGCATCTATGAGATGGAAAGATAAGAGTGAAAGATCACATTTATGAAGGATATGTATCAAAGTCACAGATACTACACGTATCTCTTTTGATATACAAATGACACGCAACCTTAAGAAACATATAATAATCTTATTAGTTAATCTTTATCTAAGTGTATGATATAGCGGGTATTGTCGAAGCCCGATATTTTAAAAGTTATGCGATTACAAAGTTACACGTGAAACACGAAAAATAAACTCTCAATATAAAATAAAAACTTCGACATTCGGAGAAGGTTAATATTTCGATATATAAATTAGGGCTTATAATTTAATAAATTTAACGCGTCGAATAAACGAATGATGTCTAAAGGCTTAATGCAAAATACGAAAAATGCTCGTAAAACGAGAATTTAAAATGACGACAATAGAAAATATTTCTATGTCATAACGATAATATTCACGGTCGATGATGGACATAGACTTTGTCGATAAATAATAAATGACACGTGTTTGATACGTTAAAACCTTAACCTTGCTCGTTAGCCGAGAAATCAATATTATTCATTGAACGAACATGACAAATAAAAGTCGAGTAATAACTATTGATTCGAATTCTAGAAATAAGATTAGATCTCGGTCTAAATTTTGATTTTAATGTTTGGGTTATTACATCATCCAACCATTTAGGAAGCGACGTCCCGGCGCTTAATTCGTCTCAATAGTCTTCTGTTTAATGGCAAATAGGTGTGGAATAGATAAGTCATTGATGGTTTCTTGCGAAGGTTGAATGAACAAAAGTTAAAGAAACGAGTATACATAACGAGCACAAATGAATGGTTTGAATATAGCTTCAATCCTTATAAGCAAAGAATAATATATAACTCGAACGGAAAGTCATTGGAAGTAAAAATTAACATGTCTTCAATTTTTGTAAGCGCTTCAAGGTATATTACTACTAGCTTATCAAACTTGTGGCGGTTGATATAAGTTTGAAAAATTCCACATGAAAAGTGAAGAGACAAAAGAATTGGACGCATTTGAGAAATTTTCCAATGCATTCAATTTAAAAAATCGGTGATCACGTCGATCAAATTAAAACACACATCGTCTACGGGTCTGATAAAACAATTACGTCGTAAAAGAAAATCGCATGGATCACACATAAGTCCATCGAAACGTTACAAAATAATCAAGACGAGGTAATTAGTAGTCGTACAAAATCACCTAATTGCATTGATCTCGAAAATGCAAACTTATTTCGTCAAAAGTGAATTCATCGACACAGAAATCGTTCGGAGTATACATTACTAGATCGGAGGAACTTTGAACCAAATGAAATATAAAAGCCATCATTAGGCACATATAATCACATTACAACACGCTTGAAAAATAGACAAGCTATGCCAAATGAAATAAATTCAATAAAGTTAAATCATGCTTGCTAAGTAGCCAAGCCATGATAAATAAGAATATTTGATAGGATTTCCAGATAAGTCCAGTCAAAGGAAAGTTTGCAAGTTAAAGGATGTTCACGGGCCTGATAGCCATGGATGCATATCACGAAATATTTTTATTATTGAAGGGTGCTCACACACGGATCCATACCCAAATGATACTAAACGGTGGTCAGAAACAGATCCATATCCAAAAGATATTACAGGGTGCTCACAAACAAATCCATACCGAACAGATATTACATGGTGCTTACAAACGGATATTTACCCAAAAGATATTACAGGGTGCTCACAAACGGATATATACCCAAAAGATTTTACAGGGTGCTCACAAACGGATCCATACCCAAAATATTTTCTCGTTACGTTTGAAAAATTCTTCGATGAACCATCCATAATAACAAGAAAGAAACCCAAGATCTTTTCATTCACGATGAGTTGTGTTGATAACTTAATCCTTAGTCAATCAACAAGTACACAACTAGTGTCGAGTAAACAAATCATCTGTTCTCGGAACAGGTAATGGTTCTTAACGGTTAGCTTATAATGCTCGCGATAGTTAGGACACATTGGAAGGTCCATAAAGACAAATCATTGCTTGAGAGAAGACTAATGGGTTACTCGTACATAGAAGATAATCGATGATCATCATAATGACGACGACACTGAACTATTCATACAAACGAAACACGATTTGAAGGAAAATGTACGCACACCAAACACTCACAAATCAAGCTAGACATACTTGGGCCCAATCATTTATAACTCCTTGTCTACATCAAAAGGCGTCCCTTTCCATGTATACAAGAATTTATAAATTTACGGTTCAGGAACTTATAACGTTCTTGTGCAAATGAAAAGGCGTCCCAATTCATTTCAACAAGACGATTATAAGTCATCATACTCAAGTATTACTACCTCTCAACACGATGTCAAATCCAAATTACATAAAATAGTAAGTACAAGGTGTTAATAAACTTACTTCATGATTTCCGTATTCAAACGTCCCATTCCATTTGAATAAGGAAAACACGACAATCTAAGGTCTAGTGGTTTAAAAGTTTCTTATTCAAATGTCCCAACCCATTCCAATAAGACAATCTTAAACGACTCATAGTTTGGCGAGTTAAAATCTCTATATCTAAATGTCCAATTCCATTTAGATACAGGCATTAAGTCACTCAACCAAATGACTACTATGAGCATATCATTGTTGTACCCAACTATATAGTTGGTTTGGACAGATATATAATTTGGGTCCAACATTGGCGTCCTCCTTTTTGCCAATAAAACGTAGTCATATAAAATCAAATCACACGTCGCATTACATAGAAGGTGTCACCTCGGGTAAATGACTCTTAAAAATCAGAAGAAGTACTCGAAACACGAATATCACATCAATCAATTACGTTTCGAAAGGAGATGTCCTAAAATGGTACATCACGATACGATGATAACAATCGAACTTAAACAAGTCGATATGCAATACCTTACGAAACAATATATACATACTCAAAGTATCAAATGAGTTTCATACTCGTATTCAGATACTACATACTCATCAAGATCGGTGATTTGCGGTGAGGCCAAATCCGATACAAAACCGTACTATAACATGCACGACAATCATTCAAAGACCATTGCTTCAACCGCAATTCCTTTAAATACCATAGTATGTACATACATATACATACAATCATTACTATATACACATAGGATCACACAATCAAAACCAAACATTGGTTTCTATGAGCCATGAGCGCGCGGACACTGTGTATAGGCAACAAAACACTTTTACGAAAGAGCAGTTATAGTCTAGGTTTTGAAAATGACCTAGTTCTCTATAACTAGTGCTCTGATACCAATTTGTAACAACCCCAATTTCATAAGGCAGCGGAATATCAACTTTGGGTGTTACATCATAGCACATCACACAGTCATAGAAAATGACCTCAAAAGAGACGTTTTATAAAATAAACCATTCGATAATTTTTTTAAATCATATTTAACTAAAAAGAGGTCCCACCAGTTTATACAAACCTTAAGAAATAAGAAAGATTTGTCAAATGTATCGAATGGAAATTGTTTGTTTTGCCTTTACTTTATCCCGCGCGACTCTATGCTCCAGCTGCTCTTAAACCTACACACCTGAGAATACATGCTAAACTGTCAACACAACGGTTGAGTGAATTCATAGGTTTTTAAAGAAACAATAATGGGGTTTTAAATAAACCATAAAGCTTTTGAACACAAGAACCTCATCCATTGGCGGTATTGCAACACATACAATACCTATATCCACACTATTATGCTAAGCTCATGACACAGATGCCTTAATCAATAAATTTGCCCTAGTCAGGTATAACACCCCCACAAATGCTATGCGCAGCGGAACTACAACATTTGGGTGCTACGTAGTTATCATCACACATAAGCTATATTAAACGACTCAAAGAGACGTAAAAGTTTAAACATAAATTAAAGTTTGATTAAATCATCAAAGTCTACAGTTTTCCAATTCCCAAGATGATACAAAACAGAGTTTGCATTTAGGTCCCCACTGAATCTCAACTCAAAAGTACATTTTCGTTCACATGACATAATATAAAATATTTAGGTGCTAAAAGGGAAGAAAAACAAAGTAGACCGCCAAGCCACAACAACTTCCATCCTCGCATGATCCGCTGCTATCAATCTTGGTTACCTGAAACACATGCTTAAAACCGTCAACACAAAGGTTGAGCGAATCTATAGGTTTATCAAATCATAAGTTGAACATAAGTATTAAAACCAATCATGACCGTTCAATAGCATTGTCGTACTCACAATCTATTATTCAAGGATATGACAATTGTGTTTAAGCTCATGACACTAGTCCGTTAACTCAATCACCCGCGTAATAATTACCGGCGTGATTCAGATGAAACCAGTGCCCCTACTAAAGGCATTAGTTGCAATTATACCTTATCTCTTATCACAAATTATCCGTCCGCAGGGGGTATCAACGTACTAGCCCTCGTCTCGGATAGGGTAGTCAACCCCATAGTACTATCAATTTGTATAAGCGGCTATTTCCCCCTTCTCAAGGGCAAGACAATAGTTAATAGTTCATGAAATTAGGGCCTTTTGCAACGAGGTACTCAACACAATTTCAAGGCAACATTTGGGTCCAACAATCATTCATGACTTATGTTCATTTTCATTTAAATAGCATGTATCCCCCTCGCGGGTAAAAACATTTGAAATAAGTAAAGTACGAGGCTATAGACTCACCTTGCGTAGTAGTAGTGGTTCTAGCGAAGACGTAACGAGAAATGTCACCGACGACGTGGATGCCCGGGAAAATCAAATACTTGGCCTAAAAATCAAGGTACGTAAACCAAATCAATACTCCGTGTACATTATTGTACTAAACACACTCATGTGAAAACACACTCAATGCTTATGAAAACTCACGCCAAAACCAAACAAGTAGTTGTTACTAGACTCGAACCATTTTTATACTTTATTAAAACTATTACTCATTTTACAATTCTGCCGGTACATACCGAATGTACGGGCTGTTTTACCCCACTTAGACCACTCCTAAAAATCTGAGAAAATTTGTAAAAATCACTTATAATCTGTAGAAACCCCATACCAAATTGCATAAAAAATTTTCACTTCTAAGACCTTCTGCCCGACACATCTTTGAAGTACAAAATTCGGACAGTTTTGCACACTCGACTTGTAAGATCATTTTGACCATCTTAACCAATACCATTTTCAAATCCGACTCTTGATTATGAAAATAGACTCAAAATGCTAAGTTTAGGGCCTGAGAACAGCCCTTGACCATTTTTGAAACTCAACTTATAGTCCCCGAGATTTGACCCAATATCGACAACAATTTCGTATTGTGTCGATACGCATCTCCCGGTACACGAATATTAAAAATAGCATAACTTCCTCCTCGTTTTGAGTTAGAAGCTCTACCTTATACCAAATCGAAGCTTAGGAAAAACTCTACAACAATATCTTATCATCCCAACACTTAACCAAAAGATACTATATGAAAAACAGCCTTAAACCTACTGATCTAAAATGACTCTATCAAAATCATATCAAAACATCTTTTTGACCCATTTCAATCATTTATATACTTCTAATAACACCTAATAATCATCATAAACAAATAGAAACATCCTAATTCACTTGTATGATTAATCTTGAATAAAATCCATTTCAATAAGAACACATGCATTCAAATAAAAGATGATTAAAATAATAATAACAAGTTAGTGGAACCTTACCCATATTAATTTGGATCAAATGATCAAGAACACCATAAGCCCCAAAAATTTCGCGGATTATATGGTCAAGAACACCAAGATAAGACCTTTTTCAAGCTTCAATATTACACATCATTGTTCCTAAACACAATTTAAACACAAACCCACTTATTTAATTAGATCAAAACATAATATTTTTCAAAATCTATAAAAATTAAATCTTGAAAAAAAAATTGTTGCATGTTGAATATTTTTGGTGGGATTTACTTATCTTGATAATACAAAGGTGGGTCTTTGATTAGATTTTCCAAAAATCAAATTTTGGTGGTGGTTCATGGTGGTGGTGTGGTGGCCGTAGGTTTGAGAGAGAGGGGAGGAGAGTGTGTGAAATTTTTGAGTGTAAAAATGAAAAGAATGTGTGTGAAAATTCTTTTTATATGGTGGGGAGGGTAGATTGTGTAATATTAGTTTTATTTTGGCCTTAGTTGTAAGATAACTTTTTAAAAAGGCAAAAATGGTACCTAGTATGTTTTTATAAATTTACGAGAGTCGAGTTTCGTCCCGGCTACCTCAAAGTACTTTTAGATGGTTCAAACGCACACAAAAACGAATATACATATGGTTCCGACTCGACTTAAAATGTAATAAAAATAAAATCTCGAAAAACTCAAATATCGATCAATCGACAATAAAAGATAAATTGTGGGCATCCGTCGGTATCGTAGTCGTTATCGGTTCTTCTTAAATCGTCAAATGTTAAATTACGAACGTAAACGGTGGTTTTAACTTAAACCGTCAAATCTATAACAAACGAAATTTCTTAAAAATTTCAAAAATATTCGTAAAATAGGATTAAATAAATGACGTTGGGCTCGGGATATCACATCCACAAGTGAGCCACAACTTAAGAGTGGTGCTCATACTGAACAGCTCTTGAGACAATAACTTAGCATCATATGGCACATTCACGGGTATTACATCCTCCCCTCCTTAAGGGAGCGACGTCCCGGCGCTCTCCGGTTCTTATACTCTCATTTCGTACTACTAGAAAGATGGGGGTACTTCTTACTATAGAGGTATTCACGTTCCAATATGGACTTCGGTTCACGTCTCGGGTTCCATCACACCTTCATAATGAGTATTATACCTTGCTTTAATTCTCTTAACATCTCGATCCATGATCCCCACTTCAATTTCCCAAATTCTTCCTACGATTATCAACACGTCTCTTTTCAAAGCTTCTCGCGGTTAGCAAGTGATTCTTAATCTACACCATCCCTTTCGTAGTCTCTCGAATCATCTCAAGTCCATTCAACTGACTTTTTCCTACTTCATTCTATCCAACTGGCGATCTACGTTTTCATCAACATTTTCTTCAAATGTTGTAGCTTCATTGTTAACAGGGTAAATGTCGTTGTACAAAGGTACTACCAACGGCAAGTGTCGACCTCAACAATTATCAAAATCAATCACACACGTTCGGAGCATGTCTTCCAACGTTCGAATCGTCCTTCCACTTAGTTTCATCGTCTCATAAAAATAATTATTCACAAAATAAAATCGCACGGGTCGCACATAACCCTATTGAAAACGTTCGAAATAAACAAGACGAAGTAATTAACATTAGTCGTACAAAATTACCTTATCGCAATATTACGTACATGCAAACCTATTTCGTCAAGAACGAATTCATCGATACGGAATCATCCGACGTATACATAACTCTCTCGAAAACATCACAATCCAATCAAACACAAAAGCCATAATACAACACATACAACCACATTACGGTATGTTTGCAAAATAGCCAAACCATCCCAAGTCAATCAGTTCAATCGAGTTAACTCATGCTTGCTAATCAGCCCAGCCAGGATAAAATAAGGATATTTGTGATGATTCTCGGATGAGTCCAGTCAAAAAGAAAATTACAAGTTAAAGAAGGTTCACGAGCTTGCTAGCTATGGATGCATATCCAAAAGGAAAGAAAAAGACATACATATGTCATCGCAGGGTGCTCACACATGGTTCCATACCCAAAAGAAAATATTACAAGATCACCCTCTCACTTTCGTCCCAAACGTGGTCAAAATCTCAATAAGCATCGCCGTTCACAGTTATAAATATATTACATGGCACGGGTTCTTCATGATCGGACTTCATTGGACAATGTCGTCTCAAGTTCTCACAACTTACGATCACTCGACCAGATCACTTACCACATAAATACATAAAAGGCAATGGTTTACCACACAAACATCAACTATGGCTATCTATCGTTTAACCATCGATGATCAAGGATGGTTGAGTTAAGCAAACAGGATTCCTTACTTAAATAAACGAAGACGGCAATGGAATGGTCTTCCAGTTACCGATGCACAGTTGGTAAACTTCAACAATTTATCGCGTGTCGTTAAACATATCAAAAGAACGAGGAAAGAAAATAAATAAGGTACGATACGTTTGATGTAGGAGAAGTCTTCGTCATTTCCCTCAGTGTTACCCAAACTCGGATTCCCTCTACTTTGGCAGTCTTCTATTTTTGTTAAAAACTCTTCTCAGTATCGATACGAGCCCTTTTGGTATTTCATCAACACCCTCGTGATTCCGCCGAAATTCGCATGTTACATTCAACACATAATAATAAAAAAAAACATTTTCCAAAATTACTCGGTCAAGGTGACTTGCCAAGTCAACGCCAAATGAAAGAAGAGATTTCAAGGAACACAAGAAAATTCAAAATTTTCTTTAGGAATCAAAGAGAATACGATTACTTGCATAAGGATCCACCGTTTTAAAAAGAAACGTTCTCATCCAAACGTTTATCAAAACACTACAAGTTTCAAGATGACCAATTGACTTGAAACTACATCGCCCTTCCAAAACTATGCATAACTAGCTAGATCATGCATACTTGAGGACCAAGCAACGACAATTAACAAAACAGGACTCTTCCCGAATTATGCATAGTTAGCTAAGCTGTGCATAATTGAGGATCGAGTGACAACACAAACATTATTATGACACACCGAAGATGACTATGAAAGTTTTCGACCTAAACTTCAAAATAATTAAATCATTTGAAATGGAATTTGAAATGGGAAAATATTGTCACTATCGTTTTAAGAAACACATCAAACATTTTTCGTCCACTTTGGAAACATATTTTTGCTTTGCCTGTTTATAAGGAAAATAAATAAATCATTAAATAAATAAATCGACACTATTTGCATTTGATTGAACGAACCATTTAACACACTCATACATATTTTCAAAATAGACTATTCACAAAATAACGGTAAGGTGGTTCAAGATTAAAGATCATTGCAAGCACATCAAGTAATAAAATCAAAAATCAATGGGATCGAACGAGGTAAACGAGCAATATAATTGCCAGCTAAAATTAACTACATCAGAAACGAAAATACTTCAAATATATGACAAAAGTCTCGGGATAACAACAGCGATCTAAGAATACATGGAGTAAAAATTGAATATCAACACAAGCGTCAAAAATAAAACAACGCTCATAATTCCCATCGTCTCGAGTTGCACACACATTCCACCAAGGGTATACGGGGAGAGAAGAATAATCACTTGGTTAAATAGAAACAATTTCACCAGGAAGATCGAGTTCTTTCACCTCTACAATTTGATAAAGCGGCTTCGTCTCCTTGCTTTTGTTCAATATAAATAAATAACCAATTTAATAAAGATTTATAGCATCATTCAAGTAAGTACAGAATTTTAGGTTCCATTAACCGAAAGAAGAAAAGTTACGGCGTCCATGAACATGACAAAAATACACCGGGTAACATACCCTCATTATCAAGTACTAGCAAAATAGTAGTTTTAAAATAAATATAATAATAATGGTTTCATACCATAGACAATATTAAAATAAACAATCACATGACTACTCAAGCTTAGATATAGACTTGCAAAATCAGAGAAGTGATGCTGTACGATCGAACCATCGTGACTCAAAAAATTACGTCTTAAGAAAATAATACAAATATGCGTTTGTTGGGTAATCCATTTGCATTTTCTAGTTAATGTTACCTTGTACATTGTAGAACCGAACATTTACACATTTTCAATTTGTGTTACACCATTAAATAATTTATACCTTTCATTTCTCAATCTTTACAAAGTTTTTATTTCTGGAAAAATTACAATCTCTAGGTAATTATTAACATTAGTAGATGCGGTGACTCGGTTATTATAATTGATAAAATCATTAGGCTTGAAAATCTCAATACTTGTGTCAAAATCCCATTAATATTCATATCTTAAGTACCAAAAACGTACATAGTAAGAATTTTCAAAGTTTTAGGTTATTATTATTATGACTTACCTTATCACATATATACAAGTAACCAACGCAACTCAAATTAGTCCAACTGACTCTTAAAATTAACCTTGACTTTTTATTATACACATGTCTTCCTTAGAATTTGTATGCTATATTTTATTCACGCGACTCGAGTCAGGCGTCAAAGACGTTTCACGTAGTATTATCTCGGATAAATTACTGATTTTAGTCGAGACTTGAATCTCAAAAATAATAATAATATAATAATTAATCAGAAATGCTTATTTCAATAATTCTAAAATGTAGAAAATTCGACTTTTAATCCTTAGCCCATTATCAAACGGTTTTTATTTTTATTTTATTTTTATTTTTTTAACATTAACACATCTCGCAGCGGAATAAAACAAACGATTTTTCAAACGATTTTTAAACAAGCATCATCGAATTATGCATAGTGATTCCCTATAACGACAATTAAATAAACAAATGATTTCCAATGGCGTTCCATCAATGTTTAAAAATTTATTTCAAGCGTTAGAATTTCTCACTTATAGTGTATATTCCGATTTTATCCCAGTTTATTCACTACAACAAGTAACGTGTTCTAGTTTACACCAATGCATACGTAAACATAAACTTATGTTTAAAATAAAACCAATTTTACAAAGTTTTTAGCTCCGAAATACATGACCAATTCTTCTAATCATGTTTTATATTACAAGATACGCCAAAAGTTTGCTATATTGACCCGAAAATTAATTCATACTAAATCCAAGTTACATATACTCAACAGTCATATCGTAAATTTTATTATAAACTCCTTTTTCAAATTATATTAAACAAATTCTTAACAAATCCATCACTAGCTTCTAGTATCAAATTATTAATATATAAAAACAAGGATTTTATGAGTAATATAAATTACTTATTATGATATACCAACCAAGGTTGAAGGAAAAATAATTTCACTTTGTCCATGTCTTCTATACACTTATTTTTACTTGTTACAAGACACATCATAAGTTATTTTTATCCAAAAGTTTCATCCGCCAAGTATTAAATATGTAAAACACTTTATGTTTAAACCATTCAATCAACAAAGTTTAGTGCTTACTTAACTCACACAAATGCCGGACCTCGTCATATATACTATCAAATTCAAAATAATAAAACAACAAGAACAAAAATGAAATAAACGAAGCGAGAATACGTATGTTAACTAATTTTTGTTATCGGCCTCGGATGAGTCTCGAAATCGTACTCCACAAAATTAACACAAAAACCAACCAAATTGCAAGTTATCGCGATTGATCACAACGCTAGTCTATTTTAAAACACATCTTAAAATTCAAGTAGAATAGTAAACAATGATTAAATGGCAACACGCCTCAACCACGTTTTATAACATACACACATGATTTGCCGCCACGATGTACGCATCGTTGATTATACTTCGTCTATATTATAGTCACGCCAACCAATATATCAAACCTATAAGGAATAAAGGAAATACAGTAATACGATAGTAATTTACGTTCCAAAAAGAAGATGTCCCAAAATGACACATCACAGTGCGATAACGACCATCGAGATCACTCTAGTCGATATAAAATATGTTACGAAGCGTTATTTACGTATCTAGAGTATCAAACGAGGTTTACACTGGGTTATTCGATCAATAAATTAATTATCAAGATTGATAATTGGCGGTGAGGCTGAATTCTCAACAAAACCACATTTAAAATGTACAATAATCACGCAAGGACCATTGCTTCGCGTGCAATGCCTTTAAATATCATAGTATATACATACTTATACATACAATCATTCCTACATACACGTAGGATTACAACGCAGTGTTGCCATGTAATGCAATGTAGCCCGTATGCCAATTACATGCAACATATAAGATAATCTTTACAAGAATTTGAAAATTACGATGATAAGTACTCAACGTACACAACAATATATCTCAATATATATCAAAGTACTTACTTACTAAATACTAGGAGAATTCATGCCAGTTTTGAGGGATACATCTAAAATATAAAGCAATGCTAAAGAAATCTTACCGGAGCCATGCAGGATAGTTGTGTGCTTGGAGAATTTCTTACGACACCAAAAGTTATAGTTTAGGATTTTTCAAAATGACCTAGTTCTTTATAACTCATGGCTCTGATTACCAATCTATAACACCCCCACAAATGCTATGCGCAGCGGAACTACAACATTTGGGTGCTACGTAGTTATCATCACACATAAGCTATATTAAACGACTCAAAGAGACGTAAAAGTTTAAACATAAATTAAAGTTTGATTAAATCATCAAAGTCTACAGTTTTCCAATTCCCAAGATGATACAAAACAGAGTTTGCGTTTAGGTCCCCACTGAATCTCAACTCAAAAGTACATTTTCGTTCACATGACATAATATAAAATATTTAGGTGCTAAAAGGGAAGAAAAACAAAGTAGACCGCCAAGCCACAACAACTTCCATCCTCGCATGCTCCGCTGCTATCAATCTTGGTTACCTGAAACACATGCTTAAAACCGTCAACACAAAGGTTGAGCGAATCTATAGGTTTATCAAATCATAAGTTGAACATAAGTATTAAAACCAATCATGACCGTTCAATAGCATTGTCGTACTCACAATCTATTATTCAAGGATATGACAATTGTGTTTAAGCTCATGACACTAGTCCGTTAACTCAATCACCCGCGTAATAATTACCGGCGTGATTCAGATGAAACCAGTGCCCCTACTAAAGGCATTAGTTGCAATTATACCTTATCTCTTATCACAAATTATCCGTCCGCAGGGGGTATCAACGTACTAGCCCTCGTCTCGGATAGGGTAGTCAACCCCATAGTACTATCACTTTGTATAAGCGGCTATTTCCCCCTTCGCAAGGGCAAGACAATAGTTAATAGTTCATGAAATTAGGGCCTTTTGCAACGAGGTACTCAACATAATTTCAAGGCAACATTTGGGTCCAACAATCATTCATGACTTATGTTCATTTTCATTTAAATAGCATGTATCCCCCTCGCGGGTAAAAACATTTGAAATAAGTAAAGTACGAGGCTATAGACTCACCTTGCGTAGTAGTAGTGGTTCTAGCGAAGACGTAACGAGAAATGTCACCGACGACGTGGATGCCCGGGAAAATCAAATACTTGGCCTAAAAATCAAGGTACGTAAACCAAATCAATACTCCGTGTACATTATTGTACTAAACACACTCATGTGAAAACACACTCAATGCTTATGAAAACTCACACCAAAACCAAACAAGTAGTTGTTACTAGACTCGAACCATTTTTATACTTTATTAAAACTATTACTCATTTTACAATTCTGCCGGTACATACCGAATGTACCGGCTGTTTTACCCCACTTAGACCACTCCTAAAAATCTGAGAAAATTTGTAAAAATCACTTATAATCTGTAGAAACCCCATACCAAATTGCATAAAAAATTTTCACTTCTAAGACCTTCTGCCCGACACATCTTTGAAGTACAAAATTCGGACAGTTTTGCACACTCGACTTGTAAGATCATTTTGACCATCTTAACCAATACCATTTTCAAATCCGACTCTTGATTATGAAAATAAACTCAAAATGCAAAGTTTAGGGCCTGAGAACAGCCCTTGACCATTTTTGAAACTCAACTTATAGTCCCCGAGATTTGACCCAATATCGACAACAATTTCGTATTGTGTCGATACGCATCTCCCGGTACACGAATATTAAAAATAGCATAACTTCCTCCTCGTTTTGGGTTAGAAGCTCTACCTTATACCAAATCGAAGCTTAGGAAAAACTCTTCAACAATATCTTATCATCCCAACACTTAACCAAAAGATACTATATGAAAAACAGCCTTAAACCTACTGATCTAAAATGACTCTATCAAAATCATATCAAAACATCTTTTTGACCCATTTCAATCATTTATATACTTCTAATAACACCTAATAATCATCATAAACAAACAGAAACATCCTAATTCACTTGTATGATTAATCTTGAATAAAATCCATTTCAATAAGAACACATGCATTCAAATAAAAGATGATTAAAATAATAATAACAAGTTAGTGGAACCTTACCCATATTAATTTGGATCAAATGATCAAGAACACAATAAGCCCCAAAAATTTCGCGGCTTATATGGTCAAGAACACCAAGATAAGACCTTTTTCAAGCTTCAATATTACACATCATTGTTCCTAAACACAATTTAAACACAAACCCACTTATTTAATTAGATCAAAACATAATATTTTTCAAAATCTATAAAAATTAAATCTTGAAAAAAAAATTGTTGCATGTTGAATATTTTTGGTGGGATTTACTTATCTTGATAATACAAAGGTGGGTCTTTGATTAGATTTTCCAAAAATCAAATTTTGGTGGTGGTTCATGGTGGTGGTGTGGTGGCCGTAGGTTTGAGAGAGAGGGGAGGAGAGTGTGTGAAATTTTTGAGTGTAAAAATGAAAAGAATGTGTGTGAAAATTCTTTTTATATGGTGGGGAGGGTAGATTGTGTAATATTAGTTTTATTTTGGCCTTAGTTGTAAGATAACTTTTTAAAAAGGCAAAAATGGTACCTAGTATGTTTTTATAAATTTACGAGAGTCGAGTTTCGTCCCGGCTACCTCAAAGTACTTTTAGATGGTTCAAACGCACACAAAAACGAATATACATATGGTTCCGACTCGACTTAAAATGTAATAAAAATAAAATCTCGAAAAACTCAAATATCGATCAATCGACAATAAAAGATAAATTGTGGGCATCCGTCGGTATCGTAGTCGTTATCGGTTCTTCTTAAATCGTCAAATGTTAAATTACGAACGTAAACGGTGGTTTTAACTTAAACCGTCAAATCTATAACAAACGAAATTTCTTAAAAATTTCAAAAATATTCGTAAAATAGGATTAAATAAATGACGTTGGGCTCGGGATATCACATCCACAAGTGAGCCACAACTTAAGAGTGGTGCTCATACTGAACAGCTCTTGAGACAATAACTTAGCATCATATGGCACATTCACGGGTATTACATCAGGTATCTTGCCAAATACCCCATACTTCACGTACAACACACCCGGCTGAGCCTCCAACTCACAGGTGCGACCTGCCCGGGTGGGGGTCATCATTCCCAATCGATCCATTCGTCTGTACGAGCGCCTACCCATCATAGGTAGTTAACGGTTCACGATTTATAGGGACTTTTCACTGGCAATAAGCAAACTTAGCCTTACTAAGAGTGGCTCATTACCTATACAATCAACGCTTGTGTTCATTTGCCAAAAGAATTCAATCAAACGTCTTTACGTTTATTTACAACAGCTTGTATTCATTCAAAGCATATATTCAAACAACGAATGTTTATTCACAAACATGTATCCTTTTAAAGGATATATATAATCTCATATGATTATTTACTAAAAGTATGTATTCCCCTCGCGGTTTTATAAACATATATAAAGCAGTAAAAGCGAGGCTATGAACTCACCTGATATAGCTATTACACGTAGATCAAGGAACAAATGTCCAATAGTCGATACACGAATTCACAAGATATCAATCGCTCATTGATCGAGAACGAGATGCCCAACGGTCGACATATGACCGAATGAGACCTAAAATGACGAGACGCATCTTAGGCTCTAGACTATACATAAGTCATATATATATATATATATATATATATATATGTAAATAGTTCACTTTAGTAAGTTTGGACATTGTATAAGTTTTATAAAACTTTTTATAAAACGTTTGATAACAATTTACCATATATTTCCTTATTTTGACAATTAAGCCAATTCTAGCCCATTAGTGGCCCATTACACATTCATATAACCTAAATCCATTTCAAACTCAATATTTATCTCCAAATATATTATTAATCTCATGTCGAATAATGACCCAATAGCCATTATAATTGTAAGTTGCGCTTTTGCGGCCACGGTCCATTTTGTATGCTTTTCGGGTTCTAAAACGCCCTAATATGATGTCGACTTAATATTTCATGATGGCCGGATCTTTGTTATTCTAATTGTCAGTATATAAATGAGTTTATATTTCCCGATAAGTGGGTCCTACCACTTTGGTTTTTATAAAAATCGTCACGGTAAACATTAATTTAATATAGTCCAATTCTTACAATTTCCCGACATCCCTCGTAGATTAGGTCGCTTCTCCTAAACCGTAAATAATATAGATGAGTTATTATTTTACCCAAGTCATTATTAACTTATTTAGTTTACTTATTATAAGTTAAATTGCCCCTAACTTATATTTTTCATAGCCTATTTTCCCATTTTCTCACTTAGAAGAATTGGCTATTTTTAGCTGTCAATCTCGTTTTCACCGTTTCGACCGCCATTTTCAAGCCATAATGAACTGGTGGACTATCCAATTGATTCTAGTTCTTCATAAATTTATCTACAACCTATACTTTTACCTTTTTTAATGGTTAGGATTTCTTATAAGAGTTTTTAGTCCTTCAATACAGTATTTTCAGATTTTACACTTTTTATCGTTTCGGCCATATCTAAATAATCGGGTATCGTCACGAGACGAGCAACCCGGACAAATCACCACAAAACACATGTCTAACTTCCTATATTTTCAACTAAGGTTCAAAATTTATTGTTTTCCTTGTAAACACGTTTATGCCACTAATCACAGCCTCAAATCATAATAAGGGCTTTTTTTAGCTAGTTTTCTTTAATTCAAATCCATATATAATGTCCAAATATTACAAGATAATACTTGTAAATATAAGTATAGAGATAAAATTAAAATATAAATAATTAAATCATTACAAATTTAATATAGCAATGAATTAAATAAGAATCTTACAAAAATGAAGATATTCATAATAATGTCATAACACTTGACTCTTCAAAATGAGCATATGATTTAGCTAGAAAATAAAGTAAGGAGTGATATGATGGACTTTTGGTTTCACGGCAGCATTTGAAAATGAAGAGTTTGGTGTACTAGTTTCTCTAATGCATCTATGAGATGGAAAGATAAAAGTGAATGATCAGATTTATGAAGGATATGTATCAAAGTCACAGATACTACACGTATCTTTTTTGATATACAAATGACATGCAACCTTGAGAAACATATAATAATCTTATTAGTTAATCTTTATCCAAGAGTATGATATAGCGGGTATTATCGAAGCCCGATATTTTAAAAGTTACGCGATTAGAAAGTTACAAGTGAAACACGAAAAATAAACTCTCAATATAAAATAAAAACTTCAAAATTCGGAGAAGGTTAATATTTCGATATATAAATTAGGGCTTAGAATTTAATAAATTTAACGCGTCGAATAAACGAATGACGTCTAAAGTCTTAATGCAAAATATGAAAAATGCTCATAAAACGAGAATTTAAAATGACGACCATAGAAAATATTTCTATGTCATAATGAAAATATTCACGGTCGATGACGGACATAGACTTTGTCGATAAATAATAAATGACACGTATTTGATACGTTAAAACCTTATCCTTGCCCGTTCGCCGAGAAATCAATATTATTCATTGAACGAACATGACAAATAAAAGTCGAGTAATAACTATTGATCCGAATTCTAGAAATAAGATTAGATCTTGGTCTAAATGTTGATTTTAAAGTTTGGATTATTACCAAAGATTGGTGAGAAAGAGCGAGAGTTGCTTGATTTGGGTTTGAGTGATTTGGAGCGTAGTTTGAATGAAGCATTTAGGAGATGTCTGTGTTGGAAAGTGGTGAGTATGTAGAGATGAAGAAAAAGGTGAACTCGATGGAGATTCAGTTGAATGTGGCTCGCGCAATGCGCGAGAAGGCAGAAAAAGAGTTACATGTGTCTGTTAGTTGGAACATTAGGTTTTATGCTGAGATGGCTGAGTTTATGGCAAATGCTAGAAATGGAGCTGGCGGTAGTGGAGCTGGCGGTAGTGGAGCTGGCGGTAATAATGTGAATGTTAATAATGTGAATGCCAATGGTTAAGGAAATGTAGGAGCACCTGGACATAATGCACCTAAAGTTGGTGGTTGTACTTATGTGACGTTCATGAAGTGTGACCCACTCCCTTTTAATGGAACTGAAGGTGTAGTAGGATAAAGTCAGTGGATTGAAAAGATTGAGTCTGTGTTTCGCATTAGTAAGTGTAAGGAGGAAGATAAGGTGAATCTTTCTATGGATACCCTTAGAGGTCGTGCATTGACTTGGTGGAATGGGAGGATTTCTTTTATGGGCATTGATGTTGCTAATGCTACTCTATGGGCTAAAATTAAGAAGTGGATGACACAGGAGTTTTGTCCTCGTAGTGTGATCATAAGGTTGGAACAAGAGTTGACTCATTTGAGGATGAAAGGTGTGGACATTGATAGTTATACAAATCGATTCCATGAGTTGGCTTTGTTGTGTCCCCGGTTGGTTGAACCTGAGGAGATAAGGATTGAGCAATACATTAAGGGGTTGACCAAGAACATCCAATGGGATGTGACATCGTCAAAGCCATTGACCATTGATGATGCGGTTCAGATGGCTTACCAGCTCACTGGACAAATCATTCTGGATAAGGAGGATGAAGCACATGCTGGTGAGAAAAGAAAGGGTAAAGCGATCGTGGAGGTCGAGGTGACAATAGGCAAAATTTCAATCGCCATCAAAATCAAAGGAGGGGAAATTCAAATGCTCTGACTAACAATGCACCGCGAAATGATGAAAAGTGTCCAAAGTGTGGTAATAAGAGGCATGCTGGTGATTGCTGGAAGTGCCAAAATTGTGGAAAGCTAGGACACAAAGTGGAAAAGTGTAAGAGGGGAGTCGTTTGTTACAATTGTAGAGAATAGGGTCATAAGAAGCCAGATTGTCCAAAATTGAAAAAGAATGGCCAAGGAAGAAACAACCAGGGTGGTGTTTATCAACTTGGGACGGTTGATGTTAAGAAGGAGGATCCGTATGTCGTTACTGGTACGTTTTTACTCAACAATCATTATGTTGTTGCTCTATTTGATTCGGGGGCTGATAGGAGCTTTGTATCTACCAAATTTAGTGCCCTTATTGACATTGAACCTATTGAGATAGATACCAGTTATGAAGTAGAATTGGCTGATGGTAAATTGGTAAGAACTAATAAGTTATTGCAAGGGTGCTCTTTAAATCTCTTGAACCATTCCTTCTCGATTGATTTGATGTTAATTAAACTAGGTAGTTTTGACATTATTATTGGTATGGATTGGTTATCCATGAATGATGCTACAATTTTATGTGGAGAAAAGAAGGTTAAAATTCCTCTTAAGAATAGGACGTTAGTAATTGATGGTTGATATTTTGTTTTGCTAGGTTCAATTTTATTCTCGATATCCTCTCGAATTGATCTCGGTCTTAAGTGGAATGATTTGTTCTTGGTTACTAAAAAGGAGTTGGTTTGTTTATCTATTTTTAAACTAATAACACTTAAATGTAAATGACGTTGAGTAACTTAAAATTGAGTGCTTGAAAACGTAAAGGAAAGATTAGAAAATTACTTTGAAAACTTAATTGAATTAATGCTTAAAAACTTGTTCTATCGGAATATCAAAAATTATTTCTATCGGAATATAAGAAAATCAAAGGCATCGGAATGTAATCATAACTACCATCGGAATGTCCATGTTTATCACCATCGGAATATTCAAAATACAAGCTGTCGCAATGATGCAGTTGGAGTGAAGACGATCGGAATGAAACTATCGGAAAGATCTAGATCGGAATGTTGCAAATAAAATTTGGCCAGAGTTTCGCCTAGAAGAGGACCTAAACCCCGTCGGAATGTGCGATCGCAAATTGCGATCGCAATCCTAGATCGGAATAGGTGGACTTACAACCTATCGCAAAGTAAAACCCCTTTTTGGGTTATTGCGATACCAAGCAAAGAAGACCCGTCGGAATGTGTTAAAACCCTTGTATTGCGATGGAATAAAGGCAGCTATTTTCCGAAAATGGTGGAAACTCAAAAAGTTCAATAAGCACTTACAATAAGCTATATAATCCGAAACTTAAATAACTCAAAACACTTAAATTTAACCACTTTTGAAAACAAGAAACTTTAAACTTAATAAACAAAACTTGTGAATGATTGAAACTATGAAGTAATCCGAAAACAATAAGTTTCAACAAGCAATAAACCAATAAGCATGGAGAGCTTATGGCTTATTCACGTAGAGCTTAAGAAGACACAAGAAAGATCAACTCTATTCACGAACACATCCAAAATCCAAACCGTATGGAATTCAACAATCGGATCAAGGAACTTGACAAATCAAGAAAAGTAGGAAAAGCTTAAAGAACTTAAAAGCATAAACTTGGTTAAGATTAATGAAATCACAAGTACAAGAAAGCTTGAATTAAAAGATGAAAAACAAAGGAAAAGTTTAGTGAGAGAAAGTATGGAACTTTCTCTCTCTAAAACTAGAGAAAAATGAAAACTAAAGACTAGCTAAAACTAAGTGTGTGAAAATTTTTGAGGTGAAGGCTTTATATAGGCGTGTGTATGGTGTTGATGGGCTTTTGATTGGGCTTTGATTTGGGCTTCTTTTTCTTCTTTCTTCTTAAGTCTTCATGCGTCTTTAAATAAACGTTTCCGACTTGGATTTGAGAAGTGTCGGTGAATAATTCCAACTCGTCTTATAATCTTTTATTTAATAGACTCGAGTTCTTCGACATAAATGAATCTTCCATCTTTGGCTCTATTCTTCGATAAATCTTCAAATAGGCACAATGACTTCAAATCTTTTGCACCTTGTGGACAATAAACTTCGTCTTGAGCCCTTTTCTTCGATAAAACCCGTGCAATCCCATGTTTTCTTTAATATTCATCCGGTCGACTCTGAAAACACAATAAACACAAAAACCACGCATAATTCCAAACAAATGATATTAAATACGTGTTTTGGTCTTGTTTTAGCCCGATTTAAGTGGTAAAAGGATGGGTGTTTTCACACCTATCAAATCCCCTACACTTAACCATTGCCATGCCCTCATGCAATGCTTAGTGACAAAGCACAATTACACTTTTCTCATTATTAATTAACCTTGGCCTTATTAAAATACTACTAAACAAAAATTTAAAGTACTAAGAAATTAAAATTTTAATGTAAACAAGAGAATAGGAAGTAACTTATGTGGTAATAACTTGGAAAGAGATCGAGGACTTACATTAGGGCTTCGGTGCTGCGAAGATTTATCACCCTCAAGTTTCACGTTCCCCAAACTAAGCTTAAAAACGAGATCATTGTCATTATAAGTTAGTAATTCAAACACTCACACACATGGCTTAATTAAATGCTTAAACTCCCTTATTCCTAGGTGTATCTCTTATATTTTATTTTTGTCTTAGAATGATCATGAAGATGCATTTTTGGACTTATTTCCATAGTTTATTAGGGCTGAAAGCAAAGTAGGACGATTTGATCAATAGTTAGCTAAAGGTCAAAATCTTTTAAAACTGCTTCTCGGGATATCAAAAAGTTCATATCTTGGCATAACTTGGTTCGCGATTTGAGACCTTTCTCGGGCCGATATTTGGCATGTACTTCATACTTCATATCTTCGAGAGACGTTCTTGAGATAATGGTCTTCTCATCATAATATAGTTTCTTCACTTTGGAGACTTTGAGGGGTACTCCAACTTTGTTGACCATGACTTCATGATTATTTCTTCAATCTCTAATTGGGATTTTGAGATACAACGATCCGCCTCCTTTTCGGACTTGGATCTATTTATCCTCATACCTTGTTAGGGTCTTTTCGGATAGACTTCTCCATGATCTTTATGGGAGTTGATTGCTTTTCGTCGTGAGTCTTGATCCTTCATATTGATTTTGGGAATAATGCTTTTCACATCACTTTGGATCTTCAGCAATAAAATTGAATCCTCATGCCTTGTTAGGGCCTTTTCGGACTCGCCAATCTTCGCGCCCCGCTTCATAAGTTATGCCTTGGCTATGAACTCTCGTCATTACCGAGCAACTTTTAAACGATCTTGGGCTAGAAGCTAAGTAACTTTTCAAATCGTAAGACCTTACTTATTGCAGATAAATTATTAGCAAGTGTTGGGAGAATAGGCAAATAATTACACCAAGTGGGCTTGCGCAAGAATACCGACTTATAATTGACTCTATCATTTCTCGTCCTCCACAGTTTAAAATCTCAAGTAATGAGACTCGTGGACACTTAGCCTAATAAACCAATTAAGGTCCATATGGTTAAGGATACTAGCTAGAATAAACTTGGATAAGTCTATTCGGGTTGAGTCAAAATAAACGCAACGGGCCTAATATGTCAAAAATTTCTAAACTAGCCACACCACTTATTAATATTTTTGACTTTATTGTGGAATATATACATATGAAAGCAACGATAAAAATTTAAAAATTACGACTAAATGGCCAAAGTTAATTAAAAATTTGAAAAATGTTGAAAAATAGGATTTTCTGGTTAAATGAAGGCACTTTCATGGAAAAGTCCACTTAAAACTTCGATAGAAGTCCCCCCTACACTTAAGATAAACATTGTCCTCAATGTTTAAGCATGTGGGAAAAGTTTCCCCTACACTTATGACATTGTGCACGTTGGTTAACTTGAGTTAAGGAAGAGACGACTAAAGTGATCAATTTCAAATGTGAGTATGAAGAAAATTGAATCACGATAGTTGAGAGATAGAACCGGATTTCGGATAACACGGGAGCACGGTTCTTCAAAGTTTCCAAGAGTGCACTTATCCCTGTAATCACATCACCATACAAATACAAACACCTATGCAGGCCCCCCTACACTTAGGAGGTTAAAACGTAAAAGGATAGATACTCGGGCTGCCTCCCGAGGAGCGCTTGTTTTTGATGACCGAGTCACGAGCCTGACTTGACCCAAAATTAGTTCATGGGGAACGTGGTGAGGGATGTTGTCATCTCCTGAGAGATGTCCTCACCAAAGTATAGCTTCAGACGCTGGCCATTCACCTTGAAATTGGGCCCATTTGGCTGAGAAAGCTCAATAGTCCCATACGGAAAGACGTTGGCGACGGTGAATGGACCAGACCAGCGGCTCTTCAACTTGCCAGAGAAGATCTTCAACCGAGAGTTGAAAAGTAAGACTTGATCACCAACGTGGAACTCTCGGTTCTTGATTTTTGCGTCATGGAGGATCTTCGTCTTCTCTTTGTAGATCAGCGAGTTCTCATAAGCTTCATTCCTTAGTTCGTTGAGCTCGTTGAGTTGAATCTTGCGATGATCACCGGCTTTGTTGATGTCGAAGTTAGCCCACTTCAAGGCCCAGTGCGCCATATGCTCCAGCTCGATGGGAAGGTGGCATGCTTTCCCGTACACAAGACGATAAGGTGTACAACCGATCGGGGTCTTGTAAGCAGTACGGAAAGCCCACAGAGCATCATCTAACTTATCGGCCCACGTGGCACGATGCTCTCCCACAGTACGCTCCAAAATTCGTTTCAATCCACGATTGGATATCTCGGCTTGCCCATTGGTTTGGGGATGATAAGCGGTGGAAAGACGGTGATTGACACCATACTTGGCCATGACTCTTGCAAATTGGTCGTTGCAAAAATGAGTCCCGCGGTCACTGATAATAGCACGAGGAACGCCGAATCGAGCGAACAGCGATTTCAAAAAGTTACAAACCACCCTTGCATCATTAGTAGGTAAAGCTTTGGCTTCAACCCACTTGGAGACGTAGTCAACGGCAACAAGGATGTATTTGTTTCCTTTAGATGAAGGAAATGGCCCCATAAAGTCGATACCCCAAACATCAAAGATTTCACACTCTTGAATGAAATTCTGAGGCATCTCGTCTTTATGTGTGATCGTGCCTTGTTTCTGGCAAGCATCACATTTTTTAACCATATCGTGAGCGTCACGATAAATGGAGGGCCAATAAAATCCTGAATCAAACACTTTTTTGGCGGTGTAGTTGGGACCAAAGTGACCACCAGTGGGTCCTTTGTGGCAAGCATCAAGGATTTCGAAGGCTGCCGATCCATCAACACATCGGCGAATAATCAAGTCAGCACATTGTTTGAAAAGATACGGGTCATCCCAGAAGTAAGTCTTTATGTCTTTGAAGAACTTCTTCTTTTGCTGGGATGTTAACCCGTCAACGAGGACTCCACCCGCTAAGTAGTTTGCAATGTCTGCGAACCACGGGGTTTCGTCAGCAGTCGAGTTTATAGACATTAAGGTCTCCAGGGGAAAAGAATCATTGATTTCTTTGTTTGGATGATCCCCCTGGTAAGGATCCTCAAGTCTACTGAGATGATCCGCGGCTAGGTTTTCTGCTCCTTTTTTATCGCGAATTTCGATTTTAAATTCCTGGAGCAGCAAAACCCAGCGAAGAAGTCTTGGTTTGGAATCTTGCTTTGTCAACAAGTACTTCAACGCGGAATGATCGGTGTACACAATGGTGGTAGAAAGGACAAGATAGGGGCGGAATTTTTCAAAAGCATAGACAACAGCTAAAAGCTCTTTTTCGGTTGTCGTATAATGCAATTGTGCCCCTGTCATTGTCTTGCTAGCGTAATGGATCGGTTGGAAGTGTTTGTTCACTCTTTGTCCAAGAACCGCTCCAATAGCAAAATAACTAGCATCGCACATCAACTCAAAAGGCAGCTCCCAATTGGGGGTGACCAAGACGGGTGACTTAGTAAGCTTATCCTTAAGTGAGTCAAAGGCTACAAGACACTCTTTGGAGAAGATAAAAGGAGTATCTTTTTCCAAGAGGTGGGTCATCGGGCGAGCGATTTGAGAAAAATCTTTGATGAATCGACGGTAGAAGCCCGCATGACCCAGAAAACTTCTCACACCCTTCACGGTTGAAGGTGGAGGCAACTTAGCGATAACATCGACTTTGGCACGGTCTACTTCAAGACCGGCTTTCGAGATCTTGTGTCCTAGGACGATGCCTTCTTTTACCATAAAATGGCATTTTTCCCAATTCAGAACTAGGCGAGTGTCTTCGCACCGCTTTAGCATACGTTCTAAATTGGCAAGGCAAGCAGAGAAGGAATCGCCATAGACTGAGAAATCATCCATGAATACTTCCATAGTGTCTTCCACCATGTCATGGAAGATAGCCATCATACACCTTTGGAATGTCCCAGGAGCATTACATAAACCAAAAGGCATGCGTTTGTAAGCAAATGTTCCATAGGGACAAGTGAATGTGGTCTTTTCTTGGTCCTTGGGATCGATGGGAATTTGAAAATACCCGGAGAAACCGTCTAAGAAGCAGTAATAGTCATTACCAGCTAGACGCTCGAGCATTTGATCCATGAAGGGAAGAGGAAAGTGGTCTTTTCTCGTGGCATCATTGAGCTTGCGATAATCAATACAAACTCTCCACCCAGTAACGAGACGAGTGGGAATCAACTCGTTGTGGTCATTGGGAACAACGGTTATTCCGCCCTTCTTGGGCACACAATGGACGGGACTTACCCACGGCGAATCCGAAATAGGGTAGATCAAGCCGGCATCTAGAAGTTTGATAACCTCTTGTTTGATGACGTCATGAATTTTAGGATTAACCCTTCTTTGGTTCTGGATTGTGGGTTTGAAGTCATCTTCCATGAGAATCTTGTGAGTACAAAAGTTCGGATCAATTCCGCGGATATCGGAAATTTTCCAAGCAATTGCCTTCTTATGAGCTTTAAGCACAGCGATGAGACGAGTTTTCTCTTCTTCTTGCAAGTCCTTAGCGATGATGACGGGTAACTTCTTCTCTGCTTCAAGGAACGCATACTCGAGATGGGGCGGCAACTCCTTAAGTTCTAAATCTGGAGGATTTTCGACGGGAGGCGTATTCGAAGTCGGAGTCTCGATAGCAATAATAGTGGGAGATGGAGGGGAAGGATTGTCTTCTCTAAGGAGGTTTGCAATGAAACTAAGGTCTTCATCCCAAGTGGCAGTAGAATCGTCATTGTCTTGCTTCACATCTCCCAAGGTGGCTTCCAAATCTTTCCAAAGGAAATCACTTTCTCCAAATAGAGATAGTGATGAGTCGATAGAGGAAACGGTCTCAACATTGGGAAGAGAGGTAGGAATGTTTTTACAAGCATCCTTGAAGTGTTCTTCACAAGCCTCATCAAGAACGTCAATACAATTAACATTCTCGTAAGAAGAAGGCTGTTTAGATAACTTTCCCATGTTGAAGACTACTTTATCGTCACCCACTCTCATGATAAGCTCACCGGCTTCAACATCAATGAGAGTGCGACCGGTTCTCAAGAATGGACGACCAACAATGAGTGGCACACGTGGGTCCATCTCGTATTCGACGACAACAAAATCAGCAGGGAAGGTGAATTTGTCGACTCCTACAATGACGTCTTCGGCTATCCCCACTGGATAAGCAACCGTACGGTTGGCCAATTCCAAAGTCATCTTGGTGGGGACTAGCTCTGGGAGAGATAATTGCTTCCAAACACTTAGAGGCATAAGATTAATACTGGCACCTAGATCGGCTAGGGCCATGCAATTTTCTACTCCCGGGAAATTGCAAGGGATAAGAAAACGACCCGGATCACCAAGCTTGATTGGCAATTTCCTTAAGAGCACTGCAGAGCAGTTCTCATTAAGTTGGGTGTTGGCGAGATCGAGGAGCTTTTCCTTGTCGCTCAGAAGATCTTTAAACATTTTGGCATACTTGGGCATGTGAGTGAGAGCCTCAGCGAAGGAGATATTGAAATTCAGTTTTTTGAACATTTTAAGGAAGTTCGAAACTTGAATATCATCCTTGCTCTTTTGCTTCTCTTTCCTCAACCTTGAAGGATAAGGTATATTGGAAGAAGAGGAAGGCTTTGGAAGAATAGGATCACTCACATCCTTGGGTGGAGGAGGGGTAGAAGGAAGAGGTGGAGAAATTGGGGAAGGAGAAGGGTGAGGAATAGGAGCAGGCGACTCGTTCTCCTTAGTCACAACCACCGGTGGAGGTATAGGAAGCTCGGGTTCCTTGGTACCTTTACCACTGCGAGTGGTGATTGCTTTCATCTCCCCTCTTGGATTCGCAACGGTATTACTCGGAAGAGTACCCGAAGAAGAGGGTTGATTACTGTTGAAGAAACTAGCCATCATGTTCCTCAAGTCATTCGTTTGACTATCCATAGTGTTCTTCATATCAGCTCTTAGATCATTCCCTTGTTTCATCAGATCTGCTTTCAAGTTGCGCACTTCCTGTTGGAGATTATCCACGATCACATCGTTAGTTCTCATGTAGGTTCCAATGTCTTGATGTGATGCGGGGGTTTGGTTGGAAGGAGCAGTGTATGCGGGTGGTTGATAAGCAGGTTGCTGGTAAACTTGGGTGTTTCGTTGCGGTGGTTGTTGCTGCTTGTGAGGAGGGATGTATGGTGTACGAGTTTGTTGTTGTTGAGGAGGGCGGTTGAGGTTTTGTTGTTGGTTTTGGTTGTTAGGATTAAAACCAGGTGGTGAGAGATAGTTGTTGGAACGGTAGCTAAGCAAGTTGCGGTCACCTTGAGGTTTTGCTTGATAAGCAGGTTGAGTATAGGTGCCATATGCTGCATTAACATTCTCAGCAGGGTAGTCTTGGGTGGCAGTACAAGTTGTGTAAGAGTGAGGACCACCGCATATCTCACAAGGTTGGCTGACAGCATTCACTTGAGCGTTTTTGGCGTTGTTGCTGTTGTTGTTGCTGACGGTGTGGGTGACAAGCGATTCAAGAAGCGTGGTGATTTTGTCAAGTCGCTTGTCGCTGTCATTAGTGCTAGCACTAGCAACATTGGTCCTAACACTCTTGGTTTGCACACGAGATTTGTTCTCAATGATATCCCAAGCAGCATTGGAAGTCTTAGCCAATAAATTACCCCCTGAGGCACTATTCAGTGAATCTTGGTCATTCATGCTTAAACCATTGTAAAAAGTATTTATTTGATGAACTTTGGTAAAACCATGTTGTGGGCATTTTCTTAAAAGATCTTTAAAGCGATCCCAAGATTCACTGAATGAATCATCGTACTTTTGTTCAAAGTTTATAATCTCATTTCGCAAAGCGGTAGTACGAGAGGGTGGAAAAAAGTAGTTGATAAACTTTGTTTCCAAATCCGTCCACGAGAGAATACTCTGTGGCGGTTCCTTAGCAAGCCAATGCCGGGCTTGTCCCTCTAAAGAAAAGGGAAAAAGTTGTAACCTTATCACTTCTTGTGGAACGCCATTGAACTTGACCGTGTTGGTGAGTTGTAGAAATCTCTTGATATGGTCGTGTGGGTCATCAATGGTTCGTCCCAAGAATGGTTGAGCTGAGACCATCTGGATAAAGCCTGACTTTAGCTCGAAATTGTTGGCGGCAATTGGTGGTATAACAATTGGATCCGTGTTGCCATCAACGTGAGCTTGCAGCAATTCAATCATCGGGCGATTATCCGGAAGGGGCTCATTGTTGTTGTTATTGTTCATGTTGTTGAAAGGCGGGTTGTTGTTGTTATTATTGTTGTTCGGAGGTGGTATGTTATTGTTGGTTTGTACACCAGCCATGTCCAAGTTAACGAGAGGCTCGGGCTCTTGATAAGACGTGGATCGAGTGCGCATACACCTGCAAAAGAACGAACAAAGCAAAAATATTTTTGGTTTTTATGTTTTTTACTTTTTAGGATTTTTTGAAAATTTTATATTTTTTAGTTGTTTTTTTTGAGAATTTTTGATGAAAAAGAACGTTCACGGGGAACGGATCCCAAAATCCAAGTTCTTACAAAAAACTTTTGATCTTAACGAGAAGAGCCGGCAGCGGCGCCATTTGATATTTTGTTTTGCTAGGTTCAATTTTATTCTCGATATCCTCTCGAATTGATCTCGGTCTTAAGTGGAATGATTTGTTCTTGGTTACTAAAAAGGAGTTGGTTTGTTTATCTATTTTTAAACTAATAACACTTAAATGTAAATGACGTTGAGTAACTTAAAATTGAGTGCTTGAAAACGTAAAGGAAAGATTAGAAAATTACTTTGAAAACTTAATTGAATTAATGCTTAAAAACTTGTTCTATCGGAATATCAAAAATTATTTCTATCGGAATATAAGAAAATCAAAGGCATCGGAATGTAATCATAACTACCATCGGAATGTCCATGTTTATCACCATCGGAATATTCAAAATACAAGCTGTCGCAATGATGCAGTTGGAGTGAAGACGATCGGAATGAAACTATCGGAAAGATCTAGATCGGAATGTTGCAAATAAAATTTGGCCAGAGTTTCGCCTAGAAGAGGACCTAAACCCCGTCGGAATGTGCGATCGCAAATTGCGATCGCAATCCCAGATCGGAATAGGTGGACTTACAACCTATCGCAAAGTAAAACCCCTTTTTGGGTTATTGCGATACCAAGCAAAGAAGACCCGTCGGAATGTGTTAAAACCCTTGTATTGCGATGGAATAAAGGCAGCTATTTTCCGAAAATGGTGGAAACTCAAAAAGTTCAATAAGCACTTACAATAAGCTATATAATCCGAAACTTAAATAACTCAAAACACTTAAATTTAACCACTTTTGAAAACAAGAAACTTTAAACTTAATAAACAAAACTTGTGAATGATTGAAACTATGAAGTAATCCGAAAACAATAAGCTTCAACAAGCAATAAACCAATAAGCATGGAGAGCTTATGGCTTATTCACGTAGAGCTTAAGAAGACACAAGAAAGATCAACTCTATTCACGAACACATCCAAAATCCAAACCGTATGGAATTCAACAATCGGATCAAGGAACTTGACAAATCAAGAAAAGTAGGAAAAGCTTAAAGAACTTAAAAGCATAAACTTGGTTAAGATTAATGAAATCACAAGTACAAGAAAGCTTGAATTAAAAGATGAAAAACAAAGGAAAAGTTTAGTGAGAGAAAGTATGGAACTTTCTCTCTCTAAAACTAGAGAAAAATGAAAACTAAAGACTAGCTAAAACTAAGTGTGTGAAAATTTTTGAGGTGAAGGCTTTATATAGGCGTGTGTATGGTGTTGATGGGCTTTTGATTGGGCTTTGATTTGGGCTTCTTTTTCTTCTTTCTTCTTAAGTCTTCATGCGTCTTTAAATAAACGTTTCCGACTTGGATTTGAGAAGTGTCGGTGAATAATTCCAACTCGTCTTATAATCTTTTATTTAATAGACTCGAGTTCTTCGACATAAATGAATCTTCCATCTTTGGCTCTATTCTTCGATAAATCTTCAAATAGGCACAATGACTTCAAATCTTTTGCACCTTGTGGACAATAAACTTCGTCTTGAGCCCTTTTCTTCGATAAAACCCGTGCAATCCCATGTTTTCTTTAATATTCATCCGGTCGACTCTGAAAACACAATAAACACAAAAACCACGCATAATTCCAAACAAATGATATTAAATACGTGTTTTGGTCTTGTTTTAGCCCGATTTAAGTGGTAAAAGGATGGGTGTTTTCACACCTATCAATGGTAATCGAGGTGAATCCCGTCTATAAATCGTTTCATGTATTAAAGTCCGAAAGTACATCAGGAACGGTTGCGAGCTATTCTTAGGTCAAGTGACCGGGAATGAGTCTAAGGAAAAACGATTAGAAGAAGTGCCTATTATCTGTGATTTTCTTGAGGTATTTCCCAATGATTTACCCGGACTTCCGCTGATAGGGCAAGTTGAGTTTTGAATCGATCTAGTTCCTGGTGCTGCACCGGTGGCACGTGCGCCTTACCGATTAGCACCATCCGAATTGAAGGAATTATCCAAACAACTCAAGGAGTTATCTGATAAGGGTTTTATTCGACCGAGCTCGTCACCTTGGGGAGCTCCGGTCTTGCTCGTTAAGAAGAAGGATAGATCTTTCCGCATGTGCATCGATTACCGTGAGCTGAACAAGTTGACGATTAAAAATCGATATCCCTTACCAAGGATTGATGATTTATTTGATCAACTACAAGGCTCTAGTGTATATTCTAAGATAGATCTGCGGTCTGGATATCATTAACTTCACGTCCGTGAAGAAGATATTCCCATCACTGCATTTAGAACTCGTTATGGACATTATGCATTTCAAGTGTTGCCATTTGGGTTAACTAACGCACCGGCGATATTCATGGATCTAATGAATCGAGTGTGTAGACCCTATTTGGATAAATTTGTGATCGTGTTCATTGACGACATTCTAATCTATTCTAAGAATAAAGAGGAGCATTGAGAACACTTAAGGACTATCTTGAATTTGTTAAAGGATGAAAAGTTGTATGCAAAGTTTTCAAAATGTGATTTTTGGTTGGACTCTGTTCAATTTCTTGGTCATGTGATTAACAAAGATGGAATTCATGTTGATCTGGCAAAGGTTGAAGCCATTAAGAGTTGGTCTGAACCGACAACGCCAACTGAGGTGCGACAATTCTAAGGATTGGTTGGCTATTATAGACGATCCATTAAAGATTTTTCTTTAATAGCTAAACCCCTGACCAAGCTTACTTAGAAAAATAAACCTTTTGTATGGGGAAGTGAAGAAGATGAAGCTTTTCAGGTATTAAAGCAAAAATTATGTAGTGCACCTATTTTATCATTACCAAAAGGTAGTGAGGATTTTGTGTTATTTTGTGATGCGTCTCTTAGAGGTTATGGAGTTGTCTTGATGCAGCGAGAAAAGGTGATAGCTTATGCTTCTAGGCAGTTAAGGAAAAATGAGAAAAATTATACTACTCATGATCTGGAATTAGGAGTTGTAGTCTTTGCTCTTAGGTTGTCGAGACATTATATGTATGGCACCAAATGTACGGTATTCACCGATCATAAAAGACTACAGTTATCCTCGATAAAAAAGAACTAAATATGAGGCAACGATGATGGATAGAACTGTTAAGTGATTATGATTGTGCGATAAAATATCACCCAAGGAAAGCAAATATTGTTGCCGATGCTATAAGTAGAAAGGATAGAGAACCGATCAAGGTACGTTCTCTAGTCATGACTGTGCATAATAATTTGCCTGAACAAGTTAGAAATGCACAAATAGAAGATTGTAAGAAAGAAAAGTTTGATAATGAAGGGTTTCGAGGTGAAGGAGGTCCTTTAGAGGTTAGAGCAGACGAAGTGAAATTCTTAAGAGGTCGTATGTGGATACCTAAGTATGGAGGCTTAAGAGATTTAATCATGTTCGAATCCCATAAATCTAAATATTCCATTCATTCTGGTTCTGACAAAATGTATCATGACCTGAAGAAGTTATACTGGTGGCCGAATATGAAAGCTGATATTGCTATGTATGTAATTCAATGTTTGACTTGTGAAAAAGTCAAAGCTGAACATCAAAAGCCATCAGGACTACTTCAACAACCAGAAATTCCTGAATGGAAGTGGGAGCGAATCATGATGAATTTCATCACTAAGCTTCCTAGAACCTCTTCTGGAAGTAACTCGATTTGGGTCATTATCGACAGACTGACCAAATCAGCTCATTTCATTCCTGTTAAGGAGCAGTTCTCACTAGAGAAGCTGACTCGTCTTTATCTTAAGGAGGTTGTATGTAAGCATGGAGTGCCTGTATCGATTATTTCTGATCGAGATCATCGATTCACATCGAATTTTTGGAGATCCCTCCAAAGATCTTTGGGAACGAATCTTGATATGAGCACTGCTTATCACCCCCAAACTGATGGGCAGAGTGAAAGGACGATAGACACTGGAGGATAAGTTAAGAGCATGTGTGATAGATTTTGTTAAGAATTGGGATAAACATTTTCCATTGGCAGAATTTTCATATAATAACAGTTATCATGCTAGTATTAAGGCTTCACCGTTCGAAGCTCTATATGGTAGAAAGTGTAGGTCTCCTGTATGTTGGAGTAAAGTTGGGGATACCTAGCTCACAAGACTGGATTTGATTCGGGAGACTACGGAGATGATAGTTCAGATAAAGAAACGGTTGTTGACAGCCCGAAGTAGACAGAAAAGTTACGCGGATGTGCGACGGAAACCGATGGAGTTCAAAGTGGGGGACCGTGTGATGTTGAAATTGTCTCCATGGAAAGGCGTCATAAGATTTGGAAAGCGTAGGAAACTGAATCCCCGCTATATCGGACCATTCAAGTTTTTATCTAGAGTTGGTCCAGTGGCTTATAAATTAGAGTTACCCCAAGAACTTCACGATGTCCACAATACATTTCATGTATCTAATATGAATAAATGTTTAGCTATGTGTGATGAGAAAATTTCATTGGATAAGATCAAGATTGATGAGAAGTTGCATTTTATTGAAGACCCCGTAGAGGTTATGGATCGTGAAGTAAAGCAACTTAAGCAAAGTCGTATACCTATCGTTATGGTTCGGTGGAATTCAAAGCATGGGCCAGAATTTACTTGGGAGCGAGAGGATGAAATGTGGAAGAAATACCCACACCTCTTCGACTTTAATAAGAAACTGGAATCGAAATGAAATGGATCTACGAGGGTGTAGATCCCTTTTTAGGAGGAAATGCTGTGACAATCTGACATTTCCAGGTAGTAAATTTATTCTCGTATATTATTTTTATATTTTATTTTTATGTTGGTACATGAACTCACATTTTACGAGATGAAATTAGGGCTTACGTGCATAATGTAACGTCTTTTACGATTAAACCGGGAACCCTAGGTTTACGTATTTACGCTTTTGTGCTTCGTTTTTGATGAGACAATCTTTATTAGAATCGTTTTGTGCCATTGATTCATAATTTATAAAAACGTTTTTTGTAAATCGACCCGAGGGCACGTAAATCGAGGAAACTAGAATCGAGGAGTTTACACTTGTCCCACCCCCACTATGGGCGGACACAACAAGGGCACCACACCCCTTTGTTGTCAAAACTATGAGCTTGTATGAGACACTTGTCTCATAACAAGCCTAAGCACAAAACCATCAAACTCTCTCTCTCTCACACACACACACTCATGCAAACTTAACTAGAAAGTTTATCCAACTCTCTCCCTTTCTCCCTCTCTTTCCGTCCAACACCACCACCATACACCCATATTCATCAATTTTTAACCATAGACTTAAGCTATAATCAACATATGTTGATGGCTTATTAAAAGGAGGTTGTTTGGAGGTGATTATAACTTGTGGAAAGAAGTTTTCATGGAGTCCTAGGGCTTATTTTCAATAAGGTTTTCATACATTTAAAGATTTCAAAAAATTGTCTTGCTAAGTTAAAGATTTGGTGGCAAGATCAAGCCTTATTCATCCAAAATCTCAACCTTTTCATCATTTGGTTGGTATAAAGATCATTTTCTTTCTATCATCCTATTGTTTTTGTAAAAGTACTTGTATATTTTCTTCAAAATGTATATGTATGATGATGATGAATGATGATCAATATATTGCATGGGCATTTTGTGTCACTAGATTAGGTTAAAAAAGGCTAAAACTACAAGTAAAAGTTGATGAAATCTTAACCTAATAAGTAGTCTGTAATAAACAGTAACTTTCAATATTTTTACTTGATTAAATGGGTTAGATTATTTGATATAATGGTAGATAAATGATTTTTACATAAGTGGTGAAGTGACAAAACAATGGAATGTTAAAAATGAGCAAGATATTGTCCACACTTTTGTGGTACTAATCTGACTAATCTGTTTTGGACGAATTAAAACTAGTATTTAGAGGCTGTTTGAGAAGGAGCCATAGCAGAGTTATTTGTAGAATATATAATGTAGTTTATACAGTAAAAATTTGGGGTTCCAACTCCTTGTAGAACTCAATATATGGTAAAAATGGTGAACATGAGATTTTACATTAGATTTGACTATAAGGTATATAATATTAAAAGGCCACTTGAAGTAATATACTATATAAAATAAGTATATAAAAGTAAATAAATGTAAATAACAACTATAGAATATGTTCATATACTATAATAAATAAATATTACATTTTATAAAAATAAAACTCAAATGTTTTATAACTACAAACTAAACATATGATTTTTACGTCTTTTCGGCTAAAATTGAAAGGATGGCGTTTTCACCAAATAAATCTTAGATGGTCGGACCCATCTAATGTAACATTTTTTAGAACATATACTGATATGTAAACACATTTGACAAACCCGAGCTTTGTAACATATAATGGACCAAAATTAGCCATATTGGACCACTAGGCCCAACTAGTTTGGCTTAACACTATTGGACTTACTCATGGACTTAACCCACTTGGGCCCAACATATGAGTATAGGCCTGGTCTTAAATGAATAAATGGACTAATAAAAAGATATTTGACTCTTAATGGGCCTATTGGGCCTTAACATATACATAGGCTAAAACTAATATAATAAGACTAAGTTAAGTAATACTTAACAACTAATAATGTTGTATAAAGTAATAAAACCCCACATGATCATCATGTTATGACATCATTACATATACATAACAACTTTTTATAAATATATTTCGACGTAGTCTAAGATCGAGTATTATTTGTTTAGGTTTCCGTGATCGAGGCACGCACCGTATATCCTAATTGCCGATAACCCGCCTTTCCCAACAAACGTGAATTCATAGCCTCGCACTCTTTTAAATGTTTTATGAAATGTTTCATAAACCGTGAGGGAGATAACGTGAGAGTTTTAATAAAAATAGAACACATGTAGTCTAGATTGTATGCTTATTGATATGGACCCAATTGGTTGTATGACCCAATGAATGATTGAACTGGATTATTAAAAGTTAGGTTATGTCAGTATAATTCCCATTAGCATGAATTGTGAACTACCGGGAGTTGGTAGCGCTTATGCATATAATAGTACTATTTAGGAAATATCACCCCACTTCGCGCCTTGACGGTTGATCCCCGTCGTGCCACATTGATTGGTAAGCGAATTTATGTATGAGAGGATTTATATAGCATGATATTAGTGACGACACACTGATTTAGATGGGCACATATTTGTCGGGCTCGCGACCCGTTGTATATTATAGAAAGGCAACAATGTCATGCAACTTATAATAATTCGATAATAATACCGATAATGGTAAATACTGAGGCTGCGGTCTCATAAATAACGTATGCTATATGATTTGAATTATAATATATTGCCTGACTAGCAATATGGGGTCTTATTACTGATATTATGCTTGTGTTTCTGATTTACATAACTGTTTTATATAACGGTTTTTACTACCACTCTAAGAATTCAGTCGGCATTCGCTGATTATTTTTTCGCATGTTTTATCTCAGGTGCTTGAAGGTAACTTGGATGGAGATCGACTCTGATGGTCCACTTAATAATAATATTCATTCGAACCATGTTTTGTAAACTTTATGACTGTGAACTTGGGGGACCTTGTGTAAAACTTCATACTTTTATTCGAATGAATGTATGTTTAACTTTGTACAACCCTTTTTATGCGTTGTCTTTGATTTGAGTTATTGTGATATCCCGTAACACTCTATTGACCCTTCCGCAGTACGTATACCAAATTTGAGAGTGTTACATATCTTAATAGATATTCTAAAGTGTTTACACATAGAATTACAAATTAAAGCCGTGTACATCCACGGACCAATAAAAAATAAGTAGTGCAAATGTTTACAATAGATAAACTAAAAAGGAGGCAGGGAATCCCCTACTTCTCTCTTACCTTCGGCTAAAAAAGCATGCAGGGCTTCACCACGAGCGTCATTTCGACTCTACGCCCTGGCTAGGTTGGCTTCTAACGCCTAAGCTAATAGCCTCTCACCCTTCATGACCTTCAGACTGGCATCATATATTGGCAGAGTAAGCTAGATTGGGTTCGGTGTGAGCTTCACCAGGATATCCTCTTTGGAGTTATCCTTTATAGCTTTAAGGTCATCCAGGTAGGGGTACTCCATATCCCCAGAGCGGCCATGGACGCACTCATCTTTGCTTCCGCCTCAGGGTTATGGTAGGCATGCGTAATGATATCTTTATTCTTGCTTATTAGTTCCGCAACCTTGGTCAATCCTTCATGCTTGTCGCGGTTAATACTGTCTGACACGACATCAGCAAAGGCCTGCACAAACTGTGGTGCCTCCATCACTCTTGTCACGGCCAGACGTGCCCCTTGGCCCACCATCCACCTACAACCAGCAATGGTCGTAAGCAGTGGGGGCCACAACACTTCACCACAGTCTTTGGCCAGCACATTTAGCTCACGCTCCACCTTCCCCAATGCCTCAGCCGTTCGCTCCTCCATAGCCGCGCGCTCCTGGATAAACTCCTCCTTCAATGCCTCACGCTCCTCTGCAAGGGCGGATGCTTGGTCGACTGCGAATTTGGTCGCAGCTTCAGCCGCGGCCACCTATGAAAACAATTAGGGTTACTACATGGGTGAGAAAGACAAGGGTGTTACACAAACAATTATCATGCATATATAAGGATGCTGCCTCGAGAAGAGCTTCCAACTCAGCAATACGCTCATCACGGGCATTGGCGTGGCTGGTTTGTTCTTTTATTGTAGCTTCAGCCACAACCAAATCCGCCTGCGGACAATCCTCCTATCAACGCGGCGTACATGGGCTAAGGACTCCTCCAAACGTCGCCGTAAGGTTTCACCAAGTGTTATCTGGTGCGCCGTTGCTACATCATATTGTTCGAGAAGAACCCCATTGTTGGAATCTCACTTTATGTGACGACATTTAAGAATTCCCATTAGTTATCATAGTCACACACGCTTAGACTAGACTAAACATTGTATAGTTTAAGCAGCGTGTGTGACTATATATACCCCTCCTTAGCTTCCAAGGAGGGGTGTTGCTTGTGTCATTTTCTTATTTTTATATATTTTCCTTTCTTTCACACAACCTCTCTTCTCTCTCTCTATCAACAATGGCTTCCACCACCATTTACCACCATGTTAGACCACCGGATCTCATAGAGCAAATATTCAATTGGCATCAGAGCCTCGGTTCCATCCTTGGATCGTTCTTGTTTTCGATTTTGGTGGTCTTAAAATTTTTTTTGGTTCCGAATCTATCATTTTTTTGTCACGTCTTGTTCTTATTTTGTCCAACTTGTCAATGTTTTGTCACGGTTTGTGTTTTGTTTATCATATTCACAAGCTTTTTATCACTTTCACATGTTTTGTGGTCTCGTTATATCAATCCCATGGTCCAATTGGTTTAACTGTTTGTGTTACTGGTTTTGTCATAATCTTGTCATCTCACCACTTGCCACGTTTTCCTGGTCAAAAGTGATGTCAAAACCTGCCATTTTTTATTATTACATATGTTCTGGGTTACATATTTTTTTGAAGATGAAGGTAAAAACCCAGATTTTCTAGAAAAACTTAGACTCAGAAACATGTTCCTGAAAATATGAAAAAAGGACAGTACTTTTGGATAAGATTTTTGAGATGGTAACATTCAGATCGGAATATTGCGATCGCAAAAACCATTGGTTTCTACATTGCGATCGAATATTCCGATGGAACATATTCCGATGGAACGCATTCTGATGGAACGCATTCCGATGGAACGCATTTCGATAGAACGCATTCCGATGGAACGCATTCCGATGGAACGCATTCCGACGGGGTGTAGAAGAGAAGACATTCCGATGGACTGATTTTGAAAACATTACGATGGAAAACAAATAAGTAGACATTCCGATGGACTGTTTTTTAAAACCAGTGGACCAAAAATGTGACCAGTACCAATACCAACAGTTCACATCCCACCTTATTACTCCCAATCAACACCATTAATCTACCTAATCCTATCGTCTCCTAAACCCCCATAGACTCTAGACTTTAAACAAAAACATAAACTTGATCTCAGATTATTTCGTGTGACCATCAAAGTCTGTTGAATACGAAACCTTCATCACAGATTCGTGTTTGGTTTTAAACCATTTTTAATATACAAAATCAAATAAAGATCTATAACAAAATTGTTATTATCCTTATACTGTTTCGATTCGTTAATCAAAACCAACATGCAATTAGTAAAAACCCTACCCGAGACCTTGTGGCAAGATCTTGAAGATGATTCGTCATGATTTTTGACTCCCGGAACGAGATTCGATTATTACAAATCGATCTATGGACTAGTGTTTTCATAATTATGTGATTTGGTGGTGTGTTTTTTTTAATTAAACAAAGATTTAAGGATCTATGCTCGGTTTATGAAGATGATATGTGTTCATCTTTGATGGTTGTGTATTGTTTATGGTGGTTGGGATGATAAAGAGATGATGGGGCGGATGTTTCAAGGTTGGAGATGGAGGAGATGAAGTTTGGTGAGGGGCGGATTGTACTATGTGTTGTGATTAGGTTTAACTGTGTGTTTGTATAGGGTTTGACCCCATATAAACCAAACTGGTGAACCGGGTTTGTGACTTGGGAAGATGTGTGATTTGGGCCATGGATTCTCACACGGGCTCAAGTAAATTTGGACAAAAAATTGGTTTGAACATTTCACATGGACGAAAATATTAAGTTTTGTTGTAATGATAAATTTTTATTTTTAAAAATTTTATCATTTAATGAATTTAATGTTTAATTTTTCAGGACTCCATCGAGGCATCGTGACGAGTCAAAAGTGACGTGACAAAGTGACGAGAGACTAAATGTGACAAAATTATTTGACGAGACCCAAGAAAAAATGGGCAATTTTTTAGTGGCTACAGATTTCGTTTGATCGGGTATTAATTATGGGAAGTTGAAGACAGTTTTTTCGAAGGCGTGAACTTATTTTATCTTTCAAAGATAACTTGCTCGTGCTTCATATTAGAATGAAGACTTGTTTATCTGGTTTCCGGGTTCGGGGTGGATTGTTGATGACTCGGATAACTATCACTTAAAGGGGTTACTTTGTTGTACTCAGTGTCACGCGCTTAGTCGACGTGGATAATTTCAAGAGGTGTTGTGCTTATAGACTTCTTCAGTGATGCATTGATTACTTAGAGATTTCTCCACCGTTCTTCATTCAACAATAGTGCAAGCTTAAGTCACAAGATCGAAGGATTCTTATTCAGTTTCACGTTTGATCTATCTGGTTCATTCAATCAGTGGTAATTTCAAATTGCTTTCACATGGGTTGGTAAAGGTGGCCATGGAGAGTTTATGAGTAGAGATTATCGATCAACACCTGATTCTTACAAAATATATAATTCAGCTTATTTATTATTCTCACAAGATTTCAGGTTCATGTGCGTATGATTTATTGATGGTTTCGAGTTTCGAAACCATCAAGGGGGAAGAAGAAGACACATTGAACGCACAACGAGTACACGTGATGAACATCATACCTTCTTTTGATTTGAAGACATTCCGGGATGACATTTGTCATAGCCACAGAGAAAATCAGTGTTTTAACTCGTGGCATTATCAATCTCTAAACGGTACACTACTGATTCGAGGTTTAATTGTTTGATTGTTGCAATTAAACATCATCATTATCCTATATGCATTCCCGGGACTTAATTGACTCTGGTGCATCTCCGGAAGAAGATATGTGCATTTTCGGGACTTAATTGACTCTGGTGTTACGATGTCAACTTCATGAATGGGATAAAGTGTCCACTTCAGTATTTGAGCTTCATAATTGGGATTGATTTACTTTCTTCAACTATGTGGGGGAAGAAATGTCTTGATTCTTTCTGGTATGCATAACTTGAACTCTCAGGGGGAAGAAAAATTCAGAAGAATTATTCAAGCGTGAGAAGAAAGGTTGTTGATCTACTTGGTGTACCCCTTACTTTCAATCCCTCTTAGCAACGTTATCATGTTATATGATGGGATTTGCTTGTTAGATTCCGTTGTGCGCTTAATCATTCTAAGCTTTATTGAAAGCTTTGAAGTTGCTTACGAGGATTGTCGGTTTAGGGGGAAGCTATTTAAAAGCTTCTACATTAAGTTTATGTGGCATGAATTAGGGGGAAGCTAATTCAGAAGCTTCTCCTTAACCAGAAGTGTATGGGTTACTTAGCTCGTGTCGTTACAGTATTTCTACTACAAGTTACTTAAAGATGAGTCGTTTTGAAGTCAAAGGCCTCAGAAGACATCATCGGCATTGGACGCTTCATGAAAGCTCTTGTTCTAAATCATTATGTACTTGTTAGGAAAAATATTGTAAGGAATTCTACACGTCGTCCCATGGGGGAAGATTGTTGGAAACTCACTTTATGTGACGACATTTAAGAATTCCCATTAGTTATCATAGTCACACACGCTTAGACTAGACTAGGAACGTTGTATAGTTTAAGCAGCGTGTGTGACTATATATACCCCTCCTTAGCTTCCAAGGAGGGGTGTTGCTTGTGTCATTTTCTCATTTTTATATATTTTCCTTTCTTTCACACAACCTCTCTTCTCTCTCTCTATCAACAATGGCTTCCACCACCATTTACCACCATGTTAGACCACCGGATCTTATATAGCAAATCTTCACCCATGGTTGAGTTCATCTAAGTCTTGAGCCAACACGGGAGGAGTCAAGTGGTCCATAAACTCCTTACACTCGGACTTGGCCTCTAGCCTAGTCAGGCTGGACAAGTTTCATGCCGGGCGAAGGATGGTGTCCGGACCCTCGGCCCGAGGATCCTCTACGTGAGTAGGGGGAGGGGATGGGGGCACCGCATATATCATGGGGAAGATTCTCTCTCAGTTTCCTTCTCTTGCGCTTCGGTCGAAGGATCCACCCTGCTATATGGCAAATACTTATAAGTTTTTTGTAGTTTCATGCACAACAAAATATGATGGGATATAAAGAGGTACTTATGTCACATCTATCATCGGCTCCGTGATAGTGAGCTACGGCGCTCACTGGTGTTACATTCCACACATGTGTGTCTGCTTACGACGGAGGGTTGTCTTGCAGCAACATGGTGATGCTACCTTCTTGAAATTGGGGGTGGTCTTCCCTAAGCCTATTGGGAGGTGCATTGAATTCCCCTGCCTCCACCTCTACCTCTTTCACCACCTTCCTGGTGGTCTTGCGCTTCCTGGAAGTGGGTTTTGGCTGCTTGGAGACTCCGGTCCCCAGCGCCACTTCCTCTTCCCCTTCATCGTCATCACCAACCATGCGGTTGATGGACGGATCCGATGGTTGTTCTTCACCTTGGATGGTGGTGACATTCTCCAAAAGCAACTCACCACCGTCTTTATTGGTGAAGTCCAGCAGTGACTTTTATATCACTGGTTCTTGTTCATCAAACCGCGTCTCGGTTGTTTCTCCAAGTGGGATAGTCATGCCAGCAGTAGCGATAAGTAATGGGGGCTCTCCCTCTTTAAGGGGTCGAGATCCATCTGGAACCTTGCTCGGATCCCCCTGGCGTAGTAGCCCGAACAACTTCATCTCTGCGAACATAACCATACGCATGAGTTAGAAAGTTTACAAGCATTATTTTCACCTTAATGGGCATATACCTAAGAAATACCTACCCTGTCTATGCTCGGTCAAAAAGCATAGATATCTATCCTCCCTCCCAAAATAGTTACGGCTGATCCCTACTAAACATAGGAAATGCTCCAACAGGCCCCTATGGAAATCAGTGCAATTGGTATCTAATGTTTTCACGTCCCAGTTTCTATAATCCTTGGATGAGGGTGGATAGTCAAAGCGTACTTTGGTTTTCAGAACAAATGTGGTAGGGAACACCTTGGCATCTACGAAAAAGTAATGGTCGTACCACTTCTTATGCGAATCTAGGGGTTTCCTATAACACATGGGGGCGGTTGCGGATCGTTTTTAAACGACAGCCACCAATTCACCATTTGGGGGACGTAGAAAACCCTAAATAAACTCATGGTGGGGGCTACCTCACACGCGTGGCAGGTAACTTCATATTGGTTAACCTTGCACGCTCCTATATGGTGGAGTTGGGATATATGGAAGTCATAATATGTTAGAACATCTACAAGGAACTTAGATAGGGGATGCGGTAGTTTACCGAGTCAAATAGGCGCGTGTACACGCCTATTTTCCCAGCTGGAGCATCCGTGATGGCTTCACCGTCACCTGGATAGGTGGGGTTTACTCTCTCAGGGATGTAATACTCAGACAAGAAGTCCATGTATTTCTCCGAGGACATCACGTTAAGAACGTCCGTGATAATAGGGTTGTCTTTCACCATGATTTATAAGTATGAGTAGAGAGGCACGGTGATCTAACTTGATACGGTGGATTTCCGTGGAAAATAAGGAGAAGGAAGGAAGGAAAAGTTCAGGTATAACAATGGTGGAAATAGAGTTGTTAACTGTGTGTTTACACAGTTACACGCAACAACTTTTTTATAGGGTTGCCTCGAGTTACGAGGTGCTATGGATGTTTGCCATGTGTAAACCACTACGTCCATCTAACGTGTGGGATCGCTGACATAAATTGAACCGTCAGAGGGGCCCACGGGTCACCTCTTGATCAGTTTGAGTAGCTCAAAAGTGGTCCCATGAGGTGCGCTTTTACAGTCAATCATGCGAACCATGCCTACATTTAATGCATGCATTAATGTTGTCCCGGCTGACCATTTTATACTGCGGATTTGTTTGCAACAGTGATATATATGGGACATTGGTTAGTCTAGAGGTTACGCCTACAGCTGTAACAACTAGACTGGGGGAACATGATGACGTATAGTCCCCAACCGGGTCATGGACCCGGCTCACGGGTACTACCCGCATCCAGCCCATCACTGATGGGTTGGGTTAAGTCGTTAAAGCCTATGGGCTTAGAATGAATAGTGGCCGCATACGATGTCTGCGGCCCATAGCCCAGCACGACCGGGACAGGGTTAGACAGGATCACAATCTTATTAGGATTGAGATTTACCTCAAAGTATAGGATATATACTCACCATAATTAGAAGATAACAATCAAACTAATTATGGTGATTATCCTTTGCTTGGGGCCGAAGTATCAGTGACAACCCACTAGGGTTTCACTGCCTATATAAGGAACCCCCAAGGGTTCCACAAAGGGATCATATTCTCTATACTCTCAACCTACAACCGATTATCTAACCCGAAACCGATTACTTACTGTCACGCTGGAGTCTAATCGTGGGATACGTTCCCACGGTAAGCTTAACGCATGTTGTTTTAGTTGTAGGATCTCAGCAAGACATTTACTTGGTGCAAGAGCCGGAGCCCAGACTACCCGAATTAAGCCTAATTCGTGTCAAGAAAGGATCATCCAACTTTTATATCAACAGAATACATGTCTTCAAACTTCACTTTAAACTTGGATTGAACTTGGTAATCTTGTACTTGTATACCAACAGAATGTATCCAAACACTTTATGTACATCTTCTTCTGATATGTTAATCTTCAAAGCTTCATGAATATCATCTTTGTCTTTAAAATATGATATTTTTTGTCTCTTGAACATTCTTTGCAACAATTATGTTTTCTTCATATAAAGAACTCTGTCATCTTTATGCTTTTGGACCAACAATCTTCCCCTATTTGATGATGACAAAACTTCCTGTAAGCTTCTTGATCTTGAACATACATTAATCTCCTTGAACATGTTTGTTTATGAATCAACATTACTGCTTATGTCTTCACACCTGAAATTAAACAGTTAACAATAAACCAATCATTATTGGCATCATAATTTTTAGCAAATCATCAGCTATCAAAGGATTTGATTTATTCTTTACTAATTAGTCGTACACCCTTGAATAGTCAATACTTTATTCATAAAGAATAAGGTGTACTGATAACCCTATAATTTTTGGTAAACTATCAACCATTAAAATATTTGATAGAGTCTTTACCTAGAACTGTTTGCCCTAGGACTAGCTAACTCTTCACTTCTAAGTATGGTGAGTTAATTACCATGTAGTTTTTAGCAAACTACCAACTATCAACGGATTTGAGAAGTCTTTACCCTAAACCATTTGCTTATGGACTAGCCAGTTCTTATATTTGTTAGACATGGTGGACTGAGAACCATTTGTGAAGTGTGACTAAAAGTCAAACACTTAAGGCTCCTTCTCAGCTTCTTCTTCATGTTCCAAATCCTTGAGTTGCCGTTTGATCATTCTTTTCAACTCTAAAGCACCATTAGATTCCTTTGAAACCTCTAGTTGTTGTTCCAACATTCTTTCTAACAACCTTCTTCCAAAAGGGTATCTTTTCTCTTGAAGCATATAGTATGTAACATCATCTACATCCAGTGTATGTATACCACATGATCTATAATATCTCTAGTAAGTAGGAACCTGATTCTCTAAATCCTTCAATGTTTGTTGATCACAGTTATGTGGCTCATACATAAACTTAAATTCTCTTCCGAATAGTGATGTTTCTTCTTGACCTTCACTTCCACTTTGAACAAATCTATTAAGGTCTTGAATGTCTTGTCTGCCAAGAATATGAAGAATATCTTCTAATAACCTGAACATCCTAAATGTACCATTTGTTCTAGTTATTCCATGAACTTCTAATCCTTGTTTTATAGCACCTGTCCACCTTATGATTGATGATTTCTTTCCAAAGATTTCTGTATCAATACATTGGTCTTCAAGTTTTACTATCTTCAAGTGCTTTCTGAAGCTCTCGTCATCATCACAATCTTGATCTATAGATTTTGTCTTTTTCTTAGCTTTTTGATTTTTCCTGGTTGATCTTTTTCTTTTAACACCTTTAGAGGTTCCTTCAATTTCAAATGATCCTTCCTCCAAATCAGTATGTTTAGTTTCTCCATGTACTGTTGACTGAGTATGTACTGCTTGTACATTTTCATTTCTTTCAACACTTTGAGCTTGAGTTCCCTCATCCATCTCTTGAGCAGTCTTTGTTTCCTTTGAAACTTCCTTCACCTTTTTATTTTTTCTAGCATATGTAGTCTTGATAGGTGGAGATGTTTCTTTTTGTCAAACAGTACTTGCATCAAGTCTGAGGGTACTTCTAAATTGCTTTTGTTGTTGTAAGTGTTTCTTGACATCTTTAATGTCTTTTTGTCTTTCTCAGATCCAATCTTAACAAAGTTTAACTTGCTCCTTTTGTGTTATTCATACAAAGTCTTTATCTCATCAAAGCTTTTCTTGACTAACTATGCATGAGTGAAATGCTTAACCTTCTTGAGGTAGGACATCATCTGATTCCTGATTTGCATAGTAGTTGGAGGCTTAACTCTTTCTTTTCTTCTCTTTTTAGTAAAGGATCCTTGTTGCTCCTTACCAAATCATCAATCAATTTATCCTTTTCTTCCTTATCATAAGCATCCCTCTCTTCATCTATTAAGGATTATTCTAGAACTTCACTTGCCTTTAGTTCAACCTAAATTCTATCATACTCTTCTATGCTCCATTCTTGATGTACTCTTTGTGCTTCAAGCAATTGTTGCTCTTGTAACTCTTCTTCATGCATACTTGCTTGTAGTCTAAGAGCTACCTTTTCATCATGCTCCAATTGATGAAATTTGTTGACTTTACTGATATCATCATCTCAATCACTTTCACCTTCAGACTCAAATTGTAATTTCTTTTTACCCTTGTCCTTTGGATCAATCTTAGGTAATTTGTTCAATAACCTTGAAGATCTTCTTTCTTCATCTTCATTAAGTTGTTGATGTATCACAATACCTTTTGTAGAGGGCTTTGAGGCTTGCACTTTCTTACGTTTGTCTTGACTTTGACTGGCAAGATTTGCTTGTTGTGTCTTCTTTTCTTCTTTTGCTAGCCTTGCCTTCTTAGCTGAACTCTTCTCTTTGAGATCAAGAAACTTTCTTCTAATTTCTCATCTTCTCCAAAAGATGGAGTTTGGCTTTCTTTAGAAGATGGTAGTGAAGGTTTTCACCAATAGTACTTGCAGTTGGCTGAGCAGTACTTGGTTCTTCAACAGTTTTTACTTCACCAGTTATAGACACACTTCTATCTCCTAGCACCAAAGTATCTCCAGATACTTTTTCTCCTTTGGAAGCTGTCTTCTCAATCTCAAACTCCTCAGTTTTGTCTGATTCATCATTCATCCTTGATCTTGACAGTACTTGGAAAGACTTTTTCTTATGAAACCAAAATTGTCTTTGTGGTGGAGTTGTAGACACAGGAAATGTAATGCTTATTTCCTCTAGCTTCTCATAAAAACTACTCCAATTTGCTTGTAGTTGTGGTGATGGAGGTTGTGGTTGAGTTACCATCATTTCTTCTTCAGCATATGGTTGTGGTTCCTCATGTTGATGCTCCAAATTTATGTCATCCACATAGTTTTCTATGTCATCATCAACTTCAAAATTGATGTCATCCCCGGAAAGCTTTGCTTGAATATCAGAAGAAGGTCCTTGTTCTTTATTATTCCTCCCCTGTTTGGTTGCATTCAGTTTCTTCTTCCTGAAGTTTCTGAGCTTTTGCTTCTTAAAATTAGCTTGCTGAATTTCCTTGTGGTGCCTCATCCAAGGAGTAACTTTATTCCTTAGCTTAGTCAAATTGGCCTCCAATTCTACAATTTTCTTATCCTGATCAAGCTTTTCCTTTTGCAAAACTTGTACCTATTTGGACAAGCTTATGCACAAAGCAGTTAAATTTGCAACATCCATCACCTCCGTTGATCTTGCTTATGGAGAACCACTAGCAGCAATTGAAGTAGAAGGTGTATGGATCATCTCATCAGAGTTAGGTTGATTACCATCATGATGAGAAGAAGATTGTGAATCTTCAGATGGTTGATGACTTTGGTTAGAGGGAGTTTGCTGAGAAGCACTAGCTGAGCTAGGTTCCTTACCCTCGTAGTTAGCTGGGTGTGCTAACATATTAGCAAATAATGGTGTTACAGTCCCTGAAAAAGAGCTACCATTCTTTATCAAGAAAGAAAAAGTTCTCTTTGTGAAAGAGGGAACGTCCCATGTATCTGTGAATTCTGGTAGGTTAGGGATTTGGTCTTAGACTGAAGCCTAAATGAATCTTAGATACATTAAAAAAAAATTTGAACCTTCCAAATTTCTAGTCATGCCTTCAAAAATTAATCTTGAAAAGTTAAAAATTCCTTTGTTTGCTAGACTAATACCAACTGATGCCAAAGTAGCTGATGTCAAAGCAGCAGGAATTTGATCAAAAGATGTACTTTTTGAGCTTAAATGATGAATTATAGCATGAAAAAGTAATTCCCATTGTTGTGAAAATAAACCTTTAACGAAAGTAAGACTTTCCCTTCCACCCTCATATCCTATGGCTGCAAGGCCATCATGTATCTCAGTATTGGTCAACATACTAGTCCCATTTGCATCAATAAGCCTTAAACTAGCCATAGGCAGTACTTCAGTCACATAGATATTCCTATGATTAACCCTAGCCCTTATACAAGGTTGATTATGACGTGTACCTATGACAATATTATTTCAAAATTGTGTAATAAGAGGAATAGAGACAACATGACTTACAGTAAGTGTAAAATGTACGTGACTTCAAGATATAAAGGCAAGAATCTCATAAAAACTAAGTGAATCATCATTCTGAGTGAGATTAGCAACCTGATTGTGTTTAGAGATCACTTGTAGAGCAGCCATTAGTATTTTTGATGATCGAATATTAGAGATAAGGTTATAAAATTGAGGTATACAAATAAAAGATTAGGTGAATCAATTGTGTAATTGGGGTTAGTATTTATATGAATAACAAACCCAAGCGCGAAGAAACAACCAATTTTACAAAAGATACCCTCAACGGTGCAATGGTTATGTAGCGGTACATAGAACATACACGGTACTTCAAATTTGCCTAGCGGTACTTGGTTCCAAAACGGTACCTCAAAGATAAGGCCGGTACATGCATTCCATTATCATTGTAACCTCTTTTGTCTTAATCTAATAACCTGTAATCACATCAAAAACAAAAAGAAATACTATACAATAACAATTAACATAAGAATTGTACATCTGTTACCTCCTAACATATGCAGCAGTTATTGGTTGAGCATACCAATATGTGTTACCAAGAACTCAAATCTCTTTGTTTTAAACGCCTTGGGTAATAAATTAGCTACATTTTTATCTGTATAGATCTTCAAAACCTTAATAAACTTTTTGTCATAAGCATCTCTTATAAAGTGATGTCTTATTTCAATATGCTTGGTTTTGGAGTGAAAGACTGGATTCTTGATAATGCAGATAGTACTTTCATTATCAATGTAGATTTTTGTGTTCATGGAAATGAAACCATAATCTAGCAACTGATTTTGAATCCAAATTACTTTTCCATAGCAATGAGCAGTAGCTATATATTTAGCGTCAGTTGTAGAAGTAGCAACAATGGTTTGCTTCTTACACTACCATGATATGAGTCTTCTGCCTAGGAATCGACAACCTCCTTTTGTGGATTCCCTATCATGATTAGCTCTAGCATAATCACTGTCTGAGTAAGCTTCTAAGTCAAATGTAGAATTCCTAGGGTACCATAATCCTAAATTAGGTTGACCTTTAAGATACTTGAAAATCCTTTTCACAGCATGCAGATGTGAAACCTTTGGATTGACTTGAAACCTTGAACAAGCACACACAACAAACATAATATCTGGCCTTGAAGCAGTAAGATACATCAATGAACCAATCATTGATACAAATAAAGATCAAAATTTTCACCATGTTCATCTTTTGATAGAGACTTCTTGGCTTCAAAAGGTGTACTTGCACTTCTTGTATCCATACTTGAAAATTTCCTTAAGATTTCAGCAACAAAATTTATCTTTTCTAATAAATATTCCATCTTTCCTTTGTTTGACTTAAAGTCCTAAAAATAAAGTATGTTCTCCCATAGAACTCATCTGAAATCTTCCTTTCATTAAATCTTCAAACTCTTCACACCATGACCTTTTGGTTGAACCAAAAAGGATGTCATCAACATATACCTGAACTAAGATAATATCCTTAGCATTCTTCTTGATGAAAAGAGTCTTGTCAATGGTCCCTCTCCTATATCCATGTTCCAAAAAAAATTTGACAAAGTTGCATACCATGCTCTAGGAGCTTGATGAAGACAATAAAGAGCTTTAATAACTTTGTAGACTCTGTTGAGGAACTTATGATCTACAAAACCTAGAGGTTGTGAAACATATACCTCCTCTAAAATAGTACCATAAAGAAAAGCGCTTTTCACATCCATTTGATAGACTATAAAACCCATATTTGATGTAAAGGCAAAAATAACCTAATGGCTTCTATCCTTGCCACTGGTGTAAAAACATCATCATAGTCTATCTCTTCTTCCTGTCTATAGCCTTGAGCAACAAGCCTAGCCTTGTTCCTCACAACAACACCTCTTTCATCCTTTTTGTTCCTGAAAACCCATCTAGTACCAATTACTCTCTTTCTAGAAGGGAGATCCACAAGAATCTAAACCTTTTGTTGTTCAAATTGCATGAATTCTTCTTGCATGGCATCTACCCAACTTTCTTCATCAAGAGCTTGAGAAATATTTTTAGGCTCTACTTGTGATAAGAAACAGGCAAACAAACAATTTGAGTATCTTTATGATTTGTTCTCTGTTGTTGTTTGACATAGCTCACAAGTGCATAAGTTTCAGCACTAGCTTGAATCTATCTTCTGGTCTGCACAACAGACTTTGGCTTTCCAATAATCTGAGTTATAGGATGGTTGCTATTGACTGTATTAGTGGGAATAGGACTGACTGGTATTTCAGTTTCTAAATTGTTGAAATTAGTCACTGCACCCTGCTCATCATAGACAGCATTTGGGACGATTCCTTCCTTGGGACTAGTAAAACCATCTTCTTTATCCATTTCTTGAAGAATGTCTTCTAGTGAATCAAAAAATTTTTCAGAATTTGTGTTAGTAGTACTTGTAGATGAAGTACCGCTAGGTTGCAAATGTACTATTGAGCTTTATTATTCCAAGGGTTCTTCTCTTGAATGCTTAGCACTTGCTCTAGCCTTCTTTTCATGATCCATAAGCCTCTGAATTTCATCATGTGAGGCTTGAGCATCATTTGGTATTACTGGTTGCTTTTGTTGTGGGTTAACAATTGTTTGTGAGACAATAGGCAAGTGCGGTACATAGATATGAACCTCATAATCATCTTGAGAATCTGATGAATAAGGACTTTCCTTCTGAGTACCTGAGCTAGTTATACTAGACTCTTTACCTGCATTGTTAGTTTGACAGTCTTGTTGCATAGAATAGTAATTCATGAAGTTAGTTAGATAATTCAAATCAAACATTCAAGCATAACCTATTCCTAGGACATTAGGCTTATTGTCTAAGAAATTGACATGGACATTTTCTTCAACTTTCCCTGATGTCAAATTAAAGACTCTATATGCCTTGCTTTGCAAAGAATATCCTACTAGATATCATGGATCAGACTTTCCATCAAACTTACCCAGATGATCAAGAGTATTTAAAATAGACACGTGACACCCTAATGCTTTTAAACGACTTATGTTTGGCTTAACACCAGTCAAAAGTTCATAACGTGTTTTATTTTGAGGCTTGGTTACTAAAACTCTATTTAGCACATAACATGCAGTATTGATTGCTTATGCCCAAAAGGTGTTTGGAAAAAGAGAATCAGCCAGCATAGTCCTAGCAGCCTCAATTAGTGTCCTATTTTTCCTTTCAGCTACTCCATTTTGTTGTGGAGTCCTAGGATTACAAAATTGTCTCTTGATCCCTTTAGACCTACAGAATTCATCAAATTCAGCATTCTTAAATTTTGTCCTATTATCAGTCCTAATGACTAAGACTTGGTTAGTGAACTATTTTTTTAACTAAGGTGACAAATTCCTTAAGTAATTCATTGGTTTCACTATTAAGCTTTAAAAAGAAAACCCAACTGAATCTACTATAATCATTAGTTATAACTAGGAAAAAGGTCTTGTTACTAATACTCCTAATAGAAACTGGACCAAACAGATCCATGTGTAAGAGTTGCAAAGGCTTAGTCACAGAATTGATAGTCTTGGTCTTACAAGAGGTTCTATGTTGTTTTCCTTTTTAACAAGTAGTATATGTGAGATCATTTTGAAAAGATTTGATAGGTAACCCTCTAACAAAATTTCCTTTAACAAGTTTGTTTAGGTTCTTGAAATTCACATGACCTAACCTCCTATGACATAAATTAGACTCATCATTAGAAGCTTTAGCTAACAAGCATGTAATACCACCTGTTGGAGTAATAGTATGAAGATTAAAGGTGTACATATTTTCTTGCCTGGGTCCTTTAAGCAGTATTTGAGATTCTTTAGGCATCTCAAAGTCTTTGGTGAGTACCAATCAATCTGAATCTGTGAAAAGAACCTTATTCTTCTTATCACACATCTGTGATACAGAGAAGTGATTGAACTCATTCAATTCTTTCACAAAGAACACATCTTCAAACTCTAATTTTCCTTTGTTGATTTTCCCTTTGCTAGTAATCCTTCCTTTACTTCCACCAAAGGCTACTGGTCTACCTCTGAATTCTTCAAATTCAGCTAGGAAATCTTTGTTCCCTGTCATGTGCCTTGAGCATCCACTATCAATTATGCCTTTATCCTTCAATTCATTAATTAGATGCTCCTGCATATACACAAAACACATTAGTGCTTAACAGGGACCCAAGCCACATTAGGCTCAGATCTTGTGGGACCTACATACTTAAGTGTTTGGTAAGTAGTGTTACTAGTTAGACTACAAACACTTTTATACTTCATTGATCCAGTTAAGTAGTCAAAAACATAAATTGATTCTTTGTTTTTAGACTTTCAAGGCTTAAGTACTGTTTTGGCAGTACTTGGTGAAACAAGTGACTTTTGTCCTTTAGGAACCCACATTTGCACTGGTTTTTCATAAGGCTTACTTCTAGGTGACTTAAAAATCTCAAATAGACTCCTAGAAGTTTCGTTTGACTTTGACTTTCTAGATAGAAGACCAGCGGTACTTGTCTTAGTTCTAGCAGTACTTGTTGATTTTGATCTGCCAGTACTTGAAGAACTTGACATTAAAGGTACTAGACCTTGTATCATAAGTATTGCTCTAGGTACAAAGTCTTTATTGGTGTGAGGGTGACTTATCTTTTTGACTTGTTTTTCTTATTTACCCTCTAAGAATGTCCCTACTTAGGTTTGTCATCTCTTGGTCCCAATTGCCTTTTTCCCTGTGCAATCTTTTCATGCCCTTTTATTGTGACCCTATTTGCAGCCTTTTGTTTAGCAATTTAACTTCATGATAGTACAGTCTTTGATAAAATGATCTAAACTAGCACACACATAACATCCTCTTCTTTTCAAAGAAGATCCTAAAGGTGATTCTGACCTAGTGTTTTCAAAACCTAGCCCACCCCTTTTGATACTACCATGATCTTTTTCATTGCCATCCATTGCCTTACTAGAAGATTTAACCTGCTTGGTAGTAGAACTAGTTGTAGGCACATGTCCTTTAGGCACAAATGTGCTCATTAAAGGTGGATACACAACCTTTTTGGTCACAACTGGTTTATCCTGGGTCAAAGTACTAGAGTTTGATTCTGAATCATCAGATTTTATTACCATAAACATCTTTTGATTCATCTAACTCTAAACTCTTATCATTATTAAAGGGCATATAAACTCCTAATAATGGTGGAGGAACTGCCTTCATCCCTTCAACATACCTATCATTTTCAGGTGTGTCTTCTGAGTCACAAGGACTATCAAAATCCCTTTGATAAGTCCTTGTCAGTCAGAGTTATCCCAGGTTGGTCCTCTAAATAACCTATGCCTGTTTTATCATAATACCCTTTTTGTGAATTAATCAACTTACTCATTTCTTTTCAAGATTTTTGCCATTGATTAATCACTTCTCTTTCATTGAAAAGACTAGCTCTTAAAACTTCATTTTCTGTTGTAACTTTCATAAGTTGTTTTTCAAAAGCTTTAATAGACACATCTTTTTCTCTCATTTGAAGAGTCAAAATCCTAATTTTCTCTTCATAGTTTTGTTGACCCTTTTGATACACAACTATATTATCTTCTAACTTATCAACACCTTGTTTAAAAGCATTAAATTCTACAGTACATGTGTTTACCTTTTGATATTGTTCCTTAAGTTCTAATTTAAGACTATTAAACTTAAGAACACAATCTTTAGAACAGGGATGTACCTCAGTGTCTTCATGAGAAAGAGCCATTAAATGATGCTCTTCTTCTTCATCATGAGTGCCAGTCTAGTTAATAACTCCATCCACTGTCACCAATACTTTAGTTGTCTTAGGACTCCATGGATTTCTGGTTTCACCCTATGGATGACTTTCAGTGACTCTTAGGCTGGTTCTTTTGCTACATTAGAACTTCTGGTTGCTACCTTTACCTTTTTCTCTCTTGCATTCCCTTGAAAAGTATCCAAGCTTTCCATAGTTGTAGCATTCAACCTTTGATTTGTCATATCCTAATGGTTCATTAGAATCAACATTTATCTTCCTTCCAGTCTTTTTGTAGAATCTGTTGGATCTAACTGAGACCATTGTAGCTTGCCATTTGAGATCCATCTCTTCAATATCAGCATCATCCATTTGGAACAGATCATTAAGAGTCAATCTTGGTCTGTTATTTTGTCCAACAAAGAATGAAAAGGCATCACTTTTATTGAATAATAGTGAGTTCTGAGTCATTGATGGACTGTTTCCAGTACTTTGAGGATAAGTACTGCTTATTGGTCCACCAGCAGTACCTTGGAAGTAAGTACCACTACTTTATCCACCAGCGGTACCTTGAGAGTATGTACCGTTGCTTCCTTCTGACACAAAGGCTACGTTAGACTTTGATATATATGCTGAAGGTTTATTAATATCATAACAATTATATAAAACCCTAAACGAGATCAAAGCACATATAGCGGAAGCGATTTAACAAGATCATAATAATAACACAATATAATCAATCGAATTAGGGTAACATACCTTTACGCTAAAGCAAATCCACAAGACGAAGAACGAATCACCAAGTTGGGCTTATACCGTAATATACCAAGATATGGTCTAAAGTAAGAATATATTACGATATTGTACACACGTAATACAACTAGCTAACCGTGATTCTAGAATGTGAAAACCGAGCTACAACGCATGTAAATAATCTATCCAACTACCCAAGAGAGGGGCTAGGACTAGATTATCAACACAATCGACCAACCAAGAAAACCAACTGAAACCCTTCGTGGGTTACACCTTGCGATCGAACCAAAAGAGAGAGAGGGGAAAGAGATTCAAGTTATGTTGTGAATTATGAGGGATAAGGAGGTTTATTTATAGGCCTCAACCTATTGTAGCCCAAGTAAATAAAAGGCAACTTTTGCCCACCCCCCCCCCCCCCTCCTTGGAGCCCTAACCGACGATCGAAACACCCCTTGTGGGGTGTTCCGGAACTTTCAGTCCTTATTTCTTTTTAATCTCTTACTATATATTATTTTAACATTCGTTAATACTTAACTATTAATTAATTAACGATCGTTAAAGTTATATATTTACTTGCTTGATAACGCCTAAATCAAACATGTTTTTAGGAGCGTTATCCGTACTTTTGTACATGTATATTGGTTAATTATATGATACTTTTGTGCATATTTGTGCCCAATTGTGTTTGCAAGTCTTTGTGTAGCCAATTGTAGGAATGGAGTATAAAACAACATAAAAGTGAAGAATTGTACTAGTACGAAGAATCCTAGTCAAGTTCAAGACCCGTGTACAAGTTACAAGCCTTTGAAGATTAATTTCGGGTGCAAGAACATGTATTTCCAAGGGAGAAATAAAGATATTCAGCATGAAAGTTGCCACCATCAACATACATCCAACTTGCCACTGGCAAGAGTGAAGTTGCCACCATCACATGGGAGTTGATTTGCCTCCACCATCAATTGGGAGTTGATTTGCCTCCATCATGAGTGAAGTTGCTTCCAACATTTGTCTAGGAAAAAATGTGTCTACATACATGCAAGATCATACAAGAAGTTTCTAGACATGCTTTGGCTCCAAGTATTTGTCTTTGGCTCCAAGCCATTCATTCACTGCATGCCATCAACTAGCTTATAAATAAGACCCTTAGGGTTACATATCTTCATACATCTATCAATATCTTTTCACTTTTCAATCATCTTCTCATTACTACATCAAATAACTCTCTCATCCTTGTCCAAACTCCCATTCCCGGATTTGAACAAGGTGGTGCTAGAAAAGTCAGTTTTTGAGTCCGATAAGCAAAGTTATCATCACAAAACTCTTAGGGATCATTACCCTAATCATTAGTAAAATTTTTCCACTTTGTAATACTCTTGATTATGACTTACAATACTTTTATTTCTGAGTTTATTTCATCATTTGTTATGAGTAGCTAAGTTTCATTCTACACTTCGTAGGATGATGTTTGTAGTATGAAGTGGTGGTTATGATTGTGATTTATGTTTAAATTTCAAGGTCAAGCTTTCCTATGATCCATTGATATTTATATTTCATGTGACATGTAACACCCTCATTTTTACATATAGCAGCGGAAGCTATTTTGGGGTATTACTTCATGATACACAGTACACAATAATAGAAAACGACTCAAAATAGACGTTTTTAAAAGAGAGTTATCATTCATTTATTTATTAGAGTATTTACAAACAGAGGTCCCGAAGAACATTTTGAAAACATAAAAGTGAATGATAACAAGTTTGGACGTCCTCATGTCCTTTGCCTCTCCGTGCCATAGTCCGTGTGATTTTCAGTTACCTGGGATAAATATGCTCAAAGTCAACACATAGGTTGAGTGAAATTCATAGGTTTGAGTTATAATAGTTTGAATACAAGTTTAATCATCAATGGGATATGTTGTTACACCCGTTCAAATCATAAATTATTGCATCTGAGCTCATGACACCCCACGTTAACATTTCCAAGTCCAGTGATGGTACTGCAGAGCAATCAATGACTAGAAGTAAGGCGTAACTTGCCAAGGTTACCCTCTTTGTTCTCAAATATAGTGCTATTGGTGCCAAAAGTATAGGCAAACCAACGGGAGTCGTCACACTCCAAATAGATCTATTCAAAATATTCGCGTTCACGTTACGGTGATTATGGTTCATGAAATGTATGTTATAGTGGCAGATCAAGGTACTCGTGCAATAATTTATCAGGATAGCATACCAAAATACTTGTATTCATGTTTAGAGCATATATCCCCCTCACGGGTTTGTAAAGCATTTAAAAGTGAGGCTATGAACTCACCTTAGGTTAGGGATATCTGCTTGATATCAAGAGGGACTCAGGTAGACGGCTTTTACCACGCAACCTGAGGTATCGTATGTCAAGTATTTAGTTAAATTGTGTTATGTTTCAAAACTTTGTTTAATATAGTTTAAAAGGTTTATTTCTTTGATTCATTAGTTTATGAATATCGTTGTATCACTATTCGGGTCATCATATGTCAGAAGCCATTCTATAAACGTTTGAGGAGCGAGGGCCGTTTAACTCGTAAACCCAACCACTCAGTCAGAAAGTAATATCGAGATGGAACATCTTAATATGAAATTCCCTAGTAGTAGGATACGTTTGTGTGTTAAGGAAAATAGGTTTTGAGGTTTTCTTTAAAAGTTATTTGATAATAAGTTATGTTTATATTTATAATGTATTTAGAGTTTATATATGTTTTAATCAATGTATAAAAAGGATTATTTGTATTTAGTTTATAAAATATCAAACCTTATATGATTATTATATATTTTTCAAAATATCTCATTTATACCTTTAAGTTTAAAAAAATGGCAAAATATACCCTTGTAGTTATAACTTATGCAAGTTTTGTCTTTTATGGATACATATATGTAATATAAACCTTGTAATTTCAAACATGGCAAATTAGAAAATTTAAATTTAAGTTTATGATCATGGCAAAATAGGTCATTATAGTTTATAGTTTCAAAAATTACACATTTAGTCCTTTATCTTGAAAATAGTTTCATAACATGTTTTAACACTAAAATAGACTTGTTTTATGAATCAAAAGCTAAAGTAAAGTTTCATTTGTGTTCTTATATGTCTTATAAGACTTATGAACATCTTATAACAATAACATAATAAGTTTAAAACTTTGAAATCAAATTGATCATAAGTAGTAAAAATTTAGGGTTTTCTAGGTTTTATCATAGTTTCATGAATGTTTTAAGGTATCATAAGGCATGTAATCATTATAACAACATCTCTAGGTGTTCTGTAACATATCTAAGATCAAACATGGGTGTTTAGAACTTACTTGAATACAAATAGAGCAAGAACAAGATGAAAAGGGGAGTATGTGCTAGTTTTGAGGCCTTGATGATCACTACAACTTGTTAATGGCTTCTAGGTCTTGTACTCTTGGTTTCTTTTCCTGTAAACCTTCTTAGAACATCATATCATCCTTAGGCTACTGCTAGTGCTTGGATTGAGAGTGTTATTAGTGTTTTAGAGAAGTTGAGAATGGAATGAAGAGTTATGTGTTAGTTATGGCTATTTATAGGCAAAGAAAGGCTTCATGGCTAAGTTTTGCAAGGATAGGTGTCAAGTGCTGGAGTACATAACAAGGATAAGCTAGGAGGATGATAAGGCTAAGCTAGTTGATGATTATTACAAGCTAGGGATGTATCTTTGCAAGGTGTAAGCACATGGTGAAGTTTAGGAAGCATGTGGTGGCAAGGTGCTTGTAAGCTACCTTCTTGCTTGCTTAGGATGATGTAGGGAGGTGCTAAGCATGAGGGAGGTGTGTGTTAAGGTGCTAGGATCAGTAGTAGCTTGATCATAGAGGTTCTTGAGGTGTTAGGGTGCTTGGTTTAACAAGGTTATGCTTATACATGGCTGTTTCTGGACAGCCAGCAATAGTTCCGGTAAATTGTTTGTCATTTACAAACCGTGACTCCGTTTAAGCTCAAATTTGTGAGAATTGTTAGATATTTGAGTCCTCTACAACTTTTAGTTTTTCATATTATAGGGTTACTACACAAAATCTTGAGATAATAGCTGTTTACTACAAGTATGCCGAATCTGCGTACCTTTGGCATTTCGGCTATAACTAATTCATATGATGTCGAATCGGGGTGATTCAATTTGAAAAATGACCACAAGAAATAGGGCTAAAACCTAGTTCTTTTACTTAATACTCAAGTCTTATTGATTTGTCCAGATTCTATGTTTTATTGGCTGGTCATATTCTGAAATTACATGTATGAACTAGTTTTAGTCATGCCGGGTTTGCTATGGTTTTGTGATTAGGATTTGATGAGTTAGGGTCTTAGTATTTATGTTTAGACATATTTAGGGATTGTGTTTGAGGTTTAGTAATGATTCACCAAGAGTTTTAAGGGTTTTATTGGGTTAAACTAGGTTAAACTTGAAAACTAGGTCAAACCGGGTAAAACTAGGTTAATGACTTGTTTTAGCTTAGGTCATGTTGAAATCTTTGATTGAGGTTCTAGATTCGAGTCTAACATGATGTAGAGGTACCGTTTTAGGTTTAGGATCTATAAAATGAGTACTTGTACCTTGTGGTAGAGCGGTGTGAAAGTTTGAACATGATTTAGGACATAAGATGACCAAATTAGGGCTTTATACTTAAATGACTTGTAAATTGTTATTTGAATACTTGCTCAATGATTCAATGAGTGTATCACACTAAACTTTAGTTAAAGTAGCTTTTACATAAGCCTTGCATACTTCAAAACTTGTTTCATTTTGTAATTAGGGTTTTTGAATCAACCGTAAAGGTATAATGCTTGTTTTGGTAAATTGTGGGATATAAGATGTTGTATTGATTGAATATTTAGCAAAATGATCTTTGATATATATATACTTGACGTACTTAGGGGTTTACATAATGTAATCATGTATATAATTGGCAATAGTGGTTGCATAAGCACGTCTAGATTTCTATGTAAGTTACTTTACATAGTTGAGTGATGAGACTGCTTTTATACATGGTCTCATCGTCCAAAACGGGCTTAAAATGCATTTAATATCATTAATTATACCAAATATATGCTCGTGTTTGTTACTTGTGTATTTTTAGGTACGGATATTGAGGAATTGGCAAAAGATCACAAGAATCAACCAAAAACGAACACGGGAAACGAAGTCGCACAATGAACCAAGCCCAAGTTTAGAATTTTGCAAAAAGACCCCTGAAGTTTGAAGAATTGGCAATTTTGGTCCCTCATCTTTGAAGAACTTGTCACAAATGACCCTCCAAATGTCATTTGTACAAGGAAGGTCCCTAAAGTTTGAAAGACATGTCAAATCAAGCCCTTGGAAAATGATTAATATGGCAAAGTTAGCCCTAAATGACAAAAGGACAAAATTTGAAATTACTCTTGGACTGGTAATGAAAAATTGCCACTTTTAGCCCACTTCACCACTTGGCCCAACAATATTAATACCCGGTTTTAATTTTATTACCCTAGTCAAAACCCCAGTCAACCCCCCCCCCCCCCACTATTTTCCCTCCTAACACGTTTTTAAAAACATTTTATTTCCCAAAACAGATTAAAAACCCCACTAATCCCTCCTTAAACCCTAATCCTACCCAGACCCAATTACACCCAAACCAAAGGGTTTTTCCCCTATATTGTCCAGATCCCTAATTGAGCTTTTTGTCACTTGATCCCACCTCACAAAACACAACCACATGGGCTGTGGACCCTACCCCGACCCTCCCCTGCTACATCACTTTCACCCAAAACAAAGACCCGACCAGTTTAACGTTCTAGATGTTACTCCTTGACCCCCAAGGACAAATGGACGCTCCAAGATCATTTTTCCAAGCTGGCATCACATGGGTTCCAGTTTTGACCAAGAATCAAGAGAAGACGCAAGGGCTTATTTGGCAATTCAGAGATTAGGGTTTTTAGCATTCTAGATTGTTCCTTAGTTAGTATAAATAGAGACGTTTGTGTCTCATTTATTTTTGTTCCAGATTTTAGCAAAGCTTTTGTAATCTTTTTTTTATTAAATATAAAAGTTGGTATTTTCTAGTGTGAATTATAATTCCTTTTTACTATTTTGAAAAGTTGGTGTAAGTTTGCTTAATCTGAGTTCCAATTGAGAAGTTTTAAAAAGTTTCAAAAAGTTTTTTTTTAATTTTCATAAATCCAATCTTTCATGAAGTGAAAGTGGACTGAAAGTTTTGGATTCCTGAAGTTAAAATTGTTTTTAAAACGTGCTTAAGGTCACTGATTTGTGTGGGAAAGGTTTTCAAAAATTTCATAAAAATCAGAATATTGCATTTTTGCTTGTGTTCTTATTTTCTCTTAGCAGGGTGGTTTGGAGATTTGTTTTGATCAAAGTCAGCATAGGCCCCAGCCTATAGGAGGTGGCTACCTAGCCACTGTTGGACCTGGAAGTAGGTCCAACAAGGTAACCCCTTGATTCCTTTTCATTTTTTCAGTTTTTGGATATATATATGATTTGTTGTGCAAAGTTGTTTGATAGTGTTCTAATGGTTTGAGTTGAGTTTATTTAGTATTTTATGCATGATAGAAGTAACAAAAATCAGTTTGGAGTTGTTTAGAATAGGTTTTGTTTGAAAAAATTTGGTTTTCCAGCTTAAGAGGGTGTTTGGATTAGTGATTAACTAGGGGCTAAAGGATTGCTTATTGGCTTAAATCTGTTTAGAAGCACTTCTTAGGTTGTTAATTTGTGATAGTGGTATTTAGCTTTCATTTTGGTTAAGTTTTAAAACAAGTCATGTGTTAAAAAAGTTGGATCAATGGCATAAGACCAGAAACCTCATTTTTCTGCTTATTGTTGTGATTTTGTGCATCAAAGCTTGTAAATCTGTTAGACATAGGTTGTTATAGGGGTGTGTATCAGTTGTATGCCATGAAAGTGAGTTGTATGCAAGTTCTTGGACTTTGAATTTCATTATTGTGCATGTAGAAAAAGCAAAATACCACCAGAACCATAGAAATTGCATCAGCAACTTGTTTTTGCTATTTTGTGCTTTGTTTGACTTAATCTTATAGGGATCTTGGTTGATTTGTGCTTATCTTGACTCCCTACACTCAAACTGAGTGTAGGGGTGCCTGCTTGTCCAATAAATATCCACCAAAAATCAAAATCCAAGTCCTCTTGGATAATTGCACCTGTGAAGATAATAGGTTGCTTGTGTTCTTGAAAAAGGAAACTGGACCCGTTTTTGTTCAATCTTGCATTAATCTTGTTAAAAGTGGACTTGTGTTTGTGAATTTGAGTTAAAAGAGTTAACAGGTTGGAAGTTAAAAGTTAAAAAAGAAAAAAAAAATTAAACAAAAACGACTGGCCAGGACTCAAACCTGCGCCATCCCTTTCACAACACTCACACACTACCACTGCGCCCTTGGGTCTTTTACTGACCAAGGGTGCAAGTTAATATTACTTAAACACTTTTTGCAAGTAAGCTTATTTAAAAAGCCGTAGTTTATTCCCCCTTTTTCAGCTTATTTATTTAGCCATTTGGCCCTAGCTTATTTTTCCTAGGACTGTTATCTACTTAGGGATTTTTCTAGCTAAGTATTAGATTTTTCCTTTTCTTTATTTATTTTTTATTCATTTTTTATTAGCCGGTTTTTATTAAATAGATAAAAAATAGTTAAAAGTAGTTTTAATTTTTAGAAAAATAATTTTTAGGTTTTAATTAAGTTATTTGAGGTTTACATTAAAAAAAGTTTTCAAAAAGTCTTATTTTTAATTTTATTTGATTTTAGGGTTTTTAGACAACTTTAAAAATTAATATAAAATTAATATAAAGGTTTTAGGAACTTTAACTTGCATTTTTGTCTTAGTTAGAATATTTAGGATTTTTGATAATTTTTTAGAATTTATTTATAAACTTTTAATTTTTTAGAATATTTTAATATTATTTTATTAGTAAAAATTCAAAGTTTGTTTTTTCTACTTTTTCCATTTTTCCTAGGTTTTAGACATTAAATTAGGAACTTTGTAACTTTCCAAATATTTTTAGGCTTTTCATTTAATTTTTAGATTTAATTTAAGATTTAATATATTTTAATAGTTTTTAGGAGTTTAAAAATAGTTTAATTTGGTTTTAAAATTTTTAAAAATAGTTTTTAGCTTAATTAGGTTACTTTTGAGGTTTACAAACTATAAAATCTTGTTTAGGGCTTTTTAATATTTAAAAGAGATTTTTAGGGCTTTAATTAGCATTAAAAAGTCATTATTTAATTAATTAAAAGGTTTTAGCAAGTTTGGATTTTTTGTAAACTCTTAGAATTTTATTGTGGATTTTTAGTAATTTTTAGGAATTTTTAGGTTAAAATTTTAATTTTTGTGTTTTTACGGTTCTACATCTTAACTTTCTAGTAGTGGTTTTTTCGTTAATTTTTATTTTACGTCTTCGTCATTTTCTCTTCTCTTCTTGTTAATAATCAAAAACATTAATCATCATTCATTACACAACGCACGTGCCTCCTCGAGAGAACGATCCCCATTAAGGGTCATAACTTGTGGTTTTCCTACATCACTCGTTAATACTTACCCTAATTACCTTGTTTTCCTAAACAAGTGTATTTCTACGACAATCAATTTTGGCGCCGCTGCCGGGGAGGCGTGTTGTGTTTTGATTGAACAATTGTTGTTTTTTATATTAGCCATAATAGTATTTGTATTAGAAGCACTCTACTAATACGTATTATCGTTTTTTGGTTTTTGTGTGAATATTATTAATATATTGTATACGTAGAACAATAAATACACAAGTACTCCAAATACGTGAGCAATCACAACCTTGATTCGGGATTTCATCACTCGATCATTGTATTCGAATCTCAAACCAAAGAAAAAAGGCAAAAATAGATAAATACTTTCGTGAAGCTTGATTTTGATAATACAAACTATAAGGTGGGTATAAGGCGGTTGTATTTCACGACCGAAAGGAAAAAGGCTCTTAAGTGCTTCGCGCCACCTCGTTTCCTCCGCTTGCTTGTGCGTATTTGATTTTAAGAGTGAATCGAGGGTTTTGCCGCCCAAAGTATTATTACATATCATATATATTTTCTTGGTTTCATTTGATTAAACCCTCTTGAACGATTTGGTGTTCCACCATCGTTCTAAAGTCATCGAAGGCGTTCACTCCACCTGATCGTTTTCATTCCTTGAGGCTTCGTTAATCAATAGATTTGATTAAGGAGGAGATTTGTGGACTTTTTGTCTACTTAATACATTCACCAATTTCCAAAAAAAGTTAATACCATCAAAAACCACAAAAAAAATTGAAAAACACAAAATACCAAAAAGAATCTTCTTTGCTCGTCTCCACGTTGTACGTGACGTTTATGCTCACTCGTAATCAAGCAAAACGTGCACGTAAACGAAAGAACAAAACTCCCACTCCAACTCATTCTAGTGAGGAGTCTCCTATTGACGAACCCATTGTACGAGAAGCACCGACCATGGCGAATCGAACTATGATGGAGTTACTTCAAGCACCCACCGAGGGTTATGGAGAAGCTATTGTAATTCCCGCAATCCTTGCGGAGAATTTTGAGGTGAAAACGGGTTTGTTGTCGATGATCCAAAACAACAAATTCCGTGGTGATGAGAAGGACAATCCCCACAACCATATCCGCCAATTCAATCGTCTTACCGCCACGTGCAAATTTAAGGATGTCTCGAATGACTCGATTAAGATGATGCTTTTTCCGTATTCCTTAGCGGGGCCCGCTAAAATTTGGTTAGAGAAAGAGCCACCCAATTCTATATTCACGTGGAAGGATCTCGTTTCAAAGTTCGTGAACCAATTTTTCCGCCCTCTAAGACTACGCATTTGAAAAATGAGATTTCTAAATTTTCACAAGAATCAAATGAAAGTTTTTCTACGGCTTGGAATAGGTTTAAGGAGATGTTACATGAATGTCCTCATCACGGTTTTTCCGACTTACACCAAATAGACACGTTTTACAATGGACTTAATGATCATGAAAGAGATTATCTAAATGCCGCCGCGGGTGGTAATTTTTTGTGTAAAACGGTTGAAGAAGCTTTGGTCATAATTGAGAATAGTTCTAAGGTTTATAGCCCTCGTCACACACCGAGTGTTGCCAAAATGGGCTCATCATCGTCTCAAATTATTAATGCCTTACATGATGAAGCAAATGAAGAGAATCGATTTTTTGATAGATTTGCTAACCTTATGTCCCATTGGAAAGCTCAAGAAGCTTCAAACTCCGCTTCGGTTAAAGCGGTTTCTAAGAGTTGTTTGTCGTGTGGGGGAGCTCATGATCTTTCCGAGTGCATTACCGCGGATGGTAACACTTCGAATGCTTTTGTAGCCACGGGAACTTACAACCAAATCGGTCAAGGTTCCCGCCAAAATCAAGCTCCACCAAATCAAAATGCTAATAACTATCGCAACAACAACCAAGGTGGAAATTACCAAGGAAATCAAAGGAATTATAACAAAGGTAATTACCAAAGTGGAAATGGGCAAATTTCAAACCAAAACCAAAACCGTGATTTTCAAAACAATGCCCAAGGTTTTCAAAACGATCACACCAAAAATCTTCAAGGAGAATTTTTGAATTATGCTAAGGCTAATGATGCTAAGTTTGACAATATGCAACGTGAAATGGTTAGCTTAAGGTCCGAGTTGAAAAACGAGCTTAAAATCGAACTTGCTAATGAACTTAAAACTCATGCTAACAAAATGGAAGGAAATGTCACACGTCTCCAACAAAATCAACAAAAAATGGAGCAAGGTCAACATGAGATTAAGCAAGAGTTGTTAAAAGCGGATGCTAGGCAATCTAAGTTTGAAGACCGTATGGCTAAGATGTTTGAAGCTATCATGTGTAAGCCCTCTTCTTTGGGTGGTCTTCCTAGTGATACCATCGTGAACCCGAAAGGAGAATTGAAGGTTATTACTACTCGTAGTGGTAAAACTTTCAAAGAACCCATTTCTCGTCCAAGTAATTCTATGGAGAAGGAAAAAGAGAAAGAACCCGAGGTTGTGGTTGAAAAGGAGCAAATTACAAGCCCACGAAGTACCGCTCAAACCACACCTACGGTTGAACCTACACCAATCATAGAACCCGAGATTCCAAGGCCGTTGCCTATGCTTACTTTTCCCCAACCCACACCACCTTTACCCTACCCTTCAAGACGAGACAAAGAAAAGGCACAAGAACGAAATAATTATCAATTTGAACTCTTTATGAAAATGTTTCGTGACTTGCATTTCAATATAAGTTTTGCCGACGCCTTAGTCATGATGCCTCGATTTGCCGCGAACTTCAAAAGTATGTTGAATAACAAAGAGAAATTGCAAAAATCGTCTAGTTGTTCTTCGCTTTTTCTAAGCCGCATACCTCAAAAAGTCGGTGATCCTGGAAAGTTTTTAATCCCATGTGCTATCCAAGACATGGAAGAATGCTACGCCTTGGCCGATCTTGGTGCTAGTATTAATTTGATGCCTCTTGAGATTTTTAAATCGCTCAATCTTCCAAATCTCACTCCTTCAAGAATGTCAATCGAAATGGCAGATCATTCTACAATTTTAGCTTGTGGAGTTGCCGAGGACGTCTTTGTGAAAGTTGGAAAGTTCTACTATCCTGTAGACTTTATTGTTGTGGATATTCCCATCGATCCTAAAGTTCCGTTAATTTTAGGTCGATCTTTTTTGGATACCTCGAGAGCACTTATCGATGTGCATGCAAGAAAAATCACTCTTCGTTTCAATGAGGAAGAACTCGTCATTAATGCAACCCAAAACTCCACTCTTTCTCATGTGTATTCTATCACATCTTTGTACAATGTCAATCCCATCAAAAACATTTGCAAAAAGATCTCCAATAGAGTTTTAGGAGTTGTTGAGAAAAATGAAGTTCCGTCCCCTCCGCCGGTGGAGGTTAAGAGTGTTAAGCCTATGATTCCAATCTCGAGTGATTCTTCGGATGATGAATATGTTGATCCCGATGGGGAGGTTTTCTTTATTGACAAAAGATTTGAAAACTTACCACCACCTAAGCCAAAAAGATTTCAAAATGTGAGAATTTTTAGTGTGACTAACATTGCTTTAGATACACCAAATATTTTTGACATAATCAAATCGGGTTTTCACAAGGAGAGTGTAAAAGATGAAAAAGGAAAAGATTTTAAATGTGATTTAAAAGATTTTTCTACAACTCTAACTCCATCATCACCGCGTGTCTTGAGTACTACAAGCTCGTCTTCTCCTTTTGACGATGCTTTGTGTGGACTTAGTGTGGGGGAATCCCCTTATGTTCCCTCCCCTTTCTCCACCGAGGACGAGATATTTGATCCTGGAATTGCTTATATAGGGAAATCTCGGTCTTCCACCGATGCAATAAATGGAAAATCTTTTCATTTGATTGGTGCGAGTCTACCTCGAGTAGCTCATGTTTTTAGAGACTTACCCATTGTCCCACCCTTCTATTTCTTCTCTCCTATTTTCTTCTACCCCATTGGGGCTTGTGTTGAAGTAGCGTTGTTTCGTCTTTCATCCGAAAACGAGGACGCTATCTTTGACCCCGGTATACGTTTATCGGGTTTTTAAAGTACTCCATGTACTTTTGGGCCTTGTTTATCATGTAAGCCCCACCAAAAATTGACCATACCATGATATCCCTAAATGATCACATTTATGGGGATTCGAGTCGAGCTTTTGACTTGGTTATCAAAAACAAGGTGCCTCGTGGGGGAGTCCCATGCCTATCCATGTACATATTATTGCTTTCTAATTAGTTTAATGTGAGGGGATTTGTGCCCTTCCAACCTTTGTTTCGTGGTTGTTTGTGAATTGTGGTTTTTAGATCATGATCTTCACGATTGGAGCCCCTCGTGTTCGTTTTATGGGAGCACTCGATCGTTTGTTTTGGAGACATTTCCCAATATCCAAATGATATATCCTTTTATGTTCTAACCTTAGGTTTTTAGCACACTTCATAAACGGCTTTAGATTTAATGGTTACACCCTTTCCATGCTAGATTAGGCATTCGACTACGTCTCTAGTATGGGGGTGTTTGCACCCCTAGACTCGAAACATTGAGGACAATGTTTAACTTTAGTATGAGGGGGGTGAATAGATACTTGCCTTGCCAAACCTTCACGCTTTCCAAAGTTTATCGTTTTGTTTATCGTTTTTCTTGCAAAATAAGGCTAAAAATGGCCAAATTTTAAAATTTTTCTCATGTTTTTATAAGTGTTTGAAGACACGAATGTAGTTTTTCCGATGGCGAGAATAAGAGTAATTTTTGACTCGACCGTACGTGTTGAGCACTTAGCTTTGATTCCTTAACTTACATTTGGCTAAGTCTCTTAAATGAGGACGAGAAATGATAGAGTTAATTATAAGTTACTATGCTAAACGTAGAATACTCGTATTCTTTCAAAAACTCATGTGTTCTCGTTGTTTTCTTATTCTCCCTTCGCATGTAAATATTTTTTGCTTAATAAATATTGACTTAGCGGTTTAGTTAGGATTGTTGGGTTTCTAGTCTTTTCTTGTAGCTTCCGTGTAATTAAATTGGGAAGATATTAAGGTATCGCCAGCGTCACGGTTTTGAAGTATTGGCACCCGAATAATCAAAAGCATCACCCAATAATAAGATTTCAAGTGCTCACCTAAATCAAGCAAACAATTTGAAGCCCCACAAGGCCTAAAATCTATGCAAAAATTGAAAGTGAATCAAGCCTTAATCTTCGAAGCTTTAAAGATCCAAAATTCGCTTCAGCGTGAGGATATACGTCTTTGGCTAATAAAACCACCGATGATGGCGGATAATAAAAGGCAAAGCAAGACCGAAGTCATAATAAAAGCTTCATGGCGAAGTTGAATAAAAGATGGAGGTAAACCAAAGATAATAAGGCCCTTCCATTAGGGGGCGTATAAAAGTCTTGGTAATAAGTCTCATGTTCAAAACCGTTATAAAACCGTGTTTATCGATTCTTCTTGTCAACTTAATTTTTTAACATCGTTGTCTATTAGGAGGGGTTATTGATTTGATGGTCTTAGTTACACCGTTAGGACTCTATTTTTAGACCTAAACCTCTATTATCGCATAAGTCAATGATGTATCCTCGTGATCATTAAGACATAATAAAATATAAGAGATACAACTTAGAAATAATGGGAGAATAAGTACGTGATTAGGGCATATGAGTAGTGTTAGCATTACTAACTTATAATCACAATGATCTCGTTGCACGCTTGGCATGGAATTGGAGTGAAAATCGAGAACGATGAAATTATTTCTAACGAAGCATTCACGTGTTCTTATTCTATGAACCTAAACGTCCTATTTTGCGATGAAAATCATACATTATGTCCAAAACATTAGTAGTAGTAATAGTAGTAGTGTAGCTAGTTTATCATTTCAATAAAGTGAATAAAATGAATTTTGGAGATGCTTTGATACTTTATTCTAGCATTGCGTGAGGGCACGGCAATGGTTTAGTATGGGGGAGTGATGAGACTGTTTTTATACATGGTCTCATCGTCCAAAACGGGCTTAAAATGCATTTAATATCATTAATTATACCAAATATATGCTCGTGTTTGTTACTTGTGTATTTTTAGGTACGGATATTGAGGAATTGGCAAAAGATCACAAGAATCAACCAAAAACGAACACGGGAAACGAAGTCGCACAATGAACCGGGCCCAAGTTTGGATTTTACAAAAATGACCTTGAAGTTTTGAAGATTGACAAGATTGGTCCCTCTACTATTGAAGACTTGGCAATTTATACCCTTGCAAATCTCAATTATTGCATTTGGGTCCTTGAATTATCAAGTATTTACAAGATCAGTCCTTGAAGAATGAAGAATTGGCACAAAATGTCCTTAAAACAAGTTTGTGAAACTATTGTGCCAAAAATGACAATCTGCCAAACTTATTACAAAGGAATATGGAAGTATGCTGATTTATTACAAAGTGGAAGAAGTAAAAGAGCTTGGGGGCCAAGTCTGCCAAACCACCAAACCTCCTCACCCACTCAGAACCTGCCACCTCATCACAACCCACCCATAACCCATTTACCCATACCCAACCCGTACCCACCACCCAAGTCCAAACCGGTTTTATTTATTGTGGTCAAACCCCAGTCAAAACTTATCCTTTCCCACCCAAACAACTTTTTAAATCATTTTATTTCCCAAAACAGATTAAAAACCCCACTAATCCCTCCTTAAACCCTAATCCCACCCAGTCTCAATTGGCCCCAAATCAAAGGGTTTTGTGATAATTAAGTGCAGATCCTTAATTAAGCTTATTGTCACTATATCCCACCTTACTAGACACTCTCACATGCCCTGTGGACCCTACCCCGACCCTCCCCTGCTACATCACTTTCACCCCAATTCCCACACCCGACCAAACCAACGTGTAGGATTGTTCTACTTGGCCTCCAAGGTATTTTCAACGTCCATGATCAAGTCTCCAATAGCCTGGCATCACATGGTTCCAATTTGACCAGATTCTCAAGACATTTCCCAAGGGCTTTATTGGCATTTCCAGAATTAGGGTTTAGGATTCAAAATTCTTTGTAATTTTTTATTAAGTATTCTAGATAGTTCCATAGCTAGTATAAATATGGGTGGCATGTCACTCATATCTTTGTTCATGTTTTTAGCAACTCTTTTGTAATTCCTTTTATTTAATATAAAGTTGGTGTTTTTGGTAAAAATATAATTCCTTTCATAATTACTTAAAGTTGGTAATAAGGTTGCTAATATTCTGAGTTCCAATATAATTGTGTAACACTTGGTGTGTTTGATTTTCAAAAAGTTTCTAAAAGGTTTTGAAAAGATTTTATAATTTCAGAAATCAAAGGTTGTTATGAAGTGAAAGTGGAATAACACTCTATGATTTGAGATTTGTAAGTTGTTTTTTTAAAACGTGTCAGTTGGTCTCAAGGTTTGTGGAAAAGTTTCAAAAGGAAAGTTAAAAATCAGGTTTGAATTGTTCTTGTTTTTCCTTTCTTTCTTAGCAGGGGTGTTTGACTTGTTGCTCAAGGTTCAGCACAAGCCTCCTGCTTGTGGGAGGTGGTTCATCAACCACAAAGGGACCTGGATGTAGGTCCCTTAGGTAAAAATCTGTTACCTTTTTCATTTTTCATTTTATTGGGTGACTTATGTGATTTGCTTGAGAAATCTATTCAAGTGTTGTTTAACTGTTGGATATTGCTCAATTTGGGATAATATGCATGCTTAGAGCTATTAAAACCATTTGGGTGTGTTTTGAAGATTATTTGGTTGTTAAAAATCGTTTTTTTAGAATTTAAAGGGGTGTTTGGATAAAGGTTTAAGTAGGATTGGATGTTGATTAATCTTGGCTTAGACCTGTTTTTTACACTTCTTAGATAGTATATAGGTGAAATTGGTATTGAGTTTTAAGTTTGGTGTAGTGGTAAACACAAATGCATGGTTAAAAACTGGTTCAAGTGGAAAAAATCAGTAAACTGCCATGTGTTCTTGTTTTGGTTGAATTAGTGCTTGATTTTTGACAGGTTGTTAGAAATAGGGATGTTTAGGGTTTGTTATCATTTACTAGTCAACTAGGGAGTTTGTATGCAAGTTTTTGGACTTTGAATCTCACAATTGTGCAAGTGAACCTAGCTAAAAGTCACCAGACCTTAATATCCATTACAGTAACTTGATTTTGGCTTGAGTGCTTTATTTTGTGTTGTATTTTACTTGCATTCTGCTTTGCTTGACTCCTTGTACTCCAAAGAGTACAAGGTTGCCTTGTTCCATCAAAAAGCATCACCAAAACATCATAAAACCAAGTCCTCTTGGTCAGTTGCACCTGTGAAGATTACAAACTACATGTGTTCTTGATAAGCTAGAAACTGAGCACGTTTTGGATTCATCTAGGCTTAATCTTGTTAAAAAGTGAATTTGATTTGTGTTTTGTGGATAAAAAAGGGTCACAGCTTGGTTTGTAAAGATAAAAAAGTTAAAAAAAAATATTAAACAAAAAGGGTTCGCCAGCCTCGAACCCTTGACATCACGTTCACAACACACACACTCTACCACTGCGCCCTTGGGTCTTTTACTGACCAAGGGTGCAAACCAAAGATACTTAACATCTTTTTGGATTGGGCTTATAAATAAAAGTCGTAGCTTTTAGGGCCATTTCAGCTTATTCATTAAGCTTAATTATGCCAACTTATTTTTCTTAGGTTTATATTGTAGCTTAGGACTTTTCTGGCACAAGTTTCGATTTTTCCCTTTATTTTATTATTTTTTATTCATTTTTCTTTAGCCAGTTTTTATTAAATAGTTTAAAAATAGAAAAAAGTACTTTTAATTTTTAGAAAAATTATTTTTAAGTTTTATTTTAATAACTTGAGGTTTACAGCCCAAAACATTTTCAAAAACTTTTATTTTTAATTTTATTTTATTTTAGGGTTTTTTGTTAACTTTAAAATTTAATATAAAATTATAAAAAAGGTTTTAGGAACTTTTATTTGCATTTTTATCTTAGTTAGAATATTTAGGATTTTTGATAATTTTTTAGAATTTATTTATAAACTTTTAATTTTTAGAATATTTTAATATTATTTTATTAGTAAAAATTCAAAGTTTGTTTTTTCTACTTTTTTCATTTTTCCTAGGTTATAGACATTAAATTAGGAACTTTGTAACTTTCCAAATATTTTTATGCTTTTCATTTAATTTTTAGATTTAATTTAAGATTTAATAGATTTTAATAGTTTTTAGGAGTTTAAAAATAGTTTAATTTGGTTTTAAAATTTTTAAAAATAGTTTTTAGCTTAATTAGGTTACTTTTGAGGTTTACAAACTATAAAATCTTGTTTAGGGCTTTTTAATATTTAAAAGAGATTTTTAGGGCTTTAATTAGCATTAAAAAGTCATTATTTAATTAATTAAAAGGTTTTAGCAAGTTTGGATTTTTTGTAAACTCTTAGAATTTTATTGTGGATTTTTAGTAATTTTTAGGAATTTTTAGGTTAAAATTTAAATTTTTGTGTTTTTACAGTTCTACGTCTTAACTTTCTAGTAGTGGTTTTTTCGTTAATTTTTATTTTACGTCTTCGTCATTTTCTCTTCTCTTCTTGTTAATAATCAAAAACATTAATCATCATTCATTACACAAAGCACGTGCCTCCTCGAGAGAACGATCCCCATTAAGGGTCATAACTTGTGGTTTTCCTAAATCACTCGTTAATACTTACCCTAATTACCTTGTTCTTCGGTTTTTCTAAGCCGCATACCTCAAAAAGTCAGTGATCCTGGAAAGTTTTTAATCCCATGTGCTATCCAAGACATGGAAGAATGCTACGCCTTGGCCGATCTTGGTGCTAGTATTAATTTGATGCCTCTTGAGATTTTTAAATCGCTCAATCTTCCAAATCTCACTCCTTCAAGAATGTCAATCGAAATGGCCGATCATTCTACGATTTTAGCTTGTGGAGTTGCCGAGGACGTCTTTGTGAAAGTTGGAAAGTTCTACTATCCTGTAGACTTTATTGTTGTGGATATTCCCATCGATCCTAAAGTTCCGTTAATTTTAGGTCGATCTTTTTTGGATACCTCGAGAGCACTTATCGATGTCCATGCAAGAAAAATCACTCTTCGTTTCAATGAGGAAGAACTCATCATTAATGCAACCCAAAACTCCACTCTTTCTCATGTGTATTCTATCACATCTTTGTACAATGTCAATCCCATCAAAAACATTTGCAAAAAGATCTCCAATAGAGTTTTAGGAGTTGTTGAGAAAAATGAAGTTCCGTCCCCTCCGCCGGTGGAGGTTAAGAGTGTTAAGCCTATGATTCCAATCTCGAGTGATTCTTCGGATGATGAATACGTTGATCCCGATGGGGAGGTTTTCTTTATTGACAAAAGATTTGAAAACTTACCACCACCTAAGCCAAAAAGATTTCAAAATGTGAGAATTTTTAGTGTGACTAACATTGCTTTAGATACACCAAATATTTTTGACATAATCAAATCGGGTTTTCACAAGGCGAGTGTAAAAGATGAAAAAGGAAAAGACTTTAAATGTGATTTAAAAGATTTTTCTACAACTCTAACTCCATCATCACCGCGTGTCTTGAGTACTACAAGCTCGTCTTCTCCTTTTGACGATGCTTTGTGTGGACTTAGTGTGGGGGAATCCCCTTATGTTCCATCCCCTTTCTCCACCGAGGACGAGATATTTGATCCTGGCATTGCTTATATAGGGAAATCTCGGTCTTCCACCGATGCAATAAATGGAAAATCTTTTCATTTGATTGGTGCGAGTCTACCTCGAGTAGCTCATGTTTTTAGAGACTTACCCATTTTCCCACCCTTCTATTTCTTCTCTCCTATTTTCTTCTACCCATTGGGGTTTGTGTTGAAGTAGCGTTGTTTCGTCTTTCATCCGAAAACGAGGACGCTATCTTTGACCCCGGTATACGTTTATCGGTTTTTTAAAGTACTCCACGTACTTTTGGGCCTTGTTTATCATGTAAGCCCCACCAAAAATTGACCATACCATGATATCCATAAATGATCACATTTATGGGGATTCGAGTCGAGCTTTTGACTCGGTTATCAAAAACAAGGTGCCTCGTGGGGGAGTCCCATGCCTATCCATGTACATATTATTGCTTTCTAATTAGTTTAATGTGAGGGGATTTGTGCCCTTCCAACCTTTGTTCCGTGGTTGTTTGTGAATTGTGGTTTTTAGATCATGATCTTCACGATTGGAGCCCCTCGTGTTCGTTTTATGGGAGCACTCGATCGTTTGCTTTGGAGACATTTCCCAATATCCAAATGATATATCCTTTTATGTTCTAACCTTAGGTTTTTAGCACACTTCATAAACGGCTTTAGATTTAATGGTTACACCCTTTCCATGCTAGATTAGGCATTCGACTACGTCTCTAGTATGGGGGTGTTTGCACCCCTAGACTCGAAACATTGAGGACAATGTTTAACTTTAGTATGGGGGGTGAATAGATACTTGCCTTGCCAAACCTTCACGCTTTCCAAAGTTTATCGTTTTGTTTATCGTTTTTCTTGCAAAATAAGGCTAAAAATGGCCAAATTTTAAAAAATTTCTCATGTTTTTATAAGTGTTTGAAGACACGAATGTAGGTTTTCCTATGGCGAGAATAAGAGTAATTTTTGACTCGACCGTACGTGTTGAGCACTTAGCTTTGATTCCTTAACTTACATTAGGCTAAGTCTCTTAAATGAGGACGAGAAATGATAGAGTTAATTATAAGTTACTATGCTAAACATAGAATACTCGTATTCTTTCAAAAACTCATGTGTTCTCGTTGTTTGCTTATTCTCCCTTCGCATGTAAATAATTTTTGCTTAATAAATATTGACTTAGCGGTTTAGTTAGGATTGTTGGGTTTCTAGTCTTTTCTAGTAGCTTCCGTGTAATTAAATTGGGAAGACATTAAGGTATCGCCAGCGTCACGGTTTTGAAGTATTGGCACCCGAATAATCAAAAGCTTCACCCAATAATAAGATTTCAAGTGCTCACCTAAATCAAGCAAACAATTTGAAGCCCCACAAGGCCTAAAATCTATGCAAAAATTGAAAGTGAATCAAGCCTTAATCTTCGAAGCTTTAAAGATCCAAAATTCGCTTTAGCGTGAGGATATACGTCTTTGGCTAATAAAACCACTGATAATGGCGGATAATAAAAGGCAAGGAAAGACCGAAGTCATAATAAAAGCTTCATGGAGAAGTTGAATAAAAGATGGAGGTAAACCAAAGATAATAAGGCCCTTCCGTTAGGGGGCGTATAAAAGTCTTGGTAATAAGTCTCATGTTCAAAACCATTATAAAACCGTGTTTATCGATTCTTCTTGTCAACTTAGTTTTTTAACATCGTTGTCTATTAGGAGGGGTTATTGATTTGATGGTCTTAGTTACACCGTTAGGACTCTATTTTTAGACCTAAACCTCTATTATCGCATAAGTCAATGATGTATCCTCGTGATCATTAACACATAATAAAATATAAGAGATACAACTTAGAAATAATGGGAGAATAAGTACGTGATTAGGGCATATGAGTAGTGTTAGCATTACTAACTTATAATGACAATGATCTCGTTGCACGCTTGGCATGGAATTGGAGTGAAAATCGAGAACGATGAAATTATTTCTAACGAAGCATTCACGTGTTCTTATTCTATGAACCTAAACGTCCCATTTTGCGATGAAAATCATACATTATGCCCAAAACATTAGTAGTAGTAATAGTAGTAGTGTAGCTAGTTTATCATTTCAATAAAGTGAATAAAATGAATTTTGGAGATGCTTTGATACTTTATTCTAGCATTGCGTGAGGGCACGGTAATGGTTTAGTATGGGGGAGTGATGAGACTGCTTTTATACATGGTCTCATCGTCCAAAACGGGCTTAAAATGCTTTTAATATCATTAATTATACCAAATATATGCTCGTGTTTGTTACTTGTGTATTTTTAGGTACGAATATTGAGGAATTGGCAAAAGATCACAAGAATCAACCAAAAACGAACACGGGAAACGAAGTCGCACAATGAACCAAGCCCAAGTTTGGAATTTTGCAAAAAGACCCTTGAAGTTTGAAGAATTGGCAATTTTGGTCCCTCATCTTTGAAGAACTTGTCACAAATGACCCTCCAAATGTCATGTGTACAAGGAAGGTCCCTAAAGTTTGAAAGACATGTCAAATCAAGCCCTTGGAAAATGACAAAAGGACTAAATTTGAAATTACTCTTGGAATGGTAATGAAAAATTGCCACTTTTAGCCCACTTCACCACTTGGCCCAACAATATTAATACCCGGTTTTAATTTTATTACCCTAGTCAAAACCCCAGTCAAACCCCCCCCCCCCCCCCACTATTTTCCCTCCTAACATGTTTTTAAAAACATTTTATTTCCCAAAACAGATTAAAAACCCCACTAATCCCTCCTTAAACCCTAATCCTACCCAGACCCAATTACACCCAGACCAAAGGGTTTTTCCCCTATATTGTCCAGATCCCTAATTGAGCTTTTTGTCACTTGATCCCACCTCACAAAACACAACCACATGGGCTGTGGACCATACCCCGACCCTCCCCTGCTACATCACTTTCACCCAAAACCAAGACCCGGCCAGTTTAACGTTCTAGATGTTACTCCTTGACCCCCAAGGACAAATGGACGCTCCAAGATCATTTTTCCAAGCTGGCATCACATGGGTTCCAGTTTTGACCAAGAATCAAGAGAAGACCCAAGGGCTTATTTGGCAATTCAGAGATTAGGGTTTTTAGCATTCTAGATTGTTCCTTAGTTAGTATAAATAGAGACGTTTGTGTCTCATTTATTTTTGTTCCAGATTTTAGCAAAGCTTTTGTAATCTTTTTTTTATTAAATATAAAAGTTGGTATTTTCTAGTGTGAATTATAATTCCTTTTTACTATTTTGAAAAGTTGGTGTAAGTTTGCTTAATCTGAGTTCCAATTGAGAAGTTTTTAAAAGTTTCAAAAAGTTTTTTTTTAATTTTCATAAATCCAATCATTCATGAAGTGAAAGTGGACTGAAAGTTTTGGATTCCTGAAGTTAAATTTTTTTTTAAAACGTGTTTAAGGTCACTGATTTGTGTGGGAAAGGTTTTCAAAAAGTTTCATAAAAATCAAAATATTGCATTTTTGCTTGTGTTCTTATTTTCTCTTAGCAGGGTGGTTTGGAGATTTGTTTTGATCAAAGTCAGCATAGGCCCCAGCCTATAGGAGGTGGCTACCTAGCCACTGTTGGACCTGGAAGTAGGTCCAACAAGGTAACCCCTTGATTCCTTTTCATTTTTTCAGTTTTTGGATATATATATGATTTGTTGTGCAAAGTTGTTTGATAGTGTTCTAATGGTTTGAGTTGAGTTTATTTAGTATTTTATGCATGATAGAAGTAACAAAAATCAGTTTGGAGTTGTTTAGAATAGGTTTTGTTTGAAAAAATTTGGTTTTCCAGCTTAAGAGGGTGTTTGGATTAGTGATTAACTAGGGGCTAAAGGATTGCTTATTGGCTAAAATCTGTTTAGAAGCACTTCTTAGTTTGTTAATTTGTGATAGTGGTATTTAGCTTTCATTTTGGTTAAGTTTTAAAACAAGTCATGTGTTAAAAAAGTTGGATCAATGGCATAAGACCAGAAACTTCATTTTTCTGCTTATTGTTGTGATTTTGTGCATCAAAGCTTGTAAATCTGTTAGACATAGGTTGTTATAGGGGAGTGTATCAGTTGTATGCCATGAAAGTGAGTTGTATGCAAGTTCTTGGACTTTGAATTTCATTATTGTGCATGTAGAAAAAGCAAAATACCACCAGACCCATAGAAATTGCATCAGCAACTTGTTTTTGCTATTTTGTGCTTTGTTTGACTTAATCTTGTAGGGATCTTGGTTGATTTGTGCTTATCTTGACTCCCTACACTCAAATTGAGTGTAGGGGTGCCTGCTTGTCCAATAAACATCCACCAAAAATCAAAATCCAAGTCCTCTTGTATAATTGCACCTGTGAAGATAACAGGTTGCTTGTGTTCTTGAAAAAGGAAACTGGACCCGTTTTTGTTCAATCTTGCATTAATCTTGTTAAAAGTGGACTTGTGTTTGTGAATTTGAGTTAAAAGAGTTAACAGGTTGGAAGTTAAAAGTTAAAAAAAAAATTAAACAAAAAGGACTGGCCAGGACTCGAACCTGCGCCATCCCTTTCACAACACTCACACACTACCACTGCGCCCTTGGGTCTTTTACTGACCAAGGGTGCAAGTTAATATTACTTAAACACTTTTTGCATGTAAGCTTATTTAAAAAGCCGTAGCTTATTCCCCCTTTTTCAGCTTATTTATTTAGCCATTTGGCCTTAGCTTATTTTTCCTAGGACTGTTATCTGCTTAGGGATTTTTCTAGCTAAGTATTAGATTTTTCCTTTTCTTTATTTATTTTTTATTCATTTTTTATTAGCCGGTTTTTATTAAATAAATAAAAAATAGTTAAAAGTAGTTTTAATTTTTAGAAAAATAATTTTTAGGTTTTAATTAAGTTATTTGAGGTTTACATTAAAAAAAGTTTTCAAAAAGTCTTATTTTTAATTTTATTTGATTTTAGGGTTTTTAGAAAACTTTAAAAATTAATATAAAATTAATAAAAAGGTTTTAGGAACTTTAACTTGCATTTTTGTCTTAGTTAGAATATTTAGGATTTTTGAAATTTTTTTAGAATTTATTTATAAACTTTTAATTTTTTAGAATATTTTAATATTATTTTATTAGTAAAAATTCAAAGTTTGTTTTTTCTACTTTTTCCATTTTTCCTAGGTTTTAGACATTAAATTAGGAACTTTGTAACTTTCCAAATATTTTTAGGCTTTTCATTTAATTTTTAGATTTAATTTAAGATTTAATAGATTTTAATAGTTTTTAGGAGTTTAAAAATAGTTTAATTTGGTTTTAAAATTTTTAAAAATAGTTTTTAGCTTAATTAGGTTAGTTTTGAGGTTTACAAACTATAAAATCTTGTTTAGGGCTTTTTAATATTTAAAAGAGATTTTTAGGGCTTTAATTAGCATTAAAAAGTCATTATTTAATTAATTAAAAGGTTTTAGCAAGTTTGGATTTTTTGTAAACTCTTAGAATTTTATTGTGGATTTTTAGTAATTTTTAGGAATTTTTAGGTTAAAATTTTAATTTTTGTGTTTTTACGGTTCTACGTCTTAACTTTCTAGTAGTGGTTTTTTCGTTAATTTTTATTTTACGTCTTCGTCATTTTCTCTTCTCTTCTTGTTAATAATCAAAAACATTAATCATCATTCGTTACACAACGCACGTGCCTCCTCGAGAGAACGATCCCCATTAAGGGTCATAACTTGTGGTTTTCCTAAATCACTCGTTAATACTTACCCTAATTACCTTGTTTTCCTAAACAAGTGTATTTCTACGACAATCATTGAGATATAGTGAAGCAAAAAATTTAACCCATAAAAGTAGTTCTCATATATATCATGAGTTACATAGAGGAAATTTATGAGTAGTTACAGTCTTTCCCCCTTAAGGAAATCTCGTCCCGAGATTTAGTTTGATATAGGAGTAGTGTTTGAAAATAGGTGTGGGTATTTAGCACGAATCTGATCTTCGCGTTCCCAGGTAAATTCTGGTCCTCTTTTTGAGTTCCATCGTACTTTGACAACAGGGATACGACTTTGTTTAAGTTGTTTGACCTCTCGGTCCATGATTTCCACAGGTTCTTCTATGAAATTGAGCTTATCGTAAAGCTGAAGTTCTTTCATTGGAATGATAAGAGATTCGTTTGATAGACATTTCTTGAGATTAGAAACGTGGAAAGTATTGTGTACAGTATTGAGCTCTTCAGGGAGCTCAATTCTGTATGCTACTGGGCCAATCCGTTCAAGGATTTTTAATGATCCAATGTATCGTGGATTAAGCTTTCCTCGTTTTCCAAAACGAATGACACCTTTTCGAGGTGATACTTTCAACATAACACGATCTCCAACTTGTAATTCTAAAGGTTTTCGCCTTATGTTGGCATAACTTCTTTGTCGATCTCTAGCGGTTTGTAAGCGTTGTCGAATTTGAAAGATCTTCTCGGTGGTTTCATGGATTATTTCTGGTCCTGTAAGTTGAACATCTCCAACTTCAACCCAGCAGACCGGAGATCTGCACTTTCGACCATAAAGTGCTTCGAATGGAGCCACTTTGATACTGGCGTGATAACTGTTATTATAGGAGAATTCTATCAGCGGTAGATGTCTTTCCCACCCTTTTCCGAAGTCAATAACACAAGCTTGGAGCATGTCTTCAAGTGTCTGAATAGTTCTTTCACTTTGACCATCGGTTTGAGGATGACAGGCTGTACTCATGTCTAACTGAGTATCCAAAGCACTTTGTATTTATTTCCAGAATCTAGATGTGAAGTGAGGATCACGATCTGATATGATAGATATTGGCACTCCATGTCGGGAGATGATTTCTTTTATGTATAACCTCGTAAGAGTTTCCATACTATCAATCTCTCGAATGGGAATGAAATGAGCAGATTTTGTAAGACGATCAACAATGACCCAGATTGCGTCATGTCCATTAGATGTTCTAGGAAGTTTTGTAACAAAATCCATAGTTATTCTTTCCCATTTCCACATAGGAATTTCGGGTTGTACCAGTAAACCATATGGCTTCTGACATTCAGCTTTAACTCTAGAACATGTTAAACACGTGCCCACATATTCAGCAATGATTGCCTTCATGTTAGGCCACCAGTAGAGTTTCTTTAGATCCTGATACATTTTGTCAGAACCTGGATGAATGGAGTACTTTGATTTATGGGATTCGTGCATAATCAAGCTCCTCAAATTACCATGATATGGTAACCAACTTCTATTCTTGATGCAACGAGTTCCATCAGGACGTATTTCAAAAGTTTTGTCCATTCCTCTTAAGTTCTTACACTTAAGGTTTTCTTCTTTGAGTGCTTCGTTTTGAGCTTTAAGGATTTGTCTAGGTAGATTTGGATGGAGAGTCATAACTAGCGATCTGACTCGAAGTGGGTTAATTCGTTCTTTTCGGCTTAAGGCATCTGCTACGACATTAGCCTTTCCAGGATGATAACGAATTTCACAATCATAATCAGCGAGTAGTTCTAACCAACGTCGTTGTCGCATATTTAGATCTTTTTGATCAAGAATATATTGTAGGCTCTTATGATCGGTGAACACTATACACTTTGTACCATACAAATAGTGTCTCCATATTCTAAGAGCGAACACGACTGCCCCTAGTTCGAGATATGTGTGGTATAATTTTTCTCATGAGTCTTAAGTTGTCGAGATGCATAAGCAATGGCTTTTTCTCTTTACATCAAAACAGCTCCAAGACCTTGATGAGATGCATCACAGTAAACGACAAAATCGTCGTTTCCTTCAGGTAATGCTAGAATTGGGGGTTCACACAACTTTTGTTTTAACAACTGAAAAGCTGTTTCTTGATCTTTTCCCCATATATACTTTTTGTTCTTCTGGGTTAGTTCAGTCAAAGGCTTTGCAACTTTTGAAAAACCTTCGATAATAACCAGCAAGTCCTAAAAACTGGCGTATCTCTGTAGGTGTAGTAGGAGATGCCCAATTTTTTACTGCTTCAATTTTTGCAGGATCAACATGGATCCCCTGATTATCAATCAAATGTCCAAGAAATGGCACAACATTGATCCAGAAGTCACACTTTGAGAATTTAGCATACAACTTCTCTTTCTTGAGTAATTCAAGAATTATTCTCAGATGGTTTGCGTGATCTTCTTCATTGCGAGAATAGATGAGAATATCATCGATGAACACAATTACAAACTTATCCAAGTAAGGTTTACACACGCGGTTCATGAGATCCATGAATACAGCTGGTGCATTAGTTAACCTAAATGGCATCACTTGAAATTCATTGTGTCCATACCGAGTTCTGAATGCGGTTTTTGGAATATCTTCCTCCCTAACTCTCAGTTGATGATAACCTGAGCGTAGGTCGATTTTTGAGTAAATACTCGAACCTTGAAGTTGGTCGAATAAGTCATCAATTCTGGGTAACGGGTAACGATTCTTTATAGTGAGTTTATTCAAACCTCGGTAGTCGATACACATTCTAAAAGTTCCGTCTTTTTTCTTGACAAATAAGACAGGAGCTCCCCAAGGTGATGTACTAGGACGAATAAAACCACGATCGGTTAATTCTTGAAGTTGAGTAGATAGTTCCTGCATTTCTGAAGGAGCTAATCTATAAGGTGATCGAGCTATAGGTGCAGCACCCGGAATCAAATCGATTTGAAATTCTACTTGGCGAGTAGGAGGAAGGCCAGGTAGATCTTTGGGAAAAACTTCTGAAAACTCTCTGACTATAGGTATATCTTCAAGTCGCTTCTCGTCAGGCTTGTTCTCTATTACTTGAATTACGAATACTTGGCAACCTCGAGATATATATCTCTCAGTTTTTATACAAGATACAAGATTTAGTCGGGTTTTACTTCGATCTCCTCGGATAATTAGAGTTTCATCATTTATAGGAATATGAACGACTTTCTCGTTACATAGGATTTTGGCATGAGTTTGGGATAACCAATCCATACCAATAACAACATCAAAACTGCCGAGTTGAATTGGCATGAGATCAATTTTGAAAGGTTGTTTTGACAAGGTTAAGGTACAGTTTTGGAGAATAGTATTAGTACTAACTAAGTTTCCATCGGCCATCTCGATATCATAATAGGTACTTAAGGTAATGGGGATAATAATTAGTTTAGAAGCAAGAGATGTAGATACGAAGCTTTTATCAGCTCAAGAATCAAATAATACTCTAGCCAGATGTTGATTAAGAAGGAACATACCCGTAACTACGTTAGGGTCTTGTGGAGCGTTTTTGTCCCTTAACATATAGGCTCTTCCTTGGGCACCATTGTTGTTCTTTCGGCATTGATTTGCATAATGCCCTTTCTCTCCACAGGTGTGACAAGTAACTGTCACTGGTAGCTGATTACTTCTGGTGGCTGGTCCCTTGTTTCTACAGTTCTTGGTTAAGTGGCCCGTCTTGTTACAAGTTCGGCATTTAATACTGCAAAGACCGGTATGGTGAAGAGAACACTTTCTACACAGTGGTAGACTTCCGGAATACCTATTAGTCTCAGCTGGAGTAGCAGCATAAGATCTAAACGTTTCTTGCCTTTGGTTCTGATAAGGGTTGGTGGTACGGTTCTGGCTATTGATGTTACGGTTACGATTATTGTTGAAAGTTCTTCTGTCGTCGAACTTTCTTTTATGATCATTGGATCCTTGCACAGGGTTGGTCCTGGTTACTTGATCCATCAGCTTTTGAGTAATGGTAATGACTTCCTCCAAAGATTGAGGTTTAGAGGCAGTAGCATTTCCTTTGATACTCGAAGGCAACCCTCCGATAAAAACTTCCATTGTTCTCTCAGTATCTGGCACCATGTTGGGACATAGAAGTGCCAATTCCTGAAATCTTCTTATGTAATTTTTGATATCGGTTCCCTTTACAGTAAGATGGTATAATTCCTCTTCCATCTTCTGGATTTCAGTTCGGGGACAATATTTCTTGATTAGGAGTTTCTTGAATTCAGCCCAAGTAATCTTATAAGCTTCCTCAATTCCCATAGGTTGGGCAAATGAGTTCCACCAAGATAAGGCTTCATCAGTAAGAGTACCAGTAGCAAACTTGACCTTACAGTCTTCAATACAGTTTCTACGAGAAAATACTAATTTGCTTCGTTCAAACCAGCGGATTAATCCAACGGCTCCTTCCGTGCCCTTAAAATTAAAGGGTTGACAGCTCATGAACTCCTTGTAGCTACTTTTTCTTGCTACGGAAACTTCTCTACGAGCAGGATTTGCATTATTAGCATTGGCTATGTTTGCAGCTTGAGTTTCTAGTGCTGCAGCAACACTGTCAGCAACTAGTTGCCGGATGGCATCTTGACTCATAGATGGAGGGGTAGATGTTGATGACTTCTTGGGAGCCATTCTATCAACATTTACAAAATACACATGGTAAAATTTGCGGAAAATTTTTCAACATAGACATTTTATTTGATACACGATTTATCAAAAGAGTACATTGCAGAACACAACGGAAAACATCTAAACATCTAAGGATAGTATTCTAATAGTTCTTGGATTCATTTTCTATTTCTTCAATTCGTTCCAAGGGTATTTCATCCAAGTGGTTTAAGATCATTTCTATCCGTTCTTGGTGCCTTTCTAATGGTGACTTGTGTGAACTTTCTCCTGTTTATAATACATATGGTGGTGTAGGTGATGGAAAACAAGTTTTCTTATTAGGTGGAAAAGGTTCATCTGGAGTATAGAAATCTGGAGGTGGTGTGGTTGGAGCTTGAGGTGGGATAACGAGATTTTCATTATAGACTTGCATATAGGGATCTTCGGGATTAGGTTGAATAGCTAATGAAGCTATAAAGTATTGATTCCATTGTTCCGATAAATCAGAATCAGATACATCGTTAGGATTCGGGAAATAGTCAGAATCCAAATCAGGCTCAGATTCAGAATCAAAATCTGAATCACGAGAGAAATCTGGTGAGTTAGGATTTGAATTCACTTCTTCCTTCGGGATTATAGGATTGGGAAACATAGTTCTGTAATAGTTTCGATAGAAAAATAATCATAAGTACATAAATATTTAATACATATATACTTAGGTTATTTACTCTTCATGTAGCGTTTGGGGAAGCAGTGGCACGGAGGACTTTTTCAAAAATTAGTTATAGTTAAGGAAAAAACCTTGTTCTCTATAACTATGGCTCTGATACCAATCTGTAACACCCTCATTTTTACATATAGCAGCGGAAGCTATTTTGGGGTATTACTTCATGATACATAGTACACAATAATAGAAAACGACTCAAAAGAGACATTTTTAAAAGAGAGTTATCATTCATTTATTCATGAGAGTATTTACAAACAGAGGTCCCGAAGAACATTTAGAAAACATAAAAGTGAATGATAACAAGTTTGGACGTCCTCATGTCCTTTGCCTCTCCGTGCCATAGTCCGTGTGATTTTCAGTTACCTGGGATAAATATGCTCAAAGTCAACACAAAGGTTGAGTGAAATTCATAGGTTTGAGTTATAATAGTTTGAATACAAGTTTAATCATCAATGGGATATGTTGTTACACCCGTTCAAATCATAATTATTGCATCTGAGCTCATGACACCCCACGTTAACATTTCCAAGCCCAGTGATGGTACTGCAGACCAATCAATGACTAGAAGTAAGGTGTAACTTGCCAAGGTTACCCTCTTTGTTCTCAAATATAGTGATATTGGTGCCAAAAGTATAGGCAAACCAACGGGAGTCGTCACACTCCAAATAGATCTATTCACAATATTCGCGTTCACGTTACGGTGATTATGGTTCATGAAATGTATGTTATAGTGGCAGATCAAGGTACTCGTGCAATAATTTATCAGGATAGCATACCAAAATACTTGTATTCATGTTTAGAGCATATATCCCCCTCACGGGTTTGTAAAGCATTTAAAAGTGAGGCTATGAACTCACCTTAGGTTAGGGATATCTGCTTGATATCAAGAGGGACTCAGGTAGACGGCTTTTAACACGCAACCTGAGGTATCGTATGTCAAGTATTTAGTTAAGTTGTGTTATGTTTCAAAACTTTGTTTAATATAGTTTAAAAGGTTTATTTCTTTGATTCATTAGTTTATGAATATCGTTGTATCACTATTCGGGTCATCATATGTCAGAAGCCATTCTATAAACGTTTGAGGAGCGAGGGCAGTTTAACTCGTAAACCCAACCACTCAGTCAGAACGTAATATCAAGATGGAACATCTTAATATGAAATTCCCTAGTAGTAGGATACGTCTGTGTGTTAAGGAAAATAGGTTTTGAGGTTTTCTTTAAAAGTTATTTGATAATAAGTTATGTTTATATTTATAATGTATTTAGAGTTTATATATGTTTTAATCAATGTATAAAAAGGATTATTTGTATTTAGTTTATAAAATATCAAACCTTATAGGATTATTATATATTTTTCAAAATATCTCATTTATACCTTTAAGTTTAAAAAAATGGCAAAATATACCCTTGTAGTTATAACTTATACAAGTTTTGTCTTTTATGGATAAATATATGTAATATAAACCTTGTACTTTCAAACATGGAAAATTAGAAACTTTAAATTTAAGTTTATGATCATGGCAAAATAGGTCCTTATAGTTTATAGTTTCAAAAATTACACATTTAGTCCTTTATCTTGAAAATAGTTTCATAACATGTTTTAACACTAAAATAGACTTGTTTTATGAATCAAAAGCTAAAGTAAAGTTTCATTTGTGTTCTTATATGTCTTATAAGACTTATGAACATCTTATAACAATAACATAATAAGTTTAAAACTTTGAAATCAAATTGATCATAAGTAGTAAAAATTTAGGGTTTTCTAGGTTTTATCATAGTTTCATGAATGTTTTAAGGTATCATAAGGCATGTAATCATTATAACAACATCTCTAGGTGTTCTATAACATATCTAAGATCAAACATGGGTGTTTAGAACTTACTTGAATACAAATAGAGCAAGAACAAGATGAAAAGGGGAGTATGTGCTAGTTTTGAGGCCTTGATGATCACTACAACTTGTTAATGGCTTCTAGGTCTTGTACTCTTGGTTTCTTTTCTTGTAAACCTTCTTAGAACATCATATCATCCTTAGGCTACTGCTAGTGCTTGGATTGAGAGTGTTTTTAGTGCTTTAGAGAAGTTGAGAATGGAATGAAGAGTTATGTGTTAGTTATGGCTATTTATAGGCAAAGAAAGGCTTCATGGCTAAGTTTTGCAAGGATAGGTGTCAAGTGCTGGAGTACATGACAAGGATAAGCTAGGATGATGATAAGGATAAGCTAGTTGATGAGTATTACAAGCTAGGGATGTAGCTTTGCAAGGTGTAAGCACATGGTGAAGTTTAGGAAGCATGTGGTGGCAAGGTGCTTGTAAGCTACCTTCTTGCTTGCTTAGGATGATGTAGGGAGGTGCTAAGCATGAGGGAGGTGTGTGTTAAGGTGCTAGGACCAGTAGTAGCTTGATCATAGAGGTTCTTGAGGTGTTAGGGTGCTTGGTTTAACAAGGTTATGCTTATACATGGCTGTTTCTGGACAGCCAGCAATAGTTCCGGTAAATTGTTTATCATTTACAAACCGTGACTCCGTTTAAGCTCAAATTTGTGAGAATTGTTAGATATTTGAGTCCGCTGAAACTTTTAGTTTTACATATTCAAGGGTTACTACACAAAATCTTGAGATAATAGCTGTTTACTACAAGTATGCCGAATCTGCGTACCTTTGGCATTTCGGCTATAACTAATTCATATGATGTCGAATCGGGGTGATTCAATTTGAAAAATGACCAAAAGACATAGGTCTAAAACCTAGTTCTTTTACTTAATACTCAGGTCTTATTGATTTGTCCAGATTCTATGTTTTATTGGCTGGTCATATTCTGAAATTACAAGTAGGAACTAGTTTTAGTCATGCCGGGTTTGCTATGGTTTTGTGATTAGGATTTGATGAGTTAGGGTCTTAGTATTTATGTTTAGACAGATTTAGGGATTGTGTTTGAGTTTTAGTAATGATTCACCAAGAGTTTTAAGGGTTTTATTGGGTTAAACTAGGTTAAACTTGAAAACTAGGTCAAACCGGGTAAAACTAGGTTAATGACTTGTTTTAGCTTAGGTCATGTTTAAATCTTGGATTGAGGTTCTAGATTGGAGTCTAACATGATGTAGAGGTACCGTTTTGGGTTTAGGATCTATAAAATGAGTACTTGTACCTTGTGGTAGAGCGGTGTGAAAGGTTGAACATGATTTAGGACATAAGATGACCAAATTAGGGCTTTATACTTAAATGACTTGTAAATTGTTATTTGAATACTTTCTCAATGATTCAATGAGTGTATCACACTAAACTTTAGTTAAAGTAGCTTTTACATAAGCCTTTCATACTTCAAAACTTGTTTCATTTTGTAATTAGGGTTTTTGAATCAACCGTAAAGGTATAATGCTTGTTTTGGTAAATTGTGGGATATAAGATGTTGTATTGATTGAATATTTAGCAAAATGATCTTTGATATATATATACTTGACGTACTTAGGGGTTTACATGATGTAATCATGTATATAATTGGCAATAGTGGTTGCGTAAGCACGTCTAGATTTCTATGTAAGTTACTTTACATAGTTGAGATATAGTGAAGCAAAAAATTTAACCCATAAAAGTAGTTCTCATATATATCATGAGTGTATATTACATAGATAAAATTTATGAGTTGTTACATGAAAATTGTTATCAAAACTTAATTTGTTGGTAAAGATTTCATAGGTCGAAAGGGTTATTTTCTATCAACAAGTTATAGCCGGTTTGTCTATGATTGGTTATCTTTTGTATTGATCATTTCTTAAGAAGTTTTGATTATCAAGAAACATAATTATAAGTGTTAGAAAATTCGTGAAACGACCGTGAATCGAATGTGTTGAAATTGGATTAAGTCTTGAATTGAGTGATTAAGTCTAATGCTTGTTTTCTTTAACCAAGGTCTTGACGAAGATTAAAGCTTTTGCAAACAATAGATTGGATTATCTATCTAATTATCATAATCATATATTAACGTGTCATCACAATCATACCGTTACGAATGCTCAAACTAGTCTTTACCAAGTGTACCTTTAATCATATTATTAATCTCATCATTTTTACTTGTCATTTGTTTGTCAATAATTGCTACAATCAACGATTATAGTTTCATTTTAAAATAATCATAGGTTTTCCAAATCCCCATGAACGATCTCGGTATTACCACATAAAAGCTATACACAAACGAAAGAGTTATACTTGCCCGTGCATTATAAATTTAAAACTTGTTACCAACACCACGCATCAAGTTTTTTGGCGCCGCTGCCGGGGATTTGATTGTGTTCTTAGTTCCAAAATCATCCTATAATCAAACCCATTGTAGTGTCCTCATTGCAAACAAACCCAAAAAAAAAAATCTGACAGGAGAGCATTGCCGCCGGCAACACCCTCCTGCCGCCGACAACATCATCACAGAACCACCTTTGCCATTCGGCAAGGCAGTCCTGCCGCCGGAAAGCGACAAACAAAAGGTAATTTGCCGTCCGACAACCCCTGTTTGCCGCCGGCAAGGTCCTAAAATATAAAAAAAAATAAAAAAATTTATGTTTTTATTTTGTTTGGTTTATTTAATTTCCTATTTACTTATTTTCTTATTAGTTATATTTTGTTTGTTTTTGTTTTTATTACTTGTAATCCTTTTCAAAAGTCGTTCAAAACTTGCATGAACACACGTTCTTCCGGTCAAGAATTGCTTAGTCCATACACCGATCCCGAACGTTATATTCACCAATCTCGAAAGAAAACCCGCAAGAAACACCACTTTGTTTCTTTTGAAAACCGAATCTCAAAAACCAAAAACCCACCATTTGATAATCTCTTAGACGCATTTGTCGTCTATAACCCATTTAACGATCTACCATTTCCAATGGCCAATGATCAATCAATGTGGGCAGCCAACCGAGTAGTAGCACCTACCCCCGAGGCTTCTATTGTTCAAGTTGAGCTTGGAGAAAACTTTACCGTGAAAGGTCATCACCTTTCAAAGATCAAAGACAGCCAATTTGATGACCGTACGCGGGCCGATCCGCATAAACACATATCCTAATTCATAAAAATATGTGGCATGTTCCTTTATGGAGTCGACGTCGATGGAGACGCCATAAAACTCAAACTCTTCCCATCATCTCTATCCGGAGATGCAAGAGTTTGGTACAACGAGTTGACGCCTGGTACCATTGAAACATGGGAACAAATGAGAACCGCTTTTGTTAGCCGTTTCTTTCCACCCGCCATGTACGAAAGACTCATGGGAGAAATCCGAGGTTTCGCCCAACTTCCACAAGAAACACTCATTGATGCGTGGAACCGAATGAAAGACCTACTTCATAGTTGTAATGGACATGGTTTATTAAAAGGAACCATCATCAAAATCTTTTATCATGGTCTCAATGAACCGACGCAAGCAATCCTTGACGCTGGTGGACTCTTTCTTTATAAGACTCCCAACGAAGCATATCAATTGCTCGAGGACCTAGTTCTCTTAAAACTCGATTGGTCCAAAGATAACCGAACTAAACCTTTCAAGAAAACCGTTGCTTTCGTTAAAAGTGACGAAAATTCCAAACTCATGGAAAAGATGGACGCTCTTACATCTAAATTCAACTCGCAATTCAAAACCATCAAAGACGAAATGAAGGAGATGCGAGGCGAATGTACTCTTTGCGGAGGACCACACCCATCCACGGCGTGTGATGATACATAATAACTAGATTTTACTTAATTAAAAATTTCAATGTTCGTTGTGGTGGTCTAATCGAATTGATAACTGTTTAACTATGTGACTCAACTGTCTTTGGTGAAACAAATGTTCGTCGTTGTAAGTAAATGGCAGTTAATTAAATCTATGTCTAGTTAAAACTTAAATTTTGCAATATTAAAACTTTTAAAAGTAAATTAATTAAATGACTTAAAAACTAAAGCGTGACGAAAATTAAATTTTACAAAGTATTAAAATGTAACTCAAAAATCAAACAAGGCAAAATTTACTTCCAAACTCAAAACCATCGGAATCCACTATCGGAATGCTGTCACCAAGTCCATCAGAATCCAGATCGCAATGTGTCTGTCGGAATGTATAAAAAACTAGGTCTATCGGAATAATTGAAAAGCTATCTATCGGAATGTCACTTCCATCGGAATACACCCATCGGAATAAGTTCAGATCGGAATATTGCTATACAAATTTGGGCAGCACTTCGACTAAAAGTACCTTAAGAGCCGTCGGAATGTGCGATCGCAATGTACGATCGCAATCCTAGATCGGAATGAGGGTGATGTTACTCTAGATCGCAATCCCGGATCGGAATGCAAAACCCTTGTCCCAATTCTGTCACAATCGGAATGTTGAGAAGAAGAGCCGTCGGAATGAGTAGAACCCTTACTTTCCGATGGAGGATCAAATTCGCAATAAGCTCAAGTACAATAAGCTATAACTAATAAGCTGAATTCAAAAAAAACTTAAATGAAATGGAAACTAAACGAGGCAATAAGCTAAAAAGTTAAAACCTTTCGAAATTTAAAAGACTAAACTTAATAAAATGGATTTTACAAAGATAAAACTTTTAAGAAAACTTTGAAAAAAATTAAGCCAAATACCAAATAAGCACATAAGATTGTCAAACTTATGGCTTATTTCGTAAGAAAACTTAAAGGGAAAGGAAAAGACAAAACCTTAAATCAAATAAGCAAGAGATTAAGCAAAAGTTTGCTTAATCCGATTGTAAAACAAACCAAAAACAAGAGAAAAGTAGAAGGAGAATGATAAAAGTAAACTTGATCAAAGGTAAATAAAGATTAAAGCAACAAAATTAAGAACACCTACTTGAAATTAAAGGTATTTAAGGTGCAAGACAAGTATTTAAATTTGACAATTAAGTAAATGACATGTATTTAAATGTGCAAGGAAATGAAAATGGAAGAACTAGTTCACTCTAGCCAACAAAAACAAATGGAATGAAATGAATCCTATTTATAGGAGATTAGGGAGGTGCTTAGAGGAAGCTTCCTCCCCTCTTTCTTTTTTCTTTAATTGCATCATTAAGTCCTTAATCTTCTTAGTTCTTCGAATTTAATGACTTTGTCTCGGGATTTCTTTAAACTAGTCTTGAAATTTCTTCATAAATAAGACTTGAGTTCTTCGGCTTTTAGTAAACTTCCGTCTTTTGACCTTTTCTTCGATAAATCTTCAGAATTGGTCTTGGACTTCCGTTCTTTTTTAACTCTTCATTTCTTGACTTCGCTTTTGTCTTTTTCTTCGATAAAAGCCCGTGAATGCCCGTGTTTTCTCCCCTTTTCACATTTTCGTCCTAAATCACAACAAAAACACAAACCACGCATAATTCCGACATTTACGACATAAAATACATGTTTAGGCTCGGTTATTATTGTAATTAAGTGGTAAAAGGGTGGGTGTTTACACACCTATCAAATCCCCTACACTTGACCATTGCAATGTCCTCATGCAATGCATTAGTTACAAAGCATGTTTACATTTTCCATCATAATCAATCCATATTGGCCTTTATTAAAGAGATAGAAAAATATAAACATTCAAAGGAAAAAAGTAAGTAAAGAAATCAAAGACATACCTTAGGGTTTTGGAAATGTCATGAATGATCATCATCCTCAAGTTTTCACATTCTCCAAACCAAGCTTAAAAACGAGATCATTGTTATTATAAGTTAGCAAACTAACACGAACTCATGTGGGCTAATTATTTACTTAGACTCCCTTATTCATAGGTGTATCTCTTATATTTTATTTTTGTCTTGAATGATCACGAGGATGCATTGTTAACTTATTTCGATAGTTATTAAGGCTGAAAATAAAGTGGGACGATTTAATCAATAGTTAGCTAAAGGACAAAATCTTTTAAAACTGCTTCTCGGGACCACATAAAGTTCATATCTTGGCATAACTCGCTTCGCGATTTGAGACCTTTCTCGGACCGATATTTCGCAGCGACTTCATACTTCAAATCTTGAGAGACGTTCATGAAATAATGGTCTTCTCTTCATAATAGGAATTTCTTCACTTGATGTTTTGAGAGATTCTTCATATTTGGACCACAACTTCTTCATTTTTCTCCAATCTTTATTTTGGACTTTGATATACAACGATCCGCCTCCTTTTTGGACTAGGATCTATTTATCCTCATACCGTGTTAGGGCCTTTTTGGATAGACTTCTCCATGATCTTTTGGGGAGTACTTGCTTTTCGTCGTGTGTCTCGATCCTTCATATTGCATTTCGATAAATGATTCTTCACATCACTTTAGGATCTTTAACAACAAAATGTAGCCCTCATGCCTTGTTAGGGCCTTTTTGGACTCGCCAATCTTTGCGTCCATCTTCAATAAGTTATGCATTGGCTATGAACTCTAATCATTACCAAACAACTTCTAAACGATCTTGGGCTAGAAGCTAAGTAACTTTTCAAATCGTACAACCTTATTTATTGCAGATAAATTTATTAGCAAGCGATGGGAGAATAGGCTTATAATTAACTCACATAAATTCACGAAAGAATACCAAACTTATAATTGACTCTATCATCTCTCGTTCTCCACAGTTTAAAATCTCAAGGAATGAGACTCGTGGATGCTTAGCCTATTAAATCAAAGTTTTGGGTTTTCGAGTCGTCTATAGGATCTTGCAAACTCTTAGACTTTTTCAAGTTTAGAAATCACGTTTTAAAGTTCCCTTGATAAACGACTCTCTAGGATCAATTATAGGAACTTACGAAAAGTTCTTGTTCTTAACCCGTGAGAGTTAAGACTTTCGCGTTTTATAGCTCCCTATATAAAAGCCTAGCAAAACTTGACTTAAACACGTTAAGGATACTAGCTAGAGTAAACTTAGATAAGTAAACTCGGTTTGAGTCAAAAGATTCACAACGTCTGAAAATTAAAACCACTTTATTAAAATTTATTCTAGCAAAGAAAGAAATTAACTATACAAAGGGAAAAAATAATAGGCCAAAATAGATAAAAAACTTTGAAAAATATCGAAAAATTGATTTTCCGGTTAAAATGAGGACAAAGACAAGGAAAAGGCCACTTAACTTCGATAGAAGTCCCCCCTACACTCCCCTACACTTAGGACATTGTGCACGTTGTTTAAATCTTGCTAAGGAAAAGACAACTAACGAGATTCCTATTTTAATATTGAGAAATATAAAATAGTGAATCGAAAAGAGTTTAGCATAGAACCGGGAAGACGGAAAACACGGGTCGGGTTGTCAAAAATCATCAAGAGTGGATCACTGAGCGCTCGAATCCCTGAATATGAGAAGAGAGGAGATAACAAACACCAACGGGTCTCCCCTACACTTAGGAGATAGATAGCTAAAAGATAGATACATGGGTTGCCTCCTAAGAAGCGCTTGATTTTTGTTCACCGAGTCGTGAGCCTGACTCGACCTTGATTAGCATAGGAAGAAGCATGAAAAACATCCACCGGATCAAATACATAGTTTTCGTCCATCAAATAGCACAAGCTTAAGGCGAACAAGGCAAGCCAAGGAAAAGTAGGCAAGGTTCCCTTAAGCAAAGATGGAGCACGGTGGTAGCAAGGTGGAAGAGGTGCAAGCATATCTTCATAAGTTCCAAATATTTTTCCTTTTATTTCATCAGATGGATACTGAGATGGCTAAAGAATATCGATACCGGGGTCGAACACCTTTTCCTTTAGGAGAAAATAGCACTCAGGCGGCTCAGCAGAATTTGAAGATGATCCGCGAAGAAAATGCACAACCTCGTCCTCAGAAGGGGGACAAAGAGGTGTCAAAACATATGTGTTGCGGATGTTGGTGTCGTCTGGTTGCTTCTCCTTTGAAAGAATTTTCTTTAAATCCGAAGTAGGATCAAGACCATAATCATCAAAATCTAAAGGAGGAGCATCACTCTCATGAGGGAAGTATGTATTGAGAAAAGTAGAGAAGTCTTCCTCAAATGAGTAGTCATCCAAAGTAGGATTATGCATGGATGGCGGAGGATCTTCATCATGAGAAGAATCACTCGAAAGAGTATCGGCCTCATCAAAATCATCGTAAGTGGGCATGTCGGGATACTCGGAAGTAAAATCATCATAATCATCCCCATCGGTGCTAGAATCATCATCATAAGCATCATAGATCGGTGGAGAATCATATATGGGTGAAGGGTCCAAATTGGAGAGAGAATCATCCACATCATCTTGAAAAAGTGGATTATCATTGCAAGAATAGAATAGAGGATTGTTGTAGACGACAAAATCATCAAGCACATTAATCATATTCGCCGATTATCTTCCATAGGAGTTGCTTGTAAGCTTCCCCATTTCAAAAACTTGTTCATCATCCCCGACTCTTAAGATGAGTTCACATTTATCCATATCTATTAAAGCTCTACCGGTTCTCAAAAATGGGCGTCCAAGTATTAACGGAATACGAGGGTCCATTTCATAATCAACAACGACGAAGTCGACCGGAAAAGTGAATGTGCCAACTTTAATGAACACATCTTCGGCAATACCAACGGGGTAAGCGAGAGTGCGATTGGCTAGCTCAAGAGTCATTTTGGTGGGTGTGAGGTCGGACAATGATAACTTTTTCCAAACACTTAAAGGCATCAAATTAATACTTGCCCCGAGATCGGCTAAGGCAGTAAATTTGTCGGTTTGGTTAAAAGTACAAGGTAGCACAAAACGACCAGGATCTCCAAGTTTCTCCGGAAGTTCTTTAAGAAGGATTGCAGAGCAATTTTCATTCAAGCAAGTATAAACAAACTCGGCCATCTTCTCCTTCTTGCTAGGCAATTCCTTAAACATCTTGACAAATTGTGGCATTTGAGCAAGAGCTTCAACAAGGGTAAAGGTGATTTTCATTCCAGCTATCTTTTCCAAAAAGTTAGAAACTTGAATGTTATTCTTAGTCAAAATTCTATCCTTGTTGAGTCGAGAAGGGTAAGGAATGCTGGGGTTGGGTGGTGGAGGTGTAACAGGTGAAGGTTGAGATGTTGAAGGGTTCTTCTTGGGTACTTCATCACGACGAGGCGGAGACGGTAATGGTGTAGTAATACTAGGTGTGGGAGTAGTAGGGATAAATGGTGGTGGAGGAGGTGTAGATGATGGGGGCGGGATAGGTGGTCCTACTAAAGTAACTCCACTACGGGTAGTAATAGCACTCACATTCGCTCTCGGATTGGTGACGATGTTAGAAGGTAGAGATCCCGAAGTAGAGGGTTAAGTGGTGGGCAAGAAACAACCAGCATATTCTTCAAATCATTCGTTTGATTGCTGAAGGAGGATTGTATATTATCCCGAAGCTCGGATCTAATGTCATTCCCTTGCTTGGTGATATCCCCTTTCAAATTGATAATTTGGCTCTGCAGATTCTTAATTTGCTCACCTTGGGGTCTCAATAAAGCTTCAACATCTTGATTGATGGGTGGGGTTTGTTGAGTGGGTGGGTGATAAGGATTAGAAGCTCTAGGTGGGATTTGGTTGCTTCTATTGTAATTGTTGTTGGGGTTTTGGTTTTGAGGAGAAAAACCGGGTGAAAGGTAGTTGTTGGACCAGTAACTTAGCAAATTTCTATCCCCTTGAGGTCGGGCTTGGTAATTTTCTGGTGAATAATTACCATAAGCCGCATACACATTTCCCAGATTTCCTTGAGTAGAAGGACAATCAGTGTATGAGTGAGAACCGCCGCATGTCTCACAAGGATTGGATATAGCTTTAACTTGTTGTTGGTTTGAAGCGAGAAGCAAGATATTTTTGTTCATTTCGGCCATCATGCGGGTGAATTCGGTCATATCGGGTTTGCTGAAGTAGAAGAAACATTGACTCTCGAGTTGTTCCTTGAAGAAGCGGAGGAATCCCAGTTTTTGTGATGAGTAGTCATGTTCTCAATAAGCTCTCTACACTCCTCGGGTCTCCTTTTCATAAATGTGCCACCGGCGGCTGCATTAATCGTATCACAATCACGAAAAGTCAAACTGTTGTAGAAAGTATCAATTAAGGTCACAGGGAGCATGTTGTGGTTTGGACATCGATCGATCAAAACATTATATCTTTCCCAAGCATCAAAGAGAGATTCATCGGGTTCTTGCATGAAACCGCTGATTTGATTGCGAAGGCTCGTGACCATGGATGGTGGAAAGTAGCGCGACAAAAAACGTTGAGTCATGTCATCCCAAGTATGAATGGAATTCTTCGGGAGACGATCAAACCATTTCTCGGCGTGGTGTGATAAAGTATGTGGAAAGAGTTGTAGGCGAAGAACACCCATTGTGGCACCGGGCAACTTCATGCTTTGGGTAATAGTAATGAATTTTTCGAGGTGTTTGTTGGCATCATCATCAGGCATTCCGCGGAATGGATTAGTTTGCACTTGCTGGATCATGTGATGCTTCAACGAAAACTCCGGAGCCATGATTTGCATCGGCGTAATCGGTCCTCCCCGTCCAAACATGGTGGGTTGACAAAGCTCCTCCATTGTCCGAAGATCGGGCTGTGGAAGAACATTGGGTTGTTATTATTGAGGTGCGGTGGATTATTGTTGTTGTTCACACCTGCCATAGCTAAATCTTCACGAGTCTCGGGCTCTGGATAAGTAGAAGATCTAGTACGCATACACCTACAAAGGCAAAAGAAAACAATACCAAACACACAGACAATATATATACACTATAAAGAAAATAAAATCTTTTTGGATTTATTTTGAAATTTTTTTAATTTTTATGGATTTTTAACAATTTTTAATTTTTATGGATTTTTGGAAATTTTAAGCAAGAAAATAACGCTCACGAATGAACGGATCCCAAAAAGCAACGCGTCTCTCACAGAAAACCGTTAATCTTTACGAAAAGAACCGGCAGCGACGCCATTTAATAACTAGATTTTACTTAATTAAAAAGTTCAATGTTCGTTGTGGTGGTTTAATCGAATTGATAACTGGTTAACTATGTGACTCAACTGTCTTTGGTGAAACAAATGTTCGTCGTTGTAGTGTAATTAAAATGCAAGTCTTTAAAAGTAAATGGCGGTTAATTAAATCTAAGTCTAGTTAAAACTTAAATTGTGCAATATTAAAACTTTTAAAAGTAAATTAATTAAATGACTTAAAAACTAAAGCGTGACGAAAATTAAATTTGACAAAGTATTAAAATGTAACTCAAAAATCAAACAAGGCAAAATTTACCTCCAAACTCAAAACCATCGGAATCCACTATCGGAATGCTATCACCAAGTCCATCGGAATCCAGATCGCAATGTGTCTGTCGGAATGTATCAAAAACTAGGTCTATCGGAATAATTGAAAAGCTATCTATCAGAATGTCACTTCCATCGGAATACACCCATCGGAATAAGTTCAGATCGGAATATTGCTATACAAATTTGGGCAGCACTTCGACTCAAAAAACCTCAAGAGTCGTCGGAATGTGCGATCGCAATGTGCGATCGCAATCCAAGATCGAAATGAGGGTGATGTTACTCTAGATCGCAATCCCGGATCGGAATGCAAAACCCTTGTCCCAATTCTGTCACAATCGGAATGCTGAGAAGAAGAGCCGTCGGAATGAGTAGAACCCTTACTTTCCGATGGAGGATCAAATTCGCAATAAGCTCAAGTACAATAAGCTATAACTAATAAGCTGAATTCAAAAAAAACTTAAATGAAATGGAAACTAAACGAGGCAATAAGCTAAAAAGTTAAAACCTTTCGAAATTTAAAAGACTAAACTTAATCAAACAGATTTTACAAAGATAAAACTTTTAAGAAAACTTTGAAAACAATTAAGCTAAATACCAAATAAGCACATAAGATTGTCAAACTTATGGCTTATTTCGTAAGAAAACTTAAAGGGAAAGGAAAAGACAAAACCTTAAATCAAATAAGCAAGAGATTAATTAAAAGTTTGCTTAATCCGATTGTAAAACAAACCAAAAACAAGAGAAAAGTAGAAGGAGAATGATAAAAGTAAACTTGATCAAAGGTAAATAAAGATTAAAGCAACAAAATTAAGAACACCTACTTGAAATTAAAGGTATTTAAGGTGCAAGACAAGTATTAAAATTTGACAATTAAGTAAATGACATGTATTTAAATGTGCAAGGAAATGAAAATGGAAGAACTAGTGTCACTCTAGCCAACAAAAACAAATGGAATGAAATGAATCCTATTTATAGGAGATTAGGGAGGTGCTTAGAGGAAGCTTCCTCCCCTCTATCTTCTTTCTTTAATTGCATCAGTAAGTCCTTAATCTTCTTAGTTCTTCGACTTTAATGATTTTGTCTCGGGATTTCTTTAAACTCGTCTTGAAATTTCTTCATAAATAAGACTTGAGTTCTTCGGCTTTTAGTAAACTTCCGTCTTTTGACTTTTTCTTCGATAAATCTTCAGAATTGGTCTTGGACTTCCTATCTTTTTTCACTCTTGATTTCTTGACTTCGTATTTTTTCCTTTTCTTCGATAAAATCCCGTGTTTTCTCCCCTTTTCACATTTTCGTCCTAAATCACAACAAAAACACAAACCACGCATAATTCTGACATTTACGACATAAAATACACGTTTAGACTCGGTTATTATTGTAATTAAGTGGTAAAAGGGTGGGTGTTTACACACCTATCAATACACCAATAAGAGAACCGCCACAAGAAGCAAACTATGCCCAAGGAGGATACCGAGGAAGTGGTTATCGAGGTAATTACTACGGCAGAAATCCCGGGATATGGCGTGAGTATCCCAAAAACGAAAATCGTAGCTCACAACCCCGTGAGAACGATAATTCCGGTCCATCAAACGAAAATAAACCCGAAGAGTCGACCCTAGAGAAAATGTTGTTAGCTTTCATAGAATCTCAAAAATCGACAAACACGTTCATTAAGAACCAATTCTTCGATCTCAAAGCCAATGTTGAAAGGGGACAAAGACACCACACCACAACCATTTATGATCTCGAAACCAAACTCGTTCAAATCACTGATCAATTAGCCAATCGACCAAGTGGTTCGCTACCAAGCATCACTAAAACAAACCCAAAACCATCTACGGATAAACCATACCGCCCACCACCTATAGCACCCCCAAATTCACAATGCAGCGAAATATCAACATTGGGTGTTCCTTCATAGCACATCACACACAGTCATAGAAAACAACCTCAAAAGAGACGTTTTATAAAATAAAACATTCTATAATTTTATTAAATTAGAGTTAACTAAAAAGAGGTCCCACCAGTTTATACAAACCTTAAGAAATAATAAAGATTTGTCAAATGTATCGAATGGAAATTGTTTGTTTTGCCTTTACTTTATCCTGCGCGGCTCCATGCTCCAGCTGCTCTTAAACCTACATACCTGAGAATACATGCTAACATGTCAACACAACGGTTGAGTGAATTCATAGGTTTTTAATAAACAATAATGGGTTTTAAATAAACCATAAAGCCTTTGAACACAAGAATCTCATCCACTATCGATAGTGCAACACATGCAATACCCAAATTCCACGCTATTCTACTAAGCCATGACACCGAAGCCTTAAGTATAATAATGCCCTAGTCAGGTATTTTTGCCGAATACCCCTTCACTTTTAATACAACACACCTGGTTGAGCCTCCAACCCACATGTGCGACCTGCCCAGGTGGGGGCCATCCCCGATGAATCCATTCGTCTGTACCAGCGCCTACCCAACAAGGGTAGTTAACGGTTCATGGGTTTTAGGGACTTTCAAATTTTGGCAATACAGCACTTAGCAAATAGCGGTTGACAATCAATACAATCAATGCTTGTGTTCATCTTTCAAAAGCATTTAATCACCAACTTACATTCATTTACAACAACTTGTATGCGTTCAAAGCATATAGTCATACCTCGCATGTTTATTCATGACCATGTATCCTCTTAAAATCATATATATAAACATCATGTATTTTTATTCCAAGAGCATGTATTCCCCCTCGCGGGTTTATCCCACCCGCCCATAATGAACATGTGAATATCGTATTCACAAGAAGTGGGCTGAGTTATGATCCACCACAAAATCCGAACACCAATACTCCTACTTTTGCCGATGAATGTGAAGACGAGGCCGATGAGCCCGAGAAGGAAGAAACCGTTCCTCCTTCCAACCCCAAACCAAAACAAACAACACCCATTCCAACACCAACACCGAAGGCGTATGAACCAAAAATTCAGTATCCTCAACGCCTACGAAAAGAAAAGATGGAGGCTCGTAATGCTAGATTCCTTAAGATGATCAAGGAATTTAAGATCAATGTTCCACTTGTTGATATCTTAACCGGCATGCCCAACTATGGGAAATTCCTCAAAGATCTTGTGAGCAACCATAGTAAGATGGAGCAAATCTCTGCTGCATTTCTAAATGAAGAATGTTCTGTAGCCTTGCAAAGCAAACTTCCACCAAAGCTCGGAGATCCGGGAAGCTTTCTCATACCATGCACCCTAAACAACAATGTCAAATGTCACGCCTTGGCCGATCTAGGTGCAAGTATTTATCTTATGCCATACTCATTATACAAGAATCTTTCAAAAAATACTTTGAAACCTACGAGTATGAGTATACGTTTGGCTAACCACACCTACCAATATCCCATTGGGATATCCGAGAACATGCTTGTTCAAGTTGTCAAATTCATATTTCCCGCCGACTTCGTAATCCTTGAGATGGAGGAAGACCATCAAGTCCCTCTCATTTTAGGACGACCATTCTTGCACACCGCCGATGCTATCATTCGTGTGAAGAATAAAGAACTCAACCTTGGAGTTGGTGACGATCGAGTCACATTCTTAGTCGATAAAGCTATGAAACACTCCCATTCCAATGATGACACATGCTTCCGCGTGGATGTTATCGATGAAGTAACGGAAGAAGAGTTGGATGCATTGCTTGATGACAACGCACCATTCCAAACAACTTCGGAAAAGATTAGTGATATCGATCGTGATCGTGAATTCGAAGAATTCATGGCCCTTGATTCCTAGGTAACTCTCAGATAAGAGGAAAACAAGCCTAATAAGTGTGAAAACACTTACCCTTTTACCACTTAATTATAATAATTACCAAGCCAAAACATGTATTTTATGTTGTAAATGTCGGAATTATGTGTGGTTTGTGTTTTTGTTGTGATTTAGGATCAAAATGTGAAAAGGGAATAAAACATGGGCTTTCACGCGCTTTTATCGAAGAAAAAGACAAAAGACGAAGTCAAAAGATCAAGAGTGCAAAAAGAACGGAAGTCTGAGGCCTATTTTAAAGATTTATCGAAGAAAAAGTCTAAAGACAGAAGTTTAATGAAGACGAAGAACTCAAGTATAATAAATGAAGACATTATCAGACGAGTTCAATTAATCCCGAGACAAAGTCGAAAAAAGTCGAAGAATTTAGAAGACGAAAAGACGAGAGAAGAAAGAAAGAAGCAACACATGCTAACCTCCCTAATCTCCTATAAATACCCTCCTAATGTCACATTAGGAGGTGTTGGCTATTTGACACATAGCTCTTCCATCTCTAATTACTTGCACTTTCATATTGTCTTTTAATTAACTGTCATTTAAATTCAAGTCTTTAATTTTCAAGTAAGTTTTAATTTTATGTTGTTGAATCTTTAATGTTAATCAAGTTTTTATTAATCTCCTTCTACCTTTCTTGTTTTAATCTGAATCTTTTTAATCATCTTCATTTGTTTTGATTTCGTGTTCTTAATCTTAATCTTTTTCGTCTACTTTTTACATAAAGTTTGCGTCTTTTTACATTTCTTTGTTTGTTTTTAAAGTTTTTATAAGTTTTAGCATTAATCTAGGCTTTTTAGTTAGCTTATTGGTGTTTTACTTTTCTTATTTTCCTTAAAAATTTGAGTTTTAAGTGCTTATTTTCGTCCTTTTACGATTATCTAGTTTTTAGGTAAATCTGGTATAAATTCACAATTGTCACAAGTATTGCGAAATCATTCTTCTTCTTGATTGCGAAATCATACAGCATCTATTGCGGCTTTGTGCTTCAAATTATTGCGAAATCCCTAAATTCGCAATTATTGCGAATTCTTTCCATTTTCTGTTATTGCGAATTTGAACATTTTCGGTTATTGCGAAATCCTTGATTTCGCAATTATTGTGAAATATTGGACTTTTCATATTGCGAGATTGTGCAATTTTAATAATTGCGAAATTATTTGTTTTCAGTGATTGCGGATTTAGGTCATTTCAGTAATTGCGGAATTTTGTTTTGATTGCGAAATTATTTTTTTTATTGCGAAATTATTTCATATTTTTATATATTGCGAAATTAATTGTTTTTATTTAAATTTAATTTTTAAATTTATTTTTCCCGCCATTTTTACTTAGCTTTATTTTGATTGTTTTATCTTATTTTTACTTAGCTTTATTTTTACTTGTTCGTCTTAGTTTATTTTCAGAGTTATTTTAATTTTTAAAGTTTTCAAATTTACGTTTTGTGAAGTTTTAATTTCCCGTCATTTAATTAATTTACTTTTAAAGTCTTAATTTTTCGCCATTTACTTTTTAATTATTTTTAGTTTTAATTAACTGTCATTTACTTTAACGTTTTGCAATTTAAATTACTACAACGACCAATCTATTGTTTTCCGCCAAACGACGACTGAGTCGCACACGTTAACCAGTAGTCAATTCGATTAGACACACATACAACGAACGAAATTTTTAACTGAGTAAAATCCAGTTATCAAAAGAATGATTTGAAGAATATGATGGCTAGTTTCTTTCCAAGTACTCAACCCTCTACCTCGAGCTCTCTTCCTTCTAATACCGTCACCAACCCAAGAGCGAATGTGAGTGCTATTACTACACGCAGTGGAGCTACCTTTGTAGGACCATCTATCCCTTCCCCAGTTACTCCATCTACACCTCTTCCACCACCATGTATCCCTCCTACTCCCACGCCTAGTATTAGTTCTCCATTACCTTCTCAACCTCTTACTGAAGTACCCAAGAAGAACCCTTCACCAACCCCACCTTCCACCTTTAAACCTTCAACATCTCAACCTTTACCTGCTACACCTACACCACCTAAACCTAATATCCCTTATCCTTCTCGCTTAGACAAGTGACAATTTCTTACCAAGGATGATATTCAAGTGTCAAACTTTTTGAAGAAGATTTCGGGACTGACCATCACCTTTAGCCTTGTTGAAGCTCTAGCCCAAATGCCTAAATTTGTTAAGATGTTTAAGGAATTTCTTAATAAGAAGGAGAAGATGGCCGAGTTTGTTAGTACTCGATTGAATGAAAACTGTTCTGCAGTCCTTCTTAAAGAACTTCTAGAAAAACTTGGAGATCCTAGTTGTTTTGTGCTACCATGTACTTTTAACCAAACCGAAGAATTTACTGCCTTAGCCGATCTCGGGGCAAGTATTAATCTGATGCCTTTAAGTTTTTGGAAAAAGTTATCATTACCCGACCTTACACCAACGAAAAGGACTCTTGAGTTAGTAAATCGCACTCTCGCTTACCCTGTTGGTATTGCTGAAGATGTGTTTGTTAAAGTTGGTACCTTCACTTTTCGGGTCGACTTTGTTGTGGTTGATTATGAAATGGACCCTCGTATTCCATTAATACTTGGTCGGCTATTCTTGAGAACCAGAAAAGCCATAGTCCATGTTGCAAAAGGTGAGCTAATCTTAAGGGTCGGGAATGAGGCACAAGTATTTAAAATGGGGAAGATCACAACCAAATCAAATGGAAGAGAATCAACAAATATGATTAATGTGCTTGATAATTTTGTCGTCTACAACAATTCTCTTTTCGATTCTTGCTATGATAATCCACTGTTCAAAGATGATGTGGATGATTCTCTCTCCAATTTAGATCCTCCACCAATTCATGAGTCTCCACCAATCTATGATGACTATGATGATGATTCTAATTCGGATATGGATGATTCTGATGATTTTTCTTCTGAGTATAAAGACATGCCAACTTATGATGACTTTGATGATGTCGATACTCTTTCGAGTGATTCTTCACATGATGACCTTGCACCTACTTTTGATGAAGATCCTCCACCAACAATGCTTGATCCTACTTTGGATGACTACTCATTTGAGGAAGATTTTGCTACTTTCCTGAACACTTACTTCCCAAATGAAAATGATTCTCCTCCTTTGGACTTTGATGATGCTCTTTATCCTCCTTTGGATATGAAGAAACCCGTTTCAAAGGAGAAGAAGCCGGAAGACACCGATATTCGCAGTACTTATGTCTTGACACCTCTTTATCCACCTTCTGAGGATGAGATTGTGAGATTTATGAGCGGATCTTCTTCAAGGTCTACTGAGCCTGAGTGTTATTTTCCCCTAAAGGAAAAGGTGTTCGATCCTGGTATTGAAATTTTTAAGCCATCTCAGTATCCATGTGATGAAATAAAAGGAAAGATTTTTGGACACAATAGAGATATGCTTGCAATTCATCCTACTTTCTACCACCGTGCTCAACAATTGCTTAAGGGAACCTTGCCTACTCTTCTTTGGCTTGCCTTGTTCGCCTTATGCTTTTGCTACTTGATGGATGAAAACCATGTTTTTCATCCCGGTGGATGTTCTTTAAGCTTCTTCCTAAGCTAATCAAGGTCGAGTCAGGCTCACGACTCGATTAACAAAAACAAGCGCTTCCCGGGAGGCAACCCGCAATATCTATCCTTTTTCTCTGTTATTATAATAAGTGTAGGGGGAGACCCTAGTATGTGTTTGTTGTTTTCTTTCTTATCATGTGCAGGGATTCGAGCTTTCAAAGATCCATTCTTGATGACTTTTGACGACCCGTGATTCCGTGTACCCGTATTTCCGGTTTTATCCTAAACTCTTTTGATTCTCTATTTTATATTTTCCAATATTAAAATAGGAATCACTTTACTTGTCTCTTCCTTAGCAAGATTTAAACAAAGTGCACAATGTCCTAAGTGTAGGGGAGTTTACTTCCACATGCTTAAACATTGAGGACAATGTTTATATTAAGTGTAGGGGGACTTCTATCGAAGTTAAATGGGCTTTTCCTTGTATTTGTCCTCATTTTAAACGGAAAATTGATTTTTTGACATTTTTCAAAATTTTTGATCTATTTTGGCCTAGTTGTATTTACCTTTGTTATCATTAGTTTTCTTTCATTAGAATAAATTTTGAATAAAATGGTTTTAATTTTTATATGTTGTGAATCCTTTGACTCAACCCGACTTTACTTATCTAAGTTTACTCTAGCTAGTATCCTTAACGTGTTTGTGTCAAGTTTTTCTAGGCTTTTATATAGGGAGCTTTAAAACGCGAAAGTCTTAACTCTTACGGGTTAAGAACAAGAACTTTTCGCAAGTTCCTATAATTGATCCTAGAAATTCGTTTATCAAGGGAACTTTAAAATGCGAATTCTAAACTTGAAAAAGTCTAAGAAGTTGCAAGATCCTATAGATGAATTGTAAACCCAAAACTTTGATTTAATAGGCTAAGCATCCACGAGTCTCATTCCTTGAGATTTTAAATTGTGGAGAACGAGAGATGATAGAGTCAATTACATGTTTGGTATTCTTTCGTTAATTTATGTGAGTTGATTATGAGCTTTTTCTCCTATCTCTTGTTAATAAATATATTTGCAAAAAATAATATTGTACGATTTAAAAAGTTACTTAGCTTCAAGCCCAAGATCGTTTAAAAGTTGCTCGGTATTAATTAGAGTTCATATCCAAGGCATAACTTATTGAAGCGGGATGCGAAGATTGGCGAGTCCGAAAAGGCCCTAACAAGGCATGAGGGCTACATATTGTTGCTAAAGATCCCAAGTGATGTGAAGAATCATTTATCAAAAATCAATATGAAGATCGAGACACACGACGAAAAGCAAATACTCCCCTAAGGATCATGGAGAAGTCTATCCAAAAAGGCCCTAACAAGGTATGAGGATAAATAGATCCAAGTCCTAAAAGGAGGCGGATCGTTATATAATAAAATCCCAAATAAAGATTGGAGAAAAATGAAGAAGTCGTGGTCCAAATATGAAGAATCTCTCTAAGAGTTCAAGTGAAGAAATTCCTTTTATGAGGAGAAGACCATTATTTCATGAACGTCTCTCAAGATTTGAAGTATGAAGTCAATGCCAAATATCGGTCCGAGAAAGGTCTCAATTCGTGAAGCGAGTTATGCCAAGATATGAAATTTTTGAGGTCTCGAGAAGCAGTTTTAAAAGATTTTGTCCTTTAGCTAACTATTTATTAAATCGTCTACTTTATTTTCAGCCTAAATAACTATCGAAATAAGTCAAACAATGCATCCTCGTGATCATTCAAGACAACAATAAAATATAATAGATGTTAGAAATACGTTTTTAACGTATATTAGAAGTATCGGTCACTCCACGATATTATTGAATGTTGTATAGCTCGTAGTTAAATATTTGTTTACTTTGTTAAGTAAAACCGGCCCATGGGCTTGTCATGGGTCGGCCCAAGTCCATTAGAGGCTTGGACCTATATAAACCCCTTTTCACCATGGAAAGGGGTGTTGGTTGTTTCACTTTTAGTTTAATAAAACACACATTTTCTCTCACTTTCTCTCACTACTTTCTCTCTCTAGAAACATCAACCCACCTTATTGATTCATAAGATTATCACAATTCTTCAATTGGTATCAAGAGCCATAGGATGATTTAAGGTAAGGATTAGTGTTGTTCTTTAGTTTTTGATAGTATTAGTGATTTTTAGGAAAATCTACCTTGAATCTTGTAATTTTTGGTGTTTTTGTTGTTGGGATTAGTAGATAAGTGTTGGGTTTAGCTTACTTTGGTAGAAATCACAAAACTTTTCGTGGTTTTTGGTCAAAAATCGTGTTTAGATTCGTTTGTTCTAAGAAAAAACATCAAAAGTCGGTTTACTTGGTCTCGAAGTCATTTTTGCCAGTTTATTCCGGATCAACAAGGTATTCCGAATCAACAGAGTATTCCGAACGAAGCAAAAGATTCCGGATCAACAAGTTATTCCGAATCAAGAAAAACATTCCGGATTAACCAGCTATTCTGGATCAACCAGTTATTCCGGATCAACCAGTTATTCCGGATCAACCAGTTATTCCGAATCAACCAGTTATTCCGGATCAACCAGTTATTCCGGATCAACCAAGTTATTCCGGATCAACCAAGTTATTCCGGATCAACCACGTTATTCCGGATCCACAAGTTATTCTGAACCAATATTCCGAACCAAAAACTATTCCGAATCAAGGTATTTTTTCTGAACCAAGGTCTTTTTCCACATAAAAGTAGTTTTATTCCGAATCGACTTAAATATTCCGAGTCAAGGGATATTATTCCAAACCAAGGGATATTTTACGAGTTTTTTCGACGATTTTTAGAGGATTTAATCTTGGTTTCTTACACAACAACACAACACAACCCACAACCTTACTTCACTGCTCGATCAACCGATAATCTTTGTTTCTTTAAAGTGATTAAAATGAATCCGAGTTCATTAATGCCTCAAATGACATCACTTACGGATATTTCCGTCATAACGGGAACGGATAATCGCCCTCCAATGCTCATTAAAGAAGTCTTTGAAGCATGGCAAGGCCATATGATGTGATACATTAAGGGAAAACCGAAATATGGGAGGCTTATGGTCAAGTCAATTCTAAATGGTCCACTTGATTATGGTACCATCGTTGTTAACAATATGACTCGACCACAGGAGTTTGAAGAACTTACGCCAGCTCAACAACTTATTGCCGATGCAGATGAAAAGGCTCATCAAACCATTCTCCAATCTCTTCCACATGACATCTATCTAATGGTAAGTCAATATACGGTTGCAAAGGAGTTATGGGAACGTCTACAGGTTTTGCTACAAGGTACGTCTCTTACTAAACAGGAACGCGAATGTCAGTTGTATGATCTGTTTGATAGGTTCACGTACAGTCCAGGGGAAACGCTTCACGACTACTACTTCAGATTCACTACTCTCATGAATGATTTGAATGTGTACAATATCGTGATTGCTCCATTCCACGTTAACACCAAGTTTTTGAATACTTTACCTCAAGCTTAATGGGGTGAGTATATTACTGATGTTAAGTTAACTAGGGATTTGCATAAGTGCAATTTGGATCAACCCTATGCTTTTCTCCAGCAGCATGAGAAACACGTGATCATGCACCGTATCCCTCGAGGTATGTACCCTGAACCTTTAGCTTTGATGGCAAATCAACCAAGCTTGTCATATAACAACACTCCTTATATCATGGGACACCAAGATTATCATCCATCTCCGTACATGACTCCATTCTTCCCCCAATATTCGATTCTACCTCAACCACCCACCTCACATCAACAATAATATCGGTTTAATGCACCTTTGTTTCAGAGAGAACCACAAGCATCACAATATGCTCCACAACCTCACCCATATTCACCAGCAAGCATTGCACCTTATGCTCAATCATCATACTCGCCATATCAAGAAAATGCAGCATATCCACCAAGCTATTCTGACCATACAAGTACTCCTTCTAGTGCTTATGCCGCTCAACAAGACCAAGCAATGTATTGTGATAATGATGAGGTTCCCATACCTGAATTCAAACAAGGAACTGACCCAGCTGAAGTGTTAGCCACTATGTCTGCTTACCTCACAATGACATTGAGCAAACGAGGATTTAGAGGACCAGCTCCTACTAACAATCAGCTGAGGAATTCATCTAATTCTCGACAACAAGCTTCCATTAAGAATGGCAGGGTAATGGTTCAACCTATTCAACCTTATCAGGGAGACCCACTACATCAACCACCAATGCACGCATGGTAAATACTGCTCCAATGGTCAACACTGCTCCAATGGTTACTTCTCCACGGGCTAATTCCACAGGTAAGTTGAGAATGATAACATTCTACAACTGTAAGGAAGAAGGTCACTTGTCTAGGGATTGCACAAAACCCAAGAGGAGAAGGGATGGTCAATGGTTTGCAGAGAAGATTTATTTGGTGAACGCCCAGGCATAAGGACAGGAACTTGATAAAGAGGAGCTAGCATTTCTTGCTGATCCAGGGATTGCGGAACAAGAAGTTCTCACTACACAGAATGCAGCATACCAAGCAGATGATCTGATGCTTACGATTCAGACTGTGATGATCTTTAATCTGCTGAGGCAGCTCTTATGGCAACTATCTATAGCTTTGGGTCAGATCAAATATCTGAGGTACTTACTAATACCATTGATACTAGTATTCAACCACATCTAGTTGGGCAAGAGGGTGCTGATCCGAATGAGTTTTCGGTGGTGAGTCTTTCAAATGAGGAGACAATCAATGATAGCAATATCAATGCAAGTCCCTAGACTTTGAGTGAATCACAACCGGGAGTCATTTCGCATACGCATATTCCTGCTCAACAAGATTTGGTCATGGTTCCTGCAAAGTTACTTAGCCAAATGAATACTGCACTTTTAGAAACCCTAGCTATGAATAAGAATCTGTCGGCTGAGCTTGCCTTGTGCAACGAAAAAGTTCAAACTTTGGAATTAGTTCCTTCGTCCAATGTTCTAACAAATCCCGAACATGATCATTTTTGAAACAAACAATTGGGTCATTTGCAAGAAATTGAAACCTTAAGAGCAAATCTTTCCAACGAACTTAAAGAAAAAGAGTTAGTGGTCACTAATTTTCACAAACTTCAAACGGATTTTGAATTACTCGAGTCTAAAAAGAATGAAATGGAAATTAATGTGGCTAATATAATTAAGAGTTTAGATTATTTGCTTTTAAGACAATACGCTGCCTCTCAACTGGTGCACTTATTTGACTCAACGTTTTGAGATTTTAACTTATCGCGTCAAAAAGACCTTCCCTCTAACCCACGGTATGCAAGACAAGCTTTTATCCATAATCCAAGACTTTATGATGCAACCAAATTAGGATTGGTCTTAGATCCGATTGATATTTTCGAGGATCGCACGAATAATGATCTAGTTGATGAGAGTCAGTCATACAACTTTGCAAAATATCCCCAGTGTGATTATTTTAAAATGAATCAGGAGTTTGCAAAAAAGGACTTTAGTATTCGCTTCCATATTGATAAAGATCTCATCACAACACCAACCTACATGTTAAATGAAGAAAACCCTAGTACACTTCCTACACTTGTCAAAATGGAAGGACCTAAGGAAATTCCAAAGGATCTTCCACCTATTAGCACTGTATGGATAAACTTGCAAGAGATTAATCAATACTTTGCTAGTTTTGACAAGGTCATCCGGGAATGTACGACTTCAAATGGTCTAAACGCCGGAGAATGGGCTTTCGAACACATGAACGAGGTGTTTAAGAATGAGATCAACCCTTTTGTCGAAAATCTAAAAGGAAGTTTTGCATCTCTCTCGGAAAATCTCGATTTTGAAATTAAAGAAGTTCAAAAAGTTTTTTATGAAATGGACACCGCTTACGAACTACAATTAATTGAAAAGGAAAATATTTTATCCGAATATGACCGATTCTTGTCCCAAGTAATATCGTGTGATGTGCTTACTACTTTGAATGTTAATTATTCGAATGAGCTTACATCCGCTATGAATAAATGTGATGTTGTGAATATATGTGATGATGTGCATGATCTCTCTATAAATGTTGCTAATACTGTAAATGACGTAGATAATCACTCTTGTCACGAGTCTAACGTTGAATTTTTAAAGCTTCAAGATTCTTACAATTTACTTGCAAAACTTTTTAATCAACTTGAACAACATTGTATATCTTTAGGATTAAAACAGCAAACTCAAAATGAGGATCTTTTGGTAACAAATGGTTGTGAAAACAGTGTTGAGACGAGTGACAAGATTATTGAGATAGTTAAGGCATTAGAGGAAGAGATTATGAGATTAAAGAGAGATTTATCATCGAATGAAACACAAGCTTTGGAACTAGAGGCTGCAGAGTCTAAAAACCAGTAATTAGAAACTAGACTTTCGTCTATTCTAGGGGAGATGGATCGTGCAAGACAGGGACTATCCACTCTTTATGGTTCAATAGAAGAACGCTTAGCTTTTAATGCAGCACAGCAACAATCTTATGTTGAACAATTGAACCAAAAGTGTGAGGAAATCTCTGACTTAAATATCCAGCTCATTGACAAAAACATGGTCTTGGCCGAGTTAAAGGAGACACTTCTTTTCACCGACAAGAGGTTGTTAATAACTTAGCTACAAACTCTGCACCGTCCTCTAGTGCTCCATCAACCAATTCAGTGGTTCTCTATAAGAACCCGCTCCATAAGCAAAATCCGGATACTTACGATGTTTATATGAGGAATGCAATTAAGCACGTGGATCTTGTTAGGGATATTTTAGATGATTTGTATGCGTTAGATCCCTCAAGCAGTCACTATTATTCAGCTCATGCATATATTCAGCGAGTTCAATATTGCTTAGCATATTTGCGATACATAGGAAAACCGGGTTCTGCACTACTCACTAATCGACCCATTGTTGTAACTCCATTCAATAAGACCCCAGGAGCAAAATCATCATTGACACCATCAACTAAGGCACCTTTAAAATCTGTTGCTAATGTTCCCACTTTGCCTTCTACAGGAGTAAAAGAGTCTACTAAGGCTAAAGGATCACAAGTCAAGAAAGATAGGATCAAGCCCTCCACTAGTAGTACCATCAAGAAGAAAGTAGAAGCTCACCCTAGGAATGTTATTTCAGATTTAAATAAAAAGAATCATGTTGCTAAGACTAAAATCTCTGCGCCTGTGCAGAAGCCTAAACCATTTGTGAATTCTAATTTGAAATGTTAGAATTGTAATGAATGCATGTTTTCTCAACGTCATGATTTGTGTCTTATTGATCATGTGAATGAAATGAATGCCATTAGGAATGATCTTGAATGGAAGCCAACTGGGAGAACTTGTACCCAAGTTGGATGGCAATGGCGTCCCACTGGTAGGAATGCATCCATTGAGGTTAGGTCTCAGCGTCCTTTAATTAGGCACACTAGCACTAAAGTATGGAAACCGCACCCTTTAATTAGGTCAGCCCCCACTATAGTGCATATCAGTGAAGAAATACCTCAGGATTTAAGCCAACTTGAATCTGCACCACCAACTAGGAAGAAGGCTAGGAAATCTAAGAAACCTAATGTTAGCAAATCTAAGATCATTAAATATGTACTTGCTAATAACAAGGAACATTCAGATTCCGAAACCTATACATTGTCCTCGTCTGGTGATATTTTCAGGTGGTCCAAATCATCCTCTGGTATTTGGACTCCGGTTGCTCAAAGCATATGACCGGAGATCGCTCGATGCTCTGAAATTTCGTCAGCAAGTTTCTTGGAACGGTTAAATTCGGTAATGATCATATTGCAAAGATAATGGGGTATGGTGAATATCAGATTGGAAATGTTACGATTTCAAGGGTATACTATGTAGAAGGTCTTGGTAATAATTTATTTTCAGTATGACAGTTCTGTGATTCCAACCTAGAGGTTGCTTTTCGACAACACACTTGTTTCATCCGCAACTTGGAAGGAAAAGACTTATTGAAGGGGTCTCGTGGTGCAAATCTTTATACTTTGTCCCTGCAAGACATGATGGCCGCCTCTCCAGTATGTCTTCTCTCCAAAGCATTTAAGACCAAGTCATGGTTATGGCATCGCAGATTATCTCATCTCAACTTTGATGCTATTAATCATTTGGCTAAAAACAAATTAGTTCGTGGTCTTCCAAAGCTCAAATTTCACAAGGACCATTTATGTTCCGCGTGTTCAAGGGGGAAAAGCACCAAGAAATCATACAAGCCCAAAGCTGAAGACACCAATCAAGAAAAACTTCATCTTTTGCATATTGATCTTTGTGGGCCAATGCGAACCGAAAGTGTGAGTGGTAAGAAATTCATCCTTGTTATTGTGGATGATTTCTCTAGGTTTACATGGGTTAGATTTCTACGTACAAAGGATGAAGCACCGAAGGCTATCATCACTTTCCTGAAATTCATTCAGGTACGTTTAAATACTACTGTCCGCCGTATTCGTACTGATAATGGAACAGAGTTCGTAAACCAGACACTTCGTGATTACTATGAAGAAGTTGGTATCTCACATGAAACATCCGTTGCACGTACTCCATAACAAAACAGTGTCGTTGAAAGACGGAATCGTACGCTTATGGAAGCTGCTAGGACTATGCTGATTTATGCGAACACTCCATTATTATTATGGGCATAAGCTGTATCTACTGCATGTTACACCCAAAACCGCTCTATCATTCGGAAACGCCATGGAAAAACACCTTACGAGCTTCTACATGATCGTAAACCCGATGTTTCATTCTTTCATGTGTTTGGTGCTCTTTGTTATCCAAACATTAATAGTGAGAATTTGGGCAAACTTCAACCGAAAGCCGATATAAGTATTTTCATTGGTTACTCACCCTCAAAGAAAGCCTACCGAATTTACAACCGTCGTCTTGGTAAGATAGTAGAAACTATGGACGCAAATTTTGATGAGCTGACATCGATGGCTTCTGAGCAACGCAGCTCTGAACCCGCGCTTCACGAGATGGGAACCGGTGCTATTATTTCCCAATAATCCTACTTCTACATCATTTATACCACCTACAAGGCCCGAGTGGGATAAACTATTTCAACCATTGTTTGATGAATTCTTTGATCCCCCAAGTGATGAAGTTCCAGCACCTGTAGTGATAGCTCCAATCCCTGAAGTTGTTGCTCAAGCTAATGAAGCTTCATCAAATGCATCTTCAATTAACATTGAACCGGATGCACCTCCACCAAGTAATTCTCAAACTACACCTGAATCTTCACCCTTACTTGTGCCTAATGATGATGAAGAGGATTCTGTTGATCACGATTTGGAATATGCTCACCAACAAGAGCTTCCATTCTTTGGTATACCGATACCTGAAAATCCTTCAGCCGCGTCTACCTCAGAAGAAGCTCCTACAATCGTTCACTCCAGACCACCACGGATTGAAAATCACAGCACCAAATGGACAAAAGATCACCCAATTAGGAATATAATTGGAGGTCTCGATCGACCAGCCTCGACACGCCATCAATTACAAGAGAGTGCACTCTATTGCTATTTTGATGCATTTCTCTCCGAAGTTGAACCTAAAAACTGGCAACATGCTATGACTCAATCATCTTGGATTGAAGCCATGTAAGAGGAACTAAATGAATTCCAAAGACTTGAAGTATGGGAATTAGTTCTTCTCTCTGACAAGGTTAACATCCTTACTTTGTTGTGGGTTTATAAGGTTAAACTCGATGAGATGGGTGGAGTTTTGAAGAATAAGGCTAGATTGGTTGCTAGAGGATACAAACAGGCCTTAGGTATCGACTTTGAAGAATCTTTTGCTCCTGTTGCAAGATTGGAGGCTATTAGACTATTCCTTGCGTATGCTGCTCATATGAACATGATCGTCTATCAAATGGATGTGAAGATGGCATTTTTGAATGGTGAACTAAGGGAGGAAGTCTATGTTAGTCAGCCGAATGGGTTCATTAGCATGGAGTTTCCTAATCATGTGTACAAGCTTAAGAAGGCTCTCTATGGGTTGAAACAAGCTCCACGCGTGTGGTATGATCTCCTTTCAACATATCTCATGTCGGAAGGCTTCTCCAAAGGCAAGGTGGACCCCACTCTATTCACTCTCAAGGAAGAAAACGACATGATACTGTTACAAATTTATGTTGATGATATAATATTTGTTGCCTCTAACATAGAATTGTCATACCGCTTTGAGAAAATAATGTCCACACGTTTTCAGATGTCAATGATGGGAAAATTTTCATTTTTCTTAGGATTACAAATTTCTCAGAATCCCAGAGGCATCTTTATTAATCAATCCAAATATTCTCTAGAATCATTAAAGAAATATAACTTTGAAAATTGTGACCCCGTGGATACTCCAATGGTGGAGAAATCCAAGTTAGATGAAGATAGGAATGGGATTGTTGTCGATCCGAAACTCTACCATGGGATGATCGGCACCCTTCTCTATCTGACTGCTAGCAGGCCTGATTTGCAATTTGTCGTATGCATGTGTACCCGGTATCAGGCTCGGCCTACCGAAAAGCACCTACATGCTGTTAAAAGGATCTTTCCGTATCTCAAAGGAACACTTCATCGTGGTCTATGGTATCCGAAAGATTCCTCTATTGCTTTAATATCATATGAAGATGCCGATCATGCTGGGTGTCAAGACACTAGGCGTAGCACTTCTGGTTCTGTGCAACTCCTTGGAGACAGATTGATTAGTTGGTCTTCAAAAAGGCAGAAAAGCGCTTCAATTTCAAGCACGGAGGCTGAATACATTGCCATGTCCGGTTGTTGTGTTCAAGTCCTTTGGATGAGATAACAACAAACTGACTACAGTCTTGGATTCAACAAAATCCCGATGTATTGTGACAACAAGAGCGCCATTACCCTTTGCTGCAACTACGTTCAACACTCCCGAGCAAAGCACATTGATATTCGCTACCATTTCATTAAAGAACAAGTGGAAAATGGAGTGATCGAGCTATATTTTGTCACCACTGAGTATCAGCTGGCAGATATGTTCACAAAAGCCTTAGATCGAGGACGAATCGAGTTTTTGATCGACAAGCTTGGCATGAAATCCTTCTCTCCAGCGACTCTCAAAGAGTTGGCAGAAGAATCAGCAGAATATTGGTGGTAAACTATTCCTGCGTATCCTTTGATCGTGATCATGTATATTATCGTATATATATAAACCACAAAAAGAAAAATACAAAAATATAAAACCTAAAAAAACCATAAAAATATAAAACCTACAAAACCCATAAAAAATATAAAACCAAGAAAACCCAAAAATATTTTCGTTTTTTTAATCAGGCATGTCTTTTAGTACGGTAATATTTACAGCTTTAGAAATGTCGATTAATATTGACACGGCGCCATAAATAGAGTCCGTATAAAAGTTGTACATTTTAAAACATGCCCATTATGGCTTGTAGTTATTTCAGACTGCAACCCGCTTTTCGCATTAAAGTCACGTATTTCCTTGGAAAACGTTGGCTCACAACGGGAATTAATTTTCTCGGGCATGATTTACAAGCCAAATCATGCAAAGGGATCAAGTTTACTTTATAACTTGGTCTAACACGACTTAGTGTACGTTTCAGTGCATTATTTTGTTTAAATAAGAGAAATCTTATTGCCACCACGAATCAATCTTTTCAAAGACATTAATTGGAAAATGTTTTCATCAGTATTTGACTCTTTAAACAATGACTACAGCTCTTTCAATAGAAAACGGGTCATCGTTTAAGGGGGAGAAAATATTAAATTATCTTCGTCATCAAAAAGGTCTTCAAAAGTTTTTCGAGGAAAATTAATTGGCTAAATGGTTAATGACTGGAATTGCTTTGGTATTCGTCTTGTATTCGTTCGTGATTTGTCGTGAATATTTAAGTTGTGTGATCGCTAAGATAGGTAAAGTTGGGTAAGTCTAACGATGGTTAGGAAGTTTAACGATGGTTAGTGACTAGAAACGAAAAGAAAAAGAAAAGAAAAGAAAAACGAAAAGTTAAGGGATCAAAAGTAACAAAGGGAAAAACTTTAAAAAGTTTGACCTAAGTCAAACTAACCTCCCCGTCCTTCTTTCTTCTCTTTTTTTCTGTTTTCTCACTTGGCCGCCATTAAAACACACAAAACCACACACAAAACGCAAATCATTCGCGTTCTTAATCAATCAATCCATTCCATTCGATTAACAAAGGTACATACTCGCTATTAATTCATCTAATTCATTGTTAATCCACTTAAATTAATTCGATTTAATTAAAGTAAGCTAATTAGGGTTTATAGCTAATTAGGCTTTAATTGATTAGGGTTTTAGGTGGGTTTGGCTCGGAATAGGATTAGAATGAGTTTGGTTGCCTTTAGAATGCCTTAAACACACAAATGAACTTAGATTAATCGAACTCATAGCACGTTTATTAAGTTATTCCAGATGAACCGATTTCGCAAAAACATTCCGAATGAACAAGGTTTTAGGTTATTCCGAATGAGCATGTTTTCAAAGTATTATTCCGGAAGAACAAAAATGTTCCGAATGAACAAGTGTTTGAATTATTCCGGATGAACAAAAATGTTCCGAATGAACAAGTTTTTACCTTATTCCGAATGAACGAATGTTCCGAATGAACGAATGTTCCGAATGAACGAATGTTTCGAATGAACGAATGTTCCGAATGAACGAATGTTCCGAATGAACGAATGTTCCGAATGAACGAATGTTCCGATGAACGAATGTTCCGAATGAAGGACATTCCAGATGAAGGACATTCCGGATGAAGGACATTCCGGATGAAGGACATTCCGGATGAAGGACATTCCAGATGAAGGACATTCCGGATGAAGGACATTCCGGATGAAGGACATTCCGGATGAAGGAAATTCCGGATGAACGACATTCCGGATGAAGACATTCCAGATGAATACATTTCGGATGAAGGCATTCCGGATGAAGGCATTCCGAATGAAGACATTCCGAATGAAGGATTGTTTGACTTGATGAATTGTTGGATTGATAATTGTTTGTGTGTTATATATGCTTAAGGAATTATGTCATGTGTATAATGCTTAGAAATAAAATCATAATGGTATTTATATCTCTGTGTATCAACTTTTATGTCTTATCTTAAGCAGAAACCATGACTAATCCAACTGTGCAAGAACTCCAAGATGCTAGAGCAGCCGCAATTGCCGAAGCAAAAGAACTTAAGTTCATACCAAACAATTACCGACTGAAAGAACTTTCTCATTCCACTCACCATGGATTCAAAGTCGCCTCAGCAATGCTTGATCAATCTCACTTCAAGAATGCACTAAGGAATACTGCTTCGGTGCCATTTGATTACATGTACGAATTCTGGGCTACCAAGGAAAGGACGTCAAACAAGATCACCTTCTTCCTCGACAACAAGCAACAGACACTCACCGTTTCAGACTTCCGCAAGATATTTGGAATTCGGGATTCACCCAAGGGTATGACATTTTCAAGGAACCCTACCAAAGACGAACTCATGGAGATGTTCCTAGCTATTGGATGTCCGGACCTACAAAGAGTGTCCGATTTTACCACAGCCAAAGTGGGTCAACCTTGGAGAGCTATCTTCGGTATCCTCAGTCGGTGTCTTACACCTAAAACAACTGGGTATGATGCTGTGCGTGGTCCAATTATGAATATCTTCTATGGAATGTACAAAGGCTTAAATGTAGATTATGCATCTTTGTTGTGGGAAGAGTTTAATTTTCAACTCTTCCAAAACACGAAGCAGAAGGCTAATGTTTTTCCTTACCCTCTGTTCATTAAGCTTATCATTAATTACTTTATGGAAAATGATGCTTCTATTGATAAGCGTGCAGAAAGCGGTCACCACACTACAGAGGCTGGTGACCTTGTGGACTTAAGGCATGAAGGACCCTCTGGTGCAGTTAATCCCGGTCCTGTTCCTAGTCATCTCCTGATGGACAAAACTCTAGCTTCTGATGATTACAATCAAATGCTAATAGAAATCAGAAAACAGCAAGAAAAAGTTCAGGCGAGAGAATTCTCGTCAACTACAGTCAAAAGTAAAGGTAAACGTAAGCAAGATGTTGTCTTACCTGAGCCTAAACCCAAGAAAACAAAGACTGTGGCTAAAAAGGATAAGCGCAAAGCTGAGAAGTTAGTCATTCGAGATGAAGATACTGATGACGATGTTACTCCCGAGCAAATTCGCAAAGCTAAGAAAAAACAACTGAAAAAGGCTGTAGAAAGAAGTAGGAAAGACACAGGAGGTAGTGGTTCGGGTGTGCAGATAGAAGATGAACAGGAAGACGAGGATCCGTATGACATTTTTGAGTTTGGAACACCAGACAAGTACTCAACATCTAAAGCAACATCCATTGCCGCTACAGCAAGCATCGAAAAGGAGTCCGTTGCTACGACAATCATTGTGACTCCAAAGCCTTTATCTACTCAACCTCCACCAATCCAGCCTCTGCCAACACAATCCTTGACTACTCAACTACTATCCCCTCCACCTCTAATTACTTCCGTCCTCAGTAATGTCATCACAACCGTGCCTACTCAACCGCCCCCTATTAGCCATGTGCCATCTACATTTTCTACACTCCTCATGGCAGAAATGTTGGATAAACACATGGAAACTCAAAGAAAAGAGATGGCTCAACTTCGAGAAGAGCTACTCCAACGAGTGCAAAATGAAGAGACATCCAATAAAGCTCAAGAGGAGATGATAGCTAAGTTCAATGCAGAGATGGAGTCTACACGGAAATCTCATGCAGAAGAACTTGCTCATGTCAATCAGGTTGAAGCTGATAAAAGTACAGCAAGGATCACCAAACTCCGCGAATTAAAGAATAAGTATAAAGAGGAGAGAGAAATACTTGAAGCTTCACTTAATGATAGAGTAAAGGAATCTGTTAAGTCTATTATGCCAAAGCTGCAAAAAGAGGTGAAGAAAATTGCGGCTGATAAGTTGATGGTTAAATCGTCAAACCCTTCCAATTCAGCCTATAAAATTGCATATGACTTAACTTACTTTGAATTGAAGAAGATTCTCCACGCCCGCATGGTTGAAGTTGGATCTTTCGACAAATCCAAAATTCAGCGGACACTTCACAAGGCACTTAATGCAGCTATAAAGGAAGATGACAGGCTATTTAAGACATTTGGAAGCGTAGTTCCTTACCATATTTTGTGTAAAAAGGGTGATGAAGAGGCATCTGGTGAGGAGGATAGTGAGCAAGAAGAGAGTGGTGGTGACGAAGACGATGCGAGTGATGAAGATAAGGGTGATGATGATGATGATGATGATGAAGGCGGTGATGGTAATGAGAATAGTGACGAGGATAGAAACAGGAACGATGATGATGATGATGATGATGACAACCAGAACATGGGTAGCGACAACAGTGACAAGTCTGACGAGCCTGACCAGTCTGATGATGATGATAGGGGTGACAATGTTGCAAGCAAGAAGAAACCGTCCAAGACCGGTGGCAAATCTCAGAAAGATGTTGCTCACAAGGGTAAGTCAACATCTACGGAGACAGGACGCACCAAGTGGCACCATGATGTGAATGCTACAACAGCATCTTCAATTCCTGGTACATCTGTTTCTAGCTCTATACCTGTTACTATTAATCCTGTTAGTTCTTTGGTTGTTACCACAACTACAGAACCAGAAACTACACATGCTGCTGATGTACCTGAATCAGAACCTGCATCCGTTCAAGTATCTACTGCTCCATCTATTGAACCAGTTACTACAGTTCCTGAGTCACGCACACTGGATTGGGCTGATACATTACAGATCGATGAGACCGCACCAGAACAACCATGGATCACGGCAGCTGTTGCATATGATCCAATCACAGATGCTGATGCAAATGTTCTGTATCTACGTATTCGCAATCCAATAGATCTGTGTGCATTTTGGTCTCGTGAGTATGGATCTTCGGTCACTCCGTCCTTGGTGAAGAGAGCGCTTAAAGACAAGAGACTTCACACTAAATCAAGATTAAGCCAAATGGAGTATGAGTATTATGCTGATGAAATCCTGAAAGCTCTCAATACAATTCAAAGGCAAGGCCTTCATGCGCCAGAAAGACCTCCTCTTCCACTTGATACTACTCAAGACAATCAAATTGCACTTGACTTCTTTGTCACATATGATCTTGACTATCTTCTCAAGGGATCAACCAAGTACGCGACCTCCCTGACTTTGTTGAAAGCTGCTACTTGGGGGTCAATACCTTATATCGAAGAAAAGGTCAATCGCCTCTGGGTTCCAAAGATAAACCGTAATTATGACATGTATGCTGCTATATGAGCATCACATTGGGACGAGCGAGTTCGAAGGGCATACAGAGGTTGCTGCTTAGTCAACTTAGGTAGTATTGTCAGATCCAATCTTCGAATCACAAGTATCTTAGGAGTGAAGAACCCAAGAATGAATATCATCATGTGACGGAAATTCTATTAAAAAGAGAAGATGATCGAGAATACAAGATACAGCAAGGAGATTTTTCAATCATTCACCTTGAAGATATAGAAGATATGTTTCTTTTCATGACCCGTGATCAGCTTACACATCTCACTCGTGAAGAAATCATTGCTCTGAACACAACACTTCGTATGTTTACACGAAGCGTTGTCATCAAGAAACGTGTGGAAGACCTACAACTGGGAGTTGAAAGCTATCAACGCAAGCTTAACATGACTCCTCCACTTAATGATGTACTACCTCAACATGTCGAAAGATGTCCCTATACCGGCACAACCCTTCCGATGTGCGGGATTTTCTACATGAACAGTCCTGGGATCATGAAGTTTATGAGGGTAGCTGAGCTTCATAAGTACAGTGATGGGACTCTCTCACTCGTCAAAGACAAATTGGAGCATCTCATTTCTGGTGGGACATTACCAAAAGTGATTGAGGATTGGCATCCGGGTTATCGGAAAATGGCTACATATGTGATCAAGAAGATTAATGAAAATCTCAGGGAACGTAGGTTGATGAGGAGCTTAGAAAGATTCGTGGGTGGCAGACCGTATGGAGGGCACTTCAGACTTATGCAACGATCCATTTAATATGGGTCGGCTTCACTAAGGTCAACTCCATACTGTACGTTAATTGTGAATATGTAAATATGTAAATACTGTGAATATTATGCTTTTGTGGCTTGATGTAGTGTGAAGGTATGATAATTTTTCAAGAATTTCTTACGAGATTCTAAATATTTCAAAATATATCGTACTCAAGCACTACAACTAACCCTCATTAATTTGAGGGGGAGCATTAACATGTTCTATGGTCATACATTGATTTCATTTTTTACCCAAAGACCGGTTAATCCATTTAATATCCCAAATATTAACGGTTAACATTTTGGATAAGGGGAGAAAATGGGATTAAGGAGACTTAATGATATTTGGCTAATGATGAAAAGGACTTAAAGATAATCCAACTTAATATGTGTAATGCATACGTTAAGGGGGAGCGTTTTTTATGAACAAAACACTTAAGGCACAAAAACTTTGATTATAATATCACAAGTGCCTTAAGTGATTTTCAAGGATTTCTCATGGTGACAATACTTACCCACGACACACTTAATTCACGACGAATGTGGTGACAAAAGGGTGGTAGGTATAAGTATTTGTCTAATGATTCATCAGAACCGATGGAATCTTCCCAAGGACAATTCCCTAGATAGAATTAGAAGTCCTAGGAAAGATGGAGAATGATTGTGAACGAAGCTGAATGCCGACCAAGTACTTAAGCTAGCACTGGAACAATCACAACAAGGAGCTAGTAATGACGTATTGGTAAGCATTGAAGGGGTTGAAGAATGAAAAAGAATTGTAAAGATAAAGGGTGTAAAGAAAGAAGCCCTCCTTACAACTTTAGGCAGAAACCGGGTCAATACATATGCTATTGAGATCATTTGTTAATGATTCTCGATATTGAAGAAATACATCATGGACCCAGTGATGCAATGCACAACCCTTCCAAGCTAACTCAAATATCTCTCAAAAGGTATTTGTTTTAATCACACGGAGATCAACATGTTATCTATTGGTTTATTCACTCCGAATAGACTGATATTGAATAGATGGCACTCCTCTCCAGCCATCGCTCACTAAATCAAAACACACTATCGAGTCTAGAGCCACGAGATCATCAAAAGTCTCATTAGGACACTTTCCATTTATTCCTTGCTTTCTCACACACTGTGAAAAGTAAGAGATCTTTATGAGTCCTACGCAGTATTCTTGTAATATTGCCAGAACATCCGAGTGATACGCAAGTATTACAATGAAGATGGAAATCCTGCTTGAGCCAACATCAAACAAGCTCATGGTAGGTGACACGTGCGGTTCTTTAAGAACCAATATTGTGAAAAACTGGAAAGAAACAGTAGTTTAATTCTTAATTGAAATTAAACTCGTTCCAGGCCTCTACGCATTATCGTATGATCTTGCCAGAACACTCAGAGTGACACTTTTTAGTGTTCACAGTGACGAGTAGAAATCCTTCTAGTGTTAACATCAAATAGCACTTGGTAGGTGACGTGCAAGATTCTTTATGAATCAAGCTCGTGATAACTGGAAAGCAACGATGGTGAAAATCTTAATTGAAATTCACTTGTTCCAGGTTTCATGAATTGACGACTTCAATCGCAAGGATAATTTATCCAAGTGATTCACTCTTTATGTTCGCAGTCAAGCTTAGTGATCGTCGAATAAAGAGAACGGGTTTACCCGTGAAATCCTGTCAGGAAGTTACTTAATTGAAACTAGCCGTCACAGGTACGATATGTTATATAGTCCAACGGTCTTCACCGACCGGAGGTAAAATGCTACCGATTTAGAATGAAATGTTCTAAGCCATTTCATTCGTGTCTTATTATGTTACTGCGAAGACGGTGGCGTTGCGGTGTACCAGATGAAGTCGTTTCCACATGCTTATGTCTTTCTGCATCAAATTTCAACAAAATTCATGAAAGTTCAAGATGAAGTCTTCCGCTGTACCAAACTCTGAAGCTTTCAAGAATTCAACAAAAACATAAGTGTGTGGAACATGGAGTCACGAGGAGGCAAGAATCACAAGAAGGCAAAGATCGCACGTGAAGGGTCAAAAGAACAATGCTCTCAAGCCAAAGCCTAAAAGATCAAATCAACATATTCACAACAAAAAGAAAAGAAGAAAAGACTACGAGCTGAAGAACGAAGACTTAGTATAGCATGCTAGGTTTAGAACTGTGTAACGTGGAGTGACCTCCCTTAGGGGGAGATTGTTAGAAATACGTTTTTAACGTATATTAGAAGTATCGGTCACTCCACGATATTATTGAATGTTGTATAGCTCGTAGTTAAATATTTGTTTACTTTGTTAAGTAAAACCGGCCCATGGGCTTGTCATGGGTCGGCCCAAGTCCATTAGAGGCTTGGACCTATATAAACCCCTTTCCACCATGGAAAGGGGTGTTAGTTGTTTCACTTTTAGTTTAATAAAACACACATTTTCTCTCACTTTCTCTCACTACTTTCTCTCTCTAGAAACATCAACCCACCTTATTGATTCATAAGATTATCACAATTCTACAATAGATACACCTAGGAATAAGGAGTCTAAGTAAATAATTGGGACACATTAGTTTGTGTTAGTTTGCTAACTAATAATAACAATGATCTCGTTTTTAAGCTTGGTATGGGGAACGTGAAACTTAAGGATGATAATCATTCATGACATTCCAAAACCCTAAGGTAAGTTTTTGATCTTTTTACTTATTTTATTCCTTTAAATATTTTGTCTCTTTAATAAAGGCCAATGTGGATTGATTATGATGGAAAATGTCAAACCTGCTTTGTGATTAATGCATTGCATGAGGACATTGCAATGGTCAAGTGTAGGGGATTTAATAAGTGTGAAAACACTTATCCTTTTACCACTTAATTATAATAATTACCAAGCCAATACGTGTATTTTATGTCGTAAATGTCGAAATTATGTGTGGTTTGTGTTTTTGTTGTGATTTAGGATCAAAATGTGAAAAGGGAAGAAAACATGGGCTTTCACGGGCGTTTATCGAAAAAAAAGACAAAAGAGGAAGTCAAAAGATTAAGAGTGCAAAAAGAACGGAAGTCCAAGGCCTATTTTGAAGATTTATCGAAGAAAAAGTCTAAAGACGGAAGTTTAATGAAGACGAAGAACTCAAGTCTAATAAATGAAGACATTATAAGACGACTTCAATTAATCCCGAGACAAAGTCGAAAAAAAGTCGAAGAATTTAGAAGACGAAAAGACGAGAGAAGAAAGAAAGAAGCAACACATGCTAACCTCCCTAATCTCCTATAAATACCCTCCTAATGTCACATTAGGAGGTGTTGGCTATTTGACACATAGCTCTTCCGTCTTTAATTACTTGCACTTTCATATTGTCTTTTAATTAATTGTCATTTAAATTCAAGTCTTTAATTTTCAAGTAAGTTTTAATTTTATGTTGTTGAATCTTTAATTTTAATCAAGTTTTTATTAATCTCCTTCTACCTTTCTTGTTTTTAAATCTTAATCTTTTTAATCATCTTCATTTGTTTTGATTTCGTGTTCTTAATCTTAATCTTTTTCGTCTACTTTTTACATAAAGTTTGCGTCTTTTTACATTTCTTTGTTTGTTTTTAAAGTTTTTATAAGTTTTAGCATTAATCTAGGCTTTTTAGTTAGCTTATTGGTATTTTACTTTGCTTATTTTCCTTAAAAATTTGAGTTTTATGTGCTTATTTTCGTCCTTTTACGATTTCCTAGTTTTTAGGTAAATCTGGTATAAATTCGCAACTGTCACAAGTATTGCGAAATCATTCTTTTTCTTGATTGCGAAATCATACAACATCTATTGCGGATTTGTGCTTCAAATTATTGCGAAATCCCTTAATAAATGAGATTTTACTCGTTGAAAGTTCGTTTTCTCGGTATCTCTTCGAATTGATTTCCGGTTAATTGTGTGAGATTAGTCGTTCTTGGTGAAACAAATATCTTTGGTTTTGGAAAAGTAAATGTGCAAGACTTAATAATAAAGGACGAGTAATTAAGACTACAACTAAGTGAAATATAAACGGGGCAATATTTAAAATGTTAAAACTAAATGACGAGAATTTAAATGACGAAAAATTGGAGCTTAACGAAAAGTAGATAGACAATTAAATAAAATATGCAAAGAGAAATTAAAATAGACTAAAAATAAAATGAGAACAATAGACACTTAAACAAAATACTAAAACAAAACAAAATTCAAATCGGAATACACCCGATCGGAATCCATAAGGATCCGATCGGAATGTTGAAAGATAGTACCAATCGGAATGTTATAAAAACATCCAATCGGAATATGCAAATCATGACCCAATCGGAATAACTAGAAACCACCAATCGGAATTTATCACAACAAGCTAGATCGGAATATCCAACTACACCCCAATCGGAATATGGGGCAAGTGCTATCGTCGGAATATCCCTAACCCTTTTCCGATCATACGATCGGAAAGAGGGATGCTGTTATGGTCGGAATGCACGGTCGGAAAAGGGTTGTAAAACCCTTTTCGATGGGTTCCTTGATCCGAAAGATAAGCAAAAGTAAATAAGCTAAAACAATAAGCTTAAACTCCCAACTAACTCGAATCTAATAATGAAAAGGACAAAATAAGCATGAAAGGCAACTTATCCGACTTAAAAGAAACAAACTTTTTGAATCAAAAATATAAAAAGATGAACTTTTAGGCACGAAAACATAAACGAACAACTCGGATCATAAGTAATCGCACCAAAAGCAAATCAAAATCAAGAAAGGAAGATTAGAGATTAAGACAAGAAAAGTAAAGATTAAAGAACAAATAATGAAAACTTACTTGAAAATTAAATTGATTAAAAGTGCATAACAATTAATTAAAGTGCGAGAAATAAAATGACAAGGAATGAAAATGGTGGAAGAATGGTTTGTCAAGCCACCAACAACTCTCAACAAATGAGGTTGGTTGGTATTTATAGGGAGATTAGGGAGGAGCTTAGGAAGCTTCCTCCCTCTTTCTTCTTTCTCTTAATTGCGCACTTAGGTCCTTGATCTCTTTAATCTTTTGTTAGTCTTCTTAATACTTGGACTTTGTCTTGGGATTTCTTCAAACTCGTCTTGTATTTTCTTCATAAATAAGACTCGAGTTCTTCGGCTTTTTAGTAAATTTCCGTCTTTTGACTTTTTCTTCAATAAATCTTCAGAATTGGTCTTGGACTTCCGTTCTTTTTACACTTTTGATCTTTCGACTTCATCTTTCGTCTTTTTCTTCGATAAAAGCTCGTGAATGCCGTGTTTTCTCCACTTTTCACCCTTTTCGTCCTAAATTACAACAAAAACACAAACCACGCATAATTCCGACATAAATGACATAAACTACACGTTTTGGCTCGGTTATTATTGTAATTAAGTGGTAAAAAGGATGGGTGTTTTCACACCTATCAAATCCCCTACACTTAACCATTGCAATGTCCTCATGCAATGCATTAGTTACAAAGCAGGATTACATTTTCCATCATAATCAATCTACGTTGGCCTTTATTAAAGAAATAGAAAATTATAAACATACAAAGTAAAGAAATCAAAAACATACCTTGGGTTTTGAAAATGTCATGAATGATCATCATCCTCAAGTTTCACGTTCCCCATACCAAGCTTAAAAACGAGATCATTGTTATTATAAGTTAGCAAATTATCACGAACTCATGTGGGCCAATTACTCACTTAGACTCCCTTATTCCTAGGGGTATCTCTTATATTTTATTATTGTCTTGAATGATCACGAGGATGCATTGTTTGACTTATTTCGATAGTTTATTAGGTCTGAAAATAAAGTGAACGATTTAATCAATAGTTAGCTAAAGGACCAAATCTTTTAAAACTGCTTCTCGGGATATCAGGAAGTTCATATCTTGGCATAACTTGGTTCGCGATTTGAAACCTTTCTCGGGCCGATATTTGGCAGCGACTTCATACTTCGAATCTTCGAGAGACGTTCTTGAAATTATGGTCTTCTCTTCATAATAGAAATTTCTTCATTTGAAGTTTTGAGAGATTCTTCATCTTTGGACCACGACTTCTTCATTTTTCTCCAATCTTTATTTTGGACTTTGATATACAACGATCCGCCTCCTTTTAGGACTTGGATCTATTTATCCTCATACCTTGTTAGGGTCTTTTCGGATAGACTTCTCCATGACTTTTGGGGAGTTCTTGCTTTTCGTCGTGTGTCTCGATCCTTCATATTGATTTTCGATAAATGATTCTTCACATCACTTTTGGATCTTTAGCAACAAAATGTAGCCCTCATGCCTTGTTAGGGCCTTTTCGGACTCGCCAATCTTCGCGCCCCGCTTCATAAGTTATGCCTTGGCTATGAACTCTCGTCATTACCGAGCAACTTTTAAACGATCTGGGGCTAGAAGCTAAGTAACCTTTTAAATCGTACAACCTTATTTATTAGCAGATTAATTTATTAACAAGCGGAAGGAGAATAGGCTCATAATTAACTCACATAAATTCACGAAAGAATACCAATCTTATAATTGACTCTATCATCTCTCGTTCTCCACAGTTTAAAATCTCAAGGAATGAGACTCGTGGATGCTTAGCCTATTAAATCAAAGTTTTGGGTTTTCGAGTCGCCTATAGGATCTTGCAAATTCTTAGACTCTTTCAAGTTTAGAAATCGCGTTTTAAAGTTCCCTTGATAAACGACTCTCTAGGATCAATTATAGGAACTTGCGAAAAGTTCTTGTTCTTAACCCGTGAGAGTTAAGACTTTCGCGTTTTATAGCTCCCTATATAAAAGCCTAGCAAAACTTGACTTAAACATGTTAAGGATACTAGCTAGAGTAAACTTAGGTAAGTAAACTCGGGTTGAGTCAAAATGTTCACGACTAAGAAAAATCTAAAACCACTTTATTAAAAATTTATTCTAGTAAAGGAAACATAACAAAGGCAAATACAACTATACAACTAGGCCAAAATAGATTAAAAATTTTGAAAAATGTCGAAAAATCAAATTTTCCGGTTAAAATGAGGACAAATACAAGGAAAAGACCATTTAACTTCGATAGAAGTCCCCCCTACACTTAATATAAACATTGTCCTCAATGTTTAAGCATGTGGGAGTAAACTCCCCTACACTTAGGACATTGTGAACGTTGTTTAAATCTCGCTAAGGAAAAGGCAACTATAGAGATTCCTATTTTCATATTGAGAAATATAAAATAGTGAATCGAAAAGAGTTTAGGATAGAACCGGGAAGAAGGGAACACGGAGTCACGGTCGTCAAAAGGCATCAAGAGTGTGTCTTTGAAGCTCTAATCCCTGCACATGATAAGAAAGAAAGAAAGAAACACCACGGGGATCCCCCCTACACTTATGGTGAAAATAGATAGATAATTGGGTTGCCTCCCAAAAAGCGCTTGTTTTTTGTTAACCGAGTCACGAGCCTGACTCGTCCCCGAATTAAATGGTCCATGGGGAAGCCTCGAATGTGATACCGGGATCAAAGACCTTGTCCTCGTTCCCGGTGGACATTAACAAAGGGGAGGCGGGGGAATAAGTCTTAAATGGGGGAAAGGTCCGCTCAACATACGAGAAGTATGTGAGGTAATGATCCACGGGAGGTGTGGTGGGTAAAGGAATCACATTGTCATCCCCTAAAGACAATGGATGCTCAGCAGCAAGCGGCAAAGCCGTAAGGGCATCAAGCAGAAAATAATCAAGGGCACCTCCCGGGTCAAAGCACTCATCCTCATGAACGTTAATCTCTTCGATGTCATCATAATAGATAGGTGCGTCAAACCAAGGTTTGTCGTTCCCATCATTGAGGATTTCAGAAACTCGCTCGAAAAGATCACGATCAAGTACGAAACCATCATTCATTTGTGGGGATTGTTGATAAGTCAAATCCGCACGAATGTGGTAAACGTAATTCTCAGTGGAGGAGTGTTGATTAGGTAACTCCTCGAGAATAGGATGATTGGTCAAGTGAGTTGGTTCGTCATTATTATGAAAAATAAGACGCTCCAACTCATCAAGTTCGGCATCGATGTTGGAAAAATCGACCTCGCTTGTAGGAGGAAGCGGAGGTAACAGAGCTAGCTCTCGTTCGATAATTTCCGCAATCTCAGGCTCGAATTGGAATTCATCATTAAAAACAACCTCATCCTTAAGTTCAGCAAAAGTCGTAAGATCACAAACCTCATCAAAGAATCCTTCAAGACCAAAATCACTAATCTCACTCAACGAATCACTATCCTTAGACGCATTAGTGTTATCGAGAATAGGAGTAGTAATCTCAGAAGATGGGTTGAGATCATATACATCATCCTCGTCATCATCATAATAGTATGGATACACCGGAGGAGGAGTATAAGTCTCGATATTGGATATTTGCTCTTGTCGTTGATCCTCTTGCCATTTTTCGATGATCTTGTTGAAAGTTTCTTGAATTTGTTAACTTTGCTTAACAAGAGAGTTCCATTGTTCGTGGGGGCTCAATTGTTCGAAGGAGGGTTGATGATCGATGGGGTGTTGTGGGGGCTCAAAATGTTGAAAACCTGAATTATAGCATGGTTGTGGCTCATAGTAGTTCATCGGTTGAGAAGAATTATAAACCGGGTTTGGTTCATAATAATCCACTTGTGAAGAAAACTGAGGGCACGGATTTGGCTCATAACAATTCATTGGTTGACAATAATAGGTATCGTGAGGACCCCCACAGTTGTTGCAGAACGGGTGAGGAGAAAGACTGGGTGCGTCTTGTGTATAGCTATTATCATTGTCATACTTATACCCCGGTTCTTGCCCGTAATCATACGAGTATTGAACCGGGCACGAAACATGCCAAGGAGAATCGCTTCCACAATAGATGCACGGGGAAAGAGTAGGTGGGTTCAGAAAGGACGAATTAAGTGAGGGACACAAAGGACAAAATCCTGGTATTGATTGTGTATCTTTGATATCGTTTCCGCACCGCTCACATGTACACCATTGACAAGAGTCGTTCCCGTATAATCGTCTCCCACAACCGACGCAATGGACATAAGAATCCATAAAGAAAGATAGATAAGCAAGAAGAATATTTTTGGTGCAAAACTTTGAAAAAGAAATGCTTTTTATGATTTTTCAAATGTTTTTGGATTTTTGAAAATTTTTGGACACGAAAAATAACGTTCACAAGTGAACGGATCCCAAAAGCCAACGCTTCTCTCACAAAAAACTTTCGATCCTCACGAAAAGAGCCGGCAGCGGCGCCATTTTAATAAATGAGATTTTACTCGTTGAAAGTTCGTTTTCTCGGTATCTCTTCGAATTGATTTCCGGTTAATTGTGTGAGATTAGTCGTTCTTGGTGAAACAAATATCTTTGGTTTTGGAAAAGTAAATGTGCAAGACTTAATAATAAAGGACGAGTAATTAAGACTACAACTAAGTGAAATATAAACGGGGCAATATTTAAAATGTTAAAACTAAATGACGAGAATTTAAATGACGAAAAATTGGAGCTTAACGAAAAGTAGATAGACAATTAAATAAAATATGCAAAGAGAAATTAAAATAGACTAAAAATAAAATGAGAACAATAGACACTTAAACAAAATACTAAAACAAAACAAAATTCAAATCGGAATACACCCGATCGGAATCCATAAGGATCCGATCGGAATGTTGAAAGATAGTACCAATCGGAATGTTATAAAAACATCCAATCGGAATATGCAAATCATGACCCAATCGGAATAACTAGAAACCACCAATCGGAATTTATCACAACAAGCTAGATCGGAATATCCAACTACACCCCAATCGGAATATGGGGCAAGTGCTACCGTCGGAATATCCCTAACCCTTTTCCGATCATACGATCGGAAAGAGGGATGCTGTTATGGTCGGAATGCACGGTCGGAAAAGGGTTGTAAAACCCTTTTCGATGGGTTCCTTGATCCGAAAGATAAGCAAAAGTAAATAAGCTAAAACAATAAGCTTAAACTCCCAACTAACTCGAATCTAATAATGAAAAGGACAAAATAAGCATGAAAGGCAACTTATCCGACTTAAAAGAAACAAACTTTTTGAATCAAAAATATAAAAAGATGAACTTTTAGGCACGAAAACATAAACGAACAACTCGGATCATAAGTAATCGCACCAAAAGCAAATCAAAATCAAGAAAGGAAGATTAGAGATTAAGACAAGAAAAGTAAAGATTAAAGAACAAATAATGAAAACTTACTTGAAAATTAAATTGATTAAAAGTGCATAACAATTAATTAAAGTGCGAGAAATAAAATGACAAGGAATGAAAATGGTGGAAGAATGGTTTGTCAAGCCACCAACAACTCTCAACAAATGAGGTTGGTTGGTATTTATAGGGAGATTAGGGAGGAGCTTAGGAAGCTTCCTCCCTCTTTCTTCTTTCTCTTAATTGCGCACTTAGGTCCTTGATCTCTTTAATCTTTTGTTAGTCTTCTTAATACTTGGACTTTGTCTTGGGATTTCTTCAAACTCGTCTTGTATTTTCTTCATAAATAAGACTCGAGTTCTTCGGCTTTTTAGTAAATTTCCGTCTTTTGACTTTTTCTTCAATAAATCTTCAGAATTGGTCTTGGACTTCCGTTCTTTTTACACTTTTGATCTTTCGACTTCATCTTTCGTCTTTTTCTTCGATAAAAGCTCGTGAATGCCGTGTTTTCTCCACTTTTCACCCTTTTCGTCCTAAATTACAACAAAAACACAAACCACGCATAATTCCGACATAAATGACATAAAATACACGTTTTGGCTCGGTTATTATTGTAATTAAGTGGTAAAAAGGATGGGTGTTTTCACACCTATCATCCCTAAATTCGCAATTATTACGAATTCTTTCCATTTTCTGTTATTGCGAATTTGAACATTTTCGGTTATTGCGAAATCCTTGATTTCGCAATTATTACGAAATCTTGGACTTTTCATATTGCGAGATTGTGCAATTTTTATAATTGCGAAATTATTTGTTTTCAGTGATTGCGGATTTAGGTCGTTTCAGTAATTGCGGAATTTTGTTTTGATTGCGAAGTTATATCTTTTATTGCGAAATTATTTCAAATTTTTATATATTGCGAAATTAATTTTTTTATTTAAATTTAATTTTTAAATTTATTTTTCCCGCCATTTTTCTTAGCTTTATTTTAATTGTTTTGTCTTATTTTTACTTAGCCTTATTTTTACTTGTTCGTCTTAGTTTATTATCAGAGTTATTTTAATTTTTAAAGTTTTTAAATTTACGTTTTGTCAAGTTTTAATTTCCCGTCATTTAATTAATTTACTTTTAAAGTCTTAATTTTTCGCCATTTACTTTTTAATTAATTTTAGCTTTATTTACCTCGCCATTTACTTTAAAGTTTTGCACTTTTACTTTACTACAACGACCAAACTATTTCTTGTCCACCAAAAGACGAATGAGTCGCACGTTAACCAGTAATCAATTCGATTAGACACACACAACGAACTTAATTTTTAACTGAGTAAAATCCAGTTATCAAAACCGTACGAAGTTTTGCCTTCGAAATCGAACTTTATAATTCACAAATCCATTCATGATCCACCGACGGATCTTGAGTTGAAACCTCTTCCCGAACATCTCGAGTACGCTTATCTAGAGAAGGACTCACTCCTTCCGGTGATTATCTCAGCCAAGCTCGAGGAAGATAAAAAGGAACGTCTTGTTTCTATGCTCAAAAACCACAAAGAAGCGTTTTCTTGAAAAACATCCGATATACCGAGTATTAGCCCATATTTTTGCAAACACAAGGTCAATCTCGAAGAAGATGCCAAAACCGTTATTGAGAGGCAACGTCGACTTAACCCAAACATGAAGGAGATAGTAAAAGCCGAAATCATCAAACTCCTTGAGGCAGGAATCATCTATGCCATAGAGGATAGTCCTTGGGTTAGTCCTATTCACTACGTTCCTAAGAAAGGAGGAATGACTGTTGTGACCAACGAAAATAACGAACTTGTTCCTACAAAAACCGTTATCGGTTGGCGTGTGTGTATTGATTATCGCAAATTGAACGATGCCACACGAAAAGATCATTTTCCTCTACCATTCATGGACCAAATGTTGGAAAGACTAGCGGGGAACAAATTCTTTTGTATTCTCGATGGCTTTTCCGGATATTTTCAAATACCTATCGAACCATCCGATCAAGACAAGACCACTTTTACGTGTCCTTTTGGAACGTTCGCTTATAAGCGTATGCCTTTTGGTCTTTGCAATGCACCTGCGACTTTTCAAAGGTGTATGATCGCAATCTTTCAAGACATGATCAAAGTATCCATGGAAGATTTCATGGATGATTTCTCAGTCTTCGGAAACTCATTCGAGTCTTGCCTTTTTAATCTAGAGCGCATGCTCATCCGATGTAAACAAGCTCATCTCGTGCTCAATTAAGAGAAATGTCACTTCATGGTGAGTAAAGGAATTGTGCTTGGACACAAAGTCTCCGGAGCCGGATTGGAAGTAGACAAGGCAAGATCGAAGTGATATCCAATATACCACCACCCACTAACGTTAAAGCCGTTAGAAGCTTTCTAGGTCATGTGGGATTCTACCTCCGATTCATAAAAGATTTTTCCAAAATCGCTAGACCGATGACCAAACTTGTGACAATCCGTCAATTTATGGTTGATATTTTATTCTCAGATATTATTTAAAAACATTATTTTAATATTATATTATGAACTCACTTATTTTTGGAAAGAAATTTGGAATTACGTCTTGAAGTAGCATCGTCTATGTCTAAACCGGAGGATTCTACGTTACGTGCTCACGTTTACATACACCATTTTGGTGACAGTCCGACATTTCAGAAAATAAATTTATCCGTGAATATTATTTTGGAATTTTAAATTTGTTTTGGTTCATAAACTCACAAATTTACGAGAAGGGATTAAGACTTACGTGAATAATTTAACGTCATTTACGACTAAACCGGAAACCTTAGGATTACGTATTTACGTTTTCGAACTCCGTTTTTGATGAGACAATTTTTATTAGATTCGTTTTGTGCCGTTGATTCATAATTTATAAAAACATTTTTCGTAAAACGACCCGAGGGCACGCAAATCGAGGAAACTAGAATCAAGAAATACTCGTAAATTAGTGGGATGAGACAAGTGTACACTTGTCCCACCCCACTATATGGGACGGCTACACAAGACAGCACATCACAAGATGTGGCAAACTTATAAGCTAAATAATTACAGTTGTTGCTTAAGCTTACAATGTAAGCTAAGCTTACCTCAAAACCATCAACCAAACCATTTGCTTTCATTTCCACTCATGCAAACACTCTCATCTCTCTCTCTAACCTCCATTTATGCCGTCCACTTCTCCCCCCCCCCCCCCCTAAACACCCATTTTGAGAAAAAAAATTAACCACAAAATCTCATGTTATTCATACATAAGTTGAAGCCCTTTTGAAGCCCTATTGATTGGTGGTGATTATAACATCCAAGGAGGAGTTTCTATGGAGTCTTAGGGCTGATTTTCCACAAAGAGTTCTTGAAGATTGGTGGACTTGAAGATGATATTGGTTTATCACAAGTTTTGTCATCAAAATCCAAGCCTTGATCACAACCTACATCATCTTGGTGGTATAAAGATTGTTCTCCCCATCCTCTTGTTATTTTGATTATGTAATAATGTATTTTCTTTCCTATTGTATATGTATATGATGAATATATGATGATAAAAATATTGTGTGGGGATTTGGTGTTGATAATCATGGGAAAAAAAGATGAAAAACTATATGTAAAAATGGTTAATCTTGCTTAATTTAGTAGGCTGTATAAAACAGTAAATAATCATATGATAAACTGATAAATGGCTTGAATAAATTAATATACAGTAAGTAATATGTCTTGTACACATGTGAGAGATGGCCATGCAATGGAATCATTAGGATGAGTGAGATATGATCAAAACAATATTAGAGTACAAATCTGCATAGACTATTTTGGATGATTTTTAGAAATTACTTAAAGGCTGATTCAACAGTTGCCATAGAAGAGTTAAATGGATCACATATCATGTAGTTTATGCCATAAATATTTGAGCTTCTATCTCCATATAGAACTCTAGATATGGTTGTTTTGGTGAACATGAAACTAAAAATCAAATTTTTAAGAATTAATGTTTAATAGTATTATATAAGCACTCAAACTAATATAGTATAAAATGTGAATTAAAACCCACTAACTTATAAATTTCATTTATATAAATATGAATAAGGTTAAATAAATGGACACTTTATAAAAATGGTATTTGAATAAGATTTATAAGTATAAAAACTATAAACATGATTTTTACGACTTTTTCGGCTATTACCGTAAAATTAACGTTTTTCGCCAATTAAAACTTAGACGATCAAACCCGTCTAATGTAAAGTTTTTAAAAGTCATATACTGATATATAAGTACCTAATACAAGTAAAAACCGATAAAACCCGAACTATCCGACATACGGACATTAACGAGCTAAGTTAGCATATTTGGACTAATAATTTAACTAAATAAGTTGAACACTTATAAAAATTACTTATTGGGCTTAACCCATTTGGGCCCAACATGTAAAGTATAATACTGATAATAAAAGTATAATTGGGCTAATGAATAGTATTGGACTTGTAATTGGCCCATTGGGCTTCAAAATGTAAACAAGATTGAACTAGTATAACTAGTCTTGAAATTTTCCAACACATAACACTAAAATAAGTAAATGAGAATATATAAACCCACTTGATCATCATATATATAAAATCATCATATGTATACATAATTGTTATTTTTATTAAGTCATTGGACATGAGTCTAAGACGAGTATTATTTGTCTAGGTTTCCGTGATTGAAGCACGTACCGTACATCCAAATCGCCAATAATCGCCTTCCCACATCAACGTGAGTTCATAGCCTCGCACTCTTTTAAATGTTCTTATGAAATGCTGAAAGTCCCTAATCAATGCAAGAAACCCTAATCTTAACTTAATCAACACAAGGTATTACTTTTCAAACGTAATCTTATTATTGTATAATAAAGAATTACAAGTGTTATGGATAACACCGTTTGATGACAATGTGTTGTGCACACTTTGAACAACAATAAACCTTAACTTATGAATACAGTCGTAGCTGTTTGATTTACTAAGTTATACGCACTAATGTTCTTAATATCTCAAAGTGTTGAACATTAATGCAAGGATACACATCCTATTTATAGTGTTACGAGTTTGACTTGAACAGTACTTGATGTCGACTACACAAGCTTTTACAAGTTCCCACATCAGTCACATGATGTCCTTCTATTCTTGGTAGTCTTCCATTATGCTTTAAGGAACAGTTGTCCAAAACAGTTTCCTTATTCTTCATATTCTCGAACACACAAATGGCATGTCCAAAGTGTGCTAAGAGTTATCAGGGTATTGCCACCCCTGTTAACTCTCAACCCCTCAGAGTCCCTAATACATCTTGGCTGTTATCCATCACAGCCAAGGAGTATGTCTTCAGGTAATCTTCGACTTCCCTGACAATGTCTCTGACATGGACTCCTCTGAGGTTGCTCACAGATACTCGGATCTCTGTGAGTCTTGCGAAACTTGCCTGCCTCCTAGGCACAGGCAAGGGACTATCTATCAGCCTAATTATGTTTAAATCAATGAACAGGGAATCTAACAGGTTTAGATTCCCAACAATCTCCCCCTATTTAAACATAAATAGTGCTAGATCTAACTAAGTTAAGGTAAGTGAGTTTAACAGCTTCTTCTTACACATAACAGATCTAAACAAACATACCTCATGATTTTATTAAGACTTAAAGAAAAATTACAAGTTCATTACATAAGTTAAATAAAAGATGAAGGTAAAAGGGCTGACACTATCTTCAATAGTCATTATTTTTTATTCTTTCTTCAGCTTCGGCCACATCTAATCTGTTATCAATTTCATCCTGCAAAGTCTTTGCAAACTTCTTGGAATACTCTGAGTTGATCTTGAGACACTTCTTGTGACAGAGTAGCTGAATAGTTGAAGCCAGGCAAAGCTCATCTTCCCTCTGAAAAGCATATTGGCAGGCTTTGTTCATAAACGCCATTCCTCTTTCAGGCACTGAGTATGTCTGACCATCAACAGGTCCAACTATACCATTAGGAAGGATCAGATCCCTGTGCATTCCATCCACACGAACATCTTCAGTAACAAAAGTTTCATCAATGATTTGGGAAATTCTTCTTCTTTTGTTGCCTGTCTTTGGGGGTCCTTGTTCGAAAAGCTGTGGTGGAGGATCAATCTTGAGTTTGGCAGCTGTTTCCTTGATCCAGTTAAACTTAGCCTTAAGAGTTTTAAGCAGAAGGAAATTTGCCTGTCCAGACTTTTTGGCAGCTAAGGCTTCAAGTTCAAACCATTCTGATAATCCAAGTGTTTTTAACCTGAAGTTGTCAAACACATCCATATTCCTCTGTTGATTATCCCTCCATAAGATCATCTGTGGGGTGTTTGTGGACTTGTGAATGGTATATCTAAACTTGGTTATTTTGCCAGCAGCATACCTGTTGTTCACGCAGGCATCATAGTCAGCTTTGACTTTCTTTAAGGCCTCAGCGCGTTTAAGTTCCATTTCCCTCAACCTTTGTTTTTGTTTTTCTTTTTCAGGTGGTGTCATCTTCCTCAGAGTAGCCTCATTTAATTCTTTGGCTGCCTTGAGCTCACTTAGTCTTTTGAATTCTTCAGCATGTTGCTCTATTTCTTCAGGCGTTAAAGGACTCTCATCGGAAGGTGTAAAGGTTGAAAATTGGGAAAGGTCTGTTGTGGATCCTCCTGTCTCTAGCATCGCAGCTATCTTCTTAAGTTTGGTGTCAGTATCAACCAAAACTATCTCTTTACCTTTCTTTGAGACAGAGGACTCCACACTTATGTTTTTCAAATCATCAGCTCTTTTGAGGAACGCTGTCTAAGCCTGATTTTGAATAGATTTTGGTAGGGAGCTCACAGTAAATTTAAGTTTCTTGGCTGCTGGTTCATCATCATCCTCAGGCTTGCTGATGTTAACTAAGATCATGGATTTAGATGAGTCAGTTCCATCTTGTGTTTGTTGCTCCCCCTGAGTCTGATCCTCATCATCAGGTACTATAACTGGTGTGATGACTTGAAGAGGAACAGGTGTTGTTGATGGATTGGCTGAAGATGAGCCTTGTTCAGCAGATGCAAGGCTGAGTGTAGTTTTCTTCTCCCCCTCACGTTCATCCTTACTTCTCTTATGCTTGGATGAACGTGCCTGAAATCTTCTTGCAATCTGCTCCACAGAGGCAGCCATGGCATGCTGTCTTTTTCTTGATGCCCTGGCAATCTTCAACAATAGGTTGGCATTGGCATTGGTATTTGCCTGAACACGCCTGACAATAAAACCAGCATGGTTGTATTGCCTGTTGCGCACTGCATTGAAGTGCCTGTTCATGTTGTTTTCTTGTTCATGGAACAATGCAGGGACAACTGAGTCAATTGCATTCTTGATTCGTGTCGAGAGATGACTTAGTCCCTGGGCCACACCTTTTCTTGCACCCTCCTGAATAGGCTCAGTGACAGCCTCAGTCACAGCCTTCTTTATGATGCCTGGAAAAGTGACAGTAAAATTGTGCATCTCTGACTTGATCACGTCCAGCTTTCTTGATAAGCGCTCAATATCAGACTGATGGTGTACAGGCTGAAGATTCTTGATATTGAGGCTTTGTTGAGCAAAATCATCCTCCCTTGGAATCAAGTCGAAGTTAGTCTGTGTAGGATGATCAAACAAGAGGAATTCAGCTGTTGGATCATATGATGGTCTTTGGAAGACTGTTGTTGCAGATGTAGCAGAGTTTTGTGTGTCAACAGCTTCCTTGAGAGGAGAAGTCTTGTCATCTTCTTTAGGAGGAGAGGCTGACAGCTGGTCATCCTCATCTTCTTCCTCCTCGTCATCAAACATTCCCTCAGGGAATTCATCTTCAGGCATTGGTTCAAACTCAGCGACATAATCTTCTACAGAAAGCATTTCTTCATCAGCATTGAGCACAAGTTCTTCTTCAATCGGAATGTCCTGAGTTATTGTTTCAGCCTCCTTTTCATGTACCTGAGGTTCTTGGACTGGCTGTACAATTTCAGCCTGCAAGTTTGTTGTAATTAGTAACAGGGGAAAATATAAAGTGGATGGTCGCCATTTCGCTGTCCCAGAGAGGCTGAGGGTGATTACTCAGCCACTCCAAAGGATAAATCCTTGGGATTCTTTTAAGTGTGAATAAGTATGGTTAATGGTCGCCATTCGCTGCCCCTAGGAAAGCTGAGTGTGATTATTCAGCCCCCCCAAAAGGTAAAAACCTTTGGGACTCTTTTGATTGTGAAACATATGTTGTTTAATGATCGCCATTCGCTGCCCCTAGGAAAGCTGAGTGTGATTATTCAGCCCCCCCAAAAGGTGAAACCTTTGGGACTCTTTTAAGAGTGAAACATATGTTGTTGTAGGTCGCCTGTTACGCTGCCCCTAGGAAAGCTGAGGGTGATGATTCAGCTCCCCCTGAAAGGATAAATCCTTTGGGACTCTTTTAATGAGGGAACCAAGAGGCTGTGTGAAGTACAGCCTTCAAGGTTGAGACATTAATGTATTCAGGTTGTTGTTAGCCTGAATACTATCTAGAGGGTTCAGGGTCATCGGGGTGCTTTATAAACACAAATGAATCACTCCCTGGTGCAAAGACAGAGTGTACAGAAGTCTTAAAGTATTCTAAGTGAAATGACAAACTTCTATGGGTCGAGGATTACCCTAACTTCACCACTCTCTCCTACAGACAAATGAGAGTGGTTGATTGTGAACCTCTAAAAATGTACACTGATTACCTGTGAGATATCAGCTTGGTTTGGCTGGTTTCCTGTAGTCTCTGCTGACCTAGAGACACTAGACGCCTGTTGTTTGTCAACCAAAGATTCTGTATCCACAAGAGTATCTGGACCAGAGGCGGTGTCAATCTTCTTTTCCTTGGCCTTGCTAACAGCTTTAGGTTGGGAAGAAGAGGGGATTTTCTTCTTCTTTAGCTGTTGGCCAGATGAAGCCTTGGACTTAGTAGTGTGCTGCCCAGAGGTCAAAGACGCAGACTTGCCAGCGACACTAGAAGTATTCACCTTCTCAGAGGAAGAGAGCAAGGGCTTCTCAGCGTTGGGTACCCGGTTTGCAACGTTCAGCATGTGTGCAGTGACAGGGATGTCCTCAGCTCCTATCTCCTTGTAGATGGCGCCTGTGATGCGATATGGCTTCAGAGCTGTCAAGGCTTTGTTATGGTAATTCTCTCCCAGCAAACTCTCAAAGATCAGGGACAGGTAGCGCACATAACAGATGTTCTTTTCCCTGACCTGATTCCTTCCCTTCAGTTGTTCTACCAGGTTAGAGAAAAGGATGCTTCCAACGTCAACATCAGCTCCCCATATTAATCCATACGCAATAGTCTGATGTTTGAACGACATTTGATCCTGTGATCCCTGCATGCCTCCCAGGGACTTCACAATGTGGGTGAAGAGGACACGCCACATAGGAGAAAAATACTTAATCTTCAGAGGGGCTTTAGCAAGGATTTCAGCAGGTGTGAGGGCAGGGTTAATGTCATGACAAGGGTTGAGTGTGGCCAATGCTTCCTTGACAGACTTTTTGTCAACTGTCTTCAGGCATTCATCTCCATGTTTAAGTCCGGCCACACTGGCAAAATCAGTAAGGGAAAAAGCAAAAGGATGTTCATTGCAAGAAAGGCTAAAGGTAATGGTGTCTTCAACTACTTCCGCAGAATACCAGAATTCCCTAAGGTATTCTTGGTAAAAGGTGGATGGAGATTTGGTGAAGGCTTCGTTTAGGTCACAATTCTGCATGAAATTTACCAGATCTGAGTAGGTGTTGTTTGGTGCCTTGATCCATCCAATGGCGTTATTGGAGGCGATGATGCTCTCGTTGATCTCGAAGTTCACATTGGAGGCTTTTGGTACTGGAAACGCCATTGATTTAAGGTTGAAGGAGAATGAAAATGGCGGATGGTTGAGAGAGATAAGAGTTTTAGAGAGAGAAGATGATTTTTAGAATGGTGGTGGGTCTGAAGAGAAAGAAGACAATATATATATTCAAACTAGAGTGAACAGTTATTCAACCGTATTAAATGCAAAAGCGAAAATGACTGCTCAAGTGGGTCCCCTTGACCTTTCAAAAAATTTGTCTCCTCGTTATCCGAAACTTAAATGATTAAAAAATGTGAGAATGTTTTTCGCATTTACTTGGAACGCAACTACCTAGTTTCATGTGAAAAACATTTAATAAAACATTTAATATAGAATCAATCATTTAATGAACACATTTAATATCAAGCCACAGGCTTTGAGATATTGAGCATCCCTAGCTCAGCAACTAGCCTGTTGAACGTAGGTTCAGCCAAAGGCTTTGTAAAGATATCAGCTAGTTGCAACTCTGTGGGAACAAAATGCAGCTCAATATCTCCCTTCATAATATGATCCCTGATAAAATGATACCTGATATCAATGTGTTTGGTACGAGAGTGAAGCACAGGGTTGTTGGATATGGCAATGGCGCTGGTGTTGTCACAAAAGATTGGAACTTTGTCATACAAGATTTCATAGTCAGCCAATTGACTTTTCATCCAGAGCACCTGAGCACAACAGCTGGCTGCAGCGACATATTCAGCTTCAGCTGAAGACATAGCCACAGAGTTTTGCTTCTTAGCACTCCATCCAACCAATTTTCCTCCTAGGATTTGACAGCTGCCTAAAGTACTTTTCCTGTCAATACAGCATCCAGCATAATCTGAATCTGAATAGGCCTTGAGATCAAAGCCTGATTCCTTTGGATACCATAGTCCTAGGGATGGTGTTCCTTTGAGATACCTGAAAATTCTCTTAACAGCCACTAGATGGAATTCTTTTGGGTTAGCTTGGTACCTTGCACAGAGACATGTGGAGAATTGGATATCTGGACGACTGGCTGTTAGATACATCAGTGACCCAATCATGCCTCTATATAAAGTCTCATTGACAGAGACCCCTGACTCATCAGGGCCCAAGTCGTTGGGTGGAAGCATGGGGCATTTCACTGAAGCACAATCAGCCAAGTCATATTTTTTAAGTAAATCCTTAACATACTTTTCTTGACAAATAGAAATTCCCTTAGGACATTGTTTAATTTGAAAACCCAAAAAGTAAGTTAATTCACCCATCATACTCATCTCATATTTCTTGGTCATTAATTTAGCAAAACGTTTACTAAGATTGACATTTGTTGACCCAAAGATGATATCATCCACATAAATCTGCACAATGATGAAATCACTCTTGTCCTTGAAGGTAAAGAGTGTTTTGTCAATAGAACCCCTGATAAATTTGTTTTCAGATAGGAAATTTGAAAGAGTTTCATACCATGCTCTTGGAGCTTGTTTCAGACCATACATTGCCTTGTGAAGTCTGTACACATGGTTGGGAAACTCGCTGTTCTCAAATCCTTCAGGTTGAGCAACATAGACTTCCTCGGCCAAATCACCATTGAGGAAGGCACTCTTTACATCCATCTGATAGACAGTGATGTTCATATAGGCAGCATAAGCAAGAAAGATTCTGATGGCTTCAAGTCTAGCAACAGGTGCAAAAGTTTCATCATAATCAATTCCTTCAGTCTGAGAGTATCCCTGTGCTACTAATCTTGCCTTGTTCCTGATGATGTTCCCAATTTCATCCATCTTGTTTCTATAGATCCATCTAGTGCCTGTGATATTCTTTCCAGGTGGAGCTGGCACTAGTGTCCATACTTTGTTCCTTTTGAACTGATTGATTTCTTCTTGCATAGCAGCTACCCATCCATCTTCTACCAGAGCCTCAGCAACTCTTTTAGGTTCAATTTGAGAAAGAAATTCAGCAAATAGACATTCATTGGCTGAGGCTGACTCAGAGTCTTGGATTCGCTGTCTGGTTGTGACCCCTGCATTTGGTTCCCCAATAATGTTGACAAGAAGAATGTGTTGATCTCTTGACCACTTATTTTGAGGAGTTGGAGTTTCAAGAACAGGGGTACTTGAGGGCACAGCTGGAACAATTTGAGTCTCATCCTGCTGACTAGGAGGGCTTTCTTCAAAGACTACTTCAGTGTCTGAGTCTTCTTCAGCCACATCAAGGGAAGCAATTTCATTATCAGCAGGAGCAACTTCAGAGGTTTGAAGAATTGGTGAGTCATTAATATCATGAGAAGGACCATCAGAGATTTGAGGTTCTTCTTCATCAAGTCCCTGAGAGGTAGGAACTTCTATGTTGTGAGTAGACAGAGGATCAAAAGCAGGAACATAAGGAGTGAGAGTGTTGGAGTGGTGATGACTGGTAGGTCTGGGTTCTGTGAACTCATCACTTGGGAAAGAAATATTTTCATTAAAATCTACTTCATCACCCTCTGTTCCTGTTCTCTGTATGACTTCATCATCTTCATTAAATCTGACATGGAAAGTTTCTTCTACTTCTTGTCTTCTGATGTTGAATACTCTGAAGGCTTTGGCTGTTGGAGAGTATCCCAAAAAAAATCCATCATCAGCCTTTTCATCAAACTTTCCAAGTTTATCCCTGTAGTTATAAATAAACACAGGGCATCCAAACACATGAAAATAGCTGACGTCTGGAGATCTTTTTCTGAAAACTTCATAGGAGGTTTTGCCATGTCTTTTGACAATGATTGATCTATTTTGAGTATAGCAGGCAGTGTGTACAGCTTCTCCCCAAAATTGCTTTGGTAAGGCTGCACCATTTAACATAGTTCTTGCTGCTTCAATCAGAGTCCTGTTTCTTCTCTCAGCCACACCATTTTGTTCAGGAGTGCCAGCTGAAGAGAAGTTCTGTGAAATCCCTTTTTCATCACAAAATGATTCAAGTTGATGATTCTTGAATTCTGTACCATTATCACTTCTTAGAGCCTTTACTCTAACATCATTCATATTTTCTACCTGTCTGATGAAGGACATGATGGTATCAGCTGCATCACTTTTCCTTCTGAGGAAAAACACCCATGTATATCTTGAAAATTCATCAACTATGACCAAGGTGTATTTGTTGTGATTAATGGTTTGAGGTTTGACAGGCCCAAACAAGTCCATGTGAAGGAGATGTAAGCACTTGTCAATAGAGAATGATTGCCTAGTCTTGAAAGAAGACCTGTGATGTTTTCCTTTGACACAGGCAGAACAAGTTTTGTCTTTGGAAAACATCACTGAAGGTAGACCAGCAACCAAGTTTTGAGTGGCTATCTTATTGATGTTCTTGAAGTTGAGATGAGACAGTCTCTTGTGCCACAGCCAGTTGACACTTTCAGAGGCTTTGGCAAGAAAACAATTTGAGCTGTCTTCAGAGCACACAGCCATGTTGATGACATAAACATCTCTCCTTCTAGGTGCAACCAGCACAACATCATTATTTTTGTTGAATATGGTTCCTTGAGTCTTAGTAAACAAAACCTTATAATCAGCATCACATAACTGGCTGATGCTAATAAGATTGTGCTTAAGACCATTCACATATGCAACCCTGGTAAATGTGATCCCATTGCAATTCACTGAGCCATATCCTTCTGTGTCACCTGAAGAGTTATCTCCAAACACCACTTTGGGACCTGGCTCCTTTGAGTATCTGTGCAGGTATTGTTGAATCCCTGTCATGTGTCTAGAACAGCCACTATCTAGATACCATACCGATTCCTTGAGATATTTCTGCACAGATACATAGAAACAGATTAGTTCCTATGGTGAACCCACTTTCCAGTGGGTTCCCTGAATTGCTTGTTAGCAACTCTTGTGTTCCTGAAAAACTTTTGGCATTGGGATGGACAGTTCATTGTTTCATGGTTATAACTCCCACAGATATCACACCTAGGGAAGTCACCACACTCGTCTGAGTGATGGTCTGTGAACCCACAGAATTTACAGGGAGGATAAGAATTGTAATTTCCCTGTTGTCTTTTGGAACTCTGTGGTCTGTCCCTAGAGGGTGTCTGAGCTCTTTTAGCTGCCATGTGTCTGTCATGATCTAAGGTCGAGTGGTGAGAATTCTTACAAACATTGCAATAAGGTTTGATTAACCTTTCCCCTTTGGGTTAACCTAGGACTGACTTAGGTTCATGAGAAGTAGAGCATTCAGTGGAAGGCTTAATGTGTTGTTTCAAGAGTTCTACTTCTTTCATAAGAGACAACAGGCGATCTTCAGTGGTGGGGTCAACCTTATTCACAGCTTTAGTAGAAACAGGCTTAAAAGCTACTTGTTTACCAGTTGGTTTAGCAGGCACACGAAAGACTTTGGCGGGAGGATTCTCAATATCTATCTTAAGTTCATCCTTAGCAGATCTAGAAGAACTGCTAGGTTCAACTCCAGAGAGTTTGGGCAAGGGTGGAAGCTCAGCCACATCTTCAGAGACAGGGTCATTAGTCAAAGAGGTATCTGACATATGAATAGTCTCTGTAGATTTAAAGACAATGTCTTTGGGTTTGGTGATAATCCTCAGCTTTTTATGCTTAGCAGTTATATCCCTGTTTAAGTCAGCAGGCACTTCATCCCTAAGCAATTCATCAATAGTAAACCTAGCACACAGCCATTTTTCAATAACTTTGTTTAATTCAGTGACTTGATCATTTAAGGCTATGTTTTTCAAGGTTAATCTAGCTACTTCATTTTGCAGGGATATTTTTTCTAAGTTAACCCGCCTGAGAGTTTCACATTCAGCCTTAGTATTTATCATTTCAGTTTTAACAGAGTGAAACTTATCAAGTAGGTTCTTCCTTTGTTCCTCAACAAAGTGCAAATCAACAATGGTGTAATCAAGGACATGCTTACGTTCATCACTATCAGACATAGAAAGAAGCCTGTGTACCTTTTTCATTGTGATGTCGACCCATTGTCCTGATCTTGCATCACCTTTTCCAACAGCCGGTTCATCCTCAGCTATTGCCATAAAAGCCCTGACTCTTGTGGTGTCTTCTTCATCTGAAGTCAATGGTTCATCATTCCAATCATAGGTTTCAGCAACCAACCCTTTCTCAGCCTTTTTCTCACCACCTTTCTTTTTGGACATAGCTTCAATCTTCAAGTTCATCTGTTCTAACTCAGCTTTAAGTGCCTTGTACTTATTTTTGTAATCTTTCTTCTCAGTGTCTGAAGAATTGGATTGAGATGAGTTGTTATGTTGTTTGAACTTGTAGGGTTTGGATGAAGATGATGGATAAGAGGGTGAGGATGTTTTGGTGGAAGGACATTCTTTTTGAAAATGTCCAAGCTTTCCACAGGCAAAACATGTTTCTTTTGACCTGTCAGTTGGTTTGCTAGCTGATCCTACTCTTCCAGATCTTTTGTAGTATCTTCTTTGGTTGGCTAGCAGTGCTCTTTCATGAAATTCTGCATTGAGGTCTGACAAGAACTCTTGGCTGCTACGGGTATCTTCTTCGATATCAGAATCGCTGTCAAGAGGATGTGTTGCAGAGATCAAAGCTTTGGAAGATGCTCCTTGGACTACAAATCTTTCAGTCTCTGATTTGTAGATAGTATCGATCAGCCCTTCTTCATAATTGTACTTTCCATAGAGCTGAGCAAGGGTATCATTTTTGATTGAGTTGTTAGCTCTCTGAGTCTGATTCATGCTCAGCCACTTTCTTGGAAGGCTGTTGACAAAAGTGGCATTGATCTCAGCTTGACCAATAGTAACATCATTCATAGCAAGGTCATTTAGAAGAATCTTCAGCCTAGTATAGGTTTGCTGAACTTTTTCACCTTCAAGAGACTTAAAGGCATTAAACTGAAGTCTGAGTGCCTGAATCTTTGTCTCTCTTGTTTTAGAGGGTCCTTCATGTCCAAGAATGAGGTCTGTCCACATTTGTTTAGCTGTGGGACACTGAATGACAGACTTCATGATATGCTTTGGAAGACAGGAAATTATGATGCTTTTGAGACGTTTATCTTGGTTTGCTAATTTCCTATCAGCTGCGGTCCATTGTTTGACAGGCTTGGGAAGAGGGTTTTCTTCAGTAGAAGTAAGTGCCATGGGAATATATGGACCATTTTCTAAAATTTCTAAGAGAAAAGGTTCAAGTCCATCAAGGTATACAAGAAATTGACTCTTCCAACTGGCAAAGTCTTCTTCATCAAAGACTGGTACGCTGGTTACGTGTGATCCACCTCTTGAGTCAAGAAGTTGGGGTAGATCATCGTCATTTGCTGGGGGGGTAAGTCTTTGTGAAGATGGGTTTCTGGAAGGTGAGTGTGGGCTAGAGGTTTCCGGCATGGTGGATCTTGATTATAAAACGGAGAACGATGTTTCTTGAAGGTTTTAATATCAAACACCGCTCTGATACCAATTGAAAGTCCCTAATCAATGCAAGAAACCCTAATCTTAACTTAATCAACACAAGGTATTACTTTTCAAACGTAATCTTATTATTGTATAATAAAGAATTACAAGTGTTATGGATAACACCGTTTGATGACAATGTGTTGTGCACACTTTGAACAACAATAAACCTTAACTTATGAATACAGTCGTAGCTGTTTGATTCACTAAGTTATACGCACTAATGTTCTTAATATCTCAAAGTGTTGAACATTAATGCAAGGATACACATCCTATTTATAGTGTTACGAGTTTGACTTGAACAGTACTTGATGTCGACTACACAAGCTTTTACAAGTTCCCACATCAGTCACATGATGTCCTTCTATTCTTGGTAGTCTTCCATTATGCTTTAAGGAACAGTTGTCCAAAACAGTTTCCTTATTCTTCATATTCTCGAACACACAAATGGCATGTCCAAAGTGTGCTGAGAGTTATCAGGGTATTGCCACCCCTGTTAACTCTCAACCCCTCAGAGTCCCTAATACATCTTGGCTGTTATCCATCACAGCCAAGGAGTATGTCTTCAGGTAATCTTCGACTTCCCTGACAATGTCTCTGACATGGACTCCTCTGAGGTTGCTCACAGAGACTCGGATCTCTGTGAGTCTTGCGAAACTTGCCTGCCTCCTAGGCACAGGCAAGGGACTATCTATCAGCCTAATTATGTTTAAATCAATGAACAGGGAATCTAACAGGTTTAGATTCCCAACAAATGCTTTAGAAACCCGCGAGGGAGATAACATGTTAATTTTTTTAAAATATGACACATTTGTCCCGATTGTTTGTTTATTGATTTGGACCCGAATGATTGTATGACCCAATGAATGATTAAATGACCCGATAGATGAAATAAAATGGATTATTAAAGTTAGGTTATGTCACTAAAAGTCCCATTAGCATGAATTGTGAACTACCGGGATTTGGTAGACGCTTATGCATATAATAGTACTATTTGGGGACGATCACCCTAGTTCGCGCCTTGACGGTTGATCCCCGTCGTGCCACATTGATTGGTAAGCGAATTTATGTATGAGAAGATTTACACAAGCGTGATTATTGTGACGACACGCTAATTTAGATGGGAAAATTGAGTATCGGGTTAACTACCCGTTGTTTGGTTTAATAAGGTAACAATGTCATGCGGCTTATAATAATCCAAATAACGAAATACTGCTATACGCATTAAATTACGATATATTGCCTGACTAGCAATACGGGGTCTTACTATTCATTTTATGTTCGTGTTTTGGTTTTATATAACCATATTCATCTAACGGTTTTTATTTAATCTATACAACGTTTTAAAACGTATTGTATGATATTTTTACGACATTGGTTCGTATAATGGTTTTGAAGGCAAATGCCTATATTATGATTTTTGATAAGGATTTGTATAAAATGACTTTGGCTATTTTATGGCCTATTAGAAAGATTTGTACAAAATGATTTTCGGTAATAATTTTATACCGATGATATATTGATGGATTTCATTAAACTCTATGAATTCACTCGGCGTTATCGCTGACCTTTTCTTTTAACATGTTTTATCTCAGGTACTTGAAGGTAATTCTCGGGAAGACGACAAGAATTCATGGCCCGCACTTAAACAATAATTTCCATTCAAATGCTTTGTAAAACTTTGTATGAAATAATATGACTTGGGACCTATGTAAATCTGATATTTATGAATGGAAATGCTTTATTAATAAACGACGCGATTTTTAAGCGTTGTCTATGATGTGAGTAATGTTCTATCCCGTAACACCAACGAGTCTTCAGCTGTATTGAGTTGTATAAATTTAGGGGTGTTACAGTTTGGTACCAGAGCTCTCATTATAGAGAACGAAAGATTTTTAAAACCAAGGTTTTGAATAAAAAATTTCAAAATCTTTTAACTATAAACATTTTTCTAAAAATGTCTAAAAATCTTTTGACTATAACGGTGCCGAAGAATTCCCGAGTTACCGACAAGGCCAGACTGAGAAGTGTTATTTTAATATATATATATAACTTGGATTATATATATATATGTTGTAATTTGATTACATGATTGTTTGATGATTATTTTGATATTTATACGAGGTATTTATACGACGTGGATTGTCACAAGGAACCCTAAATCCCCTAGTAAATTAATCGAAGCTATTCTCGTAGGAATTATATCTATCCTAGATCTAAACCAAGTTGTGGATATTTATGATCCCAACAAAATGGTTGATATTCGTAGAAATGTTGATAGTGGTTGATTATGATCTTGAAGAAGAATTGGCAAAATTAAATCTGATATCGATGTCATGACGATCTTTCCTTATAGAGTGGAGTTTGACAAAACGTTACCACCTAGAAAGATGTCATCTGATTCGTTTTCATCCAATTCTTAAATTGAAATCGAAAGGGTGAATGTTGCACTTGAGGCTGTCATTGGAACCATTACCCAAAAGCCTCATGCCACTAGTACCTTTCTGAGAAGTCTAGTTGAATGATCAAGTCATTCATACTAGTGACTCATTTGATAACTATTGTTGTAAGAGCTATAGGATTGGAAATTAAGTATTGATCATATCGAGCTTTTATTGTCCTTTAAAGGTCTAAGAATAAGATTGAAAGTATTGGAAAATGAGGTAGGATATCGAATTGAGTATAAAATTGGTTAAAACTTGAATAAAGTAAAATTTAACTTGTATGGAATATATGATTTATAAGAGGAAGTCATTAAGTTCTGTGATTAAATTATAAGGTTTTAAATGATTGTTGATTCGTGTTAAGGGTTGTTCCTAGGCAATTGTCCACTAACGAGGATGCCCAGTGTCCATGAAATAAATTGAAGAAATCTTCTTCTGAATTGGGACCGATGGATCTTCCGGGACATGTAGAACACCTAATGACTCTTGTAGATTAGTATTCATTGTGGTATCTTTTAAAAATAATCCCTAACTTAACTGAGACATCAGTTGGTAGGAGGAGTTCTGAGAATTGTATGACATAGTGACACGTAATGTGTTACGGTACAACTTTGCCTTGTTTGTGATTAATGAAAAGACTACCTTTCATTGCTAATTTCTACATGTATCGATGTTATCTATCTTTTATTGCTTCATCCTAATGTTCGCATTAGTGATGCAACCATTGAACAAGTATTCATCTCGAATTGAGTTACGTTGTGAATTACTCTCTTTTGAGTGCCATCGAGGTCATGAACCTCATGATTAATTGGTAAGCTCATTTCCTATCCTATCGTAGTTAATTCTTGGTGAACAAGCTTTCATCACTCTTCTGCAGATCACTCATTGTTTTTATAAGATAAAACAGTATCCCTTGAGAAAAATTGAATTTCATCACCATAAGGATTATTTAAAGTAAGATTTATAAGTGATTGTTAACGAAATGAGGCTGTTTATAAAACACCTTGGAAGAACTTAATTGTTTTCATAATAAAGAAAATCTTTGTAAATTTATTTTTGATTCTTATTTAGGAATTAAGCATGAAATTATTTTTATTATAAACATGATGATAAAATTTTGACGAACTGAGTATTGCATCGTTAATCTTGAAATTGTATATAGTTGCGCGCCTACATACAATTTGGAAGTGACCCTGCAAGGCTGATTAGTAGTCACCATGAAATAATCAATAAACACTAAATTTTCTTTGAAGATTGTGAAAGATTAAAATTTATGAGATCTGCAAGAAGTGAAAAATAAGGACATAGTGTTAGGGACACCTACATATGTGCCTGTAGCATCTATTCTTCTGAGTCGAATTTACTCATCTGTGGAAATTGTCTTATTTGACAATTGACAATTCTTTCTTGTTCAATTCTCCCGTAGTGAGATTCTTAGGAAAATTATCTGATTACCGAGTGTTGATACCCGACTGGATGTATCGACGTTCCTATCATTTCTTTTGATTTGATTTCATTCGAATGACCTAGGTAACGATCCGAGGAGCTTTTGAATGCGTACTCAAATTATGAAAACATGGGATATATTCATATTCGTTAAATGTTTTCGTCTGTATCTGATTTGAAATTCTCTCGCGTAGATTATGCATTGACCTTACTCTTTTAAGGTTAGTTATGTCTCCTGATATCCTTGAATTTGTGAAGAATTATGAGTTATTATTAGTCTTTTGAGAAAGTTCACATCTTATCAACGGTAATGAAACTGGAAAGTTGATAGTGCCAGTAGAATAGATTGATTGATTATGACATGACGACATTGTCTTAATTGATGGGAACTCGAGTAGAATTCCCCTAAATGATAAGATGTTGATTATCAAAAGTGATATAAATAATTCTTGGTGTATGACGATATCCTGTATTTAGACTTAAAATTATACCATGAATGATTGTGAATTAGTCATAGATATTATAATCTAGAAAGAACTTAAAAGTGAATGTATTAAAAGATGTTTCCGTTATCTAAAACTTTAGGAGGTATTTGTTGATGAATTACCTAGACTTTCGCCATTAAGGAAAGCTGAATTTGGTATGGATTATATTCTCGGTGCTGCACCTGTGGCGTGTGCACTGTACGTCAACACCATCTGAATTAAAGGAATTACCGTACAACTGAGAGAGTTGTCGAAGAAAGATTTTATTCTACCGAGCTCGTCATTATGAAGAGCTATGGTGTTATCATTCCTTATATTTATAGATTACTGTGAACTGAGTAAATTGACAATTGAAAACGATATCCATGACTCGAAATGGAAGATTTGTTCGATCATTTACAAGGTTCTAGCGTATATTCGAAGATTTGATCCACGGCATGATTAACATCAATTTGGCGTCCGCGAAAAAGAATATCTATTCCAATCACTACATCCAGAACTTGTAATGAACATTATGAGTTTCATGTGATGTCGTTTGGATTGACTAATACACATGTATCATTCATAAATTTGGTGAATCGCGTGTGTAGGCTGTAAATTGATAAATTCATGCTTGCGATCATTAAGGACCATCTGTTTGTTTATAAGAATAAGAATGAGTTAATAATTAGTTATAGACTGCCCTAAATTGGCCGAAGAATTAAAACATGTACCTTGAATAATTAACATGTAATTTTAAGGCTTAATCCTTTATATTAGTTGATCGTGTGATTAATAGAAAATGGAATATATTGACTCTTCAAAAATTAGAGCCATTTAAGACTTTGAGTTATACTAAAAAGAAAGTGCAAATATGTTTCGACAAATGTTTCGACAAATGTTTTAACAAAAGAATTTTTAAGGGATTATTCCCTTATACACAAATCATTTAACTAAACTCCTGTTTAGGGGTAAATGTTCGTGTATACCTCAAGACAACCTAAGAGGGATTGAGGAAACCGTTTAAACCAAGATTTAAAACGACAATGTTTGCTTTTCAACTAAGTAAACTTTGACCAAAATATAAACAATGATTTTTCAAATATTTACGAATCTTATTAATATTTTTGATAAATCAACAAAAATCTTGTTAGTAAAATTCAAATTTATTTTGAACACTTTTATTAAATTGGTCGAACTAAGAAATATAAAATTTTTACGTTTACGTTTCACAAAATTTAAAAAAAAATTATTATTTAATTACTTGTAATAATTATCGATGCTTTAAACGTCGGATTGAGTAAAATGGATAAAAATGATAGTTGAGATGAAATTAAAACTTAGAAAATATGAAGAAAGAATTTCTGAGTGAATTGTGGACATGATAATTATATCATCAGGAGATGTGAATTTAGATACCGACGCATTATGTAAAAAGGATAAAGAACCAGTTAGGATGTGTTCCTTAGTAATGATGGTACAAAATAAATTGCCGAACAATTTAAAATATAGCCGATGCTTATAAAAAGGATAAAATAGATAATAAAAGTGGTTCGCGGCTAATATGAACCATTAAAAATTGAAAAGCCGATAACGTTAAATGTTTTAAAGGCCACTTGTGGTTGCCTAAATATGGAGATTGTGAGATGTAGTTTTGTTGGAATCTTGTAAGTATAAATATTTTATGCCTGTCATTTCTGATTTAATGTATCATCATCAGAAGAAGTTGTACTGATGGCAAATTATGAAGGCAGACACCGCCTCATACATTAGTAAACGTCTAGCTATTGCAAAGGTCATCATCTGAATTTGATTCGATTTGGGTCATCGTCGACAGACTGACCAAATCTGCTAATATCATTCCTATTAATGATAGATTCTCGATGAAGAAATTGACTCTTTTGTATTTAAATGAGTTGTGTAAACATGGTGTGCCTGTATCAATCATCTCTAACAAGATCCTCGCTTCGCATCAAATTTCTTGAGATTTGCTCAGAAATCATTGAGAACGAATCTTGATGAGAGTACTGTTTACCACCCCAAATCGAAGGGATGAGGTAAAGTAACGATACAAAACACTAGAAGTCTTGTTTTATGTTTGAATGTTTGACCTTTGGTAATGAACCGTATAATCGTTTCCTTTGGAAAGATTATCATTGATAATTATCGTATTAGGATCGAGATCGAATCTTGTTAGGATCTAAACATAAGAGTATCAGTAAGTAAGGATTGGGATGAAGACATCCGACATACACCCATTGTGAGTTAGACATGTCTTTTAGGTTAAAGGTTTCCTATGATGACGAACCTAACCTTACAAAATACTCGACCAGCGAGACCTAAAATGATTGTTGAAATTAGGATCTGATTATTGACTGCCGGTAGTGGGCAGGAGATTATGTGAATATGAAATGTAGATCTTGAAGAGCCATATGGGTAGCGAAGTTATGCCAAAAATTTTAACCATGGAAAAATGAATTGATGATCTGAAAGATCATGGGATATAAGTCCCCGTTGTATGGGACCATTGAGATGATGTAAAAGATTGGTTTGAAAGGCATCTAAGTTGGATCTACCCTAGGACTTCAAGAGCTGTGTGAATTATGATTCGTCTATCGAACTTGATAAAATGTCTATCAAGTAAAAATCTGATTGTTTCTTAGTAATGTTTAGATCGACGAAAAGTTGCATTCATCAAAAACCCGTGAACATCATGGATAGAGAAAGTAAGTCAACATTAAGCCTGATCTTATTCCCGTAGTTATGTTTGATGAAACTCGCGTATTGTAATGAATTACACTTGTGAGAAAAGACCGAATGTGGAGGAAATACCCACATGGATTTAACTCTATAAGAAGCGAATAGTAAGATGATATTTGAGAACAAAGATCCTGTTTAGGGGTAAATGCTGTTACAATCCGTTAATTTATGGTTGATATTTTATTCTCAGATATTATTTAAAAACATTATTTTAATATTATATTATGAACTCACTTATTTTTGGGAAGAAATTTGGATTTACATCTTGAAGTAGCATCGACTACGTCTAACCGGAGGATTCTACGTTACGTGCTCATGTTTACATACACCGTTTTGGTGACAGTCCGACATTTCAGAAAATAAATTTATCCGTGAATATTATTTTGGAATTTTAAATTTGTTTTGGTTCATAAACTCACAAATTTACGAGAAGAGATTAAGACATACGTGAATAATTTAACGTCATTTACGACTAAACCGGAAACCTTAGGATTACGTATTTACGTTTTCGAACTCCGTTTTTGATAAGACAATTTTTATTAGATTCGTTTTGTGCCGTTGATTCATAATTTATAAAAACGTTTTTCGTAAAACGACCTGAGGGCACGTAAATCGAGGAAACTAGAATCGAGAAATACCCGTAAATTAGTGGGATGAGACAAGTGTACACTTGTCCTACCCCACTATATGGGATGGCTACACAAGACACCACATCACAAGATGTGGCAAACTTATAAGCTAAATACTTACACTTGTTGCTTAAGCTTAGAATGTAAGCTAAGCTTACCTCAAAACCATCAACCAAACCATTTGCTTTCATTTCCACTCATGCAAACACTCTCATCTCTCTCTTTAACCTCCATTTATGCCGTCCACTTCTCCCCCCCTAAACACCCATTTTGATAAAAAATTAACCACAAAATCTCATGTTATTCATACATAAGTTGAAGCCCTTTTGAAGCCCTATTGATTGGTGGTGATTATAACATCCAAGGAGGAGTTTCTATGGAGTCTTGTTTTCCACAAGGAGTTCTTGAAGATTGGTGGACTTGAAGATGATATTGGTTTATCACAAGTTTTGCCATCAAAATCCAAGCCTTGATCACAACCTACATCATCTTGGTGGTATAAAGATTGTTCTCCCCATCCTCTTGTTATTTTGATTATGTAATCATGTATTTTCTTTCCTATTGTATATGTATATGATGAATATATGATGATAAAAATATTGTGTGGGGATTTGATGTTGATAATCATGGGTAAAAAGATGAAAAACTATATGTAAAAATGGTTAATCTTGCTTAATTTAGTAGGCTGTATAAAATAGTAAAGAATCATATGATAAACTGATAAAATGGCTTCAATAAATTAATATACAGTAAGTAATATGTCTTGTACACATGTGAGAGTTTTCCATGCAATGGAATCATTAGGATGAGTGAGATATGATCAAAACAATATTAGAGTACAAATCTGCATAGACTGTTTTGGATGATTTTTAGAAATTACTTAAAGGCTGATTCAACAGTAGCCATAGAAGACTTAAATGGATCACATATCATGTAGTTTATGCCATAAAAATTTGAGCTTCTATCTCCATATAGAACTCCAGATATGGCTGTTTTGGTGAACATGAAACTAAAAATCATATTTTTAAGAATTAATGTTTAATAGTATTATATAAACACTCAAACTAATATAGTATAAAATGTGAATTAAAACCCACTAACTTATAAATTTAATTTATATAAATATGAATAAGGTTAAATAAATGGACACTTTATAAAAATGGTAGTTGAATAAGATTTATAAGTATAAAAACTATAAACATGATTTTTACGACTTTTTCGGCTATTACCGTAAAATTAACGTTTTTCGCCAATTAAAACTTAGATGATCAAACCCGTCTAATGTAAAGTTTTTAAAAGTCATATACTGATATATAAGTACCTAATACAAGTAAAAACCGATAAAACCCGAACTATACGACATACGGACATTAACGAGCTAAGTTAGCATATTTGGACTAATAATTTAACTAAATAAGTTAAACACTTATAAAAATTACTTATTGGGCTTAACCCATTTGGGCCCAACATGTAAAGTATAATACTGATAATAAAAGTATAATTGGGCTAATGAATAGTATTGGACTTGTAATTGGCCCATTGGGCTTCAAAATGTAAACAAGATTGAACTAGTATAACTAGTCTTGAAATTTTCCAACACATAACACTAAAATAAGTAAATGAGAATATATAAACCCACTTGATCATCATATATATAAAATCATCATATGTATACATAATCGTTATTTTTATTAAGTCATTGGACATGATTCTAAGACGAGTATTATTTGTCTAGGTTTCCGTGATTGAAGCACGTACCGTACATCCAAATCGCCGATAATCGCCTTCCCACATCAACGTGAGTTCATAGCCTCGCACTCTTTTAAATGTTATTATGAAATATTTTATAAACCCGCGAGGGAGATAACATGTTAATTTTTATAAAATAGGACACATTTGTCCCGATTGTTTGTTTATTGATTTGGACCCGAATGATTGTATGACCCGATGAATGATTAAATGACCCGATAGATGAAATAAAATGGATTATTAAAGTTAGGTTATGTCACTAAAAGTCCCATTAGCATGAATTGTGAACTACCGGGATTTGGTAGACGCTTATGCATATAATAGTACTATTTGGGGACGATCACCCCAGTTCGCGCCTTAACGGTTGATCCCCGTCGTGCCACATTGATTGGTAAGAGAATTTATGTATGAGAAGATTTACATAAGCGTGATTATTGTGACGACACGCTAATTTAGATGGGCAAATTGAGTATCGGGTTAGCTACCCATTGTTTGGTTTAGTAAGGTAACAATGTCATGCGGCTTATAATAATCCAAATAACGAAATACTGCTATACGCATTGAATTACGATATATTGCCTGACTAGCAATACGGGGTCTTACTATTCATTTTATGTTCGTGTTTTGGTTTTATATAACCATATTCATATAATGGTTTTTATTTAATCTATACAACGTTTTAAAACGTATTGTATGATATTTTTACGACATTGGTTCGTATAATGGTTTTGAAGGCAAATGCCTATATTATGATTTTTGATAAGGATTTGTATAAAATGACTTTGGCTATTTTATGGCCTATTACAAAGATTTGTACAAAATGATTTTCGGTAATAATTTTATACTGATGTTATATTGATGGATTTCATTAAACTCTATGAATTCACTCGGCGTTATCGCTGACCTTTTCTTTTAACATGTTTTATCTCAGGTACTTGAAGGTAATTCTCAGGAAGACGACAAGAATTCATGGCCCGCACTTAAACAATAATTTCCATTCAAATGCTTTGTAAAACTTTGTATGAAATAATATGACTTGGGACCTATGTAAATCTGATATTTATGAATGGAAATGCTTTATTAATAAACGACGCGATTTTTAAGCGTTGTCTATGATGTGAGTAATGTGTTATCCCGTAACACCAACGAGTCTTCCGTTGTATTGAGTTGTATAAATTTGGGGGTGTTACAAAACTCCTTGAAAAAGACATAGTCTTTGATTTCAATGAAGAATGCATAATGGGATTTGATAAGCTTAAAGACAAGTTAATGAATGCACCGATCATGGTTTCACCGGATTGGTCGCGACCGTTTGAACTTATGTGTGATGCAAGCGATTTTGCTTTAGGAGCCGTACTAGGACAACGCGAAGGAAAACATTTCCATCCTATACACTTTGAAAGCAAGACTCTAAATAGCGCGCAACTCAACGACACGATCACCGAGAAAGAACTACTTGTCGTAGTCTTTGCTTTTGACAAATTTCGATCCAATCTCGTATTGTCTAAAACGATTGTATTCACCGATCATTCCGCGTTGAAATATATATTCTCAAAACAAGATGCTAAGCCACGTCTTATTAGATGGATTTTACTACTCCAAGAATTTGACAACCAAATCCAAAATAAGAAAGGAGCTAAAAACATCGCAGCCGATCATTTGTCGGGACTTGAAAATCCAAACATAGAAGAGTTAAGGGACGAAGATATCGATGATTATTTTCCCGATGAAACTCTTATGAAAATCTCTACGGATGAATCTCCGTGGTTTGCGTATTTTGAAAATTACCTCGTTGGAAGAATTCTAAGAAAAGGTTTAACCTATCACCAATGATGTAAATTCTTTTCCGACCTAAAACATTATTTCTGGGAAGATCCCTACCTTTTCAAAGTTTGCCCCGATGGCATGATTAGGAGATGTGTTTACGGTGCGGAAACAAGAAAGATCCTTGATGAATGTCATCATGGCCCTACTGGGGGACATTATGGTCCTTCCACCACCGCGAAAAAATCTTCGATGCAGGTTTTTATTGGCCAACAATTTTAAAGAGGCCTACACTCTAGTCGAAGTTTGTGATGCTTGCCAACGTACTGGTAGCCTCTTACGAAGAGACTAAATGCCTCAAAACGGCATCCAAGTTAGCGAAATATTTGACGTATGGGGAATTGATTTCATGGGACCATTTCCCAAATCCCATAAGTTCGAATATATCTTAGTCGCTATTGATTACGTTTCCAAATTGGCCGAAGCCGAAGCTTTACCCACGAACGATTCATTAGCCGTAATCAACTTTCTGAAAAAGCTTTTCTCTCGCGATGGAATGCCGAAAGCTTTAATTAGTGATCGAGGTTCCCATTTTTGCAACAAACAAATGGAGAGAATCTTGAAGCGTTATGGAGTCACCCATCGCTTTGCAACCGCGTATCATCCACAAACGAGTGGACAAGTTGAAAATACCAATAGAGCCTTAAAACAAATACTCGAAAAAACGGTTAAGGACAATCCTTCCGTTTGGTAAAGGAAACTTGACGACGCTCTATGGGCTTTCCGAACAGCTTATAAGACTCCAATTGGCACAACACCTTATTGTTTTATTGTACGGTAAAATGTGCCATTTGCTTTTCGAAATCGAGCACCGTGCTTATTGGGCATTGAGAAGCTGTAATCCCGATCTCAAAATCGCTGGAGAAAACCGATTCTTGCAACTGCATGAACTCTATGAATTAAGACTCCAAGCTTATGAGAATTCGAAATTGTACAAAGCACGTACCAAAGCATATCACGACAAGAAACTTTGAATCCAAAAAGAATTCAAGAAAGGAAATAAAGTTCTCTTTTTTAATATGCGCTATAAATTCAAAGCACCCAAGCTTAAACAAAAGTGGTACGGTCCTTTTATAGTAAAACATAGATACCCGTCCGGTTATGTTGAATTATATGACAAGAATGGAGGAAGCTCCATTGTTAATGGACACCGTGTTAAACTATATCATGAAGAGTGAAGTGAACGCTTTCCGCTCGATAAAAATAAAAAAAATAAAAAGAAGTACGAGTTCGGCTGGTGACTCTATAAAAAAATAAGCGCTTCTCGGGAGGCAACTCGTGTCTTTTAAATTTTTAAGTGTGATTTTCCTTTTTATTATTAATTCATGCTTACACCCCACAAATTTTAACCAATGTTTTGATTAAGTGTGAGGGGGTGTAGCATGTGTCGCTTTTATAAAAACCTATAAAAACAAAAAATAGAGTGTTTTCGTATTTTTGTGTGTTTTATCTTTTTTGTAGGTACCGCAAGTTGAAGGCGAAGACAAAACTCTTGTATGATGCATGATATGCCCGTGATTCTGGTTTTTCTCTCATTCCATTACTTTTGTTTAGTTTTATCACATTGAGGGAAATGCTAAACTTAAGTGTGAGGGGGTTGTAGGGAAATCGAGAAAAAAGATGCTTAATTGCCATATTTTTAGGCTATTTTAAAACTTTTGTTCTTGTTTTGCCCTCGTAAATAAAAAGTTTCAAGCAATGTATATAAATAATTAAGAAATTATCCAATCGGTAATTTTTGAAAATTTGAGATGTATTTTTGTGTCAAACTTACCCAAGTCAAAGTCTCATATAATAGTAGAAGAAAAATCCAAAAAATAGGAGAAAGTTGCAAGTTCCATGTTTTTCAATACAACATGAACTTTGTAAGTATGTTGATCCATGGCTAGGAGTTTTAGCCAAGAAAAAAAGAGAAAAAAAGAAAGAAAAAGTCAAAAATACAAATAAATAGCCAATGAGCTATAATGTTATGAAGTTGAAGGAAGAAGAAGAAATAAAAGGTATCGATTAGCCAATGTGCTAAGTCATGATACATGTTGCTTCTATTCATATGTTATTAGTGTAGTATAGTTAGAAATAAAAGACTTTCTAGATTTTTATTGGTATTGACTTTATATCTCAATTTTTCAACCTTAAAAACTTAAGACGATGAGTTTTATCATGTACTTGTACTTGGTAGACTTGCATCGAATTTTTGTGAAGATACATGTACCTTTGGATTTAATTTTCTTTTCTTCTTGCTTGAGGCAAGCAAAACTTAAGTGTGAGGGGATTTTATAACGCCTAAATCCAACATGTTTTTAGGAGCGTTATCCGTTCTTTTGTACATGTATATTGGTTAATTATATGATACTTTTGTGCATATTTGTGCCCAATTGTTTGCAAGTCTTTGTGTAGCCAATTGCAGGAATGGATTATAAAACAACATAAAAGTGAAGAATTGTACGAGTACGAAGAATCCTAGTCAAGTTCAAGACCCGTGTACAAGTTACAAGCCTTTGAAGATTAATTTCGGGTGCAAGAACAAGTATTTCCAAGGAGCAAATAAAGATATTCAGTATGAAAGTTGCCACCATCAACATACATCCAACTTGCCACTGACAAGAGTGAAGTTGCCACCATCACATGGGAGTTGATTTGCCTCCACCATCAAATGGGAGTTGATTTGCCTCCATCATGAGTGAAGTTGCCTCCAACATTTGTCTAGGCAAAAATGTGTCTACATACATGCAAGATCATACAAGAAGTTTCTAGAAATGCTTTGGCTCCAATTATTTGTCTTTGGCTCCAAGCCATGCATTCACTCCATGCCATCAACTAGCTTATAAATAAGACCCTTGGGGTCACATATCATCATACATCTATCAATATTTTTTCATTTTCAATCATCTTCTTATTACTACAACAAATAAACTCTCTCATCCTTGTCCAAACTCCCATTCCCAGATTTGAACAAGGTGGTGCTAGAAAAGTTAGTTTTTGAGTCCGATAAGCAAAGTTATCATCACGAAACTCTTAGTGATCATTACCCTAATCATTAGTAACATTTTTCCACATTGTAAGACTCTTGATTATGACTTATAATACTTTTATTTCTGAGTTTATTTCATCATTTGTTATGAGTAGCTAAGTTTCATTCTACACTTGGTAGGATGATGTTTGTAGTATGAAGTTGTGGTTGTGATTATGATTTATGTTTAAATTCAATGTCAAGCTTTCCTATGATCCATTGATATTTATGTTTCATGTGACAATTGTTATCAAAACTTAATTTGTTGGTAAAGATTTCATAGGTCGAAAGGGTTATTTTCTATCAACAAGTCATAGCCGGTTTTTCTATGATTGGCTATCTTTTGTATTGATCATTTCTTAAGAAGTTTTGATTATCAAGAAACATAATTATAAGTGTTAGGAAATTCGTGAAACGACCGTGAATCGAATGTGTTGAAATTGGATTAAGTCATGAATTGAGTGATTGAGTCTAATGCTTGTTTTCTTTAACCAAGGTCTTGACAAAGATTAAAGCTTTTGAAAATAATAGATTGGATTATCCATCTAATTATCATAATCATAGTTGTTAACGTGTCATCACAATCATACCATTACGAATGCTCAAACTAGTCTTTACCAAGTGTACCTTTAATCATATTATTAATCTCATCATCTTTACTTGTCATTTATTTGTCAACAATTGCTACAATCAACGATTATTGTTTCATTTTAGAATAATCATAGGTTTTCCAAATCCCCGTGAACGATCTCGGTATTACCACATAAAAGCTATACACAAACGAAAGGGTTATACTTGCCCGTGCTTTTTTAGTCAATCCGGTAATTCGTGTTTATAAATTTAAAACTTGTTACCAACACCACACATCATTGCTCGGTTTAATTTAATAAATACATAAATATATATTTATTAAATAAATTAATAAATAGAATAAATATATTTAATAATTAAATTAACTCTTTACGTATCGTGTGCAATCCCGTAATCTCGAGTACGATCCTATCACACGACTATTAAATATAAGTCCATAAACTTACAGCTCCCACTTGGACATATTACGAATATCGTGATTACATTGTCTAGCGTCTAGTTACACATAGCAATGTTTCTAGTACAACTCGAGTAAGGTTTCCTAGACAAAACCTTTTAACGATTCTTCAACGTTATTATTATCCTTTTATTTCAAATACAACGTTAATAAGGATATGGATCTGAGTAATTCCTTTTATTAACCATATGGTTTCTCGTTCACAGATTCAACAAGATTACCAAACAAATTTGGGTGTGGCCACACAAACATCTTACTAATCCCACTAGGGGCCCAGTTGTATTAAACTCCAAAACGAAATTGGAGGAAATAAATTCTATATTGACTACGAGCAAAACTTATGAATTTTGCATCATTTCCGAAAATAATCCTTATACTTACCAGTTACGTGTAACGCTAGATTATTCCAGAGATGCACTAGATTTACAATAGTTTCCTAGTACCTCAAGTCTAAGGATAACTATTTATGTTTTACTTTATGACAAAGATCCATAAAGTAAAAACATATAGTTGGGATAAGTCCTATATTTGATTCATCAAATATCATCCAAAATCGATCAATATACTTTCAAGTATACTCTATCTCTATTTTGTTTTGTTTTTATTTAAAATATTCCCATATTATTAATCGACAACGGATATTTAGCATAATATTTATTCATGGATTAAAACATGTAAAATAGGATGCACTTATTAAATAATAAAAATAAACGAAACCCAATCTTTATTTCCTCATATAATAATGTCATAACATCCTTTATCCAAATACTAATCACAGATTTATTGCATGAGCCTAATCGCCTTGACATGCTTAACTACCTTTGGTCTAGGCAAAGCCTTAATTAAAGGATCGGCTGCGTTATCATCTGTGTGAACTTTTATCAATTTGATTTCACGAGCTTCAACTTGTTCTCAGACGTAGTGATGTCTACGCATAAAGTGACTGGCGCCTTTCATGACTCTAGGGTCATTGGCAAATATTATTGCGGCAGAATTGTCACAATACATATCTGTAGGTTCTTTAACTTAAGGCATCACCCCAAGATCTTCAATAAACTTCCTAATCCAGACAGCTTCAATTGCAGTTTCTGAAGCAGCCATGTACTCAGATTGAGCAGCATGCATTACAATCGTTGTTTGTTTCTTGCTCTTCCAGTCAACTGCTCCTCCATTGATAACAAAAAAGTAATCCGTCTAAGACTTCGTATCGTCTTTATCACATTGCCAGGACGCATCACAGAAACCTGTCACATTCAGTTTTGTGTCTGGTTTCCCTCCATATACCAAAAACATATCTTTGGTACTCCTCAAATAATTTAGAATATGTTTAACAGCATTCCGGTGGAGCTTCCCTTGATTCTGTTGGTATCTACTGACCAAGTACTGAGCAAACGCCACATCAGGCCTTGTGCATCTAACATCATACATGATAGATTATTGGCCCTATATTTTATATAGTCGAACAAGAATGTAATACGTCATCTTAGTCGTTAATGGTCTTGTTTTGTAATAGGTTAGTCGGGTTAACCGGGCTTGGACCTTAAGATAATATTGTCTAAGGTAGGGGCTTTATGCCCAAGATAGGCCATGCCCGGAACAAGGAAACAAGCCCATAAGCCCACCAAGCTCATGGGTATATAAACCTCTTCCATGTGTGTAAGAGGGTGTTGGTTCATTTTACTTTCTCTCTCTAGTAAACATTAACCATCCACCATTCTCTCTACTTTCTCTCTTTAACTTTCTTCTCTTTCTCTTTCTAAATATACTCTAAATCTTGTGTTATAGATTGAAGTGGGATTAACATTTGGTATCAAGAGCCTATAGTGGATAGGTGATTAAATATTTGTGGTGAGTTTTCATTCGATTCGTGAGTTTTGATTGATCTATACCCAAGTTTCAAAATTTTTTTCGTGTTTCTATTATTCCAAGTAATCCATTTATCTTCTACATAATTGTGGTAGATATTTGGGTGCTTTGGTTTGGTTAAAATAACAGATTTCTAGTCCAAAATCTCAAATTTTTCCCTAAAGTTTCGGAACAGTACACTTATTGCGACAACTTTGACTTGTTTTCCATCGTAATGGCTAGGGTTTATGTATTGCGATCAGTATTGCGACCAGTATTGCGATAGGTTCTTGTTTGTGGTATTGCGATAGGTTCTTGTTTGAGGTATTGTGATATAATCATTTCTTGACATTGGGACAGAATCGTTTCTTGACATTGCGACAGAATCATTTCTTGACATTGCGACAGAATCATTTCTTGACATTACGACTGATGTGACTCTAACTACACATCATATTTCCTCGTAAAACGTGCTTAAAATGGTCTAACAATCATCAATTATGCCTTGTATATTTTTGTTTTGTCGGTTGTGCGTGTACAGGCACGGAGATCAAAGAAATCACAAGAAACGAACCAAAAGAGCCAAAACGGACACGAGAAATGAAAAGAGCACAGAAAAACGAGTCTGCCGGCGCTTTCATCTTATATTTGGTCGTCCCGACACCATGAGAATGGGTCGAACCGACCCATTATTAGTTTGTTGGACTAAAAGGAGTCTTAACATGGAAAAGCCCAACAACTATGTGGCCCAACAAGCCACTAATCCACCAACCTGTGTTTATATCCAACGAAGATCAGATCCCATTGGAGGAGATCTTACATATTACGCATATATCAACTTTCCATTTGGATCACTTCATTCATTTTTTTATTCCTTCCTGCGTTTTTTATAGATTAGGTAGATAAAACATTTTGTCTTGTTCTTTTCCTTTTAATCCTTTTTTTATCAATCTTCATTGCCAAGTACTAGATTCTTATTTAATAAAATTCATCAGCTTCTTGTTATTTCACTTTGTATATCGGTTGATAATATTGAAGAGTTGGATCTGGTTCATGAAATAAGTATTCGTAGCTTGTGAATTCGCTTTTATCTCAGATTTCGATGTTTGGATTTGTAGTTTGTGATTGGAGGATTTCTGGTATCAATTCGGTTGTGTTTCAGTTTTTTATTCGTGTAACGATAGATTGATTTTCATTTTACATAAGTGCTAGATCATTATTTGATATGTCAGTTGGTAGTTGGTTTTAAGGATAGAATTACTGTTACTGTTCGAGTATTGTTCGAATCACTGGGTAGGGATTAGTTCGCTAGGAGTGAAATTCTGTCTACTCGTTTGATGTTTGATTCGGTAATGAATTTGGTTAAGTTTACTGTTCATCCATGAGTTTTACAGGGTTGATTTAGTATTGAAGTTGAAGTCAAGATTAGTTAGTTTGTAAAGTGTTGGTTAAATTTGGATCGAATAGTTAGATAGCTCGGTAATGTCGAAATTAGTTTATGGTTCAAGTTTCGAGTTCCGGTTCGTTCACGTCAAAGACTACAGTTGGAGTAGATAGTAAAAGATTGTGATTCGGTTCGAGATCAGTTTCAGTGAGCTCAGATTGCTCTGATTTTAGTTTTCGTTTCAGAAACTAGTGTTTTCGTTTCAGCAGTTCGAGCAGCTATCGTCGTCAGCGGGAAGGCCAGGATGGCAGCTTATCTCGCTTTAAATTTATGCATAGTTAGTGGATTATGCTAGTGTAATGTTTGTAGTGTAATTTTTGATTGCTAAATGCTTGTATTGCTTATTTGATATCTGCTCTTTGTTATTACACTGATTTACATGAGTTAGCTTTTATTAACAACCTTGTTGTCTTTACTAGAGTGTTTGACTTTGAATCATTGTTGCTGTCATATTAACTTTACAATTTGATTGATAACATAGGAGTTCTTACAAGTTAGAAACAAGGTAAAACAAGTGAAGGTCGAAGATATAAGTCAAACAGTTTACATTGGAATTCAATGTTTGAGTTTAAGAGCTTAAGGTTGTAGCAGTTAGTTACTGCATTGTCATCACTTGAAATTAGTTCATCAACTAGTAGAGTTTTACTGTTTTGAATACACTTGTTTTATAGCCTATTGATGTTGCTTAAAATTCAGTTCAAAGTTATTTTTATAAGCTCAATAAAAGATGTTGCAACATAGTAGTGGTGGTGTGAAGTATTTTTGTTTTTAATTCTCCACAGTAAGTGTTATAGTAAATTTAAGTAGCTTTAGATTTGCATAAGGTACAGTCATGGAATTTTTCTTTTGAGAAATAATGAAAAAAATGAAGACATTTTGGATTTTGAAGTTGTAAGTCTGTTCCTCTATTTTGCAAATTTAGTTAGTGTGCATGTTAGGTCCTTTGTCTTGGTTAAACTCGTTACAGTAAAAGTCCTAGGAAGTTAAGTCATTTAAAATGTTAGTTAAAATATGTTAAATGTGTTACATTTTGTCATTTCAAGTTAAATCAGATAGTAAAGATATTGGGCTAGTAATAATTTTGGGCCTGAATATTAAAAAGAGCTACGTTAGTTTTATTAATTCACAATAGGGGCTGCGTTCATTTCATTTCATTACAATACATTTTCAATTTCTATTTTTTTTTCCATTTTTCAAGTTTTAAAAAATAGATTTTAGATTTTATAAAAAAAATAAAATAGTTTTAATAGATAAAAAAAATATAAAATAGAAAATATTAAAAGTATAAAAAATTAGTTTTTACATTTTTAGAATAAACTTGCATTTATTTTTTTGGCATTTTAATATTTTTGCATTTGTCCTTTTATTTTCGCTTAGCATTTTAATATTTCGTGTTTGCATTTTACTTGTGCATTTTATATTTTTAGTTCGTGACTTTTACTTGCGGTATTTGCACATTGTTTTTAAATAGTACGTATACGTATTATATAATATTTTTACTTTTTACGTGCTTTGTGTCAAGTAGAAATTGATACCAAATTCACTTTTATTAACCAAAAACAAATTAAGTCGAAACGATAAAATGGGATATCAATTCGACACGAGTCGAGAAGAAACGATTATATTAAAAATAGGTTATTAAAATGACGCCGCTGCCGGTTCGTGCTCGTTAAGATTGACGATTTTTCTTGAGACGATTTGGATTTTGGGATCCGTTCACTTTTGAACGTTATTTTTCATTGCATTAAAAAATATATATAATAAAAAAATAAAAAAAAAATAAAAAAAATAAAATACTATAAAATCAATAAAAACAAAAAATATTTTCTTATTTTATTTTATTTTCTTTATTACTATATATACCCTTTAAAAAATTAAAAAATATTTTTTCTTTTAGATTTTATTTTTCTTGATCTATATATTATAATATTTTCTTTAAAAAAATAAAAAAAATAAACAAAAAAATTAAATAAAAAATCACAAAAGCATTTCTTTCCTAAGAATTGCACCCAAAAAAATAAAAAATAAAAAAAATAATACTTTTCCTAAAGTATTACACCAAAAAAAAATATACGTATATATATTTTCTATGTTGGTTTCTTCTTTGTTTTTACGTACATTTTATATTCTCTTTTATAAAAAAAAAAATATCGTGACGAGTCAAGCCGATTCTGAGTATCGTGCTATTGACATGGCTATGGATAATCGATCGATTTATGAGTTGGATGTCTCGACAGTACGATCGTGATACCGGATATCGAGGGTGATTATATTGAGCTTAATCCGTATTTGATTAAGTTGATATCCGGTCATCCTTTTTACGGATTTTAGGACGATGATCCTTATGCCCATATCCGTCAATTTCGTTCATACGCCAATACCGTCAAATACACCAATGTGACACAAGACATTATCTATTTACACCTTTTTCCTTTTTCCCTTGATTGGCAAGCCCAGACTTGGCTTGAAAACGAACCACCACGATCTATTTTTACATGGGCTAATCTTGAGTTAAAATTCTTAAATCAATTTTACCCTTATGCTAAAATGAGAAAAATTCGATTGGAAATTACTAATTTTCAAGAGTCTAATAACGAAACGTTTACCGAGGCGTGGGAAAGATTTAAGGATTTAGTACGTAGTTGTCCTCATCATGGATTTTCCGCTTTGCACTTGATTGATTTGTTTTATAATGGGTTGATCCAATACGATCAAGATTCTCTTAACACGGCTGCAAGCGGAAATCTATACTCTCGGAGTACTAGTGAGGCTTTAATAATTATTGAGAACAAGTCTCAAGTATGGAGTAAGGCCGAAGTATCCGGTAATACGGTTATCAGTAGGAGTGACCCTCTTTTCTCATATACTCCGAGAGTTAGTGATGAGCCATGTGTTGATTCGGATGACCCTATTTTTGATGATTCTTCTAGTCCCCTTTCTCATGTGACTAGTGACTCTTCTCCTCCGGATTTTGAGGAATAAGTAGTTATTGAGCAACTCTCGGTTGAGTTGACTCTTGACCCACCACAAATTAATGAAGAGTGTTATGGGGATTTTCAAAATCAAGGGTTTCCAATTCAAGAAGATTTTCAAAATCATAATGTTAGAAGTATTTAAAGTGATGGTCATATAATATACCGTTGCGAAGCTCGTGGAAAATGCTACTTAACGGTGTTGAGAGTTCTAGCATATTGTTATGTATGTAACGAAAACTAGTCTCGAACTCACAAATTAGGAAGGCCTTCCATACATTAGACGTGTAGTATAAAAGGCCCAAGGCACCTTATTTGTAGAGTGTGTCTTCCATTTTCATAGATCGTAGAGAGAGAAACATATGTGCTTCTCTCACTAGGAATTCACAACCATCTTTGTTTTTCTCTTTTTCTTCATCTAATCTAATCTTTCTTTTTGGTTTAATCTTTATCTTCATTTCTATATCATATATAGTCGTGTGTATCATTCCTACAAGTGGTATCATTCGCCAAGGGATTCGTGGATTGCTATTGGGTGTTGTCCGTGTCTTTCTTGTGTTTCGTGATTCATATTTCTCCTAAGTAGTTGTAGTAGCGATTTGAGTTCATGGCTTTGGTTAAAAACTCAAAATTTGGGTGTTTGATCCATTTTTAGGCTTCGAATCACGAACTTGTTGTGTTCTTGTTCTATCCGAGAAAAGTGGTAACTTTGTTTCCTTAGTTCGATCTGATTGTTGCGATCGCATAAACCCTGGGGGTTTCTACTTGCGATCCAAAGTCACGATCACATCCTACAATCACCACTTCGATTACAACTGCGATCCCAAGTACGATCACGGTTACGATCAAGTGAGTACGATCCCAAAGTACGATCATAAGCCACGATCACGAGTACGATCGGGGGAGTACGATAGGTGAGTACGATCACACTTTACGATCACGAGTACGATCACACGTTGCGATCACGAGTACGATCACAAGTTGCGATCACTAGTACGATTCCTCGTTGCGATCGTTGGGTGCGATCAAGGAGTAAGATCGTTGGGTGCGATCAAGGAGTACGGTCGTTGGGTACGATCAACAAGTGTGATCCGAGTACGATCACCAATACGATCTAAGTACAATCACTTGAGTACGATCAGGGACTACGATCTGTTTTGTTAAATCTTGTTCGAGTATTTTTTAGACTTAGCCACCATCTAGACTTCGGAGCATAGTTTACACGAAGATTAAAAAAAATAAAAAAATTAAAAAAATTAAAAAAAAAGAGTTAAAAATTTAGGTCTAGTAAATTCAAAATTTTTCCCTACTAGTTTTTGGCTATCTCGTACTCAATTTCAAAATTTGGCGATACTCAATTTTTTTAGCTTACCGTTTTGTCGGACTCAGGAATTTAATGTCGGACTGAGAAAAAAATCGGAAGTTTCGGAATTTCAACAACATCACACGCTTTCTACAAATTGAGATCCTGATTTTCACACGACTTTTACGATGACGTCTCAACAAGATATTTATGCTGCGGGTATTGAGAATTGTCCACCCATGCTTACCAAGGAGAACTACACTACGTGGGCTAGTCGTCTCCTTCGTTATGCAAAATGTAAACCTTTGGGAAAGTTGATTGTCAACTCAATTCAAAAGGGTCTATATGTTAGAAGAACAATTATTATGCCTGGGGACCCTACGAATGCTAACCCAGTGGCTGATTCTAGTCATGAGCAAACGGATGAAGAATTAACTGAAGCTGAATCCAAACAACTCGATGCTGATGATCAAGCAATTCAAGTCATTCTTATGGGACTTCCTGAAGATGTTTATGCTGCTTTTAATAGTTGTGAAACCGCACACGAGATGTGGCTTAGGATTCAGAAAATGATGAAGGGCAGTGAAATTGGTTTACAAGAAAATGAAACTAAGTTGCTTCGTGAATGGGAGAAATTTACGTCTACTGAAGGGGAACAAATTGAACCTTATTATCATCGGTTTTCAACCCTCATGAATCATCTTAGAAGAAACAAACATGAACCTGCACAAATTGCTGCCAACATCAAATTACTTGATAATCTTCCTTCTGAATGGTCACGATATGTCACTCTTGCCAATCAAACAAAAGATCTTCATGTCGTGGACTACACTCAAGTATATGACTATTTGAAGATGAATCAAGATGAAGCTAACGAAGTTAGGGCAGAAAGACGTGCCAAGACACAAGATCCATTGGCTTTTATGGCAAACTCTCCATCATCTATGTCATATCCTATGGTACCCTACCATCAACCCTCATTCAAGATCTTTCTTTGTGTTGCTCGTACCCAATTATATTTGTCATTGTTTCGTTCTCGGTATCTTCTCGAATCGATCACGGTTCAAAGTGGAATTATTGTAATTGGTGACTAAAAGGGGGAGCTTTTGATCTATTTCTACTAAAAAGGTAAATGCGTGAAGTAATAAAATTAAGCTAAAAGCAATTGATGAAAATAAAACTTGAATTAAAGTTAAACAGAAAAATACCTTAACTTGGAAAATAAGCTGACTCGGAATAAAATGCTTGATCCGGAATAATCAGTTAATGCGGAATAAATTTGGCTCATGCGGAATATTGCCTTCATTCGGAATGTCCTTGCTCATGTGGAATAATCAAAGAAAACTACTGATTCGGAATAAATTCACTCATCCGGAATACTAGTTTATGCGGAATAAATTGTTGATTTGGAAAATTGGTTCATCCGGAATAATCAAAACAAAAAGGCTCATTCGGAATATCTAGGGTTTATTCGGAAAGAGTGTTGATTCGGAAAAAGTTGTTCATTCAGAAAAAATAACCTTCATCCGGAATATCGACTTCGTTCAGAATATCCTTTGATCCGGAATAATTAAAACCTAAAACTAATTCGGAGAGCATTGCTTATTCGGAATAAGTCCTTGGTTCGGAAAAATTGCTTTACTCGGAATAAAGTGATGAAAAGCTTGATTCGGAATAATTTTAAACGAAATGCTCATGCGGAATATTCCTTCATCCGGAATGTTTTCACTACAACCCTTCGTTCGGAATACATTTAACAAAAGCCTTGGTTCGGAATAATTTGTTCAAATCCTTGATTCGGAATGATTAGTTCATTCGGAATCTAGGGAAATGAAACAAAAGTGCGAAGAACAGGGGAACTTAATCAACACGAATTTTAACCAAATTCAACCAAAGTAAATTTAAGGGTTAAACGAAAATAGCCACTAATGATTAACTAACAATAACAATCATTCTAAACCAATAAAAACATAAAACCCACTTGTTTTTAAAGATCAAAATCAACAAAATAAAAAAACTAAGAACTTTGAATCAACAAGAAAAGAAAGAACAAGATTAAATGGAAACTTGTATTAAGGATTAAGATACAAACAAACAAATGGAAAGATTAAAACTTACAAGATCATGGATAGATTCAAAGAAAGATAAAAATCACCAAACTCCTTAATGGAGTTGGTTTCCTACGAAACAGGAGAAAAGAAAGACAGAAAAATAGATTAGTTTTAAAATGTGAAGGGAATGGTCTATTTATAGGCCTTGAGCTTGGTTGGTGAGTGGGCTTTTCTTCTCTCTTTTTGTCTTCTCGTCTTTTCAGTAGAGTTGACGTTTTTATTTTGATTCGGGATTTGTCGATGAATAAATTCAACTCGTCTTTTAATTTCTTCGTTTAATAGACTTGAGTTCTTCGACATATGTAAATCTTCCATCTTTGGTCCTTTTCTTCGATAAATCTTCAAATAGGCCCATTGACTTCAAATCTTTTGCATCTCTTGGACTATAAACTTCTTCTTTTCGTATTTTTCTTCGATAAAACCCGTGCAATCCCATGTTTTCTTCAATATTTATCCAGTTGGCTCTGAAAACACAACAAACATACAAACCACGCATAATTCCAAACAAATGATATTAAATACACGTTTTGGTCTCGTTTTAGCAAGGAATAAGTGGTAAAAGGATGTGTCTTTTCACACCTATCAAATCCCCTACACTTAACCATTGCCATGCCCTCATGCAATGCTTAGTTTCAAAGCACAGATTACATTTCTCATCATAAATAACCTACCTTGGCCATTATTAAATTCTAAATTCTAAGGAGACAAAAAGAACAAAACAAGGAAAGAATTCAAAGACTTACATTGGGGTTTTAGTTGTCATAAATGTTCATCACCCTCAAGTTTCACGTTCCCCATACCAAGCTTAAAAACAAGATCTTTGTTATTATAAGTTAGCAAACTAACACAAACTCGTGTGGCCCAATTATTCACTTAGACTCCCTTATTCCTAGGTGTATCTCTTATATTTTATTGTTGTCTTGAATGATCACGAGGATGCATGGTTTGACTTATTTCGATAGTTATTTAGGCTGAAAATAAAGTGGGACGATTTAATCAATAGTTAGCTAAAGGACAAAATCTTTTAAAACTGCTTCTCGGGACCTCATAAAGTTCATATCTTGGCATAACTCGCTTCACGATTTGAGACCTTTCTCGGACCGATATTTGGCAGCGACTTCATACTTCAAATCTTTGAGAGACGTTCTTGAAATTATTGTCTTCTCTTCATAATAGGAATTTCTTCACTTGAAGTTTTGAAAGATTCTTCATATTTGGACCACGACTTCTTCATTTTTCTCCAATCTTTATTTTGGACTTTGATATACAACGATCTGCCTCCTTGTAGGACTTGGATCTATTCATCCTCATACCTTGCTAGGGTCTTTTTGGATAGACTTCTCCATGATCTTTAGGGGAGTATTTGCTTTTCGTAGTGTGTCTCGATCCTTCATATTGATTTTTGATAAATGATTCTTCACATTACTTGGGACCTTTAGCAACAAAATGTAGCCCTCATGCCTTGTTAGGGCCTTTTCGGACTCGTCAATCTTCGCATCCCGCTTCAATAAGTTATGCCTTGGCTATGAACTCTAATTAATACCGAGCAACTTTTAAATGATCTTGTGCTAGAAGCTAGGTAACTTTTCTAATCGTACAACCTTATTTATTGCAGATAAATTTATTAGCAAGAGATGGGAGAATAGGCTTATAATCAACTCACATAAATTCACGAAAGAATACCAAACTTATAACTGACTCTATCATCTCTCGTCCTCCACAGTTTAAAATCTCAAGGAATGAGACTCGTGGATGCTTAGCCAATTAAATCAAAGTTTTGGGTTTTCGAGTCATCCATAGGATCTTGCAAATTCTTAGACTTTTTAAAGTTTAGAAATCGCATTTTAAAGTTCCCTTGATAAACGACTCTCTAGGATCAATTATAGGAACTTGCGAAAAGTTCTTGTTCTTAACCCGTGAAAGTTAAGACTTTCGCGTTTTAAAGTTCCCTATATAAAAGCCTAGCAAAACTTGACATAAACACGTTAAGGATACTAGCTAGAGTAAACTTAGATAAGTAAACTCGGGTTGAGTCAAAAGATTCACAACGTTTGAAAATTAAAACCACTTTATTAAACTTAATTTTAGCAAGGAAAGAAAATAACCATAACAAAGCAAAATACAACTATACAACTAGGCCAAAATAGATTAAAAATTTTAAAAAACGTTGAAAAAGATGATTTTCCGGTTAAATAAAGGCACTTTAATGGAAAAGTCCACTTAAAACTTCGATAGAAGTCTCCCCTACACTTAATATAAACATTGTCCTCAATGTTTAAGCATATGGGAGAAGTCTCCCCTACACTTATGACATTGTGCACGTTGGTTAAATCAAGTTAAGGAGGAGACAACTAAAGTGATCAATTTCAAATGTGAGTATGAAGAAAATTGAATCACGATAGTTGAGAGATAGAACCGGATTTACGGATAACATGGGAGCACGGTTCTTCAAAGATTCCAAAGGTGCACTTATCCCTGTAATCACATCACCATACAAACACAAGCAACCTATATAGCTCCCCCTACACTTAGGATGAAAAACGGAAAGGGGGGATAGATACTCGGGTTGACTCCCGAGGAGCGCTTGTTTTTGTTAACCGAGTCACGAGCCTGACTCGGTCCCGAGAATAGTTCATGGGAAACGTGGTGAGGGATGGAATCATCTCATGAGAGATGTCCTCACCAAAGTACAACTTCAAACACTGGCCATTCACCGTAAAATTGGGCCCATTTGGCTGAGAAAGCTCAATGGGCCATATGGAAAGACTTTGGCGATGGTGAATGGACCAGACCAGCGGCTCTTCAACTTGCCCGAGAAGATCTTCAACCGAGAGTTAAAAAGTAAGACTTGATCACCAACGTGGAACTCTCGGTTCTTAATTCTAGCATCGTAGATGATCTTGGTCTTCTCCTTGTAGATCAATGAGTTCTCGTAAGCTTCATTCCTCAATTCATTAAGCTCGTTGAGTTGAATCTTGCGAAGATCACCGACTTTGTTGATGTCGAAGTTAGCCCACTTCAAGGCCCAGTATGCCTTATGTTCCAGCTCGAGAGGGAGGTGGCATGCTTTCCCGTACACAAGACGATAAGGTGTACAACCAATCGGGGTCTTGTAAGCGGTACGGAAAGCCCACAAAGCATCATCTAACTTATCGGCCCACGAGGCACGATGCTCTCCCACAGTACGTTCCAAAATTCGCTTCAATCCACGGTTGGATATCTCGGCACGCCCATTAGTTTGGGGATGATAGGCAGTGGAAAGACGGTGATGGACACCATACTTAGCCATGACTCGAGCAAATTGGTCATTGCAAAAATGAGTCCCGCGATCACTAATAATAGCACGAGGCACACCGAATCTAGTGAATAATTGTTTCAAAAAGTTACAAACCACCCTTGCGTCGTTAGTGGTAAAGCTTTTGCTTCAACCCATTTTGAAACGTAGTCAACGGTGACAAGGATGTATTTGTTTCCTTTAGAAGAAGGGAATGGCCCCATAAAGTCGATGCCCCATACATCAAAGATTTCACATTCTTGTATGAAATTTTGAGGCATCTCATCTTTATGTATGATCTTGCCTTGTCTTTGGCAAGCATCACGGTTTTTAACCATTTCGTGAGCGTCACGATAAATGGTGGGCCAATAGAATCCCGAATCAAACACTTTTTTGGCGGTGAAGTTGGGACCAAAGTGACCACCGGTGGGTCCTTTGTGGCAAGCCTCGAGAATGTCTAAAGCTGCCGGTCCGTCAACACATCAACGACTAATCAAATCAGCGCATTGTTTGAAGAGAAAAGGGTCATCCCAAAAGTAAGTCTTAACATCGTTTAAGAACTTTTTCTTTTGTTGGGATGTTAACCCTTTGATGAGAACACCACCCGCTAAGTAGTTTTCAATTTTGCCAAACCACGGGGTGTCATCAAGATTGGAATTTATAGACATTAAGGTCTCAAGGGGAAAAGAGTCATTGATCTCTTGATTCGGATGATCCCCTTGATAAGGATCCTCAAGTCTACTTAGATGATCCGCGGCTAGGTTTTCGGCACCCTTCTTGTCACGAATTTCTAAGTTAAATTCTTGAAGGAGTAAAACCCAGCGAAGAAGTCTTGGCTTAGAGTCGTACTTAGTCATCAAGTACTTCAATGCAGAATGGTCCGTGTATACAATGGTGGTGGATAAAACAAGATAGGGGCGAAATTTTTCAAAAGCATAGAAAACAGCTAAAAGCTCTTTTTCGGTTGTCGTATAATGCAATTGAACCCCGTCATTGTCTTGCTAGCATAATGGATTGGTTGGAAGTGTTTGTTGATCCTTTGTCCCAAAACCGCTCCAATAGCAAAGTCGCTAGCATCGCACATCAACTCAAAAGGTAGCTCCCAATTAGGGGTAACGAAGACCGGTGCCTTAGTTAGCTTATCCTTAAGAAGATTGAAGACTTCAATACACTCTTTAGAAAATATAAAAGGAGTATCTTTTTCCAAGAGGTGGGTCATCGGGCGAGCGATTTCAGAAAAATCTTTGATAAATCGACGATAGAAGCCCGCATGACCAAGAAAACTTCTCACACCCTTCACGGTTGAAGGTGGAGGTTATTTGGCTATGACATCCACTTTAGCATGGTCCACTTCAAGACCGGCTTTTGAGATTTTGTGTCCTAGCACAATGCCTTCTTTTACCATAAAATGGCATTTTTCCCAATTTAGAACAAGGCGAGTGTCTTCGCACAGCTTAAGCATACGTTCTAAATTGGCAAGGCAAGAAGAGAATGAATCCCCAAAGACCGAGAAATCATCCATGAAGACTTCCATGGTTTGCTCAACCATGTCATGGAAAATAGCCAACATGCACCTTTGGAATGTCCCGGGGGCATTGCATAAGCCGAAAGGCATTCTTTTATAAGCAAATGTGCCATAGGGAGAAGTGAATGTTGTCTTCTCTTAATCTTGGGGATCGATGGGTATTTGGAAATAACCCGAGAAACCATCTAGAAAGCAGTAATATTCATTACCCGCTAAATGTTCAAGCATTTGGTCCATAAAAGGAAGAGGAAAATGATCCTTTCTCGTGGCATCATTGAGTTTGGGATAGTCTATACAAACTCTCCACCCAGTAACGAGACGTGTAGGAATCAACTCGTTGTTTTGATTGGGCACAACGGTGATTCCGCCTTTCTTAGGCACACAATGGACTGGACTAACCCATGGTAAATCCGAGATAGGGTAAATCATGCCCGCATCAAGAAGTTTGATAACCTCTTTTTTGATAACGTCATGGATTTTAGGATTCACCCTTCGTTGGCTTTGAATGATGGGCTTATAGTCGTCCTCCATGAAAATTTTATGTGTGCAAAAGTGAGGATCAATTCCGCGAATATCGGAGATTTTCCAAGCGATAGCTCTTTTATGTTTCTTGAGAACTTCAATGAGACGAGTTTTCTCATCGGCTTTTAAGTCTTTAGCAATGATAACGGGAAGTTGATCAATGTCCTCTAAGAAAACATACTCGAGATGAGGAGGTAAGTCCTTAAGCTTAAGAGTAGGAGGATCCTCAATAGATGGTGTAACAAACGATGGATCATCATTAGTCACCTCTTTTGGAGAAGGAGGAGAAAAGGGGTCTTCATTGAGAAGTTTCTCAATTGTACGAATGTCTTCTTCCCAATCGGTGGGAGAATCATCATACTTAAGATCAAGTGGACCCAAGCTAGCTTCAAAATCATCCAAAAGAAAGTCACTTTCTCCAAAAGGAGTCAATGACGGAGCAATTGAGGCAACGGTCTCAACATTGGGTAGAGAAGAAAGATTACTTTTGCAAGCATCATTAAAGTATTCTTCACAAGCCTCATCGAGAACATCAATAGCATTAACACTCTAATATGAATAAGGTTGCATAGAAATCTTACCCATGTTGAAGACAATATTATCTTCACCAACTCTCATGATTATTTCGCCCGCGGCTACATCAATGAGAGTGTGACCGGTCCTCAAGAAAGTACGTCCAACGATTAATGGAACACGAGGATCCATCTCGTAGTCAACGACAACAAAATCCGCCGGGAAGGTGAATTTGTCAACGCCAACGAAGACGTCTTCGGCTATCCCCCACTGGATAAGCAACCGTACGGTTAGCTAATTCCAAAGTCATTTTGGTGGGGACTAGCTCGGGGAGAGATAATTGCTTCCAAACACTTAAAGGCATTAAGTTGATACTAGCACCTAGATCGGCTAGGGCCCTGCAATTCTCTACTCCCGGGAAGTTGCAAGGAATCAAGAAGCGACCCGGATCACCAAGTTTGGTGGGCAATTTCCTTAAGAGAACCGCGGAGCAATTCTCATTAAGTTGGTTCTGAGCAATGTCAACTAGCTTTTCCTTGTCACTAAGAAGATATTTATACATCTTCGCATATTTAGGCATGTGAGCGAGAGCCTCGGCAAAGGAGATGTTAAAATTCAATTGTTTAACATTTTGAGAAAGTTTGAAACTTGAATATCATCTTTGCTCTTTTGCTTCTCTTTCCTCAACCTTGAAGGATAAGGTATATTGGATGAAGAGGAAGGCTTTAGGGGAGTAGGATCACTCACAACCGCGGGTGGTGGGGGAATGGGGGTGGAAGGCAAAGGAGGTGAGGAAAGTTGCTCTTTTTCCTTGTTCACAATCACAGGTGGAGGTGTAGGAAGCTTGGGTTCCGTATAACCTTTTCCACTATGAGTGGTGATTGCTTTCATCTCCCCTCTTGGATTAGCAACGGTGTTACTCGGAAGAGTACTTGAAGAAGAAGGTTGATTACCTTGGAAGAGCGACCCGATCATATCACGTATATTATCCGCTTGAGTGCTGAAAGAGTCTCTCATGTCTGCGCGAATATCATTGCTTTGTTTCGCCATGTCATTCCTTAGCTCGGCTCGAATATCGCTCCCTTGTTTCGCCATGTCTCCCTTCAAGTTGATGAATTGACTCTGAAGATTCGTCACCATCTCTCTATTAGTCCTCATGAACGTCTCGATGTCTTGATTCAACGTTGTTGGTTGATTGAGAGGTGGAGCTTGGTACGCTTGAGAATTTCCTTGAGGTGGGTATGGGTTTCTTTGGGATTGATATTGATTGTTAGCACGAGGTTGGGATTGGTTATTTCGGTTATAGCTTTGTTGTTGGTTTTGGTTTTGAGGAGTAAAACCGGGTGGTGAAAGATAGTTGTTTGAACGATAACTTAGAAAGTTACGGTCTCCTTGAGGACGAGCTTGATAGCCTCCCGTGGGATAGGTACCGTATGCCGCGTCAACGTTTTCACAAAAATTGCCTTGAGTAGAAGGACAATCATTGTAAGAATGAGGACCATCACATGTGTCACAAGAAATAGCAACGGCTTTAGCTTGTTGAGTGTGGTTATTAGCCAAAAATTTGCATATTTTTGCTCATTTCGATAATGGCTCGTTCCATGGCGGACATGTCGGTGGTGGAAGAAGTAGATGAAACATTGACTCTCGGATTAGATCTTGAGGATGCGGATGAATACCAATTCTTGTTGTGAGTAGTCATGTTTTCAATCAACTCTCTACACTCCTCCGGTCTCCTTTTCATAAAAGTACCACCGGCGGCGGCGTTGATCGTGTCACGATCACGAAAAGTGAGACCATTGTAGAAAATATCAATGAGAGTGACGGGGAGCATGTTATGATTTGGACAACGGTCGATCAAATCATTGTATCGTTCCCAAGCATCAAAGAGTGATTCATCATTGTCTTGCATGAATCCACTAATTTGGTTACGAAGGCTCGTGACCATGGATGGTAGAAAGTAGCGCCACAAAAATCGTTGAGTCATGTCGTCCCAAGTATGAATAGAATTCTTTGGGAGACGGTCAAACCATTTTTCGGCATGGTGAGAAAGCGAGTGGGGAAATAGTTGAAGGCGAAGTACATCCATAGAAGCACCGGGCAACTTCATGCTTTGGGTGATGGTAATGAATTTGTCGAGCTGTTTGTTGGCATCATCATCCAGTATTCCGCGAAATGGATTAGTTTTCACTTGTTGGATCATGTGATGCTTCCACGAAAACTCCTGAGCCGTGATTTTCATCGGCGCAATCGGGCCTCCACGTCCATTCATCGTAGGTTGGTATAGCTCCTCCATGGTTCGTAGGTCGGGTTGGGGTAGATTATTCATGTTGGGGTGGGGTGGATTATTATTGTTGTGTACACCGGCCATGTCTAAATTATCGAGAGTCTCGGGCTCGGGATAAGACGTTGATCGAGTACGCATACACTAAAAAGAAAATGCAAGAGAAAATATTTTTGGTTTTTATAGGTTTTTTTAATTTTTTTGTATTTTTGAAAATTTTATATTTTTTATGGGTTTTTGAAAGTTTTTGTACTTGAAAATAACGTTCCCGAAAGAACGGATCCCAAAATCCAATTTTTCTCATAAAAAACCGTTGATCCTTACGAAAAGAGCCGGCAATGGCGCCATTTTAATAACTGAATTTTAGTTAATTAAAAAGGTAGCTTTTGTAAGATCTTTCTTTGTGTTGCTCGTACCCAATTATATTTGTCGTTATTTCGTTCTCGGTATCTTCTCGAATTGATCACGGTTCAAAGTGGAATTGTTTTAATTGGTGACTAAAAGGGGGAGCTTTTGATCTATTTCTACTAAAAAGGTAAATGCGTGAAGTAATAAAATTAAGCTAAAAGCAATTAATGAAAATAAAACTTGAATTAAAGTTAAACAGTAAAATACCTTAACTTGGAAAATAAGCTGACTCGGAATAAAATGCTTGATCCGGAATAATCAGTTCATGTGGAATAAATTTGGCTCATGCGGAATATTGCCTTCATTCGGAATGTCCTTGCTCATGCGGAATAATCAAAGAAAACTACTGATTCGGAATAAATTCACTCATCCGGAATACTAGTTTATGCAGAATAAATTGTTGATTCGGAAAATTGGTTCATCCGGAATAATCAAAACAAAAAGGCTCATTCGGAATATCTAGGGTTTATTCGGAAAGAGTGTTGATTCGGAAAAAATTGTTCATTCGGAAAACATAACCTTCATCCGGAATATCAACTTCGTTCAGAATATCCTTTGATCCGGAATAATTAAAATAGAAAACTCATTCGGAAAACATTGCTTATTCGGAATAAGTCCTTGGTTCGGAAAAATTGCTTTACTCGGAATAAAGTGATGAAAAGATTGATTCGGAATAATTTAAAACGAAATGCTCTTGCGGAATATTCCTTCATCCGGAATGTTTTCACTACAACCCTTGCTTCGGAATACTTTTAACAAAAGCCTTAGTTCGGAATAATTTGTTCAAATCCTTGATTCGAAATGATTAGTTCATTCGGAATCTGGGGAAATGAAACAGAAGTGCGAAGAACAGGGGAACTTAATCAACACGGATTTTAACCAAATTCAACCAAAATAAATCTAAGGGTTAAACCAAAATAGCCACTAATGATTAACTAACAATAACAATCATTCTAAACCAATAAAAACATAAAACCCACTTGTTTTTAAAGATCAAAATCAACAAAATAAAAAAACTAAGAACTTTGAATCAACAAGAAAAGAAAGAACAAGATTAAATGGAAACTTGTATTAAGGATTAAGATTCAAACAAACAAATGGAAAGATTAAAACTTACAAGATCATGGATAGATTAAAAGAAAGATAAAAATCACCAAACTCCTTAATGGAGTTGGTTTCCTACGAAACAGGAGAAAAGAAAGACAGAAAAATAGACTATGTTAAAATGTGAAGGGAATGGTCTCTTTATAGGCCTTGAGCTTGGTTGGTGAGTGGGCTTTTCTCCTCTCTTTTTGTCTTCTCGTCTTTTCAGTAGAGTTGACGTTTTTTATTCTGATTCGGGATTTGTCGATGAATAAATTCAACTCGTCTTTTAATTTCTTCGTTTAATAGACTTGAGTTCTTCGACATATGTAAATCTTCCATCTTTGGTCCTTTTCTTCGATAAATCTTCAAATAGGCCCATTGACTTCAAATCTTTTGCATCTCTTGGACTATAGACTTCTTCTTTTCATCTTTTTCTTCGATAAAACCCGTGCAATCCCATGTTTTCTTCAATATTTATCCGGTTGGCTCTGAAAACACAACAAACACACAAACCACGCATAATTCCAAACAAATGATATTAAATACGCGTTTGGGTATCGTTTTAGCAAGGAATAAGTGGTAAAAGGATGGGTGTTTTCACACCTATCAGCTAACTTACAACAAGCATCTACCTCAGGAATGCATGTTGATAGAGCTCCCGTTTATGATTCAGACGGTCCCTCTGAGGTACATCCACACTTTGATGATAATGATATATATAGTACGTCTAATCAGGAGGAGGAGTATACTGAGATGCTTGAGCCCTACATTGAGACACACGGGGATCAAAGAATAATAGTAATATTAGTTCGAATGAGCCCAGTGTGTACCTTAGTGTGGATCAAGTTTCCCAGCCTACAAACCTTCCTAATGCGGCACATGCGTATTATAAATCTCTATTTGATAAGCTTTCTAAGGATGTTGAACATGCTACAGTGGTTAATAATAAGTTTAGAGAAACTAATGCCAAATTGACCACTGAGCTTGCGGGATATAAGGAACGGGAGAAAAGTTTTGAAATTCATCAGACTAAAATTAAAGAACTTGAACAAGCTCATGCTACATTGGTTTATCAAGAAAAATGCACAACTAAGAAATTAAATGACTTACATTTAAGTAGTGCTAAAAAGATAAGCGAATTGAATGATGAAATCACTCTCTTAATAAACACCTTTCAACTGAAAAATCTACTATTTTGGATTTAAAAGAAAAACGAAAAAAGATGAAACATGATTTCAAAATTCGAGAAGATGGTCTTCTTGAGGATTTTTGCAAATCTCATGATAGGATTAGAGAATTAGACAACCTTTTAGTAAAACGTAGCCAAACTATGCAAACGATAAATATGCTCGCACCAAAAGTGAATGAAATAAATAACACTCGTTACAAATTGTCTATAGGTTGTCCTCTTCCCCCTAATCCCAGATATCTTAAGCAAGTTCAGGCCACTAATGAAACTTTATATAATGGTAGTGTGCTCTTGTATGATGAACATGATCCTCCTAGTGTGCATGACTCTGAGGAAACTACTGAACTTGCAGTAGAAACTCGTTTAAGAATGAAAAAGCTTGATAAAGAAGTGACACCTGTTTATTATCCAAAAGTTAATCCTCCAACTGTTTTGTTCGATATAAAACGAGTACTAAAATGCTTTTGCTTCCAAGTGAGGAATTGTCTGATGACCCTCCTAAACCGAGTATCACACGCCGATTTCGAAATGAGCTTAAAGATAACTTTTTCGTCCTTAAACGTGTTGTTAATTCCAAAATAACTGGAGGAATTTTACATCACCTGTTCAGATTGAGGTCCAGAAAATTCTTCATAATGATATTAATCTGATTATTATTCAAGTTGATGCTCGGTTAGGCAATTTGGAAAATGCTTTTATAAAAGAATTAGCCAACTTTGTTGAAGACTTTAAATCTTTGACGAATGAGGCTGATGAATCTCTTGATAAAATCAAAGTTTTGGAAATCGATCTTGAACGTCTCTCTAATGCACGTGATAATGTTGATAGTAATGCCATTGCGTTAGATACCTCTGTGTCGAATCAAGAAACCCTCCAAACTGAGCTTGAACGTATGAAAGAGAATATAGAATCTGTTGTTATTAAAAGGACAAAGAATTTACCGATCTATGGAATAAGTTTGTCAAAAAATGTGATGAATGCAAATATGACAAAATTTCGTATGATAAAGCCTAAAATGAAATGCAACAAACTATCGCATGGTTGTAGGCTCAGTTAGGAGGGGTTAAAGAAAAGAATTTGACCTCTTCAGGGTTAGAGAATGTCAGTGATGGAAATGTTCAAAAGCTTAAGGCTAAAATTGCAGATTTAGAATCTATTGTTGTTTCATATAAGCGGGCTGTTGAACAAAGTAAGTTTGTCTATAAAAAACTTATTGATAAAATCTGTGAGAACAGTAAGTTAAAAGCCTTGTTAAAAGATACGACTTTTGAGCCTAGTACGATTCAGACACCCGCAACCTCGGGACCCACTCGTATTGCTGTGACACCTTTTCCCAAGGTTGCTGGAACGAAAACTGTTGTGATTGCCACAAGAATGTTTTGTGTTAGTTCTCCCTCTGTGCCTAGCAAACAACGTAAAGCAAGCGTTAGGATAAAACCGATCACTATAACCCAACCACAAGTTATTGATTTAAAAAGTGCTAATTCTAATAGACGTGTCTTCTTCTACATGAATAAACAACTATAGTAAGAGTAGAAGGCCACAGCCTACGAGCAATACAAGGAATGATAGGGTCCCTTTTTCCTCTAGAAGTAGTCGCCCCAAGATCAATAATGTGGAAGTAGAAGAACACCCTAGGAATTTACCGCTTTTTAATCATAATCAGAAACCTAATTCATCTGAATGTAATGACTTTAAGCTTGCTACTCGGAATGAAAAATCTGAAGTTATTTGTGCTAAATGTAATAAATGTCTCTTTACTTTTAGTCATGATGCTTGTGGTTTGACTATGAATGGTTTGAATTATGGTGGTTACACTCGAATTGACAAGCTGTCAGTCAGTGAACAACAACGCACTCCTAAGGCTAAGGTGTATGTTCCAAAAAGTACGCACGTAGGGTCCACAGAAAGTCTTGCTAAGCCTAGTAGCCCTAGATTCACCTCTAAATGGTTGCCTACTGGTAGAAATTTTGACTATAGTGGCATAGTTATCGACACTAGTAGATCTCATACCGACAGTGAAACGTCGGTATGTGATACGGCTTAATTATCATCTAACCCTACAGGAACCTATTTCATCGGTTGCCAAAATATTTTCTTCTCTTATCATTGGCAGGCTGTTGAAACTTATCTCTGGTGCGTGGACTCGGGCTGTTCCAAACATATGACTGGGAATCGAAGCCTTCTCAAGAACTTTGTATGGCATTTCATGGGAACTGTTCGATTTGGAAATGATCATGTTGCGGCAATTCTAGGCTATGGTGATCTTCATTAGGAAAATATAATCATCACCAGAGTCTCTTTTGTTGATGGCTTAGGACATAATTTGTTCTCGGTTGGGAAATTTTGTGACTCAGACTTGGAGGTTGCTTTCCGAAGTCATACATGTTTTGTAAGAGATCTTGAAGGAATTTATTTGTTGAAAGGAAATCGTACCACCAACCTTTACACCATTGATCTTTTTCAAATGTCTGCTGCTTCTCCAATTTGTCTCATGCCCCGTGCCACTTCAACAAAGTCATGGTTATGGCATCAAAGGTTATCTCATCTCAACTTCGATGCCATCACCCAACTTGCGAAAGATGATCTCGTTACCGGTCTTCCAAAGTTTAAATATACAAAAGACCATCTTTTTCCTTCCTGTGAGCAAGGTAAAAGTAAGAAGAAACCTCACAAACCCAAACTTGTTCCCAACTCAACGAATAGGTTACATCTCTTACATATGTACTTGTGTGGCCCAATGAGAATCAAAAGAATTAATGGAAAGCGGTATGTCCTTGTAATTGTGGATGATTATTCTCGTTACACATGGGTTCATTTTCGTGCATCAAAAGATGAAGCCCCTGATGTAATTATTAATTTCTTGAAGAAAACATCAGTGCTACTTCAAGCCCCTGTTATCATTGTAAGAACGGATAACGGCACATAATTCACCAATCAGCAACTGAAAGCCTACTTTGACGAAGTTGGGATCTCTCATCAAACATCGGCTGTAAGAACTCCAGAGCAGAATGGAGTTGTGGAACGAAGGAATCGTACGTTAGTTGAAGCTGCTCGGACGATGCACCTCTCCTCCAGTGCACCGTTTGTTGGATATGTAAATCTTGCTTATGTTTTAGAGAGAGAAAGAGATAGAGAGATGGTTGATTTCACACAATTCTAGAGAGAAAAATGAAGTTTACTATGTGTAAAAAATGAAGAACCACTCACCCTCTCCATCTAAGGAGAGGGTTTATATACCCAAGCCCTTGTCATGGGCTTGGGCTTACATTTGGGCTGGCCTACACATGTTGTAGGCTAGGCTTAGTCTTGTTAGTTAAATAAAGATGAATAACTAAACTACGAGCTATTACATGGACTATCGTTGGAGTGACCGATCCTTCTTAATACATAAAACGTATTTCCAACAATCTCCCCCTAAGGGAGGTCACTCCAAACAAGGGCATTACCCAAGTTACAATAATAAGATAAACCTAGCATACTATGCTTGTCTTGAGCTCGTAGTCTTCGTCTTTCTTTTCTTTTTCTTTTCAGATGAACATGCTGATGTGATCTTTGATATCAATATTGAGAATTAATCTCTTGCATTGATCTCGTGCATCCATCACTTGTGATCTTCGCCTCTTCGTGAACTCACGTCCCACATACTTATACCTTAGTAATTCTTGAAAGCTTCAGAGTTCGATACAACGGAAAATTTAACTTTTAGGCTTTCTTGAATTAGATAAGGTATTAAGTGCATAAAGTATAAGCATGCGGGGACGACTTATTCTTGGATCCCGCGACGCCACCGTCTTCAAATGACGCAACATAAGTAGACACGAACGAAATGGCTTTGAACATTTCATTCTAATTCGGTAGCATTTTACCTCCGGTCGGTGAAGACCGTTGGATGATATAAAATATCGTACTTGTGGCAGGTAGGTTTAACTAAAAATCTCCTTGACAAGATTTCGCGGGTAAACCCGTTCTCTTTACTCGACCGTCCAAATCTGACTGCGAACATAAAGAGTGAATCATTTGGATAAAAATATCCACATGATTGAAGCCGTCAATTCTGATTCCTGGAACAAGTTTGATTCATTAAAGAATCGCACCATCGTTGCTTTCCAGTTGTCACGAGCTTGATTCGTATAGAATCTTGCAAGTTACCTACCAAGTGTTGTTTGAGGTTAACACTAGAAGGATTTCCACTCATCACTGTGAACACTGAGGTATCACTCTGAGTGTTCTGGCAAGATCATTAAGATATTGCGTAGAGGCCTGGAACGTGTTTAAATTCAGTTAAGAATTAAACCACTGTTGCTTTCCAGTTATCAAGATTTTGATTCATAAAGAATCGCACAAGTCACCTACCATGAGCGTTTTGATATTCGCTCAAGAAGGATTTCCATCTTCATTGTAAATACTTTCGTATTACTCGGATGTTCAGGCAACATCATGAAGATTTTGCGTAGGACTCTTAAAATCTTTCTTACTTTTCACAGTGTGTGAAGAAGCAAGGAAATATGAAAGTGTGTCCTAATGAGATATTTGATGATCTCAAATGGCTCTAGACTCGATCGTGCATTTTGGATTTTAGTGATCGGAGTCTGGAGAGGAGTGCCACCTTTTCAATACCAATTTATTCGGAGTGAATAAATCAATAGATAATGCGTTGTCTCCGTGTGATTAAAACAAATACCTTTTGAGAGATATCTGAGTTAGCTGGGATGGGTTGTGCATTGCATCACTGGGTTCATGATGTCTATCTTCAATATCGAGCATCATTAAAATGATCTCAATAGCATATGTGTTGACCCGGTTTCTGCCTAAAGTTGTAAGGAGGGCTTCTTTCTTTACACCCTTTATCTTTACAATTATTTTTCATTCTTCAACCCCTTCAATGCTTACCAATACGTCATAACTAGCACCTTGTTGTGATTGTTCCAGTGCTAACTTAAGTACTTGGTCGGCATTCAGCTACATTCACAATCTTTCTCCAGCTTTCCTAAGGACTACTATTTCTAGCTATGAAATGTCCTTGGGAAGATTCCTCCGGTTCTGGAAGAATCATAGGACTTAACCTATCCTACCATACTTATGTCACCACAATCTTCATCGTCGTGAAATAAATGGGTTGTGGGTAAGTATAAATCACCATGAAAATCCATTTTGATATGCAAATCCGTTTTGCTCCCCCTTAACATATGCCACGATATTTGAAAACATTTCGCATATGTCGGGATGAGCCATCATGTTAAGTCAAACCATTTTTGATAATTTCCCATATTAAATCACATTTTCTCCCCCATATTAAAAATATTAACCCAATCGATGTTTTTAATATCAATTGATTTAATGAAGTTTTAACAAAGGTTTTGGGAAGAAAAATGCAAGTCCGTTTTATCTTCATGATTCCAAATGTATGAAATATGATACTGATTTGTAACATGATCACATATTCACCATATTAGAAATTTTTTTTGACAAGGTTGGACCTGATTGATGAGAACATCATATGATAAGATCAAATGGTTCTTGTCAGCATATGTTGGTCGCCTCGTCACGTCCGAAGTCATCTCTCAACACCACGTGTACGATTGGTATTGTTGTCTTGACACCAACTTGTGAACTTGGTACTTTTGGCATCAAAGATTCTAAATGCTTGAAAATTGCTCCCCCTCAATTGTTGACCCGTGTTCTATTGAAAGAGTTGTAGTCTTCGGTTGAGTAGTCGCATCGTCGAGTATGTAGATACCAATTGTAGATAGCTATGGTTGTAGAGATGATAACTTCATAAAAACAAGACTTCTCTTATTTTAACAAATAAATGCACTGAAACGTACATGTATTTGTGTTAGACCAAGTTATAAAGTAAACTTGATCCCTTACAAGGTTTTAAAGTAAACCTTGCCCGAGAAAATTAATTCCCGTTGTGAGCCAAAGCTTTCATAAGAAATACTTGACTTTAATATGAAAACCGGGTTGCAGTCAGAAATAACTACAAGCCATATAGGCATGTTTTATGAAATATTTACAACTTTTGTATGAACTCTATTTATGGCGCCGTGTCAATATTAATCAACATTTCTAATGCCGTAAATATTATCGTAACAAAAGACATGCCTTTGAAAAAAATAAAGTAAAAATATTTTTGGATTTTTCTAGATTTTTCAGTTTTTATGGTTTTTATATGGTTTTATATTTTTGTATTTTGCTTTTGTGGATAAAAAATATAAACAATATATACAAATGATCACCAAGGATACGGAGAATAGTTTACCACCACTATTCTTTCGCTTCATCTGCCAATTCTTTTAGAGTCGCAGGTGAGAAGGTTCTCATTCCTAGCTTGTCGGCCAAAAATTCAATTCGAGCGCGATCTAAAGCCTTCGTGAAAATATCCACCAATTGATACTCAGATCGGACAAAGTAAAGCTCGATTACTCTATTTTCCACTTGCTCCTTGATGAAATGGTAGCGAATGTCAATGTGCTTCGACCGAGAGAATTGAACGTTGTTGCAGCATAAGGCAATTGCACTCTTGTTGTCACAGTACATCGGAATTTTATTGAAACCTAGACCATAGTCGGTTAATTGCGATCTCATCCAAAGAATTTGAGCACAGCAACCGGACATAGCTATGTATTCTGCTTCCGTACTTGAAATTGCAGCACTTTTCTGTCTTTTGGATGCCCAACTGATTAGTCGATCTCCTAGTATTTGCAATGTTCCACTCGTGCTACGCCTTGTATCTTGACAACCCGCGTGATCCGCATCTGCATATGCCATTAGTGCAATAGATGAGTCCTTCAAATACCAAAGTCCCTGATTAATGGTTCCACGATAAAGTGTCGGATCAACGCAACTCCATGTGGATCTGCATCAAGCTTAGTTCGTTCCACCATTGGAGTATCCACGGGGTCGCAAGATTCCATCTTATATTTCTTAAGAGATTCAAGGGCATACTTGGATTGATTGATAAAGATGCCTCTAGGACTCTGAGATATCTGAAGTCCTAAGAAGAATGATACCTTGCCCATCATTGACATCTTAACTTGGAAGACATGAGTTTCCCAAATTCGTCAGATAAGGTTTGGGTCGAGGCCGCAAATATAATATCATCAACATATATTTGTACCATAATCATATCTTAACCTCGTTTCTGAATGAACAGCGTGGGATCCACCTTGCCTTTAGCGAAGCCTTGCGTAATGAGGAATTGTGACAATAGATCATACCATGCGCGTGGAGCTTGTTTCAACCCATAGAGAGCCTTCTTAAGCTTTTACACATGATTAGGATAATTAGGATTCACAAATCCATCCGGTTGTTGAACATAGACCTCTTCCTTGATTTCACCATTAAGAAATGCCGTCTTCACATCCATCTTATAGACGATCATATTCATGTGGGCTGCATAAGCGAGGAATATTCTAATAGCTTCTAAACGGTCAACAGGCGCAAAGGCTTCCATAAAGTCGATGCCCAATAATTGCTTGTATCCACGAGCTACTAGTCTAGCTTTGTTCTTTAATATTCCGCCTAACTCGTCGAGTTTCACCTTGTAAACCCATTTCAAAGTGAGTAACTGCACTTGATCCGGGCATGGGACATGTTCCCAAACTTCAAGACGTATGAATTTGTTAAGTTCTTCTTGCATAGCTTCTATCCAACAGGATTGAGTAAAAGATTGTTGCCATGTCTTAGGTTCAACTTCAGTGAGAAAAGCATCAAAATGACAAAACATTGCATTTTCTTGTAGCTGACTTCGTGTGGATACTGGACGATTAGGGTCACCAATAATAGAATCTATAGGATGATCCTTTGTCCACTTGCTGTCATGTTCACGAATCCGTGGATTGGAGTAAATCGTAGTAGGAGCTTCCTTTGAGGTGGACGACCCGGCTTGATTAGGGTCGGGAATTGGTACACCAAAGAATGGAAGTTCACTCATTTGGGTGAATTCCAAATCGTGATCATCATCATCCTCTTCATCATCAATAGGCATGACGTGGGTAATTGATTCGTTAGTTGGTTGTGAATGACTCGTTGAAGGTATGTGTTGACCAATTGTAGGTGTAGACGTATCAGATTGTGCTTCGGTTGCTGGAGCGACAACTTCGGTTACCAGAGCTATTACCTCAGGTTCTGGAGCAACAATATTTGGAGGAGTAAAGAATTCATCAAAGAACAGTGGAAACAACGTATACCATTCGGTCCTAGTAGGTGGTGTAAATGATGATGAAGTAGGGTTACTTGGGACAAGACCAGAACTAGTGTTACTGGGTCCCATTTCATGAAGTACGGGTTTAGAGCTGCTTTGCTCAGAAGCCATTGATGTCAGCTCATCAAAATCAACATTCATAGTTTCGAGGATCTTACGAGACTTACGATTGTAGATTCGGTATGCCTTCTTTGCGGGTGCGTAACCAATGAAAATACCAATATCAGCCTTTGGTTGAAGTTTTCCCAAATTGTCACCATCATTATTTGGATAGCATAGAGAACCAAATACATGAAGATATGATAAATCTGGTACTTTTCCATGGAGAAGCTCATAAGGTGTTTTACCATGGCGTTTATGATTTAGTGACCGATTTTGGGTGTACACTTCTGTAGATACTACTTCTGCCCATAAAAACAATGGAGCCTTTGCGTAAATTAACATCGTTCGAGCAGATTCCATAAGTGTGCGATTTCGCCTTTCAACGACACCGTTTTGTTGTGGAGTGCGTGCAACGGATGTTTCATGAGATATGCCAACTTCTTCATAATAATCACGCAAGATTTGATTCACAAATTCGGTTACATTATCTGTACGAATGCGTCGGATAATAGTGTTGAGACGCACTTGAATCATCTTGAGAAATCCGATGATGAATTTAGGTGCCTCATTTTTTGTTGTAAGAAATTTCACCCATGTAAACCGAGAGTAATCATCCACAATAACGAGGATGTACCTTTTACCACTAAGACTTTCAACACGCATTGGCCCACAAAGATCCATATGCAACAGATAAAGTTTCTCTTGGTTGGTGTCTTCCGTCTTGGGTTTGTAAGATTTCTTAGTGCTTTTCCCCATTGTACACGCTGAACACAAATGATCCTTGTGAAATGAAAGTTTAGGAAGACCACGAACAATTTCATTTTTCGCCAAATGATTAATAGCGTCAAAGTTAAGATGTGATAACCGTCGATGCCATAACCATGACTTAGTCTTCGATGCTTTGGAGAGAAGACATACGGGAGAAGCGGCCATCATGTCTTGTAGAGACAAAGTGTACAAATTATTTCCTCGAGTACCTTTCAATAAATCAACCCCTTCTAAATTACGTATGAAGCAGGTATGCTCTCGAAAAGCAACTTCTAGGTTTGCATCACAAAATTGTCCCACAGAAAATAAGTTGTGACCGAGACCTTCCACATAATACACTCTTGAAATTATAACATTCCCAATATGATATTCACCATAACCCATTATCTTTGCAATATGATCATTTCCAAATCTAACCGTACCAAGAAACTTGCTGACGAAATTTCTGAGCTGAGAGCGATCTCCGGTCATATGCTTGGAGCAACCAGAGTCCAAATACCAGAGAACAATTTGGACCACCTGTTTTCAACAACAGTAGACAATGCATTGGAAACTATTGGTTCCGGAGTGTTAGCAGATACAGATATAAGTTTATCAGAATTGCTAACATTTGTGTGACCCTTAGATTTCTTGCGTTTTCTAATGTGAGTTTTAGCAATAACAGGTTTTACTGTTCCAATTTTATTATGTTTTGGATTATTCGCGGGCACTACAGTGGGAGTAGAGCTATTTAAAGGGCACTTGGTTCCTACAGTAGTGTTAGTGTTCCTAGTTAAAGGACACGCTTGTGTTTTGGTAGCCTTGGTACTTCTAGTTAAAGGGCACGCTTTCTTCGCTTTAGTGGGACTGATCCTAGTTAAAGGGCACACATTTCCTACTATAGTGAAAGTTCTACCAGTGGGGCGCCACATCCAACCAACTTGGGTTAACACTTTCCCAATCGGTTTCCATTCTAATCCATTTTTCCGGGCATTCATTTCATTCACATGGTCAATAAGGGAAGAATCATGACGACTATAAAACATACATTCATTGCAATTCCAACATTTCAAATTAGAATTCACAGTAGGCTTAGAACGCTGCACAACTGCAGAGCCTTTAGGTTTAGCTACGTGATTCTTTTTATTCAAAACAGAAATAACATTCCTAGGATGGGCTTCTACTTTCTTCTTCTCTTGACTACTAGATGGGGGCAAGATCCTATCATTCTTTTTGTTTCTTTTAAGCTTAGATCTTTGAGCCTTAGTAGTGGTGATTACTCCTGTAAAAGGTAACACGGGAATATTAGAAGCTGGTTTTGATTCCGCCTTATCTTTAGTCACCAAAGTTTGAGATGGTTTAGTCCTAGGGCCCTTATTAAATGGTGTGACAGCTATAAGGTTCCTTTTGATTGCACTAGAGGACGATGTTGAGACAATGGTTGCGTTATCCACAACATTCTTACCTTTTAGAGTACGAAGTGTTTCCTTTAACTCAGCCAAGACTAGATTTTTATCACAAATTTGTTCCCTCAAATCAGATATTTCCACCGACTTACGATTCAATTGTTCAATCAAGGATTGTTTTGTGAATTGGTATTATCACATGCGGGCTTTACTGAATCGAAGAGTCGTGTATTTTTCTGTTTTAAGTTATCAACTTTAGACAAAATCTTGGAAACTCGATTATCTAGATCAAGTTTAAAATTCTCAGCGGCCTCAAGTACGTTCACACAGTTAAGCTCCTTAGATTTCTCTATTTCTATCGGCATAGATTTAGCAACTTTGTCACTTGGCTGACGCTGTTTTGATTGTAAATTCAATCGAAAATTCTTTTCAAAGTTTGCATCATCGATATTAACACCTTCGAATGACGTTTCAAAGATTTATTGAATAAATTGTTGCTTGCATTCAAGCGAAATACAATGTGTTTGAATCTCATCAAAACGTTTTAAAAGCGAGGAATATGAATCTTGAAGCTATAAAAATTCAGCGTCAGATTCGTGACAAGTACTATCTACCACATTATCTACAGATTCAACATTATGCTCAATAGAATCATTATAAACACTTTTATTCACACAGACGGAAACTATATCATGAGACATCACTTGCTTCAGAAGCTGATCATTTTGGCGTGAAACCCATTCTATTTCAAGTAAACTGTTTTCATAAGCATCATCCATTTCATTGAAAACACGTCTAACTTCTTCTATTTCCAAAAGCAAATCTTGATCAATATTACTAAGACAAGCTTTAACATTCTGTACAAACGTAACAATTTCATCTCGGAACGCAGCTCTAGTGTGCTCAAAATTCCATTCACCTTCCGTTATGGCCGAAGCCGTCGTACGTTCCAAATGACCTTGTCAAAATCGGCTAAGTGTTGGTGTACCGCATTTAAGTTAACGGACGCCTTACTTACCGATGGAATTAACTTCGTTAAATCCGTTTTGACAAGTGTAGGAGACGTACTAGGAGGGTTTTCATTTGACAAACTTTGGGGCACAAGAACTGTCAATTTATCTAATTCCTTTTGTAAGCGAATGCGGGTCTTTTTAGACAATTGATCTTTGTTATACTGATCATAATCAATCGTATGGAATTTTGAGAGCATTTTAGAATTAGTTTCTTCCACAAGTGACTGTGTCTCCTCAGTACTACGAACAAAAGGTGCGTCTTTCGATTTTCTAATTAGGGTCATATCATAAAGACACGGAATATATTCCTGAGCTTGTTTTGCATAACCGGGATTAGGTGGTAAATCTTGAAGAAGCTTAAGTTCGATTTCTTTAAACGATTTTGTTAAAAGATGAACCTTTTCTATGGAAGCGTATTGTTTTAAAAGCTGTTGTTCTTTGAATTTAAGAAGTTTGGTAGCATTAATTTCCGATTCAAACTTTTTAGACTCGAGAGTTTCGAAATCCATTTTAAGTTTCTGAAAATCATTGACAACCGACTCTTTTGCTTATAATTCATTAGAAAGATTGGCTTTTAATGATTCTATTTCTTTCAAGTGTTCAATCTTTTCAAAACGAAATTGGTCAAATTCAGAACATGTTATTTTCTCTGCTTGAGGGACCATTTCAAAAGTTTTGATCTTTTCTTTATGCAACGCAAGCTCAGCAGTTAGGGTGGAATTGGTATCTACGTATTGTCTGAGGGCCATATGCATTTGATCAATAATATGTTTAGGTACCATGACCAAATCATGTTGAGCATAAGATTCCATACCCGTCATAGCATTTAGTTCAGGTTCACTCAAATGTGTAGGATTGGGTACCACATCATTTGAGTTACTAGTTCCCGAATGCTGTTCAAGGTTGTCATTTTCATGCCTAACTTGATGTTGGTTATCATCATTACCAAGATTGGTTGTGGTGGGTACCTCACTGACGAAATCAGAACCGTAGTGAGAGAGATTAGCAACGAGAGCAGCTTGGGCAGAGTGAATGTCATCACAATCCGAATCATATGCGTCAAGATCATCTGCTTGATAAGCTGCATTAGAGGTGGAAACGACTGTAATGCCTTCAGTATCTGTTTCCCCTGGGTCTGCAAGAAATGCTAACTCCTCTGAATCCAAAATCTTTCCCTTTGACTGAGCATCTACCAAATACATCTTCTCACGAAACCATGCATCATCCCTCCTCCTTTTCGGTTGAGTGCATTCCCTAGCCATATGACCTTGTCCTCAGCAATTGTATCAAGTCACAACCTTTTTAGGAACAATGGGGCTTCCATTTCCATTAGCTTGAGAATTCACAGCTTGAGCATTCACAGTCCTTGTAGGAGGTCCATATGAATTTTGCCTTCCCTGAATAGGTTTCACTGTTACTTGACCATCTTGAACAGTAGCTTGTTGTCGAGGATTTGAAGAGGTGCGGAGCTGATTGTTCGTTGGTAGAAATCCTCTAGTTGCAACAAGTTTTGACAAGTAGGCAGTGAGATGGTTTTGAACATCAGCTGGCGTATGATTTGGAGTAAAGACCGGTGCTTGGATTGGTGGAAGTTCATTAGAGTAGAAAGCTTGTGCTGGTTGTGCTTCTAATGGAAAATATCCTTGCTGAGGAGTATAGCCCATTAGAGAAGTGTTGGCTTGTGATGGTGATGTCTGATATGGTGGTTGCTGTGGAAAAGATTGTTGATGAACACTTTGTTGAAATGCTTGTTGTGGCATCATTGGTGGTTGATAAGATGGTTGTTGTGGTTGCAGATAGGTGTGTGGTGGTGGCTGCTGCAAGTATGATGGTTGTTGATTAGTATAAGCCATGTTTTGTTGAGAAGCATACATTGCAAGTGGATCATGAACTTGAGGTGTAGACAACCGAGCCTCGATCACATGGCATTCGTGTTGTTAAAGAAAAGCTTGAAGTTGATCCACATTGGTGTTATGCAAGTCCTTAGCCAATTTAACATCCGTCACGTATTTTTTCCATTCTGAAGGAAGAGTGTTCAAATACTTGGTATTCAATTGAAAGGTAGGAATTGCCATGCCATAGATATTAATCTCATTCAACAAAAGGGTAAATCTCAGATAGTAATCATTAAGAGTCTCCCCTGGCACATAGGCAAACTTATCAAAAGTATCATAAAGCTTACTTTCTCGTTCTTGTTTACTTAACGAGGTGCCTTGCATTAGAACACGAATTCTATCCCATAACTCTTTGGAAACTTTATGTTTGCTGACGAGTTTGTAGAAATCTGGAGGAAGGGCTTGGAGAATGATATTTGTAGCTTGTTTATCACACTTTTCTTGTATCTTAGCATCTCCAGTTAGTTCACCCGTTGTGCGAGGACGAGTAACGGCGCCTTCCGTCACAGTACCATATACCAATGGTCCATTGAGCACCGATGCCCAAATAAGATGTCCATTCTCCTTGTTCAACATATAAAGTTCCATTCGGGAAGCCCATTCCTCATACATAATCTTCACCAACATTGGTGGACGATTATCCGTACCCGAGAGGATGGACTTATCCGTAAGAGATGTGTACTCCATTTCAATAAGTGAAGATTTACAAACGTTGATCGATCAATGAGAGAAAGTAAATGTGTTTGTTGTTGTGTGTAGAAGCCGAGAAATAATGTTAAAAACCCCTAAATTATGTTAAAATCCCCTAAACACGTTTTTGAAAAATCTTGGAATACTTGTTGCCCTATCGCAATGCCTAAAGGAATGCTGTCGCAATGTCCAATCGCAATAATTCCTATCGCAATAATCCAATCGCAATAAATCCTATCGCAATGTTCCAATCGTAATAAGTCCTATTGCAATATCCAATCGCAATAAATCCTATCGCAATGTTCCAATCACAGTAAGTCCTATCGCAATATCCAATCGCAATAGTCCAATCGCAATACCCTGTCGCAATACCCTGTCGCAATACCCTATCGCAAAACCCTGTCGCAATATCACAAAAACAATCCTGTCGCAATATGAATCACAATATGGATCGCAATGTCTCAAGATGAAATCCAATCGCAATACCAGTCGCAATATAGATCGCAATGTTAAAACCCTAGATATTGCGATGGGAGCTGTCGCAGTAGTACAAACAGTATACTCTTTTTTCCACTTTTCTCAAAAAACACACCAAATTTTAGATTTTAAGCCAAAAATTGATCCAGACACCCAAAATTTTTGCGTTTTTAACCAAAGAAACAATACCAAATCACTACCACAACTATGTAGATGATTTGTATCAAGATTAAACCATAAAAAACACAAAAAATTTTGGACGTGAGTTTGTATAGATCAAAAAGCTACAAAAATCAAGAACACGAACACATAAACAATACAATCATCCCATGGCTCTTGATACCATTTGTTGGATATGTAAATCTTGCTTATGTTTTAGAGAGAGAAAGAGATAGAGAGATGGTTGATTTCACACAATTCTAGAGAGAAAAATGAAGTTTACTATGTGTAAAAAATGAAGAACCACTCACCCTCTCCATCTAAGGAGAGGGTTTATATACCCAAGCCCTTGTCATGGGCTTGGGCTTACATTTGGGCCGGCCTACACATGTTGTAGGCTAGGCTTGGTCTTGTTAGTTAAATAAAGATGAATAACTAAACTACGAGCTATTACATGGACTATCGTTGGAGTGGCCGATCCTTCTTAATACGTAAAACGTATTTCCAACACCGTTATTCCTTTGGGCCGACGCTATAGCAACTGCATGTTATACTCAAAACCGCTCTATTATTCACACCCATTTCAACAAAACACCTTATGAGATCATTAATGGAAGAAAACCGGATATTTCATTTTTACATGTCTTCGGTGCATTATGTTATCCGAAGAATGATCGTCAAGATATCGGTAAACATGAACCTAAAGGTGATATTGGTTTTTTCTTTGGTTATTCTTCAACTACTTGTGCTTACAGGGTTTATAATCGAAGGACAAGAAAGGTAATGGAGACTATGAATGTTAACTTTGATGAACTCTCAGGTTAGGCCTCTCAACATAGAAGTTCCCATCCCGAGCTTCAAGGTCAGACTTCTGGACACGTAAGTTCAGGACTCGCGCTTCAATTTGCACAGTCAGCAATCTCATCGTTACAACCATCGGAACGTGACTTGGAAGTCTTATTTGGGCCAATCTATGATGAATATATGGAGGGTCCTTCGACATTTAGTGTTCCTCATAATGCCCCGGCTTCACCTGCTACGGTAGTTCAAGAACCTCCGATTGCACCTACACCAACGGCATCTACTTCTGCACCCTCTACGTCAACCTCAACCATATTGCCTCTAAATATTCCAAACACTTCTCCGACTGCTAACGCAACTCAACAACATTCTCAGCAAATACCTAATTATATTCATTTTCAGAATGCAATATGTGACAATCTAACATTTTCAGGTAGTGAATTATTTTCTCGTATAATATTTTGAAACTTATTTTTGTGTTGGTTGATGAACTCACAATTTATGAATTTAAATTTGGTCTTACGTTCATAATTTAGCGTCCTTTACGATTAAACCGGAAACCTTAGGATTACGTATTTACGTTTTTGAACTCCGTTTTTATAAGACAATTTTTATTAGATTCGTTTTGTGCCGTTGATTTATAATTTATAAAAACGTTTTTCGTAAAACGACCCGAGGGCACGCAAATCGAGGAAACTAGAATCGAGGAATACCCGTAAATTAGCTGGATGGGACAAAACTAGTTTATCCCACCCCACTAAAAGCGACGGCCAAACTAGAGGACACCACATCTTTGATGTGGCATCCTTACACTAAGTTTACTTACACTTGTAAGCTTAGCTTCATTTTGAAGCTACTCATCCCACAAAACCACTAACCATTCCCATTAGCTTCCATTTCATACATGCAAACAACTTAGAAACTCTCTCCCACTCCTCCCATTTTCGTCCCACTCCACCATCCTACACCCCATTTGATCTTTTTTAGCCACAAGTTACATGTTATCTAGCTATATTATGGAGAAACCTTGAAGCCTTGACTGATTGGTGGCCATATTAACAACAAAGGAGGTGATTTGCTTGTGTCCTAGGGCTAATTTCTCAACAAACTATCTTGGTGATTGATGATCTTGGAGATATATTTGGTGTTCATCAAGTTGTTGTCTTCCAAAAACAAGATATAATCTTGGTTGGTAAAGAAGATCATCCTTTCCATTTCTCTTGTTATTTTTGTAAAGATCAAATGTATTTTCTTTCTTGTTGTATATGTATATGATGAATATATGATGATAAAAATGTTGTGTGGGGATCAAGTGTTGATAAATATGCTTAAAAAGATGAATAACCATAAGAAACAAGGCTAAAATCATGCTTAAAATGTTGGCTGTATAAAAACAGTAAGTAACCAAGACTTAAACTGATAAAATTGCATGGTGGAATCCATTTACAGTAAGTATAAGATGTCATACACATGTGAGAGTTGGCCATGCAATGTAATCATCAAAATGAGTGAGATATGATCAAAACAAGATGAGTGTGCTAATCTGAATAGTCTGTTTTGTAGGGACTGTTAAGGATAGTTAGACATAGAATGAGCAGTAGCTATAACTAACTTAATTGTAGCACATAATATGAAGTTTATGCCATCCATAAATGAGCTTCTATCTCATTATAGAGTGAAGATGAAACTAAAAATCAGATTTTGAAGAATTAATGTTTAATACTATTATATAAGCACTCAAATAATATAGTATAAAATGTGAAATTAAAACCCACTAACTTATGAATTTCATTTATATAAATATGTATAAGGTTAAACAAATGGACACTTTATAAAAATGGTAGTTGAATAAGATTTATAAGTTATAAAAACTATAAACATGATTTTTACGACTTTTTCGGCTATTACCGTAAAATTAATGTTTTTCGCCAATTAAAACTTAGACGATCAAACCCGTCTAATATAAAGTTTTTAAAAGTCATATACTGATATATAAGTATCTAATACAAGTAAAAACCGATAAAACCCGAACTATAGGACATACGGACATTAACGAGCTAAGTTAGTATATTGGACTAATAATTTAATTAAATAAGTTAAACACTTATAAAAATTACTTATTGGGCTTAACCTATTTGGGCCCAACATGTAAAGTATAAATACTGATAATACAAGAATAAAATGGATTAATACAAGTTAAAGAACTTATAATAGGCATATTAGACCTAAAACATGTAAATAGGTAAAACTAGTAAACTAGTAAAAATTTACCAATACATAAACACTAAAATGAGTAAATAAGAATATATAAACCCACTTGATCATCATCATATGTACAAAATCATCATATGTATATTTGTTATTTTGATAAAGTCATTGGACAAAAGTCTAAGACCAATTATTATTTATATAGGTTTCCGTGACCGAAGCACGCTCGTAGCCGATAATCTGCCTTTCATTATCAACGTGAGTTCATAGCCTCGCACTCTTTTAAATGTTTTATAAAATGATTTGTACACCCGCGAGGGAGATAACATGCTAGTTTTTGATAAAAATAGAACACAAGTAGTCCCGATGGTATGCTTAATGATATGGACCCGAATGATGCTATGACCCTATAAACGAGATTAAAAGGATTATTAGTAGTTAGGTTATGTCACTCAAAGTCCCATTAGCATGAATTGTGAACTACCCGGATTTGGTAGACGCTTATGCATATGATAGTACTATTTGGGGACGATCACCCCAGTTCGCGCCTTGACGGTTGATCCCCGTCGTACCACATTGATTGGTAAGCGAATTTATGTACGAGAAGATTTACATAGCGTGATTTTTGTGATGACACACTAACTTAGATGGGCAAATTGTTTGTCGGGCTCGCGGCCCGTTGTTTTGATAGTAAGGTAACAATGTCATGCGGCTAATAATAATCCAAAAATGTATTTCAATACAATACGATAACGATATGAATAACGATATGAATAACGATAATAATATTACCTATAATGGTAATATTGAGGCTACGGTCTCATGGACGGTTTAAGATGTATGCTTTGATATGTATATTGCCTGACTAGCAATACGAGGACTTACTTCTGATATTTTACTTGTGTTTTGATTTCAACGATTGTTTTATATAACGGTTTTATTAAACTCTATGAATTCACTCGGCATTCGCTGATATGATTTTTGCATGTTTTTATCTCAGGTGCTTGAAGGTAATCCGGATGGAGATCGACTCTGATGGCCCACATAATAATAAAAATGTTCATTCGATCTATTTTTTGTAAACTTAATGACCTGTATAATTTGGGACCTGTTGTACACTTTAAAACTTTTTATCGAACGAATGTATGTTGAACCTTGTACAACCATTTTTATGTGTTGTCTATGATTGGAGTTATTGTGCTATCCCGTAACACTCTAAAAGACCCTTCCGCTGTACCGATACGAAAATTGAGAGTGTTACAAAATAGTTGTTGAAAATGCAAACAATGCGATCCTCAACGAACATGAGTTTGTTAATCCATTTGCATCTTCCACAAGTACTTCTCAGCCTTCAACATCATATGTGGATCCGTCGAGCTCACATCAAGTTTCTCATACACTTCCACATGAACACAAATGGACTAAGAATCATCCTTTGGTTCAAGTGATTGGCAATCTCTCACGACCAGTCTCGACACGAAATCAGCTGCGTACCGACGGTGATATGTGTATCTATGCACTATCAGTCAGCTCAATGGAACCAGCAAGTGTGAAAGAAGCAATGACCGATGCATCATGGATTGAGTCTATGCAAGAAGAACTCAATAAGTTCATCCGACTTAATGTATGGGAGCTAGTACCTCGACCGGACAATATCGATCCCCTTACTTTGAAATGGTTATTCAAAAACAAGATGGATGAGGAGCAAATGGTCATTAGGAACAAGACTCGGTTAGTCGTGAGAGGTTATAAACAACAGGGGGAATTGATTTCGCAGAATCCTTTTCCCCGGTTGCTCGAATGGAAGCTATTAGGATTCTCTTGGCATACGCGGCACACAAATCATTCACTGTGTATCAAATGGACATGAAGAGGACTTTCTTGCATGGGCCGTTAAAAGAAGATGTGTATGTATGTCTACCTAAAGGTTTCATCAATACAGAACATCCAAGCCATGTCTACAAGTTGAAAAAGGCAATTTATGGTTTGAAATAAGCACCGAGGGCATGGTACGATGAATTATCATCATTTCTTCTACAAAATCACTTCAGCAAAGGAACCATTGATCCAACGTTGTTTATCAAGCACTACGGCAACGACATGTTGGTGGCTCAGGTTTATGTAGATGATATTATATTTGGTTCTACTAACCCAAAATATTCCATATTTTTTGCCGATCTTATGAAAAGTCGATTCGAAATGTCCATGATGGGGGAAATGACGTTCTTTCTTGGTCTCCAAGTTCACCAATCCCCCCGTGGTATTTTCATAGATCAGTCCAAGTATGTGCTTGAGATTCTAACGAAATTTGGCATGGAAAACTGTGATCATATTGGTACTCCAATGAACACTAAACACAAGCTTGATTTGTATAAGAAAGGGACATTTGTAGATGCTACAAAATACCAAAGCATGATCGGGTCCCTTATGTTCTTAACCTCAAGCCGACCGGACATTATGCATGCTACTTATTTATGTGCTCGGTACCAGGCGAAGCCAACCGAGAAGCACCTCAAGGAGGTTAAAAGGATCTTTCGTTATCTCCGCGGAACCATTAACATGGGTCTCTGGTATATGGGGGATTCTGGTTTTAATCTCACTGGTTTTTTAGATGCCGATCATGCAGGGTGCCATGATACATTCAAGAGCACTTCCGGTGGATCACAATTCTTAGGCGAGAAGCTAGTGAGCTGGTCATCAAGAAAACAAGACTGTACGGTGTTGTCCACCGCGGAAGCAGAATATGTGTCTTTATCCGTGTGTAGTGCTCAAGTCCTTTGTATGAGAACACAACTCATGGAATATGGCTTTTACATTAACAAAGTTCCTATTTATTGTGATTCACAATCAACCATTGCCATATCCTAAAACCCGGTCCAACACTCCAAGACCAAGCACATAGCTGTCCGATTCCATTTCATAAAGGAGCATGTGGAAAAAGGAACGATCGAACTGTTCTTTGTCAAGACGGACTACCAACTAGCCGACATCTTCACCAAAGCTCTTTCACAAGAAAGATTTGAATTCTTGGTTCGTTGACTTGGTATGCGTAGTTTCACTCCAGATGAACTTGAAAGTCTTGCACATTCGTAGTAATCTTGTATATATCTATCAGAAAATCAAAATACAAAAATATAAAACCTATAAAAACAAAATAAAAAATGAGAAAATCTTTCAAAAATACCAAAAATATTCTTCTTCGACATGTCTCTCAGCATCGATAATATCATTTTAATGAAAAGATTTTGCTAGGTTCAATTGTTGTTCTCGGTATCTTATCGAATTGATTTCCGGCTTAAAGTACGACTCTATTGTTTTTGGTGAAACAAATATTTTGGGTGTTTTTAAAATAAAAGTACAAAACTTTAAAGGAAAAGTGCAGTAATATAAATCTAGGTCTAATTAAAATAAAAGGCAAGTATTTAAAAGCGTGACTAAAATTAAAGGGCAATAAACGTAAATAACGCAAACATAAATCTATCTAAGGCAAACTTAAAACGCAACCAAAACTTAAAACTAAAGCAAGACTAAATTAAATCTAAGGCAAGGAATCTTAAAGTGCGACCATGTAAAAAGGCGGGAAAAATTAAGCTTGAAATTAAAAAGCAGAAAATTAAAAACTGAAATTAAAGAACCTGAAAATTAGTTCATCCGGAATAATACCCTTATTCGGAATAAACACTCATCCGGAATGTCACCTTCGTTGGGAATGTTTTTCTTCACTCGGAATATTCACCAAATACCTTGATCCGGAATAAGTCCTTTATCCGGAATATGTCACTTATCCGGAATAAATTCCTTGATTCGGAATGTTGTTCTTGATTCGGAATGTTGCTGTTGATCCGGAATAATCCTTGATCCGGAATAATCCTTGATCCGGAATAATATTCCGAATAAAACCCTTGATCCGGAATATCCTAATATTCCGAATAAACACCTTGATCCGGAATAATAAATTATTCCGGATGAACTTGCTTGATCCAGAATATTGTTTGATTCGGAATGTTAGGTTGATCCGGAATATTCCCTTCGTTCGGAATATTCTGTAGATCCGGAATGTCTCAATATTCCGAATGAAAGTATTGATCCGGAATAATATATATTCCGAATGAAAGTATTGATCCGGAATAATAAATATTCCGAATGAATCTCCTTGATCCGGAATGTCCAATATTCCGGATGAACGACTTTGGTTCGGAATAATCGATATTCCGAATGAACCACTTTTTGAAATCCTTTACTCGGAATACTGGCTTGATCCGGAATGTTTTCCTGGGAACACGGATTAACAGAACTCGCGAAGAACAAGGGATAAACAGATAGCACGGATCTAATAAGAACTAAGCAAAATCAACAAAAAGATTAAATCAAACTAATAACAAAACATCTACTAATAATAATCAAACAATCCAAAACAATCAAACTAACAAAACTAACCAAAATAATCAAAACTCACTTAATAAATATAACAAAAACTCAAGAACATGAACATAAACAATAAAGCATCAAGATCAAGATCAAATAAAGAAAGGTAGATAAGAGATTAACAAGAAAAAGTAAAGATTGACAAGAATTAAAAGAGAAATTTACTTGAAATTAAATGTTAATTAAGGTGCAAGACAATTAATGTAAATGGACATGAAATTAAATGTGCATAAATTTAAAATGGAAGAAATGGTTTGTCAATTCACCCAACAAAAACTAACTAATGACATCCTAATCTATATATAGGGGAGGTTAAGGAATGCTTAGGAAGCTTCCTCCCCTCTTTCCTTTCTCCTTAATTGCATGCTTAGTCCTTCTCTTCTTAATCTTTTGTTAATTGCACCATTAGTCCTTAAGCCTTTACTCTTTTGTTAATCTTCTTAATACTTGGACTTTGTCTTGGGATTTCTTTTACTCGTCTTGAATTTCTTCAATAAATTAGACTTGAGTTTTTCGGCTTTTAGTAAACTTCCGTCTTTTGACTTTTTCTTCGATAAATCTTCAGAATTGGTCTTGGAATTCCGTTCTTTTTTCACTCTCGACTTGTTGACTTCGTCTATTATCTTTTTCTTCAATAAAAGCCCGTAAATGCCCGTGTTTTCTCCACTTTCACCTTTTCATCCTAAATCACAACAAAAACACAAACCACGCATAATTCCAACATAAAAGACATAAAATACACGTTTTGGCTCGGTATTTATTGTAATTAAGTGGTAAAAAGGATGGGTGTTTACACACCTATCAAATCCCCTACACTTGACCATTGCAATGTTCTCATGCAATGCATTAGTTACAAAGCACGTTTACATTTTTCATCATAATAAATCCACGTTGGCCTTTATTAAAGAGATAGAAAATTATAAACATTCAAAGTAAAGAAATCAAAAACATACCTTGGGTTTTGAAAATGTCATGAATGATCATCATCCTCAAGTTTTCACTTTCTCCAAACCAAGCTTAAAAACGAGATCATTGTTATTATAAGTTAGTAAACTAACACGAACTCATGTGGGCCAATTATTCACTTAGACTCCCTTATTACTAGGTGTATCTCTTATATTTTATTGTTGTCTTGAATGATCACGAGGATGCATTCTTGACTTATTTCGATAGTTTATTAGGCCGAAAATAAAGTGAACGATTTAATCAATAGTTAGCTAAAGGATAAAATCTTTTAAAACTGCTTCTCGGGACCTCATAAAGTTCATATCTTGGCATAACTCGCTTCGCGATTTGAGACCTTTCTCGGACCGATATTTGGCAACGACTTCATACTTCAAACCTTGAGAGAAGTTCATGAAATAATGGTCTTCTCTTCATAATAGGAATTTCTTCACTTGAAGTTTTGAGAGATTCTCCATATTTGGACCACGACTTCTTCATTTTTCTCCAATCTTTATTTTGGACTTTGATATACAACGATCTGCCTCCTTTTTGGACTTGGCTTTATTTATCCTCATACCTTGCTAGGTCTTTTCGGATAGACTTCTCCATGACTTTTGGGGAGTTTTTGCTTTTCGTCGTGTGTCTCGATCCTTCATATTGATTTTCGATAAATGATTCTTCACATCACTTTGGATCTTTAGCAACAAAATATAGCCCTCATGCCTTGTTAGGACCTTTTTGGACTCGCCAATCTTCGCATCCCACTTCAATAAGTTATGCCTTGGCTATGAACTTTAATCCATACTAAGCAACTTTTAAACGATCTTGGGCTAGAAGCTAAGTAACTTTTCAAATCGTACAACCTTATTTATTGCAAATAAATTTATTAGCAAGCGATGGGAGAATAGGCTCATAATTAACTCACATAAATTCACGAAAGAATACCGAAATTATAATTGGGTCTATCATCTCTCGTTCTCCACAGTTTAAAATCTCAAGGAATGAGACTCGTGGATGCTTAGCCTATTAAATCAAAGTTTTAGGTTTTCGAGTCGCCTATAGGATCTTGCAAATTCTTAGACTTTTTCAAGTTTAGAAATCGCATTTTAAAGTTCCCTTGATAAACGACTCTCTAGGATCAATTATAGGAACTTGCGAAAAGTTCTTGTTCTTAACCCGTGAGAGTTAAGACTTTCGCGTTTTATAGCTCCTTATATAAAAGCCTAGCAAAACTTGACTTAAACACGTTAAGGATACTAGCTAGAGTAAACTTAGATAAGTAAACTCGGGTTGAGTCAAAAGATTCACAACGTTTGAAAATTAAAACCACTTTTTTAAAATTTATTCTAATACGGAAAGAAAATAACTATACAAAAAGGTAAAACTAATAGGCCAAAATAGAACAAAAATTTTGAAAAATGTCGAAAAATTGATTTTCCGGTTAAAAATGAGGACAAATACAAGGAAAAGGCCACTTAACTTCGATAGAAGTCCCCCTACACTTAACATAAACATTGTCCTTAATGTTTAAGCATGTGGGAGTAAACTCCCCTACACTTAGGACATTGTGCACGTTGTTTAAATCTCGCTAAGGAAAAGACAACTAAAGAGATTCCTATTTTAATATTGGAAAATATAAAATAGTGAATCGAAAAGAGTTTAGGATAGAACCGGGAAAAGAGTTTAAATCACTTTTCACTAAAATGGCGCCGCTGCCGGCTCTTTTCGTAAAGATTAACGGTTTTCTGTGAAAGACGCGTTGCTTTTTGGGACCCGTTCACTTGTGAGCGTTATTTTCTTGCACAAAAAAAATTCAAAAATCCATAAAAAATAAAAATTGTTAAAAAATCCATAAAAATTAAAATTTTCAAAAATCCAAAAAGATTTTATTTTTATTGTGTATATATATTGTCTTTGTGTTTGGTATTGTTTTCTTTTGCCTTTGTAGGTGTATGCGTACTAGATCTTCTAATTATCAAGAGCCCGAGACTCGAGAAGATTTAAGTATGGCAAGTGTTAACAACAACAATAATCCACCGCACCTCAATAATAATAACAACAATGTTCTTCCACAGCCCGATCTTCGGACAATGGAGGAGCTTTGTCAACCTACCATGTTTGGACGAGGAGGACCGATTGCGCCGATGCAAATCACGGCTCCGGAGTTTTCGTTGAAGCACCACATTATTCAGCAAGTGCAAACAAATCCTTTTAGAGGAATGCCTGATGATGATGCCAACAAACACCTCGACAAGTTGATTACAATCACCCAAAGCATGAAGTTGCCCGGTGCCACAATGGATGTTCTACGCCTTCAACTCTTTCCACATACTTTATCACATCATGCCGAGAAATGGTTTGATCGTCTCCCGAAGAATTCAATTCATACATGGGATGACATGACTCAACGCTTTTTGTCACGCTACTTTCCACCATCCATGGTCACGAGCCTTCGCAATCAAATAAGCGGTTTCATGCAAGAACCCGACGAATCTCTTTTTGATGCTTGGGAAAGATATAATGTTCTGATTGATCGTTGTCCAAACCACAACATGCTTCCAGTCACATTGATTGATACTTTCTACAACGGTTTGACTTTTCGAGATCGTGATACGATTAATGCAGCCGCCGGTGGCACATTTATGAAAAGGAGACCCGAGGAGTGTAGAGAGCTTATTGAAAACATGACTACTCATCACAAAACTGGGATTCCTCCGCTTCTTCAAGGAACAATCCGAGAGTCAATGTTTCTTCCACCTCAGCAAGCCCTGATATGACCGAATTCACCCGCATGATGACTGAAATGAACAAAAGTATCTTGCTTCTCGCTTCAAACCAACAACAACAACAAGTTAAAGCGGTTGCTAATCCTTGTGAAACATGCGGCGATCCACACTCATACACCGATTGTCCTTCTACACAAGGAAATCTGGAAAATGTGTATGCAGCTTATGGTAATTATTCACCGGAAAATTACCAAGCTCGACCTCAAGGGGATCGAAATTTGTTGAGTTACCGATCAAACAACTACCTTTCACCCGATTTTTCTCCTCAAAACCAAAACCCCGCCAACAACTACAATAGAAGCAACCAAATCCCACCAAGAGCTTCTAATCCTTATCACCCACCCGCTCAACAAACCCCACCCATTAATCCCGATGTTGAAGCCATCATGAGAACCCAAGGTGAGCAAATCAAGAATCTGCAGAGCCAAATTATCAATCTGAAAGGAGATATCACCAAGCAAGGGAATGAGATAAGATCCGAGCTTCGAGATAATATTCAATCCTCCTTCAGCACTCAAACGAATGATATTAAGAATATGCTAGCTAGTTTCTTGCCCACAGCTCAATCTTCTACTTCGAGTTCTCTACCTTCAAACACTATCACCAATCCGCGAGCAAATGTGAGTGCTATTACTACCCGTAGTGGAGTAACCATAGTAGGACCACCTATCCCACCACCATCATCTACACCTCCTCCACCACCATTTATCCCTACTCCTCCTACACTTAGTATTCGTGCACCATTACCGTCTCCGCCTCGTCATGACAATGTACCTAGGAAGGACCCTTCAACATCTCAACCTTTACCTGCTACACCTTCTACACCTTCACCACCCAAACCCAATATCCCTTATCCTTCACGACTAGGCAAGACCAACGAGCTAACCAAGAATGACTGCCAAGTGTCGAGCTATGTGAAGATGCTCTCTCAAATGAACATCAACATTAGCCTTGTTGAAGCACTTGTCCACATGCCGAAATTTGTGAAAGCATTCAAGGAATTGCTTAACAAGAAGGAGAAGATGATTGAGCTCGCCAACACACGCTTAAATTAAAACTGCTCTGCAGTTAGTCTTAAAAAACTTCCGGAAAAGCTTGGAGATCCCGGTCGTTTTGTGTTGCCTTGCCTCTTTAACAAAATCGAAGAATTTACTGCCCTATCTGATCTCGGGGCTAGTATTAATCTTATGTCGTTAAGTGTTTGGAAAACACTATCATTACCCGACCTTACTCCAACAAAGATGACTCTTGAACTTGCAAATCGCACTCTCGCTTACCCCGTTGGTATAGCCAAAGACGTGTTCATTAAAGTTGGCACATTTACTTTCCCGGTCGACTTTGTCGTTGTTGATTATGAAATGGACCCTCGTATTCCTTTAATACTTGGTCGGCCATTCTTGAGAACCGGACGAGCTCTAGTTGATGTTGCCGAAGGTGAGTTAATCTTACGAGTCGAGGATGATGCACAAGTTTATAAAATGGGGAAGCTTACAAGCAAATCCTATGGACGAGAATATGCGAATATGATTAACGTGCTCGATGATTTTGTCATCTACAACAATCCTCTATTCGAGTCTTGCGTTGATAATCTACTTTTTCAAGATGATGTGGATGATTCTCTCACCAATTTGGAACCTTCTCCCATTTATGATTCTCCACCGATCTTTGATGCTTATGATGATGATTCTAGCTCAGATTCGGATGATTTTGATGATTGTACTTCCGAGTATCCCGAGCTGCCCACATATGATGATTTTGATGAGGCCGATACTCTTTCGAGCAATTCTTCACATGATGAAGATCCTCCGCCATCACTCGATCCTACTTTGGACGATTACTCATTTGAGGAAGACTTCTCTGTATTTCTCAATACTTACTTCCCTCATGAGAGTGATGCTCCTCCTTTAGATTTTGAAGATTATCGTCTTGATCCTACTTTGGATTTGAAGAACATTCTTTCAAAGGAGAAGAAACCGGTCGACACCAATATCCGCAACACATATGATTTAACACCTCTTTGTCCACCTTCTGAGGACGAGATTGTGCATCTTCTTCGCGGATCTTCTTCCCATTCTGCTGAGCCTGAGTGCTATTTTCCCTTAAAGGACAAGGTGTTCGACCCCGATATCGATATTATTCAGCCATCTCAGTATCCACCTGATGAAATAAAAGGAAAAATCTTTGGAACTATTGAAGACATGCTTACACCTCTTCATCCTTGCTTCCATCGTGCTCCATCGCTGCTTAAGGGAACCTTGCCTATTCTTCTTTGGCTTGCCTTGTTCGCCTTAAGCTTGTGCTATTTGATGGACGAAAACTATGTCTTTGATCCTGGTGGATTTGTTTCATGCTTCTTCCTGTGATGATCAAGGTCGAGTCAGGCTCACGACTCGGTTAACAAAAATCAAGCGCTTCTTGGGAGGCAACCCATGTATCTATCTTTTAGCTTTCGTTATCCTAAGTGTAGGGGAGACCCATTGGTGTTTGCTATATCCTCTCTTCTCATATTTAGGGATTCGAGCGCTCAATGATCCACTCTTGATGATTCTTGACGACCCGTGATTTCGTCTTCCATTTTCCCGGTTCTATCCTAAACTCTTTTCGATTCACTATTTTATATTTTCCAATATTAAAATAGGAATCTCTTTAGTTGTCTTTTCCTTAGCGAGATTTAAACAACGTGCACAATGTCCTAAGTGTAGGGGAGTTTACTCCCACATGCTTAAACATTGAGGACAATGTTTATGTTAAGTGTAGGGGGGACTTCTATCGAAGTTAAGTGGCCTTTTCCTTGTATTTGTCCTCATTTTTAACCGGAAAATCAATTTTCCGACATTTTTCAAAATTTTTGATCTATTTTGGCCTATTAGTTTTACCCTTTTGTATAGTTATTTTCTTTCCGTATTAGAATAAATTTTAAAAAAGTGGTTTTAATTTTCAAACGTTGTGAATCTTTTGACTCAACCCGAGTTTACTTATCTAAGTTTACTCTAGCTAATATCCTTAACATGTTTAAGTCAAGTTTTGCTAGGCTTTTATATAGGGAGCTATAAAACGCGAAAGTCATAACTCTCATGGGTTAAGAACAAGAACTTTTCGTAAGTTCCTATAATTGATCCTAGAGATTCGTTTATCAAGGGAACTTTAAAATGCGATTTCTAAACTTGAAAAAGTCTAAGAATTTGCAAGATCTTATAGGCGACTCGAAAACCCAAAACTTTGATTTAATAGGCTAAGCATCCACGAGTCTCATTCCTTGAGATTTTAAACTGTAGAGAACGAGAGATGATAGACCCAATTATAAGTTCGGTATTCTTTCGTGAATTTATGTGAGTTAATTATGAGCCTATTCTCCCATCGCTTGCTAATAAATTTATTTACAATAAATAAGGTTGTACGATTTGATAAGTTACTTAGCTTCTAGCCCAAGATCGTTTAAAAGTTGCTCGGTATGGATTAGAGTTCATAGCCAAGGCATAACTTATTGAAGCGGGATGCGAAGATTGGCGAGTCCAAAAAGGTCCTAACAAGACATGAGGGCTATATTTTGTTGCTAAAGATCCAAAGTGATGTGAAAAATCATTTATCGAAAATCAATATGAAGGATCGAGACACACGACGAAAAGAAAAAACTCCTCAAAAGTCATGGAGAAGTCTATCCGAAAAGACCCTAGCAAGGTATGAGGATAAATAAAGCCACGTCCAAAAAGGAGGCGGATCGTTGTATATCAAAGTCCAAAATAAAGATTGGAGAAAAATGAAGAAGTCATGGTCCAAATATGGAGAATCTCTCAAAACTTCAAGTGAAGAAATTCCTATTATGAAGAGAAGACCATTATTTCATGAACGTCTCTCAAGGTTTGAAGTATGAAGTCGCTGCCAAATATCGGTCCGAGAAAGGTCTCAAATCGCGAAGCGAGTTATGCCAAGATATGAACTTTATGAGGTCCCGAGAAGAAGTTTTAAAAGATTTTGTCCTTTAGCTAACTATTGATTAAATCGTTCACTTTATTTTCGGCCTAATAAACTATCAAAATAAGTCAACTATGCATCCTCGTGATCATTCAAGACAACAATAAAATATAAGAGATACACCTAGGAATAAAGGAGTCTAAGTGAATAATTGGCCCTCATGAGTTTGTGTTAGTTTACTAACTTATAAAAACAATGATCTCGTTTTTAAGCTTGGTTTGGAGAAAGTGAAAACTTGAGGATGATGATCATTCATGACATTTTCAAAACCCAAGGTATGTTTTTGATTTCTTTACTTTGAATGTTTATAATTTTCTATCTCTTTAATAAAGGCTAACGTGGATTGATTATGATGAAAAATGTAAACGTGCTTTGTAACTAATGCATTGCATGAGGACATTGCAATGGTCAAGTGTAGGGGATTTGATAGGTGTGTAAACACCCATCCTTTTTACCACTTAATTACAATAAATACCGAGCCAAAACGTGTATTTTATGTCTTTTATGTCAGAATTATGCGTGGTTTGTGTTTTTGTTGTGATTTAGGACGAAAAGGTGAAAAGTGGAGAAAACACGGGCATTTACGGGCTTTTATTGAAGAAAAAGATGAAAGACGAAGTCAAGAAGTCGAGAGTGCAAAAAGAACGGAAGTCCAAGACCAATTCTGAAGATTTATCGAAGAAAAAGTCAAAAGACGGAAGTTTACTAAAAGCCGAAAAACTCAAGTCTAATTTATTGAAGAAATTCAAGACGAGTTAAAGAAATCCCAAGACAAAGTCCAAGTATTAAGAAGATTAACAAAAGATTAAAGGCTTAAGGACTAATGGTGTAATTAAAAAAAGATTAAGAAGAGAAGGACTAAGCATGCAATTAAGGAGAAAGGAAAGAGGGGAGGAAGCTTCCTAAGCATTCCTTAACCTCCCCTATATATATATTAGGATGTCATTAGTTAGTTTTTGTTGGGTGGATTGACAAACCATTTCTTCCATTTTAAATTTATGCACATTTAATTTCATGTCCATTCACATTAATTGTCTTGCACCTTAATTACCATTTAATTTCAAGTATGTTTCTCTTTTAATTCTTGTCAATATTTACTTTTTCTTGTAAATCTCTTATCTACCTTTCTTTATTTGATCTTGATCTTGATGCTTTATTGTTTATGTTCATGTTCTTGAGTTTTTGTTATATTTATTAAGTGGGTTTTGATTATTATGGTTAGTTTTGTTAGTTTGATTGTTTTGGATTGTTTGATTATTATTAGTAGATGTTTTGTTATTAGTTTGATTTAATCTTTTTGTTGATTTTGCTTAGTTCTTATTAGATCGGTGCTATCTGTTTATCCCTTGTTCTTCGCGAGTTCTGTTAATCTGTGTTCCCAGTAAAACATTCCGGATCAAGCCAGTATTTCGAGTAAAGGATTTCAAAAAGTGGTTCATTCGGAATATCAATTATTCCGAACCAAATTCGTTCATCCGGAATTTGTTGTGATTTAGGACGAAAAGGTGAAAAGTGGAGAAAACACGGGCATTTACGGGCTTTTATTGAAGAAAAAGATGAAAGACGAAGTCAAGAAGTCAAGAGTGCAAAAAGAACTGAAGTCCAAGACCAATTCTGAAGATTTATCGAAGAAAAAGTCAAAAGACGGAAGTTTACTAAAAGCCGAAAAACTCAAGTCTAATTTATTGAAGAAATTCAAGACGAGTTAAAGAAATCCCAAGACAAAGTCCAAGTATTAAGAAGATTAACAAAAGATTAAAGGCTTAAGGACTAATGGTGCAATTAACAAAAGATTAAGAAGAGAAGGACTAAGCATGCAATTAAGGAGAAAGGAAAGAGGGGAGGAAGCTTCCTAAGCATTCCTTAACCTCCCCTATATATAGATTAGGATTTGATTAGTTAGTTTTTGTTGGGTGGATTGACAAACCATTTCTTCCATTTTAAATTTATGCACATTTAATTTCATGTCCATTTACATTAATTGTCTTGCACCTTAATTACCATTTAATTTCAAGTATGTTTCTCTTTTAATACTTGTCAATCTTTACTTTTTCTTGTTAATCTCTTATCTACCTTTCTTTATTTGATCTTGATCTTGATGCTTTATTGTTTATGTTCATGTTCTTGAGTTTTTGTTATATTTTTTAAGTGGGTTTTGATTATTGTGGTTAGTTTTGTTAGTTTGATTGTTTTGGATTGTTTGATTATTATTAGTAGATGTTTTGTTATTAGTTTGATTTAATCTTTTTGTTGATTTTGCTTAGTTCTTATTAGATCGGTGCTATCTGTTTATCCCTTGTTCTTCGCGAGTTCTGTTAATCTGTGTTCCCAGGAAAACATTCCAGATCAAGCCAGTATTCCGAGTAAAGGATTTCAAAAAGTGGTTCATTCGGAATATCAATTATTCCGAACCAAAGTCGTTCATCCGGAATTTGTTGTGATTTAGGAAGAAAAGGTGAAAAGTGGAGAAAACACGGGCATTTACGGGCTTTTATTGAAGAAAAAGATGAAAGACGAAGTCAAGAAGTCAAGAGTGCAAAAAGAACTGAAGTCCAAGACCAATTCTGAAGATTTATCGAAGAAAAAGTCAAAAGACGGAAGTTTACTAAAAGCCGAAAAACTCAAGTCTAATTTATTGAAGAAATTCAAGACGAGTTAAAGAAATCCCAAGACAAAGTCCAAGTATTAAGAAGATTAACAAAAGATTAAAGGCTTAAGGACTAATGGTGCAATTAACAAAAGATTAAGAAGAGAAGGACTAAGCATGCAATTAAGGAGAAAGGAAAGAGGGGAGGAAGCTTCCTAAGCATTCCTTAACCTCCCCGATATATAGATTAGGATGTCATTAGTTAGTTTTTGTTGGGTGGATTGACAAACCATTTCTTCCATTTTAAATTTATGCACATTTAATTTCATGTCCATTTACATTAATTGTCTTGCACCTTAATTACCATTTAATTTCAAGTATGTTTCTCTTTTAATTCTTGTCAATCTTTACTTTTTCTTGTTAATCTCTTATCTACCTTTCTTTATTTGATCTTGATCTTGATGATTTATTGTTTATGTTCATGTTCTTGAGTTTTTGTTATATTTATTAAGTGGGTTTTGATTATTGTGGTTAGTTTTGTTAGTTTGATTGTTTTGGATTGTTTGATTATTATTAGTAGATGTTTTGTTATTAGTTTGATTTAATCTTTTTATTGATTTTGCTTAGTTCTTATTAGATCCGTGCTATCTGTTTATCCCTTGTTCTTCGCGAGTTCTGTTAATCTGTGTTCCCAGAAAAACATTCCGGATCAAGCCAGTATTCCGAGTAAAGGATTTCAAAAAGTGGTTCATTAGGAATATCAATTATTCCGAACCAAAGTCGTTCATCCGAAATTTGTTGTGATTTAGGACGAAAAGGTGAAAAGTGGAGAAAACACGGGCATTTACGGGCTTTTATTGAAGAAAAAGATGAAAGACGAAGTCAAGAAGTCAAGAGTGCAAAAAGAACTGAAGTCCAAGACCAATTCTGAAGATTTATCGAAGAAAAAGTCAAAAGACGGAAGTTTACTAAAAGCCGAAAAACTCAAGTCTAATTTATTGAAGAAATTCAAGACGAGTTAAAGAAATCCCAAGACAAAGTCCAAGTATTAAGAAGATTAACAAAAGATTAAAGGCTTAAGGACTAATGGTGCAATTAACAAAAGATTAAGAAGAGAAGGACTAAGCATGCAATTAAGGAGAAAGGAAAGAGGGGAGGAAGTTTCCTACGCATTCCTTAACCTCCCTTATATATAGATTAGTATGTCATTAGTTAGTTTTTGTTGAGTGGATTGACAAACCATTTCTTCCATTTTAAATTTATGCACATTTAATTTCATGTCCATTTACATTAATTGTCTTGCACCTTAATTACCATTTAATTTCAAGTAAGTTTCTCTTTTAATTCTTGTCAATCTTTACTTTTTCTTGTTAATATCTTATCTACCTTTCTTTATTTGATCTTGATCTTGATGCTTTATTGTTTATGTTCATGTTCTTGAGTTTTTGTTATATTTATTAAGTGGGTTTTGATTATTGTGGTTAGTTTTGTTAGTTTGATTGTTTTGGATTGTTTGATTATTATTAGTAGATGTTTTGTTATTAGTTTGATTTAATCTTTTTGTTGATTTTGCCTAGTTCTTATTAGATCGGTGCTATCTGTTTATCCCTTGTTCTTCGCGAGTTCTGTTAATCTGTGTTCCCAGGAAAACATTCCAGATCAAGCCAGTATTCCGAGTAAAGGATTTCAAAAAGTGGTTCATTCGGAATATCAATTATTCCGAACCAAAGTCGTTCATCCGGAATTTGTTGTGATTTAGGAAGAAAAGGTGAAAAGTGGAGAAAACACGGGCATTTACGGGCTTTTATTGAAGAAAAAGATGAAAGACGAAGTCAAGAAGTCAAGAGTGCAAAAAGAACTGAAGTCCAAGACCAATTCTGAAGATTTATCGAAGAAAAATTCAAAAGACGGAAGTTTACTAAAAGCCGAAAAACTCAAGTCTAATTTATTGAAGAAATTCAAGACGAGTTAAAGAAATCCCAAGACAAAGTCCAAGTATTAAGAAGATTAACAAAAGATTAAAGGCTTAAGGACTAATGGTGCAATTAACAAAAGATTAAGAAGAGAAGGACTAAGCATGCAATTAAGGAGAAAGGAAAGAGGGGAGGAAGCTTCCTAAGCATTCCTTAACCTCCCCTATATATAGATTAGGATGTCATTAGTTAGTTTTTTTTGGGTGGATTGACAAACCATTTCTTCCATTTTAAATTTATGCACATTTAATTTCATGTCCATTTACATTAATTGTCTTGCACCTTAATTACCATTTAATTTCAAGTAAGTTTCTCTTTTAATTCTTGTCAATCTTTACTTTTTCTTGTTAATCTCTTATCTACCTTTCTTTATTTGATCTTGATCTTGATGCTTTATTGTTTATGTTCATGTTCTTGAGTTTTTGTTATATTTATTAAGTGGGTTTTGATTATTGTGGTTAGTTTTGTTAGTTTGATTGTTTTGGTTTGTTTGATTATTATTAGTAGATGTTTTGTTATTAGTTTGATTTAATCTTTTTGTTGATTTTGCTTAGTTCTTATTAGATCTGTGCTATCTGTTTATCCTTTGTTCTTCGCGAGTTCTGTTAATCTGTGTTCCCAGGAAAACATTCCGGATCAAGCCAGTATTCCGAGTAAAGGATTTCAAAAAGTGGTTCATTCGGAATATCAATTATTCCGAACCAAAGTCGTTCATCCGGAATATTGGACATTCCGGATCAAGGAGATTCATTCGGAATATTTATTATTCCGGATCAATACCTTCATTGGGAATATATATTATTTCGGATCAATACTTTCATTCGGAATATTGAGACATTCCGGATCAACAGAATATTCCGAACAAAGGGAATATTCCGGATAAACCTAACATTCCGAATCAAATAATATTCCGGATCAAGCAAGTTCATCCGGAATAATTTATTATTCCGGATGAACTTGCTTGATCCGGAATATTAAATTATTCCGGATGAACTTGCTTGATCCGGAATATTATTTGATTCGGAATGTTAGGTTGATCCGGAATATTCCCTTCGTTCGGAATATTCTGTTGATCCGGAATGTCTCAATATTCCAAATGAAAGTATTGATCCGGAATAAATATATTCCGAATGAAGGTATTGATCCTGAATAATAAATATTCCGAATGAATCTCCTTGATCTGGAATGTCCAATATTACGGATGATCGACTTTGGTTCGGAATAATTGATATTCCGAATGAACCACTTCTTGAAAACCTTTACTCGGAATACTGGCTTGATCCGGAATGTTTTCCTAGGAACACAGATTAATAGAACTCGCGAAGAATAAGGGATAAATAGATAGCACGGATCTAATAAGAACTAAGCAAAATCAACAAAAAGATTAAATCAAACTAATAACAAAACATCTACTAATAATAATCAAACAATCCAAAACAATCAAACTAACAAAACTAACCACAATAATCAAAACCCACTTAATAAATATAACAAAAACTCAAGAACATGAACATAAACAATAAAGCATCAAGATCAAGATCAAATAAAGAAAGGTAGATAAGAGATTAACAAGAAAAAGTAAAGATTGACAAGAATTAAAAGAGAAACTTACTTGAAATTAAATGGTAATTAAGGTGCAAGACAATTAATGTAAATGGACATGAAATTAAATGTGCATAAATTTAAAATGGAAGAAATGGTTTGTCAATCCACCCAACAAAACTAACTAATGACATCCTAATCTATATATAGGGGAGGTTAAGAAATGCTTAGGAAGCTTCCTCCCCTCTTTCCTTTCTCCTTAATTGCATGCTTAGTCCTTCTCTTCTTAATCTTTTGTTAATTGCACCATTAGTCCTTAATCCTTTAATCTTTTGTTAATCTTCTTAATACTTGGACTTTGTCTTGGGATTTCTTTAACTCGTCTTGAATTTCTTCAATAAATTAGACTTGAGTTTTTCGGCTTTTAGTAAACTTTCGTGTTTTGATTTTTTCTTCGATAAATCTTCAGAATTGGTCTTAGACTTCCGTTCTTTTTTCACTCTCGATTTCTTGACTTCGTCTTTCATCTTTTTCTTCAATAAAAGCTCGTAAATGCCCGTGTTTTCTCCACTTTTCACCTTTTCGTCCTAAATCACAACAAAAACACAAACCACGCATAATTCTGACATAAAATACATAAAATACACGTTTTGGCTCGGTATTTATTGTAATTAAGTGGTAAAAAGGATGGGTGTTTACACACCTACCAGACGTACTTAGAAATGTTGTTCAATAAAGACACGGGTACGTACATAAAGTTCAAATGAGAGTTCAAATGTTTTCAAAACATGTCTTTTCTATTTTCTTCTCATAATGGCTTATAGTTACATGTCAGACTATAACCCGGTCCCCAAAGAAAGGAAAGTCTTTGACTTATCCTCAACAATGAGAAATTAATTTTTCTCGGTCATGGGCTTATATCAAAACATTCAAAGTTTAAACTCATGAACAAAAGGAAAATGTTCATTTATGTACATTATTCCTTAACAACGGGAAAGTAAGGTTTCTCGGGTTTTTGAGCATAATTTTTCAAAGTATTTCAAAACTGTGTGCTCATATACTCCCCTAATTTTAATTAGAATTTATTTTCGAGGGGGAGTACAAACTTTCATGCAACATTATTCTCTCCATGTTTCATCACTAGTTTCACAAAAAATTTCAATGTCATGCAATTTTTGAGGGGGAGAATAGTGATTAAAATGTGTTATCTTGGATAAGATCTTTGATATAAGTGCTTTCTCTTCCTAATATGTGCAAAAACCTTTCCTTTTATGATGCACATACGTAGGAGGAGCGTTTTGGTGATACAAAAAACCTTCAAGGTGTAAACAATGATTTCATCAACACCTTGATTGCTTTTTCAACAGGTGTTTCTAGTTACGATATCTATACCGTTCAACACATTAATTCACGACGGTATTGGTGTCAAAAGGTGGTTAGGTATTCGTCCTATGATCCAACCAGAACCGGAGGGATCTTCGCAGGGACAATCCATTAGAATTTAGAAGTCCTTAGGAAAGATGGAGTAGTTGAGTGTACGGGAAAAATGCCGACTAATGACTTAAGCTAGCACTGGAACAATTACAACAAGGTGCTATTTATGACGTCTTGGTAAGCATTGAAGGGGTTGAAGAATGAAAAAGATATGTAAGGATAAAGGGTGTAAAGAAAGAAGCCCTCCATACAACTTAGTCAGAAACTGGGTCAATACATCTATTATCAGAATCACTTTGATGATTTCTGATACTAAAGACAAAGCATCATGGACCCAGTGATGCAATGCACAACCCTTCCCAACCTACTCAAGCTTCTCTCAAAAGATGTTTGTTTTATTGTCACGGAGTTTAAATCATTTCTATTAACCTTCTCACTCCGAGATAATAGATATTGAAAAGGTGGCAGTCTGCTCCAGCCTCTGATCACCAAATAAACGTGCACTTATAGAGTCTAGAGCCAACGAGATTCATCCAAAATCTCATTAGGACACTTATTCCATATATCAATTGTTGTTCATCATTAGAACGCAAGCGATAATTTAGAGAGTCCTACGCTCTATCCTTGTGATATTTCCAGAACATTCAGAGTGATACTCATTAGTATTCACAGTGATTAATGGAAATCCTTCCATTGTTAACATCAAACAGCACTACGGTAGGTCATATGTAAGATTCACTTGAATTGAACATATGTTAACTAGAAAGCAACAGTGGTTTGATTCTTTTGTGATTCAAACTCGTTCCAGGTCTGGACGCAATATCTTTATGATCTTTCCAGAACAATCAGAGTTATACTACTCAGTATTTACAGTGACGAATGGAAATCCTTCCAGTGTCATCATCAACCAGCACTGCGGTAGGTGATTTGTGAGATTCTATACGAATCTAACTTGTGTCAACTGGAAAGCAACAATGGTTTGACTCTTAATTGATTCAAACTTGTTCCAGGAAATAGAATTGACGACTTAATCAGCAGAATGGAACTACATGATTCACTCCTTACTATGAAGTATCTTTCGATATATTCAAGTATTGAGAACGGCTACCACAGCCGGAAACCCTGTCAAGGAAGTTCATTGAACTTGCCTAATCACAGGTACAGTATTCGTACTGTATAACGGGAAATCAGAGGAATGCAAACGGTGGCGTGGCCTCAAGAGTCGTAATTCAAGACCACATGCTCTTGTAAATGAAGAAAGCTCAAGAACATCTCAAACAAAGACTTCCGCTACTCTGGTTATAAAGGGAGATTGTTAATAAGCTTTCAAGACTACGCAAACTACGAGTATTTGGGAAAAGACACAAGAACACAACTTGGCAAAGATTAAAGATCAAGTCAAGGCAAAGATCAAAGATCCAAGATCACAAGTCATGAATGGAACAATGAAGGAACTCTCAAGACAACGAGCTTCAAAGTCAACAACACCAAAGAAGTGAAGTCACATATTACCTGACCACCCCTTAGGGGGAGATTGTTAGAAGTATTTAAAGTGATGGTCATATAATATACCGTTGCGAAGCTCGTGGAAAATGCTACTTAACAGTGTTGAGAGTTCTAGCATAATGTTATGTATGTAACGGGAATTAGCCCCGAACTCACAAATGAGGAAGGCCTTCTATACATTAGACGTGTAGTATAAAAGGCCCAAGGCACCTCATTTGTGGAGTGTGTCTTCCATTTTCGTAGATCATAGAGAGAGAAACATATGTGCTTCTCTCACTAGGAATTCACAACCATCTTTGTTTTTCTCTTTTTCTTCATCTAATCTAATCTTTCTTTTTGGTTTAATCTTTATCTTCATTTCTATATCATATATAGTCGTGTGTATCATTCCTACACATACCAATTTTCAAAGTAGTAATCAAGGGTATTTTCAAATTCAACCTTCAAAAATGGATTAAATAGTTGAAATATTTGAGGAACAAAAGAGGATGATAAATGATCTTCATGAAGAAAACCGAAGTCTTAAATATTAACTTTTAGAAGCTCTGAGAGCTCATGTTGAGGCTAACACCACTACTAGTAGTGATGTTCCCACTGTGGATCTTTCCATCTCTCCGCCAATAAAGGAGAGACAAGGCCTGAATATTATCATGAGTTTTACTCCCCCTCCGGTGTTGACACCCACTGATACATTTAGCTCTCCTCCTTCCTCACCTTTTGTAGAAATTCCCGAGATTGTACTTGAGCCTACATTTCCCATTGATGACCTTATTCCTTTAATTAGTCCTACACCTAAGGAGTTTGTAGATAGGGATGAGTTATCTTGTGATTCCGACTATAGTTTTAATTCTTCCTCGGGATCAGATGAGGATGACTCCCCTATTTTACAAATCTGGACTTTTGAGAATCATGATAAGGGTAATAATGATTTCTCGGCTCCTTCACTCGTTAGTGATGATTTTTATACCCCGAGTGTAGAGAGATTCCATCACGAGGATACTTTTTATGATCCCGTGTTATTGGTTTTCTCGGATGATCTTAATTGTGATCATGGTATTGATGAGAGGGCAAATGGAGATTTAAAACTTGATATTGAAATTGATTTTGAAAACTCGGATTTTGACAAATTTACATTTGCCTTTCCACCAATTACTTTTGATTCTACTATCGATTCTCTTCCATATCTCACTTTTAGTGAGGATGATGGTTTTCACATTCCTGAGATCGATGAGTTTCTTGATATTGATACACCCCTGGAGTACATATGGTACTTTGATGTGGAGGGATATATACTTTTTCTAGATAATTTATTACACGATGATACTATACCTTCTCTCCCTCCCGCCCTACCCATTCTTAATGAGACCAAAGATGTTGACAACATTTTGTCTTGCTATTCTCCCATAAAGGGAACGGTATTTAATCCGGGTTTTGAGTAATCTCAGTATCTTAATGACGAAATTAAAAGGGAAATTTAAGAAAAATTAGGATCATTACCTTCTTACTATACCCTTCATTGTGATAGATTTTTGCTTAAAGGAAACCCATCTTTCTTGTACTTGTTTGCTATTTCCACCTTGGGATCTATTTCTTTTAGATATGGAAACCACGTATTTTACCCCGGTGAACTTTTATGGGCTTTTGCTAATTTGGGAGGTTATTTCAATTTATCATGGAGAGTTTTTCTTTTACGGGTAAATCTTTTCTCTCTATGATGGTTTCCCCAAGGATAATTTAATTCGGGGATCGAGTCAAGCTCATGACTCGGTTACCAAAAAACGAGGTGCCTCGTGGGGGATATTCCCATGCTTATCATTCTATCTTCTTTCTTATTTATAATGTGAAGGGCTTGTGCTTTTTCATTTGTTTCTCGTGTTTCGTTTGTGATGTGATTTTAGGTTTCTCATATATCGAAGACTCTCGTGTTCGTTTTCATCACGTATCACTCGAGTTTCGATCCTTCATTTGAGACATCCGATATCTGATGATTATATCCTTTACTAACGCTTATTTTTATGGGCATAATTAATAAACGGCTTTTAATTATTTGCGTCATACCCTTTCCATGCTAGAATTTTGCATTCGACTCTTCGTCTCCAGTATGGGGGTATTATACCCTTAGACTTGAAACATTGAGGACAATGTTTGGTTTTAGTAAGGGAGGTATCTATCGATATGCTTTTCCTTTTGTTCGTTGTCTTTACGTACTCCGTTTTTCAAAAATGTGCTCAAAATTGCATAAATTTTAATTTTTTTTCATATTTTAATAATTGTTTTTGACACGAATGTAAGATTTATGTTGGTGAAAATAAGAATAGTTTTGGACTCGACTGGTTTACCTTAGCTCATTCCTTAATCGTGTAGACCTTAATTGGTTTATTAGGCTAAGCATCCACGAGTCTCATTAGTTGAGATTTTAATTATGGAGAACGAGAGATGATATAGTTGATAACAAGTTTAAAGGTTAATTCTTCCTTATATGAGATTTGTGGCTCTTTCTCCCTGCTTGTATATTTAATTGCTTAATAAATGAAGTTTTTTGCTGTTTAAGTTCGATATTTTAGCTCTTAACCGGTTCTTTTATTTCCTTTATAATTAAAGCGAGAACACATTGAGGGTGCCAGCGTCATGTACTTCCGACTAAGGTGTCTCATAACCACTAAGGAGGAGGTATCCAGACCATGGATTGCGGAATTTGGCCTACCATATATATCATAAATAAAGAAGAATAAATTAAAACATGATCTTAAGGAGCCTTCGGGTGTGGGACATGTACCACGATCCTTGTCATTAGAGCCTTAGGGTGTATGGCATGGTAAGTGTTTAATAAAAATTGCTTCATCATTATTTCAATGAGCCTTAGGGTGTGGAGTGATGATGAATGTCAATTCCCTTGTTTATTTTTCAAGGAGCCTTAGGGTGTGGATCATAGATAAGGAGCACTTTTACATCTTAAAGAGCCTAAGGGTATATGATGTAAATTTGATAAACTCCACTATAAGTAAAACATGACTTTGGAGGAATGAATAATAATTAGTACTATTGGCCAAATTTCGAATCCGGGAATTTATTCCATAAATCGTGTTAAATTATCCATGATGTGGGCTTTCTTAAGTGACAACGGTTTTTGAGGATGATGTTAGGTTCTAAGTGTCGGGTTTACACCGTTTTGCCTTCATTTTTGGACTAATAATTATTAAATAAGTCAAATGAGCCTACGGGTGAATGACAATCCTTAAAATCTAGAGATACAACTTAGGAATAATGGAGCAGGAGTGCTACATAAATGTATTATATAAGTGGTCTTAACATGAGAACTTGTTAACAATGATCTTAAAAGTTATTTTTGAATAATGAAAGCGATACATTATGTCATTTACACATATATTATTAATAAAATGAATAAATGCTTTTAATAAATGAAAAACGGAGTTGCTTTATACTTTATTCTAGCATTGCGTGAGGACACGACAATGGTTTAGTAGGGGGTATGATGCGACTCTAATTACACATCATATTTCATCGTAAAACTTGCTTAAAATGGTCAAATAATCATCAATTATGCCTTGTATATTTGTGTTTTGTCGGTTGTGCGTTTGCAGGTACGGATATCAAAGAAATCACAAGAAACAAACCTAAAGAGCCAAAACGGACACGAGAAATGAAAAGAGCACGGAAAAACGAGTCTGACGACGCTTTCATCTTTTATTGGGTCGTCCCGACACCATGAAAATGGGTCGAACCGACCCATTATTAGTTTGATGGACTAAAAGGAGTCTTAACATGGAAAAGCCTTACAACTATGTGGCCTAACAAGCCACTAATCCACCAACCTGTGTTTATATCCAACGAAGATCAGATCCCATTAGAGGAGAGAGAGCTTACATATTACGCATATATCAACTTTCCATTTGGATCACTTCATTCATTTTTTTTATTGTAAAACCCACAAAAATAAGGTCATTACTTAATCCTACTTTTCAAATATTTTTGAAGTATTTATGACGTTAAATATTATTATGTTTAACGGTTTAAGCTGAAACCAATACTGAATATTTTATTTTAATATTTTGACGAGCAATGAGGACTACTAGTGATCGCGATACCGACGGATGCCTAAAATTTTATATTTTATTATCGTTCGTTTCGATAATTAATACCTTCAACGATATCGTTTTAATTACGTATCGAGTCGTTATATTATTATTTTTCGTGTGCGTTTAAACTTTTAAAAAGTTATTTTACGAAACCCGAGTCCCGTAAATATTTTGTAAAATTGACTAATAGTCATTTTCTGCTTTTTAACTAATATTTACATTTTGGATCAAAACTATCACAAATTGGCAAAAACTACCCTAACCTTACACTATAAATATAATTTCCACTAGCACCATTTCATTTAAAAATTAATAAAACAAAATCCACTATTTCTTCCTCCCTTTTCTTCTTTGGCCGTACACCCCCAACACACAATCCATCAAAATTTATTGATGATCTAGCTTGATTCAATCCAAATTAAAACAAGTCTCATTCCTAAAATCTCAAGGTGATTCTAATGATACTAATCTTTCTTACATGCATTAAGTTTTTATTTTTGATAAAAACTAGGCTTGTTAGGTGGAGATTTTGATCATGCATGTGTTACTAGTGATAATCAAATGATATTTATGCAATGTTTTTGTTTAAAAGATGAACTTTTAATTTTTAGGTTTTGATTTTGGTGATGTGAAGGCCTACATATTCTAAGGATTTGGTAATGGATGGATTAGATCTATGGATATGGTGGAAGAGATGGGGAAGAAGGAGATTAGGTGTAGAGAGAGAAAGGAGAGGGAAGAAAAGTAGAGAGAGAAAGTGATTAGATTAATGAAATGGTAAAATGAATGAACTAACCAACCCCCTCCTAACATGCTAGGAGGGGTATATATATAGCCCACCCTACATGTGGGCTATATGGACTATACATAACTAAAGTGGACCACGAGCCCATTACATAATTATCGTTGGAGCGACCGATCCTTCATAAATACGTAAAACGTATTTCCAATAATCTCCCCCTAAGGGAGGTCGCTCCAAGTTACAAAGTTCTAAATATACTATGGCTCGTGATCTATGCTAATAATGATGTGACCGAGACTTTCTTTGGGAAAACACATTTCCAACAATCTCCCCCTAAGGGAGGTCACACCATTTTACAAAATCTTAAACCTAGCATCTATGCTTGAGTCTTCGATCTTGTTCTTGTGAATATGCTTGATGTGATCTTTGACTTTAGTCTTGAGCATGTTTCCTTGCCTTGACCTTGTGCATTCATCACTTGTGAAATTTGCCTCTTCGTGACTTCATGTTCCACATACTTATACCTTTAAATTCTTGAAAGCTTCAGAGTTTGATACAGCGGAAGACTTGACCTTCAGGCTTTCTTGAATTTGTTGAAGTACTATTTGTATGTAGTACAAGCATGTGGTGACGACTTCTTATGGATTGTACACCGCAATGCCACCTTCTTGTTACGCTGCATAAGACAGTTAGCAACAAAACAATATACACGGATGAAATGGCCTTGAACATTTCATTCTAATTCGGTAGCATTTTACCTCCGGTCGGTGAAGACCGTTGGACGATATTAAATATCGTACTTGTGGCAGGTAGTTTCAATAAAGAACCTCCTTGACAAGATTTCGCGGGTAAACCCGTTCTCTTTACTCGACCGTCCAAAGCAGACTGCGAACGTAAAGAGTGAATCATTTGGATAATATTATCCGCATGATTTGAAGCCGTCAATTCATGTTCCTGGAACAAGTGAAGTTCAATTAAGAACCGCACCATCGTTGCTTTCCAGTTGTCACTAGCTTGATTCATATAGAATCTTGCAAGTTACCTACCAAGTGCTGTTTGATGTTAACACTAGAAGGATTTCCATTCGTCACTGTAAATACTTAATAGTATTACTCTGAATGTTCTGGCAAGATCATTAAGATATTGCGTAGAGGCCTGGAACGTGTTTAAATTCATTTAAGAATTAAACCACTGTTGCTTTCCAGTTATCACAAGTTTGATTCATAAAGAATCGCACAAGTCACCTACCATGAGCTTTTTGATGTTCGCTCAAGAAGGATTTCCATCCTCATTGTAAATACTTTCGTATTACTCGGATGTTCAGGCAAGATCATGAAGATTTTGCGTAGGACTCTTAAGAACTTTCTTACTTTTCACAGTGTGTGAAGAAGTAAGTAGATATGAAAGTGTGTCCTAATGAGATATTTGATGATCTCAAATGGCTCTAGACTCGATCGTGCATTTTGGATTTTAGTGATCGGAGGCTGGAGAGGAGTGCCACCTTTTCAATACCAATTTATTCGGAGTGAATAAATCAATAGATAATGTGTTGTCTCCGTGTGATTAAAACAAATATCTTTTGAGAGATATTTGAGTTAGCTGGGAAGGGTTGTGCATTGCATCACTGGGTCCATGATGTCTTTCTTCAATATCAAGAATCATTAAAAATGATCTCAATAGCATATGAATTGACCCGGTTTCTGCCTAAGGTTGTAAGGAGGGCTTCTTTCTTTACACCCTTTATCTTTACAATTCTTTTTCATTCTTCAACCCCTTCAATGCTTACCAATACGTCATCACTAGCACCTTGTTGTGATTGTTCCAGTGCTAACTTAAGTACTTGGTCGGCATTCAGCTACATTCACAATCTTTCTCCATCTTTCCTAAGGACTACTATTTCTAGCTATGGAATGTCCTTGGGAAGATTCCTCCGGTTCTAGAGAAATCATTGGACTTTAACCTATCCTACCATCCTTATGTCACCACAATCTTCATCGTCGTGAGAAGAGATGTTTTGGGTAAGTATAAATCACCATGAAATCCATTTTGAAGTGCAAATCCATTTTGCTCCCCCTTAACATATGCTACGATATTCGAAAACATTTCGCACATGTCGGGATGAGCTAACACGTTAAGTCAAACCATTTGTGATTAATCATTTCCCATATTAAATCACATTTTCTCCCCCATATTAAAAATATTAACCCAATCGATGTTTTTAATATCAATTGATTTAATAGCATTTTAAGAAAATTTGGGAAGAAAAATGTAAATCCAATTATCTTCGTGATTTTAACAAGCTCCCCCTCAAATTAATGAGGGTGTACTTGAAACGTAAAATAAATACCTTTTAAACACAAGTGTAAGGTATTTATTACGTGCAAAGATAAGATATAATAATGAATTCACAAGATTAGCAATGTACGAGGTTGGACCTGAATAATGGAGAACAGCATATGAAAGAAGCACATGGTTCTTGTTCACGAATGTTGGTCACCTCGTCACGTCCCCGAGACAATTAATTCCCGTTGTTGAGTCAAAGCTTTCCGGTGAAATGCTTGACTTGATTATGAAAAGCGGGTTGCTATCTGAAATAATAGCAAACCATTTTGAGCATGTTTTAAAAATTTGAACTTCTGCTCGAACTTTATTTACAACCCCGTGTCATTATTGAATGACATTTCTAGGTTCGTAAATATTATCGATTCCAGAAGACATGCTCGTTTTGTCAAAACGTTTTTGAACACACACTTTTGAAAGATTTAGAAAAACCTTTTGAGAAATTCTTGAAAAATTGTGTTCAAAGTTTTGAAAAACAATTACTTGAGCTTAAGATGTTGAATATCTTAAAAGCGAGCTCAAGTCCGAGAAGTTGTAAACTTCCCGTTGTTAAGGATAAGTTTATCATCGGCGATAAACTTTCCTTTTATCTGAAGAACGAGTCCTAAGCTGACATTTACTTAGAAGTCGTGTTCATGAGCTTGAAAACTTTGATTGTTTTAACGGAAAGCTCATGACCGAGAAAGGTTAATTTCTCGTTACGAGGAAAAGTTCTCTTATTTAAAAGATACACTTTCCTTTCTGAGCTTAAAACTTCGAATGTTTTAAGACAAGCTCATGACCGAGAAAATTGAATTTCTCGTTATGAGGATAAATTTATCATTAATGATAAACTTTCCTTTATTTGAAGTTCGAGTTACAGTTTGACATTTAACTGTAAGTCATGATGCATGAGCTTAAAAACTTCGAATGTTTTTAATATTAGCTCATGCCCGAGAAAACTTAATTTCTCGTTGTAAGGATAAGTTTATCATCGGCGATAAACTTTCCTGCCTTTGAAGAACGGGTTATAGACTTTCATTTATCTATAAGCCTTTGTGCATGAGCTTAAAAACTTGGAATATTTTAATATAAGCTCATGCCCGAGAAAAATGAATTTCTCGTTTTTAGGATAAGTTTACCATCGGCGATAAACTTTCCTTTCTTTGAAGAGCGAGTTATAGTCTGTGATGTGACTATAAGTCCTTGTGTGCAGCTTAACCATGAATCCCCTGAGACATTTGTTTCTCTGATATCTGCTTCTTCAGCAACCAAACTCTAAGAGTGTCCTTAGTTGAACGGTACACAACGATTGGACCGCTTCGTTCTTTTGGAACATCAACTTTGGTACCTGCAATCTCATTAGGAATTTGTATGCTTTGACGTGGGTTAGCGATATCAATTATAGAAGCACATGGGGGTTCACAGTTGGCTTTACTTGTGTCAGAGGTGGCCTGAGGGGATGATTCACTTGTCTTAGTTGGCAAACGTTTCCTTTTATAGAAAATCTTAAGTTCAGGCTTAAGTGATGTATCATCCTTTGCAATTTCCTCCCTAGTAGTCTTCGTAGAATCAGAGACTATCCTAGTTAAAGGGCACTCGTTTCCTACAAGAGTAAAAGTTCTACCAGTGGGACGCCAAACTTTACCAAAGGGTTTGATTTTAGCTATCCACTGGGACTTAATTCTAGCACGGGAGTTCACCTCATCAAGTAATTTCTTGACACAAGCATCATGATTTGCCGTAAAGACACATTTTCTACATGTTTTACAAGTAGCATATTTAATGTCTGAATAATTCCTAGATGATTGATCGATGCTCCTAGAAGATGGCATGCTACGGTTAGCAGTGTTGAGTAATCTAGAAGGCATCTGACTAGGTTGGACATTGCTATCTCTTACATGTGTCTTTTGAATAGCTTCCCTTTGACCAAAATCATGGCGCACATCAGTTGAACTAGTTCTAGACGTGGTCTTGGTATTTTTAGGGAAACTAGAGGCAATCATATGATTTGGTCTTGCTAAAGCTGGAGTGATCACATTGGGCCTAGTTGCTGGAGTGACTGGTCTAAAAAGATGAACCAAATCAACTTGGGAGGCAAACCGCGGTCTCGAGGATTGTGGTCGCTCGGATCTAAATGCAGTAGGTTGTCTGACAATCGGTTGTCTGACGAACTGATTTGTAGGCGGTTTCCCCAAGATTGATGGTTTTTCAAGCTTAGTGCTCTTGGCATCGTTAGGCTCCAAGTTTTCAACCGTATGACCAGTCTTCTCTTGCATCGAAGAGTCTTGCACTCCATTATCATACCCTTGCTGAAGTCGAGATCTTTCATAAATCGAAGACGAGACCGATGACATGAGTTTCAAAATCGTATCACGGAAAACTCGAAGCTCGGTATGTGTATCTCGAAGAAATGATTGGCAAATCACTGAACTTTCAGGTTGGATGATATTGAATTGGAGGAAAGGCGTGAGTTGTGTCACAAGAGTCTTGTATGCAAGTGCCGATGCAGAGTGATTAAAGTTGTCACGGTTGAGTTGCTCGGCGAGTTCGGTCAAAGTGGTGAAAATTGAGTCGAAGAATATATGACGATCTTGTCCAAAGATTGTCACAAATTCGCTCCCTCCTTGAATCCCCGAAAGAGTGACAAGATGAGACTGGAGTAGTTGAAAGGAGGTGATGCCACTTTTCTTAACTTCGTTTTGCCTTAAATACAACTCTCCCTTTTTACATGTCGAATCGAACGAATCCATTAAAGATCGATTAAAACGAAAGACCCGTAAATAATACTTAAAATTCCTCGATGGATGGTATAAATGAAGCTCGTCACTTTGACTCGTCACGTTTGTCTTTAATTCCGGCCACAATAGCGTTTATCCCGACAAATATTTTTCCACGTTAACTTGAAAAATACCCGCCTCGACACGATTTGCCAAAAATTAATAATAAAAAAATTATCTTAATAAAAAAAAATTAAAAAAAATAAAAAGAGAATAACTTTAAAATATGAAAATATAAAAAAATTAAGTTGACTTAAAAAAATTACTTAACTAAAATTGACACAAATACAAAATAACTTTAATATAAAAATAGAAAATATTACTTAAAATTTTAAAAAAAAACTTACTCAACCAAAAAAAAAATAAAAAACAAAATAAGAAGAGAATAAAACTGATAAGAAAAACGTGTGTGAATGGGGTTCTTTGTTTCCTCCGCCAAATACGTGGCCCAATGAAAACACATTCACCGCCCAACCCACTTACACCTAGTTATATCCGCCCCAAAAACTTAATCTCTCTCTCACAGTTCCTCCGTCTACAAATCTCAATATCTCTCTCTCCTCACTTTGTAAACACCGCCAGTTGTTACTTCTATCTCTCTCTCTGCTATGACTGAAACAACTCACAAAAACCCAACTTAAATCTTGAAGCCAAAAGATTCAATCTTCCCGAAATCACAAAAGTTAATCTTAGCAGCAAGAATCACACACACCGGTACTATCTCTGCCTATAACTCTTATGCCACGTGAAAAAATCAAATCCCACTTGATTGAGTGACCAGAAAGAAGAAGTCTTCAAGATCTTTAAAAATAAGGTCTCAGGTAGGTGTGTTCTTTTTAAAGTTTTTGTTGAGTCCCTCTTCTTCTGTAGCGTCTTTCTGTTTTGAGTCTTGGATCAATGATCCTTTTGAATAAAAGTGAGATCGAGAGTTTTTGTGGCTTATTGTAAAAAATCAGTCTTTTTGTTTAAAAACAATCTTTTTCGGATAAAGATTATGTGTTTTGAGGGTGTGTTTGTGACGAGGGTGGGTTTGGGATGGAGTCGAGGGTGTGTTCGAGGGTGTGAGGGGTGAGTTTGTGTTTGGGTCAGTTTAGTTGTCGAGAGAGAGATGTGTTTGCTGTGTGTGAGTTTATGATTCGAGGGTGTTGGTTGGTTTGGAGTCCTATGATTCGAGAGAGGGTGTTCGTCCAAGTTTTGTGTTCGAGTTGAGTTACGTTGAATTGAGTTGAAACGAATCTGTTTTTGGGATTGAGTCAAGATGTTGGTTTGGTCTAGGCGAGAGTCGAGTATGTTTTTGTTGGACGTTGAGAGATGAGGGAGTCGAGTGTTTTTGGGTTCGAGTGTAGGATTGTGAGTCGAGAGTGTGAGGGAGTTTGAGGGTGAGAATGTTTCGAGGGTGTTGGGGGGGGGGGGGTGACCGAGAGAGATAAGGTGAAAATTTGGTGAGAGACGAGAGTTGAGGGTAGTGTGAGATGGATGTGCTGTGTGGGGACGAGTGTGTGAGTGGTTCGAGAGTGTGAGGGTCGAGAGGTGAGTTGGGTGTTTGAGAGAGTGATGAGATGTCGAGTCAAGTTTTTGGTTGAGTTTGAGAGTCTGTAATATTTTCAGTCAGTCTATTCCGAATAGACTCCTATTCGGAAAGATTTCCTATTCGGAAAGATTTCCTATTCGGAAAGATTTCCTATTCGGAAAGATTTCCTATTCGGAAAGATTTCCTATTCGGAAAGATTTCCTATTCGGAAAGATTTCCTATTCGGAACTTTTGATCTATTCGGAACTTTTGGTCTATTCGGAATTTTTGGTCTATTCGGAACTTTTGGTCTATTCGGAAAGATTTTCAAAATTCGTCCATACGGAATGTTTTACAACAGCTTGAATGAACAGATTATTGAAACGAGACGTTTGACAATGAAATGGGACTGATGTTGGACAGATAGATGATATGGACAATAGGACTGACTTTGGACAGATATGAAAAAAAAAAAAATGAAAAGATGACGGATTTGGACTGATAAACGGATCTAAAAAAAATTTGATAAAAAAAATAACTGAGTAAAAATGATTAAAAAAAAGAGACTGATTAAAAAAAAAATGAAAAGATGAACAGATTATTAAAAAATGATAATAAAAACTGATTGTAAAAAACCTACGTAAAAATAAAACTGATAAAAAAAGTAAAAATTGATAAAATTGATAGAAAAATGGATAACTTTATTAAAAAAAATGATAAGATTTATAAAAATTGATAAAAAAATTTATCGAGTGATGAAAAGATTGATAAAAAATTAGAAAAGAAAAGATTTTTACCACCAAATCAAAAGATAAAAAAAATGCAAATCCTAAGATTCAACCATGGCTATTGATACCAATTGAAGGCCTACATATTCTAAGGATTTGGTAATGGATGGATTAGATCTATGGATATGGTGGAAGAGATGGGGAAGAAGGAGATTAGGTGTAGAGAGAGAAAGGAGAGGGAAGAAAAGTAGAGAGAGAAAGTGATTAGATTAATGAAATGGTAAAATGAATGAACTAACCAACCCCCTCCTAACATGCTAGGAGGGGTATATATATAGCCCACCCTACATGTGGGCTATATGGACTATACACTTACAAAGTGGATCACGAGCCCAATACATAATTATCATTGGAGCGACCGATCCTTCATAAATACGTAAAACGTATTTCCAACAATCTCCCCCTAAGGGAGGTCGCTCCAAGTTACAAAGTTCTAAATATACTATGGCTCGTGATCTATGCTAATAATGATGTGACCGAGACTTTCTTTGGGAAAACACATTTCCAACATGATGATACAAGTGTTAGGATTGGTTTATGATGATATTGGGATGTTAGGTTGATGATAAAAGTTGTTGGTTTTGATCAAAAACTTGATTTGGTATGGTTTTTAAATGGTCAATTTTAGGCAGTAGGTTTGAGGCCATTTTTGGGGGGTCTTAAGTCTGAAAATAGGTTGATATTAATGGTTCATGTTGTAGAAAATTTCGGTAGCTTCGATTTGATATAAAGTAGGCCTTCCAACTCCAAACGAGGTGCAAGATACACTAGTTTGATTTTCGTGTACCGGGAGACGAGTGTTGACACAATCCGAAAATTGTTGTCGATATTTGGATCGAATCTCGGGGACTATAAAATGAGTTTCAAAATGATTCAAGGGTTGTTTTCAGGATCAAAGTATAGTATTTTGAGTCTAATTTTAGAATCAAGTGTCGGTTTTCTAAATGGAGTTGTTTAGAATGGTCAAAATGGTTTCGTAAGTCGAGGTCGCTAAACTGTCCGAATTTTGTAATTCAAAGATGTGTCGGGCAGGGAACTTTAGAAGTAAAATCTTTTGATGGGCTATTGGGAGAACTTTCTACATATAGTATGTGAGTTCCTCAGGTAGTATCATGAAATGTTGAGGTGTCTAAGTATGAGAAAACGGCTTGGACATTCGGTATGTTCCGGCAGATTTTATTAAAGGCATAGAATAAAAAAATAAATATATAGGAGAGTATAATAGAACCACTTGTATCATTTTCTCTCGTGTTTTCATGATTTTATACTTGAGTTTGATTTTATTATGTATCAATTATTTCTCGGGTCTATTATTAATGTACGCACCTTATTTGCTAGGTTGCGGTTGTCGTGTTTTTCGGGCATCTACTATCGTCGGTAATCGTCTTCAACTACTTCTACTATAAGTATTAAGGTGAGTCTATAGCCTCGTTTGCGCAATTATATGATTTTAAAACCCGCGAGGGGGAATACATGTTTTATAAACTTAGAACACAAGATTTTTATGGTATGCTTGTCCCTCTATGAATGGACCTGTGGTTGCCTTTGAATTGCATTAGGTGATTGCCATTGTTAAAGCCTCAATTATGGACCGTTAATTAACCTATGATGGGTTAACCGCTAGTACAATTAATAGATCTACGGGGGAAGCAGCCCCGGTTCAGCTTTTGTGGACTTGTCATAGAAGCTTAGGCCCGACCTCCATAGTGTTTTAACATATTGTATTGAGAAGTCAGGTATACGGCAATGTACTAATAATCTGGAGGTAACCGACAATTAATAAATCTCTCGTCTTATTAGACTGATATGGGAGTGTCTAAGGGCTCGGTTCCATGAGCTTATTGCAATTTATGCTATATACAATTATTATTGTTGATGCAAATTATTATTTGATGCATGTTGCCTTCAAGTATGCCACAAACTTATAATCTTTGCTTGTGTTCAAAATAATTATATAAACCTATAAATTCACTCGGCATTTTTGCTGATTATTTTCTCACATGTATTTCAGGTAATCAAGATGTGTGAAGCTTGGAGGTCGCGGGAATGATGTTGTGCACTGCTTTTGTAATATAAACTCTTTGAATGTTTATCGTTCCTTTTGCTTAAAACAATTTAAATCTTTTGTTTTAGTTGTACTTTGGTTACGATGTCTTGGGACTACGCTACTCTGACAAATGTTTTAGGAACGATAAATTTGAAACGTCTCTTTTCGAGTCGTTCTTTATAAATTATGTGTTATTGTATCATTGTTTAGCACCCAAAGATGTATTATGCTGCGTGTAAAATTGGGGGTGTTAAAGATTGGTACCAGAGCCATGAGTTATAGAGAACTAGGTCTTTTTCTGAAAACCTAAACTATAACTGTCAGTTTTATTTTTCAAAGAGTCGGTGCACATAACTTCGGGTGACTTCAGGTTCAAGCTACTTCTGGGATTACAATTTTAGTATACATTATTATGTATGCCTTATTGCTAAGTATTTATTAATAAATACTATAAAACTTGATCGATATCTATTAATATCGTTAAAACTTTTCGATAAAAGTTTATCATTTATTAATGATTTATTTGAATAAATTTCTGAAAATTTCCTGTATTTATTTTGAAGGATTTTCTATATTTATTTAAAATTTTGAAAGCTATTATATTTCATTTTATTATGACCTTATACCTATTTTTTGAATTTACCACCGTCATATTACGTCTTCGATGAGGAGGAAGCAGGTTTCACTACTGCAAGCGAGTCACAGTCAACTAAGACATGTGGATCCCCACGTGACTAGTGTCTATTATTTTGTGTCATTGCACTCTATTTGTCTTTAAGATCATTCCTTGTTGATCTATGATAATAGTTTCCTTTGATCCTTATAATGATTGTGATACCTTGTATTGAGAATGTGTATGCATTTGATGATTGATTTTGTACATGATATGACTATACCATGATTATAATTAACTCATTCATTTTATATTCTCTTTGTGATATGACAGAATCATGCCACCTAGGAGAATGACAAATGATGCCATTGCAAGGCTAGTTGCTGAAGAGGTTGCGAAAGCATTAGCTGCGGATAGAGCTACACGTGTTAACAATGAAGGAGCAGGTGGCTCTGGAGGTGCGGGTGGTGAAGGTGAAGGTGAACCTGTTGGACCAGAAGTTGTTGGAGGAGCAGGTGTAACTAAGAATCCTGCAGGTGAGGTTGCTCAGGCTGCTGCTGCAGTAAAAGTGTGTACTTTTGCTGGATACATGAAATGTGGACCTACTACATTTCAAGGAACTGGTGGAGCACTGGAATTATTCAGGTGGATTGAGAAAATAGAAACAACAATTGAGATTAGTGATTGCTCAGAAAGGAACAAGGTTAAGTTCGCAGTTGCTACTTTCAAGGATCGAGCTTTAAGCTGGTGGAAGACTCAAGTTGCTACAGTTGGTTTAGAAGCTGCAAACATGAAACCTTGGGATGAAATTAAAAGGTTGCTGAAGGAAGAGTTCTGTCCAGAAGAAGAGTTATCTGCTTTGGAGTATGAGTTGAGGCAACTGAAGATGAAAGATAATAACATTGTTGCGTATACTAGCCGATTCAATGAGTTGGTTTTGTTGTGTCCAGATGCTTTTGTTACTGAGAAGAAAAAGATGGACCAATACATTAAAGGGTTGCCTGGGTACATAAAAGGTGAGACAACTTCATCTCGACCCAAGAACTTTGTTTAAATTGTGAGAATGGCTCATACACTCATGGGGCAGAAAGTTCAAGATAGGGCTGAAAAAGCTGCCGAGGGTAGTAAAAGGAAATGGGAAAATGCAGAGTGGTAATCAGGGTAGTAACCGCCATAAGCAGTACTATCAGAAGAGAAATGATGGGCTAGAGCTGCAACAAACAAGGATAATAATGCTGACCATGGAGGACCAGCCCAGAAATGTAAAAGCTGCGGTGCTTGTCACTTTGGTGATTGTCCACCAATATGCACTAAATGTGGAAAGGTTAGGCATGTTGTGGAGAAATGCAAGCCATGGATCCCTGCCACTAGAGGAAATGCTATTCCGATCAAGACTTGCTTTGAATATAGAGAACGTGATCATGTTCTTCCTAAATGCCGGAAGTTGAAGAACAAGAAAGCAGGTGAAGCTGCTAAGGCAGTTTATGTTGTTAAGGATGCTGATCAGGCACAAGGTCCAAATGTGGTGACGGGTACGTTCTTACTCAGCCATCGTTATACTAGTGTGTTGTTTGACTCAGGATCTGATAGGAGATTTATAAGCACTTCCTTTAGTCGTTTAATTGATATTGAGCCAACAAGCCTAAATACTAGTTATGAGGTCGAGTTAGCTAATGGACAATTAGTTAGTACTACCACTATATTTAAGAAATGTCTTTTGAAATTAGCAAATCATTTGTTTGAAATGGATTTGATGCCGATAGAGTTGGGTTCGTTTTATGTGATTGTTGGTATGGATTGGTCGGTTGCTCATGATGCGGTGATTGTATGTGGGGAGAAAGTGATTGCGTATGCATCTCGTCAATTGAGGAAGCATGAGGAGAATTATACTACACATGATTTGGAATTAGGAGTTGTTGTCTTTGCTCTTAGAATTTGGAGACACTATCTCTACGGTACAAAGAGTGTGGTATATAGCGATCATAAAAGCCTGCAACATATTTTGGATCAGAAGGAGCTCAATATGAGGCAGAGAAGATGGGTAGAATGGTTGAGTGATTACGACATTCAAATTTGCTATCATCCCGACAAGGCAAATGTAGTTGCCGATGCTCTTAGTATGAAGGATAGAGAAATAACCAAAAGAGATGAAGACTTGGGGTAGAAGGATGACACCAATATTCGAAATTCGTGATGACGAAATTCGGTATTTCGAGAATCGTGTACGGTTACCGGTGTATGGAGGACTAAGAGATCTAACTATGCACGAATCTCATAAGTCTAAATATTCGATTCACCCAGGATCGGATAAAATGTACCAAGACTTGAAGAAATGCTACTGGTGGACGAATATGAAGGATAACATTGCTACTTATGTTAGTAAATGCTTGACGTGTGCTAAGGTGAAGTTTCAGCACAACAGACCTTCGAGTTTACTGTGACAACCTGAAATTCCAGAATGGAAATGGGATAAGATCACTATGGACTTTGTTTTGGGACTTCCGAGAATTTCTAGTGGTTATGATACGATTTGGGTGATTGTTGATCGGTTGACTAAGTCGGCTCATTTCTTACCGATAAAGAAAACTGATGACTTAGACAAACTTACTCGGTTGTATTTGAAGGAAGTTGTTTGTAGACATGGAGTTCCTTTGTCAATTATTTCTGATCGAGATAGTCGGTTCACATCTGAGTTTTGGAAATCGCTTCAGCGAGCTTTGGGGAATCAGTTGGACATGAGCACTGCGTATCATACGGAAACGGACGGACAAACTGAAAGGACTATTCAGACCTTGGAGGATATGTTAAGATCGTGTGTAATAGACTTTGGAGGTAGTTGGGATCGACACTTACCTTTGGTGGAGTTTTCATACAACAAAGTTATCACGAAAGTATCAAGGTTGCGCCTTTTGAAGCACTTTACGGGCGAAAGTGTAGATCACTAGTTGGTTGGTGTGCAGTTGGAGAAAGTCAAATGATAGGTCCTTAATTGATTAGAGAAACGACTGAGAAGATCGTGCAAATTAAGAATCGTTTATTGACAGCCCGTAGTAGGCAGAAGAGCTATGCGAATAAAAGGAGAAAACCATTGGAGTTTGATACTGGCGATATGGTTATGTTGAAAGTATAACCTTGGAAAGGATTAATTCGGTTTCGCAAGCGAGGAAAGCTTAGTCCAAGCTATATAGGTCCATTCAATATTATTGATCGAGTTGGTCCTGTGGCATATAAGTTGGAATTGCCAGAGAAGTTAAGTGCTATTCACCATACTTTTCACGTTTCTAACTTTAAGAGGTGTTTGGCGGACGAGAATTTGATAATTCCACTTGAGGAGATTCAACTGGACGACAATTTGCATTTTATTGAGGAACCAGTGGAGATTATGGATCGAGGGGTGAAACGGCTTAAGCAAAGTCGGATCCTGATAGTAAAGGTGCGATGGAATTCCCGACGTGGACCCGAATACACTTGGGAGCGAGAGGACTACCTCAACAGAAAGTATCCACATTTATTCGTACACGGACCTAAGGAGAATTAAGCCCCGAGACGGTGCTCTCCTAAGGCGGTGAGGATGTAAAACCCACAAAAATAAGGTCATTACTTAATCCTACTTTTCAAATATTTCTGAAGTATTTATGACGTTAAATATTATTATGTTTAACGGTTTAAGTTGAAACCAATATTGAATATTTTATTTTAATATTTTGACGAGCAACAAGGACTACTAGTGATCGTGATACCGACGGATGCCTAAAATTTTATATTTTATTATCGGCCGTTTTGATAATTAATACTTTCGATGATATCGTTTTAATAACGTATCGAGTCGTTATATTATTATTTTTCGTGTGCGTTTAAACTTTTAAAAAGTATTTTTACGAAACCCGAGTCCCGTAAATATTTGTAAAATTGACTAATAGTCATTTTCCGATTTTTAACTAATATTTACATTTTGGACCAAAACTATCACAAATTGGCAAAAACTACCCTAACCTTACACTATATATATAATTTCCACTAGCACCATTTAATTTAAAAATTAATAAAACAAAATCCACCATTTCTTCCTCCCTTTTTCTTCTTTGGCCGTACACCCCCAACACACAATCCATCAAATTTTTTTGATGATCGAGCTTGATTCAATCCAAACTAAAACAAGTCCCATTCCTAAAATCTCAAGGTGATTCTAATGATACCTAATCTTTCTTATATGCATTAAGTTTTAATTTTTGATAAAAACTAGGCTTGTTAGGTGGAGATTTTGATCATGCATGTGTTACTAGTGATAATCAAATGATGTTTATGCAATGTTTTTTGTTAAAAAGATGAACTTTTAATTTTTGGGTTTTGATTTTGGTGATGATACAAGTGTTAGGATTGGTTTATGATGATATTGGGATGTTAGGTTGATGATAAAAGTTGTTGGTTTTGATTAAAAACATGATTTTGTATGGTTTTTAAATGGTCAATTTTAGGCAATAGGTTTGAGGCCATTTTCGGGGGTCTTAAGTCTGAAAAAAGGTTAATATTATGGGATCATGTTGTAGAAAATTTTGTTAGCTTCGATTTGATATAAAGTAGGCCTTCCAACTCCAAACGAGGGGAAAATACACTAGTTTGATTTTCGTGTACCGGGAGACGAGTGTTGACAGAATTCGAAAATTGTTGTCGATATTTAGATCAAATCTCGGGGACTATAAAATGAGTTTCAAAATGATTCATGGGCTGTTCTCAGGCACAAAGTTTAGTATTTTGAGTCTATTTTTGGAATGAAGTGTCATTTTTCTAAATGGAGTTGTTTAGAATGGTCAAAATGGTTTCGTAAATCGAGGTCACTAAACTGTCTGAATTTTGTAATTCAAAGATGTGTCGGGCAGGGAACTTTATAAGTAAAATCTTTTGATGGGATCTTGGGAGGACTTTCTACATATAGTATGTGAGTTCCTCAGGTAGTATCATGAAATGTTGAGGTGTCTAAGTATGGGAAAACGGCTTAGACATTCGGTATGTTCCGACAGATTTTTATTAAAGGCATAGAATAATAAAATGAATATATAGGAGAGTATAATAGAACCACTTGTATCGTTTTCTCTCGAGTTGTCGTGATTTTATACTTGAGTTTGATTTTATTATGTATCAATTATTTCTCGGGTCTATTATTAATGTACGCACCTTATTTGCTAGGTTGCGGTTGTCGTGTTTTTCGGGCATCTACTAACGTCGGTGATCGTCTTCAACTACTTCTACTATAAGTACTAAGGTGAGTCTATAGCCTCGTTTGCGCAATTATATGATTTTAAAACCCGCGAGGGGGAATACATGTTTTATAAACTTAGAACATAAGATTTTTATGGTATGCTTGTCCCTCTATGAATGGACTCGTGGTTGCCTTTGAATTGCATTAAGTGATTGCCTTTGTTAAAGCCTCAATTGTGGACCGTTAATTAACCTATGATGGGTTAACCGGTAGTAAAATTAATAATCTATGGGGGAAGCCGCCCCGGTTCAGTTTTTGTGGACTTGTCATAAAAGCTTAGGCTCGACCTCCACACTGTTTGAACATATTGTATTGAGAAGTCAGGTATACGGCAATGTACCAATAATCTGGAGGTAACCGACAATTAATAAATATCTCGTCTTATTAGACTGATATGGGAGTGTTTAAGGGCTCGGTTCCATGAGTTTATTGCAATTTATGCTATATAAAATTATTATTGTTGATGCAAATTATTATTTGATGCATGTTTCCTTCAAGTATGCCACAAACTTATAATCTTTGCTTGTGATCAAAAGGATTATATAAACATATAGATTCACTCGGCATTTTTGCTGATGATTTTCTCACATGTATTTCAGGTAATTAAGAAGTATGAAGTTTGGAGGTCGCGGGAATGATGTTGTGCACTTCTTTTGTAATATAAACTCTTTGAATGTTTATCGTTCCTTTTGCTTAAAACAATTTAAATCTTTTGTTTTAGTTGTACTTTTGTTACGATGTCTTGGGACTACGCTACTCTAACAAGTGTTTTAGGAACGATAAATTTTGAAACGTCTCTTTTCGAGTCGTTCTTTATAAATTATGTGTTATTGTATCATTGTTTAGCACCCAAAGATGTATTCCGCTCCGTGTAAATTTGGGGGTGTTAAATTTATTCCTTCCTGCGTTTTTTATAGATTAGTTAGATAAAACATTTTGTCTTGTTCTTTTCCTTTTAATCCTTTTGTATCAATCTTCATTACCAAGTACTAGATTCATATTTAATAAAATTCATCAGCTTCTGGTTATTTCACTTTGTATATCGGTTGATAATATTGAAGATTTAGATCTGGTTCATGAAATAAGTATTCGTATATTGGGAATTCGCTTTTATCTCATATTTTGATGTTTGGATTTGTAGTTTGTAATTGGATGATTTCTGGTATCAATTCGGTTGTGTTTTAGTTTTTGATTCGTGTAACAATAAATTGATTTTCAGTTTACATAAGTGCTAGATTATTTTTTGATATGTCAGTTGGTAGTTGGTTTTAAGGATAGAATTACTGTTACTGTTCGAGTATTGTTCGAATCACTAGGTAGGGATTAGTTCGCTAGGAGTGAAATTCTGTCTACTCGTTTGATGTTTGATTCGGTAATGAATTTGGTTAAGTTTACTGTTCATCCGTGAGTTTACAGGGCTGATTTAGTATTGAAGTTGAAGTCAAGATTAGTTAGTTTCTAAAGTGTTGGTTAAATTTGGATCGAATAGATAGATAGCTCGGTAGTGTCAAAATTAGTTTATATAACATCCCCAAATTACATTGCGCAGCGGAAATACACATTTGGGTGCTAAATACAAACATCGTTATACAAGACACTTTGAACAATCTCAAAATGATACATTTGAAATATAAAAGGATATAATTTAACCATTGTCTAAAACTTTCGATCCCAAGTAAAACAATTTTAGGAATATCAGAGTCACATTTAGGTCCCCCAAAGATTTTATCAAATCAACAAACAATTTACCAAAGTACATGGTCGTACATTATTATTTTTATGACAAAAGGGAAAGAAATCTGTTTAGACCAATCACCACAAAAGCAATCCGCAATCCTTCTCCAGTAAGCTCCATCAGCAATCCACTTCAATCACCTGAAATACATGCTTGAAATCATCAACACAACGGTTGAGCGAGTCTATTGGTTTTCCAAATCATCATTTGAACACAAGAGAAAAATCAATCAAGATCATTTAATAGAATTGTCGTGCACACAATCCATTAGTCAGGCATTCTAGTATATAGCAATAACTATTGAAGAGTATTAAGATCATGACACCGACCCCTTAACTTAGTCACCCACTCCTAAAGCCGGCATGGCTAGATGAATTCCAGTGCCCCTACTAGGGTATCAGTTGCAAGGATACCACATTCTCATTCTCGTAAAATTATCCTTCCCAGCGGGTTACTCAGCGTAAAGCCCTGGTCTCAGATAGGGTTGTCAGCCCAATAGTACTATTATTAGAATAAGCGGCTATTCCCAACTCACAACCTCAAGTCAGAAGATAGTTAACGGCTCATGAATTTAGGGACTTTTGCAACATAGGTACTTATACAATTCAAATCAACAAAGGAACATTCGGGTCCAAACAATCAATCATGACTTGTGTTCATTTTACTTTCAAATAGCATGTATCCCCCTCGCGGGTTTTATAATCATTCAAAACAATTACAAAAGCGAGGTTATAGACTCACCTTGAGTAATAGTAGTAGCAAGACGACCTTCGACGATAGTTGATGCTCGATAAACACAAAAACCGCAACCTATCAAATAAGGCGCGTTCATCAATAATAAACTCGAATAAAATCCATACTTAATATCATCAAACTCAAAACAATAAAATCACAACCAACCCAAAATAAAATAATACAAGTGACCTATTACTCCCTTCTATATGTTTACTTTATTAGTCCATACACTCGATAAAAATCTGCCGGTACATACCAAATGTACGAGCTCATTTACCCCACTTAAACACATCAAATACGTATGATACTAATCAGAGATGTCACTTACTATATATAGAAAGACCTGTTAAAAGCCCATCAAAGTATTTTACTTTTAAAATTCCCTGCCCGACACATCTTTGAACTACAAAAACCGGACAGTTTTACGTCAACAACTCATATAGTCTTTTTAACTTATTTATTTTACTCCGTTTACAAAACCGACACTCGACTTTGAAAATATATTCACAACCCTTAGTTTAGAATCAAAAATTAGAACTTGACCATTTTTACAACTCATTCTATAGTCCCCGAGATTCGATCCAAATATCGACAACAACTTCGGATTGTGTCGATACTCGTCTCCCGGTACACGAATAATCAAAACATCATAACTTCGAGCTCGTTTGGAGCTAGAAGCTCTATCTTATATCAAATCAAAGCTAAAAGAATTCTCTACAACATCATCTTATTAGTTTAACCATTTTCAAACAGTAAGTTTTCCAAAACTTACCTTTTACCTACTGATCTAAAAGACATGTTTAAAAATCATGTTAAATAAAATTTTCAACCAATTTTAATCATTCTCATATGCCTAATATCACCCTAATATCATCACAAATAACTTAACTAACTCATAACACTCTTGGAAGGTCATTCAAAAATTACCCACTCAAAAATAATGAACATGCAACCAACAATTCTTGAATATAATAACAATAACACATATATACCATCATAAAAATGGATCAAACACCACTAGTTCATCAAGAAAATAAACTTTTAGAAAAGTTTATGCATGTGTAATAAAATTATACCATTAGAATCATCATGAAATTTGCAAAGATGGGATTATTATTAGTTTTTGAAGATTCAAAGTGAAAAATCAAAAACCATGGTGATTTGTGTTGTGGTGGTGGACGGCTAAACATAGAACAAAGAGAGAGAGATTGAATTTTGTTGAAATGAATTTTTAATAATAAAACGTGTAAGTGGAAAAATGATTTATAGTGGTGGTGGTGGGTAGATTTTGCTAATTTTTGATTGTTTTGGTCTAAAATGCAATTAAATAGTTTATAAGGTTGAAAATGTAAATTGTCAATTTTTAAAATATTTATGAGGCTCGGGTTTCGTAAAAATACTTTTCAAAAGTTAAAATGCACTCAAAATATGATGATAATATGATCCCGGTTCGACTTAATACAAACTTAAAATAGAAACGTAAAAAATATAAACATCGAGACAACAAATAATAAAACATAAAATCTCGGGCATCCGTCGATATCGTGGTCACTAATAATCCTCGCTATTAGTAAAAAGATAAAAATTAGAGCTCCAACGTCGGTTTTAAATAAAACCATCAATCGTCATTTCATTCAACTCATCAAAAATTTCAAAATTATTCGTCAAAATAATATTAAATAATATTAAATAAATGACTTCGGGTTGGGTTGTCACATCCTACCCTCCTAAAAGAGAGCGACGTCCCGGCGCTCGGCCCCTCTTATATTCACGTTCCGTACCTCCAGAACAATAGAGAACTCTTTTCCTTAAAGAAATCCTCATGCTTCCTTCATGGATTTAAATCCATCCCTAGAATTCTTGTATCTTCATAATATAACCCTTACTATGTTTTGACCTCATAAGAACTTTTCAAAGTTCTTGTCTATGAAAAGCAACTTATCTTCAAGTTGAATACTTTCCTTGTTGTTTCCAAAACAAATTTCACTCTTCATAACAACACCTTAAGCATAACCACGTTTCCCAATTTCAAACTCCATCGATTTCCTTCGATTGCCAGCATAACCCTTCTGACAACTCCTTGTTACTAATAAACGGTCCTTAACCCATACAATCTTATCAATATTGTTAATATCACTTCTAGTTTAGTCACTCAATTCCACCTACATTTCTGCAATACACCGATAACCTAATATTACGTCCATAACTCACGATCTTTAACCTTCACAAATTAAAGTTCTTTGTGTACCATCAATAGTACAACCTTACTACTAGCATGATAATCATCGTCATATAAAAATTCCAACAATTTCTATGTCAATCACACACGCACAGGCATACCGTTCAATGTTCGAATCGTCTTTTCACTCTGTCCATCATTCTCTGTATAATACACAGTACTCAACTCAACTTTCACCTTTACCCAAACCAAAACGTACCGGTTACTTGACTTGTGAGATTTCTTCATCACTAAGTCTCACTCTCTCAACTTAGGTATGTTAGGGGTGCTCAATATACCATGCCTAACTTAGCTTTACAACAAAATCCTTTCCATAAGTTTGATAAAATGTTAAAATCACTTATCTTGACCTCCTTCTCAAATCAGACCACTAACTTAAAATTTCATATCCTTGCTATCAAGCCCACACTTCTTGTCATTACCAAAACTCAAATCTTAAAAGATTTTCCCCTTTTTATCCCTGATAAGTGCATTAGCTACCACATTCGCCTTTCCCAGATGGTAGCGAATCTCGTAGTCATAATCACTCACATTCATAATTATCAACATACTCAAATACTCGAAATATATAACTGGTAATCCTCTACTCATTTCCTTTATCATCCCAGGAAATTAATTATGAAGCAAATTTCTATGATCCTTAATTATTACATACTTGATTCCATACAAGTAATATTTCTAAAATCTCAAGATACACACCACAACTACATAACCCTTACGAAACACATCACGGAAAACTACAACCTATAAATACTTAAGATCCTTTCAACAATGACAACATTGGTGCAAAACACAACTTACCCTTAAGTGTTCAGAATACAGCTTCCCCATCTGATAAGGATCAGATCTCGAAACTTACAATTTAGATGTATAAGTGGGACTCACGCATCTAATTCTTCTTAGTCAGCTTAATCAATGGTTCAACAATCAGTGAAAACCTTTCGATAAACCTCTGATTATTCCCAGCTTAGACCAAGGAATCAACATATTTCTGTCGGCGTCATTGGTACCGACCAATCCCTAATCGTTTCAATCTTGGCAAGATCTTCACGGATACCTTTGTTGTCAATCAACTGCCTTAGAAAACACAAATATTTCAACCAACATTCACACATAAGAAACTTTACAAACAGTTTCTCTTCTTCCAACCATCCCAAATTCTTCCTCATATGCTACTTATGTTCCTCCTTTCCTCTTGGATTAAAATAGAATATCTTCAATAGATATAATGACTAACTCATCCTAGCACATATTACACACAAGATTCACCCAATCCATTAATACGGCAGATGCGTTCGTCAATACCAAAAACATCACTTGAAACTTAAAGTAACCACATCAAGTATGAAAAACAACTATAGGAATATCTTCCTCCATAACTCTCAGTTAATGATAACCAAAACTCAAAGCTATCTTTAAGTACACAATGGATGCAAACAAGTTGCAAGGATCAACGAATCATCAATCCTTGGTAATGGATACCGATTCTTGGCAGTTAATTTGTTAAGCTCTCGATAATCAATACACATCCGAAACAATCCATCCTTCTTTGACAAACAACACAAGCGATCGCCATTGTAGCGAAACACAATCTAATACATCCTTTATCCATCACCTCTCGCAGTTGACCGGATAACTCATTCCATTCTGACGGTGCCAAATGATAAGGCTTACAGATACTACTCAACAAAACGCTGAAGCACTATACAACGAAATGCATAAGCACTACACCTATCGCTCACAACACTAAATCGAAACGAATCCCTCTTCACAAGACGGCAGCAACTCTGCAAAACTTCAGGAAAAACCTTAGAATACTCTCGAGTCATTAACAAATCTCCGAACTTCTCCTCAACTACCCTATCACTAATTACCTGAGCTAGGAATACATCATATCCTTCTTCTGTGTACTTCCTTGTTTCCAAACAAGATACTTCTCAAACGGAAAATTCACTCATCACCTCTGATAGTCAACACTCAGCTTTGCAGCAAAAGCTAAACCAGCAGCTATCAATTTATAGTGAATATTAATCCAATCTCAAGCATCAGCACTTTGCACCACTAACCAATTCATACCAATAATCCACATCCAAAGATTCCAACTCTTTGAGCATCAAGTCGATACTAAACACCTACTTCCTAAATTCTAGGAACACACTCTCAATATAGAATTAATAATAGTAACCTTTCCATCGGTTACCTCCACATCATAGTTTTTTATTGTCAATCTTACTAATTCTCCAATGATAAAACAACTGAATCTTTACAGTTCTAGAGTTCTACCGGATCTAAAACCAAACAACATACTAGACATAAAGAATCTCAAGTAAGGATATACCATTTACAACATTCAGACCTTAAGGTTTGTCAGCATCACTCAAACGTAAGCTGGAGCGGCAGAATTCCTATCTTGTCAATTTGCTTTCCCTGGACAATTCTCTTGCTTGTGTTCTTTCTTGCCATGGCTAAATCATATCACTACTCCGGGGTACTAATTCCAAAAACTAATCCTCTTGTTTTGCACTTCGCAGCTTTATGACCAGGTTGTAATAACTCTAGTCGCAATTGTAGAAAATTACCTACATTGTATAGAGTACAGCAACCACAGTTGAGATTTACTTTATTATCTCCAGACAAAGTGGCAGCACGAATCCTATCATTCCTTTCATTGTTTAAATATTGATTTCGGTTATGTCTTTAGATATTGTTATTACTGTAATCCTTACAATTCTAACCTTGGTTCGGGTTGGACTGAGCAGATTCCCACTTTCTCTTATTGTTTTCAACAATACTATCTTTGCTATCTTACACTTTCATGTCCATTAAATCATGTGCCATCTGAACAGCTTCATCGAAAGTTTTAGGTCTTGAAGAAATAGTCTCATCCTTGATATTACTAGACAATCCTCTAATGTACTGCTTCCTTGGCTTTCAGTCATTTACAAAAGTATCAGGACATAGCAAATATGGCTCAGAAAATTTCATAGTAAGCAGTAATAACATCGTTCCCTAGCACTAATTATCTTAATTCGGATTCCAACTGTCCTAATTCCTACTTAGGACAAAACTTAGCAGTCAATAGTCCTTTCATCACGGTCCATGTCTTACCATTAGCCACAACCAATCTTACAGTAGTCACTTGGTTATCCCACCATCCTAGTGTACCATCCTGAAATATAGCAGCAACATATTTCACCTCATTAGTTTCCGAACACCCAATAATCTCAAAAGTACTCTCTATCTTATCAATCCAACTATGCAATTCTAATGCACTACTACTACCACAAAACTACGCAGAACCACACTTCTGAAAACTAACACAAGTACATCCTCTTGAACTTGTAGAACAGCAGCAACACTCCCATCTGGATCAGCAGTACCCTCATTATTCTCAGCAGCGTCATCATTATTCTCAGCAGCATCATCATTATTCTCAACATCATCATCTGCAGCACGATTATCTCCAGCACAACTAACTCCATCATCTTGATTCCTTGCAGCACAGTCAGCTTCAGGTGTTCTAGCAATAACTTGTTCAATCATAGTGTTAATAGTAGAAATTGTTAGTTTTGGCGACATATTTCAAGAAACTTAGTCACGTAGCGATCTACTTATGACAAAATTATGCTTCCCTTACTCCTTCTTCCATCATTACAGAAGAAAGAAACATGATAAGTATACATATCAAGATAAAAGAAGAATTCTTTATCAGGACATCTCATAGATACTACATGCACGAACAACATAACTACAATGGTTCATCAACCAAAACTTAAAAGAGTTAATAAAGGCACATCATAGATCATGAGGGTAATTCAGATTGCATTGAGGATTCAACAAGATAGTGGCAGTGTCTATCACTACAATCATCCACCGAACAAACTTAAAAGATAATAAGTTCCAACACAATGCCATGACTCAAGGTTTAAATAATTTCAATCACAAAAAAATAAGATACAAAGAAACCCATCTCGCGATTAGTTCCTTAGACACCAGCTCCTCATCCTCCTTAATTTTGCTGTCAACTTCATCACACTCATGTATTTCCCTTTTCGGACTTCAAAGTCAAATCAATAACATGATGGAAGCTCACTCTCAAAATTCAAATACTCACTCATACAAGGCAGATTAATCACCAGGCAAATCTCAGTACGACTTTCAACATTCTTAAACTTCCAAGCTTGACTCAGAATCAATCTCACATGAGACTCCCACTCACTCATCCTTTCAAACTTACTTACTTATCTTTAAACTTCTCAATTCAATCACTCAAATTCATCACAATCGACCCAAGACTAACAATCTCATCCATCTACCAAGTCCTAACAAACTCAATTCTCCACAACCAAATTCAACCTTTAAAACAACTTTTCTTTCACATCAATCTTCTAATCACACCAATTTCAACCACATATCTACCATACATCAACTAATCAAACTTTCTCATACCCGATACAATTCGCAAGCAATCAGTTGTAAAATCGTTCATCATCTGGTCTACTGTCCTAAACCCTCGGTAGTACATAAGGTCATTATTTAAAGTTATATACATATGCATTACATAAAGAAAATTATGATAACAAGTACTCAACGTACTTTCAACAACATCAATACATCCTCAATACATCATTATATATCATCATAGTATTTACTTATTAAGTACATTAAAATCATTTCAAATTTAAGGGATACATCTAATTACAAAACAATACAAAACAAATAATCTTACCGGAGCCTTGCGGAGAAGTTGCGTGCTTTTGTAAAATATTTTCGACACCAAAGTTATAGTTTAGGACATTTTTCAAAAATCGACCTAATTCGCTATAACTAAAAAGCTCTGATTACCAATCTTTAACACCCCCAAATTACATTGCGCAGCGGAAATACACATTTGGGCTCTAAATACAAACATCGTTATACAAGACACTTTGAACCATCTCAAAATGATACATTTGAAATATAAAAGGATATAATTTAACCATTGTCTAAAACTTTCGATCCCATGTAAAAAAATTTAGAAATATCATAGTCACATTTAGGTCCCCCAAAGATTTTATTAAATCAACAAATAATTTACCAAAGTACATGGCCGTACATTATTATTTTTATGACAAAATGGAAAGAAATCTGTTTTAGACCAATCACCACAAAAGCAATCCGCAATCCTTCTCCAGCAAGCTCCATCAGCAATCCACTTCAATCACCTGAAATACATGCTTGAAATCATCAACACAATGGTTGAGCGAGTCTATAGGTTTTCCAAATCATCATTTGAGCACAAGATAAAAATCAATCAAGATCATTTAATAGAATTATCGTGCACATAATCTATTAGTCAGGCATTCTGGTATATAGCTATTGCTCATGACACCAACCCCTTAACTTAGTCACCCACGCCTAAAGCCGACATGACTAGATGAAATCCAGTGCCCCTACTAGGGTATCAGTTTCAAGGATACCACATTCTCATTCTCGTAAAATTATCCTTCCCAGCGGGTTACTCAGCGTAAAGCCCTGGTCTCAGATAGGGTTGTCAGCCTAATAGTACTATTATTAGAATAAGCGGCTATTCCCAACTCACAACATCAAGTCAGAAGATAGTAAATGGCTCATGAATTTAGGGACTTTTGCAACATAGGTACTTATACAATTTAATTCAACAAAGGCAACAAAGGCAACATTCGGGTCCAAACAATCAATCATGACTTGTGTTCATTTTACTTTCAAATAACATGTATCCCCCTCGCGGTTTTTAAAATCATTCAAAACAATTACAAAAGCGAGGCTATAGACTCACCTTGAGTAATAGCAGTAGCAAGACGACCTTCGACGATAGTTGATGCCCGATAAACACAAAACCGCAACCTATCAAATAAAGCACGTTCATCAATAATAAACTCGAATAAAATCCATACTTAATATCATCAAACTCAAAACAATAAAATCACAACCAACCCAAAATAAAACAATACAAGTGACCTATTACTCCCTTCTATATGTTTACTTTATTAGTCCATACACTCGATAAAAATCTACCGGTACATACCAAATGTACGAGCTCATATACCCTACTTAAACACATCAATTACTTATGATACTAATCAGAGATGTCACTTACTATATATAGAATGACCTGTTAAAAGCCCATCAAAAGATTTTACTTTTAAAGTTCCCTGCACGACACATCTTTGAACTACAAAAACCGGACAGTTTTACGTCAACAACTCATATAGTCTTTTTAACTTATTTATTTTACTCCGTTTACAAAACCGACACTCGACTTTGAAAATAGATTCACAACCCTTAGTTTAGAATCAAACATCAGAACTTGACCATTTTTACAACTCATTCTATAGTCCCCGAGATTCGATCCAAATATCGACAACAACTTCGGATTGTGTCGATACTCATCTCCCGGTACACGAATAATCAAAACATCATAACTTCGCGCTCGTTTGGAGCTAGAAGCTCTATCTTATATCAAATCAAAGCTAAAAGAATTCTCTACAACATCATCTTATTAGTTTAACCATTTTCAAACAGTAAGTTTTCTAAATTTACCTTTTACCTACTGATCTAAAATACATGTTTAAAAATCATGTTAAATAAAATTTTCAACCAATTTTAATCATTCTCATATGCCTAATATCACCGTAATACCATCACAAACAACTTAACTAACTCATAACACTCTTGGATGATCATTTAAAAATTACCCACTAAAAAATAATGAACATGCAACCAACAATTCTTGAATATAATAACAATAACACATATATACCATCATAAAAATGGATCAAACACCACTAGTTCATCAAGAAAATAAACTTCTTGAAAAGTTTATGCATGTGTAATAAAATTATGCCATTAGAATCATCATGAAATTTGCAAGATGGGATTATGATTAGTTTTTGAAGATTCAAAGTGAAAAATCAAAAACCATGGTGATTTTTATTATGGTGGTGGACGGCTAAACAAAGAACAAAGAGAGAGAGAGATTGAATTTTGTTGAAATGATTTTTTAATAATAAAATGTGTAAGTGGAAAAATGATTTATAGTGGTGGTGGTGGGTAGATTTTGCCAATTTGTGATAGTTTTGGTCTAAAATGCAATTAAAAAGTTTACAAGGTTGAAAATGTAAATTGTCAATTTTGAAAATGTTTAAGAGGCTCGGGTTTCGTAAAAATACTTTTCAAAAGTTAAAACGCACTCAAAATATGATGATAATATGATCCTGGTTCGACTTAATACGAACTTAAAATAAAAACGTCAAAAATATAAACATCGAGACAACAAATAATAAAACATAAAATCTCGGGCATCCGTCGATATCGTGGTCACTAATAATCCTCGCTATTAGTAAAAAGATAAAAATAAGACCTCCAACGTCGGTTTAAATAAAACCATCAATCGTCATTTCATTCAACTCATAAAAAATTTCAAAATTATTCGTAAAAATAATATTATATATATTAAATAAATGACCTCGGGTTTGGGTTGTCACAGTGTATGGTTTAAGTTTCGAGTTTCCGGTTCGTTCATGTCGAAGACTACAGTTGGAGTAGATAGTACAAGATTGTGATTCGGTTCGAGATCAGTTTCAGTTAGCTCAGATTGCTGAGATTTTAGTTTTCGTTTCAGAAACTAGTGTTTTCGTTTCAGCAGTTAGAGCAGCTATCGTCGTCAGCGGGCAGGCCGGGATGGCAGGTCATCTCGCTTTAAATTTCTGCATAGTTAGTGGATTCTGCTAGTGTAATGTTTGTAGTGTAATTTTTGGTTGCTAAATGCTTGTATTGCTTATTTGATATCTGCTCTTTGTTATTACATTGATTTACATGAGTTAGCTTTTATTAGAAACCTTGTTTTTTTACTAGAGTGTTTGGTTTTGAATCATTGTTGCTGTCATATTAAGTTTACAATTTGAGTGATAACATAGGAGTTCTTACAAGTCAGAAACAAGGTAAAACAAGTGAAGGTCGAAGATACAAGTCAAACAGTTTACATTGGAATTCAATGTTTGGGTTTAAGAGCTTAAGGTTTTAGCAGTTAGTTAATGCATTGTCATCACCTGAAATTAGTTCATCAACTAGTAGAGTTTTACTATTTTGAATACACTTGTTTTATAGCCTATTGATGTTGCTTAAAAGTAAGTTCAAAGTTATTTTTATAAGCTCAATAAAAGTTGTTGCAACATAGTAGTGGTGGTGTGAAGTATTTTGGTTTTTACTTCTCCACAGTAAGAGTTATAGTAAATTAAGTAGCTTTGGATTTGCATAAGGTAAAGTCATGAAATCTTTCGTTTGAGAAATAATGAAAAAAAATGAAGACTTTTTGGATTCAAATTTGAACTTGTAAGTCTGTTCCTCTATATTGCAAATTTGGTTAGTGTGCATGTTAGGTCCTTTGTCTTGGTTAAACACGTTACACTAACAGTCCTAGGAAGTTAAGTTATTTAAAAAGTTAGTTAAAATATGTTAAATGTGTTACATTTTGTCATTTCAAGTTAAATCAGATAATAAAGATATTAGGCTAGTAATAATTTTGGGCCTGAATATTAAAAAAATCTATGTTAATTTTATTAATTCACAATAGGGGTGCGTTCATTTCATTTCATTACAATACATTTTCAATTTCTATTTTTTTTTACATTTTTCAAGTTTTAAAAAATAGATTTTAGATTTTATAAAAAAAATAAAAATAGTTTTAATAGAAAAAATATAAAATAGATAATATTAAAAGTATAAAAAATTAGTTTTTACATTTTTAGAATAAACTTGCATTTTTTTGGCATTTTAATATTTTTGCATTTGTCCTTTTATTTTCGGTTAGCATTTTAATATTTCGCGTTTGCATTTTAGTTGTGCATTTTATATTTTTACTTTGTGACTTTTACTTGCGGTATTTGCACATTGTTTTTAAATAGTAAGTATACGTATTATTTTTACTTTTTACGTGCTTTGTGTCAAGTAGAAATAGATACCAAGTTCACTTTTATTAACCAAAAGCAAATTAAGTAGAAACGATAAAATAGGATATCAATTCGACACGAGTCGAGAAGAAATGATTATATTAAAAATAGGTTATTAGCGACAAAATTATTTCTTGACATTGCGATAGAATCATTTCTTGACATTGCGACATAATCATTTCTTGACAATGCGACAGAATCATTTCTTGACATTGCGAGATCATTACATTGCTAAATTTTGTTCGAGTACCTTTTAGACTTAGCCACTATCTATACTAGCCCCGGAACATAGTTTAGCAAAAAAAAAGAGTTTTTTGGTGGGAAAACCATAGTAAAACTTATTTTTTCCTAGACCATTTTTAGGGCATTTAAGCTTAAATTTCAAATTTTGGAGAAGCGAAAAATTTTTCGTCTAAAAATTCAAATTTTTAGGCCATTTTAGGTTTTATTTTTTGACAAAATTTTTCACTTTTCATAATTTTTTCCTACTATTTATTGGCTATTTTGAACTCGATTTCAACATTTGTCGATTCCAAAATTTTCGGTCTACCGTTATATCGGACTGAAGAATTTATTGTCGGACTGAGAAAAAATTTGGAATTTTCGGAATTTCAACGACAGCACATCACAACACATCTACAAAGATCCATAATCCATTCACAATCATCGATAATGTCCAACAACAGCTCGAATTCAGACACAAACGATCATACAATCAAGTACAAGATGCTGAAAGCTAAAGAGCGATGTTTGGAACATTTCAAGCAACTTCAGTCACACCTTCAAACTCTTTCAAATGAACTCATCAAAAGAACTAATATGGAATTCGAATACAACAAGCTATTAATCCTACTACTTGGTCAAGAGGTTGGGACATTCAACAACGCGTTCACAATCAGCATGAATCAACTTCACATGCAACTTGACAAAAATGATTTTCAAGAGGATGAATCCATGGCAGCCTTTTTAGTTCTCTACAACCAGTTTCAGCAATTCCTTGAGTCAAAGGACAAGGCATTCTATCTTTACAAGTTCAAAGAGAAACTCCGTCATCTGATGAGTTATGTCAAGCAGTCCATTGCTGAAAGAAAACGTCATAAACGACAATTTGAAAGAAGGGTGCATAAACGACTGATGCAGACGAAAGAGAGTAATGTCGATAGCTGTCAAGCATTAGATGCTTGTTCGATTGATACAGAAAGCAGCGGGACAAAATCAGAAACGCAGTACACCAGTAACAGCTAAGGGAATGGTCAAACAGCCAATGATGCTGATATCAGACCCATTTATGATGATGAGCCAATGGCTACGGTACATTTAAATGCTGAATTTGATGTTCCTCGACATACTTAGCAATCTGAACCCATTTTTGACACATATCTAATGGAAAAGGTTGATAGCAATACCACACCTGATTCATCAGATACGAGTACTAATGGAGGAGAGAGTACCCAGGATGTTGATTCTAAGATTCACGAACTTGAAATTTTGTTAGCTCAGAAGACGAAAGATTTTGAGGATGCCAAACCCGATTTTTCAAAGAAAAATACCAAATTTGAGGATTATTTTGAAAAACTTGAAAAAGAAAATGTTGTTCTTGAACAAATAGTGGATCGTAAGATTCAAGATTCCAACGCGGAAAAACAACATTTTGTGAAATAAATAAATTTGTTAGAATCAAAGTTGGCTTCTCATAATCAAAGTCCTCCGACTGCTTCATTAAGTGAAATATATGTTCAACCTATCGACACTGTAGATAGTAATGACGCGAATTCTGAGAACGACATATTTGACAATATGAACATTAAGTTAGAACAATGTGTCGCTCAATTACTTCTACAAAATGAGCAATTAAAGGCTCAGATTCAGGCAAAGGTTTTTGCACTGACAGCGGTGAAAAATGAATTAAGGAAGCTAAAAGGAAATAGTGTGGATACTAAGTTAGCAAACAGTCAGGCTTGGGGAAACCTCCTTCTCAACCATTCAGAAATCGCTCAGTTGCTGGACAACCGAATGCGTTTAAATCTGAACGACCCAAAACGTCCAACCCGAGGTTTGCATCCTAAGTTGACGTGAGAAGCAATTTTCCAAAACCAGTCACTCCACAATCTAGACCCTCCATAAGAAAATCCGCTTCTACAAAACCCGATCACATGAATGCTTCAAGCAACTATAGATCTAGCTCCAAGAACATGCCTAGGCGTAGTTCAAATGACACGGGTCATAAAAGCTATCTAGAAGATGCTAAGAATAAGACACAAGCAAGAGATAGGATAAAACCACAACCTACGAGCGATAATCACACATCTAGGAATTCTAGACACTTCTATGATGTGCACAAATCCGCTAACCTTAGGAACTCTAGAGCCTTCTCAGATACTAAGAACTTTGTTTGCACGAAATGTACACAATGCGTGTTTAATGCCATTCATGATGATTGTATCCCTAAAGTCCTGAACAAGGTGAACCAAAAAGCTAGAGCACCTCAAAGACGGAACCCTAAAGGAAATAGGTTTTCTCAAATTAAGTCTTCCGCTTTACATCAGAAACCTATGTCTCCTAGAACTTGTCTTAGGTGGATACCAACGGGTAGAACCTTCAAAACAATAGGTCTTAGGTGGGTTTTTACTAGAAAGATATTTCCCTCTAACGCGACAACGGTTCAAGGTGAACCCCCACGTGGTTCTCACAAAGATATCACTAACCCACATGAAAGCATACAAACTACTAATGAAAGTGCAGGTACCGACGTCACGGTTCAACGGGAACACAAAGGTCCAATATTTGTAACCCGTTCAACAAAAGACACTCTTAGAGTTTGGTTGCTGAAGAAGCAGATATCAGAGAAACAAATGTCTTGGGGGTTTAACAATTAAGCTTCTATAATGATTTACAGTCAAATTACAGGCTAGATTTTTTTGCCAAGTTATAAAATCTTATCGTCCGATCTCTTCGAATTGATTATTGGTAGAAAGTGCGACTCAGTTGTTCTTGGTGGAAGATAATTTTGGGTTGCTTATCTATTTTAAACTAATGGTAAAATGAAAATGTCGTTGAGTAAAATTAAAGATTTAAAATATAAACTAAAATTACGAGTTAAAAATAAATGATTGAAAACTTAAAGAAAACAAAATTAGAAAAACACTTGGTAAAATTAGAGATTTCGGTAAGCGTGTAGTTTTTGGAAATTAAAACGTGACAATTTTAAACTTAAAAACTTTGTAAAATCAAGAAATTTAACCCGTCGGAATGCCTGATCGGAATCTGATCGGAATGCATAAAAGAAATATAGTCGGAATACACCCTAATTGGAAATGCAATCGGAATATTAATAGAAACTTGATGTCGGAATGAGGAAAAACCCTCTAATCGGAATATCAATAATAACACCACAGATCGGAATGTGTAAAGAGATAGCAATCGGAATCCAAAAGGAATCCCAATCGGAATGATGAAACCCCTTTCCGATCTTAGTGATCGGAATACTAGTGATCAAATCATAAAGCAAAACCCTAATCTGATCAAGTGATCGGAATAAAGAGGGACTAATCGGAATGCCTAATCGGAAAAGGGTTTACCCTTTTCCGATTACCTTGTGATTCGAAAATAATCCAAGTTATAAGCTATGTATGATAAGCTAACACCAAAACTCACCAAATCAGCAATGAAATAAACTAAATAAGCTCGAATAACAACTTTTCCAACTTAAAATAAGCAATCTTTTAAATCAAACCATAAAAAAAATGAAACTTTTTAAGAAAGCTTTTAAAAAGTAAATAAGCTAAAAATGAAACTTTTTAAGAAAGCTTTTAGAAAGAGATTAATGAACAAAAAGCTTAACTTGAATTTGATTAATGAAAATCAAAAATACAAAAAGCTTAATCTTGAAAGATTAAAAGAAAGAAAAGATGAAAACTTAGTGAGAGAAAGTTTTGAACTTTCTCTCTCTTAAAACTAAAAAGGAAAAATGAAAAATTAAAACTAGCTAACTCCCCTCCTAATGTGATTAGGAGGGTATTTATAGGGAAAATGGAAAGTGCATGTGTGGTGTGCTTCCTTCTTTCTTTTCTTCTCGACTCGATTTAATTCTTTGTCTTTTCTCGACGTCGTCTCGGGATTTGAACTTGTCTTAATAATTTTCTTCTTTAATTTAGACTTGAGTTCTTCGACTTCATTAAACTTCCGTCTTTAGACTTTTTCTTCGATAAATCTTCAGAATATGTCTTGGACATCTGTTCTTTAAGCACTCTTGATCTCTTGACTTCGTCTTTTCTCGTTTTTTTCGATAAAAGCCCGTGAAAGCCCGTGTTTTCTTCCTTTTTCATCTTTTTGTCCTAAAACATAATAAAAACACAAACCACGCATAATTCCGACTTTTACGACATAAAAGAAAACGGTTTGGTCTTGTTAATATTGGAAATAAGTGGTAAAAGGATAAGTGTTTTCACACTTATTACATGCTGTAACTCGCGCTCAAAAGAAAGGAAAGTTCATCCCGATGATGACTTATCCTCGGAACGAGAAATTAATTTTTCTCGGTCACGGGCTTCTATTAAAACTATTCAAACTTTTTAAGCTCGTGTAAATGACTTCTATGCGCATTACAGATTAGGACTCGGACCTCAAATAAGGAAAGTTTATCACGGACGATAACTTATCCTTCTCAACTAGAAATTCATATTTCTCCGTCATGAGCTTCTCATAAAAACATTCAAAGTTTTTAAGTTCATGATAAACGACTTCTAAGTAAATGTCAGCTTATTAATCGGACTTCAACTTCAGGAAAGTTTATCACAGATGATAATTTATCCTTTACAACGGGAAATTAACATTTCTCGGTTATGAGCTAGTCACAAAACAATCAAAGTTTTGAGCTCATGAAAAAGGACCAGAAAGGTAAGTGTACGTTTCAGTGCGCTTTTCCTAAGAAATAGAAGAGAAGTATTCTATCATGATTATTTTAAACCGTTGAACACAATCTTTCAAGAATTTCTCAAAAGGTTTTTCTAAATCTTTCAAAATTGTGTGTTCAACACTCCCGTCCTCGTAAAATGGTTTTTATATCTCAAAAATGTCATATGTTATTTTGATCAATTTTTGAGGGGGAGCGTTTTAAAATTAAGCCTTTAATGTTGTTGGGTACATCTCAGATACTGTCATATTTTATGTATCCTACACATTCTGAAAACGGTTTAAATTTGTCATATGTAATATACCATATGAGATAAGGCATCTCAACCCCCTACCTCAACATATTTTATGGCGTCGTTTGTTCCAAAATTTTGTCAAATTTTTGCTTCAAGACACACATATATTGTTGAGGGGGAGCAAACCGACTATCAAAGTTCAATGATTCATGCATGCACACATGTTTCTCTCCCAATCGGTTTTTAGAAATTGTCATATTTTTGGGACAATCTAACATTTTCAGGTAGTAAATTATTTTCTTGTATATTATTTTGAAACTTATTTTTGTGTTGGTTTGTGAACTCACAATTTACGGGTTGAAATTAGGGCTTACGTGCATAATTTAACGTCCTTTACGACTAAACCGGAAACCCTAGGTTTACGTATTTACATTTTGAACTCCATTTTTTATGAGACAATTTTTATTAGATTCGTTTTGTGCCGTTGATTCATAATTTATAAAAACATTTTTTGTAAAACGACCCGAGGGCACGCAAATCGAGGAAACTAGAATCGAGGAGTACCCGTAAATTAGTGGGGATGAGACAAGTTAACACTTTCCCCACCCCCACTAAGGGGCGGCCAAGCTTCACCAACACACCCCTTGATGTGTCCATTTTATAACTAAACTAAGGGCACCTGTCCTTAGTTTTGTCTCAAAACCACTAAACCTTAAAACAACTAAATCACAAACTATCTACATTCATTTCTACATGCAAACTACTCCAACTATCTTTCTCTCTCTCTATCCTCCCTTTGCCGTCCACTCACCACCACAAAACACCACAATTTGATCAAAATTCTACCATGAATCTTGTGTTTAACTTGCACAAGATGAAAACCTTTTAAATTCTTGTTGATTTGAGGTGATCCTAATATCTACAAAGAAGTTGCCTTGGAGTCTAGGGCTGATTTTTCTCAAGGTGTTTATATATTTGGGTGATCTTGAAGGTAGTCTTGGTTTATCATAAGATTGGTTATCAAAAACCAAGTTTTATTCTTAACTTTCACTATCTTGGTTGGTAACAAGATCATTTCTTCCATTATCTTGTTATTTTGTAAATGTAATCTTGTATTTTCTTTATAAATGTATATGTAAATGATGATAAATGATGATCAACGTATTATGTGGGGATCTTGTGTTGATATATTTGGTTAAAAAGACTAAAATCTACATGTAAAGATGTTAAAATTTGGTTTAATTTATAGGCTGTATAAAACAGTAAGTAACCATATGATAACCTGATAAAATGACTTGGATTATTGAATATACAGTAAGATATATGATTTCTACATGTGTGGAGAGTTTTCCACTCAATGGAATCAATAAAATGAGCAAGATATGATCAAAATACTATTAAGGTTCAAATCTGTATAGTCTATTTTCGACGAATTATTAGGGATACTTAGAAGATGAATGAGCAGTAGCTAAACAGGAGTTATTTGTATAACATATTATGTAGTTTGTGCTGCCCAAATTTGAGCTTTTATCTCCTTGTAGAACTCAAGATATGGCAAAAATGGTGAAAGTGATTTTGATAATCAGAGTTGGAAATAAAAGTATATAATATAAAATAAGCACTCAAGTATTATATAAAATACATATATAAAACCCACTAACTTATGATAATAATTATAAAATAAGTTATATACTATGATAAATAAGTATGACATTTTTATAAAAGTACAAACTCAAATATTTCTAAAGTTATAGAACTATATATAAGTTTTACGTCTTTTCGGCTAAAAACCGAAAGATTAACATTTTCGTCAAATAAAACATAGACGGTCGGACCCGTCTAATGTAAAATTTTGATAACTCATCTACTGATATGTAAGTACATTTTACAAGTAAAAACCGATAAAAACCCGAGCTTTATAACTTATGGACATTAACGGGCCAAAGTAGCCTTATTGGACTATTAGCCCGACTAGTTTGGCTAAACACTAATGGACTTACTCATGGGATTAACCCACTTGGGCCCAAAATATGAGTATAGGCCTAATATTAAAAGTATAAATGGACAAATATATGTATTGGGCTTTTAATGGGCTTGTTGGGCCTTAATATGTAAACAAGTTAAAACTAGTGTAACTAGTCTAAAAATTTACTAACACATAACACTATAATATTGAATGAAGAGATAAAATCCCACTTGATCAGCATCATACTTATAATATTCATCATATATATACATAGCCATTATTTTTTTAAAGTCATTGGACAAGAGTCTAAGACGAGTATTATTTATATAGCTTTCCGTGATTGAAGCTGTAAAACCCGCATCCTTTTACCATGAATAGTACCCTTAAGATCGTACGTACTAGATTAAAACTTTCCTATTATAGCATTATTACGATTACGTGTTAGGATTTTACGTATTACGTACGTGTTAGAACATGATAAGTATTTACTACGCACGAGCATGTAATAATTATTTGACAATAATTAATCACGAACATGCGATCATGAAATCATGAACGTAATTAAATCACGAACTATTATTAATGACGTATATATATTTATTACGAGCGTAATTAAATATATTAGGTCACGGTAATTACTTAACGAGAACACACAAAACGCGAACACAAATAAACACGAACGAATAATTAAACATCGAGACACGGAAAACGGTATGCGTACCCCATTTGGGGGCCCCTACCCGCGGCAACCATAAGGAGATGGGCCAAGCCCATCTCAAAATTCACTAAAGAGGGGTTATGGTAAAATTAGCTAGTCATTTTCACTTTACAGAAGATTAAAACAAAAACCTAAAAAGTTTCTTCTCCTCCTCTTTTCTTTTTTTGGCCGCCGAATACAAACACACCAAAGGAGGTGATTGTTTGTTTTTGATATTGGTTTTGGTGCAAGTGTTCGTGTTTGTTCATCCTCGTTTAAGATCCACGCATTCGGTATATTATTTTTATCCTTTTTCTTTTTGATTTTGATCTAATAATTAATTAAGAACATGATGTTTTTAAAACCTAATTAAAAACATAGATCTAAACATGTAAATGGCTTTTGGAGAAATAAAAAAGGGTGTTTTAGGGGTGTTTGTTTTGGCCGGCGCCTAAACCGAACCCCAAGGGGGTCTCGGTTTGGCTACTCGACCACCACCGAGACCATATGGTCTCGGTTGGGTGGTGTGGTTCCCACGGCAGCAGCAAGACAAGGGGAACCCCGAAGTGGTTCGGGGTATGGTGACGATTTCATGTCCGGTTCATGGGTTCTAGTCAAGATCCGGTTCACGGTATATGTTAAGATTATTTTTTTTATAATCATATGTAAAATTAAATTAATAAATATGACATGATTAATTTAAAAAACATGACTTAGGTTATATTAATTATTAAAATCGTGAAATTGTTAACCTAAGTATTTTATATTTTCTAGACTTATAATTAATTAATTATTTAAAAACCATGGTTATAACTAATTAATTAACATGACTTAGGTTATATTATTAATAAATAATAATAACGTTTTAACCTAAGTATTTAACTTTATATAATTAAAAATATGATATACTTTAATTAAATATTTTAACCTATAGTTTATTTAAATTACATGAAATAATTAATAAATTATACATTATATCATTATGACTTAGAAAATAATCATGAAATCACTTAGGCTTATATACTTAGCTTATTTAACCAGCTTATATCTAATTATGGAAACTTTCAATTTTTAGAAACTTATTTAATTAAGGCAACTAATCTATTTATGGGAACTTTCTATTTTTAGAAACTATTTAATTAAGGCAGCTGATCTATTTATGGAAACTTTCTATTTATAGAAACTTATCTATTTTAAGCAGTAATTCTATTTTTGGAAACTTTCTATTTTTGGAAACTTTCTATTTTTGAAACTTTCTATTTTTTGTAACTTTCTATTTTTGGAAACTTTCTATTTTTGGAAACTTTCTATTATTGGAAACCTGCTATTATTGGAAAGTTACTTATTATTACACAGTAAGTATAATAATACATGAAATACCAGGAATACTTAATCAGAATAGACAGAATATAAGATAAACACAGTTTAAGGCTTTAAACAATAAAACATGATATGGACGTATAAAATAAGCTAAGACATGATATAAAACCAGTTACGTATTTATTAGTCAGATACTTATTCACATATGTATTCATGTAGCATTAGTGATACGGATGTAGGATTCATCTCAGTTCGTCTTATTCGTTCATTGGACATAAGGTACGGATTCCCGTCCTTTCAGTATGGACATTCTTTCCTTATTTGGATTCCCCGTATGCAGCCAAATGTTTTCCCGTAGTATAAGTTTATATGTTTGACTTGCTTATGTTTAATTTAGAATGCCCATAGCCATATACATACATGACCAGCTTCACCTAGTTATGGAGGTACCATAACCATAACATTAGAGGCACTGATGTTATGACTTCACCACGGCGGAGTGATTGCTCGTGGTGTCCCTTCAGCTTTTGGCCATCTTATTATATTTATCATTTGGGGCGTATGGGTGCATCCTAGTTACATGTTTCAGTCAGGATTTCATGGTGAATGTGGTGTGTGCCTTGCATCTTTCACAAGGAGCTGATCCCTCCTACCCAAACCAGTATATTAAATTAGAGGCAGCCCCTCTAATTTGTATGATGAGGTCACCCCTCCAAGTATTCATGTACGGTGGATTTTCATGACCTATACTGGCTAATGGTAAAATATGTTAAACAGTGTTTTTACAAGATAAACATAAGGCTTTTCAAACCATAAAACCAGTTTTATCAAGACTTAACCAGGTTATTCGGGACATAGTTTCTTCCGCTGTTGTATGTTATATGCTTATCCTATTCATTCTTTATTGTACATCCATGCACTGAGCGTATTTCTCAGCCGTTTTCCTTTTCTATGTTCCCAAAACGGCAGGTACTCAGGGACGCTCGTAGACTTTAAGCGTACGTGCATATAGACGGGAAGCTTCCTAGCCTTTCTTTACTTTATGCATTATCTTTCCTTTGATACATTTTCTATGGACATTGTTTAGTCCTTTCCTTTACTATAGTTATGTTTGTGTGTGTTGAGCTTTACTTTTGGACTACCGATGTTTGATTCCGGTATTTTCCTTTTATGGTCATGTAATGTTTAGACATTTTTCCTTGTATGCTTTGATGACACACCATAATTACGCGTGACATTCCATTATCAAAATGGGGTGTTACAATTATGGTATCAGAGCCAAGGCTTCGACCTGTAGGCTCTCAAAATATGACCTGTGATTAGTGGGTAGTGACTATGGTCCTCCTAGAACTAATAGTTGTTTTCATGCATTCATCATTTTTATGCATACATATATATGTCATTGTCGCGGATATATGACTAAGTAATGGTTGGTACAGGACTGGCCCTATTTAGTCGCATGTGTTTTATCGAAACTTTTAAATTTGGGACCAACCCATAGGCGTCCCCTCGCCATGTCTTTTGTTTTGGGTGAACTGACCATAGGCGTTCACTCTCGAGCATACAAAAGTTTTCATAAAACTGCATCATGCATTCATACACGAAATTTTCTTGTATAAATTTTTTCTCTTGAAATTTTGGTATATTTTTTTTCATGTATATATATTTTATGTTTTGATCTGTTTAATCATATGTTTTATGTTATACTGTCAGATGGTTCTCACACGCGAACAGGAACAGCTCAATGTTGCAATTCAAGCTGCTATGCATGCTTTGCTTCCTCAACTGAGGAACGACATCAGGGCTGAAGTTCAAGCTGCCAACAATCAGCAGCATAATCAGGCACCTCCTCCTCCTCCTCCAGTGACATTAGCAATATGGCTGGAGAGATTCAACAAGCTTCGTCCTTGAGCTTTCGAGAAGACAGATAGTCCTAGTGATGCTGAAAGTTGGTTGGCTCACATCGAGAAGATTTTCAATGCTATGGGTTGTGACCCCGCTTACAAGGCGAGGTTGTCATGCTATCGGTTTGAAGGCGATGTGCTAAATTGGTGGTTAGCGTTGATGCAGTCTGAGGGTGGTGACGAGTGGGTTGCTGGTTTAACTTGGGCTCAGTTCAAGGACAGGGTGATGGAGCAGTTCTTTCCCAAGGTTGAGGAAGACAAGCTCAAGAGAGAGTACCATGGGATCCGACAGAGAGCTGGGGAGAATAGCAACGAGTTTATGCAGCGCTTTCTTCGCTTAGCTGGTTTCCTTGGTGCAGCAGCAGGTACTCCTGAAGAGCAGGCACACCACTTTAGGTGGGATCTTCGCACATCGGTCGCGAACAATCTGGTGTGTGCTACGTTCAACACTGTAGCACAAGTGGCCGATGCAGCACGTAAGCTGGAGATGCTGCAGGAGAGAGATGAGTTCGGGGAAGCTGAGAGACCCGACAAGAGGTAAACATTCGTATTCAACCGGTGATCTACCCGTATTCTTTCCATATATGTCAAATATTCATCTCTTTAAATGTATCTTCCAGGCAGAAAACTAGGGACCGGTGTCAGCCGGCTTCTCAGCAGCAGCCTCATAAGCCCAAAGGAAACGGTCAGACTAACGACCGTTCTGCTACGGATAGACGTGGCGGTAATGATAATTACCGTAACAACGCTGGACACTCCAACAGCAGCAGGTCCTAATACTTACGAATTTTCTTATGATTTCATGTTATAACTTATATTCTGACACTTTAGCAAAACTTCTACCAGGAACCATGGAAACGGTAGGGACCAGAACCAGAGAGGTTCACAGCCTAGCTGTCCAGCCATCACTGGTATTCAAGTCTTACGATTATCCGCATTGTCCTTTGTACCCTATTATCATGTCCAGCCATCACTTGCTGGAGGATTTACTCATCCTCTTTGCTCTACTTGCCACCGTAGGCACCCAGGGCCATGCCGTCGTAACACAGACGCATGCTTCAAGTGTGGTCTTCCTGGCCACATCATGAAGGATTGCCGTAAGGGCGAGTTGGAGGGTACATCGGGACATGCTGATTCAAAGCCGCCTCCTACCACCGGGCGTGTCTACACGACATCTCGAGACCAGGCCAACAAGTCTACAGGTACCATCACTGAAATCTTGTATATGTATGGTCAAGCTGCATGTGTTCTTTTCGATACGGGTGCTACTCACTCGGTTATTTCTACTGCTTATGCTAAGAACATTAGGATGCTCCCCATGCCACTAGAGAATAGGCTTACTATTTCCACGCCTTTTAGGGACTCTGTATTAATCACCCATGTATACAAGAGTCTTCCCCTAGAATTTGACGATAAGGTTCGACCTATTGACGCACTTCCGCTGGACATGAATGACTTCGACATGATTTTGGGAATGGATTGGCTATCCAAGCATCATGCTACCATAGACTGCCATTTATATCGATTTATCTTCGTTGATGTTAATGCACCAGAGTACATTCATAACGGGTTCATACCCGGACGGTCTGTACAAATCATATCTACCCTGCAAGCACGTGCACTACTGTCACATGGCTGCGAGGGTTATCTAGTTACGGTTCACGACATGGATGCTGAATCTCCATCAATTCAGGATCAACCTATAGTGTCGGAATTCCAAGATGTTTTTCCAGCAGAACTTACGGGTATACCACCTGCACGAGAAGTGGAATTTAGTATCGAGCTTATACTAGGAGCTGAACCAATCTCCAAGGCTCTGTATCGCATGACTCCCATAGAGCTGAAGGAGCTGAAGGATCAACTGCAAGAACTTCTTGAACGAGGTTTCATTCGACCGAGCGCATCTCCATGGGGCGCCCTGGTCTTGTTCGTTAAGAAGATGGACGGCAGTATGCGTCTTTGCATAAACTATCGCGAGCTCAACAAGATTACTATCCGTAATAGGTATCCACTGCCACGTATAGACGATCTATTTGACCAACTCCAAGGGGCCAAACACTTCTCCAATATTGATCTTAGGTCCGGCTATCATCAGCTACGGGTCAAGGAGCAGGATATCGCCAAGACTGCTTTTCGTACCCGCTATGGCCACTACGAGTTTGTAGTTATGCCATTTGGCCTGAAAAATGCTCCATCAGTGTTCATGGACTTGATGAACAGAATCTTTCATGAATTTCTGGACAAGTTCGTCATTGTCTTCATCGATGACATCCTGATTTTCTCAAAGTCCAAGGAGGAACACGAAGACCATCTTCGTACAGTACTACAGATTCTTCGCCAGAAGCAGTTGTATGCTAAATTCTCTAAGTGTGAGTTCTGGTTAGACAAGGTAGCATTCTTAGGTCACATTGTATCAGCAGATGGAATCACTATGGATCCAGCGAAGGTTGAGGCCATTACTAAGTGGCCAAGGCCGACATCAGCGACGGAAGTCCGCAGTTTCTTAGGCTTAGCTGGCTATTACCGTAGGTTCATGGATAACTTTTCCCGCTTAGCACTACCTTTGACCAAACTGATGCGGAAAGGGGAGAAATTCGTTTGGACTGAAGAACGAGAGAAGAGCTTTGAAGACCTGAAGCAGAAGCTAGTATCTGCACCTATTCTTACTCTCCCATCTGGTACGGGTGGATTTCAAATCTACTGCGATGCATCGGGGAAGGGACTTGGCTGTGTTCTCATGCAACATGGGAAAGTGATCGCGTACGCTTCACGACAGCTTAAGCCTTATGAAGAAAATTACCCCACGCATGACTTGGAACTTGTTGCAGTCGTGTTTGCATTGAAGATATGGAGTCACTACTTATATGGAGAATCATGTGACATTTTCACGAACCACAAGAGCTTGAAGTATATCTTCACTCAATGTGAATTGAACATGAGGCAGAGGAGATGGTTAGAGCTGTTGAAGGATTATGACATTAATCTACAGTATCATCCCGGAAAGGCAAATGTAGTAGCAGATGCTCTTAGCAGGAAGTCCAGAATGATCAACGGCATTAAAATCGAAGAGGAAATCATAAGAGACTTGGAGCGACTAGACATCGAGATCATGTTACGTGGACAGCACGGTTACTGGGCTAATCTTAGAGTAGAACCCGAGTTACTCTCTAAGATCAAGGAAGCTCAGAAAGATGATGGAGAAATCTGGGCGATAGTACAAAATTTAGAGAAACAGACGGAATTCAGAGTAAACGCAGATGGTATCTGTTGGAAATACGTGTTACGTATATAGAAAGTCTCGGTCACTCCAACAATGTAGTTATAGGCTCGTACTAATGTTAAGTTTCATATATTAAATATCCCGACCCATGAGCATGTTCATGGACCGGAAGCCCAAGTCCATTAAGGACTTGGGGTATTTAAACCTCTTTCCACCATGGAAAGAGGTGTTGGTTGTTCATTTTATACTTTTCAATATACAAGTTTCTTTCACTTCTCTCTCTAAGTTTCTCTCTCTATAAAAACATCAACCCTCTTGATTCATAAAGATTATCAATATTCTTCAATTGGTATCAAGAGCCATGGGATGAAATAAAGATTGGTTTTGTGTTGTTCATACTTTTTTAAGTGTGTTCATGTGTTTTTGATCTACATATCTTCTAAATAGTTCTAGTAACGATTTGGTGATATTCGTTTAGTTAGAATCACGTTTTTTCAAGGTAAAAATCCTTTCTTTTTTGGTGATATCAAGTCTCGGACTGTTTTTTAGGGATACGATCTGACTTTGTGTTTGCATAAACCCTGGGGGTTTCTACTTGCGATCCTTAGTCACGATCCATTGTTGCGATCATAACTTAGATCCACGCTACGATCTACCATTACGATCACGTAGTACGATCTATAGGTACGATCCACCATTACGATCAAGAATCCATTGCTTAGTACGATCCATGAGCACGATCCAAAGTACGATCTATACTTCGATTGCTTAGTACGATCAGGTAGCTACGATCCGGGTAAGATCACGTTCGCTACGATCAGGGTACGATCAGTCTCGCTACGATCAGGGTACGATCAGTCTCACTACGATCAGGTTAAGATCACGTTCGCTACGATCAGGGTACGATCAGTCTCGCTACGATCAGGGTACGATCAGTCTCACTACGATCAGGGTACGATCAGTCTCACTCCGATCAGAGTATGATCAGGATAGGGGAGTACGATAGCTCACTAAGATAGGAGAGTACGATCGCAACACGATTTGGGAGTCCGATTATAGTACGATCAACCATAGTTTTTCAACACTTAGAGGATTTTCCACCTTTGTTTTTATTTGGAGACATTAGCAAAAAACACACAATCAAAAGATCTTAATATCTTTTGTTAAACAACATTAAAACATATAATCTTATTTCATTGTTCGATCATCTTTGATAATCTTTTTTTAAGGGATCACAAAATTAATCCGAGTTCATTAATGCCTCAAATGACATCACTTACGGATATTTCCGTCATTACGAGAACGGATAATCGCCCTCCAATGCTCATTAAAGAAGTCTTTGAAGCATGGCAAGGCCGTATGATGTCAAACATTAAGGGAAAACCGACATATGGGAGGCTTATGGTCAAGTCAATTCTAAATGGTCCACTTGATTATGGTACCATCGTTGATAACAATGTGACTCGACCACGGGAGTTTGAAGAACTTACAGCAGCTCAACAACTTATTGCCGATGCAGACGAAAAGGCTCTTCAAACCATTCTCCAAGCTCTTCCACATGACATTTATCGAATGGTAAGTCAATATACGGTTGCAAAGGATTTATGGGAACGTCTAAAGGTTTTGCTACAAGGTACGTCTCTTACTAAACAGGAACGGGAATGTCAGTTGTATGATCTGTTTGATAGGTTCACGTACAGTCCAGGGGAAACGCTTCACGACTACTACTTCAGATTCACTACTCTCATGAATGATTTGAATGTATACAATCTCGTGATTGCTCCATTCCAGGTTAACACCAAGTTTTTGAATACTTTACCTCAAGCTGAATGGGGTGAGTATATTACCGATGTTAAGTTAACCAGGGATTTGCATAAGTGCAATTTGGATCAACTCTATGCTTTTCTCCAGCAGCATGAGAAACACGTGATCATGCACCGTTCACCTCGAGGTATGTACCCTGATTCTCTAGCATTGATGGCTAATCAACCAAGTTTGTCATATAACAACACTCCTTATATCATGGGACACCAAGCTTATCATCCATCACCGTACCTGACTCCAAGCTTCCCCCAATATTCAATTCTACCTCAACTACCCACCTCACATCAACAATAATATCGGTTTAATGCACCTTTGTCTCAGACAGAACCACAAGTATCACAATATGCCTCACAACCTCACCCATATTCACCAGCAAGCATTGCACCTTATACTCAGTCATCATACCCTTCTTATCAAGAAAATGCAGCATATCCATCAAGCTATTCTGATCATATGAGTATTCCTTCTAGTGCTTATGCCGCTCAAAAAGGCTAAGCATTGTATTGTGATAATGATGAAGTTCCCATTCCTGAATTCAAACAAGGAACTGACCCGGTTGAAGTGTTAGCCACTATGTCTGCTTATCTCACAAGGACATTGAGCAAACGAGGATTTAGAGGACCAGCTCCTACTAACAATCAGCTGAGGAATTCATCCAATTCTCGACAACAAGCTACCATTGAGAATGGCAGGGTAATGGTTCAACCTATACAACCTAATCAGGGGAGACCCACTACATCAACCACCAATGTACGCATGGTCAATCCTGCTCCAATGGTCAAAACTCCTCCACGGGCTAATTCCACAGGTAAGTTGAGAATGATTACATGCTACAACTGTAAGGAAGAGGGTCACATGTCTAGGGATTGCACAAAACCCAAGAGGAGAAGGGATGGTCAATGGTTTGCAAAGAAGATTTATTTGGTGAACGCTCAGGCACAAGGACAGGAACTTGATGAAGAGGAGCTTGCATTTCTTGCTGATCCAGGGATTGTGGAACAAGAAGTTCTCACTACACAGAATGCAGCATACCAAGCAGATGATCTAGATGCTTACGATTCAGACTGTGATGATCTTCAATCTGCTCAGGCAGCTCTTATGGCAACTATCTATAGCTTTGGGTCAGATAAAATATCTGAGGTACCTACTAATATCACTGATACTAGTATTCAACCACATCAAGTTGGGCAAGAGGGTGCTGATCCGAATGAGTCTTCGGTGGTGAGTCTTTCAAATGAGGAGACAATCAATGATAGCAATATCAATGCAAGTCCCCAAACTTTGAGTGAATCACAACCGGGAGTCATTTCACATACGCATACTCTTGCTCAACAAGATTTGGTCATGGTTCCTGCAAAATTACTTAGCCAAATGAATACTGCACTCTTAGAAACCCTAGCTAAGAATAAAAATTTGTCTGCTGAGCTTGCCTTGTGCAACGAAAAAGTTCAAACTTTGGAATTAGTTCCTTCGTCCAATGTTCTAACAAATCCCGAATATGATCATTTTCGAAACAAACAAATGGGTCATTTGCAAGAAATTGAAATCTTAAGAGCAGATCTTTCCAACGAACTTAAAGAAAAAGAGTTTGTGGTCACTAATTTTCATAAACTTCAAACGGATTTTGAATTACTCGAGTCTAAAAAGAATGAAATGGAAATTAATGCGGCTAATAAGATTAGAAGTTTAGATTATTTGCTTTTAAGACAATACGCTGCCTCTCAACTAGTGCACTTATTTGACGCATCATTTAGAGAATTTAACTTATCGCGTCAAAAAGACCTTCCCCCTAACGCACGGTATGCAAGACAAGCTTTTATCCATAGTCCAAGACTTTATAATGCAACCCAATTAGGATTGGTCTTAGATCCGATTGTTATTTTTGAGGATCACACAAATAAGGATCTAGTTGATGTGAATCGGTCATACAACTTTGCAAAATATCCCCAGTGTGATTATTTTAAAATGAATCAGGAGCTTGCAAAAACGGACTTTAGAATTCGCTTCCATATGGATAAAGATCTCATCACAGCACCAACCTACATGTTAAATGAAGAAAACCCTAGTACACTTCCTACACTTGTCAAAATGGAAGGACCTAAGGAAATTCCAAAGGATCTTCCACATGTTAGCACTGTATGGATAAACTTGCAAGAGATTAATCAATACTTTGCTAGTTTTGACAAGGTCATCCGGGAATGTACGACTTCAAATGGCCTAAACGCCGGAGAATGGGCTTTCAGACACATGAACGAGGTGTTTAAGAATGAGATCAATCCGTTTGTCAAAAGTCTAAAAGGAAGTTTTGCATCTCTTTAGGAAAATCTCGAGTTTGAAATTAAGTTCAAAAAGTGTTTTATGAAATGGACACCGCTTACGAACTATAAATAATTGAAAAGGAAAAGATTTTATCCGAATATGACCGATTCTTGTCCCAAGTAATTTCGTGTGATGTGCTTACTACTGTGAATGTTAATTATTCGAATGAGCTTACATCCGCTATGATTAAATGTGATGCTGTGAATATATGTGATGATGTGTGTGATCTCTCTATAAATTCTTCTGATACTGTAAATGATGTGTGTGATCCTTGTTATTGTGGATGATTTCTCCAGGTTTACATGGGTTATATTTCTACGTACAAAGGATGAAGCACCGAAGGCTATCATCACTTTTCTGAAATTCATTCAGGTACGTTTAAATACTACTGTCCGCCGTATTCGCACAGATAATGGAACAGAGTTCGTCAACCAGACTCTTCGTGATTACTATGAAGAAGTTGGTATCTCACATGAAACATCCGCTGCACGTACTCCACAACAAAACGGTGTCGTTGAAAGACGGAATCGTACGTTTATGGAAGCTGCTAGGACTATGCTGATTTATGTGAACGCTCCATTATTCTTGTGGGCAGAAGCTGTATCTACTGCATGTTTCACCCAAAACCGCTCTATCATTCGGAAACGCCATGGAAAAACACCTTACGAGCTTCTACATAATCGTAAACCCGATGTTTCATTCTTTCATGTGTTTGGTGCTCTTTGCTATCCAAACATTAATAGTGAGAACTTGGGCAAACTTCAACCGAAAGCCGATATAGGTATTTTCATTGGTTACTCACCCTCCAAGAAATCATACCGAATTTACAACCGTCGTCTTGGTAAGATAGTAGAAACTATGGACGCAGATTTTGATGAGCTGACAACGATGGCTTCTGAGCAACGCAGCTCTGAACCCGCGCTTCACGAGATGGAAACCGGTGCTATTAGTTCCGGATTAGTTCCCAATAATCCTACTTCTACATCATTTTTACCACCTACAAGGCCCGAGTGGGATAAACTATTTCAACCGTTGTTTGATGAATTCTTTGATCCCCCAAGTGATGAAGTTCCAACACCTGTAGTGAGAGCTCCAATCCCTGAAGTTGTTGCTCAAGCTAATGAAGATTTATCCAATGCATCTTCAATTAACATTGAACCGGATGCAACTCTACCAAGTAATTCTCAAACTACACCTGAATCTTCACCCCTACTTGTGCCTAATGATGTTGAAGAGGATTCTATTGATCACGATTTGGAATATGCTCACCTACAAGAGCTTCCATTCTTTGGTATACCGATACCTGAAAACCCTTCAGCCGCGTCTACCTCAGAAGAAGATCCTACAATCGTTCACTCCAGAACACCATGGATTGAAAATCACAGCACCAAATGGACAAAAGATCACCCAATTAGGAATATTATTGGAGGTCTCGATCGACCAGTCTCGACACGCCATCAACTATAAGAGAGTGCACTCTATTGCTATTTTGATGCATTTCTCTCCGAAGTTGAACCTAAAAACAGGCAACATGCTATGACTCAATCATCTTGGATTGAAGCCATGCAAGAGGAACTAAATGAATTCCAAAGACTTGAGGTATGGGAATTAGTTCCTCTCCCTGACAAGGTAAACATCCTTACTTTGTTGTGGGTTTATAAGGTTAAACTCGACGAGATGGGTGGAGTCTTGAAGAATAAGGCTAGATTGGTTGCTAGAGGATATAAACAAGCCTTGGGTATCGACTTTGAAGAATCTTTTGCTCCTGTTGCAAGATTGGAGGCTATTAGACTATTCCTTGCGTATACTGCTCATATGAACATGATCGTCTATCAAATGGATGTGAAGACGACATTTTTTAATGGTGAACTAAGGGAAGAATTCTATGTTAGTCAGCCGGATGGGTTCGTTAGCACAGAGTTTCCTAATCACGTGTACAAGCTTAAGAAGGCTCTCTATGGGTTGAAACAAGCTCCACGCGCGTGGTATGATCTCCTTTCAACATATCTCATTTCGGAAGACTTCTCCAAAGGCAAGGTTGACCCCACTCTATTCACTCTCAAGGAGGACAACGACATGATACTGGTACAAATTTATGTTGATGATTTAATATTTGCTGCCTCTAACATAGAATTGTCAAACCATTTTGAGAAGATAATGTCCACACGCTTTCAGATGTCAATGATGGGAAAAATTTCATTTTTCTTAGGATTACAAATTTCTCAGAACCCCAGAGGCATCTTTATTAATCAATCCAAATATGCTCTAGAATCATTAAAGAAATATAACTTTGAGAATTGTGACCCCGTGGATACTCCAATGGTGGAGAAATCCAAGTTAGATGAAGATAGGAATGGGACTATTGTCGATCCAAAACTCTACCATGGGATGATCGGCACCCTTCTCTATCTGACTTCTAGCAGGCCTGATTTGCAATTTGTCGTATGCATGTGTGCCCGGTATTAGGCTCGGCCTACCGAAAAGCACCTACATGTTGTTAAAAGGATCTTTCGGTATCTCAAAGGAACACTTCATCGTGGTCTATGGTATCCGAAAGATTCCTCTATTGCTTTGATATCATACGCAGATGCCGATCATGCTGGGTGTCATGACACGAGGCGTAGCACTTTTGGGTCTGTGCAACTCCTTGGAGACAGATTGATTAGTTGGTCTTCAAAAAGGCAGAATAGCGCTGCAATTTCTAGCACGGAGGCTGAATATATTGCCATGTCCGGTTGTTGTGCTCAAGTCCTTTGGATGAGATCACAACTAACTGACTACGGTTTGGGATTCAACAAAATCCCGATGTATTGTGACATCAAGAGCGCCATTGCCCTTTGCTGCAACTACGTTCAACACTCCCGGGCAAAGCACATCGACATTCGCTACCATTTCATTAAAGAGCAAGTGGAAAACGGAGTGATCGAGCTGTATTTTGTCACCACTGAGTATCAGCATGCAGATATGTTCACCAAAGCCTTAGATCGAGGACGAATCGAGTTTTTGATCGACAAGCTTGGCATGAAATCATTCTCTCCAGCGACTCTCAAAGAGTTGGCAGAAGAATCAGTAGAATAGTGGTGGTAAACTATTCATGCGTATCCTTTGTTCGTGATCATGTATATTATCGTATATATATAAACCACAAAAGAAAAATACAAAAATATTAAACCTAGAAAAACCATAAAAAAATATAAAACCAAGAAAACCATAAAAAATATAAAACCAAGAAAATCCAAAAATATTGTTATTTTTATTTTCAAATCGGGCATGTGTTTTAGTACGGTAATATTTACGGCTTTAGAAATGCCGATTAATATTGACACGGTGCCATAAATAGAGTCCGTATAAAAGTTGCACAAGTTTTAAAAATGCCCATTATGGCTTGTAGTTATTTCAGACTGCAACCCGCTTTTCGCATTAAAGTCACATATTTCTTTTGAAAACGTTGGCTCACAACGGGAATTAAGTTTCTCGGGCAAGGTCTACTTTAAAACCTTGTAAGGGACCAAGTTTACTTTATAACTTGGTCTAACACAAATTTGTGTACGTTTCAGTGCACTTATTTTGTCTAAATAAGAGAAATCTTATTGCCACCAGAATCGTTCTATAAAATCACTAAACCGAAAAACCTCTTCTCGTATATTTGTTCTTCTAAAAACAATGACTACAGCTCTTTAAATAGAAAACTTGTCTATGTTTAAGGGGGAGCAAATATTATATTGCTTTTGGAATTAAAATTCATCTTCAAAAAGGATTTTCAGAAACTATAAAACCAGCCATTCTCATCTCTATATGCTTTGTTATATTATGTGGCTTGAGGTATTGCCTGTTTGAAATTACGCTTTAGGAGTTTGTTGTCGTGTTTTCTTTTTAAGATAAGACGTTACAGGTTTAGGTGTTAGCTATTTCACGTGTTGTTACATGTGTTGGTTAAACATTTTACACCTTGGGGGAACACAATTGCAAACTTGCTACTAAGGGGGGACCAAATTGCAATTTATTGCAACTTGGTTTGACCACAGTCAAATAAATATCCCACCCCCCTCGTTTGTCTGTCTTCACAGAAACTCAAAACACACACTCTTCCGCCATTGTTATAGCTTCATACCCCATCTTATCGTGCCTTTGTTTATCTATGATCTAGGTATAACTATATTCATTTATGCTTATGTTTGTTAGATGTTTATATCTCATGCTCATATCATTAACTCATACAAATATCCATACGAATCTGAACCAATTTAGGGTTTCTTGATTGTTGATAAAAATGATTTTTTAGAGCTGGGATGTGTTCATATTGCCTAGATATACATTGGATATTAACAGGTTGGCTTATAACATCGTCCTTGTCCCGTAATTACTCAATTAAGATTTACCCTGGTTTTATCACCAAGAATACGATCTATAGCTACGATCCATTCTCATCGCATTGATTGTGATGGCTTTACTACAATCCACTCGCTGCGATGGCTCATTACGATGGGCCTGTTGCGATGGTCCATTGCGATGGATCGTTGCGATGGTTCATTGCGATGGATCGTTGCGATGGTCCGTTGCGATGGATCGTTGTGATGGTCCGTTGCGATGGATCGCTGCGATGGTCCGTTGCAATGGATCGATGCGATGGGTCTGTTACGATGGCACCAATGCGATGGTTCAGTACGATCGCTCCAATGCGATGGGTAGGATGCGATGGATAGGATGCGATCGGTAGGATGCGATGGGTAGGATGCGATGGGTAGGATGTGATGGTAGGATGCGAGGGGTTAGTACGATCGCTCCAGTGCGATGGGTAGGGTACGATGGGTTAGCAAAATTGCACCAATGCGATGGAAAGAATAAGATGGGTTGGCACGATGTGTCCAGTCCGATGGGTATACTACGATGAATTATTACGATGGGTATAAAATGACGCATTATTACAATGAACAACATTTGCTAAGTTTTAAGATATGTGAAGCACTATAATGGACTTAGTTTTGCCACGTCCTTACCTTTTATATCTCGTTATATGATTCTGAATGTATGACCTTGGTCCATATGATCTATGCTTCTTTTTGCTACTCAAATATATGTGGTGATAATTTGTTGTGATTTATATCCCATGCTTAGAATTTACATGTTTATGAGATATATATGTGTATATATCAAGTGTGCTTGTATTTATCTAAAAGCAGGAAAATGTCGATAACCGAAGAAGAACAAAAACAATTAGATCTTATCCTTGTTCCACTTAATGCTCGAATGCAACATGCACCAAACAATTTTCGTCTGAGAGACGATTTTGATCCTTCTTTGGCGGCATTCAAAATCGCAACAGACATCCTAGATTGTTCACCAATAAAGGATGCATTACGTGTCACTGCATCAGTCCCTGAAGTATATATGTGCGAATTTTCGGCAACTACCTCAATCACACAAGCAAAGCAATTGTCAAAGAAGATAATCTCCTTTACTCTGAACAACAAAGCCTTGACATTTGACCTGCGTTAGTTTAGGCAACTATTTAAGCTTCCAAAGCTCGCAAAAGGGGAACACTTTGTGCCTGATCCAGATGGAGAAGAACTACTTAGAGTAATCCGAGAATTGAACTATGAGGGTGAAATTGGTTTTCTTTCTCAGTTTAACACGTCACATATTGGACAACCTTGGAAAGCAATTGTCATCACTTAAGTAAAGTGCCTTACTTCCAAGATTCGCGGATCAGACGCAATGCGACCCGCTCAGGCAGTTATCTTTTGGGGTCTCTACACCAGATCTAAAGTGGATTATGCTTTACAACTTTGGGAAGATTTTGTCATCAATTCACAAGTTCCAAGAGAAAAGCGGTGCATCTTCCATTTCCAAGGTTCACAAAACTCATTATCAATCACTTCATGAAGAGTGACCCAGATATTGATCATCGCGGGAACTTCTTCTACCATACTCAAGATGATGACGACGTGTTAGACACTATGACTGCGGATAATCAATTCACAAAATATAAACTCAGACCAGCTCCAGTGCCAACAATCATGATGAATGAAGGTATAAGGGAAAGTGATCACTACAGATAGATGCTTAAAGATATTGAAGCACAATTTAAACAAGCAAATGCAGATCCTTCCAAAAAACAAGCAGAGACGCAAAAAGGAAAACGAAAGAAAAGAATTTTCAAGCGTCAATCGACTGTTTCATCAAAAGACAAAGGCACATGGAAAGAGCATTTAGTTGATGAAGATGCTGAAGATGCTGAGATGACCCAAACAGAGGAAGAACAGGAATAAATACCACTTCGAAAGACAAAGAAAGCAAAGCAGACCAAGGGTAAAGAAGCAAGTGTTGCTTCCGAAGAACCTGCTCAACAACAAATTTCTGAAGCCAAACGTCTGCGTATTGTTCTTCAACAAAGCAGACAGGAAGCTTTTTCCACAGGATCAGTTTCAAGAATGTTTGAGGACTTAGTAGAATTCGGCAATCATGATGCTGACTTGGCATTTTATGAAGATCCTATCGAGGAAGATGCTTATGAAGATGCTGATAACTACCACTTTGAAAGTCGTGAGCCGAGTGAAGAACGTGAGAGTAGTGTAGACACCGATACAAGTATGATGTATCGAGACGCCAATATTACCACTTCTTTACCAGAATCAACTCACATGGTGTTAAACGATGATGCTCATGCAACTCTCATACCAGAGACTCAACTTCAAAGTAAGTCTACTTCTGGTTCTGATGACGTTTTAAAATATCTTAATTTGGAAGGGGAGGGCGTTGAAGTCACAAAAACTGATCCGTCAACAAACAAAGCAATGGTGGATGTTCCCATTACTACTGTTACATCCACCACCAATCCACCATTATCCACCTCGGTCATCAGTGAGGTCATTACACCAGTTATCACCCCGGCACCTGCTGCACAACCAGTATCAACCACCATCATCACCACTGAATCTACACCGTCATCCGCAGCTGAACAACTTGTATCAACCACCGCCCCAATCACTGTATCTACATCAACACCTATCCTTCAACAACCAGTATCATCCACCACCACTTTAACAGTTATGGTTACACCTCCACCAGAAGAACCACAAGTATCATCCACATCCAATCCCTTCCTCACAGTCAATGATCCACTGATCCAGTCTCTTCAACAACAGCTGGAGGCTCAAGCTACATAAATAGCTACATTGACTGAAAGGATCACCACTCCTCCCAAGGAACCACAAGCTGATGAGCCTACACTTCAGAAACTAACAGACAAAGTGTCTAGACTTAAAGCAAAACACAAATCATTTCTTAAAGAGAAGAAAACCTGTGACAAAGAAAATGTTGCTTTTCTTGGGTCAATTGACGAGCAGATGACCACGATCATTCGACGAGAAGTCAAGTCCTTTGTTGATCAACAACTACCAAATCTTCTCGGTAATGGTTTATCTACACTTCAACTCATGACAATGTTACAGACACGTCTGCTAGAATTGAAAGCTCATAAATCGAAATACAAACGTAAAGTTCTGCAATATCTCAACAAAGAAATTCTTGAAGAAAAACCTGCAGACACTACCGACTCTGAGTCTGACGATGGAGACGAACTAGAGGAGGAAGAAGATGAGGGTAAAGATGAGGAGGATGATGGTGACAATGAACAAAATGAGGAAGAAGATAAAGAAGGAGATGAGGAGGAAGAAAAGGATGAAGAAGAAGAGGATAAGGATGACGATGAAGATATGGACGAAGATACAGGTGACGATGAGGATGACGATGATGATAATGACGACGGTAATGGGACCACCAAGGGTGATCAGAATGACGAAACAGGTACTAATGCCGAAGAGCCTAATAAGGATGACAGTGACAAAGCTACTGAGAAGGGTTTAGAGGAAGCTGTAGAAAACATTGCTGAAACCGCTGAAAAGACAATAGAGTCTACTGTACCAGAAACTCAGCAACTCGATACAAGTAATTCTACTGCACCAGCTTTTACTACTGATTCTCACAATGAATCTGTAGAATATATGCAAGCAGAAGAACCGACAGAGCCAATGCTTGATGAAGAACCTCACGATGATATACCGGTGATGCAAGATCAACCTTCCACACAATCTGAAGATCCGCACAACAGTGATATGGAAGTTGAATATCTACATGTACCAGAACCAATGTTTGCCGAATCTTTAATCATCGATGACACGGTACAGGAGCAACTTTGGCTAACAAATGCAACACCACAACATCCTTTTGCCACGGCAACTGAAATGGAGATGACTCAATTCCTCAATAACCCTATCGATTTCTCGGCTTTTCTACGGTATTCTCATGGGCAACCGACAATGACTCCAGATTTGATCAAAATGGCAGCTGCAAATGTGGACTTCTTTGATACTTTGAAGATCAGCCATAATGAAGCAGAATATCATTTGAATGAGCTTACCAAAGCAATGAGAGCGACAACTACAGGAATTCAAACTCCCGTATTGCGACCTCTTACACCAACGGTCATTGTCGGTTCTGCAAAAATCCCAATAGAACACTTTGTTTCTCACGATCTTGAATACCTTGAGAATGGAGAAAAGAAATATGCCACGTCACTCACCATGGTTAAGGCGATTAACTTGGAGAATGTTCCATGGATAGAGGATAAAGTACCTGGAACCATATGGGGAAAGAAAGTGCTCCAATTCTATGACACTTATGCAGCACTTGGCATCTCTCACTGGAATACGAAGAAAAGACTTGCCTACAACCATTTCCACCGTCCTAAAAGAGGTTCTCCTATTGTATCAACACACAGGATCAAAAGTATTCAAGGAGTAACCACTCGGACGGTCTTCGGCTATGATTACTTGAACGTAATCATCTTCAAACGTACTGATGAGAAAGAATACCGAATTGATGAAAGTGATCTGAGTACCTTCAAATTTTAGACATCGAAGATCTCCTGCTGCTATTGGCTCAAGAAAAAGTTGACCACTTATCACCTGAGATCGTAATTGCCTTGAGTTCCAACTTTCGCCAATATTCTAGGAAAATAGTCATTCAGAACCGGGTGGAAGACTTTCAACTTGGTGTAGAAAGCTATCAAAAGAAGCTAAACCTGGAACGTCCCCATACAACTCCACTCAGTAATTTCCATAAAAACAAGAAGGTGTACATGGGGACAACCACACCGGAAGCATGCATCTTCTACCCAAATGAGACTGGCATCATGCAGTATACGCGATTCTCCGAATTGCACAAATTCAGCGATGGCACGCTCAAGCAAGTTCGAGATGATCTGACGACTCTCAATGCCAAACAACCGCTTCCAGCAGTCACCTACACCTGGACAAGCCAGTGCATCAAGGGAGCAAAGTACGCAATCAAGAAGATTGAAGAACTTCTCAGGAAGCGCCGGTTGCTACGAAGCATAGAACGATTCGTCGGTGGACGACCATGTGGAGCTCACCATCGGTTCACGGAACGAACCAATTAATTTTGGTTCGTCTTTTAACAGGTCAACTCCATATGTCTATAATTGTGAATATGTTATTTTTTGATTTATCAGCTTTTGTGGCTTGTTGTAGTGTAAAAGTACGATATTTTTTCAAGAATTTCTCCCGAGATTCTAAATCTTTCAAATAAATCATACTCAAGCACTATAACTTACCCTCATTAATTTGAGGGGGAGCATTAATATGTTCTTTGGCCAACATCTAATTTCATTTTATTACCCAAAGACCGGTTAATCCATTAATATCCAAAATATTGATGGTTAACATTTTGGAAAGGGGAGAAAATGGGATTAAGGAGACTTAATGATACTCGGCTAAAACAATGAAAAAGGCTTAAAAGATTAACCAACTTAACATGTGTAATGCACAAGTTAAGGGGGAGCGTTTTTGATGATCAAAACACGTAAGGCACAAAAACTTTGATTTTAATATCACAAGTGATTTAAGTGATTTTCAAGGATTTTTCATGGTGACTATATCAACCCAAAACACACTTAACTCACGACGGATGTGGTGACAAAAGGGTGGTAGGTATAGGTATTAGTCCAATGATTCATCAGAACCGATGGAATCTTCCCAAGGACAACTCCCTAGATAGAACTAGAAGTCCTAGGAAAGATGGAGAATGAATGTGAACGTAGCTGAATGCCGACCAAGTACTTAAGCTAGCACTAGAACAATCACAACAAGGTGCTAGTGATGACGTATTGGTAAGCATTGAAGGGGTTGAATAATGAAAAAGAATTGTAAAGATAAAGGGTGTAAAGAAAGAAGCCCTCCTTACAACTTTAGGCAGAAACCGGGTCAATACATATGCTATTGAGATCATTAGTTAATGATTCTCGATATTGAAGAAAGCCATCATGGACCCAGTGATGCAATGCACAACCCTACCCAGCTAACTCAAATATCTCTCAAAAGGTATTTGTTTTAATCACACGGAGATCAACATGTTATCTATTGGTTTATTCACTCCGAATAGACTGATATTGAATAGGTGGCACTCCTCTCCAGCCATCGATCACTAAATCAAAACGCACTATCGAGTCTAGAGCCACGAGATCATCAAAAGTCTCATTAGGACACTTTCCATTTATTCCTTGCTTCTTCACACACTGTGAAAAGTAAGAGATCTTTTATGAGTCCTACGTAGTATTCTTGTAATATTGCCAGAACATCCGAGTGATACACAAGTATTACAGTGAAGATGGAAATCCTGCTTGAGCCAACATCAAACAAGCTCATGGTAGGTGACACGTGCGGTTCTTTAAGAACTAATCTTGTGACAACTGGAAAGAAACAGTAGTTTAATTCTTAATTGAACTTAAACTCGTTCCAGGCCTCTACGCATTATCATATGATCTTGCCAGAACACTCAGAGTGAAACTCTTTAGTGTTCACAGTGACGAGTGGAAATCCTTCTAGTGTTAACATCAAACAACACTTGGTAAGTGACAAGCAAGATTCAATTTGAATCAAGTTTGTGACAACTGGAAAGCAACGATGGTGAATATCTTAATTGAAATTCACTTGTTCCAAGTTTCATGAATTGACGGCTTCAATCATAAGGATATTTAATCCAAATGATTCACTCTTTATGTTCGCAGTCAGCTTTGGACGGTCGAATAAAGAGAACGGGTTTACCCACGAAATCCTGTCAGGAAGTTACTTAATTGAAACTATCCGTCACGGGTACGATATCTAATATCGTCCAACGGTATTCACCGACCGGAGGTAAAATGCTATAGAATTAGAATAAAATGTCAAAGCCATTTTATTCGTGTCTTATTATGTTGCTGTATTCGAAGACGGTGGCGTTGCGATGTACCTGTTGAAGACGGTGGCGTTGCTGTGTACCTGTTGAAGACGGTGGCGTTGCGGTGTACCTGTTGAAGACGTCCTCACATGCTTATTCCTTCTGCATCAAATTTAAGAAAGTATGACCTGAAAGTCTTCCGCTGTATCGACTCTGAAACTTTTAAGAATTCAACAAAGGATAAGTGGGTGGGACATGAAGTCACAAAGAGGCGAACATGACAAGAAAATAAAGACTACACGTGAAAGGCCAAAAGAACGTGTTCCAAGCAAAAGGCTGATATTATTCATCACATATTCACAAAAGGAAGAAAAAGAAAGAAAAGAATACTACGAGCTCAAGAACTAGATCTAACATGCTAGATTAGGACTTTGTAAATTTGGAGTGACCTCCCTTTAGGGGGAGATTGTTGGAAATACGTGTTACGTATATAGAAAGTCTCGGTCACTCTAACAATGTAGTTATAGGCTCGTAATGTTAAGTTTCATATATTAAATAGCCCGACCCATGAGCATGTTCATGGGCCGGAAGCCCAAGTCCATTAAGGACTTGGGGTATTTAAACCTCTTTCCACCATGGAAAGAGGTGTTGGTTGTTCATTTTATACTTTTCAATATACAAGTTTCTTTCACTTCTCTCTCTAAGTTTCTCTCTCTAGAAAAACATCAACCCTCTTGATTCATAAAGATTATCAATAATCTTCAGTATCGTATGGCAGGGCACGAGACTTTGTGTTCCTGATGACCAAGAACTCCGGGAAGCCTTGTTAGCTGAAGCTCATAGCTCCCCATTCTCTATACATCCTGGTTCGACTAAGATGTACCATGACATCAAGCAGTACTTTTGGTAGAGTGGTATGAAACAGAATGTGGCCACTTACGTCTCCAAATGTCTTACCTGCCAGCAGGTTAAGATCGAGCATCAGCGATCTGGCGGTCCCCTTCAACCGTTACATATTCCAGAGTGGAAGTGGGACAAAATCACCATAGATTTTGTTACTAGTCTTCCGCCTACCAAGAGGAAGCACGATGCAATTTGGGTTATCGTAGATCGACTTACCAAATCAGCTCATTTCTTAACGATCCGCAAGGAAGATCCGGTAAGTAAACTCGCCGATACATACAAAAGAGAGATCATGAGACTCCACGGAGCACCATCCAGCATCGTCTCAGACAGAGATCCTCGTTTCACTTCGCGATTGGGATACACAACTTAAGCTTAGCACGGCTTTTCATCCTCAAACGGACGGACTGTCGGAGCGAACTATTCAGATATTGGAGGACAAGTTGAGGTCATGTGCGTTGGAATGGACGAGTGATTGGGACGATTACATCTGTTTGGTGGAGTTTGCATACAACAACAGTTGGCACGCAAGTATCAAGTGTGCTCCTTTAGAGATGTTGTATGGCAGGAAGTGTCGCGCCCCAATCTGCTGGGATCAGGTTGGCGAGCGAACACTTGAAGGACCAGAAATCATAGAGATGACCAATGAAAAGATCGCAGTAGCTAAGCAGAAACTTCAGGAAGCACGGTCACGTCAGAAGAGTTACGCCGATAAGCATCGTAGGGACATACATTTTAACGTAGGAGATCACGTCTTCCTTAAGGTTTCGCTGACACGTGGTGTTAGACGCTTCGGGATTAAAGGGAAGCTCAGTCCTCGTTTCATCGGAACGTTTGATATCATTGAACGAGTCGGTGAAGTATCTTACCGGTTGGCGTTACCTCCGCAGCTTTCGCATGTACACAATGTGTTTCATGTGTCCTTACTCAAAGGGTACTAGTATCATCCCCGTCACATGGTTCAGTATCCACTGGAACAAATACGTGAAGATCTCACTTTCATAGAAGAACCCGAACGAGTTCTTGACAGACAAGAACGAGTCATGAGAAGGAAGACGATTCCATTTGTCAAAATCCCATGGAGGGATCATACCGAGCGGGAAGCCACTTGGGAAACAGAGGAGTCTATCCGGGCTTCTTACCCTCATTTCATATTTTAAATTCGGGTATGTTCTTCTTTTTCAGTTTACTTTATCTATAATTCGAGGACGGATTATTCTTTTTAGGGGGAAGAGTTGTAAAACCCGCATGCTTTTACCATGAATAGTACCCTTAAGATCGTACATACTAGATTAAAACTTTTCTATTATAGCATGATTACGATTACGTGTTAGGATTTTACGTATTACGTACGTATTAGAACACGATAAGTATTTACTACGCACGAGCACATAATAATTATTTGACAACAATTAATCACGAACATGCGATCATGAAATCATGAACGTAATTAAATCACGAACTTTTATTAATTATGTATATATATTTATTACGAGCGTAATTAAATATATTAGGTCATGGTAATTACTTAACGAGAACACACAAAAGGCGAACACAAATAAACACGAACGAATAATTAAACATCGAGACACGGAAAACGGTACGGGTACCTCATGTGGGCCCCCTACCCGCGGCAACCATAAGGAGATGGGCCAAGCCCATCTCAAAATTCACTAAAGAGGGGTTATGGTAAAATTAGCTAGTCATTTTCACTTTATAGAAGATTAAAACAAACACCTAAAAAGTTTCTTCTCCTCCTCTTTTCTTTTTTTGGCCGCCGAATACAAACACACCAAAGGAGGTGATTGTTTGATTTTGATCTTGGTTTTGGTGCAAGTGTTCGTGTTTGTTCATCCTCGTTTAAGATCGACGCATTCGGTATATTATTTTTATCCTTTTTCTTTTTGATTTTGATCTAATAATTAATTAAGAACATGATGTTTTTAAAACCGTATTAAAAACATAGATCTAAACATGTAAATGACTTTTGGAGAAATCAAAAAGGGTGTTTTAGGGGTGTTTGTTTTGGTCGGCGCCTAAACCGAACCCCAAGGGGGTCTCGGTTTGGCTACGCGACCACCACCGAGACCATATGGTCCCGGTTGGGTGGTGTGGGTCCCACGGCAGCAGCAAGACAAGGGGAACCCCAAAGTGGTTCGGGGTATGGTGTCGATTTCATGTCCGGTTCATGGGTTCTAGTCAAGATCCGGTTCATGGTTTATGTTAAGATTATTTTTTTTTATAATCATATGTTAAATTAAATTAATAAATATGACATGATTAATTTAAAAAACATGACTTAGGTTATATTAATTATTAAAATCGTGAAATTATTAACCTAAGTATTTTATATTTTCTAGACTTATAATTAATTAATTATTTAAAAACCATGGTTATAATTAATTAATTAACATGACTTAGGTTATATTATTAATAAATAATAATACATGTTTTAACCTAAGTATTTAAATTTATTTAATTAAAAACATGATATACTTTAATTAAATATTTTAACCTATAGTTTATTTAAATTATATGAAATAATTAATAAACTATACATTATATCATTATGACTTAGAAAATAATCATGAAATCACTTAGGCTTATATACTTAGCTTATTTAACCAGCTTATATCTAATTATGGAAACTTTCTATTTTTAGAAACTTATTTAATTAAGGCAGCTAATCTATTTATGGAAACTTTCTATTTTTAGAAACTATTTAATTAAGGCAGCTGATCTGTTTATGGAAACTTTCTATTTATAGAAACTTATCTATTTTAAGTATTAATTCTATTTTTGGAAACTTTCTATTTTTGGAAACTTTCTATTTTTGGAAACTTTCTATTTTTGGAAACTTTCTATTTTTTGTAACTTTCTATTTTGGAAACTTTCTATTTTTGGAAACTTCCAATTTTTGGAAACCTGCTAATTTTGGAAAGTTACTTATTATTACATACTAAGTATAATAATACATGAAATACCAGGAATACTTAATCAGAATAGACAGAATATAAGATAAACACAGTTTAAGGCTTTAAACAATAAAACATGATATGGACGTATAAAATAAGCTAAGACATGATATAAAACCAGTTACGTATTTAGTAGTCAGATACTTATTCACGTATGTATTCATGTAGCATTAGTGATACGGAAGTAGGATTCCTCTCAATTCATCTTCTTCGTTCACTGGACATAAGGTACGGATTTCCGTCCTTTCAGTATGGACATTCTTTACTTATTAGGATTCCCCGTATGCAGCCAAATGTTTTCCCGTAGTATAAGTTTATATGTTTGAATTGCTTATGTTTAATTTAGAATGCCCATAGCCATATAAATGCATGACCAGTTTCATCTAGTTATGGAGGTACCATAACCATAACATTAGAGGCACTGATGTTATGACTTCACCACGGCGGAGTGATTGCTCGTGGCGTCCTTTCAGCTTTTGGCCATATTATTATATTTATCATGTGGGGCGTATGGGTGCATCCTAGTTACATGTTTCAGTCAGGATTTCATGGTGAATGTGGTGTGTGCCTTGCATCCTTCACAAGGAGCTGACCCCTCCTACCCAAACTAGTATATTAAATTAGAGGAAGCCCCTCTAATTTGCATGATGAGGTTACCCCTCCAAGTATTCATGCACGGTGGATTTTCATTACCTATATTGGCTAATGGTAAAATATGTTAAATAGTTTTTTTACAAGATAAACATAAGGTTTTTCAAACTATAAAACCAGTTTTATCAAGACTTAACCAGATTATTCGGGACATAGTTTCTTCCGCTGTTATATGTTATATGCTTATCCTATTCATGCTTTATTGTACATCCGTGCACTGAGCGTATTGCTCAGCCGTTTTCCTTTTCTATGTTCCCAAAACGGCAGGTACTCAGGGACGCTCGTAAACTTTAAGCGTACGTGCATATGGACTGGAAGCTTCCTAGCCTTTCTTTACTTTATGCATTATCTTTCCTTTGATTCATTTGCTATGGACATTGTTTAGTCCTTTCCTTTACTATACTTATGTTTGTGTGTGATGAGCTTTACTTTTGGACTATCGATGTTTGATTCCGGTATTTTCCTTTTATGGTCATGTAATGTTTAGACATTTTCCTTGTATGCTTTGATGACACGCCATAATTACGCGTGACATTCCATTATCAAAATGAGGTGTTACAGAAGCACGCACCGTCGCCGATAACCCGCCTTTCTTAATCAACGTGAGTTCATAGCCTCACACTCTTTTAAATGTTTTATAAAATGTTTTGTAAACCCGCGAGGGAGATAACATTCTAGTTTTGATAAAACAGAACACAAGTAGTCCCGATGGTATGCTTATTGATATGGACCCCAATGATGCTATGACCCAATAAATGAGATGTAAAGGATTATTATGAGTTAGTTTATGTCACTTTAAGTCCCATTATCTAGAATTGTGAACTACTGGGATTTGGTAGACGCTTATGCATATAATAGTACTATTTGGGGAAGATCACCCCAGTTCGCGCGCGTGACGGTTGATCCCCGTCATGCCACCTTGAGTGGTAAGCGAATTTATGTATGAGAAGATTTACATAGCATGATATTTGTGACGACACACTAACTTAGATGGGCAAATTGTTTGTCGGGTTCGCGGCCTGTTGTTTGATAGAGTAAGGTAGCAATGTCATGCGGCTGATAATAATCCACTATATATATATTTATCCAAAATAATAATGTTACCTATAATGGTAATATTGAGACTACGGTCTCACGGACGGTTTAAGATGTATGACTTGATTTATATATTGCTTGAATAGCAATACGAGGACTCACTTCTGTTATTATACTTGTGTTCTTATTTCTATGACTGTTTTATATAACGGATTTTATTAAACTCTATGAATTCACTCGGCATTCGCTGAAAATTTTCGCATGTTTTATCTCAGGTGCTTGAAGGTAACTTGATGGAGATCGACTCTGATGGCCCATATAAAAAAAATATTCATTAGATCTATGTTTTGTAAATTTATTGACTGTGAAACTTAGGGACCTGATGTAAACTTAAAACTTTTATGCGAATGAATGTATGTTAAACCTTGTACAGCCATTTTTATGCGTTGTCTATGATTTGAGTTAATGTGCTATCCCATAACACTTTATTGACTCTTCCGTTGTACCGATATGAAATTTAAGAGTGTTACAGTTTGGTACCAGAGCTCTCGTTATAGAGAACGAAAGTTTTTTAAAAACCAAGGTTTTGAATAAAACATTTCAAAATCTTTTAACTATAAACATTTTCTTAAATGTTTGAAAAATCTTTTGACTATAACGGTGCCAAAGATCTCTGACGTTACCAACAAGCCTTATTGAGAAGATATATATTTTGATATATTTAATTTAATTTATATATATGAATATATCGTGAATTTCGTATGTAACTGTTTAATAATTATTTTATGCTAATACGAGATATATTATAAATGCAGATTGTCATGGCTGACCCTAAAATTCCTGTAGAGAACCATGCTATTCCCGAACCTAACATAGATGATAACCCTAATTTAGACTTAGTGGATTATAATGTAGAGGAGGATATGGATGATGAAGAGGAGGAACCATTTGAGGATCCCGAGCCCGAGATAGGACTAGGAGATCAGATTTCCCCTCAGGTTGATGTTGTATAGAATGAAAATGATAATGTTGGTATTAAGGAAGATGATAAGATTGGGATAGATAATGTAGGTGATGAGGATGACGACGAGGATGTCGAAGAGGAGGTACGTATAGATGACGAGGATGATGATGATGAGGTTGAGCTTATTTTCCCTTATGATGTAGAGGATGGTGAGCCCTTAACCCCTCTAGTTGATTGCTCTGACTCTGAGTTCGAGTTACTTAGAGATGAATTGTTTGAATCGTCTGAATCTGAGTCTGAATCAGAGGATGATGAGGTTGATGATGCACCTGATGGTAATGATGGGATTGCTACTCGTAGGTATGTGATAGGAGAGTCGTCTAAGGTTCGAGAGGCTACTCATATTGATGGACTTGCACCTTGGGCCTTGAGACGTGATTTAGATGCTTCCCGTGTTCAAGGTAGTATGACAGAGATTAGGTTAGGTGTTGTTCAGACTCATGTTGCTTTATTGGAGTCGAAGAATAAGATTGGTAAGAAAGAGCGAGAGTTACTTAATTTGGATTTGACTGATGCGAAGCATGGTTTAAATGAGGCGTTTAGGAGACTATCTGTGTTGGAAAGTGGTGAGTATGCTGAAATGAAGAAAAAGGTGAATACTATGGAGATTCATTTGAGTGTGGCTCGTGCGATGCGTGAGAAGGCAGAAAAATAGTTGAATATATATTTGTTGGTTGGAACCGTAGGTTTTATACTGAGATGGTTGAGAAAGGAGTGATTCGTAAGCGCCCAGCTGAAGATGTGTCTTGTGATCGTCCGAGGAAGATAGCGAAGATGATGGATGATGGGCCTTCTAGAAGTTCTCACTAGACCAGTCTATCTTTAGTAGTATCCTTGTATCTTTTGTAACCTTAACTAAACCGACCTATTGGTTAGTAGATCTGGCACGAATTTTGGGCCTGTATAGTGCTAGGAAATTTGATGTGGAATGTAACTAAGACAATGTGGTTGTTTCTAATCCACTGAAATATGTATTTTTGTCTTGAATTTTATATCATGCCTTATTTATATCTTGATTATGAATTCAATCCATCTTATATGAATCCCTCGTTGGGTGAATGCTTAATATACTTTGAAATTGTGCAATTATAGAACCATGCCGCCAAAGAAAGTTGTGACTGAGGATGATGTACGTAGGATCATTGCGGAGCAAGTTGCCGCATCTATGACTGAATTTATGGCAAATTCTAGAAATGGAGCTGGCGGTAGTGGAGTTGGCGGTAGTGGGGCTGGCGGTAGTGGAATTGGTGGTACTAATGTGAATGTGAATGCTAATAATGTGAATGCTAATGCTGGAGGAAATGTAGGAAGACTTGGACCTAATGCGGCTGAAGTTGGTGGTTGTACTTATGTGACGTTCATGAAGTGTGAGCCACTCCCTTTTAATGGAACTAAAGGTGCTGTAGGATTAAGCCAGTGGATTGAGAAGATTGAGTCGGTGTTTCGGATTAGTAAGTGTAAGGAGGAGGATAAAGTGACTTTGCTATGGCTACTCTTAGAGGTCGTGCGTTGACTTAGTAGAATGGGAGAATTGCTTTTATAGGCATTGATGTTGCTAATACTACTCCTTGGGCTGCAATTAAAAAGTGGATGACTCTTGAGTTTTGTCCCCGTAGTGTGATTATACGGTTGGAACAAGAGTTGATTCATTTGAGAATGAAAGGTGTGGACATTGATAGCTACACAAACCGATTCCATGAGTTGGCCTTGTTGTGTCCTGATTGGTGGAACCCGAAGAGATCCAAATTGAACAATACATTAAAGGGTTGACCAAGAATATCCGAGGGTATGTGACATCATCAAAACCATTGACCATTTATGATGCTGTTCAAATGGCTTACCAACTCATTGGGCAAATAATCAGGATAAAGAGGATGAAGCACATGCTGGTGACAAAAGAAAGGGTGATGGCGATCGTGGAGGTCGAGGTGATAATGTTGGGTCAAATTATTGAGTTGATGTGTCAAAACTAAAAGACAAGGACTAAATTTGACAAAAGAAGATTCTACAAGCTAGTAGACAAACTTGTGGAAAATATATTAATATATATTTAGAAGATTTGGTTTTATCTAGTTTCCTTTGGAAAAGTCTGGACATTCTATTATATAAAGAATGCCAGACCGTAGGTTTTATCATAACTATCATTCACAATGTAACCTACAAGCAATTCGTGTGTCTAGACGTGGGATTCAATGTATACACGTCTAGGTGTTATTTGTGTTTAATAATACAAGTAACGTTTGGGAAAATTCATCTTGTCCACAACACCTTGTTCATGATTATTGTTCTAATTCCGCTATGTTAAATCATATGAATGATAATCATGCCTAGCAGCTTAAAGATCCGAATCTATAGGATTCATCAATTGGTATCAGAGAGGGTGTCTCTCGATGCTAGGATAAAAAAGGTGTTCACTCGTAATGAAAAGGAAGAAAAACCCGTATTAGGGTTTTTATGAAGTTTTTGTGTGCGCAGCAGTATTCAGAAGGGCATATCTTCTTTGATAACCGTTGGATCGTCGTGAAATTTTGGCTGAGTGTTCTCAGCAAATGTGTCTACGATATCACCGGAGGGATCTTCGATTTGAGCTTTCAAGAAAAAGTTACAGTCCGTCGAAGTTTACAGCAAAGAGATGGTTCAAAACTTCTGTTTTTATCATAATATTTAAAACTAGGGTTTGTATAAACCCTAGCTTGATTTAGTACAGAGGAAGGATGATTGCAGCGGGCCGTTGATCAAACGAAAAGGATCAACTATAATTTTCATATGTTTCTTGGTTGGACATCGTTGTGATTCACAATTATGTTGTTAACAGCAATCAGGGTATCATACGAAGAACATATATGGTCCTAAGGAGCAGATCGTGTTGTCCCATATATTTAGATGATTATAGATAGAAAATAGATGAAAAGAGATGGATTCCTAGAGAGAGAAAGTAGTTAGAGAAAGTAGAGAGAAGATGGAGAACTAGGTGAATATTAGATTCAGAAAAGAATACAAATGTGAGCAACCAACCCTCGTAACATGCTAGGAGGGTAGTATATATAGTCCACCCACATGCGGGCTTTAATGGGCTATATATTGGACCGGGCTTGTCTTTTGGACTTAAATTAGTTTAAATCCAAGCCCGTGAACCACGACTATTTAACTATCTATTACAACGTTCTAATAAATATTACAATAGAAACATATGACTGAACATTCTTGTTTGACTCAATATTTTGAGGCTAACAATCTCCCCCAATGTGAGGTCATTCCTCTTCGATATTTGGAGTCCAATTGAGATTTATGAATTTCGTCATAAATGAGTCTTGAACGTGTAATAGTAGTTTTGTTCCTTCATACTGTGATCTTTGAGCCTTTGTCATTGTCTTTCGACTTAGTCTTTTATCTTGAGATATTCAAATCATTCTTGACTTGTCTTTGCCATCTTGCGATCTTGTGTCTCTATCCACATGCTCACACTATTAATTGTTGAATAAGTCTTTGGGCATGAATATGTGGTTTTGAACCTTTGACTTTGCTGAGTACACCGTGACGCCACCTTCTCGAGACAAAACATAGAGAAGGACTGAATGGCTTTGACATTCGTCCTAAATCGGTAGCGTTTTACCTCCGGTCGGTGAAGACCGTTATACGATATTAAATACCGTACCTGTGATTAGGTAGATTCAAATTAAGAATCTCCTTGACAGGGTTTCGCGGCTGTACTAGCCGTTCTCTTTATTCGACCATCTCAAAGCAAGACTACGAACATAAAGAGTGAATCAATTGGATAAATATCCGCTTGATTAAAGTCGTCAATTTAAATTCCTGGAACAAGTTTGATTCATTGAGAATATTACCATTGTTGCTTTCTAGTTGACACAAGTTTGATTCATAAGAATCTCACAAGTTACCTACCATAGCGCTGTTTGATGTTGACGCTAGAAGGATTTCCATTCATCACTGTGAATATTAATAAATATCACTCTGAAGGTTCTGGCAAGACCATAACGATAATGCGTAGAAACCTGAAACGAGTTTGAATCAATTCAGAATTAAACCACTGTTGCTTTTCAGTTTTACATATGTTCAATTCATAAAGAATCTTAAACATGACCTACTGCAGTGCTGTTTGATGTTAACGCTGGAAGGATTTCCACTCATCATTGTGAATACTAAGTAGTATCACTCTGAGTGTTCTAGCAATATCACAAGGATATAGCGTAGGACTCTCTTGATCTTCATCCGTTTGTCCTAACGAGATTTGATTGATCTCTTGGATCTATACTCGATTTGTGCACTTTTAGTGGTCGGAGGCTGGAGAAGATGCCACCTATTCAATATCAACCATCTCGGAGTGAAAAAGTCAATAGAAGTCGTGTTGATCTCCGTGACAATAAAACAAACTTCTTTTGAGATAAGCCTGAGTAGCTAGGAAAGGGTTGTGCTTCACATCATTAGGTCCATGATGAGTTGTCTTCATGATGTGTTGACCCGGTTTCTGCCTAAGTTGTATGGAGGGCTTCTTTCTTTACATCCTTTATCCTTACATTTCTTTTTCATTCTTCAATCCCTTCAATGCTTACCAAGACATCATTAATAGCACCTTGTTATGATTGTTCTAGTGCTATCATCAGTACTTAGTCGGCATTCAGCTACGTTCTCCATCTTTCCTAATGACTTCTAATAATCTATTGGATTGTCCCTGGGAAGATCCCTCCGGTTCTGGTTGGATCATAGGACTTAAACCTAACCACCCTTTTGACACCAGTAACGTCGTGAATTAAAGATGTTGTGGGTATTTGATCGTAACTATGAGTGCTTGAGTCTTTAGATCACATTTTAATCACATTTTCTCCCCTATCTCTAATATATAAAATCTTTTGATATTAGAGATACCAAATTTGATTAAAATATATTTTGAAAAATAGTCTTGAAAATCTTCGGGAGTAAAATGTGTTAATCTTTTGCATGAAGTTAAAATGCTCCCCCTAAAAAATTGATCCAATTGAATTGTCGTTGTGAGGATGTGATCCACATTTCTCTTTTTGAGGATGGGAGTTTTTGAACACACAATTTTTTAAAGATTTTGAATAATCATTAAAAAATTCTTGAAAAACTTGTGTTCAACGCTTTTTGAAAAATCCTATTTCTTTTTGTCGAAGAGGTTTTTCTAAAGCATAAACTTGAGTTCATAGACTTTGAATGTCTTGACGAATCCACTCAAGTGTAAGAAGATTTCTCTTCTTTTGCTGAGGGTAAGCGCACTAAATCGTACACTCCCCCGTGAATATTGATCCGGGTTACAATCTGAAAGTGATTACAAGCCATTGTGTTGAGCTTAAAACGTTGAATGTTTTGTGACAAGCTCAATCCGTGATAGATTGCTCTACCCATTTGTTAGGATAAGTTATCTTTAATGATACACTTTCCTTTATTTGAAGTTCGAGTTATAGTCTGACATTTAACTGTAATTCGTTTACATGAGCTTAAAAACTTGGAATGTTTTTAATGAGAGCTCATGACCGAGAAAATTTATTTTCCCGTTGTGAAGGATAAGTTATCATCCGTGATCAACTTTCCTTTCTTTGAAGCACGAGTCACAATCTGAAAGTAATTGTAAATCATTTTACATGACCTTCAAAACTTTGAATGTTTTTAATATAGCTCATGACCGAGAAATTTTTAGTTTCCCGTTCACTTTGAACCTTTTTCGTGCTAGAGGGAAATATCTTTCCAGTAGGAACCCATTTAAGACCATTTGTTTTGAGGATTCTACCCGTTGGTATCCACTTTAGACAAGGTCTTGGAAAACAAGTTTTCTCATGCACAGCGGAAGACTTAATGGGAGAAAATCTATTTCCTATCGGGTTCCGTCCTTGAGATGCTCTAGCGTTTTGGTTCACCTTGTTCAAGAATTTTGTGATACAATCATCATGAATGGCATTAAACACGCATTTATTACATTTCGTGCAAACAAAGTGCTTAGCATCTGAGAAGGATCTAGTGTTCCTAGGATAGGCTGATTTGGGCACATCATAGAAGGGTCTAGAATTCCTAGATGTGTGATTAGCGATCCTAGGTTTCGGTTAGGTCTTATCTCTTGCTTGTGTCTTTATCTTAGCATCCTCTAGATATCTTTTATGACCCGTGTCATTTGAACTACTCTGAGGCATGTTCTTGGAGCTATTTCTAGAGTTGCTTGAAGCATTCATGTGATTGGGTTTTGCATAGGCAAAATGTGTTAAGGGGGATCTAGATAGTGGAGTGACTGTTTTTGGCAAATTGCTACGCACGTCAACTTGGGATGCAAACCTCGAGTTCGATGTTTTGGGTCGTTCATATTTAAACGCATTCGGTTGTCTAGCAACTGAGCGGTTTCTGAATGGTTGAGTAGGAGGTTTCCCCATGATTGACTGATTTGCTATCTTAGTATCCACACTATTTCCTTTTAGCTTCCTTAATTCATTTTTCACCGCTGTTAATGCAAAAACCTTTTCCTGAATTTGAGCTTTCAATTGCTCATTTTGTAGAAGTAATTGAGCGACACGTTGTTCTAACTTAATGTTCGTATTATCAAATATGTCGTTATCAGCATTCGCGTCATTACTATCTATAGTGTCGATAGGTTGCACAGATATTTCACTTAATGAAGCATGTTGAGGACTTGGATTTTGAGAAGCCAACTTTGATTCTAACAAATTTATTTGTTTCACAAAATGTTCTTTTTCCGTATTAAAATCTTGAATCTTACGATCTTGTTTTTGTTCAAGAACAACGTTTGCTTTTTCAAGTTTTTCAAAATAGGCCTCAATTTGTCATTTTTCTTTGAAAAATCGAGTTTGGCATCCTCAAAATCTTTTGTCTTTTGAGCTAAAATAGTTTAAAGGTCATGAATTTGAGAATCATACACAGTGGTTAATTGTACCTCAGCCATTGGCTCTTCATCATAAATGGGTCTGATATCTGCATCATCGGGTGCTGGATCATTCCCTGAGTTGTGGATGGTTTGTTGCTGTTCTGATTCTATCCCACTGCTTTCTGTGATAATCGAACAATTATCCAATGTTTGACCATTATCGACAGTGATCTCGTTCATCTGCATCAGTCTTTCATTCACCCGTCTTTCAACTGGTAGTTTATGACGTGTTCTTTCGGCAATTAACTTCCTTACATCTCTCATGTGTTGAAGAAACGTCTCTTTGAATTCTTGAACTTCTAACCGAGTATATTTAAAGAAGTATTTGTTTACGAATTCTCGATCATAGTGTACAGACACCTGTGTACCAATGAATTGTTGAAACTGATTTTCGAGAACCAAAACGGCATCTATGGATTCAACTTCTTGAAATTCATCGTTGGCAAGTTGTTGTTCAAGGTGAGCTGTAGTGAGTAACATTGTTCTTGTGAATGTCTCAACATCTTGACCAGTTAGTGACATGAATACCCGTTTGAATCCAAGTTCGACGTGAGTGCCTTTTAAATCGTCATTTGAAATAACTTGAAGGTGTGACTGGAGTGATCTAAAGTGTGTCATGCATCGTTCTTTTGCAACCGACATCTTAGATTTGAGTGCATGCACATCTTGTGTTACGGAATCCATAATGGGTGACACAGTTGATGAATTGACTTTGGATCTTAAGTAGATGTGTTGTGATTGGGTTGTGGTTTAAATTCTGAAAATTGTGATTTTTCTTCAATCCGACAATAAATTCTCAGTCCGATAAAACGGTAAACCGAAAAATTATGAATCAGCAAATTTTGAAAATGAGTTAGAAATAGGCAATAACTAGTAGGGAAAAATTTTGAAAAATGAAAATATTAATGAAAAATAAAACCTAAAAATTTTGAAATTTGGCCTAAAAATTTGAATTTTGGTCCGAAAATTTGAATTTTTGGTCGAAAAATTTTTCGCATCGCCCAAATTTGAAATCGAAGCTTAAATGGCCTAAAAATGGTTTAGGGAAAAATAAATTAAATTTTTTTTTTTTTGGAAACGATGTTCCGAACCTAGTCTAGAAAGTGGCTAAGTCTAAAAATGCTTCAGGAAAAAATACTGATTGCGATGAATAATTCCGTAATGGTGGATTAATTCCGCAATCCCTAAAAATTCAAGATTCCGCAATGGGCACAAAAGCCGCAAACAGTGAAGGAATTCACAATACATCAAGATTTCGCAATGCTTGGAATAATTCCGCAATGGGCACAAAAATCCGCAAACAGTGAAGGATTTCGCAATAGAGCAAGATTTCGCAATGCTTGGAATAATTCCGCAATGCAAAGATGTATAAATTCGCAATTCCCTTAGAGTAAAAATCCGCAATTGCCAAAATTACAAGATTTCGCAATACTGAGTGAGCACAAAATCCGCAATAGTATAATTCTGCAATTGTTCAAATTCGCAATGAATAATTTCGCAACTGTGTATGATTTCGCAATTAGGCCAAAATTTCGCAATGTATGTCAAAGTTGCGAAATTGTACCAGATGTTGCGAATTTGAGACAGAAGTTCCTAAAAAATAGGAAAAATGAAGAACACTTATGAAAAACGTGATTTCACACCAAAAATCAAGCCAAACACCACAAAATTTCGTGTTTTTAACCGATCAAAGTAACCCAAATTACTACCACGCCAAGGTAGATGATTTGTCTACTCACTAACAACACAAAAAACACAAAAAAAAATTGATGATTCGAGCAAGAGAGTGAAGAAAAGCACACGAACACTATAAGAATATCAAAACCAATCACGTATCTACCCCATGGCGATTGATACCAATTGTTGACCCATATATTTAGATGATTATAGATAGAAAATAGATGAAAAGAGATGGATTCCTAGAGAGAGAGAGTAGTGAGAGAAACTAGAGAGAAAATGGATAACTAGGTTAATATTAGATTGAGAAAAGAATACAAATGTGAGCAACCAACCCTCCTAACATGCTATGAGGGTAGTATATATAGTCCACCTACATGCGGGCTTTAATGGGCTATATATTGGACCGGGTTTGTCTTTTGGACTTTAATTAGTTTAAATCCAAGCCCGTGAACCACGAATATTTAAGTATCTATTACAACGTTCTAATAAATATTACAATAGAAACCTATGACCAAACATTCTTGTTTGACTCAATATATTGAGGCTAACAGATCGTGATGGTTTCAAGGGTTCATAACAGTAGACCGTGCAGGCATCCATAAGAGCTGCTATGGTGTCCTTCATAAGGATGTTTGTTTTAGGGTTTATTAACCCTAGATTCGTTTTTGATAAGGACGCAGAAAAGGATGGCTTGTCCAAAAGATTGGTGATGTTACTTGTTGTTGTTGTAAACACAGCAGGTTATCATCAATAAGTGTGAAGGATTGGTGTTTTAGAAAAGGGAAGCAATAGAGTCACACTATTATGTTTTCCAGATCAGTATGTTATGATTATGAGTCGGGTCTGATGTTTATTCAATCTTCAAGACCAGAATCTTAAGGACGTAGGTGCTGGTTGGTCACACGATTCAAAGAACATAAAGTCTGTATTATGTTCTTCGTTATTTGTGGAAGCAGTTATGATCAGATGTGGAATGATCATAGAGGGTTGCATTAAGACGTATATTTTGGAAGGATTATGGTAGAAATTCGTCTGATGAATCATGGAGTATTAATATTCCTGATTTTGTGCGATTTACTTTATTTGGACGTGATATGAGGGTACAATTCTACGAGTTGTTCTGATCAAGTCAAAGACGTGTGATGAATATGGAAGCAGCTATTATCCCACGAGAATTATGGGTATTTAAAAGTTGCTGATTTTTAGGGATATGATGTATCTCTCACATGCTGGTATGTACTGATCTCTTATACTTTGTTTTTGGTCCGAGTATACTTCACTATCTTTGGACTTAGTAGTTGTAGAATATTGATAATCAATGAATCTATGAAGGGGTTTGTTAATTTCTAGAGAGAGAAAGTTAGAGAGAGAAAGTGAGAGAAACTATGTGAATTTTATTAAGTGGAAAATTAAGAAATGATAACAACCAACCCCTTTCCTTAGTGGAAAGGGGTATTTATAGTTCCAAGTCATAAGTGGACTTGGGCCGGTCCATGACAAGCCCATGGACCGATTCTTACTTAACTTAATAAGCAAATACTAACTAATTACTAACTACGAGCTATTACAACATAAATCATATTGTGGAGTGACCGATACTTCTTATATACGTTAAAACGTATTTCTAACAATCTCCCCCTAAGGGAGGTCACTCCACGTTACAAAGTTCTAAACCTAGCATACTATACTAAGTCTTCGTTCTTTAGCTCGTAGTCTTTTCTTCTTTTCTTTCTTTTGTTGTGAATATGTTGATTTGATCTTTTTGGCTTTGACTTGAGAGCATTGTTCTTTGGCCTTTCACGTGCGATCTTTGCCTTTCTTGTGAACTTTGCCTCCTCGTGACTTCATGTTCCACACACTTACGTCTTTTTGTTGGATTCTTGAAAGCTTCAGAGTTTGATACAGCGGAAGACTTCATCTTGTACTTTCTTGAATTTTTGTTGCAAAAGACATAAGCATGTGGGAACGACTTTTACAGGTACACCGCAACACCACCGTCTTCACTGGTACTCAGCAACGCCACCGTCTTCAACAGGTACTCAGCAACGCCACCGTCTTTAGCAGGTACACAGCAACGACACGAATAAAATGGCTTTGAACATTTTATTCTAATTCGGTAGCATTTTACCTCCGGTCGGTGAAGACCGTTGGACGATATTAGATATCGTACCCGTGACGGATAGTTTCAATTAAGTAACTTCCTGACAGGATTTCGCGGGTAAACCCGTTCTCTTTACTCGACCGTCCAAAGCTGACTGCGAACATAAAGAGTGAATCACTTGGATAAATTATCCTTGTGATTAAAAGCCGTCAATTCATGAAACCTGGAACAAGTGAATTTCAATTAAGATTTTCACCATCGTTGCTTTCCAGTTGTCACGAGCTCGATTCATAAAGAATCTTGCACGTTACCTACCAAGTGCTGTTTGATGTTGACACTAGAAGGATTTCCACTCGTCACTGTGGTCAATAAAGAGTCACTCTGAGTGTTCTGGCAAGATCATATGATAATGCGAAGAGGCCTGGAACGAGTTTAAGTTCAATTAAGAATTAAACCACTGTTACCTTCCAGTTTTTCACAAGATTGGTTCTAAAAGAACCGCACGTGTAACCTACCATGAGCTTGTTTGATGTTGGCTCAAGCAGGATTTCCATCTTCATTGTAATACTTATGTATTACTCGGATGTTCTGGCAATATTACAGGAATACTGCGTAGGACTCATGAAAATCTCTTACTTTTCACAGTGTGTGAGAAAGCAAGGAATAAATGGAAAGTGTCCTAATGAGATTTTTGATGATCTCTTGGCTCTAGACTCGATTGTGCGTTTTGATTTAGTGAGCGATGGCTGGAGAGGAGTGCCACCTTTTCAATACCTGTCTATTCGGAGTGAATAAACCAATAGATAACGTGTTGATCTCCGTGTGATTAAAACAAATACCTTTTGAGTGATATTTGAGTTAGCTGGGGAAGGGTTGTGCATTGCATCACTGGGTCCATGATGTCTTTCTTCAATACCGAGAATCATTAGCAAAAATGACCTCAATAGCATATGTATTGACCCGGTTTCTGCCTAAAGTTGTAAGGAGGGCTTCTTTCTTTACACCCTTTATCTTTACATTTCTTTTTCATTCTTCAACCCCTTCAATGCTTACCAATACGTCATCACTAGCACCTTGTTGTGATTGTTCCAGTGCTAGCTTAAGTACTTGGTCGGCATTCATCTACGTTCACATTCTTTCTCCATCTTTCCTAGGACTTCTAATTCTAACTAGGGAATTGTCCTTGGGAAGATTCCATCGGCTCTTATGAATCATTGGACTAAACCTATTCCTACCACCCTTTTGTCACCACATCCGTCGTGAATTAAGCGTGTTTTGGGAAGGAATTGCCACCATGAAAACATCATTGAAAATCACCTAAGGTACTTGTGATATTAAAATCAAAAGTGTTGTACCTTAGGTGTTTTGATCATCAAAAACGCTCCCCCTTAACACGTGCTTAACACATATTAAGTTGGATTATCATTAAGTCTTTTTCATCTTTTAGCCAAGTATCACTTACGTCTCCTTAATCCCATTTTCTCCCCTTATCCAAAATGTTAACCATTAATATTTGGGATATTGAATGGATTAACCGGTCTTTGGGTAAAAATGAAATTGATGTTTGGCCATAGAACAAGTTATTGCTCCCCCTTAAGTTAATAAGGGATAGTTGTAGTGCTTTGGTATGACATATTTTGAAAGATTTAGAATCTCGTGAGAAATTCTTGAAAAATTATCATACCTTATCACTACAACAAGCCATTCAAGCACATTATTCACAAATATACATATTCACAATTGAAAACCAATATAAAGTGACCTGAGATGTACGACCCATCAGATGGATCGTTGCAGTAGCTTGTGGTGCACTAAATACGGTCTTCCACCCACGAATCTTTCCAAGCTCCTCATCAATCTACGTTCACGGAGCTTTTGATCGATCTTTTTGATCATATACTTTGCCATCTGCCGGTAACCCGGATGCCAATCCTCCGTCATCTCTGGCAAAGTCCCACCCGAGTTCAGATGCTCCAACTTATCTCTGACTTGTATAAGAGTGCCATCGCTATACTTGTGGAGCTCCCCCACCCTCATAAACTTCATCAAACCTCGACTGTTCAAGTAGAAAATGCCAGAATTCGGGACAGAAATGCCGGTGTAGGGACATCTTTCTACATGTTGAGGTAGCACTTGATTCACAGGGCGAGTTAAATTGAGCTTCCTCTGATAGCTTTCGACTCCCAACTGAAGATCCTCCACTCGTGACTTGATGACAACGCTTCGTGTGAACATACGAAGTGCTGTATTCAAAGCAATCAGGTCTTCACGAGGAATGTGTGTAAGTTGATCTCGGGTCATCAGAAGCAGCATATCTTCGATATCCTCAAGGCGAATGATGGAAAAGTCTCCTTGCTGGATTTTGTATTCCCTGTCATCCTCCCTTTTCAAACGAATCTCCGTCACATGATAATAGCCGTTCTTGGCTTCAGTTTTCAACCCTAAAATGCTGGAGATACGGATATCTGATCGAACAATGCTTCCAGAATTGACCAAGCAGCAACCCCTGTACGCCCTTCGGACTCGTTCGTCCCAATGAGATGCACCTATGACAGCATACATATCATAATTACGATTCATTTTAGGGACCCAGAGTCGATTTACCTTTTCCTCGATATAGGGTATTGTCCCCCAGTTGGCAGCTTTCAGCAATGTCAGGGAGGTTGCGTACTTTGATGATCCCTTCAGTAGATACTCAAGATCGTTGGTGACGAAGAAGTCAAGAGCAATCTGATTATCTTGAGCAGGATCCATTGGAGGTGGAGCTCTTTCTGATTCATGAAGTCCTGGCCTTTGAACGGTTTTCAAAGCCTTTATGATCTCATCGGCATAATACTCGAACTCCATTCGGGGTAATCGGGTTTTGGCACGCAGTCTCTTATCTTTCATCGCTTTCTTGACCAAGGATGGAGTAACCGAAGTCTTATACTCATGAGCAAGAAATGCACATAAGTCAATCGGACTTCGGATACGCAGATACAGCACATCTTTGTCAGCATCTGTGATCGGATCATATTGAGCTGCTGCCGTGATCCAAGCTTGTGGTGGTGCAGACTCGTCTATCTCCAACGTGTCTTCCCAATTTCGTATGCTTGGTTCAGGAACCGTAGATTGTTGAACTTGTTGTTGAGGAGTTGAAGTGCGAACATCTGTTGGTTCTGTTTCAGGCATTTCAGCAGTGTCTTGAACTGGGGAGTGTTGTGCAGCTTCGGGTTCCGTCACTGATTCTGCAATCACAGGAGGAACAACAGCAGAACTAATGGGGTTAGTTGTAACAGGTAAAGATACAGCGATAGAGATACCGGGAGCCGAAGACGCTGTAGTGGCATTCACATCGTGGCGCCACTTAGTTCGTCTTGATTCCGAGGATGTCGATTTGTCCTTCTGTGCTGCATCTTTTGTGGACTTGGTTCCAGTCTTTGTAGCAGTCTTCTTGGAGCTGGTAACCTTGTCTCCCTTTTTCGGCTGTTCACCCCCATCATCATCCTGATTGTCATCCCCGTTACTATCCCTAACACTCTCCTGATTCTCATCACCACCATCGTCGCCATCATCATCATCATCATCCTCGTCATCATCCTCATCATCCTCATCATCATCACCACCTTCGTCATCGTCTTTATCCTTTTCACCTTCTTCTTCTTCTTCTTCCTCTTCTTCACCCGTACCCTCTTCTTCACTTTCTTCCCTTTCTTCCTCAGGTAAGATGTGATATGGTACCACACTTCCAAACGTCTTGAATAATTTATCATCCTCCATGATAGCATCATTCAGGGATTTATATAGAGCCCGTTGAATCCTCGACTTATCATACGACCCAAGTTCCACCATACGAGCCTTAAGGATCTTCTTCAATTCAAAATCCGTCAGGTCATAAGCAATCTTGTAGGCGGCTTCTGAAGGGTTGGATGATTTGACCATCAAGTTGTCAGCAGCAAGTGTCTTCATCTCATCGCGAAGTTTAGGCATTAAAGATTCAACGGATTCTTGCACTCTTTCTTTCACAGATGCTTCAAGTGCTTCTTTTTGTTCCTTATATTTATCCCTCATTGCTTGAAGTCTGGTAATGCGTGCAGCATGTTTATCAGCCTCAGCCTGCTTAATTCGAGCAAGTTCCTCTGCATGAGCTTTACGTGTAGCTTCCATGTCTGCAGCGAACTTGGCAATCAACTCTTCTTGAGCTTTCTGAGATGTTTCTTCTCTTTGAGTTCGTCTTTGCAACTCTTGGCGAAGTTCATCCATTTCGCGTTTGTGATTGTCAAGCATTTCGGCCATCACTAATGCAGCCATTGCAGATGTTGCAGAGCTGCTCTGGGTTGACTGAATAGGCTTGGTTGTTACGGCGGTGCTCTGGATGGGAATTATCGGTGGTTGAAGAAATGGTGTGGAAGCCGGTCGGGTTGTTAAGGGTTGGATTGGTGGGGGTAGAGTTGTCAAAGGTTGAGTTGTCACCATGATCGTAGGAGCAACAGGTTCCTTTTCCACACTTGTTGAAATAGGGATTGATGGCTCCTTCGAAGTAGAGTAGTTTTCAGGGGACCCAAACTCATCAACATCATCCGGTTCGACGTACTCATCCTCAATATCTACCCTTGCCCCTGAACCACTACCTCCTGTATCTTTCCTACTCCTTTTAATAGCAATCTTCATCATTTGTTGCTCGGTTTTATCAACAGTAGGATCAACAATATCTTCTTCATCACGTAGACGCATCAAGTCCTTACCCTTTCCCTTCTTACCCTCTGACTTCTTCTTCTTTGGTTCGGGTTCAGGTAACGCAGCTGGTTGTTTGCGTTTACCTTTACTCTTAACCGTTGTCGATGAGTCTTCTCCAGTTTGAAGGTTTGCTTTCAGCCTCTGGATTTCTAGTTGTAGTAGCTTGTAATCTGCAGAACCTTTGATTTTATCAGATAGAAGGTAATCAGGAACAGGACCCGGAATCACACCAATAGACGGTCCTTCATGCCTCAGATCTACAGTATCATCAGCTTCTTCAGTGTGATAGCGACCTCCTGCACGCCTATCAATAGTAGCATCAAGCTTCATAAAATAATTTATGATAAGCTTAATAAACCGAGGATAAGGAAAGAAGTTTGTCTTCAGCTTCTTGTTGTGGAAGAGTTGAAAGGTGAATTCTTCCCATATCAACAAAGCATAATCTGAATTCGCAGCTTTGTACATGCCATAGAAGAGGTTCATTATTGGACTGCGCAAAGCATCATGTCCACTCGTTTTTGGTGTAAGGCATTTACTGAGAATACCCATCAAAGCTCTCCAGGGTTGTCCTACCTTAGCAGTAGTAAACTCAGATGCAACTCGTATTTCCGGACATCCAAGTGCGTCAAATAACTCCGCGAGTTCATCTTTAGTAGGATCCCTTGAGAAAGACATGCCTTTGGGTGTATCCCGTATACCAAGAATCTTACGGAAATCTGAAACTGTGAGTGTCTGCTGCTTGTTGTCGATGGTGAAGGTGATCTTGTTCGAAGTGAAATCCTTGGTTGCCCAAAATTCAAACATATACTCATAAGGTACCGAGGCTGTATTCCTAAGGGCGTTCTTGAAATGAGAGTTATCAAGAATGGCTATGGCGACCTTAAAACCATGGTGTGTGGATTTAGAGACTTGCTTCAGCCTATAGTTGTTGGGTATAAACTTAAGGGTTCGGGCTTTAGCAATATCGGCTTCTCTAGATTCTTGGATAGCTTGTACTGTTGGATTAGTCATTTTATCTGCTTAAGATAAGACATGAAAGGTTGATGCACAAAAACAGATAGATATATATCATTCTTACTTCTAAGCATAACACATTTCATAAGATAAAACAACAAGTACATAGATAGCATGCAAACAAGAATAATCAAACTCTTCATCCGGAACTTTTTCTCATTCGGAACATCTTCATCCGGAACATTTCCTCATTCGGAACTTCTCCTCATTCGGAACTTCTTCATCCGGAAGTTCTTCATTCGGAACTTCCTTCATCCGGAAGTTCTTCATTCGGAACTTCTTTCATCCGGAAGTTCTTCATTCGGAACTTCTTCATTCGGAAGTTCTTCATTCGGAACTTCCTTCATTCGGAAGTTCTTCTTTCGGAACTTCCTTCATTCGGAAGTTCTTCATTCGGAACTTCCTTCATTCGGAAGTTCTTCATTCGGAACTTCCTTCATTCGGAAGTTCTTCATTCGGAACTTCCTTCATTCGGAAGTTCCTCATTCGGAACTTCCTTCATTCGGAAGTTACTCATTCGGAACTTCCTCATTCGGAAGTTTTTCAGAAGAAATCCTTCATTTGGAAGTTTTAAGCCATGTTCATCCGGAACTTTTACAGACTAAACGCAGATGTTTGATCTAGCGCGTTTGTGAGTTTCTAAGGCAATCTAAAGCAATTTAATCATCATTTAACCTATTCCGAGCAAAACCCACCATAAATCCCTTATCAATTAACCCTAATTAAGGCAAAACCCTAAATCTGATAATTGTTAATTATCTTGAAACAATTAAGGGGATATAGATGGCGATTTAGACGAATTCATAAGTTAAAATATGATGTTAATTACCTTATGTAGTGAATGAATCAAGAAGGAATGATCAGACGAGATGATTTTAAGAGTTTGTGTGTGAGTAAACAACAATGGCGGCAAGTATGAAATAGAAACAGTGAAAGTGAATAGTAGTGAGAGGCGGGTTGATTTGTTTTTGACTTAGGTCAAATTTTGCCTAGTTTCATTAAATACTACCTTTAGTCCCTCCAATTTCACTCCCTATCCTTTTTGTTTCTAATTTTTTTAATTCACTTAAACCTTGTTTAACTTACACACAATCTTAGCAAACGCATCCTATTTAGCATATCTCCAATATCTAAAAGCAATGCCTATCACTTAGAACGAACACTAGTCGTTTTCTAAAGCAAACCACTCAATTACCATGAAGCCCTTAATTGTCACAATCACTTTTTGAAAATCAATTTTAATGACGAAGATGATTTTAATATTTTCTCCCCCTTAAACGATGACCCGTTTTCTATTTAAAGAGCTGTAGTCATTGTTTAAAGAGTCAAATATTGATGAAAGCAATTCCAATTTATCTCTTGAAAAATTTTGATTCGTGGTGTCAATAAGATTTCTCTTATTTTAACAAATTAATGCACTGAGACGTACACAAATTCGTGTCAGACCAAATTATAAAGTAAACTTGATCCCTTTGCATGATTTGGCTTGTAAATCATGCCCGAGAAAATTAATTCCCGTTCTGAGCCAACGTTTTCCAAGGAAATACGTGACTTTAATATGAAAACCGGGTTGCAGTCTGAAATAACTACAAGCCATAATGGGCATGTTTTAAAAATGTACAACTTTTATACGGACTCTATTTATGGCACCGTGTCAATATTGATCGACATTTCTAAGGCCGTAAATATTACCGTACTAAAAGACATGCCCGATTTAAAACGAAAAATATTTTTGGTTTTTCTTGGTTTTATAATTTTTATGGTTTTTCTAGGTTTTATATTTTTTATGGTTTTTCTTGGTTTTATATTTTTTATGGTTTTTCTTGGTTTTATATTTTTTATGGTTTTTCTTGGTTTTATATTTTTGTATTTTCTTTTTGTGGTTTAAATATTTACGATAATATACATGATCACAACCAAAGGATACTCTGAATAGTTTACCACGACTATTCAGCTGATTCTTCTGCCAACTCTTTGAGAGTCGCTGGAGTGAATGATTTCATGCCAAGCTTGTCGATCAAAAACTCGATTCGTCCTCGATCTAAAGCTTTGGTGAACATATCCGCCAGCTGATACTCAGTAGTGACAAAATACAGCTCGATCACTCCGTTCTCCACCTGCTCCTTAATGAAATGGTAGCGAATGTCTATGTGCTTGGCCCGGGAGTGTTGAACATAGTTGCAGCAAAGGGCAATGGCGCTCTTGTTGTCACAATACATCGGGATTTTGTTAAATCCAAGACCATAGTCAGTTAATTGTGATCTCATCCAAAGGACTTGAGCACAACAACCGGACATGGCGATGTATTCAGCCTCCGTGCTTGATATTGCAGCGCTTTTCTGCCTTTTTGAAGACCAACTGATCAATCTATCTCCTAGGAGTTGCACAGATCCAGAAGTGCTACGCCTCGTATCTTGACATCCAGCATGATCGGCATCTGCGTATGATATTAAAGCAATCGAGGAATCTTTCGGATACCATAGACCACGATGAAGTGTTCCTTTTAGATACCGAAAGATCCTTTTAACTACATGTAAGTGCTTTTCGGTAGGCCGAGCCTGATACCGGGCACACATGCATACAGCAAATTGCAAATCAGGCCTGCTAGTAGTCAGATAGAGAAGGGTGCCAATCATTCCACGGTAAAGTTTCGGATCGACAATAATCCCATCCCTATCTTCATCTAACTTGGATTTCTCCACCATTGGAGTGTCTACGGGGTCACAATTCTCAAAGTTATATTTCTTAAGAGATTCTAGAGCATATTTGGATTGATTAATAAAGATGCCTCTGGGATTCTGAGAAATCTGTAATCCTAAGAAAAATGAAATTTTTCCCATCATCGACATCTGAAAGCGTGTGGACATTATCTTCTCAAATTGTTTAGACAATTCTATGTTAGTGGCAGCAAAAATTATATCATCAACATAAATTTGTACCAGAAGCATGTCGTTGCCGTCCTTGAGAGTGAATAGAGTGGGGTCCACTTTGCCTTTGGAGAAGCCTTCCGACATGAGATATGTTGACAGGAGATCATACCACGCGCGTGGAGCTTGTTTCAACCCATAGAGAGCCTTCTTAAGCTTGTACACGTGATTAGGAGACTCCGTGCTGACGAACCCATCCGGTTGACTAACATAAACCTCTTCCCTTAGTTCACCGTTCAAAAATGCCGTCTTCACATCCATTTGATAGACGATCATGTTCATATGAGCAGCAAACGCAAGGAATAGTCTAATCGCCTCCAATCTAGCCACAGGAGCAAAAGATTCCTCAAAGTCTATACCCAAGGCTTGTTTATATCCTCTAGCGACCAATCTTGCTTTATTCTTCAATACCGAACCCATCTCATCAAGTTTAACCTTATAAACCCATAACAAAGTAAGGATGTTAACCTTGTCAGGGCGAGGAACCAATTCCCATACTTCTAGTCGTTTGAATTCATTGAGTTCCTCCTGCATAGCTTCAATCCAAGATGATTGGGTCATAGCCTGCTGCCAATTTTTGGGTTCAACTTCAGAGAGAAATGCATCAAAGTAACAATATAGTGCACTCTCTTGTAGTTGATGGCGTGTAGAGACTGGTCGATCTAGATCTCCAATAACATTCCTAATTGGGTGATCTTTTGTCCATTTAGTGCTATGGTTTTCAATCCTAGGTGGTCTGGAGTGAACAATAGAAGGAGCTTCTTCTGAGGTAGACGCGGCTGAAGGGTTTTCAGGGATCGCTACACCAAAGAAAGGAAGCTCTTGCAAGTGAGCATATTCCAAGTCGTGATCAGTAGAATCCTCTTCTACATCATTAGGCACAAGTAGGGGTGATGATTCAGGTGTAGTTTGAGAATCACTTGGTGAAGGTGCATCCGATTCAATGTGAATTGTAGATGCATTAGATAAAGGTTCATTAACTTGAGCAACCACTTCAGGTATTGGAGCAATTACTACAGGTACTGGAACTTCATCAGTCGGGGGATCGAAGAATTCATCAAACAACGGTTGAAACAGTTTATCCCACTCGGGCCTAGATGGTGGTAAAAATGATGTAGAAGTAGGATTATTGGGAACTAATCCGGAACTTATAGCACCGGGTCCCATCTCATGAAGCGCGGGTTCAGAGCTGTGTTGCTCAGAAGCCATCGCTGTCAGCTCGTCGAAATCAGCGTCCATAGTTTCTACAATCTTGCCAAGACGACGGTTATATATTCGGTATGCTCTTTTGGACGGTGAGTAACCAATGAAAATACCTATGTCGGCTTTTGGTTGAAGCTTACCCAAGTTCTCACTATTGATGTTTGGATAACACAGAGCACCAAACACATGGAAAAATGAAACATCGGGTTTGCGGTCATGTAGAAGCTCATAAGGTGTTTTTCCATGGCGTTTCCGAATGATAGAACGGTTTTGGGTGAAACATGCAGTAGAAATAGCCTCTGCCCACAAGAACAATGGAGCGTTCGCATAAATAAGCATGGTCCTAGCAGCTTCCATAAGTGTGCGATTTCGTCTTTCAACGACACCGTTTTGTTGTGGAGTGCGTGCAGCGGATGTTTCATGTGATATACCAACTCCTTCATAATAATCACGAAGAGTCTGGTTTACGAACTCTGTACCATTGTCTGTACGAATGCGGCGGACAGTGGTATTCAAACGTACCTGAATGAACTTCAGAAAAGTGATGATAGCCTTCGGTGCTTCATCCTTTGTACGTAGAAATCTAACCCATGTAAACCTGGAAAAATCATCCACAATGACGAGAATGAATTTCTTACCGCTCACACTTTCAGTTCTCATCGGTCCACAAAGATCCATATGCAAAAGATGAAGTTTTTCTTGATTGGTGTCTTCAGCTTTGGGCTTGTAAGATTTCTTGGTGCTTTTCCCTCTTGAACACGCGGAACATAAATGGTCCTTGTGAAATTTAAGCTTAGGAAGACCACGAACTAACTCGTTTTTAGCCAGATGATTAATAGCATCAAAATTAAGATGAGATAATCTGCGATGCCATAACCATGACTTGGTCTTGGATGCTTTAGAGAGAAGACATACTGGAGAGGCGGCCATCATATCTTGTAGAGACAACGTATAAAGATTTGCACCACGAGATCCCTTGAACAAATCTTTTCCTTCCAAGTTGCGGATGAAACAAGTGTGTTGTCGAAAAGCAACCTCAAGGTTGGAATCACAAAACTGTCCTACTGAGAATAAGTTGTGACCAAGACCTTCTACATAGTATACCCTAGAAATCGTCACGTTTCCAATCTGATATTCACCGTACCCCATAATCTTTGCTATATGATCATTCCCAAATTTAACCGTACCAAGAAACTTGCTGACGAAATTTCGGAGCATCGAGCGATTTCCGGTCATATGTTTTGAACAACCGGAGTCCAAATACCACAGGATGATTTGGACCACCTGAAAATATCACCACACAAAGACAATGTAGAGGTATCGGAATCTGAGTGTTCCTTGTCATTAGCAGGTACAGATTTAATAATCTTAGATTTGCTAACTCTAGGTTTCTTAGATTTCCTAGCCTTTTTCTTCTTAATTGGTGGTGTAGATTCTAATTGGCTCAAATCCTGAGGTATTTCTACACTGATAGGCACTACAGTGGGGGCAGACCTAATTAAAGGGCGCTGTTTCCATACTTGAGTGCGAGTGTTCCTAACTAAAGGACGCTCAGACCTAACCTCAATGGATGCATTCCTAGTTAAAGGGCACATTTTTCCATCTAGTGTAAAGGTCCTACCAGTGGGACGCCATTGCCAGCCAACTTGGGCACGAGTTCGACCCGTTGGCTTCCATTCAAGACCATTCTTAATAGCATTCATTTCATTAACGTGATCAATCAGACACAAATCATGACGCTGGGAAAACATACATTCATTACAATTCCAACAATTTAAATCAGAATTCACGAATGGTTTAGGCTGCTGCACAGGCGCAGAGCTTTTAGTCTTAACATGATTCATTTTATTTAAAACTGAACTAGCATTCCTATTGTGGACTTCTACTTTCTTCTTTGTGGCACTACTAGTGGAGGGCTTGATCTTAGCTTTCTTGAGTGGCGATCCTTTAGCCTTAGTAGTCTCTTTTAATCCTGTAGAAGGCAAATTGGGAACATTAGCAGCAGATTTTAAAGGTGTCTTACTTGATTGTGCCAATGACGGTTTCGCTCCTGGAGTCTTATTAAATGGAGTGACAGCAATGGGCCTATTATTAAGTAGTGCAGAACCTGGTGTACCTATGTATTGCAAATAAGCCAAGCAATATTGAACTCGCTTAACATATTCATGAGCCGAATAATAGTCGCTACTTGAGGGATCTAAGGCATAAAGATCGTCTAAAATATCCCTAAGAAGATCGACATGCTTAATGGCATTCCTCATATAATCATCGTATACAACCGGGTTTCTCTTATGAATCGGATTCTTATAAAGCACTACTTTCTTGGTTGTTGGAGCACTAGTGGACGGTGCAGAGTCGGTAGCTAAGTTATCAACAACTTCTTGTCGGGTGAGAAGAAGTGTCTCCTTTAACTCAGCCAAAACCATATTTTTGTCTATGAGCAGGATGTTCAAGTCAGAGATTTCCTCGCACTTTTGGTTCAGTTGTTCAACATAATATTGTTGCTGTGCCGCATTAAAAGCGAAGCGTTCTTCTAGTGAACCATAAAGAGCGGATAGTCCCTGCCTTGTCCGATCCATCTCCCCTAGAACAGTTGATAGTCTAATTTCTAAGACCTGGTTTTTAGACTCTGCGGCCTCTAGTTCCATTCTTAATGTTTCCTTTGATGATATCTCTCTCTTCAATCTCATGATTTCTTCCTCTAATGTCTTAACAATTGCAATCATCTTGTCACTTGTCTCAACACCGTTTTCACAAACATTTGATATCAAAAGATTTTCATTTTGAGCTTGTTGTTTTAATTCTAAAGATATACAATGTTGTTCTAGTTGATTAAAGCGTTGAGAAAGTAAATTATAAGAATCTTGTAGCTTTAAAAACTCAACGTTAGATTCGTGACAAGAATGATTATCTACCTCATTTACAGTTTCAGCAACATTTACAGAAATATCACAAACATCATCACAAATATCCTCACAAATATTCACAGCATCACAATTCATCATAGCGGATGTAAGCTCACTCGAATATTTAACATTTACAATAGTAAGCACATCACACGAGATTACTTCGGACAAGAATCGGTCATATTCGGTTGAAATCTTTTCCTTTTCAATTAGTTGCAATTCGTAAGCGGTGTCCATTTCATAAAACACTTTTTGAACTTCACCAATTTCAAATTGAAGATTTTCCTTAAGAGATGCAAAACTTCTTTTTAGACTTTCGACAAACGGATTGATCTCAGTTTTAAACACCTCGTTCATGTGTTCGAAAGCCCATTCTCCGGCATTTAAGCCATTTGAAGTCGTACATTCCAAGATGACCTTGTCAAAGTTAGTAAAGTATCGGTTAATCTCTTGCAAGTTTAACCATACAGTGCTAACAGGTGGAAGATTCTTTGGAATTTCCTTAGGACCTTCCATGTTGACAAGTGTAGGAAATGTACTAGGGCTTTCTTCCTCTATCATGTAGGTTGGTGCTGTAATGAGATCTTTGTCCATATGGAAGCGAACTCTAAAATCAGTTTTAGCAAGCTCCTTATTCATTTTAAAATAATCACAATCGGGATATTTTGCTGAATTGTATGACCGATCCTCATCAACTAGAACCTTACTTGTTCGATCATTGGGAAAAACAATCGGGTCTAAAGCCAATCCTAATTGAGTTGCATTATAAAGTCTAGGACTATGTCTTAAAGCTTGTTTTGCATATCGTGGATTAGGGGGAAGGCCTTTTAGACGTGATAAGTTAAACTCTTTAAACGAAGCATCAAATAAGTGAACTAGTTGTGAAGAAGCGTATTGTCTTAACAGCAAGTAGTCTAGACTTCTAATCTTATTAGTAGCATTAATCTCCATTTCAGTCTTCTTAGATTCGAGTAATTCAAAATCAGTTTGAAGTTTTTGAAAATTAGTGACCACTAACTCCTTTTCTCTAAGTTCATTAGACAGATTTGCTCTTAAGTTTTCGATTTCTTGTAAGTGACCCATTTGTTTGTTTCTAAAGTGATCATATTCGAGATTTGTGAGAACACTAGACGAAGGCACTAATTCCAAAGTTTGTACTTTCTCATTGCTTAAGGCAAGCTCATCAGACAAATTCTTATTCTTAGCTAAGGTTTCTAAGAGTGCAGCATTCATTTGGCTAAGTAATGTAGCAGGAACCATGACCAAATCTTGCTGAGCAGGAGTAGGCGTATGCGAAATGGATCCCGATTGTGATTCACTCAAAATCTGGGAACTTACATTGATATTGCTATCATTGTTTGTCTCCTCATTTGAAAGACTCACCACCGAAGATTCATTCGAATCAGCACTCTCTTGCCCAACTTGATGTGGTTGAATACTAGCATTAGTGGCATTATCGGTGTTATTAATAAGTACCTCAGATTTCTTATCTGGCCCTAAGCTGGAGAAAGTTGCCATGAAAGCAGCCTTTGCAGTTTGAAAGTCATCACAATCGGAATCATATGCATCAAGATCATCGGCTTGGTAAGCTGCATTTTGCGTAGTGACAACGTCTTGTTCAGCAATCCCTGGGTCAGCAAGAAATGCAAGCTCCTCTTCATCAAGTTCCCTTCCTTGCGCCTGAGCATTTACCAGATAGATCTTTTCTGCAAACCACTGTCCATCCCTTTTTCTCTTGGGTTTCTTACAATCCCTGGACATATGACCCTCTTCTTTGCAGTTGTAGCAGGTGATCATTCTCAACTTGCCTGTATTAGCCCGTGGAGGATTGTTGACCATTGGAGCAGGAGCAGAATTGATTGTGCGAGCATTGGTTGATGTGGAAGGTCTCCCCTGATATGGTTGAATTGGCTGAACCATTACCCTGCCATTCTCAATTGTAGCTTGTTGGCGAGAATTGGATGAATTCCTCAACTGATTGTTGGTAGGAGCTGATCCTCTGAATCCTCGTTTGCTTAAAGTTCTTGTGAGATATGCAGACATAGTAGTTAGCACTTCAACTGGGTCAGCTCCTTGTTGGAAAACAGGAACAGGGACTTCTTCATCGTCACAATACAGTGCTTGATCTGGATGAGCTGCATAGTCAGTAGAAGGAATACTCATTTGATCAGGGTAGCTTGTTTGATATGCTGCATTCTCTTGATAAGACGAATATGAAGGCTGAGCATAAGGTGCAACATTTGCTGGATGAAGTTGTGAACCATACTGTGGTGAAGGTGCATTGAACCGATACTGTTGCTGATGTGAGGTGGGAGGTTGTGGTAAAATCGAGTATTGGGGAAAAGTTGGTGTCATGTAAGGTGATGCATGATAGGCTTGATGTCCCAAGATATAGGGTGTGTTGTTGTGTGACAAACTTGGTTGATTCGCCATCAAAGCTAAGGAATCTGGATACATACCACGAGGAGAACGATGCATAATCACATGCTTCTCATGCTGCTGAAGGAAGGCATATATTTGATCCAAATTGCACTTGTGCAGATCCCTGGTTAACTTGACATCGGTAATATACTCACCCCATTCAGCTTGAGGTAGAGTATTCAGGAATTTGGTGTTAACCTGGAATGGAGCAATCTCAAGATTGTATACATTCAGATCATTCATGAGTGTGGTGAATCTGAAGTAATAATCGTGAAGTGTTTCCCCTGGGTTGTAGGTGAATCTATCAAACAAATCATACAGCTGACACTCCCTTTCTTGTTTGGTGAGAGACGTGCCTTGTAGCAACACCTTAAGACGTTCCCATAAATCTTTTGCCACAGTATACTTGCTTACCATCCTATAAATATCATGGGGAAGAGCTTGGAGAATTGTTTGAAGTGCTTTTTCATCTGCATCTGCAACAAGTTGTTGAGCTGGAGTAAGTTCTTCAAATTCTCGTGGTCTAGTCACGTTGTCAACCGTAATGGTACCATAGTCGAGTGGACCATTCAAAATCGATTTGACCATCAGCCTTCCGTATGTAGGTTTCCCCTTTAGATATTGCATCATTCGACCTTGCCATGCCTCAAACACCTCTTTAATAAGCATCGGTGGACGGCTATCAGTTCCCGTTATGATTGATATATCCGTAAGAGATGTCATCTGAGGCATTACTGAATTTGGATTCATTTTGTTTTTCTTCAAAGAAACAGAGATTATCGGTTGATCGAGCAGTGAAGTAAAGCTTGTGAATTGTGTTGTGTTTTTGTTGTAAGAAACCAAGATTAAATCCTCTAAAAAATCGTCGAAAAAAACAAGCAAAATAACCCTTGATTCGGAACTTTTTGTTGATTCGGAAGTTTGATTCGGAAGATTACCTTGATTCGGAACTTTTGTGTTGATTCGGAAGATTACCTTGATTCGGAACTTTTGGATTGATTCGGAACCTCTTGACTCGGAAGTTCTTGGTTCGGAAGTTTGGCTTGATCCGGAACTTCTTGACTCGGAAGTTCTTGGTTCGGAACTTTAGCTTGATCCGGAACTTCTTGACTCGGAAGTTCTTGGTTCGGAACTTTAGCTTGATCCGGAACTTCTTGACTCGGAAGTTCTTGGTTCGGAACTTTAGCTTGATCCGGAACTTCTTGACTCGGAAGTTCTTGGTTCGGAAGTTTCTTGATCCGGAACTTCTTGGTTCGGAAGTTTCTTTATTCGGAACTTCTTGACTCGGAACTCTTTGATCCGGAACTCCTTGATCCGGAACTTCTTGATCCGGAACTCCTTGATCCGGAACTTTTGCTGAATAAACAGTAAGTTGTTCCGATGAACAGTCAAACACCAAAAATGAAGATTAAGCCCAGATTTTGACCAAATAACCCAAAAAGTTTTGTGCTTTCGACTAAAATAAGTAACAACTAATACTTATCCACTAATCCCAATCACAAAAACACCAAAAACACCAAGAATCAAGATGATTTTTCTTAAAGAACACTAATACAATCAAAAACTAAAAAACCACACAAATCACCACCTTAAATCACCCCATAGCTCTTGATACCAAATGTAGAATATTGATAATCAATGAATCTATGAAGGGGTTTGTTAATTTCTAGAGAGAGAAAGTTAGAGAGAGAAAGTGAGAGAAACTATGTGAATTTTATTAAGTGGAAAATTAAGAAATGATAACAACCAACCCCTTTCCTTAGTGGAAAGGGGTATTTATAGTTCCAAGTCATAAGTGGACTTGGGCCGGTCCATGACAAGCCCATGGACCGATTCTTACTTAACTTAATAAGCAAATACTAACTAATTACTAACTACGAGCTATTACAACATAAATCATATTGTGGAGTGACCGATACTTCTTATATACGTTAAAACGTATTTCTAACAGTAGTGAATATACATGCAACTATTATGGGAATATATCACATTATATTTTTGGACGTGATGTAAACAAGTAAAACATACTATCACTATTTGGATGTGATATCAGAAAGTAACAATGAATTGAAGATGTGGGACATATGTATTTTACAAGGAGATCACATTTGGTATTGAACATTAAGCTAAGAAAAGGTGGTACACAATGATATCAGCGACTGAGACGAGCCGCTGACAGGAATAAGTCAGGCGCTGACAGAGGCGCTGACAGAGGCAATGACATGTGTCATCCGAGGTATAGGTTTTTGTCAACTGACAAGTATTGTCCGATATTGGACAACATACGGTGTAAGGTTATTGGACAGTGAAGTATCTCGGATAAAGGAAGAAAAGCTGCTGTTTGGAAATTTGATTAGTTTTGGCACACAAAACGAGGAGATTATACATACGAAGGTACATGGAATCTCTATTTTATTCAGAATATCGTTTTGATATTTATGGCTCGGATATTTTTAGAAGACGTATATGATTAAGGGGAAGAATTCTTATAGTAAGTTTGATGTTCGAAGAAGAATTTCGCGAAATTTGTGTTCTATCATATCTTAAAAAGTTGTGTCTGGTCATCATTACTTTTGAAGGTTCTTTTAATTTGTGACAACGGACTTGATAAAAAGGTAGCAAAGGTATGAGATTTTTCTTAAGATGCTCTATGCTCATATTTGCTAGAGAACTCTTTTTGTCAAGAGACTACTCATTATAGCCGTGAGTTTTGTGGTCTACTCATTATAGCCGTGAGTTTTGGAGTCACATGGATAGTGCAAGACATGGAACACAGGTTTGGGTTATTCTACTTCTACATCAAGAATATTATAGTTATTTTTCTTCAAAGATCATTACATAGAGCTACTTTTCGAGAATCTTCAAGATTGCATACTTTCACATATTCCCTATTGATGTGTCAAAAAGGGGAAGAATATGTGCTATACTTAAGGGGAAGCTTCTTAGAGATCATGTACTACATACAAAGGATTCACGCTTAAGTGGAAGTGTTTTGACATCATCATCTAGGGGAAGATTGTTGGGTTGAATTATTGAGTTGATGTGTCAAAACTAAAAGACAAGGACTACATTTGACAAAAGAAGATTCTACAATCTGGTGGACAAACTTGTAGAAAATATATTAAGGTATATTTAGAAGATTTGGTTTTATCTAGTTTCCTTTATAAAAGTCTGGACATTCTATTATGTAAAGAATGCCAGACGGTAGGTTTTATCATAACTATCAATCACAATGTAACCTACAAGCAATTCGTGTGTCTAGACGTGGGATTCAATGTATATACATCTAGATGTTATTTGTGTTTAATAATACAAGTAACGTTTGCGAAAATTCATCTTGTCCAAAAAACCTTGTTCCTGATTATTGTTCTAATTCTGCTATGTTAAATCATATGAATGATAATTATGCCTAGCAGCTTAAAGATCCGAATCTATAGGATTCATCAGATAAGAGGTAGAATTTCAATCACCGTCAAAACCAAAGAAGGGGGAATGAAAATGATCTTACCAACAACACACCGCGAAATGATGAAAAATTTCATAAGTGTGGCAATAAGAGGCATGCTGGCGATTGCTGGAAGTGCTGAAATTTCGGAAAGCTAGGACACAAAGTGGAAAAGTGTAAGAGGTAAGTTATTTGCTTCAATTGTAATGAAGAGGGTCATAAGAAATCGGATTCCCCTAAGAAATCGGACCTGGAAGAAACCCCCAGGGTGGTGCTTATCAACATGGAACGGTTGAGGTTAAGAAAGAGGATCTTAATGTCATTACTGCTACGTTTTTACTTAACAATCATTATGATGTTGCTTTATTTGATTCGGGTACTGATAGGAGTTTTGTATCCACTAAATTTAATGCCCTTATTGACATTGAACCTGTTGAGATAAATACCAGTTACAAAGTGGAATTGGCTGATGGTAAATTAGTAAAAACTAATAAGATGTTAAAAGGATGCTCTCTAAATCACTTAAAATATTCCTTTCTGATTGATTTGATGTTGATAGAACTAGGTAGTTTTGATATTATTATTGGTATAGATTGGTTATCGTTGAATAATGCTACAATTTTATGTGGAGAAAAGAAGGTTAAGATTCCCATTAGGAATAGAACGTTAGTAATTGATGGTAATCGAGGTGAATCCCGTTTGAAAATCATTTCATGTATTAAAGTCCAAAAGTACATCAGGAACGGCTGCGAGCTATTCTTAGCTCAAGTGACCGGGAATGAGTCTAAGGAGAAACGATTGGAAGATGTACCTATTATCTGTGAATTTCCTGAGGTATTTCCCAATGATTTACCCGGACTTCCGTCGATAAGGAAAGTCGAGTTTCAAATCGATCTAATTCCTAGTGCTGCACCGGTGGCACGTACGCCTTACCGATTAGCACCTTCTGAATTATAGGATTTATCCGAATAACTCAAGGAGTTGTCTGATAAAGGTTTTATTCGATCGAGCTCGTCGCCTTGGGGAGCTCCAGTCTTGTTTGTTAAGAAGAAGGATGGATCTTTCCGTATGTGCATCGAGTATTGGGAGCTGAATAATTTGACGATTAAAAATCGATATCCTTTACCAAGGATTGATGATTTATTTGATCAACTTCAAGGATCTAGTGTGTATTATAAGATAGATTTGCGGTCTGGATATCACCAACTTCGCGTCCGTGAAGAAGATATTCCAATAACTGCATTTAGAACTCGTTATGGACACTATGAATTTCAAGTAATGCCATTTGGGTTAACTAACGCACCCGTGGTCTTCATGGATCTAATGAATCGAGTGTCCAAACCCTATTTGGACAAATTTGTGATCGTGTTCATTGACGATATTCTGATCTATTCTAAGAGTAAAGAGGAACATGAAGAACACTTAAGGACTATCTTGTGCTTGTTAAAGGATGAAAAGTTGTATGCTAAGTTTTCGAAATGTGATTTTTGGTTGGACTCTGTGCAATTTCTTGATCATGTGATTAACAAAGATGGAATTCATGTTGATCCAGCAAAGGTTGAAGCCATTAAGAATTGGTCTGCACCAACAACGCCAACGGAGGTGCGACAGTTCTTAGGATTGGCTGGCTATTACAGATGATTCATTAAAGAATTTTCTATAATAGCTAAACCCTAGACCAAGCGAACTCAAAAGAATAAACCTTTCATTTGGGGAAGTGAAGAAGAAGGAGCATTTCAGATATTGAAGCAAAAATTATGTAGTGCACCAATTCTATCATTACCCGACGGAATCGAAGATTTTGTAGTATTTTGTGATGCATCTCTTAGAGGTTATGGAGCTATCTTGATGCAGCGAGAAAGTGATAGCTTATGCTTCTAGGAAATTAAGGAAAAATGAGGAGAATTATACTACTCATGATCTTGAGTTAGGAGCTGTATTCTTTGCTCTTAGGTTGTGGAGACATTATCTGTACGGCACCAAGTGTACGGTGTTCACCGATCATAAAAGCCTACAGTATATTCTCGATCAAAAGGAATTAAATATGAGGCAACGAAGATGGATAGAACTATTAAGTGATTATGATTGTGATATAAAATATCACCCAGGAAAAGCAAATGTTGTTGCCGATTAAGTAGAAAAGATAGAGAGCCTATCAGGGTACGTTCTCTAGTCTTGACTATGCACAATAATTTTCCTAAGCAAATTAGAAATGCGCAAATACAAGCCTGCAAGAAAGAAAATTTTGATAATGAAGGGTTTTGAGGTGAAGGAGATCCGAGGTTAGAGCTGATGGAATGAAATGCTTAAGAGGTCGTATGTGGATACCTAAGTTTGGAGGCTTAAGATATTTAATCATGTTGTAATCCTATAAATCTAAATATTCCATTCATCCTGGATCTGATAAAATGTATCATGATTTGAAGAAGTTGTACTGGTGGCCGAATATGAAAGCTGATATTGCTATGTATGTTCTGCAATGTTTGAATTGTGCAAGAGTCAAAGATGAACATCAAAAGCCATCAGGACTACTTCAACAACCAAAGATTCCTTAATGGAAGTGGGAACGAATCACGATGGACTTTATCACTAAGCTTCCTAGAACATCTTCTGGAAATAACTCGATTTGGGTCATTGTCGACAGACTGACCAAATCAGTACACTTCATTCCTGTTAAAGAGCAGTTCTCATTGGAGAAGCTGACTCGTATTTATCTTGCGAATGTTGCATGTAAGCATGGAGTGCCTGTATCGATCATTTCTTATCGAGATCCTAGATTCGCATCGAATTTTTGGAAATCCCTCCAAAGATATTTGGGAACGAATCTCGACATGAGCACTGCTTATTACCCCCAAACTGATGGGCATAGTGAAAGAATGATACAAACATTGGAAGATATGTTGAGAGCTTGTGTGATAGACTTTGGTAAGAATTGGGATAGACATTTGCCTTTAACAGAATTTTCATATAACAATAGTTATCATGCTAGTAGTAAGGCTGCACCGTTTGAAGCTTTGAATGGTAGGAAGTGTAGATCTCCTGTATGTTGGAGTGAAGTTGGGGATACCCAGCTCACAGGACCGGAATTGATCCGGGAGACTACGGAGATGATAGTTCAGATTAAGAATCGGCTGTTCACTGCCCGAAGTAGACAGAAAAGTTAAGCGGATGTGTGGCGGAAATCGATGGAGTTTGATGTTGGTGACCGTGTAATGTTGAAAGTATCCCCATGGAAAGGCGTCATAAGATTTGGAAAGCGAGGGAAATTGAATCCCTGCTATATTGGACCCTATAAGATTTTATCTAGAGTAGGTCCGGTGGCTTACAAATTAGAGTTACCCTAAGAACTTCATGGTGTTCACAACACATTCCATGTATTTAATCTGACGAAATGTTTAGCATTGTGTGATGAGAAAATCATGTTGGATAAGGTCTGAATTGATGAAAGTTGCATTTTATCGAAAAACCCGTAGAGGTTATGGATCGTGAGGTAAAGAAACTTAAACAATGTCGAATACCTATCGTCAAGATCCGGTGGAATTCAAAGCATGGACCAGAATTTACTTGGGAACGAGAGGATGAAATGTGGAAGAAATACCCACACCTCTTTAATTTCAATAAGAAACGGACATCAAAATGAAATGGATCACGAGGACGTTGATCCCTTTTAGGAGGAAATTAATAACAGATTTTTGGTGAGTTAATAAAACAGTGGTTGCAAGATCTTTCTTTGTGTTGCTCGTACCAAATTATATTTGTCGTTGTTTCGTTCTCGGTGACTAAAAGGGGGAGCTTTTGATCTATTTCTACTAAAAAGGTAAATGCGTGAAGTAATAAAATTAAGCTAAAAGCAATTAATGAAAATAAAACTTGAATTAAAGTTAAAAAGTAAAATACCTTAACTTGGAAAATTAGCTGACTCGGAATAATCTCTTGATTCGGAATAATAAGGCTCATGCGGAATAAACCTTTATTCGGAATAAAAACGTTCACTCGGAATAAAATTGCTCATGCAGAATAATCAGCTTTACTCGGAATAAAATGGTTGATCAGGAATAATTTGTTGATACGGAATAAACCCTTCATGCGGAAAACTTGCTCATTCGGAATGTAGGCTTCATCCGGAAAGATTCTTCATTCGGAATAATATGTTCACTCGGAATATATGGCTCATTCGGAATAAATGTTGATCTGGAATATTTTGCTTGACTCGGAATAAGTACTGGCTCAGATTATATTTCCTTCACTCGGAATATTGCTTTACTCGGAATACTTGACTCATTCAGAAAGTAGCTTCATTCGGAATACCCTACTGATCTGGAATAAAATGTTTATGCGGAATAAAGTGCTTGGTTCGGAATAAACGATAAAAAAAACTTCGTTCGGAATATTCAACTGATGCGGAATAAATAAAACTAAGTGCTCATCCGGAATGTTTAGCTCATTTGGAATAATTTTAACAGAAACTTTGATTCGGAATCTGGGTAAATGAAACAGTCCGAAGAACAGGGGAATAACCTAAACACGAATTTAAACTAAAATCCACCAAGTTTTTAACCAAAGATTAAAACAAACAAACCACTAATCATCTACTAATGATAAACATCAAACCAAATAAAAAAACACAAAACCCACTTGTTTTTAAAGATCAAAATCAACAAAATAAAAACTTAGAACTTTAGAATCAATAAGAAAAGGAAGAACAAGATTAAATGAAAGATTGTATTAAAAGCTAGGATTCAAACAAACAAAAAGCAAAGATTAAACTTACAATATCTTGGATTAAAAAGGAAAAATGAAAATCACCAAACACCTTAATGGTGTTGGTTTTCCTATGAAACAAGAAGAAGAAAAACAGAAAAAATAAGAGCTCGTTTTTAAGTTGTGAAAGAGGTCTCCTATTTATAGGCCTTGAGTTGGTTGGTGAGTGGGCTTTCTCCCTTTCTTTTTGTCTTCTCGTTTTTTCAGTAAAGTTGACGTTTTCGACTTCGATTCGGGATTTGTCGACGAATAAATTCAACTCGTCTTTTAATTTCTTTATTTAATAGACTTGAGTTCTTCGACATATATTAATCTTCCATCTTTGGTCCTTTTCTTCGATAAATCTTCAAATAGGCCCATTGACTTCAAATCTTTTGCATCTCTTGGACTACAGACTTCGTCTTTCGTCTTTTTCTTCGATAAAACCCGTGCAATCCCATGTTTTCTTTAATATTTTTCCGGTTGGCTCTGAAAACACAACAAACACACAAACCACGCATAATTCCAAACAAATGATATTAAATACGCGATTTGTTCTTGTTTTAGCAAGAAATAAGTGGTAAAAGGATGGGTGTTTTCACACCTATCAAATCCCCTACACTTGACCATTGCCATGCCCTCATGCAATGCTATAAGATATGGCAAAACTTAACACTTTTCTCATAGTCAATTAACCTTGGCCTTATTAACAAACTACTAGATAAAAATTAATGTAATAAAAGCTTGAATGAAACAAAAGGGATAGAAAACTATTTTCACTTAGAAATAGCTATATGGAAATAACTCGAAAGAGATCTAAGACTTACATTAGGGCTTTGGTGCTGCGAAGATTTATCACCCTCAAGTTTCATGTTCCCCAAACTAAGCTTAAAAACGAGATCATTGTTATTATAAGTTAGCAAAACAAACACTTACACACATGGCTTAATTATATGCTTAAACTCCCTTATTCCTAGGTGTATCTCTTATATTTTATTCTTGTCTTAGAATGATCATGAAGATGCATTTTTGGACTTATTGAGATAGTTTATTTAGGCTGAAAATAAAGTAGGACGATCTAATCCATAGTTAGCTAAAGGACAAAATCTTTTAAAACTACTTCTCGAGACCTCATAAAGTTCATATCTTGGCATAACTCGCTTCACGATTTGAGACCTTTCTCGGACCGATATTTGGCATTTACTTCATACTTCAAATCTTGAGAAGACGTTCTTGAAATTATGGTCTTCTCTTCATATATAGAGTATATCTTCACTTGGAGTAGATGAGATATTTTATTCAAATGTTGACCACGACTTCTTCATTATTTCTTAAATCCTTATTTGGGACTTTGATATACAACGATCCGCCTCCTTTTTGGACTTGGATCTATTTTTCCTCATACCTTGTTAGGGTCTTTTCGGATAGTTTCTCCATGATCTTTATGGGAGTAATTGCTTTTCGTCGTGCGTCTTGATCCTTCATATTGATTTTGGAATAATGACACTTCACATCATCTTGGATCTTTAGCAACAAAATGGAATCCTCATGCCTTGTTAGAGCCTTTTCGTACTCTCCAATCTTCGCGTCCCGTTTCAATAGTTATGCATTGGCTATGAACTCTAATTAATACCTAGCTACTTTTAAACGATTTTGGGCTAGAAGCTAAGTAATTTTTCAGACCGTACGACCTTACTTATTGCAATTATTTATTTACAAGTGATGGGAGGAAAAGCTAATAATTACACCAAGTGTGCTTATGCAAGTTTACTGACTTATAATTGACTCTATCATTTCTCGTTCTCCATAATTTAAAATCTCAAGTAATGAGACTCGTGGATGCTTAGCCTAATAAACCAATTAAGGTCTACATGGTTAAGGATACTTGCTAGAATAAACTTAGATATGTCTATTCGGGTTGAGTCAAAATAATCACAACGGGCCTTATATATCAAAGACTTCTAAACTAGCTACACCACTTTATTAATATTTTTGATTTTCCTTTTATTTTAGACTTTATTATGGGATATATACATATGGAAGCAACGATAAAAGGAAGGCAATAAAAGACATAAAAAAATCAAAATTACGACTATATGGACAAAGTTAATTAAAAATTTGAAAAATGCCGAAAAAAATGATTTTTCGGTTAAATGAAGGCATTTTATTAGAAAAGTCCACTTATAATAGAAGTCTCCCCTACACTTAAGATAAATATTGTCCTCAATGTTTAAGCATGTAGGAAAAGTCTCCCCTACACTTATGTCATTGTGCACGTTGGTTAAATCAAGCTAAGGATGAGACAACTAAAGTGATCAATTTAAATGTGAGTACGAAGAAAATTAAATCACGATAATTGAGAGATAGAACCGGATTTGCGGATAACATGGGAGCACGGTTCTTCAAAGATTCCAAAAGTGCACTTATCCATGTAATCACATCACCATACAAACACAAGCAACCTATATAGCTCCCCCTACACTTAGGATGAAAAACGGAAAATGGGGATAGATACTCGGGTTGCCTCCCAAGGAGAGCTTGTTTTTGTTAACCGAGTCACGAGCCTGACTCGGCCCCGAACTAATTCAAGGGAAAGGTGGAGAGGGATGGAATCATCTCATGAGAGATGTCCTCACCAAAGTACAACTTCATGCGCTGGCCATTCACCTTAAAATTGGGCCCATTTGGCTAAGAAAGCTCAATGGTACCATAGGGAAAGATTTTGGCGACGGTGAATGGACCAGACCAGCGGCTCTTCAACTTGCCCGAGAAGATCTTCAACCGAGAGTTAAAAAGTAAGACTTGATAACCAATGTGGAACTCTCGGTTCTTAATCCTTGCATCATGGATGATCTTGGTCTTCTCCTTGTAGATCAGTGAGTTCTCGTAAGCTTCATTCCTCAGTTCATTTAGATCGTTGAGTTGAATCTTGCGAAGATCACGGGCTTTGTTGATGTTGAAGTTAGCCCACTTCAAGGCCCAGTATGCCTTATGTTCCAGCTCGATAGGGAGGTGGCATGCTTTCCCGTACACAAGACGATAAGGTGTGCAACCAATCGGGGTCTTATATGCGATACGGAAAGCCCACAAAACATCGTCTAACTTATTGGCCCATGCGGCATGATGCTCTCCCACAGTATGCTCCAAAATTCGCTTCAATCCATGGTTGAAAATCTCGGCTTGACCGTTGGTTTTAGGATGATAAGCGGTGGAAAGACGGTGATTGACACCATATTTAGCCATGACTCTTGCAAATTGATCATTGCAAAAATGAATCCCGCGGTCACTGATTATAGCACGAGGAACATCGAATCGAGCAAAAAGCTGCTTCAAAAAGTTCACAACCACCCTCGCAGCGTTCGTAGGGAGAGCCTTGGCTTCAACCCATTTAGAAACGTAGTCAACGGCTATGAGGATGTACTTGTTCCTTTTAGATGATGGAAATGGCCCCATAAAGTCGATGCCCCATACATCAAATATTTCACATTCTTGTACGAAATTTTGAGGCATCTCATCTTTATGTTGATCTTGCCTTGGCGTTGGCAAGCATCACAATGCTTAACCATCTCGTGAGCGTCACGATAAATGGTGGGCCAATAAAATCCAGATTTAAACACTTTCTTCGCGGTATAGTTGGGACCAAAGTGACCACCGGTGGGTCCTTTGTGGCAAGCCTCGAGAATGTCTAAAGCTGCCGGTCCGTCAACATATCAGCGAATAATCAAATCAGTGCATTTTTTGAAGAGAAAAGGGTCATCCCAAAAGTAAGTCTTAACATCGTTTAAGAACTTTTTCTTTTGTTGGGATGTTAACCCTTTGATGAGAACACCACCCGCTATGTAGTTTGCAATGCCGACAAACCACGGGGTGTCATCAAGATTGGAATTTATAGACACTAAATTCTCAAGGGGAAAAGAGTCATTGATCTCTTTGTTCGGATGATCCCCTTGATAAGGATCCTCAAGTCTACTTAGATGATCCGCGGCTAGGTTTTCAGCTCCCTTCTTGTCACGAATTTCAATGTTAAATTCTTGAAGGAGTAAAACCCAGCGAATAAGTCTTGGCTTAGATTCGTGCTTAGTCGTCAATTACTTCAACGCGGAATGGTCCGTGTATACAATGGTGGTGGATAAAACAAGATAGGGGCGAAATTTTTCAAAAGCATAGACAACAGCTAAAAGCTCTTTTTCGGTTGTCGTATAATGCAATTGAGCCCCCGTCATTGTCTTGCTAGCATAATGGATTGGTTGGAAGTGTTTATTCACTCTTTGGCCCAAAATCGCTCCAATAGCAAAGTCGCTAGCATCGTACATTAACTCAAAAGGTAGCTCCCAATTAGGGGTAACCAAGACCGGTGCCTTAGTTAGCTTATCCTTAAGAAGATTGAAAAGTTAAAAGGAGTATCTTTTTCCAAGAGGTGGGTCATCGGGCGAGCGATTTTAGAAACATCTTTGATAAAGCGACGATAGAAGCCCGCATGACCAAGAAAACTTCTCACACCCTTCACGGTTGAAGGTGGAGGTAATTTTGCTATGACATCCACTTTAGCACGGTCCACTTCAAGACCGGCTTTTGAGATTTTGTGTCCTAGCACAATGCCTTCTTTTACCATAAAATGGCATTTTTCCCAATTTAGAAAAAGGGGAGTGTCTTCGCACCACTTAAGCATACGTTCTAAATTGGCAAGGCAAGAGGAGAATGAATCCCCAAAGACCGAGAAATCATCCATGAAGACTTCCATGGTTTTCTCAACCATGTCATGGAAAATAACTAACATGCACCTTTGGAAAGTCCCGGGGGCATAGCATAAGCCAAAAGGCATTCTTTTGTAGGCAAATGTGCCATAGGGACAAGTGAATGTTGTCTTCTCTTGATCTTGGGGATCGATGGGTATTTGGAAATAACCCGAGAAACCATCTAAAAAGCAGTAATATTCATTACCCGCTAAACGTTCAATCATTTGGTCCATAAAAGGAAGAGGAAAATGATCCTTTCTCGTGGAATCATTGAGTTTGCGATAGTCTATAGAAACTCTCCACCCAGTAACGAGACGTGTAGGAATCAACTCGTTGTTTTGATTGGGCACAACGATGATTCCGCATTTCTTAGGCACACAATGGACTGGACTAACCCATGGTGAATTTGAGATAGGGTAAATCATGCCCGCATCAAGAAGTTTGATAACCTCTTTTTTGATAACGTCATGGATTTTAGGATTCACCCTTCGTTGGCTTTGAATGGTGGGCTTAAAGTCGTCCTCCATGAGAATTTTATTTGTGCAAAAGTGAGGATCAATTCCGCCAATATCGGAGATTTTCCAAGCGATAGCTGATGAGACTGCTTTTATACATAGTCTCATCTTCCAAATAGGGCTTAAAATGCATTAAATATCATCAAAATACCCATATAAATGCTTGTGTTACTTGTGTATTTTAGGTACGAATATTGAGAAAATGACAAAAGATCACAAGAATCATGCAAAAACGAACACGGGAAACGAAGCCGCACAATGAACCAAGCCCTAATGAAGACTTTCCCAAGATTTACCCTTGAAGATTTGAAGAATTATGAAGAAGGGTCCTCCAATATAGAAGAATTTACACTTTATACCCTTGTATCCTCATAATTACAAGTTTGGTCCCTAAAGTTTGTCAAAATTACAAAAAGGGCCCTCCACCTTAAAGAATTGGCAAGTTTAGCCCCTCAACAAAGCTAAATTGTCAACCAATATCATCCACAAAGTCAAATATATCATGAAGTTCTTCAAAGTACAAGAAAATACAAGTTTGGTCCTTTAAAAATCCCAAAATTACAAAAAGGACCCTCAAGTTTCAACATTTGGCAAAAATGGTCCCTCATCAAACATGACTTGGCAGTTTCAGTCCTCCAAAATGCTCATTATACAAGTCAAGACCATAATCCATCATCAAAATGTCAAATCAGCCCTTGAAGAATACAAATATGCCAAGAAATACCCCTGAATTCACTTTATAAAAGTTTTTGGGCCAAAAGTGCAAAAGTGCAAAAGTTGTTATAGCTAACTTTCGGCGTTGATAGAGTTTTCAAGTGAAAAGACAAGAAGAAAAGAGGTAGAGACTAAAGTTGCCAAGACAGGATTCTTACCTAGGCCAGTAAGGGGGTGACACGTGCCCCACTCACCAAAACCCACCAATCCCCTTCCACCCTTTGTCCACCTCAGCTATCCACCCACAACTGAATTAACAAACCCTTAATTAAATATTTAATTAAGGGCGCTAAACACTTATTTAAAAATACAAACGGATTAAAAACCTGTTCTTGGTGTTATTCACACAAATTGGGGAATATTGATTAAGCAAAAATTAATCATCTATCATCTCCAGAATTATGATTAAGGGTATGCTAATCACATCCCAACCTTAAACATGGACACCTCATCACCCCATTTGTCTCCTTATGACTCCCTTGCTCCACACTCATGCAACTGCCAAAAAGATGGCAGCAATCCAACGTTGGAAAATTCAACTTACATTCTAAGCTTGATACAAGCCTTTGGATCACCTTTTTTATGCCAGCTATCACTACACAACAAGAATCAGTCACATGATTCTCCAAGAACATCAAACTTCACAAGGGCAATTTTGGGACTTCACAACTAGGGTTTAGGTTATTTTTCAGCTTCCTTAGTCACTTGTAAGGCTATATATAAAGCCCTTAGGTCTCAATGAGACGTTCGCTTATGATTTTTCCTTGTTCAAGTTTCTGTAAATCCCATTTCAAGTTTAATGAAATTGTGTTTGAAGCATTGAAGAAAAGTCATTGGCCAATCTTACTTACTGCTTTCTATTGTTATATGATTGTTAGTTTAGAAGTTAAAAACCTGTTTTCACTTGGAGGTTGCAAAAGTTTGCAATTTTCCTCATTCTTGATATTTTGCTAAGTACTTGTTCCAATCTTGGAATTCTTGGACTATAGGGCTGATCATAGCATCCTAACTGAGTTAGTTAAGGTGTTGTGAGGTTTATAACTTGGGGATAATCAGGTGTGGGGTAACAAGGTTGCATCAATCAAGATTTTTGAAGTTTCTGATTTTTATGATCTTGTGCTTTAACATTGTTCAATCTTAGCAAGCTTTGTATGGAAGCTTGTGCTTGTTCTTGCTAGCACATAAGCTCAAAATTCGTGGGTGTGGATGTACATCCATGAGGTTTGCATACTCAATCTTAAAATCTGCTTAAATTCATGTTTTTGGTGATATTTGTATGAAACTTGTTATCTTGTGAATTTTGTGGCTTGTTCTGGCTTGAATTTGTTAATCTTACATGTTTTAGTGTTAATTGATGCTTGGGTAGCCTTGAATCTCACTTTTACTTTGAAATTTTTGATTTGGAAAAGATAAAGGGGTGTTTGGGTCTATCTGTTTATGCTTGTAACTTGTTATTGTGTTAAGGGAAGTTTGTGTTTGTGCTTTGTATCTGATAAATACCTTGTTGAGAGTGTTTTGCTGCAAGTTTTTGGGTTTGAAGCCTTGAATCAAACAATCTGCTATATAGACTTTGATATTGCCTGTTTTGACCTAGGATTTTGGGAACACTTAGTGTGTATGCATACTTAGGGATAAAAGTGGTTTAAACATAGTCATTATAACCTGTTTGAATGATTTGAGGTGTTGAATCCGACTTAAGTGTCAAATACATCAGCAAAGTAGAAAACTACATGTGTTAGTGTTCATCAGTAACTTTCATTGGCTTGAATCTTGCTTAATTTTTTGAACCATAGCATGAAACCTATTTAGACTTCCTTATTGAAGTTTATAATAGCTTGTGTATGCATTTGGTTGAATTTGGCTGGCTGATTATTGCTAAAACTGCTTATTTGTGCTCAACTGGTTATTGTTCATGTCTATGCAATGTCTGGTGATTGATTGATTAAACTGTATCAATTGGGTGTTAGTGATTGTGTTATTTTGATTGTTATTGACTCCTTTTGATCCAAAGATCATTTGGGTGCCTTTGTGTAATCTGAATCTCCAAAAAAGTCACTAAAGACAAAAAGTCAAAATAGTCAAGCAGTGGAAAATGTTTCCACTGCTCAACACTCAAAACTAACCCCTGCTAGTGTTAATTTGTCATCAGCTTATCAATAAGCTATTCTCGCTTATCCATACTTGCAACAACTTATTTTTGTGATAGGTCTTCCTTATTTGACCCATTTAAGTAGACTGGAGCTTATTGGACTTTGACTTTGAGTTTTTACTAGAAAACCAACTTTTTTGACTTTTACATAAGTGCTTAATTGCTTTTTCCAGCTTATTGAGTCAGCTTATTTGAAAACTCTTTGTTGATTTTGCTTAATTAAGTCATTTAAAAGCTTTTGGAACTTGAATCAGCACTTGGGGTGGCCTAGAACTCAAAAACGACTATTTTGTCGTTTTCTGTAGATCGCTTATTGCATTTTCAGGCTTATTCCTTGGGCTTATTTCAAATTTCTTTTTGCAGAAGTCTTTATTAGGTCAAAAGAAGCTTGTGTGTCAAATTTTAGTTTATGGCATTGGCTTATAGCTTAATGGTCCAAAAAGCCCATTAAGAATAAGCTGCTTGTTATAAGTTAGCTTATTTCACATTTTCAGCTTTTGGGCCTTTGGAAAAAGTTGTTTAAAATCAAATTTTGAGTCGACCTGTTCTTTTTGGGCTTATTTTGAACACTTTTTGTTATTGGGCCCAATTTTGGCCCAATAGTGTACTGTTTTGGGTTTAGCCCATTTTCTAGGCCCAATAGGGGTATTTAGGTAATTTCACTTTCATTTCTGAGTTATTTAGGTTAAATTAAGCTAGTTTGCAAGTTTTTAGAATTTTTTATAATTTTTGGATTTTTAATATTATTTTAATATTATTTTATTATTAAAACTTAAAAGTCTGATTTTCGAAGTTTTTATATTTTTCCTAGGTTCTAAACACTTAATTAGGATTTTTTCAACTTTCCAAATATTTTTAGAGTCTTTTAATTATTTTCTAGAATTAATTTAAGTTTTAATTGATTTTAGTAGTTTTTAATTGTTTAAAAATAGTTTTATTTGGTTTTAAAATTTTGAAAAATAGTTCTTAGCTTAATTAGAGTATTTTTGAGGTTTACAAACTTTAACATCTTGTTTAGGACTTTTTAATAATAAAATTTGATTTTTAGGGCTTTAATTAGCATTAAAAAGTCATTATCTAATTAATTAAAAGGTTTTAGCAAGTTTGGATTTTTTGTAAACTCTTAGAATATTATTGTGGATTTTTGGTAATTTTTATGAATTTTTAGGGTAAAATTTTAATTTTTGTACTTTTTACGGTTTTACGTGTACACCCTTTTCGGCTTAGTTTAATCCGTCTTCGTAACCATCATTCTCTTCTCACCCCCTTTCTACTTTTCTTTTTCAAAAATATAATCACAAAGATAATCAATTCATTACACACACACACTAAGCCTCCTTGGGAAACGAACTTGAACTTATTTGGTCATTAGTGCTTGGTTTTCCTAAACCGACACTTAATACTTGCCACTTTTGCTCTCTTTTCCTAAAGAGTAGTAAAATCACTATGTTAGAAATACATTTTACGTATATTAGAAGTATCGGTCACTCCACAATATTATTTATGTTGTAATAGCTCGTAGTTAACAAATAGTTATTAGTTGCTTATTAAGTTAAGTAAGAACCGGTCCATGGGCTTGTCATGGACCGGCCCAAGCCCAATGTAAGCTTGGAAGTATAAATACCCCTTTCCAACATGGAAAGGGGTTGGTGGTTGTCATTTTGCTAGTTCCATTTATTGAAATAACACATAGTTTTCTCTCACTTTCTCTCTCTAACTTTCTCTCTCTAGAAATCAACAAACCCCTTCATAGATTCATAGGTTATCAATATTCTACATTTGGTATCAAGAGCTATGGGGTGATTTAAGGTAGTGATTTGTGTGGTTTTTTAGTTTTTGATTGTATTAGTGTTCTTTAAAAAGATTCATCTTGATTCTTGGTGTTTTTGGTGTTTTTGTGATTGGGATTAGTGGATAAGTATTAGTTTTTACTTATTATTGTAGAAATCATAAAACTTTTTGGGTTATTTGGTCAAAATCTGGGTTTAATCTTCATATTAGTGGTCGACTGTTCATCGGTAAAAGGTTTCTGATTACCCAGCAAAAGTTCCGAACCAACAAGTTCCGGATCAACCAAGGAAAGTTCCGAACCAAGAACTTCCGAACCAAGAAGTTCCGGATCAAGACAAAAGTTCCGAACCAAGAACTTCCGAACCAAGAAGTTCCGGATCAAGAAAAGTTCCGAACCAAGAAGTTCCGGATCAAGAAGTTCCGAACCAAGAACTTCCGAACCAAGAAGTTCCGGATCAAGAAGTTCCGAACCAAGAACTTCCGAACCAAGAAGTTCCGGATCAAGCCAAAAGTTCCGAACCAAGAACTTCCGAACCAAGAAGTTCCGGATCAAGCCAAAAGTTCCGAACCAAGAACTTCCGAACCAAGAAGTTCCGGATCAAGCCAAAAGTTCCGAATCAAGGTAATTCCAAGCCAAATCTTCCGAATCAACACTTCCGAATCAACAAAAGTTCCGAATCAAGGGTTATTTTGCTTGTTTTTTCGACGATTTTTAGAGGATTTAATCTTGGTTTCTTACAACAAAAACTCAACACAATTCACAAGCTTTACTTCACTGCTCGATCAACCGATAATCTTTGTCTCTTTGAAGTTAACAAAATGAATCCGAATTCAGTAATGCCTCAGATGACATCACTTACGGATATTTCCGTCATTACGGGAACGGATAATCGCCCGCCAATGTTCATCAAAGAAGTTTTTGAAGCATGGCAAGGCCGGATGATGTCTTATCTTAAGGGAAAACCGGTTTATGGGAGGCTTATGGTTAAGTCAATCTTAAATGGTCCACTTGACTATGGTACCATCGTGGCTAACAATGTGTCTCGACCAAGAGAATTTGAAGAACTTACACCAGCTCAACAACTTGTTGCCGATGCAGACGAGAAAGCTCTTCAAACAATTCTCCAAGCTCTTCCCCATGACATCTATAGGATGGTAAGTCAGTATACGGTGGCAAAGGATTTATGGGAACGTCTTAAGGTGTTGCTACAAGGTACGTCTCTCACCAAACAGGAAAGGGAATGTCAGTTGTATGACCTGTTTGACAGATTCACTTACAACCCAGGGGAAACGCTTCACGATTATTACTTCAGATTCACCACACTCATGAATGATCTGAATGTATACAATCTGGTGATTGCTCCATTCCAGGTTAACACCAAATTCTTGAATACTTTACCTCAAGCTGAATGGGGTGAGTATATTACCGATGTTAAGTTAACCAGGGATCTGCATAAGTGCAATTTGGATCAACTATATGCTTTTCTTCAGCAGCATGAGAAACATGTGATCATGCACCGTTCTCCACGAGGTATGTACCCTGATTCATTAGCTTTGATGGCGAATCAACCAAGCTTGTCTCACAACAACACTCCTTATATTTTGGGACATCAAGCCTATCATCCATCACCTTACATGACACCAACTTTTCCCCAATACTCGATTCTACCACAACCACCCACCTCACATCAGCAACAATATCGGTTTAGTGCACCTTCATCACAATATGCTACACAACCTCACCCAGCAAGTATTGCACCTTATGCTCAATCTTCATATTCTTCTTATCAAGAGAATGCAGCATATCCAACAAGCTACCCTGATCAAATGAGTATTCCTTCTAGTGATTATGCAGCTCAAGACCAAGCAATGTACTGTGATGATGAGGAAGTCCCCGTTCCTGTATTCAAACAAGGTGTTGATCCAGTTGAAGTGTTGACCACTATGTCTGCTTATCTCACAAGGACTTTAAGCAAACGAGGATTTAGGGGATCAGCTCCTACCAACAATCAGTTGAGGAATTCATCCAATTCTCGCCAACAAGCTACTATTTAGAATGGCAGGGTAATGGTTCAGCCTATTCAACCATATCAGGGGAGATCTATCACATCAACTACCAATGCTCGCACAGTCAGTCAGGCTCCAATGGTCAATCCTGCTCCACGGGCTAATTCCACGGGCAAATTGCGAATGATTACATGCTACAACTGCAAGGAAGAGGGTCACATGTCCAGGGATTGTAAGAAACCCAAGAGGAGAAGGGATGGACAATGGTTTGCAGAAAAGATCTATCTGGTGAATGCTCAGGCACAAGGAAGAGAACTTGATGAAGAGGAGCTTGCATTTCTTGCTGATCCAGGGATTGCTGAACAAGACACGGTCACCACACAGAATGCAGCATACCAAGCAGATGATCTCGATGCGTATGACTCAGACTGTGATGACTTTCAATCTGCAAAGGCTGCTCTCATGGCAACTATCTCTAGCTTAGGGCCAGAAAAGAGATCTGAGGTACTTATTAATACCACCGATAATACCACTGATGCTAGTATTCAACCACATCAAGTTGTGCAAGAGAGTGCTGATTCGAATGAATCTTCGGTGGTGAGTCTTTCAAATGAGGAGACAAACAATGATAGCAATATCAATGTGAGTCCCCAGACTTTGAGTGAATCACAACCGGGACCCATTTCGCATACGCCTACTCCTGCTCAACAAGATTTGGTCATGGTTCCTGCTACATTACTTAGCCAAATGAATGCTGCACTCTTAGAAACCTTAGCTAAGAATAAGAATTTGTCTGATGAGCTTGCCTTAAGCAATGAGAAAGTTCAAACCTTGGAATTAGTGCCTTCGTCTAGTGTTCTAACTAATCCCGAATATGATCATTTTAGAAACAAACAAATGGGTCACTTGCAAGAAATTGAAAACTTAAGAGCTAATCTGACTAATGAACTTAAAGAAAAGGAGTTAGTGGTCACTAATTTTCAAAAACTTCAAACGGATTTTGAATCACTCGAGTCTAAGAAGAATGAAATGGAGATTAATGCTACTAATAAGATTAGAAGTCTAGATTACTTGCTGTTAAGACAATACGCTGCTTCTCAACTAGTGCACTTATTTGATGCTTCGTTTAGAGAATTTAACTTATCTCGTCAAAAAGGCCTTCCCCCTAATCCACGATATGCAAAACAAGCTTTAAGACATAGTCCTAGACTTTATAATGCAACTCAATTAGGATTGGCCTTAGACCCGATTGTTTTTCCCGATGATCGAACAAGTAAGGATCTAGTTGATGAGGATCGGTCATACAATTCTGCAAAATATCCCGAGTGTGATTATTTTAAATTGAATAAGGAGCTTGCAAAAACGGATTTTAGAATTCGCTTCCATATGGACAAAGATCTCATAACAGCACCGACCTACATATTAGATGAAGAAAACCCTAGTACATTTCCTACACTTGTCAATATGGAAGGTCCTAAGGAAATTCCAAAGGATCTTCCACCTGTTAGCACTGTATGGTTAAACTTGCAAGAGATTAATCAATACTTTACTAATTTTGACAAGGTCATTTTGGAATGTACGACTTCAAATGGCTTAAATGCCGGAGAATGGGCTTTCGAACATATGAACGAGGTGTTTAAAAATGAGATCAATCCGTTTGTCGAAAGTCTAAAAGGAACTTTTGCATCTCTTAAGGAAAATCTTGTGTTTGAAATTGGTGAAGTTCAAAAAGTGTTTTATGAAATGGACACCGCTTACGAACTACAACTAATTGAAAAAGAAAATTTTTTAACCGAATATGACTGATTCTTGTCTGCAGTAATCTCGTGTGATGTGCTTAGTACTATAAATGTTAATTATTCGAATGAGCTTACATCCGCTATGATTAATTGTGATGCTGTGCATATATGTGATGATGTTTGTGATCTCTCTGTAAATGTTGCTGATACTGTAAATGAGGTAGATAATCATTCTTGTCACGAATGTAACACTGAGTTTTTAAAGCTACAAGATTCTTACAATTTACTTTCAAAACGCTTTAATCAACTAGAACAACATTGTATATCTTTAGAATTAAAACAACAAACTCAAAATGAGGATCTTTTGATATCAAATGGTTGTGAAAACGGTGTTGAGATGAGTGACAAGATGATTGCAATTGTTAAGACATTAGAGGAAGAAATCATGAGATTGAAGAGAGATGTGTCATCAAATGAAACACTCAAATTGGAACTAGAGGCTGCAGAGTCTAAAAACCAAGTCTTAGAAATTAGACTTTCGTCTGTTCTAGGGGAGATGGATCGGACAAGACAGGGACTATCCGCTCTTTATGGTTCACTAGAAGAACGCTTCGCTTTTAATGCGGCACAGCAACAATCTTATGTTGAACAACTGAACCAAAAGTGCGAGGAAATCTCTGATTTGAACATCCTGCTCATTGACAAAAATATGGTTTTGGCTGAGTTAAAGGAGACACTTCTTCTCACCCGACAAGAAGTTGTTGATAACTTAGCAACCGACTCTGCACCGTCCACTAGTGCTCCAACAACCAAGTCAGTAGTGCTTTATAAGAACCCGCTTCATAAGAGAAACCCAGTTACCTATGATGATTATATGAGGAATGCCATTAAGCATGTCGATCTTCTTAGGGATATTTTAGACGATCTTTATGCCTTAGATCCCTCAAGTAGCGACTATTATTCGGCTCATGAATATATTAAGCGAGTTCAATATTGCTTAGCATATTTGCAATACATAGGTACACCAGGTTCTGCACTACTTAATAATAGGCCCATTGCTGTAACTCCATTTAATAAGACTCCAGGAGCAAAACCGTCATTGGCACAATCAAGTAAGGCACCTTTAAAATCTGTTGCTAATATTCCCACTTTGCCTTCTACAGGATTAAAAGAGACTACTAAGGCTAAAGGATCGCCACTCAAGAAAGATAAGATCAAGCCCTCCACTAGTAGTGCCAAAAAGAAGAAAGTAGAAGTTCACAATAGGAATGCTAGTTCAGTTTTAAATAAAAAGAATCATGTTAAGACTAAAAGCTCTGCGCCTGTGCAGCAGCCTAAACCATTCATGAATTCTGATTTGAATTGTTGGAATTGTAATGAATGTATGTTTTCCCAACGTCATGATTTGTGTCTGATTGATCACGTGAATGAAATGAATGCTATTAAGAATGGTCTTGAATGGAAGCCAACGGGTAGAACTCGTGCCCAAGTTGGCTGGCAATGGCGTCCCACTGGTAGGACCTTTACATTAGATGGAAAAATGTGCCCTTTAACTAGGAATGCATCCATTGAGGTTAGGTCTAAGCGTCCTTTAGTTAGGAACACTCGCACTGAAGTATGGAAACAGCGCCCTTTAATTAGGTCAGCCCCCACTATAGTGCCTATCAGTGAAGAAATACTTCAGGATTTAAGCCAACTAGAATCTACACCACCTATTAAGAAAAAGAAGGCTAGGAAATCTAAGAAACCTAGAGTTAGCAAATCTAAGATTATTAAATCTGTACCTGCTAATAACAAGGAACACTCAGATTCCGATACCTCTACATTGTCTTCGTGTGGTGATATTTTCAGGTGGTCCAAATCATCCTGTGGTATTTGGACTCCGGTTGTTCAAAACATATGACCGGAAATCGCTCGATGCTCCAAAATTTCGTCAGCAAGTTTCTTGGTACGGTTAAATTCGGGAATGATCATATAGCAAAGATAATGGGGTATGGTGAATATCAGATTGGAAACGTGACGATTTCAAGGGTATACTATGTAGAAGGTCTTGGTCATAATTTATTCTCAGTAGGACAGTTTTGTGATTCCAACCTTGAGGTTGCTTTTCGACAACCCACTTGTTTCATCCGCAACTTGGAAGGAAAAGATTTGTTGAAGGGATCTCGTGGTGCAAATCTCTATACCTTGTCCTTACAAGACATGATGGCCGCCTCTCCAGTATGTCTTCTCTCTAAAGCATCCAAGACCAAGTCATGGTTATGGCATCACAGATTATCTCATCTTAACTTTGATGCTATTAATCATCTGGCTAAAAACGATTTAGTTCGTGGTCTTCCAAAGCTTAAATTTCACAAGGACCATTTATGTTCCGCGTGTTCAAGGGGGAAAAGTACCAAGAAATCTTACAAGCCCAAAGCTGAAGACACCAATCAAGAAAAACTTCATCTTTTCCATATGGATCTTTGTGGGCCAATGAGAACTGAAAGTGTGAGCGGTAAGAAATTCATTCTGGTAATTGTGGATGATTTCTCTAGGTTTATATGGGTTAGATTTCTACGTACAAAGGATGAAGCACCGAAGGCTATCATCACTTTTCTGAAATTCATTCAGGTACATTTGAATACTACTGTCCGCCGTATTCGTACAGACAATGGTACAGAGTTCGTCAACCAGACTCTTCGTGATTATTATGAAGGAGTTGGTATCTCACATGAAACATCCGCTGCACGCACTCCACAACAAAACGGTGTCGTTGAAAGACGGAATCGTACACTTATGGAAGCTGCTAGGACTATGCTTATTTACGCGAACGCTCCATTGTTCTTGTGGGCAGAGGCTATATCTACTGCATGTTTCACCCAAAACCGTTCTATCATTCGGAAACGCCATGGAAAAACACCTTATGAGCTTCTACATGACCGTAAACCCGATGTTTCATTTTTTCATGTGTTTGGTGCTCTTTGTTATCCAAACATCAATAGTGAGAACTTGGGTAAGCTTCAACCGAAAGCCGATATAGGTATTTTCATTGGTTACTCACCGTCCAAGAAAGCATACCGAATCTATAACCGTCGTCTTGGCAAGATTGTAGAAACTATGGACACAGATTTCGATGAGCTGACAGCGATGGCTTCTGAGCAACACAGCTCTGAACCCGCGCTTCATGAGATGGGAACCGGTGCTATTAGTTCCGGATTAGTTCCCAATAATCCTACTTCTACATCATTTTTACCACCATCAAGGCCCGAGTGGGATAAACTGTTTCAACCGTTGTTTGATGAATTCTTCAATCCCCCGACTGATGAAGTTCCAGCACCTGTAGTAATCGCTCCAATCCCTGAAGCGGTTGCTCAAGCTAATGAACCTTTATCTAATGCATCTACAATTCACATTGAACCGGATGCACCTTCACCAAGTGATTCTCAAACTACACCTGAATCGTCACCCCTATTTGTGCCTAATGATGTGGAAGAGGATTCTACTGATCACGACTTGGAATATGCTCATCTGCAAGAGCTTCCTTTCTTTGGTGTAGTAATACCTGAAAACCCTTCAGCCGCGTCTACCTCAGAAGAAGCTCCTTCTATTGTTCACTCCAGACCACCTAGGATTGAAAACCATAGCACTAAATGGACAAAAGATCACCCAATTAGGAATGTTATTGGAGATCTAGATCGACCAGTCTCTACACGCCATCAATTACAAGAGAGTGCACTTTATTGCTACTTTGATGCATTTCTCTCTGAAGTTGAACCTAAAAATTGGCAGCAGGCTCTGACCCAATCATCTTAGATTGAAGCTATGCAGGAGGAACTAAATGAATTCCAACGACTTGAAGTATGGGAATTGGTTCCTCTCCCTGACAAGGTTAACATCCTTACTTTGTTATGGGTTTATAAGGTTAAACTTGATGAGATGGGTGCGGTATTGAAGAATAAGGCTAGATTGGTCGCTAGAGGATATAAACAAGCCTTGGGTATAGACTTTGAAGAATCTTTTGCTCCTGTGGCAAGATTGGAGGCGATTAGACTATTCCTTGCGTATGCTGCTCATATGAACATGATCGTCTATCAAATGGATGTGAAGACGGCATTTTTGAACGGTGAACTAAGGGAAGAAGTCTATGTTAGTCAGCCGGATGGGTTCGTCAGTACGGAGTTTCCTAATCATGTGTACAAGCTTAAGAAGGCTCTCTATGGGTTGAAACAAGCTCCACGCGCGTGGTATGATCTCCTGTCAACATATCTCATTTCGGAAGGCTTCTCCAAAGGCAAGGTGGACCCCACTCTATTCACTCTCAAGGAAGGCAACGACATGATTCTGGTACAAATTTATGTTGATGATATAATATTTGCTGCCACTAACATAGAATTGTCAAATCGATTTGAGAAGATAATGTCCACACGCTTTCAGATGTCGATGATGGGAAAAATTTCATTTTTCTTAGGATTACAGATTTCTCAAAATCCCAGAGGCATCTTTATTAATCAATCCAAATATGCTCTAGAATCTCTTAAGAAATATAACTTTGAAAATTGTGACCCCGTGGACACTCCAATGGTGGAGAAATCCAAGTTAGATGAAGATAGAAATGGGACTATTGTCGATCCAAAACTTTACCGTGGGATGATCGGCACCCTTCTATATCTGACTGCTAGCAGGCCTGATTTGCAATTTGCCGTATGCATGTGTGCCCGGTATCAGGCTCGGCCTACCGAAAAGCACCTACATGTTGTGAAAAGGATCTTTCGGTATCTAAAAGGAACACTTCATCGTGGTCTATGGTATCCGAAAGATTCCTCTATTGCTTTAATATCATACGCAGATGCCGATCATGCTGGATGTCAAGACACGAGGCGTAGCACTTCTGGATCTGTGCAACTCCTTGGAGATAGATTGATAAGTTGGTCTTCAAAAAGGCAGAAAAGCGCTGCAATTTCTAGCACGGAGGCTGAATACATCGCCATGTCCGGTTGTTGTGCTCAAGTCCTTTGGATGAGATCACAATTAACTGACTACGGTTTGGGATTTAACAAAATCCCGATGTATTGTGACAACAAGAGCGCCATTGCCCTTTGCTGCAACTACGTTCAACACTCCCGGGCCAAGCACATAGACATTCGCTACCATTTCATTAAGGAGCAGGTGGAGAACGGAGTGATCGAGCTGTATTTTGTCACTACTGAGTACCAGCTGGCGGATATGTTCACCAAAGCCTTAGATCGAGGACGAATCGAGTTTTTGATCGACAAGCTTGGCATGAAATCATTCACTCCAGCGACTCTCAAAGAGTTGGCAGAAGAATCAGCTGAATAGTCGTGGTAAACTATTCAGAGTATCCTTTGTTCGTGATCATGTATATTATAGTAAATATATAAACCACAAAAGAAAAATACAAAAATATAAAACCAACAAAAATCATAAAAAATATAAAACCTAGAAAAACCATAAAAAATATAAAATCCAGAAAATCCAAAAATATTTTTCGTTTTTAAATCGGGCATGTCTTTTAGTACGGTAATATTTACGGCCTTAGAAATGTCGATCAATATTGACACGGTGCCATAAATAGAGTCCGTATAAAAGTTGTACATTTTTAAAACATGCCCATTATGGCTTGTAGTTATTTCTGACTGCAACCCGGTTTTCATATTAAAGTCACGTATTTCCTTGGAAAACGTTGGCTCAGAACGGGAATTAATTTTCTCGGGCGTGATTTACAAGCCAAATCATGCAAAGGGATCAAGTTTACTTTACAACTTGGTCTAACACGAATTTGTGTACGTCTTAGTGCATTAATTTGTTAAAATAAGAGAAATCTTATTCACACCACGAATCAAAATTTTTCAAGATACAAATTGGAAATGCTTTCATCAATATTTGACTCTTTAAACAATGACTACAGCTCTTTAAATAGAAAACGGGTCATCGTTTAAGGGGGAGAAAATATTAAAATCATCTTCGTCATTAAATTGATTTTTCAAAAGTGATTGTGAAAATTAATGGCTAAATGGTAATTGAGTGGTTTTGCTTTAGAATACGACGTGTGTTCGTTCAATGTGATAGGAATGACTTTAAGATCTTGGAGTTTTGCTTATAGATCGATACTTAAGTTGTGTGAGATTGTCGAGTTTAGTTTAACTAAGCAAAATTAAGTCGACTAAAATTATCAATGGAAAGGTAAAATGAATTGAAAAAGTTAGAAACAAAAAGGAAAAGGAGAGAAAAGTAGAGGGACTTAAGATGACATTGTGTGTAAGTTGTAAAAACTTGACCTATGTCAAATATAAACACCCCCGCCCCCCTTTTTCCTTTTCACTGTATCACTATTCTCTTTGCCGCCATTGTTTAATCACACACACACAAGCTCTAAATATCTTTCGTTTATTCATCCAATCCTGTTCATTCGCTTAATAAGGTAAATACATCAATATTTAAACTTATAATTCGTCTAAATTCCTCACTATTTCCTGGTAAACGATTCGTTTAATTTAGAGTAAGTCCAATTAGGATTTTGTGTCTAATTAAACAGTAATTGATTTGGATTTGTGGTGGGTTCTGTGCGGATTAGCATTAGATGATGTTTAATTACCTTAGATTGCCTTAGAAACTCACAAACGTGCATAGATTAATCATCATAGCTACGTTTGAAAAAGTTCCGGATGAACATGGATATGAACTTCCGAATGAAGGATTTTTTCTGAAAAACTTCCGAATGAGGAAGTTCTGAATGAAGGACTTCCGAATGAAGGAAGTTCCGAATGAAGAACTTCCGAATGAAGGAAGTTCCGAATGAAGAACTTCCGAATGAAGGACTTCCGAATGAAGGACTTCCGAATGAAGAAGTTCCGAATGAAGAACTTCCGAATGAAGGAAGTTCTGAATGAAGAACTTCCGAATAAAGAAGTTCCGAATGAAGGACTTCCGAATGAAGAAGTTCCGAATGAAGAAGTTCCGAATGAAGGAAGTTCCGAATGAAGAACTTCCGAATGAAGGAAGTTCCGAATGAAGAACTTCCGAATGAAGAAGTTCCGAATGAAGAACTTCCGGATGAAGGAAGTTCCGAATGAAGGAATGTTCCGAATGAAGAAGTTCCGAATGAGGAAAAGTTCCGGATGAAGAGTTGTTTGATTATTATTGTTTGCATGTTATATGTACTTGTTGTATTATGTTAGGAAATGTGTTATGCTTAGAAGTAAGAATGATATATATCTATATGTTTTTTGTGCATCAACCTTTCATGTCTTATCTTAAGCAGATACAATGACTAATCCAACAGTACAAGCAATCCAAGACTCTAGAGAAGCCGCTATTGCTAAAGCACGAACCCTTAAGTTTATACCCAACAACTACCGGCTGAAGCAAGTTTCAAAATCCACTCACCATGGATTTAAAGTAGCCATCGCGATCCTTGATCAATCCCATTTTAAGAATGCTTTAAGAAGTAGTGCCTCGGTGCCTTATGAGTATATGTATGAATTTTGGGCTACCAAGGAAATCACTTCAAACAAGATCACCTTCACCATCGACAACAAACAGCAGACGCTCACAGTTTCAGACTTCCGTAAGATTTTTGGTATACGGGATACACCCAAAGGCATGTCATTTTCGAGGGATCCCACTAAAGATGAACTCATGGAGTTATTTGACGCTCTTGGATGTCCTGACATACGAGTTGCGTCTGAGTTTACCACTGCTAAAGTAGGACAACCTTGAAGAGCATTGTTGGGGATTCTTAGTAGATGTCTTACACCAAAAACAAGTGGCCATGATGCTTTGCGCAGTCCTATTATAAACCTCTTCTATGGCATGTACAAAGCTGCAAATGCAGATTATGCATTGTTGATATGGGAAGAATTCACCTTTCAACTCTTCCAGAACAAGAAGCTGAAGACAAATTTCTTTCCTTATCCAAGGTTTATCAAGCTTATCATTAATTATTTTATGAAAAATGATGCTACTATTGATAGGCGTGCAGCAAGTCATTATCACACTGAAGAAGCTGATGATACTGTGGATCCGAGGCATGAAGGACCGTCTGGTGGTGTGATTCCTGGTCCTATTCCTGATTATCTTCTGACGGAGAAAATCAAAGGTTCTGCTGATTACAAGCTACTGCAGCTAGAAATCAAGAAGCTGAAAGCAAACCTTCAGACTGGAGAAGACTCGTCTACAACGGTCAAGAGTAAAGGTAAACGCAAACAACCAGCTGTGTTACCTGAACCCGAAACCAAGAAGAAGAAGACTGAGGGTAAGAAGGGAAAGGGTAAGGCTGATGAGATGGTTTTACGTGACGAAGAAGATGTTGTTGATCCTGCTCTTGACAAAACAGAGAAACAAATGATGAAGATAGCAATTCAAAGGAGTAGGAAAGATACTGGCGGTAGTGGTTCAGGTGCAAGGGTAAATGTTGAAGAACAGTACCAGGAACCAGATGATGTTTATGAGTTTGGGTCACCTGAACATTATTCCACTTCGAAGGAGCCATCGATCCCTATTTCAGCAAGTGTGGAAAAGGAGTCTGTTGCTCCTACGATCATAGTGTCAACTCAACCTTTAGCAACTCAACCTCCACCAATACAACCCTTACCAACCAGACCGGCTTCAACACCATTTCTTCCACCACCTATAACTCTCATCCTTAGTACCGCAGTAACAACCGAGCCTCTTCAATCAACCCAGAGCAGCTCTGCAACATCTACAATGGCTGCATTGGTGATGGCCGAAATGTTGGATAAACATGTGGATAATCACAAACGAGAAATGGATGAACTTCGCCAAGAGTTACAAAGACGAGCTCAAAGTGAAGAAGCATCTAGGAGAGCCCAAGAGGAGATGATTGCTAGGTTCGCTGCAGATATGGAGTTGACTCGAAAAGCACATGCAGAAGAACTAGCTCGGGTTAAGCAGGCTGAGGCTGATAAACATGCTGCACGTATCACCAGACTTCAAGCGATGAGGGATAAATATAAGGAGCAAAAAGAAGCACTTGAAGCTTCTGTTGAAGAGAGAGTGCAAGAATCCGTCGAATCCATTATGCCTAAACTGCGTGATGAATTGAAGACACTAGCAGCTGCTAACTTGATGATCAAGTCATCCAATCCTTCAGAATCCGCCTACAAAATTGCTTATGAGCTAACGGATTTTGAATTAAAGAAGATCCTTAAGGCTCGTATGGTGGAACTTGGATCGTTTGATAAGTCTAGGATTCAACGGGCTCTATACAAATCCCTGAATGACGCTATCATGGAGGATGATAGGTTATTCAAAACGTTTGGAAGTGTGGTACCTTATCACATTCTACCTGAGGAAGAAAGGGAAGAAAGTGAACAGGAAGAGGGTACTGGTGAAGAGGAAGAGGAAGAGGAAGAAGAAGGCGAAGAAGAGGAAAAGGATGACGATGATGGTGATGATGAGGATAAGGATGAGGATGATGATGACGATGATGATGATGATGATGATGGCGATGATGGTGGTGATGGGAATGATGAGAGTGCTAGGGGGAGTAATGGGGATAACAATGAGGATGATGATGGGGGTGAACAGCCTAAAGAGGGAGACAAGGTTACCAGCTCCAAGAAAGCTGCTAAGTCTGGAACCAAGTCCAAGAAAGATGCAGCACAGAAGGACAAATCAACATCATCGGAATCAAGACGATCTAAGTGGCGCCACGATGTGAATGCTACTACAGCGTCTTCGGTTCCTGCTACTTCTATTGTTGTATCTTTACCTATTACCACTAACCCCATTAGTTCTGTTGTTGTTGCTCCTGTGATTGCAGAATCAGTAACGGAACCCGAAGCTGCACAACACTCACCAGTTCACGACACTGCCGAAATGCCTGAATCAGAACCAGCAGATGTTCGCACTTCTACTCCTCTACAACAAGCACAACAATCTACGGTTCCTGAACCAAGTACACGAGACTGGGCAGACACGTTGGAGATAGACGAGACTGCACCACCACAGGCTTGGATCACGGCAGCAGCGCAATATGATCCGATCATAGACGCTGACAAAGATGTGTTGTATCTCCGTATCCGCAGTCCGATTGACTTATGTGCATTTCTTGCTCATGAGTATAAGACTTCGGTTACTCCATCCTTGGTAAAGAAAGCGCCGAAGGATAAGAGACTTCGTACCAAAACCCGGTTAACCCAAATGGAGTTCGAGTATTATGCCGATGAGATCCTGAAGGCTCTGAATACCGTTCAACGGCCAGGCCTTCATGAATCAGAAAGAGCTCCACCTCCAATGGATCCTTCTCAAGATAATCAGATTGCTCTTGACTTCTTCGTCACCAATGATCTTGTGTATCTTCTGAAGGGGTCATCAAAGTACGCAACCTCCCTGACCTTGCTGAAAGCTGCCAACTGGGGGACAATACCCTTTATCGAGGAAAAGGTAAACCGACTCTGGGTCCCAAAGGTAAATCGTAATTATGATATGTATGCTGTCATAGGTGCATCTCATTGGGACGAACAAGTCCGAAGGGCGTACAGGGGTTGCTGCCTAGTCAATTCTGGAAGTGTCGTTAGATCCGATATCCGCATCTCCAGCATCTTAGGGTTGAAAACTGAAGCCAAGAATGGCTATTATCATGTGACGGAGATTCGCTTGAAAAGGGAGGATGACAGGGAATACAAAATCCAGCAGGGAGATTTTTCCATCATTCGCCTTGAGGATATCGAAGATATGCTGCTTCTGATGACCCGAGATCAACTCATACATATTCCTCGTGAAGACCTCATTGCTTTGAATACAGCACTTCGTATGTTCACACGAAGCGTTGTCATCAAGACACGAGTTGAAGATCTTCAGTTGGGAGTCGAAAGCTATCAAAGGAAGCTTAACCTAACCCGTCCAGTGAATCAAGTGCTACCTCAACATGTAGAAAGATGTCCCTATACCGGCATTTCTGTCCCGAATTACGGCATTTTCTACTTGAACAGTCGAGGTTTGATGAAGTTTATGAGGGTGGGTGAGCTCCATAAGTACAGTGATGGGACTCTTCTACAAGTCAGAGGAAAGTTGGAGCATCTGAACTCGGGTGGGACTTTGCCAGAGATGACGGAGGATTGGCATCCGGGTTACCGGCAGATGGCGAAGTACGTGATCAAGAAGATTGATCAAAAGCTCCATGAACGTAGATTGATGAGGAGCTTGGAAAGATTCGTTGGTGGAAGACCATATTTAGTGCATCACAAGCTACTGCAACGATCCATCTAATGGGTCGTACATTTCAGGTCCACTTTATATTGGTTTTCAATTGTGAATATGTATATTTGTGAATATTGTGCTTGTATGGCTTGATGTAGTGTTAAAGTATGATAATTTTTCAAGAATTTCTCACGAGATTCTAAATCTTTCAAAATATATCATACCAAAGCACTACAACTATCCCTTATTAAATTAAGGGGGAGCAATAACTTGTTCTATGGCCAAACATCGATTTCATTTTTACCCAAAGACCGGTTAATCCATTCAATATCCCAAATATTAATGGTTAACATTTTGGATAAGGGGAGAAAATGGGATTAAGGAGACTTTAGTGATACTTGGCTAAAAGATGAAAAAGACTTAACGATTATCCAACTTAATATGTGTAAAGCACGTCTTAAGGGGGAGCGTTTTTGATGAACAAAAGACCTAAGGTACAAAACTTTTGATTTCAATATCACAATTACTTTAGGTGATTTTCAATGATTTTTCATGATGTGAATTCCTTCCCAAAACACGCTTAATTCACGACGGATGTGGTGACAAAAGGGTGGTAGGAATAGGTTTAGTCCAATGATTCATCAGAGCCGATGGAATCTTCCCAAGGACAATTCCCTAGATAGAATTAGAAGTCCTAGGAAAGATGGAGAAAGAATGTGAACGTAGCTGAATGCCGACCAAGTACTTAAGCTAGCACTGGAACAATCACAACAAGGTGCTAGTGATGACGTATTGGTAAGCATTGAAGGGTGATATGAGTGTTTTTACTCATATCATTTATAGCTATAAACATAGAAATATTGCTCATAATATATCAAATATGCCTTGGAAAAGCTAGTTTCTTGTTTGAATGTGTGTAGGTACCAAGTTCGTGAAAACCGACGAAAATCGACACGAGAATGATGAAAAAGATCAAAAAGCCAAGAACCGAGCTTGACATGAGTGGATTATATCATTTATCGAGTTTTCAGCCAAGTGGGCCCCACAATAAGGAAAATGGGCTCAAAGGCCCATTTTAAGTTACAAGTTAATATTTTGAATGGATTTTGTAATCCATTTTAGGCCCAAAAGTGGGTTTTGAATCGGATGAGAAGCTGTTTGGGCCTAAAGCCCAATTGCCATGGAGAGAATTTAAAGAAACGAAATGTAAAGATTTTTTGTGATGGGCTTTAAGGTTTTTAATACACGATTACTTTTCACCAGTTTTCACCCCACTCATTTTCTTAATAAATATTGCACCCAATTTAATACCCACACGTTTTCATCCACCTCCCACACACAATAAAAAAATAAAGTCGATATAATCTATGTGTTTCTTCCCCAACCCCATTCGCACCATAAACCTGTAAAAAATTACCTACTGTTACAAACCCTAGTCCAAAATAAACCTATTTTTACAAAGGGCTTTTTGGTCATACGTTTAATTCATACCAAAAGGGAATAAAACCCCATGTTTGAAGGAAGAGAAGAGGTGGTAATCAAAGGATACGTGGCACAAGTTTATTGGAGGCTACACCTCATTGCTCTAATCCAGCCAATCACAGGCCAAAGAAAAAGCACAAACTAACACAAGATTGCCACCTTGGCAATCTGTGTGACCAAGATCTTATATCCACCGTTTGATTGAAACTGAAAAGAGAGAGAAGATGAAGAATGAAGATCCTAAGGCTCAAGATCATTTGGAATATCCTTCGAGAGATGCGAATATGCTCTCCCTCACCCTCGGTTCAAGCATAAATACCCCCATTTTTTATGTGTAATTCATCCCTTTTCTTACTTTAATATTATAATGTTAGTTTTTAGATAGAAAATTGTATTTTTCTTTTTAAATATTGTAATGCTTTATTTGATTTAATAAAAGTGATTTTCAGTCTCATATTCTTTTTATCTCGCATTTGTTATTTGTTAAAATTTATGCAATTCAAATCTATAATAAGCTATTATTATAATTGTGAATGGTTTATATAAGCTGAATATCATAGCTTATATGATCATTTGAGTTAGATTAGGGATATATACGTTTATCCCCACTGGATAAACGCTTAAAATAAGCTGCTGGTTATTATTGTTCAAGGATATAATGAGGTTCGAATGGTGTTCTGTTTGGTGATGTTTGGTGGTGTAGATTCGGGTCACAAGCCAGCTCAGCGCTGTCGCTTCATCTCAAAGGATACTCCAAAAGGTTTCAAGTTCTTTTAAGTTCTTTTCGTTTTTCTTTATGCTATGTTCTGCTTAATTAATTATTAATGCTTATTGTGAAATTGGTGATTAAAGAATCTGGTGTTTAGATTTAGTGTACTGAAATTGGCATTGGTTTGTTATGTTGTTAATTTTAGAGTAATGTTAAGGATCTGCTTATGTGACAATGAGTCTGTTTTAGTTAACTTACTGCTTTAAATAGTTTGATATTATTATTTGGATTATTTAGTAAGGTGAATGTTTTGGTGAAACTGCTCATGTTATTGTTTAAACAGATTATTTGTCGTAGTTGAGTATTTAGCTTAAAGTTTTATATCTGATTTAGTCAGGGGTCTATTTTGAATCTAGTATTGCTTGTTGCTTTAGTGTTTGCTAGATGATGTTAGCTGGTATTGTGCTTTGAGCTATGGGATATTTTCTTTGAGTTTTGAGTCTGATTTTTGCTGATATAGAATGCTCATTTCAGGTTATTGTCTTATCGTTCTAGTTTGAATCGATTATTGACTGTTTTTTTTTGTTGACTTTTAGATCTGCTTTGTTCAACTTTTAGATGTCTTCTGCTATTGAATTTGGATTTATATCGTAGAATAGTTGCTGTATTATCTGAACTAGAATGTTGCTTGATTTTGATTTATTTGGAGCTGTGTTTGGATATTATGTGATTTGCTGAATTTTAACTGTTTTTAGTATCTTGATTTATACAAATTTTGTTTTGCTGAGCTTATTAATCTATCAGATCAGATTTCTATTGTTATGATTAGTACCATAAGCTGTTTCCTAACAGTCTCATTGAAAATCAGCAACTCCAATATTTAATCTGTCAAAAAAGAAAATTATTGGCAAAAATATGCCGTTCATGGGATTCGACCTCGAGTCCCCTTACTCACCAGCCATCGTGCTTTCCAACTGAGCTAGTAGCTTTTTTAAGTTTTCTTTCTGTTTATTAACTAATATAGTAAATTTAATCTGGCAGACTTTAATCTAAGTTACGTTTTATTAAGTTTCATCTTTAAATAAAGTTTTTAATTAATTAAGTAAATTTTAGTTTAATAATTAATAAATAAAAAAAAAAAAAAATAAAAAATAAAAAAAAAATGTTTTTTTTTATTTAAAAAGTTTAATTAGTTTAAAATGTTATTAGTTTAATTAAATAGAATAGTTTTTGAAAAAAAAAGTAATTTTAAATAAAGTTAATTAGTTACTTAGATTTATTTAAATAGTTTAAAAAGTATTTTTGAAGTTAACTTAGATTATTAAATATTTTATATTTTTATTAGTTTTATGTTTTAAGTAAGTAATTGTTTAGATTTATTTTTAAAATTAGCGGGGTTAACGATTCATGCACTTAGGATTAGTTTTAAATAGCTTAAAATTTGTAGATTTAATTTGTAATTTTAAAAACCAACGACACATTCAAATCGATTGTCCAAATCAAAACGAAACGTCTCAAATTCACTTGATCTTCGTGTACAACGAACTTGGTTCACCCACGTGTTTAATCGTATCCGTCTTTGACTTATTTTTGGTTAATTACTTTTTCCTAAAGGTAATTGCCTAAATTTGTCCTATAACGTATATGTGTTAATCCACGACACATCAAAAATTTTGGCGCCGCTGCCGGGGATCTTGTGTACGATTCGCTTTTGTGGAGATTTGTTGATCGTGGATTTGAAAACCCTTTCCGTCCTCGGAAAGTTTTGTTATTTTTCTATTATATAGTATGTATCGATTTTCTCGTTTTTTGTGAATAATATATTATATTACGTAGAACAATGATTCTAAATACTTTTCAAATAAGCCTTAGTTGGGATTTCATCACCTAGCTATTGTATTCGAACCCAAAACAAAAATAAAGGCAAAATAGATAAATACTAATAAGAAGTTTGAACTCGATTTATACAAACTATAAGGTGGGTATAAGGCGACGTGCTATAAAAGGCCGTCTAAGGAAAAAGGTTTTTAAGTGCTTTGTGCCACCTCGTTTCCCCGCTTGCTTGTGCGTATATTGAGAGGGACAACCTATTATTGGTTTGCCGACTCAAGTAGTATTAAATCTTATTTTTTGTTGTTTACTTATTGAACCTCGAGACGTTTAGGTTTTCACCTATCGTTTCAAAGTCGACCGAGGGTAATTTACTTCCATAGTAGTTATCCTTATTCCTTGTTTTTTATCGATCATTTTTGATTGAGCAATACCAAATAAAAAATACCAAAAATAATCTTCTTTCTTGTCTAATTTCTTTTCTTCAATCCTCTAAATTCTCGTCTTTGTAGTGTATGCAATTACGTTCTTCTCGTCTTGTGATTGATTTTAATAGGCTTGAAAATATTCCACGTAGAAATAGAAATCGTCAACAACGAATAGTGGAACCCGAGATTCCACCTATTGTTGTAGAGATGGCCGATAACCGTACAATGGAGGAATTGCTCCGTGCACCCACCGAAGGGTATGGGGAAGCAATCGTTGTGCCGGCTATTTTGGCGGATCATTTTGAGATTAAGACGGATCTTGTATCGCTCATTCGTGCCGACCCATTTCGTGGCAATGAGACCGATAGCCCGCATTCTCACATTCGGAATTTTAATAGAATTACCTCGACTCTCAAGTTTAGAGATGTGCCGAATGACGTGATTAAGCTCATGCTTTTTCCGTACTCGCTCGAGGGTAATGCTAAGCTTTGGTATGAGAAAGAACCACCGGGTTCGATTTTAACTTGGGATGATTTAGTGTCAAAATTTATGAATTATTTCTTTCCACCGTCCAAGACAACACACTTTAAAAATGAGATCACTAGATTTGAACAAAAAGTGCATGAATCGTTTGGGGTTGCTTGGGAAAGATTTAAAGATTTGTTAAGACAATGTCCACACCACGGTTTCTCGGAATTGCATCAAATAAATACTTTTTATAATGGGCTTAATATGATTGAACAAGATTCTTTAAATGCCGCCGCGGGTGGTAATCTTTTAAGAAAAACACCGAGAGACGCGTGGGGAATAATTGAGGATAAGTCTAGAGCACAATATTCACGAAACACACCGGTTGTTTCCAATGTGAATTCATCTAATCACGAGATTGCTAGATTGGATTCTAAGATTGATAGTGGATTTGCGACTTTGTTGAGTGAGATTAGGAAGAATCCTCATGGATCGATTAATATGGTTGAGAGTTTTTGTGTATCATGTGGTGGAGCACATCCTAATTATGCTTGTTTGAACACGGGTTTTGATCAAGCTAATGCTTTTGCCGCGACGGGAACTTATGGCTCCAACGGTCAAGTTCCTCGTCAAAATTATGTTGCTCCACCGGGTTTTCCACCGGTTCAAAATAGGTACAACAATGGAAACAATGGGAATAATTTTAACCGTGGTAACCAAGGGAATTTTAATCAAGGAAATGGGTTTAATGTTAATCGAAACAATCAAGGTTTTCAAAGCAATAATCAAAATGATTTGTCAAGCTACATTAATGAGGAAAGTTTAAAAGCTTTTCAAAATAACATTCAAGGACAAATGGCAACTTTGAAAAATGAGTTTCAAAATACGATTAAAGGGCAAAATAACAAGATTGAGCTTAATCAACAAAGGATTGAACAAAGATTTGAGCAAATGTTTGAACAAAGTCAAAATCGAATGCAACAAAGTATGGAACAAGGTCAAAATAAATTGCTTTCAATGTTTGAATCGTTTATGACCAAACCTTCCTCGTCTTCGGGTTGCTTACCTAGTAATACCATTCCAAACCCGAAGGGTGAGATGAAAGCCATAACCACACGTAGTGGGAAAGCTTTAGACGGACCTTTGCTTCCACATGTGAGTACCTCTCCGGTGAGGGAAGTGGAGCAAGAACCCGAGGTGGTTAAAGAAAAGGAAATTCCTATTCCACCAAAGGTAGACCAATTGCCTATTCCGGAACCCGAGCTTCCGAAGACTAAACCCACACTACCCTACCCTTCGAGACTTACCAAAGAGAAGCTCCGCGAAAAGACCAATGCTCAAGTTTCTACGTTTTTAGATGTGTTTAAGAAAATGTATATTAATCTTAGTTTCGTGGATGCATTGCTTAGCTTGCCTAAATTTGCTTCTACAATTAAAAGGTTGATGAATGATAAGGAGAAGTTAGTTGAAGTATCTACCTCTTTAAATGAAAGTTGTTCCGCGGTTCTCTCTAAAAAGTTTCCCAAAAAGCTTGGAGACCCCGGTCAATTTTTGATACCATGTGATTTCCCTAATATGGGAGAATGCTTAGCATTAGCCGATCTTGGCGCTAGCATTAACTTGATGCCTCTTTCCGTATGGAAAAGGTTATCACTTCCCGAGCTTTCACCTACTAAGATGACTATCGAGCTAGCGGATCGATCGATCGCCTTTCCAAAAGGTATAGCCGAGGACGTATTAGTCAAAGTAGGAAAGCTCATTTTTCCGGCGGATTTTGTCATTTGTGATTATCCGGAAAATTCTCGAGTGCCTCTTATTTTGGGACGACCGTTTTTAAATACGGCTAGTTCTTTAGTTGACATGAGAGAGGGAAAGTTGACTTTACGTTTTGATGATGAAAGTATCACTCTTAATGTTGGTAACATCTCGAAGTTTTCTTCCGAATACGACGAGGAATCAATCAATCAAGTCGATGTGATTGATGTTGCTAGTGGAGAGGCTTCGCAAGATATGCTTGGTTTTTCGGATACTTTTAAAAGTGGCAATCCCACTTCATCGAATCCTATTATCTCTTCGGCTAAGCCTCCACTCACTCCATTTGAGGGAGGTGACTTCGTTCTTGGAGAGCTTGAGAATAATGGTTATTCAAAAATCGAGAAGGAAATTGATGATTACCTTAGCACACCGTTTGATCCTAGTGAGTTTGATAGTGAGAATTTTGATCCCGAGGGAGATATTGCGTTGATTGAAAAATTGTTGAATATGGATCCTTTTGAATCACCACCTATGGAATTAAAAGTTGTGAGTGTTAATGAAACTAAAGTAAAAACATCTATTGAGGAAGCACCCGAATTAGAACTTAAGGAATTACCCACTCATTTGGAGTATGCTTTTCTTGAAGGAACGAATAAGTTACCGGTGATTATTGCTAAGGGATTAAAGGAAAATGAAAAGGATGAGCTTATTAAAGTGCTTAAGAAACATAAACGGGCCATTGCATGGAAAATCTCCGACATTAAGGGTATAGATCCCAAATTTTGTACTCATAAAATTCTAATGGAGGATGATTATAAACCCGCTATCCAACATCAAAGAAGGGTCAATCCAAAGATTCATGAGGTGATCAAAAAGGAAGTCACTAAACTTCTAGACGCCGGAATGATCTACCCTATCTCGGATAGTCCATGGGTTAGCCCCGTGCATTGCGTTCCAAAGAAAGGAGGAATGACGGTTGTTGCTAATGAGGATAATGAATTGATTCCTACTAGACTTGTGACCGGTTGGCGTGTTTGTATTGATTATAGGAAGCTTAATGATGCCACTAGGAAGGATCATTTTCCATTACCTTTTATGGATCAAATGTTAGAGAGACTAGCGGGGAATGAATTCTATTGCTTTTTGGATGGATTTTCCGGCTATTTCCAAATCCCCATTGACCCTCGTGATCAAGAAAAGACCACATTCACTTGTCCTTATGGAACATTTGCCTATCGTCGCATGCCTTTTGGACTATGCAATGCTCCGGGGACGTTCCAAAGGTGCATGACGGCCATTTTCCATGATATGATCGAGAAAACCATGGAAGTCTTCATGGATGACTTTTCGGTTTTTGGGGATTCTTTCACTTCATGTCTCTCTAATCTTGAAAGAATGTTGCAACGTTGTGAGGAAACGAATCTTGTGCTTAATTATGAAAAATGTCACTTCATGTGCAAAGAGGGAATTGTGTTAGGACATAAGATCTCTAAGGCCGGTATTGAGGTTGATAGGGCTAAAATCGACGTGATTGCCAAATTGCCTCCACCCACCACCGTTAAGGGAGTAAGGAGTTTTCTCGGCCATGCCGGCTTCTATCGTCGTTTTATACAAGACTTCTCTAAGATAGCTCGGCCTATGACCCATCTTTTGGAAAAAGAGACTCCTTTCATCTTTTCGGATGAGTGTATTCAAGCCTTTGAGATGCTTAAAAAGAAGTTAACCGAATCTCCAATCTTAGTTGCCCCGGATTGGGATCTACCTTTTGAAATTATGTGTGATGCTAGTGATTATGCGGTAGGTGCGGTTTTGGGGCAACGTAAGCTAAAACACTTCTTGCCTATACATTATGCAAGTAAGACTATGACGGATGCTCAAACAAAGTATACTACAACGGAAAAGGAGTTTCTTGCCGTTGTGTATGCTTTTGAAAAGTTTAGACCATATCTCGTCTTGTCTCAAACCATATTGTATACGGACCACTCGGCTATCAAATACCTTTTTAATAAACAAGATGCTAAGCCGAGGTTGCTCCGGTGGATTCTCCTCCTTCAAGAATTTAATGTTCAAATTCTAGAAAAAAAAGGAGCCGAGAATCTCGCGGCCGATCATTTATCCCGACTTGAGAATCCTCACCAAAGCGATCGAGAGAACAAGGAAATCAATGAAACATTTCCTCTCGAGACGCTTGGTATGGTTACTTTTCGTGGTGATGATAGTACCCCATGGTTTGCGGATATCGCAAATTACCATGTGGGGAAGTTTGTGATTAAGGGTATGTCGTCCCAACAAAAACGAAAGTTTTTCAAGGATATCTCCTATTACTTTTGGGACGACCCCTATTTGTTTCGTGTGTGCGCGGATCAAGTGATTCGTAGGTGCGTGTTTGGCAAAGAAGCTCAAGATATCCTTAAATCTTGTCATGAGGGACCCACCGGGGGACATCATGGTGCTAACGCCACCGCGAAGAAAGTCTTTGATGCCGGCTTCTTTTGGCCTTCCATATATCGTGATGCCCAAGACTTGATCAAGACTTGTGATGCTTGTCAACGTCAAGGAAAGAACTCACAAAGGGATGAAATGCCTCAAAACATTATCCAAGTTTGTGAAATCTTTGACATATGGGGGATCGATTTTATGGGGCCGTTTCCAACATCAAAAGGAAACAAATACATTCTCGTAGCCGTGGACTATTTGTCTAAATGGGTCGAAGCTAAGGCTTTGCCCACGAATGATGCTCGAGTTGTGGTGAAATTTTTGAAACAACTTTTTGCTAGGTTTGGAACTCCACGGGCTATTATAAGTGATCGTGGGACCCATTTTTGTAATGAACAATTTGCAAAAGTTCTAAAGAAATATGGTGTCACTCATCGACTTTCTACGGCTTATCACCCTCAAACGAGTGGTCAAGTGGAGGTTTCAAACCGTGCTCTTAAAAGGATTTTGGAGCGTTCTATTGGAGAGAATCGCACTTCATGGTCGGATAAATTGGACGATGCATTGTGGGCTTTCCGTACGGCTCACAAGACGCCAATTGGTTGTACACCATTTAGGTTGGTCTACGGAAAAGCATGCCACTTGCCAATTGAACTCGAACATAAGGCGTATTGGGCTCTTAAGCATTGTAACTTTGATTTGGGGGCCGCGGGTGATCATCGCAAGGTTCAATTGAATGAACTAAGTGAATTAAGGGATCAAGCTTATGAAAATTCTTTGATCTACAAAGAGAAGACTAAGAGGATTCATGACTCTAAGATCAATAACCGCATTTTCAATGTTGGTGATCAAGTCCTCTTATTCAACTCTAGACTTAAGATTTTTTCGGGTAAGCTTAAATCCCGTTGGTCCGGACCATTCACCATTGCACAAGTTTTCCCTTATGGCACCGTTGAGCTAGCTCAAAAAGACGGGCCTAACTTTAAGGTGAATGGTCATCGTGTGAAACACTACTTTGGAGGGGACATACCTACGGAGGTTGTTCCGGATCTTCAAACTTTCCCTAAGGACCAATGAATGCGGGGATCGAGTCGAGCTCATGACTCGGTTAACAAAAACGAGGTGCCTTGTGGGGGAGTCCAATTTTTTCTATCTTCTTTCTATTTTCTAACACTAATAAGGCTTGATCTTTCAAGCTCGTGTTCGTGTTTTGTTGTGTTGTGATCTTAGGTACGACCCTTTTATTTGAAGACTCTCGTGTTCGGTTTTTGCCGGTCCACTTGATCTTCCTTTCTTTGAATGCCAAAAAGGGGCACACTCTTTACCCTTGATTTTTATCGACTAACGTTTTTCTTAAGGCATAATTAATAAACGGCTTATAGATTTGCGTACTCTTTCCATGCTAGGAATTTGCATTAGACTCTTCGTGTCTTAGCAAGGGGGTGTCACTCTTGAGCTAAGAAACATTGAGGACAATGTTTGGTTTTAGCATGGGGGAGTCAATCGATATAATCGCTTGCAATTGCTTTTGTCGTGTCCAAACGTATAGTTTTCTCATTTTTCAATAAAATTTTAAATTTTTAGTGTTATTTTTAAGTTTTTAATAATAAAATAAGTGTTTTTGACACGAATGTAGGCTTTAAATAAGAATAGTTTTTGACTCGACTTGGTTTTTAACCTTAGCTTTTCCTTAACGTATTTGAATTAAGTTTTGCTAGGCTATTATATAGGGAGCTTTAAAACGCGAAAGTCTTAATTCATATGAGTTAAGGACAAGAACTTTTCGCAAGCTCCTATAATTGATCCTAGAAAGTCGTCTATCAAGGGAACTTTAAAACGCAAATTCTAAAACTTGCAAAAGTATAAGAAGTTGCAAGATCCTATAGATGACTTGAAAACCCAAAACTTTGATTTGATAGGCTAAGTATCCATTGATTTCATTCTTGGAATTTTACAATATGGAGAACAAGAGATGATAGAGCCAATTATAAGTTCGGTATTCTTTCGGGAATTTATGTGAGTTAATTATGAGCCTATTCTCCCATCACTTGTTAATAATTTTACTTGCAATAAATAATGTTGAACGATTTGAAAAGTTACTTAGCTTCTAGCCCAAGATCGTTTAGAAGTTGCTCGGTATGGATTAGAGTTCATAGCCAAGGCATAACTTATTGAAGCGGGATGCGAAGATTGGCGAGTCCAAAAAGGTCCTAACAAGACATGAGGGCTATGTTTTATTGCTAAAGATCTCAAGTGATGTGAAGAATCATTTATCAAAAATCAATATGAAGGATCGAGACACACGACGAAAAGCAAAATACTCCCAAAAAGTCATGGAGAAGTCTATCCAAAAAGACCAAAAATAAGGTATGAGGATAAATGAAGCCAAGTCCAAAAAGGAGGCGGATCGTTGTTAATCAAAATCCCAAGTAAAGATTGGAGGAAAATGAAGAAGTCGTGGTCCAAGTATGAATCTCTCAAAAATTCAAGTGAAGAAATATTATGAAGAGAAGACCATTATTTCGTGAACGTCTCTCAAGATTGGAAGTATTAAGTCACTGCCAAATATCGATCCGAGAAAGGTCTCAAATCGCGAAACAAGTTATGCCAAGATATGAACTTTATGAGAGCCCGAGAAGCAGTTTTAAAAGATTTTGTCCTTTAGCTAACTATTGATTAAATCGTTCACTTTATTTTTGGCCTAATAAATTATCGAAATAAGTCAACGATGCATCCTCGTGATCATTTAAGACAACAATAAAATATAAGAGATACACCTAGGAATAAGGGAGTCTAAGTGATTAATTGACCCACATGAGTTCGTGTTAGTCTACCAACTTATAATAACAATGATCTTGTTTTTGCACTTGGCATGGAAAAGTGAAAAGTCGAGGACGATGAATCTATTTGAGCTTTTATGTCTTTGCAAAATAAATTGTCAAAAGTTGAATAATGGTGTAGTCATAGTTTTATTTTATCATTGCGTGAGGACACGGCAATTGCTTAGCATGGGGGAATTTGATATGAGTGTTTTTACTCATATCATTTATAGCTATAAACATAGAAATATTGCTCATAATATATCAAATATGCCTTGGAAAAGCTTGTTTCTTGTTTGAATGTGTGTAGGTACCAAGTTCGTGAAAACCGACGAAAATCGACACGAGAATGATGAAAAAGATCAAAAAGCCAAGAACCGAGCTTGACATGAGTGGATTATATCATTTATCGAGTTTTCAGCCAAGTGGGCCCCACAATAAGGAAAATGGGCTCAAAGGCCCATTTTAAGTTACAAGTTAATATTTTGAATGGATTTTGTAATCCATTTTAGGCCCAAAAGTGGGTTTTGAATCGGATGAGAAGCTGTTTGGGCCTAAAGCCCAATTGCCATGGAGAGAATTTAAAGAAACGAAATGTAAAGATTTTTTGTGATGGGCTTTAAGGTTTTTAATACACGATTACTTTTCACCAGTTTTCACCCTACTCATTTTCTTAATAAATATAGCACCCAATTTAATACCCACACGTTTTCATCCACCTCCCACACACAATAAAAAAATAAAGTCGATATAATCTATGTGTTTCTTCCCCAACCCCATTCGCACCATAAACCTGTAAAAAATTACCTACTGTTACAAACCCTAGTCCAAAATAAACCTATTTTTACAAAGGGCTTTTTGGTCATACGTTTAATTCATACCAAAAGGGAATAAAACCCCATGTTTGAAGGAAGAGAAGAGGTGGTAATCAAAGGATACGTGGCAAAAGTTTATTGGAGGCTACACCTCATTGCTCTAATCCAGCCAATCACAGGCCAAAGAAAAAGCACAAACTAACACAAGATTGCCACCTTGGCAATCTGTGTGACCAAGATCTTATATCCACCGTTTGATTGAAACTGAAAAGAGAGAGAAGATGAAGAATGAAGATCCTAAGGCTCAAGATCATTTGGAATATCCTTCGAGAGATGCGAATATGCTCTCCCTCACCCTCGGGTTCAAGCATAAATACCCCCATTTTTTATGTGTAATTCATCCCTTTTCTTACTTTAATATTATAATGTTAGTTTTTAGATAGAAAATTGTATTTTTCTTTTTAAATATTGTAATGCTTGATTTGATTTAATAAAAGTGATTTTCAGTCTCATATTCTTTTTATCTCGCATTTGTTATTTGTTAAAATTTATGCAATTCAAATCTATAATAAGCTATTATTATAATTGTGAATGGTTTATATAAGCTGAATATCATAGCTTATATGATCATTTGAGTTAGATTAGGGATATATACGTTTATCCCCACTGGATAAACGCTTAAAATAAGCTGCTGGTTATTATTGTTCAAGGATATAATGAGGTTCGAATGGTGTTCTGTTTGGTGATGTTTGGTGGTGTAGATTCGGGTCACAAGCCAGCTCAGCGCTGTCGCTTCATCTCAAAGGATACTCCAAAAGGTTTCAAGTTCTTTTAAGTTCTTTTCGTTTTTCTTTATGCTATGTTCTGCTTAATTAATTATTAATGCTTATTGTGAAATTGGTGATTAAAGAATCTGGTGTTTAGATTTAGTGTACTGAAATTGGCATTGGTTTGTTATGTTGTTAATTTTAGAGTAATGTTAAGGATCTGCTTATGTGACAATGAGTCTGTTTTAGTTAACTTACTGCTTTAAATAGTTTGATATTATTATTTGGATTATTTAGTAAGGTGAATGTTTTGGTGAAACTGCTCATGTTATTGTTTAAACAGATTATTTGTCGTAGTTGAGTATTTAGCTTAAAGTTTTATATCTGATTTAGTCAGGGGTCTATTTTGAATCTAGTATTGCTTGTTGCTTTAGTGTTTGCTAGATGATGTTAGCTGGTATTGTGCTTTGAGCTATGGGATCTTTTCTTTGAGTTTTGAGTCTGATTTTTGCTGATATAGAATGCTCATTTCAGGTTATTGTCTTATCGTTCTAGTTTGAATCGATTATTGACTGTTTTTTTTTGTTGACTTTTAGATCTGCTTTGTTCAACTTTTAGATGTCTTCTGCTATTGAATTTGGATTTATATCGTAGAATAGTTGCTGTATTATCTGAACTAGAATGTTGCTTGATTTTGATTTATTTGGAGCTGTGTTTGGATATTATGTGATTTGCTGAATTTTAACTGTTTTTAGTATCTTGATTTATACAAATTTTGTTTTGCTGAGCTTATTAATCTATCAGATCAGATTTCTATTGTTATGATTAGTACCATAAGCTGTTTCCTAACAGTCTCATTGAAAATCAGCAACTCCAATATTTAATCTGTCAAAAAAGAAAATTATTGGCAAAAATATGCCGTTCATGGGATTCGACCTCGAGTCCCCTTACTCACCAGCCATCGTGTTTTCCAACTGAGCTAGTAGCTTTTTTAAGTTTTCTTTCTGTTTATTAACTAATATAGTAAATTTAATCTGGCAGACTTTAATCTAAGTTACGTTTTATTAAGTTTCATCTTTAAATAAAGTTTTTAATTAATTAAGTAAATTTTAGTTTAATAATTAATAAATAAAATAAAATAAAATAAAAAAAAAATGTTTTTTTTTATTTAAAAAGTTTAATTAGTTTAAAATGTTATTAGTTTAATTAAATAGAATAGTTTTTGAAAAAAAAGTAATTTTAAATAAAGTTAATTAGTTACTTAGATTTATTTAAATAGTTTAAAAAGTATTTTTGAAGTTAACTTAGATTATTAAATATTTTATATTTTTATTAGTTTTATGTTTTAAGTAAGTAATTGTTTAGATTTATTTTTAAAATTAGCGGGGTTAACGATTCATGCACTTAGGATTAGTTTTAAATAGCTTAAAATTTGTAGATTTAATTTGTAATTTTAAAAACCAACGACACATTCAAATCGATTGTCCAAATCAAAACGAAACGTCTCAAATTCACTTGATCTTCGTGTACAACGAACTTGGTTCACCCACGTGTTTAATCGTATCCGTCTTTGACTTATTTTTGGTTAATTACTTTTTCCTAAAGGTAATTGCCTAAATTTGTCCTATAACGTATATGTGTTAATCCACGACACATCAAAGGGGTTGAAGAATGAAAAAGAATTGTAAAGATAAAGGGTGTAAAGAAAGAAGCCCTCCTTACAACTTTAGGCAGAAACCGGGTCAATACATATGCTATTGAGGTCATTTTTGCTAATGATTCTCGGTATTGAAGAAAGACATCATGGACCCAGTGATGCAATGCACAACCCTTCCCAGCTAACTCCAATATCTCTCAAAAGGTATTTGTTTTAATCACACAGAGATCAACACATTATCTATTGGTTTATTCACTCCGAATAGACTGGTATTGAAAAGGTTGCACTCCTCTCCAGCCATCGCTCACTAAATCAAAACGCACAATCGAGTCTAGAGCCAAGAGATCATCAAAAGTCTCATTAGGACACTTTCCATTTATTCCTTGCTTTCTCACACACTGTGAAAAGTAAGAGATTTTCATGAGTCCTACGCAGTATTCCTGTAATATTGCCAGAACATCCGAGTAATACGCAAGTCTTACAATGAAGATGGAAATCCTGCTTGAGCCAACATCAAACAAGCTCATGGTAGGTTACACGTGCGGTTCTTTTAGAACCAATCTTGTGAAAAACTGGAAGGTAATAGTGGTTTAATTCTTAATTGAACTTAAACTCGTTCCAGGCCTCTTCGCATTATCATATGATCTTGCCAGAACACTCAGAGTGACTCTTTATTGACCACAGTGACGAGTGGAAATCCTTCTAGTGTTAACATCAAACAGCACTTGGTAGGTGACGTGCAAGATTCTTTATGAATTGAGCTCGTGACAACTGGAAAGCAACGATGGTGAAAATCTTAATTGAAATTCACTTGTTCCAGGTTTCATGAATTGACGGCTTCAAATCACAAGGATAATTTATCCAAGTGATTCACTCTTTATGTTCGCAGTCAGCTTTGGACGGTCGAATAAAGAGAACGGGTTTACCCGCGAAATCCTGTCAGGAAGTTACTTAATTGAAACTATCCGTCACGGGTACGATATCTAATATCGTCCAACGGTCTTCACCGACCGGAGGTAAAATGCTACCGAATTAGAATAAAATGTTCAAAGCCATTTTATTCGTGTCGTTGCTGTGTACCTGTTAAAGACGGTGGCGTTGCTGTGTTCCTGTTGAAGACGGTGGAGTTGCTGTGTACCAGTGAAGACGGTGGTGTTGCGGTGTACCTGTAGAAGTCGTTCCCACATGCTTATGTTTTTCTGCATCAAAGTTTAGCAAAAATTCAAGAAAGTACAAGATAAAGTCTTCCGCTGTACCAAACTCTGAAACTTTCGAGAATTCAACAAAAAGACATAAGTGTGTGGAACATGGAGTCACGAGAAGGCAAATTCACAAGAGAGGCAAAGATCGCACGTGAAAGGCCAAAGAACAATGCTCTCAAGGCAAAGCCAAAAAGATCAAACCAACATATTCACAACAAAAGAAAGAAAAGAAGAAAAGACTACGAGCTAAAGAACGAAGACTTAGTATAGTATGCTAGGTTTAGAACTTTGTAACGTGGAGTGACCTCCCTTAGGGGGAGATTGTTAGAAATACGTTTTACGTATATTAGAAGTATCGGTCACTCCACAATATTATTTATGTTGTAATAGCTCGTAGTTAACAAATAGTTATTAGTTGCTTATTAAGTTAAGTAAGAACCGGTCCATGGGCTTGTCATGGACCGGCCCAAGCCCAATGTAAGCTTGGAAGTATAAATACCCCTTTCCACCATGGAAAGGGGTTGGTGGTTGTCATTTTGCTAGTTCCATTTATTGAAATAACACATAGTTTTCTCTCACTTTCTCTCTCTAACTTTCTCTCTCTAGAAATCAACAAACCCCTTCATAGATTCATAGGTTATCAATATTCTACACACTACATCAATTTTGGCGCCGCTGCCAGGGAGGCGTGTTGTTTTTTGATTAGAATTGTTGTTTTTATATACTAACCATAATTAGTATTTGTATTAGTAGCACTCTACTAATACGTATTATCAGTTTTTGGTTTTTGTGTGAATACTATTACTATAGTGTATACGTAGAACAATAAATTCAAAAGTACTCCAAATACGTGAGAAATCACAACCTTGACTTGGGAGGTCATTACCCAATCATTGTATTCGAATCTCAAACCAAAGAAAAAAGAAAAAATAGATAAATACTTTCGTGAAGCTTAATCTTGAAAAATACAAACTATAAGGTGGGTATAAGGCGGATATTATAAAATATATCCTAAGGAAAAAGGCTCTTAAGTGCTTTGCGCCGCCTCGTTTCCCCGCTTGCTTGTGAGTATTTGATTTTGAGAGCTAATCAAGGGTTTTGCCGCCCAAAGTATTACTAAGTATCATATATATTTTCTTGGTTTTCATTGATTAGACCCTCTTGAACGTTTTGGTGTTCCACCAACGCTCTAAAGTCGTCGAAGGCGTTCACTTCACGTGATCGTTTTCATTCCTTGAGGCTTCTTTAGTCGAGAGATTTGATTAAGGAGGAGATTTGTAGATTTGTGTCTACTTAATACATTCCACAAAATTCCAAAAAGGTTAATACAATCAAAAACCACAAAAAAATTGAAAAATACAAAACACCAAAAAGTATCTTCTTTGCTCGTCCCCTCGTTGTACGTGACGTTTATGCTAACTCGTAACCAAGCAAGACGTGCACGTAAACGAAAGAACAAAACTCCCACTCCAAACAATTCTAGTGAGGAGTCTCCTATTGACGAACCCATTGTAAGAGAAGCACCAACCATGGCGAATCGAACTATGATGGAGTTACTTCAAGCACCCACCGAGGGTTATGGAGAGGCTATTGTGATTCCCGCTATCCTTGCGGAGAATTTTGAGGTGAAAACGGTTTTGTTGTCGATGATCCAAAACAACAAATTCCGTGGTGATGAGAAGGACAATCCCCACAACCATATCCGCCAATTCAATCGTCTTACCGCTACTTGCAAGTTTAAGGATGTCTCGAATGACTCGATTAAGATGATGCTTTTTCCGTATTCCTTAGCGGGGCCCGCTAAAATTTGGTTAGAGAAAGAGCCACCCAATTCTATATTGACGTGGAAGGATCTCGTGTCTAAGTTTGTGAACCAATTTTTTCAGCCCTCTAAGACTACGCACTTGAAAAACGAGATTTCAAAGTTTTCACAAGAATTTAATGAAAGTTTTTCAACGGCTTGGAATAGGTTTAAGGAAATGTTACATGAATGTCCTCATCACGGTTTTTCCTACTTGCATCAAATTGACACGTTTTACAATGGACTTAATGATCATGAAAGGGATTATTTGAATGCCGCCGCGGGTGGTAATTTTTTGTGTAAAACGGTTGAGGAAGCTTTGGTGATAACTGAAAATAGATCTAAGGTGTATAGTCCTCGTAGCACGTCTAGTGTTCGTAAGGCTTCGTCTTCGGCTTCACCTTCTTTGTCTACTACCATCGATGCTTGCCAAATTGAGGCGAATTTGGAAAATAAGATTTTTGATAAGCTAAAAGGACTTTTGATTGAGTTTAAAGTTGGTGAAAAAAGTGCTCTCGCTACGGCTAAAGCGGTTGAGGTTTCTTGCATGTATTGTGGTGGAGGTCATGATTTCTCCGAGTGCATTACCAACGGTGGTAACACTTTGAGTGCCTTCGCGGCCACGGGAAATTACAACCAAAACGGTCAAGTTTCCCGCTCTAATCAAATGACTCCACTGGGTTTTGGTTCAAATCAAAATGCTAACAACAACTATCGCAACAATCAAGTTGGTTTCAAAAACAATTACAACAAGGGAAACTATGGGAATCAAGGGGCTAATAATCAAGTTTCAAACAAAAATGATTTTCAAAACAACAGCAAAGGTTTGCAAACATTGAAAGATCTTCCAAGTGAGTTTGTTGAATATGCTAGTGGGAATGATGCTAGGTTTGACAATATTCAAAGAGAAATCATTAGCCTAAGATCCGAGTTTAAGAACGACTTGAAGAAAGAGTTGAAAAATGAGTTAGCTAATGAACTTAAAATCCACACCAACAAGATGGAAGGAAATGTCACTAGGTTGCAACAAAACCAACAAAAAATGGAACAAGGGCAACATGAGATTAAACAAGAGATGATTAAGGCCGAGAAAAGGCAAACCGAGGCCGTATTGAGGCAATCCAATTTTGAAGATAAAATCTCATCTATGTTTGAGGCAATAATGTGTAAACCGTCTTCGAGTGGTCTTCCTAGCAACACCATATCCAACCCTAAGGGTGAGATGAAAGTGATTACCACACGTAGTGGTAAGACACTTAAGGAACCGACTCCTCAACCAATTGCTCCTACGGAGGAAGCAATTGAGGAAAAACCCGAGGTGGTGGTCCAAAAGTAGCATGTCCCAATCCCACGAAGTACCGCTCATGCCACACCTACGGTTGACCCATTACCATCATTGGAACCCGAGATTCCAAAGACTATGCCTACTATGCCTCAACCCACACCACCTTTGCCCTATCCATCGAGACTTAGGAAGGAGAAACGTCAAGAGCGCGACAATTATCAATTTGAGCTTTTTATGAAAATGTTTCGTGATTAGCACCTTAATGTGAGTTTCGCCGATGCTTTAGTCATGATGCCTCGATTTGCCGCTAACTTTAAGAGTATGTTGAACAACAAGGAGAAATTGCACCAATTGTCTAGTTGTTCGTCGGTTTATCTTAATCGCATACCTCAAAAAGTCGGTGATCCCGGTAAATTCTTGATTCCTTGTGCAATCCAAGATATGGAGGAATGCTTCGCCTTGGCCGATCTTGGTGATAGCATTAACTTGATGTCACTTGCAATCTTCAAGTGGCTCAATCTTCCTAATCTTACTCCTTCACTAATGTCTATCGAGTTGGCTGACCATTCCACGATTCCCGCATGTGGTTTGGCGGAAGACGTTTTTGTGAATGTGGGGAAGTTCTACTATCCCGTAGACTTTATCGTTGTTGATATCCCCACGGATCCTCAAGTTCCTCTCATTTTAGGTCGTTCGTTTTTAGATACGTCTATGGCTTTGATCGATGTCATGCTAGAAAGATCACCTTACGTTTCAACGACGAGGAACTTGTTATAAACGCAACTCAAAACTCTCAAAATTCTCATGTTTATTCCGTTGCAACCATAAACCTCGTTGATATGATTGACGTGGTTTGCGAGGAATTTTCACAAGAAGTTCTAGGTTTTGGTGATGAAGAAACTAGTGGCAATCCCACTATGTTAGATCCAATTCTTGATAATTCGACACCAACCTTCACTCCATTTGAAGGTGGTGGTTTTACGTTGGAAGAATGCAATGTTCCACGTACTTGTGACGAAGACCTCGACAACGATGAGGACTTCTCGATTATCAAGGATTTTCTTAACGATTTCCCATTTCCTCCGCCCGAGGAGGTTATTAGTATCGAGCCCAAATATTCACTCGAGGAACCACCTATCCTCGAGTTAAAAGATTTACCTCCTCATCTCGAATATGTCTATTTGGAGGAGGACGACAAGTTGCCGGTTATTATTGCGAAGGAACTTTCGAATGATGAAAATACCGCACTTGTCGATGTTCTAAAGGACCATAAAAGGGGAATTGCGTGGAAGTTATCCGACATTAAGGGAATCGATCCCAAGTTTTGTACCCACAAAATCTTAATGGAGGAGGATTACAAGCCCGCAATCCAAAGTTAAAGGAGGGTGAAACCCAAAATTCACGACGTCATCAAAAAGGAGGTCCTTAAACTCCTTGATGCGGGAATGATTTACCCAATTTCCGATAGCCCTTGGGTGAGTCCTATTCATTGTGTCCCTAAAAAGGGAGGGATGACCGTTGTGCCAAACGATGCCAACGAGTTGATTCACACTAGACTCGTGACCGGATGGAGAGTGTGCATTGACTATCGTAAGTTGAATGAAGCCACTCGAAAAGACCATTTTCCCTTGCCCTTCATGGACCAAATGTTGGAGCGTCTTGCGGGAAACGATTTCTATTGCTTTTTAGATGGTTTTTCCGGTTACTTCCAAATTCCCATCGACCCTCGTGATCAAGAAAAAACTACGTTTACGTGTCCATATGGAACGTTTGCCTATCGTAGAATGCCATTCGGACTTTGCAATGCACCAGGAACCTTCCAAAGGTGCATGATGGCTATTTTTCATGATATGATCGAGAAGACGATGGAAGTCTTCATGGATGACTTTTCCGTGTTTGGTAATTCGTTCACTTCGTGTTTGTCGAACCTTGAGAGAATGTTAAAACGTTGTGAGGAAACCAACCTTGTGCTCAATTGGGAAAAGTGTCATTTTATGGTTAGAAGTGGAATCGTCTTAGGGCACAAGGTCTCGAAAGTGGGGATTGAGGCAGATCAAGCTAAGGTAGACGTCATCGCCAAATTACCTCATCCCAAAACCGTTAAGGGAGTTATGAGTTTCCTAGGCAACGCGGGCTTTTATCGTTAATTCATCAAGGATTTTTCAAAGATTTCTCGACCCATTACACATCTTCTTGAAAAAGAGGCACGTTTTGTCTTTGACGAAGATTGTGTACAAGCCTTTGAAATCCTTAAGAGGAAACTTACCGAAGCTCCCATTCTTGTTGCTCCCAATTGGAACCTCCCCTTTGAACTAATGTGTGATGCTAGTGACTACGCAATTGGGGCCGTTTTGGGGCAACGTCATGAAAAGCACTTCTTGCCTATTCACTATGCTAGCAAGACGATGACCGAGGATCAACTAAAATACACTACAACGGAAAAGGAGTTCCTTGCCGTGGTGTATGCATTTGAGAAGTTACGACCTTACCTCGTCTTACCTAAATGCATAGTGTATACGGACCATTCGGCTATCAAGTATCTCATGGCAAAGCAAGATGCTAAGCCTAGATTACTTCGTTGGATTCTCCTCCTTCAAGAATTTGATCACACCATCGTTGACAAAAAAGGAGCCGAGAATCTAGCGGCCGATCATCTTTCCCGTTTGGAAGATCCTCACCAAAGTGTTTACGAGCCCAAGGAAATCACCGAAACATTTCCGCTCGAGACACTTGGTGTAGTGAATTCTAAGCTTGATTCTACCACCCCATGGTTTGCGGACTTTGCAAATTACCATGCAGGTAACTTCATCGTTAAGGGTATGACGACTCAAGAAAAACGAAAATTCTTTCGTGACGTCAAGTTCTACTTTTGGAACGACCCTTACTTGTTTCGAACTTGTGCGGATCAAATCATCCGACGTTGTGTATTTGGCACTGAAGCTTCTAACATCCTTAGAGCTTGCCATGAGGGACCCACGGGTGGTCACCACGGTGCTAATTTCACGGCTAAAAAGGTGTTTGATGCCGGCTTCTTTTGGCCTACTATTTACCGAGATGCACAAGATCTTGTGAAGTCTTGTGATTCATGCCAACGACAAGGAAAAGCCTCACAAAAAGATGAAATGCCACAAAACATCATCCAAGTGTGTGAGATCTTTGACGTTTGGGGTATCGACTTTATGGGGCTGTTCACATCATCTCGTGGTAATAAGTACATTCTCGTTGCGGTTGACTACCTATCTAAGTGGGTGGAAGCTAAGGCTTTGCCCACCAATGATGCTCGTGTGGTAGTCAAGTTTTTGAAAATCTTGTTTTCTCGGTTTGGAACCCCTCGTGCTATCATAAGCGATCGTGGAACCCATTTTTGTAACGACCAATTCGAAAGGGTCCTAAGGAAATATGGGGTTACACATCGGCTTTCTACGGCTTATCACCCACAAACGAGTGGGCAAGTCGAGGTTTCAAACCGAGCGTTGAAGAGGATTTTGGAGAGGTCTGTTGGGGAAAACCGACAATCTTGGTCGGATAAGTTAGACGATGCTTTATGGGCCTTTAGGACCGCTCATAAGACGCCCATTGTGCACTCCCTATAAGCTTGTGTATGGAAAAAAATTTCATTTGCCTATCGAGTTAGAACACAAGGCTTATTGGGCCCTAAAGCATTGTAATGATGATATAGAGACCGCGGGAAAACACTGGAAAATGCCATTGAATGAATTGGATGAATTGAGGGATATTGCTTATGAAAATTCATTGATTTACAAAGAAAAAACTAAAAAGTTGCATGATTCTAAAATTAAAAACCGGGTTTTTAACATTGGGGATCAAGTTTTGCTTTTTAATTCAAGATTAAAAATCTTTTCCGCTAAGTTGAAATCCCGTTGGTCCGGTCCATTCACCGTGACTCAAGTGTTTCCGTATGGGACCATCGAGCTAGCTCAAGATTATGGTCCTAACTTCAAGGTGAATGGACATAGGTTGAAGCACTACTTTGGTGGGGAAGTTCCATCCTTAAACTACCTCGACCAAGTCACTTTCCCCAATGATAATTAGTATTGAGGGAATCGAGTCGAGCTCATGACTCGGTAATCAAAAACGAGGAGCCTCGTGGGGGAGTCCCATGCTTATCCTATGTACATATTATCGCTTTCTAATGTAGTTAACGTGAGGGGATTTGTGCCCTTCCAACCTTTGTTCCGTGGTTGTTTGTGAATTGTGGACTTTAGATGATCATGATCTTCACGATTGGAGCCTCTCGTGTTCGTTTTATGGGAGCAACCGATTGTTTGCCTTGAAGACTTTCTCAATATCCATGATATATCCTTTTGATGTTCTAACCTTAGGTTTTTAGCACACTTCATAAACGGCTATTAATTTATTGGTTACACCCTTTTTATGCTAGATTAGGCATTCGACTACGTCTCTAGTATGGGGGTGTTTGCACCCCTAGACTCGAAACATTGAGGACAATGTTTAACTTTAGTATGGGGGGTGAATAGATACTTGCCTTGCCAAACCTTCACGCTTTCCAAAGTTTATCTTTTTGTTTATCGTTTTTGTTGCAAAATAAGACTAAAAATGGCCAAAATTTTAAAATTTTCTCATGTTTTATAAGTGTTTGAAGACACGAATGTAGGTTTTCCGATGGCGAGAATAAGAGTAATTTTTGACTCGACCGTGCGTGTTGAGCACTTAGCTTTGATTCCTTAACTACACTTTAGGCTAAGTCTCTTAAATGAGGACGAGAAATGATAGGCTTAATTATAAGTTACTATGCTAAACGTAGAGTACTCGTATTCTTTCAAAAACTCATGTGTTCTCGTTATTTGCTTATTCTCCCTTGGCATGTAAATATTTTTTGCTTAATAAATATTGACTTAGCGGTTTAGTTAGGATTGTCGGGTTTCTAGTCTTTTCTAGTAGCTTCCGTGTAATTAAATTGGGAAGATATTAAGGTATCGCCAGCGTCACGGTTTTGAAGTATTGGCACCCCAATAATCAAAAGCTTCACCCAATAATTAGATTTCAAGTGCTCACCTAAATCAAGCAAACAATTTGAAGCCCCACAAGGCCAAAAAATCTATGCAAAATTGAAAGTGAATCAAGCCTTAATCTTCGAAGCTTTAAATATCCAAAATTCGCCTTAGCGTGAGGATATACGTCTTTGGCTAATAAAACTACCGATGAGGAGGAAAATAAAAGGCAAGGCAAGACCAAAGTCATAATAAAAGCTTCATGGCGAAGTTGAATAAAAGATGGAGGTAAACCAAAGATAATAAGGCCCTTTCGTTAGGGGGCGTATAAAAGTCTTGGTAATAAGTCTCATGTTCAAAACCGTTATAAAACCGTGTTTATCGATTCTTCTTGTCAACTTAATTTTTTAACATCGTTGTCTATTGGGAGGGGTTATTGATTTGATGGTCTTGGTTACACCGTTAGGACTCTATTATTAGACCTAAATCTCTATTATCGCATAAGTCAAACAATGTATCCTCGTGAAACATTCAAGACAATATAACATATAAGAGATACAACTTAGGAATAATGGGAGGATAAGTACGTAATTAGGGCATATGAGTAGTGTTAGCATTACTAACTTATAATGACAATGATCTCGTTGCACGCTTGGCATGGAATTGGGGTGAAAATCGAGGACGATGAAATTATTTCTAACGAAGCATTCACGTGTTCTTATTCTATGAACCTAAACGTCCCATTTTGCGATGAAAATCATACATTATGTCTAAAACGCAAGTAGAAGTAGCAATAGTAGTAGTGTAGCTAAGTTATCGTTCAATAAAGTGATTAAAAATGAATTTTGGAGATGCTACGATACTTAATTCTAGCATTGCGTGAGGGCACGGCAATGGTTTAGTATGGGGGAGTGATGAGACTGCTTTTATACATAGTCTCATCTTCCAAATAGGGCTTAAAATGCATTAAATATCATCAAAATACCCATATAAATTCTTGTGTTTGTTACTTGTGTATTTTAGGTACGGATATTGAGTAAATGACAAAAGATCACAAGAATCATGCAAAAACGAACACGGGAAACGAAGCCGCACAATGAACCAAGCCCTAATGAAGACTTTCCCAAGATTTACCCTTGAATATTTGAAGAATTATGAATAAGGGTCCTCCAATATAGAAGAATTGACACTTTATACCCTTGTATCCTCATAATTACAAGTTTGGTCCCTAAAGTTTGTCAAAATTACAAAAAGGGCCCTCCACCTTGAAGAATTGGCAAGTTTAGCCCCTCAACAAAGCTAAATTGTCAACCAATATCATCCACAAAGTCAAATATATCATGAAGTTCTTCAAAGTACAAGAAAATACAAGTTTGGTCCTTTAAAAATCCCAAAATTACAAAAAGGACCCTCAACTTTCAACATTTGGCAAAAATAGTCCCTCATCAAACATGACTTGACAATTTCAGTCCTCCAAAATGCTCATTATACAAGTCAAGACCATTATCCATCATCAAAATGTCAAATCAGCCCTTGAAGAATGCAAATATGGCAAGAAATACCCCTGAATTCACTTTATAAAAGTTTTTGGGCCAAAAGTGCAAAAGTGCAAAAGTTGTTATAGCTAAGTTTGGGCGTTGATAGAGTTTTCAAGTGAAAAGACAAGAAGAAAAGAGGTAGAGGACTAAAGCTGCCAAGACAGGATTCTTACCTAGGCCAGTGAGGGGGTGACACGTGCCCCACTCACCAATACCCACCAATCCCCTTCCAACCTTTGTCCACCTCAGCTATCCACCCACAACTGAATTAACAAACCCTTAATTAAATATTTAATTAAGGGAGCTAAACACTTATTTAAAAATACAAACGGATTAAAAACATGTTCTTGGCATTCTTCACACAAATTGGGGATTATTGATTAAGCAAAAATTAATCATCCATCATCTCTAGAATTATGATTAAGGGTATGCTAATCACATCCCAACCTTAAACATGGACACCTCATCACCCCATTTGTCTCCTTATCACTCCCCTGCTCCACACTCATGCATACTGCCAAAAAGATGGCAGCAATCCAACGTTGGAAAATTCAGCTTACATTCTAAGCTTGATACAAGCCTTTGGATCACCTTTTTGATGCCAGCTATCACTACACAACAAGAATCAGTCACATGATTCTCCAAGAACTTCAAACTTCACAAGGGCAATTTTGGGACTTCACAACTAGGGTTTAGGTTATTCTTCAGCTTCCTTAGTCACTTGTAAGGCTATATATAAAGCCCTTAGGTCTCAATGAGACGTTCGCTTTTGATTTTTCCTTGTTCAAGTTTCTGTAAATCCCATTTCAAGTTTAATGAAATTGTGTTTGAAGCATTGAAGAAAAGTCATTGGCCAATCTTACTTACTGCTTTCTATTGTTATATGATTGTTAGTTTAGAAGTTAAAAACCTGTTTTCACTTGGAGGTTGCAAAAGTTTGCAATTTTCCTCATTCTGGATATTTTGCTAAGTACTTGTTCCAATCTTGGAATTCTTGGGCTATAGGGCTGATCATAGCATCCTAACTGAGTTAGTTAAGGTGTTGTGAGGCTTATAACTTGGGGATAATCAAGTGTGGGGTAACAAGGTTGCATTAATCAAGATTTTTGAAGTTTCTGAATTTTATGCTCTTGTGCTTTAACCTTGTTCAATCTTAGCAGGCTTTGTGTGGAAGCTTGTGCTTGTTCTTGCTAGCACATAAGCTCAAAATCCGTGGGTGTGGATGTACATCCATGAGGTTTGCATACTCAATCTTAAAATATGCTTAAATTCATGATTTTTGGTGATATTTGTATGAAACTTGTTATCTTGTGAATTTTGTGGCTTGTTCTGGCTTGAATATGTTAATCTTACCTGTTTTAGTGTTAATTGATGCTTGGGTAGCCTTGAATCTCACTTTTACTTTGAAAAATTTGTTTTGGAAAAGATAAAGGGGTGTTTGGGTCTATCTGTTTATGCTTGTAACTTGTTATTGTGTTAAGGAAAGTTTGTGTTTGTGCTTTGTATCTGATAAGTACCTTGTTGAGAGTGTTTTGCTGCAAGTTTTTGGTTTGAAGCCTTGAATTAAACAATCTGCTATACAGACTTTGATATTGCCTGTTTTGACCTAGGATTTTGGGAACACTTAGTGTGTATGCATGCTTAGGGATAAAAGTGGTTTAAACATAGTCATTATAACATGTTTGAAAGATTTGAGGTGTTGAATCTGGCTTAAGTGTCAAATAAATCAGCAAAGTAGAAAACTGCATGTGTTAGTGTTCATCAGTAACTTTCATTGGCTTGAATCTTGCTTAACTTTTTGAACCATTGCATGAAACATGTTTAAACTTGCTTATTGGAGTTTATAATAGATTGTGTATGCATTAGGTTGAATTTGGCTGGCTGATTATTGCTAAAACTGCTTATTTGTGCTCAACTGCTTATTGTTCATGTCTGTGCAATGTCTGGTGATTGATTGATTAAACTATATCAATTGGGTGTTAGTGATTGTGTTATTTTGATTGTTATTGACTCCTTTTGATCCAAAGATCATTTGGGTGCCTTTGTGTAATCTGAATCTCCAAAAAAGTCACTAAAGACAAAAAGTCAAAATAGTCAAGCAGTGGAAAAAGTTTCCACTACTCAACACACAAAACTAACCCCTGCTAGTGTTAATTTGTCATCAGCTTATCAATAAGCTATTCTAGATTATCCAGACTTGCAACAACTTATTTTTTGTGATAGGTCTTCCTCATGTGACCTATTTAAGTAGACTGGAGCTTATTGGACTTTGACTTTGACTTTTTACTAGAAAACAAACTTCTTTTACTTTTACATAAGTGCTTAATTGCTTTTTCCATCTTATTGAGTCAGCTTATTTGAAAACTCTTTGTTGATTTTGCTTAGTTAAGTCATTTAAAAGCTTTTGGAACTTGAATCACCACTTGGGATGGCCTAGAACTCAAAAACGACTATTTTGTCGTTTTCTGTAGATTGCTTATTGCATTTTAAGGCTTATTCCTTGGGCTTATTTCAAATTTCTTTTTGCAGAAGTCTTTATTAGTTCAAAAGAAGCTTGTGTGTCAAATTTTAGTTTATGGCATTGGCTTATAGCTTAATGGGCCAAAAAGCCCATTAAGAATAAGCTGCTTGTTATAAGTTAGCTTATTTCACATTTTCAGCTTTTGGGCCTTTGGAAAAAGTTGTTTAAAATCAAATTTTGAGTCGACTTGTGCTTTTTGGGCTTATTTTGAACACTTTTTGTTATTGGGCCCAATTTTGGCCCAATAGTGTACTGTTTTGGGTTTAGCCCATTTTCTAGGCCCAATAGGGGTATTTAGGTAATTTCACTTTCATTTCTGAGTTATTTAGGTTAAATTAAGCTAGTTTGCAAGTTTTTAGAATTTTTTATAATTTTTGGATTTTTAATATTATTTTAATATTATTTTATTATTAAAAATTAAAAGTCTGATTTTCTAAGGTTTTATATTTTTCCTAGGTTCTAAACACTTAATTAGGATTTTTGCAACTTTCCAAATATTTTTAGAGTCTTTTAATTATTTTCTAGAATTAATTTAAGTTTTAATTGATTTTAGTAGTTTTTAATTGTTTAAAAATAGTTTTATTTGGTTTTAAAATTTTGAAAAATAGTTTTTAGCTTAATTAGAGTATTTTTGAGGTTTACAAACTTTAAAATCTTGTTTAGGACTTTTTAATAATAAATTTTGATTTTTAGGGCTTTAATTAGCATTAAAAAGTCATTATCTAATTAATTAAAAGGTTTTAGCAAGTTTGGATTTTTTGTAAACTCTTAGAATATTATTGTGGATTTTTGGTAATTTTTAGGGTAAATTTTAATTTTTGTACTTTTTACGGTTTTACTTGTACACCCTTTTCGACTTTGTTTAATCCGTCTTCGTAACCATCATTCTCTTCTCACCCCCTTTCTACTTTTCTTTTTCAAAAATATAATCACAAAGATAATCAATTCATTACACACACACTAAGCCTTTTTAGGAAACGAACTTGAACTTATTTGGTCATTAGTGCTTGGTTTTCCTAAACCGACACTTAATACTTGCCACTTTTGCAATCTTTTCCTAAAGAGTAGTAAAATCACTACATCAATAGCTCTTTTATGTTTCTTGAGAACTTCAATGAGACGAGTTTTCTCATCGGCTTTTAAGTCCTTAGCAATGATAACGGGAGGTTGATCAATGCCCTCTAAGAAAACATACTCGAGATGAGGAGGTAAGTCCTTAAGCTCAAGAGTAGGAGGACCCTCAATAGATGGTGTAACTAATGATGGCTCATCATTGGTCACCTCTTTAGGAGAAGGAGGAGAGAAAGGGTCTTCATTGAGAAGTTTCTCAATTGTACGAATGTCTTCTTCCCAATCGGTGGGAGAAGCATCATATTTAAGATCAAGTGGACCCAAGCTAGCTTCAAAATCATCCAAAAGAATGTCACTTTCTCCAAATGGAGTCAATGACGGAGCAATTGAGGCAACGGTCTCAACATCGGGTAGAGAAGAAAGATTACTTTTGCAAGCGTCATTAAAGTGTTCTTCACAAGCCTCATCGAGAACATCAATAACATTAACACTCTCATATGAATAAGGTTACTTAGAAATCTTACCAATGTTGAAGACAATTTTATCATCACCAACTCTCATGATTATTTCGCATGCGGCTACTTCAATGAGAGTGCGACCGGTCCTCAAGAAGGGACGTCCAACGATTAATGGAACACGAGGATCCATCTCGTAGTCAACGACAACAAAATCCACCGGGAAGGTGAATTTGTCAACGCCAATGAAGACGTCTTCGGCTATCCCCACTGGATAAGCAACCGTACGGTTAGCTAATTCCAAAGTCATTTTGGTGGGGACTAGCTCGGGGAGAGATAATTGCTTCCAAACACTTAAAGGCATTAAGTTTATACTAGCACCTAGATCGGCTAGGGCCATGCAATTATCTACTCCCGGGAAGTTGCAAGGAATCAAGAAGCGACCCGGATCACCAAGTTTGGTAGGAAATTTCCTTAAGAGAACCGCAGAGCAATTCTCGTTAAGTTGGGTATTAGCAATATCAAGAAGCTTTTCCTTGTCACTAAGAAGATCTTTAAACATCTTCGCATATTTAGGCATGTGAGCGAGAGCCTCAGCGAAGGAGATGTTGAAATTCAATTGTTTAAACATTTTGAGAAAGTTTGAAACTTGAATATCATGCTTGCTCTTTTGCTTTTCTTTCCTCAACCTTGAAGGATAAGGTATGTCGGATGAAGAGGAAGGCTTTAGAGGAATAGGATCACTCACAACCGCGGGTGGTGGGGGAATGGGGTAAGAAGGTAAAGGAGGTGAAGAAAGTTGTTCTTTTTCCTTGTTCACAATCACGGGTGAAGGTGTAGGAAGCTCGGGTTCCGTATAACCTTTTACACTACGAGTGGTGATTGCTTTCATCTCCCCTCGTGGATTAGCAACGGTGTTACTCGGAAGAGTACCCGAAGAAGAGGGTCGATTACTTTGGAAGAGCGACCCGATCATATCACGTATATTATCCGCTTGAGTGCTGAAAGAGTCTCTCATGTCTGCGCGAATATCATTGCTTTGTTTTACCATGTCATTCCTTAGCTCGGCTCGAATATCGCTTCATTGTTTCGCCATGTCTCCCTTCAAGTTGATGAATTGACTCTGAAGATTCGTCACCATCTCTCTATTAATCCTCATGAACGTCGTTGGTTGATTGAGAGGCGGAGCTTGGTAAGCTTGAGAATTTCCTTGAGGTGGGTATGTATTTCTTTGGGATTGATATTGATTGTTAGCACGAGGTTGGGTTTGGTTATTTCGGTTATAGCTTTGTTGTTGGTTTGGGTTTTGAGGAGTAAAACAGGGTGGTGAAAGATAGTTGTTTGAACGATAACTTAGCAAGTTATGGTCTCCTTGAGGACGAGCTTGATAGCCTCCCGTGGGATAAGTACCGTATGCCGCGTTAACGTTTTCACAAAAATTGCCTAGAGTAGAAGGACAATCAATGCAGGAGTGAGGACCACCACATGTTTCACAAGAATTAGCAACGGCTTTAGCTTGTTGAAAGTGGGTTGTAGGCATGGTCATGTAATTCTTGTTCATCTCCGCGACTTGTCGGGTAAGTTCAGCTATCTCGGGATTGGAAGTAGTAGAAGAAAAATTGACTCTCGAGTTAGATCTTGAGGATGCGGATGAATCCCAATTCTTGTGGTGAGTAGTCATGTTTTCTATCAACTCTCTACACTCCTCCGGTCTCCTTTTCATAAAAGTACCACCGGCGGCGACATTAATCGTATCACGATCCCGAAAAGTGAGACCATTGTAGAAAGTATCAATAAGAGTGACGGGGAGCATGTTATGACTTGGACAACGGTCGATTCAAATCATTGTAGCGTTCCCAAGCAACGAAGAGCGATTCATCATTGTCTTGCATGAATCCACTAATTTGGTTACGAAGGCTCGTGACCATGGATGGTGGAAAGTAGCGGGACAAAAATCGTTGAGTCATGTCGTCCCAAGTATGAATAGAATTCTTTGGGAGACGGTCAAACCATTTTTTGGCATGGTGAGAAAGCGAGTGGGGAAATAGTTGAAGGCGAATTACATCCATAGAAGCACCGGGCAACTTCATGCTTTGGGTGATGGTAATGAATTTTTCGAGGTGTTTGTTGGCATCATCATCCGGTAGTCCGCGAAATGGGTTAGTTTGCACTTGTTGGATCATGTGATGCTTCAACGAAAACTCTTGAGCCGTGATTTGCATCGGCGCAATCGGGCCTCCACGTCCATTCATCGTAGGTTGGCATAGCTCCTCCATAGTTCGTAGGTCGGGTTGGGGTAGATTATTCATGTTGGGGTGGGTGGATTATTATTGTTGTGTACACCGGCCATGTCTAAATTATCGAGAGTCTCGGGCTCGGGATAAGACGTTGATCGAGTACGCATACACTAAAAAGAAAATGCAAGAGAAAATATTTTTGGTTTTTATAGGTTTTTTTTAATTTTTTTGTGTTTTTGAAACTTTTATATTTTTATGGGTTTTTGAAAATTTTTGTACTTGAAAATAACGTTCCCGAAAGAACGGATCCCAAAATCCAATTTTTCTCACAAGAAACCGTTGATCCTTACGAAAAGAGCCGGCAGCGGCGCCATTTTAATAACAGATTTTTGGTGAGTTAATAAAACAGTGGTTGCAAGATCTTTCTTTGTGTTGCTTGTACCCAATTATATTTGTCGTTGTTTCGTTCTCGGTATCTTCTCGAATTGGTCACGGTCCAAAGTGGAATTGTTGTAATTGGTGACTAAAACTGGGAGCTTTTGTTCTATTTCTACTAAAAAGGTAAATGCGTGAAGTAATAAAATTAAGCTAAAAGCAATTAATAAAAATAAAACTTGAATTAAAGTTAAACAGTAAAATACCTTAACTTGGAAAATTAGTTGACTCGAAATAATCTCTTGATTCGGAATAATAAGGCTCATGCGGAATAAGCCTTTATTCGGAATAAAAACAGTTCACTCGGAATAAAATTGCTCATGCGGAATAATCAGCTTTACTCGGAATAAAATGGTTGATCCGGAATAATTTGTTGATTCGGAATAAACCCTTCATGCGGAAAACATGCTCATTCGGAATGTAGGCTTCATCCGGAAAGATTTTTCATTCGGAATAATATGTTCACTCGGAATATATGGCTCATTCGGAATAAATGTTGATCCGAAATATTTTGCTTGACTCGGAATAAGTACTGGCTCGGAATATATTTCCTTCACTCGGAATATTGCTTTACTCGGAATACTTGACTCATTCAGAAAGTAGCTTCATTCGGAATACCCTACTGATCCGGAATAAAACGTTTATGCGGAATAAAGAGTTTGGTTCGGAATAAATGATAAAAAAACTTCGTTCGGAATATTCAACTGTTGCGGAATAAATAAAACTAAGTGCTCATCCGGAATGTTTAGCTCATTCGGAATAATTTTAACAGAAACTTTGATTCGGAATCTGGTAAATGAAACAGTCCGAAGAACAGGGGAATAACCTAAACACGAATTTAAACCAAAATCCACCAAGTTTTTAACCAAAGATTAAAACAAACTAACCACTAATCATCTACTAATGATAAACATCAAACCAAATCAATAAAAACACAAAACCCACTTGTTTTTAAAGATCAAAATCAACAAAATAAAAACTTAGAACTTTAGAATCAATAAGAAAAGGAAGAACAAGATTAAATGAAAGATTGTATTAAAAGCTAGGATTCAAACAAACAAAAAACAAAGATTAAACTTACAATATCTTGGATTAAAAAGGAAAAATGAAAATCACCAAACACCTTAATGGTGTTGGTTTTCCTACGAAACATGAAGAAGAAAAAAAGAAAAAATAAGAGCTTGTTATTAAGTTGTGAAGGAGGTCTCCTATTTATAGGCATTGAGTTGGTTGGTGAGTGGGCTTTCTCCCTTTCTTTTTGTCTTCTCGTCTTTTCAGTAAAGTTGACGCTTTCGATTTCGATTCGGGATTTGTCGACGAATAAATTTAACTCGTCTTTTAATTTCTTTATTTAATAGACTTGAGTTCTTCGACATATATAAATCTTCCATCTTTGGTCCTTTTATTCGATAAATCTTCAAATAGGCCCATTGACTTAAAATCTTTTGCATCTCTTGGACTATAGACTTCGTCTTTCGTCTTTTTCTTCGATAAAACCCGTTCAATCCCATGTTTTCATTAATATTTATCCGGTTGGCTCTGAAAACACAACAAACACACAAACCACGCATAATTCCAAACAAATGATATTAAATACGCGATTTGGTCTTGTTTTAGCAAGAAATAAGTGGTAAAAGGATGGGCGTTTTCACACCTATTAGAAATGCTATGACAATCTAACATTTTCAGGTAGTAAATTATTTTCTCGTATATTATTTTGAAACTTATTTTTGTGTTGGTTTGTGAACTCACAATTTACGTGTTGAAATTAGGGCTTACGTGCATAATTTAATGTCCTTTACGACTAAACTAGAAACCCTAGGTTTACGTATTTATGTTTTGAACTCCGTTTTTTATGAGACAATTTTTATTAGATTCGTTTTGTGTCGTTGATTCATAATTTATAAAAACATTTTTCGTAAAACGACCCGATGGCACGCAAATCGAGGAAACTAGAATCGAGGAGTACCCGTAAATTAGTGGGGATGAGACAAGTTAACACTTGCCCCAACCCCACTAAGGGGCGGCCAAGCTTCACCAACACAACCCTTGATGTGTCCATTTTATAACTAAACTAAGGACACTTGTCCTTAGTTTTGTCTCAAAACCACTAAACCTTAAAACAACTAAATCACAAACTATCTACATTCATTTCTACATGCAAACTAATCTAACTCTCTCTCTACCCTCCCTTTGCCGTCCACTCACCACCATAAAACACCACCATTTGATCAAAATTCTACCATGAATCTTGTGTTTAACTTGCATAAGATGAAAACCTTTTGAAGTCTTGTTGATTTGAGGTGATCCTAACATCTACAAAGAAGTTTTCCTTGGAGTCTAGGGCAGATTTTTCACAAGGTGTTTATATATTTGGGTGATCTTGAAGGTGGTCTTGGTTTATCATAATATTGGTTATCAAAAACCAAGTCTTATTCTTAACTTTCACTATCTTGGTTGGTAACAAGATCATTTCTTCCATTATCTTGTTTTTTTGTAAATGTAATCTTGTATTTTATTTATAAATGTATATGTATATGATGATAAATGATGATCAAAGTATTATGTGGGGATCTTGTGTTGATAGATTTGGTTAAAAAGACTAAAATGTACATGTAAAGATGTTAAAATCATGGTTAAATTTATATACTATATAAAACTGTAAGTAACCATATGATAACCTGATAAAATGACTTGGATTATTGAATATACAGTAAGATATATGATTTTTACATGTGTGGAGAGTTGTCCACTCAATGGAATCAATAAAATGAGCAAGATATGATCAAAATACTATTAAGGTTCAAATCTGTACAGTCTGTTTTGGACGAATTATTAGGGATACTTAGAGGATGAATGAGCAGTAGCTAAACTGGACTTATTTGTAGCACATATTATTTAGTTTGTGCTGCCCAAATTTGAGCTTCTATCTCCTTGTAGAACTCAAGATATGGCAAAAATGGTGAAAGTGATTTTGATAATCAGATTTGGAAATAAAAGTATATACTATAAAATAAGCACTCAAGTAATATTATTATAAAATACATATATAAAACCCATTAACTTATGATAATACTTATAAAATAAGTTATATACTATGATAAATAAGTATGACATTTTTTAAAAGTACAAAGTCAAATGTTTTCTAAAGTTATAAAACTATATATAAGTTTTACGTCTTTTCGGCTAAAAACCGAAAGATTAACGTTTTCGTCAAAAAAAACTTAGACGGTCGGACCCGTCTAATGTAACATTTTTATAACTCATCTACTGATATGTAAGTACATTTTACAAGTAAAAACCGATAAAACCCGAGCTTTATAACATATGGACATTAACGGGCCAAAGTAGCCTTATTGGACTATTAGCCCGACTAGTTTGGCTAAACACTAATGGACTTACTCATGGGATTAACCCACTTGGGCCCAAAATATGATTTTAGGCCTAGTATTAAAAGTATAAATGGATTAATATATGTATTGGGCCTTAATATGTAAACAAGTTAAAACTAGTGTAACTAGTCTAAAAATTTACTAACACATAACACTATAATATTGAATGAAGAGATAAAATCCCACTTGATCATCATCATACTTATAATATCATCATATATATACATAGCCATTATTTTTCTAAAGACATTGGACAAGAGTCTAAGACGAGTATTATAGGTTTCCGTGATTGAAGCACGCACCGTCGCCGATAACCCGCCTTTCTTAATCAACGTGAGTTCATAGCCTCGCACTCTTTTAAATGTTTTATAAAATGTTTTGTAAAACCGAGAGGGAGATAACATGCTAGTTTTGATAAAATAGAACACAAGTAGTCCCGATGGTATGCTTATTGATATGGACCCGAATAATGCTATGACCCAATAAATGAGATGTAAAGCATTATTATGAGTTAGGTTATGTCACTTAAAGTCCCATTAGCATGAATTGTGAACTACCGGGATTTGGTATACGCTTATGCATATAATAGTACTATTTGGAGAAGATCACCCCAGTTCACGCCGTGACGGTTGATCCCCGTCGTGCCACCTTGAGTGGTAAGCGAATTTATGTATGAGAAGATTCACATAGCCTGATATTTGTGACGACACGCTAACTTAGATGGGCAAATTGTTTGTCGGGTTCGCGGCCCGTTGTTTGATATAGTAAGGTAGCAATGTCACGCGGCTGATAATAATCCACTATAATCCAATTATCCAAAATAATAATGTTACCTATAATGGTAATATTGAGACTACGGTTTCACGGACGGTTTAAGATGTATGACTTGATTTATATATTGCCTGACTAGCAATACGAGGACTCACTTCTGATATTATACTTGTGTTCTGATTTTTATGACTGTTTTATATAACGGATTTTATTAAACTCTATGAATTCACTCGACATTCGTTTATATAATTTTCGCATGTTTTATCTCAGGTGCTTGAAGGTAACTTGGATGTAGATCGACTCTGATGGCCCACATAATAAAAATATTCATTCTATCTATGTTTTGTAAACTTATTGACTGTGAAACTTGGGGACCTGATGTAAACATAAAACTTTTATTCGAATGAATGTATGTTAAACCTTGTACACTCATTTTTATGAGTTCTATATGATTTGAGTTAATGTGCTATCCCGTAACACTCTATTGACTCTTCCGCAGTACCGATATGAAATTTGAGAGTGTTAAAATTTTAATCAATCGGTATCTCTAATATTATGTTTTTATATTAGAGATAGCGGGAGAAAATGTGATTAAAATGTAATATTTCGCAACATGTGATCTTAAAGACTCAACTGCAACTCTTTCCTTCACATGCTAAACTATTTCGTATATCGATGCATGTGTGTAGGGGGGGCTTTTCGGAAATGTAAAACTTTCAAAGTGTTAAATGTTTTGATTTTTATCAAGCACTTTGAATGGTTTTTAATGGTTTTATGGTTACGATCTTTACCCAAAACAACCTACTGTCCACGATGGAACGATGGAGTCAAAAGGTGGTTTAGGATAGGAAACTAAGTCCTATGATCCAACCAGAACCGGAGGGATCTACCCAAGGACATTCCATAGCTAGAAATAGTTGTCCTTGGGAAAGATGGAGTGGAATGAAGCTGAATGCGGACTAATTACTTAAGTTAGCACTGGAACAATAACAACAAGGGGCTAGTGATGACGTATTCGTAAGCATTGAAGGAGTTGAATATTCTATGCAACCTAGGAAGAAACCGGGTCAATACATCTATTGAAGACAATTCATCATGGACCCAGTGATACGATGCCCAACCCTTCCCCAGCCATTCGAGTTTCTCTCAAAAGAAACTTGTCTCATTGTCACGGATATCAACACGTATCTATTGGCTTTCTCACTCTGAGTTAGTTGATATTGAAAAGGTGGAAGTCTGCTCCAACCTCTGATTACCAAAATGCACTTATCGAGTCTAGAGCCAAAAGAGATCAATCTATCATCTTATTAGGACACAATCGAGTCATACGCATTTTCCTTGTGATATTGCCAGAACATCTGAGTGATACGATTCCCAATGAAGATGGAATTCCTGCTTGAGTCAGCATCAAATAGGCTTATGGTAGGTAACTTATGCGATTCTACACGAATCAAACTTGTGAGAACTGGAAAGCAACTATGTTTAGATTCTTAATTGATTCAAAATTGATTCTAGGTTTCTTCTCAAAATCTGTGTGATCTTGCTAGAACATTCAGAGTGGCACTCTTTAGTGTTCATAGTGACGAATGGAAATTCTTCCAGTGTCAACCTCAAACAGCACTGCAGTAGGTAACTCGCAAGATTCATTATGAATCGAGCTTGTGACAAACTGGAAAGCAACGACGGTGCGATTATTCTAGAATCAAACTTGTTCAAGGAATTCTTAATTGACGACTCTAATCAAACGGATAATTTATCCTTATGATTCATTCTTTACGTTCGCAGTCTGCTTTGAGATGGTCGAGTAAAGAGGACTGGCTACTAACGCCAGGAAACCCTATCAAGGAGGTTCTTAATCGAATCTACCCGATCACAGGTACGGTATCTAATACCGTCTAAAGGTCTTCACCGACCGGAGGTAAAACGCTACCGAGTTAGGGTGAAATGTTCAAATCCACTTCGTCCATGTCTATATATGTTGATGCATATCAAGAAGGTGGCATAGCTGTGTACTAACCGAAGTCGTCTTCACATGTTCATACTACAAGTTAAAGACTTTCGCTACTCTGATAATCAATGGATACCTCATGGTCTAACTACAACTATATTTATGTGGGAGATTGTTAGCCTTTCGAAATCAACAAAGTATGAACATCTCGAATTAGAAGTCACAAGAGCACAAGATGGCGATAATCAAGATACTTAAGAATGTAAGAATTTAATAGGTCATCTTGTCACAAGAGCACAAGATGGACACTATCAAGGATAGACTGAAGATCTCAAGCACTCAAAGTTAAAAGACAAAGGCTTAAGATAAAGATCACTAGGCATGGAGGGACAAAACCGTTACAAACAAGACCAAGACCAAGATACAAGACCCAAGAAGGAAGATCGCCTCCACAAGAATGTATTCACTCAATCATCTTATGCATTTTAAAGATGACCGATACATTGTGGGAGATTGTTGGCCCTATATTTTATATAGTCCAACAAGAATGTAATAGGTCATCTTAGTCGTTAATGGTCTTGTTCTGTAATAGGTTAGTCGGGTTAACCGGGCTTGGACCTTAAGCTAATATTGTCTAAAGTAGGGGCTTTATGCCCAAGATAGGCCAAGCCCGACCCAAGGAAACAAGCCCATGAGCCCACCAAGATCATGGGGATATAAACCCTCTTCCATGTATGGAAGAGGGTGTTGGTTCATTTTACTTTCTCTCTCTAATAAACATTAACCTTCCACCATTCTCTCTACTTTCTTTCTTTAACTTTCTTCTCTTTCTCTTTCAAAATCTACTCTAAATCTTGTGTTATGGATTGAAGTGGGATTAACATAGATCCTACAGCCGAAGCATAAGGCACCTTCTACATGTATGCCTCCTCTTCAGGAGTTGATGCATCCATCTCATGACTCAGATTATGTTTAACTTCCATAGGCTGAAAACCTTTCTTGGAATTATGCATATTATACTTCTTCAAAATCTTATCTATATAAGCATCTTAACATAGACCAATTAATCGTCTTTTCCTATCCCGATAGATCTTAATTCCCAGAATGTATGAAACTTCTCCTAAATCCTTCATAGAAAAACGTTTACCAAGATAATCCTTAACAGCTTTATGTCTTGGAATGTTACTTCCCAGGATTAATATGTCATCAACATATAGGACTAGGAATACTATATCACTCCCACTAGCTTTGCGATATATACATGGATCATCATAATTCTGTATAAATCCAAACTTTTTTGATTTCTTCGTCAAATCTTTTATTCAATTGACGTGATGCTTGCTTCAAACCATAAATGGACCTTTGAAGTTTGCACACATGTCCTGGATTCTCAGGATCAACATACCTTTCTGGTTGCTGCATATAGATGTCTTCATCTAAGCGACCATTTAAGAAGGAAGTTTTAACATCCATTTGCCATATCTCATAGTCATAGTATGCTGCTATAGCTATGAGAATCCTAATAGCTCTTAAGTCTGCTATTAGAGAGAAAAAGTCTCCTCGTAGTCTACGCCAAAAGTTTGAGTAAAACCTTTAGCTACTAAACGAGCTTTATAGGATTGTACTTTTCCGTCCATGTTGGTTTTCTTCTTGTATATCCACTTATGTCTCACAACTTTAGCATTCGGTGGTGGTTCTACAAGAATCCAAACATCATTTACTTTCATGGATTTCATTTCCTCATCCATAAAAACCATCCACTTATCCTTCTCAGGATCAAGTATGGTGGATTTTTAATTAGCGGGTTCACCAAGATCCCCTAACTCATCATCATCCTCTATGTTAAGACATATATTGCTATTTGTGTTTTTAATCCTTGCGGATCTACACAGAGGAACTAATTTTGGTGGAACCGCCAGACTTTCTGGTTCTACAGGAATTACATCGCTAGTGTTTTCAGAAGGTAATGTATCTATATGACTGTCTTCAAGATCATAATTTCTCCCACTAAATTCTTGATTAATAAGATCAGATTCAAGGAAGTCTCCATACCTAGCAATAATCACTTTGTTCTCAAGTGGATAATAAAAGTAGTAACCCATACTTTCCTTAGGGTATCCTACAAAGATACATTTCACAGATCATTGTTGGAGTTTGTCACCCGAGTCACGTTTCACATAGGCCTCGCAACCCCAGATATTTAAATAAGACAAATATGGTTTCTTGCCATGCCATAGTTCGTATGGTGTCTTATCGACCTTCTTTGTGGGAACCATATTTAAAATGCGAACAACACACTCTAAAGCATAATTCCAAAGAGATAAAGGTAAAGTTTTAAGATTAAAAATAGATCGCACCATGTCCAATAATGTACGATTTCTCCTTTTAGATACACCATTTTGTTGTAGAGTATAGGGAGAAGTACGATGCTGAACAATTCCATTCTCAATTAGATAATCTATAAACTCTTGACTTAAATATTCACCACCTCTATCAGAACCAAGAGATTTAATCTTCTTCCCTAATTGCAGTTCTACTTCTGCTTTAAACACTTTGAATGTTTCAAATACCTCATGTTTATGCTTAAGTAAATAAACATAACCATAACGGATATAATCATCCGTATATGTTAAGAAGTAGCTAGCACCTTTTCTTGAAGTATGTCTAAGTGGTCCACACACATCAGTATGTATAAGTCCAAGTAGATCAGTAGCTCTTTCAATATAGCTATTAAAAGGTTTCTTGGTCATCTTTCTAGAGATACAAGACTCATATTTATCAAATGATTCATCATTGATATTTTCCAAAAGACCTGCACGTTGAAGTTTTTGTATACGAGTCTTCCCAATATGGGCAAGTCTACAATGCCAAAGATAAGAAGAGTTCTTGTCAAACTTTCTCTTCATACTCATGCTAAAGACATATTTATCATTCTTGGATTCATTATCATGCATGTCTAATTCAAACACACCATTCACAGAAATTGCATTAAAATAGAAGATACCATTTTTCCAAACAGAAATTCCCTTATTATCAATCATGTGAACAAATCCATTATTTAACAGAAAAGCAAATAACACCCCTAACAATTGTAGGTGCATAATGACAATCATTTAAACTCAGTACTAAACCCGGAGGTAAAACTAAATTAAATATTCCAATAGCTTCAACCGTTGCTTGTGCGCCATTGCCCACTTGCAGAAATTGTTCCCCATAGGAAAGCTTCCTTTCTAGATTAAATCCTTGCAGCGTATTACAAATGTTAATACCGCATCCCGTATCATATAGCCAGTGATTTAATTTGTTTGTTAAACTGAACAATTCAATCATAAATAAAGTACCTGAAGCTGCAGTGCTCTGTTCAGACTTCTTCTTTATTTCTCACAATCCTTCGAGGTAAAGAGGGAAATTCCTCTTCCAGTGACCACTTGCCTTGCAATGGTGACAAGTCTCATCCTTCTGAGATCTATTCTTCTTGACAAAGTTTAGCTTAGGTTTTGAATAAGTCGCAACTTGTTTGCCCTTATCACCTTTGCCTTTTCCTTTCTTCTTATTCGCTTGCGGTTTTGGCTTACTCACTCTACCCTTTTGTATGGTTAGTACAAAAGGCATAGCGGTAGATGCCTTGTCTTTCAACCCCTTTTCATAGTCAATGAGCATTGCATGCAAATCATTCACTGTCTTCCCCGTGCAATGCATATTATAGTTTCTAACGAAATCATTGAAGTCCTTTTTAAGGACCTATTAATCAAGATGATAGCCATATTATGATCATAGGGTTGTCCTAGTGCAATGAGATGTTCCATATAACCCCTCATCTCCAAATAATGGGAACTTACAGACTTTCCTAGAGCTTGCTTGCAGCTATGCAAAGCATCTACCAAGTTGTAGATCTCCACAGATTGCGGCTTCTCGAACATAGCCTTGAGCTCTCAAGCATTCGCTAAGGTGAAAATAGCTCATACATCTGTTGAAGTGGAGGAGCCATTTTTCCTAGCATTAAGCAAGCCACCACCGAGTGCTTATTAACATTAGCAGCGTGTTTAAGCCTTTGCGCATCAAATGCTCCTTCAGCAAGATCCTCCGGATAGGAAGTAGTCAAGATATCGATAGTACCCGCTGCTCTCAAGACAATTCTTAGCGAGCGGTACCAATCATTGAAGTTTGGGCCAGTATGTTTAGGACGTTCAAAGAAAGCTTTGAACGCGAAACTTATAGTGTTATTGGTGGGTTGAGCCATTTCTACAGAAATAAGTTCAAATATTAGTATTTTCGATAACAAAATACTTTCAAGAAAATAAAATTACCCTGGTATAAAAACCATATTATTTTCCTTGAGTTCTATAACTATATTGACATAAATTCATTACATCAGTTGATCTGCTAGTAATGAATATACTCAACATAGCGACTTGTCGAACAATTCAATTGACAAACATTTTTCAATTTCTAGATATTTAAGATATTTACATTGCCAAAAAAAATGGTTTGCATTGTAAACATGTTTCATCCCTTTCTGACTGCATTAAGTTTCCAGATCTTACTAAGTAACTTAATTAAGTCGTCTAATCTGAGTAACACAAAACCATCATACGAATTCTCATTCTATGAATGGTTTTCTCTCTATCACAACATCGCCCAAAATTCTCATTTGATGACGAAGTAATTTTAAGTGTTCGTCAATTAGGAGCATTCGACTTAAATTTTAGGGGTATAAATTTCGATGTCAAAATCAATGTATAGAGAAGCATACCAAAAACACTTGTATTCCATTTTTAGCATATATCCCCTTCACGGGAGTTGAGATCATTTGAAAGTAGTACACTTTAGTGAGGCTATGAACTCACCTTATGTCTAGTAATCTTGTCGTGTTTATGTCACATAGATCAACTTGAGCAAACAAACAAGAACGTGGTCTCACACCAACCTGTTTTAACATAATTGGTATGGTATTAAGTTTTTAATCTTTTGATCAGTATCTTTAAGAATTTGGTTATATTTTCTTTAATTATGATTTGGTTGTAATTCTAGCACCAGTCTTCGGGCCATCATACTCAGAAGCCATTCTATAAACATTTGAGGAGTGAGGGCACTTTAAATCGTAAACCCAACCACTCATCAGAACGTAATATCGAGATGGAACATCTTTAGTTTCAAAGTTGATAAAAATAGTCCTTTTGGTTACATTTTGACATAATTACACTTTTAACCTTAAATATTTAACCTTAGGGTCCCAAACTTTCCAACATTTATTATTATAGCTTATACTTTCATGAAATGACATTTTTGGCCAAAAATGATTTATAGTTTCAAAATTGATAGTTTTAGTCCCTGAACTTGTAAAAATCACATAACAAGCTCAAAAATGATCCTAATGATCTAGGATTTGAAAAAAAGTTTATAAACACATTTATAATCATAAACACAACATTTATTCAGAATTATAGCTTTTGAAATGGGTCTTTGGTCATTATTTTATGTAGATTACAAAACTAGGGTTTTAATACATCTTTAACATATAACTTTCATTTAAAATGATGAAATGACTTAGTTTCTTTTATATTATCTTTCTAACATAATTTTGGCATTATAAAAATTCTTAATAAGCATTATAACAAGATAAAAGCTTGGTTAACATTGATTTACCTAGGTAGCTCCAAAATGACTCCTTATGGCTTCTTATGAACACAACTTGCTATTAAAGCTTCAAGAGCTTCAATGTCTAGCTTCTAGACCTGGTTTTTGGTCTTGTAGGATGTCCTAAGAGGTATATAGAGGTGGAAATGGAGAATAGGTATGAGATACAAAGGAAAATGGGTGCAAGTTCAAATGAAGCACATACGCCCGTATTTATACTTGTTTTCTCCCTTAGCCTCCAAGTTATGCATCTAAACGTGTATGATAGATATAGGGGTGACTAATGAAGGCTAGTGAATATCTACACAAGTTTATAGCTTATAGCTTTGTCCTAATCCTTCCTTGTGGTTCAAAATGTGTCGCGACAACATATAGATAGGAATGGTGATGCGTAGCAAGCAAGGAGGTGATCCACCTACTTGTCACACTCCTACAATATCTTAGGATGGATAAATATCAGGTTTTCAAACTTGGAATGGAGGGAAATGGTTTGAAAATTAATTTTGTGGGAATTTACAAAACCGGATTCTATTTCTAGGGCTTGTAACTTATGGTTTGTGTTTTTTGGTGATTGTTGGAAATATGTTTTTACGTATTTAGGAAGATTCTGTCACTCCAACAATATACTAAGTAGTAGCTCGTAGTCTAGACATCGTTATTTAATAAACAAGCCCAAGCCTAGCCTACAACATGTGTAGGCCGGCCCAAATGTAAGCCCAAGCCCATTACAAGGGCTTGGGTATATAAAACCTCTCCTTCGATGGAAAGGGTGTGTGGTTCTTCATTTTACACATAGTAAACATTTGTTTCTCTCTCTAGAAGTGTGTGTTCCACCATCTCTCTATCTCTTTCTCTCTCTAAAAACATAAGCAAGATTTACACATCCTACAAATGGTATCAAGAGCCATGGGATGATTGTTTAGTTTTTGTATTTGTGTTCTTGATTCTCTCGCCATTTTTGATCCAATATCACACGAACCAATTTTTTTTTTTTGTGTTTTATGAGTTAATCTTGATATACTTGATCTTGTTACTTGTTTTAGTGATTTGGTATTGTTATTTGGGTTAAAAACACAAAAATTTTGGGTGTTTGATTCAATTTTTTGGCTTAGAATCTCGAATTGGTTGTCTTATTGTACTGTCCGAGAAAAGTGGGATTCATAGTACGATCTGTGTATTGCGATCGCATAAACCTGGGGTTTCTACTTGCGATCTAATAGCACGATTACGAGTACGATCACTCGTTGCGATCACGAGTACGATCACTCGTTGCGAGCACGAGTACGATCACACATTGCGATCGTTGAGTATGATCACGAGTGCGATCTGAGTACGATCGTTGGGTACGATCAAACGAGTGTGATCCAAGTACGATTGTTGGGTACGATCACAAGTGCGATCTGAGTACGACCGTTGGGTACGATCAAACGAGTGTGATCCAAGTACGGTCAGAGTACGATCAAAGTGAGTGCGATCACCAATACGATCTGAGTACGATCATAGTGAGTGCGATCACAACTACGATCTGAGTACAATTGATAGGTGTGAAAACACCCATCCTTTTACCACTTATTTCTGGCTAAAACGAGACCAAAACGTGTATTTAATGTCATTTGTTTGGAATTATGCGTGGTTTGTGCGTTTGTTGTGTTATCAGAGCCAACCGGATAAATATTGAAGAAAACATGGGATTGCACGGGTTTTATCGAAGAAAAAGACGAAAAGACGAAGTCTATAGTCCAAGACATGCAAAAGATTTGAAGTCAATGGGCCTATTTGAAGATTTATCGAAGAAAAGGACCAAAGATGGAAGATTTACATATGTCGAAGAAACTCAAGTCTATTAAATGAAGAAATTAAAAGACGGGTTGAATTTATTCGTCGACAAATCCCGAATCGAAATCAAAAACGGCAACTTTTCTGAAAAGACGATAAGACAAGAAGAAAGGGAGAAAGCCCACTCACCAAACCAAGCCAAGCCCTATAAATACCCCTCCCATTCACATTTTTCAGCTAGCTTTTCTTTCTGTTATTTTTTTCCAGTTTCGTAGGAAGCACCATCACCATTAGGGTGTTTGGTGATTTTTATTGTCTTTTGATTCTTCCACAATCTTGTAAGTTTAATCTTTCCATTTTGTTTGTTTGAATCTTAATCCTTAATACAAGTTCTCATTTAATATTTCTTTCTTCTCTTGTTTATTAAAAGTTCTAAGTTCCATTTTATTGAGTTTGATCTTAAAAAGTAAGTGGGTTTTATGTTTTTGTTGTTTTGGATTGATAGTTATCATAGGTAAATGATTAGTGGTTAAATTGGTTTAAGTTTTGATTAAAAACTTGGTGGATTTTGGGTTAAATTCGTGTGTTAAACATTCCCCTGTTCTTCGCGTTTTCAAACTTGCCCAGATTCCGAATCAACATCATATTCCGGATCAAGGGTTTTGTGATTTTATTCCGGATCAAGCTCTTTGGTTCGGAATATCAAATATTCCGGATCAACTCTTTTATTCCGGATCAACTCTGATATTCCGGATCAAGTTTTATTCCGAGTAAACTAATTATTCTGAATCAAGCTTCTTATCATTTTATTTCGGATAGAATTTTATTCCGGATCAACTCAATTATTCCGGATAGAATTTCATTCCGGATCAACCATATTTATTCGGGATCAGTCATTTATTCCGGATCAACCATATTTATTCTGAGTCAAGTTATCATTCCGCATCAAGCAAATATTCCGGGTCAACGATTATTCCGAATGAAGGTGTTGTTAATTATTCTGAATGAAGCAGTTTTTTAGGTTATTCCGCATGAGTTGATTTATTCCGAATGAGCCAAATATTCCAAATATTCCGGATCAAGCAATTATTCCGAATCAGCTGTTTTTTCCATGTTTAGGTATTTTACTGTTTAATTTTAATTCGAGTTTATTTTCAGTAATTGCTTTTAGTTTAATTTTATCACTTCTCGCACTTATCGTTTTAGTAGATATAGATCAAAAGATCCCCCTTTTTAGTCACCAATTACAACAATTCCACTTTGAACCGTGATCGATTCGAGAAGATACCGAGAACGAAACAACGACAATTACAATTGGGTACGAGCAACGCAAACAAAGATCTTGCAACAAACCTTTTTATTAGCTAACTAAAATTCAGTTATTAAAATGGCGCCGCTGCCGACACTTTTCGTAAGGATCAACGGTTTCTTGTGAGAAAAATTGGATTTTGGGATCCGTTCTTTCGGGAACGTTATTTTCAAGCACAAAAATTTTCAAAAACCCATAAAAATATAAAATTTTCAAAAATACTAAAACATTAAAAAACCTATAAAAACCAATAATATTTTCTCTTGCATTTTATTTTTAGTGTATGCGTACTCGATCAACGTCTTATTCAGAGCCCGAGACTCTCGAAGATTTAGACATGGCCGGTGTACACAACAACAACAATAATAATCCACCCCACCCTAACAATAATAATCCACCCCACCCCAACATGAATAATCCACCCTTACCCGACCTACGAACCATGGAGGAGCTATGCCAACCTACGATGAACGGACGTGGAGGCCCGATTGCGCCGATGTATATCACGACTCAAGAGTTTTTGTTGAAACATCACATGATCCAACAAGTGCAAACTAACCCATTTCGCGAAATTCTGGATGATGATGCCAACAAACACCTAGACAAATTCATTACCATCACCCAAAGCATGATGTCTCCCGGTGTTTCTATGGATGACCTTCACCTTCAACTATTTCCTCACTCGCTTTCTCACCATGCCGAAAAATGGTTTGACCGTCTCCCAAAGAATTCTATTCATACTTGGGACGACATGACTCAACGCTTTTTGTCGCGCTACTTCCCACCATCCATGGTCACGAGCCTTCGTAACCAAATTAGTGGATTCATGCAAGACAATGATGAATCGCTCTTTGATGCTTGGGAACGATACAATGATTTGATCGACCGTTGTCCAAATCACAACATGCTCCCCGTCACTCTCATTGATACTTTCTACAATGGTCTCACTTTTCGTGATCGTGACACGATCAACACCGCCGCCGGTGGTACTTTTATGAAAAGGAGATCGGAGGAATGTAGAGAGTTGATTGAAAACATGACTACTCACCACAAGAATTGGGATTCATCCGCATCCTCAAGATCTAACCCGAGAGTCAATGTTTCATCTACTTCTTCCACCACCGACATGTCCGTCATGGAACGTGCTTTTCTTGACATTAGCAAAGGTATACAAATTTTGGCTTCTAACCAGACTCACCAAGCTAAAGCCGTTGCTATTTCTTTTGACACATGTGGTGGTCCTCATTCCTACAATGATTGTCCTTCTACTCAAAGCAATTTTTGTGAAAACGTTAACGCGACATACGGTACTTATCCCACGGGAGGCTATCAAGCTCGTCCTCAAGGAGACCGTAGCTTGCTAAGTTATCGTTCAAACAACTATCTTGCTCCACCCGGTTTTCCTCCTCCAAACCAAAACCAACAACCAAGCTATAACCGAAACAACCAATCCCAACCTCGTGCTAACAATCAATATGAAACCCAAAGAAACCCATACCCACCTCAAGGAAATTATCAAGCTTACCAAGCTCCACCTCTCAATCAACCGATGGCATTGAATCAAGACGTCGAGACGTTCATGAGGACTAATAAAGAGATGGTGACGAATCTTCAGAGTCAATTCGTCAACTTGAAGAATGACATGGCGAAACAAGGGAGCGATATTCGAGCCGAGCTAAGGAATGACATGGTGAAACAAAGCAATGATATTCATGCAGACGTGAGAGACTCTTTCAGCACTCAAGCGGATAACATACGTGATATAATCGGTTCGCTCTTCCAGGGTAATCAACCCTCTTCTTCGGGTACTCTTCCGAGTAACACCGTTGCGAATCCAAGAGGGGAGATGAAAGCAATCACCACTCGCAGTGGAAAAGGTTATACGGAACCCGAGCTTCCTACACCTCCACCCGTGATTGTGAACAAGGAAAAAGAGCAACTTTCCTCACCTCCTTTGCCTTCTATCCCATTCCCCCACCACCCGTGGTTGTGAGTGATCCTACTCCCCTAAAGCCTTCCTCTTCATCCGATATACCTTTTCCTTCAAGGTTGAGGAAAGAGAAGCAAAAGAGCAAGGATGATATTCAAGTTTCAAACTTTCTCAAAATGTTTAAACAATTGATTTTTAACATCTCCTTTGCCGTGGCTCACGCTCACATGCCTAAATACGCTAAGATGTTTAAAGATCTTCTAAGTGACAAGGAGAAGCTTCTTGACATTGCTCAGACCCAACTTAATTAGAATTGCTCCGCCGTTCTCTTATGGAAATTGCCCACCAAACTTGGTGATCCGGGTCACTTCTTAATTCCTTGCAACTTCCCGGGAGTAGAGAATTGCATGGCCCTAGCCGATCTAGGTGCCAGTATAAACTTAATGCCTTTAAGTGTTTGGAAGCAATTATCTATCCCCGAGCTAGTCCCCACCAAAATGACTTTGGAATTAGCTAACCGTACGGTTGCTTATCCAGTGGGGATAGCCGAAGACGTCTTCGTTGGCGTTGACAAATTCAGCTTTCCGGTGGATTTTGTTGTCGTTGACTATGAGATGGATCCTCGTGTTCCATTAATCGTTGGACGTCCCTTCTTGAGGACCGGTCGCACTCTCATTGATGTAGCCGCCGGCGAAATAATCATGAGAGTTGGTGACGATAAAATTGTTGTAACACCCCCAAATTTATACAATTCAATACAGCGGAAGACTCGTTGGTGTTACGGGATAGCACATTACTCACATCATAGACAACGCATAAAAATCGCGTCGTTTAATAATAAAGCATTTCCATTCATATTTATCAAATTTTACATAGGTCCCAAGTCATTGTATTTCATACAGGTTTTACAAAGCATTTGAATGGAAATTAATATTTAAGTGCGTGCCATGAATTCTTATTGTCTTCTAGAGAATTACCTTCAAGTACCTGAGATAAAACATGTTAAAAGAAAAGGTTAGCGAAAACGCCGAGTGAATTCATAGAGTTTTAATTAAATCCATCAATATAACATCGGTATAAAATTATTACCAAAAATCATTTTGTACAAATCTTTGTAATGGGCCTTAAAATAGCCAAATTCATTTTATACACACCCTTATCAAAAATCATAATATAGACTTTTGCCTTCAAAATCATTATACGAGCCATTGTCGTAAAAACATCATACAATACGTTTCATAACGTTGTATATAGTTAAATAAAAACCGTTATATGAATATGGTTATGAAAAACCAAAACACGAACATAATGTCAATAGTAAGACCCCATATTGCTAGTCAGGCAATATATCGTAATTTAGTGCGTATAGCCATATTTTGTTATTTGGATTATTATAAGCCGCATGACATTGTTACCTTACTACAACAAACAACGGGTAGCTAGCCCGAAAATCAATTTGCCCATCTAAATTAGGGTGTCGTCACAATAATCACGCTGGTGTAAATCTTCTCATACATAAATTCGCTTACCAATCAATGTGGCACGGCGGGGATCAACCGTCAAGGCGCGAACTGGGGTGATCGTCCCCAAATAGTACTATTATATGCATAAGCGTCTACCAAATCCCGGTAGTTCACAATTCATGCTAATGGGACTTTTAGTGACATAACCTAACTTTAATAATCCATTTCATTTCATCTATCGGGTCATTTAATCATTCATCGGGTCATACAATCATTCGGGTCCAAATCAATAAACAGATAATCGGGACAACTAGTGTCCTATTTTATAAAAACTAACATGTTATCTCCCTCGCGGGTTTATAAAACATTTCATAAAAACATTTAAAAGAGTTCGAGGCTATGAACTCACGTTGATGTGGGAAGGCGGGTTATCGGTAATTCGGACGTACGGTACGTACTTCAATCACGAAAACCTAGACAAATAATACTCGTCTTAGACTTTTGTCCAATGACTTTATAAAAATAACAAATATACATATGATGATTTTGTACATATGATGATGATCAAGTGGGTTTATATATTCTTATTTACTCATTTCAGTGTTTATGTATTGGTAACTTTTTACTAGTTTACTAGTTTTACTTATTTACATGTTTTGGGTCCAATAAGCCTATTATAAGTCCATTACCTTAAATTAGACCATTTTATACTTTTATAATCAGTAAAATACTTTACATGTTGGGCCCAAGTGGGTTAAGCCCAATAAGTAAATTTTATAAGTGTTTAGCCCATTTAGTTGAATTATTAGTCCAATAATGCTAACTTAGCTCGTTAATGTCTGTATGTCATATAGTTCGGATTTTATCGGTTTTACTTGTATTAGGTATTTATATATCAGTATATGACTTTTTAAAAACTTTACATTAGACGGTTTTGATCGTCTAAGTTTTAATTGGCGAAAAACGTTAATTTTACGGTAATAGCCGAAAAAGTCGTAAAAATCATGTTTATAGTTTTTATAACTTATAAATCTTATTCAACTACCATTTTTATAAAGTGTCCATTTATTTAACCTTATACATATTTATATAAATGAAATTTATAAGTTTGTGGGTTTTAATTCACTTTTTATACTATATTAGTTTGAGTGCTTATATAATACTATTAAACATTAATTCTTCAAAATCTGATTTTGAGTTTCATCTTCACCATTTTTATCATATCTTGAGTTCTATAAGGAGATAGAAGCTCATTTTTGGATGGCATAAACTTCATATTATGTGCTACAAATAAGTTAGTTATAGCTACTGCTAAATCCATGTCTAAGTATCCTTAATAGTCCCTACAAAACAGACAATTCAGATTGGCACACTAATCTTATTTTGATCATATCTCACTCATTTTGATGATTCCATTGCATGACCAACTCTCACATGTGTATGAAATCTATCACTTACTTTAAATTGATTCCACTTTACCATTTTATCAGTTTAACATTTGGTTACTTACTGTTTTTATACAGCCATCATATTTAAGCAAGATTTTAACCTTGTTACCTATGGTTTTCCATCTTTTTAACCATATTTATCAACACTTGATCCCCACACAACATTTTTATCATCATATATTCATCATATACATATACAATAGGAAAGAAAATACAAGATTACATAATAAAAATAACAAGAGGATAGGAAGAACAATCTTTATACCATCATTAGTGATGAAAAGATGAGGTTTTTGATGAACAAGTCTTGGTTCTTGTTATCAAATCTTCAACGTTAGCAAGGAAACTTCTTGGGTACTTTGGATATATGAACACCTCCATGAATTCAGCCCTTTAACCTCATGAAAACTCCTTTTCATGGGTTAAGATCACCTCCAATCTTCATATCTTCAAAGGTTCTTCAATATATGTGTGAATAACACATGATATTGTGGTTAATTTGATCAAATGAGGGTGTTTCATGGTGGTTTTTGGACGAATTTTAGAGAGGGAGAGGAGAGAATGAGGGTGGTTTGCATGTGTTACTATGAGTAAATGGTTTGGTTAGGGTGGTTTTGATAGTTTGGTGAAAGAGTAGCTTACTTGTTAAGCTTTGCTTAACAAGTGTAAGCTTACTAGCTACAATATTGACACATCAAGTGATATGGTGGCAATAGTTGGTCGTCCCTTTTGAGTGGGGTGGGATAAACTTGTTTTGTCCCATCCCGCTAATTTACGGGTATTCCTCGATTCTAGTTTCCTCGATTTGCGTGCGCTCGGGTCATTTTACGAAAAATGTTTTTATAAATTATGAATCAACGGCACAAAACGAATCTAATAAAAATTGTCTCATAAAAAACGGAGTTCGAAAACGTAAATACGTAATCCTAAGGTTTCTGGTTTAGTCGTAAAGGACGTTAAATTATTCACGTATGTCCTAATCTCTTCTCGTAAATTTGTGAGTTTATGAACCAACTCAAATTTAAAATCCCAAAACAATATTCACGGATAAATTTATTTCCTGAAATGTCGGACTGTCACCAAAAACGGTGTATGTAAATGTAAGCACGTAACGTAGAATCCTCTGGTTTAGACGTAGTCGATGCTACTTCGAGACGTAAACCAAAATTTCTTCCCAAAAATAAGTGAGTTCATAATAAAACATTAAAATAATGTTTTTAAATAATACTTGAGAATAAAATATCAACCATAAATTGACGGATTGTCACAACATTTACCCCTAAACAGGATCTTTGTCCTTAAAGATCATCTTATCTTACTACTCGCTTCTTATAGAGTTAAAGCCATGTGGGTATTTCCCCCACATTCGGTCTTTTCTCACAAGTGTAATTCATTACAATACGCGAGTTTCATCAAACATAACTACGGGAATAAGATTAGGCTAAATTTTGACTTACTTTCTCTATCCATGATGTTCACGGGTTTCTGATGAATGCAACTTTTCGCCGATCTAAACTTTACTAAGAAACAATCAGATTTTCACTTGATAGACATTTTATCAAGTTTGATATATGAAACATAATTCACGCAGTCCTTGAAGTCCTAGGGTAGATCCAGCTTATATGCCTTTCAAACCAATTTTTACATCATCTCAATGGTCCCATTCAAACGGGACTTATTTCCCATGATCTTTTAGATCATTTATTCATTTTTCCAAGGTGAATTTTTTTAGCATAACTTCGCTACCCATCTGGCACTTAAAGATCTACATTTCATATTCACATAACCTCCTGCCCACTACCGGCAGTCAATAATCAGATCCTAATTTCAACAATCATTTCAGGTCTCGCGGGTCGAGTATTTTGTAAGGTTAGGTTCACCATCATAGGAAAACTTAAACCTAAAAGACATGTCCAACTCACAATGGGTGTATGTCGGGTGTCTTCAACCCAACTCCTGCTTACAGATGCTCTAATATATATCCTCATAAGATTCGATCTCGATCCTAATACGAAAATTATCATTGATAATCTCTCCAAAGGAAAGCGATTATACGGTTTATTACCAAAGGTCAATCATTCAAGCATAAAACATCACTTCTAGTATTTTGTATCGTTACTTTACCTCGTCCCTTCGATTTGGGGTGGTAAACAGTACTCTCATCAAGGTTCGTTCCCAATGACTTCTGAGCAAATCTCTAGAAATTCGATACGAAGCAAGGATCTTGAAAGAGATGATCGATACAGGCACACCATGTTTACACAACTCTTTTAAATACAAAAGAGTCAAATTCTTCATCAAGAATCTATCATTATCAGGAATGATATTAGCAGATTTGGTCAGTCTGTCGACGATGACCCAAATCGAATCAAATTCCGATGATGACCTTTGCAATAGTTAGACGTTTACTAATGTATGAGGCAATATTTGCCTTCATAATTTGCCATCAGTGCATCCTATTCAGATAAGATACATTAAATTAGAAATGACAGTAATAGAATACTTATACTTACAAGATTCCAACATAACTATATCTCAAAATCCTCTAAATTTAGGCAACCACAAGTGGCCTTTAAAACATTTAACGCCATCGGCTTCTCAATTTTGATGGTTCACATTAGCCGCGAACCCCTTTTTATTATCTATATTATCCTTTTTACAATCATCAGTATTTACATTCACCTCTCCTGATGAAATAATTATCATGATCAATATTACTCAAAAATTCTTTCCTCATATTTTCTAAGTTTTAATTTCGTCTCAACTATTATTTTTATCAGTTTTGCTCAATCCGACGTTTAAAGCGTCGATAAATATTACAAGTAATCAAATAATAAATATTTAATTTTCATGAAACGTCAACGTCAAAAATTTTAAATTTCTCAGTTCGTCCAATTACAGAAAAATGTTTCAAAATGAGTTTGAATTTAGTTAACATGATCTTTATTGATTTATCAAAAATAATTAATAAGATTCGTAAATGTTCGAAAAATTCTTTGTTTATACTTTGGTCGAAATTTTCTTAGTTGAAAAGCAAAAATTGTCGTTTCAAATTCAAGTCATGGTCTAAATGTTTTCCTCAATCCCTTTTAGGTTGTTTTGAGGTATGTACAAACATTTACCCCTAAACATGAGTTTAGTTAAATGTTTTGGGTTTAAGGGAATGATCCCTTAAAAAAATCCTTTGTTAAAAATTTCGTCAAAACATATTTGCACCTCCTTTTTGGTATAACTCTAAGCCTTAATGGCTCTAATTTTTGAAATGTCAATATAGATCCCATTATCTTATAATCACACGGTCAAATCATGTAAAGGATTAAGCCGTTAATCAAATGTTAATTATTCAAGGTACAGGTTTTCACTGTTCGGCCAATTCAGGGCAATCTATAAATAATTATTAACTCATTCTTATCCTTATAAACAAACAGATGGTCCTTAATGATCACAAGCATGAATTTATCAAATTACAGCCTACACACGTGATTCACCAAATTTATGAATGCTACATTTGTATTGGTCAATCCAAACGACATCACATGAAACTTATAATGTTCATTACAAGTTCTGGATGTAGAGATTAGAATAGATAATCTTCTTTGCGGACGCGAAGTTGATGATAACCATGCCGAGGATCAAATCTTTAGAACATACGCTAGAACCTTGTAAATGATCGAACAATCTATCATCTTGGGTAGTGGATATAGATTTTAATCGTCAATTTACTTAGTTCACGGTAATCAATAAACATAAGGAATGATAACACCATAGTTCTTCATGATGACGAGTAATAACTGAGTTTTTGTATCAATTAAAGTTCGTTTTCTCGGAATCCTCTCGAATTGATCTCTGGTTAATTGTGCGACTCAGTTGTTCTTGGTGAATCAAATAAAAGAGTGTCGTTGTCTAGAACTAAATAAAAAAAAATAAAATCTTGAAACAAATACAAATAAAGTAAAGACGGAAAAGGGAAACAATGAAAGATTAAAACTTGACGGGAAATAAATGACGAGAAAATTAAAAGACGAATAAAGTAAATGACTCAAATTAAAACTTAAATTGAAAGGAAAGCAAGTAAAGGTGTAAATAAAGAAAATGCGGGAAAAAGTAAAGTTTAAAAACTAAAACTGGAAACTCTATTCGGAATAAAAATATGCTACGCGGAATAAATGCTCTATGCTGAATATTTAAGACCATGCGGAATAAAGGAGAAAAAGTCCTATGCGGAATGTTTAAAAGGAACACTTATGCGGAATAAATTTTAAGACAACACTATGCGGAATAATAGAAGCTACTCGGAATAACTCAAACATTCCGAATAGGAGACTCTATTCGGAATAATCAAGTATTCCGAATAGGAGACTCTATTCGAAATAATGAAATGTTCCGAATAGAAGACTCTATTCGGAATAATGAAATGTTCCGAATAGAAGGCTAAGAAGGCAGTTCATACGGAAAATCTGGCAAGATACAGTAACTTAAACAAGAAACAGGGTATGAAGAACAATAAACGAATTCGATCAAATCTAATCCAAACAAACCAAAAGATTAAACCAAAACAACCAATAAACATCAACTAACAATAATCAATCAAAACAAATCATTAAAACTAACAAACAAAGCCAAATCAATCAAAACCCACTTGATTAAAATCATAAAAACTCAAGAACATGAACTCAAAGATTAAGAACAAATCAAGCAAGAAAGGAAGAAGGAGATTAACAATAAAGTAAAGATTAACATCAATTAAATGGAAACTCACTTGGAATTAAAAGAAAATTAAAAGTGTGTTACATGGAGATTAAGATGCATAAAAGTAAAGAACAAGAAATTGAAGATGGTGGAAGGGAGGCTTGTCAAGCCTCCAACAACCTTTACGAAATGAGATCCTAAACTATTTATAGGAGGGGAAAGCTTAAGGTGGAAGCTTAACCTTCTTTCTCTTATTTGCAAGCTTAGGTCCTTGATCTTCTTATCTTTTGTTAATCTTCTTAATACTTGGACTTTTTCTAAGGATTTCTTCAAACTCGTCTTATAATCTTCAATAAATTAGACTTGAATTCTTCGGCTTTTAAGTAAACTTCCGTCTTTTGACTTTTTCTTCGATAAATCTTCATAATTGGTCTTGGACTTCCGTTCTTTTTCCACTCTTGATCTTTCGACTTCATCTTTCGTCTTTTTTCTTCGATAAAAGCCCGTAAAATCCCGTGTTTTCTCCACTTTTCACCTTTTCGTCCTAAATCACAACAAAAACACAAACCACGCATAATTCCGACATAAATGACATAAAATACACGTTTTGGCTCGGTTATTATTGTAATTAAGTGGTAAAAAGGATGGGTGTTTTCACACCTATCAAATCCCCTACACTTAACCATTGCAATGTCCTCATGCAATGCTTAGCAGTAAAGCAAGGTTTACACTTTCCATCATAATCAACCTACCTTGGCCTTTATTAAACAACTAAGGAAAATCAAAAAGATAGAAAATAACAAGATGCAACAAGGAAAAAGTCATGTAAAGAAATCTAAGACTTACATTAGGGCTTGTGTGTCATGAATGTTTATCACCCTCAAGTTTCAAGTTCCCCATGCCATGCTTAAAAACAAGATCATTGTTAGTACAAGTTAGCATAACAAACATTTACTCATGCGGTTCAATTAATCACTTAAACTCCCTTATTCCTATGGGTATCTCTTATATTTTATTGATGTCTTGAATGATCACGAGGATGCATTGTTGACTTATTACGATTTAAGCTGAAAGCAAAGTAGGACGATTTGATCAATAGTTAGCTAAAGGACAAAATCTCTTAAAACTGCTTCTCGGGATATCAAAAAGTTCATATCTTGGCATAACTTGGTTCACGATTTGAGACCTTTCTCGGGCCGATATTTGGCATGTACTTCATACTTCATATCTTCGAGAGACGTTTTTGAGATAATGGTCTTCTCTTCGTTATAGAGTTTCTTCACTTGGAGACTTTTGAGGAGTACTCCAGCTTTGTTGACCACGACTTCATGATTATTCTTCAATCTCTAATTGGGATCTTGAGATACAACGATCCGCCTCCTTTTCGGACTTGGATCTATTCATCCTCATACCTTGTTAGGGTCTTTTCGGATAGACTTCTCCATGATCTTTATGGGAGTTGATTGCTTTTCGTCGTGAGTCTTGATCCTTCATATTGATTTTGGGAATAATGCTTTTCACATCACTTTGGATCTTCAGCAATAAAATGGAATCCTCATGCCTTGTTAGGGCCTTTTCGGACTCGCCAATCTTCGCGCCCCGCTTCATAAGTTATGCCTTGGCTATAAACTCTTATCATTACCGAGCAACTTTTAAACGATCTTGGGCTAGAAGCTAAGTAACTTTTCAAATCGTACGACCTTACTTATTGCAGATAATTTATTAGCAAGTGATGGGAGAAAAAGGTCGTAATTAACTCACATAAGTTAATGAGAGAATACCAAACTTGTAACTAACTCTATCATTTCTCGTTCTCCACAATTTAAAATCTCAAGGAATGAGACTCGTGGATGCTTAGCCTAATAAACCAATTAAGGTCCACAAAAAACCTTCGATCCTCACGAAAAGAGCCGGCAGCGGCGCCATTTTAATAACTGAGTTTTTGTATCAATTAAAGTTCATTTTCTCGGAATCCTCTCGAATTGATCTCTGGTTAATTGTGCGAATCAGTTGTTCTTGGTGAATCAAATAAAAGAGTGTCGTTGTCTAGAACTAAATAAAAAAAAAATCTTGAAACAAATACAAATAAAGTAAAGACGGAAAAGGGAAACAATGAAAGATTAAAACTTGACGGGAAATAAATGACGAGAAAATTAAAAGACGAATAAAGTAAATGACTCAAATTAAAACTTAAATTGAAAGGAAAGCAAGTAAAGGTGTAAATAAAGAAAATGCGGGAAAAAGTAAAGTTTAAAAACTAAAACTGGAAACTCTATTCGGAATAAAAATATGCTACGCGGAATAAATGCTCTATGCTGAATATTTAAGACCATGCGGAATAAAGGAGAAAAAGTCCTATGCGGAATGTTTAAAAGGAACACTTATGCGGAATAAATTTTAAGACAACACTATGCGGAATAATAGAAGCTACTCGGAATAACTCAAACATTCCGGATAGGAGACTCTATTCGGAATAATCAAGTATTCCGAATAGGAGACTCTATTCGGAATAATGAAATGTTCCGAATAGAAGACTCTATTCGGAATAATGAAATGTTCCGAATAGAAGGCTAAGAAGGCAGTTCATACGGAAAATCTGGCAAGATACAGTAACTTAAACAAGAAACAGGGTATGAAGAACAATAAACGAATTCGATCAAATCTAATCCAAACAAACCAAAAGATTAAACCAAAACAACCAATAAACATCAACTAACAATAATCAATCAAAACAAATCATTAAAACTAACAAACAAAGCCAAATCAATCAAAACCCACTTGATTAAAATCATAAAAACTCAAGAACATGAACTCAAAGATTAAGAACAAATCAAGCAAGAAAGGAAGAAGGAGATTAACAATAAAGTAAAGATTAACATCAATTAAATGGAAACTCACTTGGAATTAAAAGAAAATTAAAAGTGTGTTACATGGAGATTAAGATGCATAAAAGTAAAGAACAAGAAATTGAAGATGGTGGAAGGGAGGCTTGTCAAGCCTCCAACAACCTTTACAAAATGAGATCCTAAACTATTTATAGGAGGGGAAAGCTTAAGGTGGAAGCTTCTCCTTCTTTCTCTTATTTGTAAGCTTAGGTCCTTGATCTTCTTAATCTTTTGTTAATCTTCTTAATACTTGGACTTTTTCATAGGATTTCTTCAAACTCGTCTTATAATCTTCAATAAATTAGACTTGAATTCTTCGGCTTTTAAGTAAACTTCCGTCTTTTGACTTTTTCTTCGTTAAATCTTCAGAATTGGTCTTGGACTTCCGTTCTTTTTCCACTCTTGATCTTTCGACTTCATCTTTCGTCTTTTTTCTTCGATAAAAGCCCGTAAAATCCCGTGTTTTCTCCACTTTTCACCTTTTCGTCCTAAATCACAACAAAAACACAAACCACGCATAATTCCGACATAAATGACATAAAATACACGTTTTGGCTCGGTTATTATTGTAATTAAGTGGTAAAAAGGATGGGTGTTTTCACACCTATCAACGAGCTTGGTAGAATAAGAGCTTTCTCCGACAACTCTCTCAGTTGTACGGTAATTCTTTTAATTCAGATGGTGCTGACGTACAGTGCACATGCCACAAGTGCAGCACCGGGAATATAATCAATACCAATTTCAACTTGCCTTAATGGAGAAAGTCTAGGTAATTCATCAACATATACCTCCTAAAGTTTCAAATAACAGAAACATCTTTTAATAAATTAATATTAGGTTCTTTCTAGATTATAATATCTATGACTAATTCACAACCATTCACGGTATAATTTCAAGTCTAAATGTAGGATATGGTCACCCATCAAGAATTATTTAAATCACTTTTGATAATCAACATCTTATCTTTTAGGGGAATTCTACTCGAGTTCTCATCAATTAAGACATTGTCGTCATGTCATAATCAATCAATCCATTCTACTAGCACTATCAACCTTCCAGTTTCATTGCCGTTGATAAGATGTGAATTTCTCAAAAGATTAATAATAATTCATAATCTTTCAAAAATTCAAGGATATATGGAGACACAACTAACCTTAAATGTGTAAGGTTAACGCATAATTTACGCGAGAGAATTTCAAATCAGATACAGACGAAAACATTTAACGAATATGAATATAGACCCTCTATGTAGTTGTCTATCTACGGTGATCGATCTACATCTTTCCCCATAACCCTGGGGCTGTGTCTCGATCTCCCATGTGCGAAATCTAAGGGACTTGTTCCTATGGAGATTCCCCTTGGTCTAATTCCACGCCTTATGACGAAAGGGGAGTGGTTGATCGGAAAGCTCGGGCAGGAGTAGGACATTCCATACAATTCCGATTTGCTAGCCTCTCCCATTTTTTCATCGGAGTGAATTCTAAGGTTCCTTATTCCGCTAACTCGAAACGCCTCGCTATGAGAATCTAGCTTCGCTAACGTTCGGCTAAGTCTTGAACCTTCGCGCTGACCTTTCACTTTCTCAGTAGCAAAAGCGCTTCTCTTTGCCCCTTAAGTAGAAGGACAAGAAAGAGATTCTTGGTGTTTTCATAATTTGACTACGTATTCGAAAGCTCCTCGGATCGTTACCCAGGTCATTCAAATGAAATCTAATCAAGAGAAATGATAGGAACGTCGATACATCCAATCGGGTATCAACACTCGGTAATCAGATACTTTTCCAAAGAATCTCACCACGGGAGAATTGGACAAGGAGGGGATATCAATTATCAATTAAGACAATTTCCAAAGATGATTAAATTCGACTCAGAAGAACAAATGGTACGGGCACATATGTAGGTGTCCCTAATAATATGTCCCTATTTTGCACTTTTTGCAGATCTCATAAAAATTAATCTTTCACAATATTCAAAGAAAATTTAGTGTTTATTAATAATTTCATGGTGACTACTAATCAGCCTTGCATGGTCCATTCCAAATTGTACGTAGGCGCGCAACTATATACAATTTCAAGATTAACGATGCAATACTCAGTTCGTCAAAAATTTATCATCATGTTTATAATAAAAACATTTTCATGCTTAATTCTTAAATAAGAATCAAGAATAAATTTACAAAGATTTTCTTTGTTATGAAAACAATTAAGTTTCCAAAGCGTTTCATAAACAACTTTACTTCGATAATGATTATTTATAAATCTCACTTTAAATAATCCTTATGGTGATGAAAATTCAATTTTTCTCAAGGAATATTGTTTTATCTTATAAAAACAATGAGTGATCTGCAAAAGAGTGATGAAAAGTTGTTCACCTAGAACTAACTACAATATAAAAGGAAATGATCTTAGCCAAATAATCATGAGGTTCATGACCTCGATGGCACTCAAAAAGAATAATCCACCACGTAACTCAAATCGAGATGAGTACTTGTTCAATGGTTGCATCACTAATGCGAACATTAGGATGAAGCAATAAAAGATAGATAACATCGATACATGTAGAATTTAGCAATCAAAAGTAGTCTTTTCATAAATCACAAACAAGTCAAAATTGTACCGTAACACTTTACGTGTCACCATGTCATACAATTCCAAGAACTCATCCTACTAACTGATGTCTCAGTTAAGTTAGGGATTTTTTTTAAAAGATACCACAACGAATACTAATCTACAAGAGTCATTAGGTGTTCCACATGTCCCAAAAGATCCATCGGTCCCAATTCAGAAGAAGATTTCTTCAATTTATTTATTGGACACTGGGCATCCTCATCATTGGACAATGGTCTAGGAACAACCCTTAACACGAACTAATAATCATTTAAAACCTTATAATTCAATCACATGACTTAATAACTTCCTCTTATCAATCTCATATTCCATACGAGTTAAATTTTTACTTCATTTAAGTTTCAGCCAAATCATACTAAATGCGATATCCTACCTCATTGGACAACCATATTAGGTCAATAAAAGCTCGATATCAACAACGCTTAATTTCCAATCCTATAGCTTTTACAACAATAGTTATCAAATGAGTCACTAATATGAAATGACTCGATCATTCAATTAGACTTCTCAGAAAGGTACTAGTGGCATGAGGCTTTGGGGTAATGGTTCCATTGACAGCCTTAAGTGCAACATTCACCCTTTCGATTCTCAAATTTAAGAATTGGGTGACAACGAATCAGATGACACCTTTCCAGGTGGTAACGTTTTGTCAAACTCCACTCTATAAGGAAAGATCGTCATGACATCGATATCAAATTTAATCTCGCCAATTCTTATTTAATATCTTAATAAACTAATACCAATCATTTCTACGGATATCAACCATTTGTTGGGATCATAAATATCCACCACTTGGTTTAGATCTAGGATAGCTAGAATTCCTACGAGAATAGATTCGATTAATTTATGTTAGCCTCAAAATATTGAGTCAAACAAGAATGTTCGGTCATAGGTTTCTATTGTAATATTTATTAGAACGTTGTAATGAGTAGTTATTTAGTCGTGGTTCACGGGCTTGGATTTAAACTAATTAAAGTCCAAAAGACAAGCCCGACCCAATATATAGTCCATTAAAGCCCGCATGTGGGTGGACTATATATACTACCCTCCTAGCATGTTAGGAGGGTGGATGGTCATTTGTAACTTCTTTTCTTAATCTAATCTCACCAAGTTAATCATCTCTCTCTCTACTTTCTCTCACTACTTTCTCTCTCTAGGAATTCATCTCTTCTTCATCTATTTTCTTTCTTTATTCATTGCTTAATCATCACAAATACACGGGACAACATTTGGTATCAATCGCCACGGGGTAGATTCGTGATTGTTTGGTGTTATTATATTTGATTCGAATGATTTAATCAATAAATCATCTCGGATTCAAATTTTTTTTTGTGTTTTCCGTCCTCTACTTCTTCATCTACATCTTCTACATAGTTGTAGTCGTGATTTGGTATATTTACTTTGGCTAAAAACACAAAATTTTTGGGTTTTTTGATCATTTTTTGGCTTAAAATCACGTATTGGTTGAGTTTTGTCCGAGAAAAGGGGGATATATTCCGATCAGTTATTCAGATCTGTGCAATCGGAAAAGGGTTTTAACATTCCGACCAGCTTTTCCGATCAACATTCTGATTGGTCTTCGAACATTCCGACTGGACTTCAGATATTCCGATTGGCATTCCAACAAGGTATTCCGATTTGGTTATTCCGATTGGTATTCCGATTGGTGCATTCCGATAACATTCCGATTGGTGCATTCCGATAACATTCCGATTGGTGCATTCCGAAAACATTCCGATTTCAAATTTTCGTCAAGTAAATTCAAATTTTTTCCATACTAGTTTTAGGACATTTCTAGCTCGATTTCAAATTTTGGCGATTACAAAATTTTTGGACTACCGTTTTAGTCGGACTGGAGAATTTATTGTCGGCCTGGAGAAAAATTGCAATTTTCGGAATTTAAACCACAACAACAATCACAACAAATCTACTTAAGATCCATATTCACTTCATCATTTCAGAGAATATTGAGATGGATTCTACTGCCGAATATCGTGTGACGAACAACAACATAATGGTGGCGGGTAACAAAGAGAGACCACCAATGCTTGTATCTGGACGGTATGCTCAATGGCAATCACGTTTCATACGATATCTTGATACAAGACCTAATGGTGATGCCTTGAGGAAATGTATTACTCATGGACCATATATATTTAAGAAGATCTCAGTTCCTCCAAGAGCAGCCACAGATACTACTGATCCAATACCTGCAAGTGAACGTGATGAAACAAGAGCTGATCTCACACCTGAAAATTGTGCTTGGCATGATGCGGAGAAGGAAGCCATCTATATGGTTTTAAGTGGGATTGGAGATGATATTTACTCCACGGTTGATGCATGCCCGACAGCACATGAAATGTGGACTGCTATTGAACGCTTGCAACAAGGAGAATCACTCAACAAACAAGATGTCAAAACAAACTTGTTTTGGAATTTTGGCAAGTTTACTTCAAGGGATGGAGAATCAATTGACTCTTACTACTCCAGGTTTTATAAGATGATGAATGACATGACAAGAAATAACCTGCAAGTCTCCACCATGCAAGTCAATGTCCAATTTCTTCAACAACTTCAACCCGAGTGGACACGATTCGTCACTTTGGTGAAACAACAAGAAAAGTTAGACGAGGTCTCATATCATCGACTTTTTGACATCTTGAAGCAATTTCAGAATGAAGCAAATGAAATTCGAGCTGAACGTGTTGCCAAGACGGCTAATCCACTTGCTTTAGTGACTACCACTCAACATGTTCAAGATCCTCACTTTCGTGCTCCGAAGCTATACTCCAATACATCATCTTCACCACGATATTCCACATCATCTAAGTCTTCATTTTCCACAAAATCTCGAGGTAAAGCGCCAAGAGCACCATCACCACCATCTGAGTCCTCATCTGAAGAAGATAGTGATGAAGACCAAGCTCAAAAGAACCGAGAGATGAAACAACAAATTGCTTACATAATGAAGACTTACAAGAAAATCTACAAACCCACCAACAACAATCTTCGCACATCATCTAACACAAAGAACCGATATGTTGAGAGTCCTCCAAGGTATGACACACGTCGACGTGGTGAAAGTCCTTCTAGGTATGATCGACATAATCCAACGCATGTTGAGGGTTCTGCAAGATATGATCGACAAACTGCCAAGTATGATGCTCAGAGGATTGCTGCTGCTACTGGGAATAGGGAAACGGTTGGAAGTCAAGTGGTTCAGCAGAGTGGGATTCAATGTTTTAATTGCCAAGGTTATGGGCATATGGCAAAGGAATGCAGGAAGCCGAAAAGGGTTAGAGACTCCAGCTATCACAAGGAAAAGATGTTGCTATGCAAAAAGATGGAAGCAGGGGTTAAATTGTCAGCTGAGGAAGGAGCCATGCTTGATGATACTGATGATGACGATTCTGATCAAGAGCTTGATGCACATTACTCGTACATGGCAAAGGTTGAAGAAGTTCTCAAAGTCACTGAAGATGACAATGGTCCTATCTTTGACACTGAGCCAATCGATAAGGTACACACTACTGATGAATATAATGTGTTTGGTGATATTCCTGACCATCGTGATCTACCCAATGCCATTAATGACACGTGTATGATGGAAACGGTTGATAGCAATACCACACCCGATTCATCAGACATGTGCAATAATGAGTCTGAGGATGATCAACATGCAAATGAATATGATGAAGAGGAACGTATTGCGCTTGCTAATTTAATTGCTACTTTACAAAAAGATGTCACTGAAAATAAAAAGAGTCAAAAGCAATTAAAGAAGGCAAACGCTACGCTCACTCAAAGTTTTGAAGAATGTAAAGCTGCTCTTATCAAATCTACTGAGATGACTGAAAGCTATAGAGATGAGCTCCTTCAGAAAACCAAAGAGCTTGAGGGGTACAAGGGAAGTGCGTTAAAAAGTCAAAAGGACGATTTTGAAAACAGATATAATACAACTCTTGAGTTATTAGCTAAAGAGAAGCGTCAACATAATGTTTTCTTAATGGATGAACGTCAAAAAACGTACCTTGCCAATACCAAAGTTAATGAACTTGAACAAAAGCTCTCTATGACCACCACTGATTCTGCTAAAATTCTAGAGGATAAGAAACAAGAGGTAGATGCATTAAAACAAGACTTCAAAAGTAGATATGATAAAGAAACCGAAAAAGTTACGAAACTAGAAGCACAAGTCGACTTTTTGAAGAACGTTGTTTATAAAACGCATGATTCTATTCAATCCGTAAGAATGCTAGCACCTCCATCGATGTTTAAAGGTCAAGCTAGCTTTGCAAGTCCTGAGTACCTTGCCAAAGCTCAAGCTGCGAACCCGTGTCTCTATCTTGATGAGACTGAAAGGACAGATCTTGATTGCATGCCTGTTAGTGCCGATAGTGAAGAGACTGCCCTTTGGGATGCTGATAGTCAACCACTTGTTAATAAGGAGTTTGTGAAACCTTATAATTATGCTTATGAGAATAGTCTTTATGGCCTGTTCAACAAACAAACTCAGAAAACTCGTGAGGAAGTGTTCTTAGAATGCAAACAAAAGAGAATTCAATGGAAGAAAGCATTTGCCCCTAAGAAATCTAATGTTTACAAATACATCAACTACCTCCCTCTAGATGAATCTAAAAGCAAGAGTAGGAAAACATTAGGTATTCTTAAACATCACATAGATAATGTTAAATCTATTGTTGAACGAGACTGGGCAAAACGTGAAAATGCTGAATGGACACGTCCGATTCCTCAAGATATTACCTTGCTTGTCAAAGAACTCTTAATTCCAAACACGGCGTTGATTAAAGAAACTGTTCTTCAACTTGAAGAGTTCATTCGGACTGAAATGTTTGATGATTTAAAATATGTTGAATCTATTGAGAAACACATTGATGATCTTCAAATGGAGAAGTCTGATTTCTCAGATGAATATGATTTACTCTTGCAAGAATGCGTTTCTAAAGATGTTATGTGTGCTTATTTTACATCTTGTGCTGATATTGATGAATATTCTGAAGTTTCATGCCAATATCTTGATAAGATCAAAGAATGTGAACGTCTTGAAATTGAGCTTTCGAAACGGAAAGAAAATGTCGACAAAAAGGCTTTTGAGTTACTTCAACACAAAACTGATTTCCTTCAAAAACATTGTCATTCACTTGAACTTGCTTTGCAAAAAGACGTTGGTCGTTTTCCACATGATAATAAATTGCAAGAAAAACTTTCCCAAACATTTCGAGAAATGAATGAACAGAATTTGGAAATTAAAGGGTTGAAAGCTCAATTACAAGACAGGGACAGAGCGATTGCAGAGTTACAGAAACTCATTGCTAAAATGGGTGGGAAAATTGTGGACCCTAGCATTAAGAAAAATGTTGTTAGACAACCCAATGCCTCTAAAGAGAATAGATCCTCTATCTTGGGAAAACCATCTGCTTTATCTAATTCCTCGTTTGCTAAACCTGTGTTTGCCCCCAAGATGGATGGAAAGGAAAGGTTACCACAAGCTCAACCTATAAGGAATCCTATAGCACCAAGCGTTAAGCACAATAATGTCATTAAACCAGGGATGTATAGAATGTCCACTAAGCCCACAAACAAAGATACTCACTCGCCTCAGACTTCTAGAAACACTAATATTCATGTGTCTTCTACTACAGGAATAGTCTCCACTACTAGTGTTAGCCGGCCTCAGCTTAAGAGCACTCAAGTGAATGATAAGGTCTGGAAACACAAGAATCAAGGGAAGATGAAGCAAGTAGAAGAACACCCTAGGATTTTCAATGTTTCTAAGAATAAAACGTCTGTAATCGCGGGTCATGACGATTTGAATGATTCGACTTTGAATGCTATGAATGTGAAATTTGTTTGTGTCAAATGTGGCAAGTGTGCTAATGCTAATCATTCTATGTGTGCTATCAATAATGTCAAAGGCGTAGAAACTAGAACTAAGAAGCAAACTGTGATGCCTATTAGTGCTAGTAAACCCAAACGCAAAGTGAACCATTCTGGTGCTACCCCCACTAAGAAAAGTAATGCATCAGACTCCACCACTAAGAATCCTAGAAGCAAAATTAAGGAATTATATGAGTCTGCCAGTAAGTCTTGGAAATGGTGGTTTGCTAATCAATGTCCTCCCGGATATAAATGGATGCCTAAAGTTAGGACAGAAAATGCGAAAACGAGTGTTAGTTTGCCTTTAAATGTTGATAAGGACACTAATGATTCTACTATCACAACTACTGTGGTATCCAATTTAGCAAATGCTCCATCGTGTTCTAACTCTTCTACAGGTGATACAAATAATTCTCTTCATAATGGACTCCGGATGCACGAAGCACATGACGGGGAATCTCAAGCTTCTAATTAACTTCGTGGAGAAGTTCCTGGGTACGGTCCGATTCGGAAATGATCAATTTGCACCTATCCTAGGATATGGAGATTTGGTTCAGGGGAATATCACGATTAAAAGGGTATACTACGTCGAAGGGCTCAATCACAATCTTTTCTCGGTTGGTCAATTCTGTGATGCGGATTTGGAAGTTGCTTTCAGAAAGAAGACATGTTTTGTTCGTGATTATGATGGGAATGACTTACTTACCGGTACACGGGGTACTGATCTTTACACAATTTCACTTCAAGACACAACTTCATCAACTCCAATTTGCTTCATGGCTAAAGCTTCATCGACTCAGGCATGGTTATGGCATCAACGTCTTTCTCATCTTAACTTTGATACCATTAACTTGCTTTCCAAGAAAGATATTGTGAGAGGCCTTCCAAGCTTGAAATTCATCAAAGATCATCTTTGTTCTTCTTGTGAACTTTGTAAAGCTAAACGAAGTAGCTTCAAAACAAAGACCACACCAAGCTCTAAAGGACGGTTAGATCTTCTTCACATGGATCTGTGTGGTCCAATGCGTGTTCAGAGTATCAATGGAAAGAAATATATTCTGGTAATTGTCGATGATTACTCAAGGTACACATGGACTCACTTCTTGAGGTCCAAGGATGAAACACCCGACGTTCTCATCAGCTTCCTAAAATTGATACAACGTGGTCTTCAAGCTCAAGTTAAAGTGGTTCGTACTGACAGAGGTACAGAATTTTTGAATTCTAATCTGAGGAAGTATTTTGAAGCCGAAGGGATTGAACATGAAACATCTATTGCTCGAACACCCGAACAAAACGGCGTTGTTGAAAGACGAAACCGTACTTTGGTTGAAGCTGCTCGAACATTATTATCCGCTTCAAAACTTCCACTATACTTTTGGGCCGAAGCCGTGTCAACCGCATGCTACACACAAAACCGCTCCTTAATTATCCCAAGACACGAAAAGACACCATATCACATAATTCATGATCGAAAACCTTCACTCAAACACCTTCATGTTTTTGGATGTACTTGTTACATTATACGAGATGGTGAAAATTTGGATAAGATGAAAGAAAAAGGTGATGCATGTATTCTTGTGGGATATGCAACTCAGTCTAAGGGATATAGAGTGTTCAACAAAAGAACAAAATTGATTGTCGAGACAATTCACATCCGATTTGATGAATCTCAAGAAATGGCACTTGAACAAAACAGTTTAAGTCCCGATTCACAACGACAAACGACTTCCGTTCACAACCGCACGGAACTCGAAACTCAAGACCACAGCAATGAACCGTCAAGTTCAACGCTGGTTCCAGAGAATGTTCCTAGAGCTG